>CM061046.1:41547650-43947650 GCA_030762985.1 Adelphocoris suturalis | reverse complement strand
ATTAAACCATTATGTAATAATTTGTAGTGGGGTTTCCGGGTTAAGCCATTGTGTAATAATTTGCATATGGAGCAATTTCGTAAGTATTGATCAAGCATAGCAAAAATTTCCAGAGATTTTGGGACATTTAGGAATAAAAGCTACTGTAATATCAAGTTCAATAACATTTGTTCGAAAAAACAATACGAGATGTTCCAAATGTTCTTAAACTTGCATATCATGTCTGAAAATTAAAACTTCCATAAATATTTTACTTTTTCCTTCATTTTTTCCATAATGTAACCTTTTCAACCTAAGATGTACATAAGTATGTGTTTTTATTGTTGTGTAACATTTTCAAACAGGTTAGAACAATGATTGATAAATGTTATATATATATATATATAAGTAGTATCCGAATATTCATCCTGGACCACCGACTTCAATCTCTGTTGAAAATGCTTTTCTGTTAAATCTCTGATAAAAATGATTCCGACTTCAATCTCTGTTAAAACTGATTTTGTGCTAAACCCTGTTAAAAATGCTTTTCTGTTAAATCCTGTTGAAAATGCTTTTCTGTTAGACCCTTGATAAAATTTTTCAACACAAAACATCAGAACACATTTTTTATCACAAAACATCAGAACCAGTGACTTTTTCATTTGGGGGGTATGTTAAAAGGATCTCTCCAATAAAAATAAAAATGTCTCATCCATTTTTACAATTTTCACTTAAGCATATCGAATTCATTGAATGTTTCGCGTATATCGATAGAGATAGAGATATGAAAGTATACAGGTTTATTGAGCAACTAGTATACGGAGAAATCTCAGCTGATAAAATTGCAAATTTTAAAACACAGTTGAAAAATGTAGGGGTTGAAAAATTCGTAAATACCGTTAAGAAAACAATACCAGTATCTCCGAAAAAAGGCGTGAAATATAAAAGGAAAAATATCAAAGAAAATATGTTGGAGAATTACGTTATTCGTAATAATCGAGATAAGAAATTTCTACAAGAGTTGAACGTAAAGATTTTTTTAAAGATGATCCCAGATAAAAATATAATTGTGGACGATGGTAATATTATCGATATAATATTACCTTGATTTCGTATTCACCTTTTGCAACTCCGTCAGTTCGTAGTATTCTGAGGGGTAAGTTAAAAGGATCTCTACTATAAATAAAATGGAATACTTTAAAGCGTTAAGAGAACTCGAAGATGGAAATTGTCTTTCCAAGAGCGAGTGGCAGGCAGTATCTAAATCTGGAGAACTGACTGATTATTTCGTGAGGAAGTATCATAAGTTTTTGGATTTAGCAACTGTGAAACGTAACTTTCTCAATGGAAAAAATAAACTAACTGAAAACATTCTAAATTTTACTCCTTTCAAAAATATTAACGTTTGCAAAAATTGTGGTGTTAGAGTACTAAATGGTGATATTTGTTTTGAATGCATCGAAGAGGATAATCAAAATATGCTAAAGAGTGTGCACAGTATATTTACATTTGTAAGAGAATCTGTAGTAAGAGGAGAGATGGAAAAGGAGATGGAAAAGGAGATGGAAAAATATTAGGTTTTTATAAGAATCCCTTATAAAAATTATAATTTAGTATTTACTTTAATCCTACCTATAATTCCATTTTCTTTCTCGTTTTGTGTTTTCATAAGCTCCTTCAGATGATCTACGAAATTTTCTTTTCCTATTCCAATTTTATGATGTCCCCAAGCAAGAGTATCCATACCATTTTCCAGAATATGCCTTTTATCATCGTAGGCACTGAGCGCTTTCTTGTTCTGTTTAATGGTATAAATATCGTGCTTGTTTGTTCTGAACATCATTTGCGTTTTGTAGATCGGTTTCTTGGTCAACAGACATTCTTTGAAATCATTGAATTTAATGTCCTGTTCAATAACGTTTTTCTTGATCCCTTTCGCTTTCTTTGTTTCTTTTTGATTCTCGAACGTTTTGTGTGCGTAAAGTTTCGATCTTAGTCCGACAAATTCCTCCATTACTTTTCCGCTCATTTCATCTTTGAATTTTCCAAGTACTTTCTTGTTCACTTGAGGTATACCGTAGACATTTTCTTTCGGATAATCGGATGTATCAAACTGATCAATCATGTTGTTTTTAATATTCGAGTAAAAGTCTTCAGTCTTTATATCCATGATCAGACTGTCCGTGTCACAGTACATCAATTTGACATTTTCTCCGTATTGTTTCTTTATCGTGTTGTAATAAAAATCGTACATTAGAGTTTTTGAAATGTCCAAAATACTCATTCCGATGTAGATTGGTTTATTGAAAAGAATTTTGGTCTTTTTCATGTGAACTGCTGCTAAATTTTCAGTGAATATCGTTCTACGATCAAAAGTAGGTTTTGCTATCAATAATTCCAGTTTCTTTCCGTTTGAGCATAATTTGATATCGATTCTTTGCCTGATATTTTCCATCGTTTTTCCGAATACACTGTTGTTCATCAATTTGAAAAATTCCTTTTCAAAATCATTTTTCGCTTTCGTTCTCAGTTCCGTGTTGAAGTCAATGTACACTTTCAACCAATCCGATTGATCAAACTCCAGAACTTTGTGTATTTTCTTTAGTTTCATCCCCATGCTCAGACACTGTTTCAAATTCCTGTAGTGCAAAACGTATCTATCTTTGTTGTACAAAGTTGTCATCAGTTTAGGTAATTTTGTATTTCCAATCCTGTTTTCCGGTGCAAGTGGTAGATCCGAGTGTAAATCGTGTAGTTCTTTAGGATATTCCAAGTCAACTTCCAGAAAATAACCTTTGGGAGACTCATCACTTATATTTTCAACATCTAAATTATCCATATCTAAATTGTACAAGTTCTCTACCCATTTAAAACCACCAGATGGTAAGTATTTGGACATTGCCCATCCATAAAGGTTGTTAGCGTCTACGTACGCTATGTAACTCGAAGGTTTAGATGGGTCATATTGTTCACCCATGTACTTATTGTTTGCTTTCGCGTACCTGTTACTACATTGAGATATTCCACCGCGAATTCCTTTTTCTATCATTAAAATTTTATTATAATCGGTCAACAGTTCCAATTTAACTTTTGTCATTTTCAACATACAATCCCATGAGAATCCAGGTGTTGTGTAGTACCATGCAGGATCTAGTTTGTACGTTTTCAGGGAAATATCTCTGAAATTTTCCATTACATCTGCAAGCAGTAAGATGTCACTTTTGTTGTAAAGCGCGGTGAATTCCCACATGTTTTTAATACCGAATTTTTCCCAAACTTCTTGTGCATTTTTATATTCGTTTTCTTTTACATTTTGTTTATTTAGATGGCTGTAAAATTTCTCTATAGGTGGCAAACAGGTTTCATCGTACCTTTCCGAACTATCCATGTACTCATATGGGTAAGCTAGTTTCCTTGTCATCAACTCCAAGTTCTCTGTTCCAAAATGTTTTACCAGTTCCTTAAATTGATCTTTCGTTAAATTTCCCACTAGTTTTTCCAAAGAGCTTGCTAGAAATTTGTACGAATCCACGAACCTTATTTCAATTTTATTCATTACTTTGTTTCCTTTCTCATTAAATTTTCCAGAGTCGTACCTAAGAATCTTTGAAAACGAAATGTACTTTTCCTCAGTATTTGGAATCAATCGTATTTCCCCTTCATCCTCTCCGAGTTGTTTTATAAATAAGTGGGCATCGTACCCAGCCAGGTTGTGGAAAAATACAGGTACGAATCTCGGACATTGATACTCCAAATTACACAGAGAATGGGCGGTACCTCTAAATTCTCCTGACAAATGGTCATGATCTTTTACTTTTATACAATTATCAGGTATATTTGACTTAAAAACTTCTAATTCTTCAATATATATATCTGCTTGATTGTCATTCTTTTTATCAATAAAGTGTTGAATTGTTTTTCTCATTACATCAAGTTTCTTTTCTAACATTGGAGGCAATTCGTTAAAACCTCTCTCACAAATGTGACAAGATTTAGCATTTTTGAATTCCTGTTCCTGTTCGTTTGTCAATGGTTTCATGGGTACAATTTTATCGTAATATTCCTTAGCAATGTGTAAAACTTCCTCTTTCAGTTTCTGATAAAATACTTTTGGAGAATCTGGACCAGAATATTCGACTGGAGGTTTATAATATCCGTTGGAATACTTTATGTAATATGAAAAACTGCTAGCTTCGTGTTTTTGAATTTTATTAGTGAACGCATTAGTTTCATCAGGTTGACAAGTTTGAAGTTTGCTTAGAAAACTTTCAAAGTCCGAGTAGATAACGAATGGTACTTTCATGGAGCGTTTATAATTTTCAAATTGTAAAACATTATCGTAAGGTTCTGGTAGTTCTACTTTAACAGCTTTATGAGCTCCACAATATTCTTTATGTTCGTTTAATTTGAACTGAGTTCCAAAGCTATTCAAGCACATTTTACACAAGTACCTTCGTTTGTGATCTTTTGTTAGCTGACTATGACCAACAAGTTTCCATAAGTCCTTGATCCAACAATAATGTTCAGTTTCCTCGTTTTTCAAGTAAAACAAGTCAATGTGCCTTTCCTTTTCCTCTTTCGTTATTTCCAAGGGTACTATAATATTTTTTTCATCCAGACAGTAAACGTTTATGGAAATCCCAGTTCTTTTCTCAAACAATTTTATACTCGTAAGTTTCATAGGAAAACTGATATCTTTCAACGCTTCATCAAACTCATGTTCCCATGTTATGTAATTTCCTATTCTATCAGAATGGTGGTCAGCTGGATGAAGTGCAGACAGAACAGACCAAAGGAAACATTTATTATCGTCATTTTTCACATTTATAATTGCTTTCCTATATTGTAGAAAATTAGGGAGTGGGATGTAAGACGATCCTCTCAAAGGAGTGTACTTGTTAACGTTCAGTTCTAAATGCTTGATTTTGTGAAGTTGCCATTGAGATCCTTTTATTTCGAACGTTTCCATTTCATTTAGAATTTTCTGTTTCATTTCCTCGTAACAATTTGGTACTTCTGCTGACTGCAATATTATTACGTTTTTAGTTTTGAAATTGAGTTCATGATACTCCATATTATTTTCGTTAGTCCCTTTTTTAAATTCTGCGATTAAAACTACATTAACTTTTAGTTTCATTTCTCTAAGTTTCATGTTGATTAAACCAGTTACGATTTTTTTAATACTGTCAAGAAATTTGTAAGCATCTTTAAATCCTTTCGTATTTTTAATATTGTAAGTCACTAATCTAGATTTAAATGCAGTTTCCTTTTCTCCAACTTCAGTTCTCGGTTCTTTGCTTTTTTCAAATATTTTTTCACTAAAATTAAATACTTTGTGCAATTTCCTCGGATTTACAAATACAGGTTTCGCTTTCCTAGATTCTTTGCTTTTTTCAAATACTTTTTCAAATATTTTTTCACTAAAATTAAATACTTTGTGTAATTTCCTCGGATTTACAAATACAGGTTTCGCTTTCCTAGGTTTTCTGATAGTCATTGTCCGGTCCGGGTCGTTTTTTTCATGGCGCTTAGACTTTAGGTGTCTAGCCCAATTTTTATAAGTAGTGCTAACATCGCACTTTTCACAATGTCTTCTCGCATCATACATTTTATTATAGAATATATTCTTTTAACTAGCCCCTCATTTTTTTTTTTTTTGAATTCTTAAAGGTGAGGGCGAATCGCCCTCACCTTTTTCTTTTGTCTATTATAGTAGAGATCCTTTTAACTAGCACGGTGGTTGTTTAGTTTACTATGGAATCACCAAATCAAAAAAATGAAAAAAATACATGCATAACATCAAGTTTGTGGTAGTTTCGTTATTGTTAACCGAGATCAAATTTTGCGGCTCACATGTGAGCCGCAAAATTTCGTATGAAATGAAAAAGCCGCGGCTCACATGTGAGCGTCGGCTCTAAAATTATGAGCTTTCTTACGTTAAAACAGGGGGAGCGAATCGCTCCCCCTCTTTAAGAGTTTTAAAAGAAATTTTTAAATGTTATCGACTTGTATTCGACTTTAACGTTAAAGAGGGTGGCCAATTTGGCCACCCACTTTAAGAGTTTTAAAAAATATTCTTTAAATGTTCTCGACTTGTATTCGACTTTAACGTTAAAGAGGGTGGGTCCAAATCGGACCCCCCCACTTTAAGAGTTTTAAAAATATTCTTTAAATATTCTCGACTTGTATTTGCCTTTTCATCGGACCCGTCTGCCAGACGGGTCCTACTTATTTACTGTTAAAAATCAAATTGACTTGTATTCGTCTTTACATAGGACCCCCCGTCGATTCGACGGGTCCTACTTATTTACTGTTAAAAATCAAATTGACTTGTATTCGTCTTTACATAGGACCCCCGTCGAATCGACGGGTCCTACTTATTTACTGTTAAAAATCAAATTGACTTGTATTTGCCTTAATAGGAGACCCGGTGAATCACCGGGTCTCCTATTTAAAGATGGAAGGCTAGTTAAAAGAATATATTCTATAATAAATAAATAGAAATGAATAGGGAGCAGCTATTGAAAAAAATTAATTTTGAAAACAACACAAACAAGCTTTCTGAACTAGAAATCGGAAAACCTTACAAAATTATAAACTTTGAATTTGTGTCAACGAAATACTCGTGGGAGGCTGTTATAGCCAATCTAGGAGAATTTAGAGTGTTCATACCAGAAAGATGTATTCAAAAATTTGATAAAAATGAACTCCAAGCTCTAGTTGAGTACGGTGTTTGCTTAGTGTACCATGGAATCACCAAATCAATAAATGGGAGAGACATGTATAACATCAAGTTTGTTTAATAAAAACGTTTTAATGGAAATTTTCCATTAAAACAACAATATTATACTAAGATTTTTTCAGAATTCAATTTCCCTCTGCATGTTTTTAAAACAGTTTCATAATCTTTTCCGTTTGAAAGTTCTTTTAACACTATCAAAGACAGATGTCCACAAATTGGAGGATCATTATACTTTTGAATTTGTTCGGAATTGTAAAAAATATGTTTATTTTCCAAGTATTTTACCAACTCTTTAGGAGGTGGTGCGTTTCCATAGGAATCGAAATAATATTTTTCTTTTTCGGATTTTTTAAAATAACAAGTCCAGTGACTACCATTTTGATAAGAATTTTCTAAATTAATTATTCCACATTCAACGGATTTAGGTCGATCAGGAAGTTCATCTTTCATGAAAATACCTCGGAAATGTTTTATTTTAAAATTTTTCGCGAAACGATGTAAATCTAAATTACTCAAAGGTTGGTAGTTTTCCGTTTTTTTCGTTTTTTTAAACCGGACCCAATACTTAAACTTTTTGCATTTTGTGCTAATCTCTCCATTTCCAAGTTATGGCGTTTGATTTCTGCTTCTTCAGCAGATTTATGCTTAGAATCAATAACGCTAGAAGCTACTGCAGCTCCACCACCCAATAATGCCCCAAGAGCACCAATTCCTGCAAACAACAATGGTAAGAATCCGCCCGTGTGATTCAATTGTAGTTGTTCGTAATCCAAAGTTAACGTAATTCCTTTCTTTTCTCCTCTCGCTTTTTCAAATGCTTTTGATTGAGTTTCCCACAGTTTGATTTTATGTTTTCCGTTTCCTGAAATTTGTTTCGCTGTCAAAAGAATTGTAACACTTTTGCGCTTCTTGTAAGCGGCTCGCATTTTGGTTAGTTGATTTTCGGTTAAATCTATTTTTTTCGTAATCATAGTTATTTATTATAGTAAATTTTTTTAATAACGAACTCTCATACCAAAGGATCGTTTACTCATTGTAACTTCCTCACCAAAGGATTGTTTACATTTCTTTGCAACTTGTTTACCTTTCTTTGCAACTCCCATACCAAAAGCCTGTTTACCTTTCATTGCACCTCTCACTACAGCTGCAGCTGTTTTTTCTTTCCAACTTGCATCACTAGCGTACATTCTTTCTTTTGCCACTTTTTCCAGTGCTTTATCCGCTATGTGTCTTTCTTTCGTACCTGTGTGATCTCTGTAAAATATATCATGTTGCTTACAACCTTCGTCCAATTTATTAATTCCAGGATCTCCTCTTTTCAATCGTTCATCTAGTTTTGTAAATGGACCACAATAGTTGTATCCGGGTAAATGCATTTCAGGTACGAAACCATCTAGTTTATTCAGCAAAGTATTTAAAACTCCGGATCCACTTTTAATAATTCCTTTCGGCAAACTGTTTACAACTTTCATCAGATATTCTATTCCTTTGGGATTATCTATGTTTTTTTCCAACTGATCGCTTATAAACTTTACAATTCCTAATTTTTCATTGTGAAAATTGTTATTACCAGCTCGTTCTTGTGCGTGCAAATAGAACAAACGCTGTAGCAGCTGTTGGAGGTTGTCAATGTATTTAAATTCCACTGGATTTTCAGAATATTCTATCAAACCCGAACCAACTTTACTTGCTTTGATTTCTTTCCAAATAGGTGCGATCAAATCTTTCCATTTTTTCCCCGTACTAGACTTTACTTTATTGGTAGTTGGATCGTTCTTTTGGTATAGAGAGTTCGTTTGAATGAGAATTTTCTTGTAAACTTTCAAATCCTCTTTAGTGTATTTATCAGGATCAGGTCCTAGAGGATCAGTTAACAAACGCCATAATCCGTGAGTTCCTTTGTAAGTTTCATTTTGAATAACGATTGCATCTCCATTTACTTGAATTTGTTGGTCTCCGATGTAAATTTTGTCCTCTTTTCCCCATATACCAAATTGTTTATCATCCTGTCTGATGTAAAGTCTCGCAATAGGACCAATTCCTTTCGGACCAACGCTATTCGATGGGGTTTCATTCCGATCTACCATATCCATGATGCTTGATAAGCTACTTCTCGTGTTTACTACGGTATCATCTGACGCAGTATCAACTAGTGCAGAAGCTCCTTCGTTTGGATTAATGTCAAAAGTATTAGTTGGTCCAAAAGTTACAACTTTCTTTCTAGGAGAACTAGTTGGCTTGTAGGGAACAATTTCTAGTTTCTTTATGATGTCTTCATCAGCTTGTTTCACAGCATTTATTACTTCAACTACTTTTTCAGTGATGGGTGCAAACATCTTTTCTTGAGTTTCTCTTTCGTTAAACTTATCTACTCTAGCTTCTCGGAAAGCACGTCTCAACTCTTGTTCTTGTTTTTGAATTTCGTTAGCTTCCTTGACAGTCATTTCTTTTTTAGGTTTTTTCAGGAAAATTCTATTTTCTGGTTCTGAATCATCAGGTTGATTACGAGTTTCTCTTTCGTTAAACTTATCTACTCTAGCTTCTCGGAAAGCACGTCTCAACTCTTGTTCTTGTTTTTGAATTTCGTTAGCTTCCTTGACAGTCATTTCTTTTTTAGGTTTTTTCAGGAAAATTCTATTTTCTGGTTCTGAATCATCAGGTTGATTACTAGTTTCTGAATCATCACGAGTTTCAATCTTTTTTTTAATTTCCTTACATTTTTTCAACAAAAATTTTTCTAAATGTTTTTCAGTAGACATTTATTATAGTAAAAAAAAAATTTTTTTTTTTGTCGAATATTTAAATCCAAATTTAACGGTTATTTTAACGGTTATTTTAACGGTTATTTTGATCGTTTAACGGTGTTTTTGACCGTTTATTCACCGACTCGAGAAACGTTTTCTCAAACTTTTTCATGTATCGACCGTCTTTTAATTGTTTTGTTAGGTTTATCGTTAGAAATCCAAAATCATCGTCCCAACATTCGTTGTATATTTCTTTGAATCGTTTGAAAGTAAAATCTGTTCCAGCATACTTATCGTAAATCACTTTCATGTAATCTGGATCTTGCTTGAAAATACACAGGAAATTCAGATTGCCTCTAATCAACTGTCTATCAACTTTAGTGAATGATTGAGTTAGATAAATGCAAGAAATATTCCTGTGACGCCCTTTCGCGTAATAATCTTTTATAACTCGTTGATGTTCAACATTAACACAATCATCGAAAACTACAAGACTGTTTGGTAGGCATTCATCTAGTACAATTAGTTCGTCGCAACTATCGTAAAAATGCACTATTTTCATTTCAAATTTAGCCTCTATTTTTTCACTATTTTTTCTCAAGCCTTTATAAAATTCTTGTTCTAAAGTTGTGGAACATATGTAGAGATTGTCATGGGGAATTCCCCATGGTTTAGTAATCAGGTTGTACAATAGAGTGGTTTTTCCACATCCGCTTGTTCCAACTATTAAACATCGAAGAGGAAGCGGTAGTAATCCATTATGAACTTTGTTTGATTCAAATGGATGAGGATCAATATTGTATTCATGACTCATTTTATTTATTATATATTATATAATAAATAATGTTTATAAAAATTTCAGGAGATACAATATGGTTTGAGGAACCGATTCCACTCGATCCGAATAAAGAGTATCAGTTGGGCATGTCAGCATTGATGTTTACAACTAGGAAAACGTTTGAGATAAAAAACTTCAAGTTTTCATTCACATTTCCTTTCCCCGATGAAACTTACGATGATGTGCATGAACTTAATGGTGAATACACAATGAGTTCGTTCAAATCCGAGTTGATTAGTCATTTGACTAGTTTTCAAAGTATTTTGTTAGCGAAAATAGATACTTTGAAAAAGCTCGAAAACCAGACGGTAGAAATACCAAAAGATAAACAAAAAGATAAACAAAAAGATACACAAAAAGATACACAAAAAGATACACAAAAAGATATACAGAAAGATATACAGAAAGATATACAGAAAGATATACAGAAAGATATACAGAAAGATATACAGAAAGTTAATCCGAATAATTTGAAATTCAATCTCGAACACCTAACTGACGATAGTTACAGAATTGCTGCTAACTTCCCCATGGATATGAAAATTATAAATGAAGGTAACTTTTGTGACATATTCCAATTGAGAACTTGTTCCGATAATTCATTCAAAAAGAACACCAACTACGTGTCAAATAACAATGCTACTCAACTCGTATTTTCGAGCAAAATAATCGAATGGCATTGCAACATTACGGAATACAGCTTTACTAATCACGAGAAACACCCACTTTTGCACGTTGAACATGAGTTATTACACGTTTCTTTCATAGAGAAACCACTGTCACCTAATACTATTTACACGGAAAAACCAAAGAAAGTAGTTTTCATTCCACTAAGAAAAGGACTGAAAGAAATAAATATGATAAAATTGTCAACGACCACGGGAAATAACGAACCCATTCGATTCAACGATATTAAAGCTTACTTGTTGCTGAAAAGTAATTAATTTTTTCATAGTAAATAAAAATTATACGGTTCCCCTTTAATAGGGGAGGCGAATCGCCTCCCCTCTTTAAGAGTTTTAAAAATATACTCTACTTGTGTTTAACTTTAAAGGTAGCGTCTCGTAGACACCACCTTTATTAGATTTTAAAAATATACTCTACTTGTGTTTACCTTAATTTAGGGCTGGTAAATTACCGGGTCTAAAAGTTTTTAAAAACGGCATGAAATTAATTTTAGTAAATAAAAAAAAAAAAAAAAAAAATTATATTTACTATAATAAAGTATGCATCAAACTAAAAAGGTATTTGATAAATATCAAGACTTTATTGTGCGAAAGCAATTTCGTACCATTAATCCAACTTCAACTCAGAATTTAAATGCAGAGAATAAAAGAACAATTTTCAAAATAGATTTAAGCGACGATTTTCTGTCTAAAGATATACAATATAACGTGGAGGGAGTTCTAAAGTCAAAAGATCCAACCAAGGAGTATTCAGGTTTAGATACTGTTAAGTTGGTAGATAATTTCGTAGGTCATATGTTTTCGAGTATAGAAGTGAAAAAACACAATGTGATAGTAGATGAAATTGAAAATCCGGGCATTTGTGGCTTGGTGGAAGGTTTTGCTACTCAAGAATGTCCAAAAGATTATAACGGACAAGGTATGAATTCAGGATTCAACTCAATAGTTATCGGAGGAGGGAATTTCAATGCTGTTGGTTACCTTGGTGACTTAGGTTTGGGTTTTTTCAAAGATTTAACAGTTCCAATTTTCAAGGGAGGTTTTGAAATAACTTTTGTGAGAAACAGCGATAATAATATTATTTTTAGATGGAAAAAAGATAGAGAATCTCCTATTCCTAATGAAGGTGTTGTAGAAATTAAGTCTTTCGTTTTGAGAGTTCCGGTGATTGAATACACGAATGAAGCAAAAGTTAATTTGATCACAGATTTGAGAAGCACTCCGTATCAACTCCAATTTAAAAGTTGGCAATGCATAGTTAGGAACGTTACTGGAAACTCGTTAAAGTTCGATTTATCTAGCGTTTACAGAAACGTTAATAACCCATTATGGTGCTTCGTGGTATTTCAAACTGATGTTTTGAACGATCAGACAAAAAACAATTCTGAATTCCATCATAAAGATGTGAAAAATTATTGGCTTGAATTAGGAGGTAGAAGGTATCCTGAGGAAACGCAGGATTTAGATTTCAATAAAAATAGATATGGTTTGGCTTACGATGCATTTTTAGAGTTCAAAAAGACTATAAGTTCTAAACAATCTATTCCATACATCATGCCTCATTTTTTCAAAAAAGAATATCCAATTTTTAGCATCGATTTGTCTGATCAACCTCAGAGTCTATCTAGTGGTAAAAGCAATAATTTGATGCTCAATGTTGATTTCAATACATTTGTAGAAGCAGCAACAAGTAGCGCAGTAGGTACTACGTGTTACGCTATTATTGTAAGTGGATCGAATTTTGTGTACGACCCGGCTAAAAATATGATTAAAAAGGAAATTTTATAATTATTTTATAAGCTATATATTTTTAATGGAGTGATCTCCATTAAAAAAAAATCGTATTAAACTTAAATAAATAATGTACAACGAAATTTATTGCTGCAAGTGTAAGAAAAAAACGAAAAATATAAACGTGAAAATTGTACAAACTGTGAACGGAAGGTGGAGAATTTCAGCTAAATGTGTTAAATGCAGAACTCATAAGAGCAAATTCATTCAAGATCCTAACGGAGAAAAAGCACCAATTCGTGCCATTTTTGATTGGGCTATAGAAGGCAAGGTACCGGACACATTAAAAAAATCGTATTAGACTTAAATAAAACATGGAGGATGAAATTTATTGCCATAAGTGTAAGAAAAGAACAAAAAATATAAACGCGGAAATTGTACAAACTGTGAACGGAAGGTGGAGAATTTCAGCTAAATGTGTTAAATGTGAGACTAACAAAAGTAAATTTATAAAAAATCCGAATGAGGAAACTAACGTAATTCCTGAAACTGAAGTTATAAATTTACCTGAAAACGAAAAGTTAGAATTTGCGAAAGAGTTACATAAACCCGTTAGAAAAAGATTTCAGAAAAGAAAAATTGTTACTCATGGAAAAGATGATCTTTGGGCTGCGGACTTGATTATAATGAAACAATACGAGAATGAAAACAAGGGGTTCGGTTACATGTTGAATATCATTGATACTTTTTCAAAGTACGTTTGGTCAATTCCATTGAAAAAGAAAAACGGAATAGCAGTTTCAAAAGCTTTCAAAGACGTTTTGGAAAATGTGAAATTTCATAACCATTCTACCCCTAAACTCCTTCACACGGACAAAGGTTTAGAATTTGAAAATAGACTTTTCAAAGAACTTTTAGACGAGTATAACATAAAAATGTATCACACGGAAAGTTTAGAAAAATCCGCAATTATAGAAAGATTTAACAGAACTTTGAATCAGAAAATGAAAATTCGTTTCGAGGTGAATGGAAATAAAAATTGGATCGATATTCTACAGGAATTAGTTAATGAGTATAACAAACAGGATGTTCATCGTTCTATTGGGATGACACCTGCTCAAGTTGACGCGAAAAATGAAAATGAAATCCTGAGATATTTATTTAAAAAGAGTGGAAAAAATGGAAAAAAGAAATTTAAAATTGGAAATCGTGTAAGAATTACGAAATCGAAGAAAACTTTTGCAAATAAATATGAAGCAAATTGGACAAAAGAAATTTTTGAAATAGCTGAGATTTTAGGAACGAACCCTGTTACTTATAGAATAAGAGATTTAAATGGAGAGGAAATTCAAGGAAGTTTTTATTCTGAGGAATTACAACTCACGAAATTTTAAATTTTTTTTATGATAAATATGGACTGTTTGAATCTTTCATTGTTTATCGATAAGATATTCGTAATTATAATATTTTTAATGACTCTAGTTTTCATCTACATTACACATGAAACTGGAATCAATCACAGAAGGAGCTTCAGAGCAGATTTTAAAAATATTTTGCCTAAGTGATATTAAATGAATTCCCATAAAAAAATCAAAGGAAATTTCAGCAAAATGTCCCAACTTAACCGCACATTCTCTGGCTTCTTAATTTCTACACAGCATCCATTCCTGAACGATCTCTACCTCTGTTTATAAGAGGGGATCTTTGAATGGCGCAACCTTGCACGACTTCGATGGAGTTTCAAGTCCATGAGTCATTTCAACTTGGCTTTTCAGTTACGTTGAAGTTTCGGTTTTTGCTGTTTTTAAGTAGAAATTAAGAGCAGAACAGTTAAGGAAGGAGATTTTGACGATAAGGTCGACTCTCACTCCCGTCGAGGTGGGATTAGATTAATTATTAGCTTAAAGGGCCCATCAGCTAATAATGAAGTCTAAAACCCCGTCGAGAGTGTATCCTCATTATATAGGAAAAAAAAATTTCTCGGTTTGAGACGGGCAGCGATCCCCCGATGTCTCTCTTATGAAGCGAGAATGCTAACCACTGCACCAAAGCGACCAGTTGAGATGAGAAACACGTTCCACAGTCTTGGATAGTAAATTCCAAGGCTGAATGAGGTCAGTGAGGGGGACCAGGCTCGGGGTGATGTAACCGGTCTGATAAGAATTCGCCTCCCCCCGGACACTCTCTCTCTCTCGCCTCTCAATTAACTAACCCCTCAAACGGTAGATGGCGCATCCAGCACTATTTCAAAGAGATCAGTCCATTATCTCAGAACAACCTTGTTCAATATGTTTTAATGAAGATCGACGGGTCCCGGAAAAAAAAATATTTTCTATAATAAATAAAGAGATATGGGTTTAGACGACGAAGCATTAGATTTATGTAAAGAACATGGAGGTTTCTGGAAGTTTGTAAAGACACCTAAATTTCAATTTTATGAAAAAAACGTTTACGCACTAGAGAATATTTTACATGAATTGAAGGAGTATAGATTTAGTAAATTGATGCTTACAGAAGGTTTATTTGGTGTCGATGGTAAACCACCACTCCGTACAAAGGAGGAAGTAAAGGCATTCCTTAATAAAAAAAATATTAAGGTTCCTAAAAATGCCACTGAACATCAACTTAGAAAAGTGGCTTATATTGTGTATAAAGCTATACTGAAGAAGCAGTTTGAGGATAATTTTTACGCTTGCTAAAGCTCAGAATGCTTGGGGTATAAAGGAGATTTTATTTTTAATGAGCTGTGTTCATTAAAAAGTTCTTAAGGAAACTTTACAATTCTCTTTCTGAAAAAATACTATGTAAACATAGTATTTTTTTATGGCATTTTTTTAGGATAGAAAAATGATTTTTTATGACATTTTTTAGGATAGAAAAATGATTTTTTTATGAATTTGTGGTGATTGGAGGGAAAGGGTTATTTATATAAAGATTTTCTTTATATAAACGATAAAGAAATTATAATATTTACTCAAAGTCAATCAGAAAAGCCTTTGTCTTTTTATCAATTCCTTTATAAATAAGTTTTTTGGGGTGATTTTTCGGGTCGTTTCTAACATGTTCAAGAAGTCGACCAGAAATTGTCTTGGGTAAAAATAAATTTAATTCACCATTTTCAGTATTAATAGTAACAACAACAGTTTCACCATATTCCGTATTTTGTATACAATTTGATAAGAGATCGTAATCCCCCTTATCCAAATCTTTAAACGACGAGTAGTTAGTTTTTTTGGCTGCTTTTTTATAAATTTCGATCGATGCCATTTTTATTATAAAAGTTATTCTTTTAACATACCCCCCAAAAAGTCACTGGTTCTGATGTTTTGTGATAAAAAATGTGTTCTGATGTTTTGTGTTGAAAAATTTTATCAAGGGTCTAACAGAAAAGCATTTTCAACAGGATTTAACAGAAAAGCATTTTTAACAGGGTTTAGCACAAAATCAGTTTTAACAGAGATTGAAGTCGGAATCATTTTTATCAGAGATTTAACAGAAAAGCATTTTCAACAGAGATTGAAGTCGGTGGTCCAGGATGAATATTCGGATACTACTTATATATATATATATATATATATATATATATATATATATATATATATATATATGCTTTGGGGTGAAAGTTTTAAGTAAGTTGCCAGATACGGCTAATGATAGATTGCTCCAGCAATCAGAAAGAGCTCACAGATTAATACTTGGAGCAAATCGACCACCTGGCCTCAATCTAAACGATTAACTCAAGGTATTGAACACTACAAAAATTAATAATCGTTTCAGCCAGCATCTTAGCCTTGGATACGAGTTTTTCCCAAGCAATCAGGACGCAAGAAAACAATCATTTCTCCTACTATATTATATATCTGTGACCAAGATTTTCATCGAAATATTAGATTTTCCATTCTTTCGTCTTTTATCTGTGAAATTTCTTTCCTAAATTACTAATCATTCATATATATATATATATATATATATATATATATATATATATATATATATATATATATATACCTATATGAAAAAGCGCAAACTTCAGGAATCGTTCCAGAATGCCTCAAAACGGATTTCAATTAAGAAATTTTTCAAAAATTTTTATTTTTAAATTTTCCGAGCCATTGCAATCTACAAAAATTCGCTAAAACAATAAAAAGTGAAATTTTAAGTTTTGTACGGTAATTGAGTCCTTCAAACGATCTACGACCACGATCAAGCTGCTTGTACGGTAATTTGCTCAGTGCGTCGCAGTTGAAGCACAAACCTATACTTTGAAAATGCAAGTGTTTTTCAAAATTCGAAACTTATTAATGATATATCATAACCAACCGCTATTATTGATTAACTGATAGATTTGAATGAGCATTACAGGTAATCAAATTATCGTAGCATTCAATATGAAATAGAATTTCTAATTGAATCAATAAATTTCTTTACCTTGAACCTGGATGGGTACAACTTCAAACTTCCTTCCACCCAACATGGAACTGAACCACGCCAAGACAAAAATAACTATGTAAACATAAAGTAAGTATCGTTAAAAAAGCCTGAAAAGTTGGGTGTGGCACATAGGAACAACAGTGTTTTATGACATGTATACTATGTTTTAGGGGATTTAGAAAATATTACTGACCTAGTTTATAAATTGTCATACAAATCATAACCTGGAGAAACTGTGACAATAAATGAACTGAAATTGGATGAGAAGCGTAGAAGGAGAGTTTTAGCATGGACGCCAACATGAATCAGTTACAAGGATTTCACGTCGGCATGCGCAGAAGCTGATTTCGATCTGGTGGCGAAGAAATTTATAAGGAAACAGCTCTTCCCACCTTACAATTCTTGAATATATCATAGACATTGGAAGCAAATGCAGACTATTTAATTTATTAATGAGGCAAGCATTTTACGTTTTCGTATGCGCAGCAGCTCATAACGCAGCATATTTTCATGAAATTGATCATTTCATGCAAATTCATATTTTCATGAAAGTGATCTCTCAGATCGCCGCGAGCAATCTGACATGTTTTAGAGCTGCGTGTACTGTAGGGCTTGAAAAGATTGAACCGAATATACATTTACAAGTACCTACATTTAGATGTATGTTCACCTTTTCAAATAACTTGCATGTACATTTTAAACTGATTTCATAACAAGAATCGGCAAAATTTAACCCACTTGGAATTTGATGATAGACCTGTTGTCTGAGTTTAGATCTCCATTAACAATAGGGAATAGGGAAAAACGAGCGTAAATGTCGACTTGTGGGTAACCTTGGGTAACTGTCAACAGCAACTGGTAGAGTGAGATAATGAGTAGAACGACCTTAAATTTGGCGCTTCAGTTTATAACCCGTAACGAACTGTCAACAGTGCCAATACTAATGAAAAATGTAATTCTTTGAATTGATTCTTCTGTGAATTCTTAGCAATTTGGAAATTTTTTCCGTTTGTTTCATGATTGTAGCGGGGTTCGCGCAGCATGTCGCGGATGTTCGTGTTCTGGGTGTCCCAGGTCCTGGGCGTCCTCCTGTCTGTTCTCACGCTCACCTGGATTCTCAAACATCGCAGCGGCTTCGGCTGGCGCTCAGATCCCAAAAAACAGTTTGCCTGGCACCCGACCTTCATGGTTATCGGAATGGTCTACTTCTTCTCTCATGGTAAGTGAGCATTGATCTCCAAATCTTTTTAATTCTGGGCCAGAGACAGGGAATATCAAGTTCGCTCAATGAACAGACAATCTACTGTTGTCATCCAATACCTTCTCAATGACAAAATTGTTTGTCGTTTTGGCAAATGTTGAGATTAGACGTGGTTGATCTCAACAGCCGATCAGTGATGAATAACTTGCCAGTTAGAAATCCACCGAAAAGCACAAGTTCTTGTTAAAATTAAAATGGGCATCGTTTTAAAAATGAATATTTTGTTTATTTTAAGAATGGTATCTTAAATATTTTCATTGATTGCATAAAACATTTGTTTTGCCGATCAATTCAAATGAAATTTATAGTTCCAAGTAGTTTGGAAGTACTTACCTAAATACAATTGGAAGATTTAGCTCCTCAGTCCTACTACTTCACCATTTGCGCTGTTTCGTTCACTTACGTTTATATACGTAACGGAGCGAGCAATTAGGTACGAGTAATTCTTCTCAGAAGTGTTAAGGAGGGGGAATTGACCCATCAATTTGTGGAGACATGTGTGATAAATTCAAAGCTTTCAAATGTTGGTGCCCGAGTTTTGTGGGATAGGAGAATCAGGAAGTTAAATTCTCCCCAGCATCAGTCTGTTGTACGTGAGCTATTATAAGGGGTGTTCGGGTTAAGGCAAACTAAACGTAAAAAAAGAGGCTAAAAAGCAAATTTCTCAAAATTTGACTTTTATCCGTTTGTTTTATCCATTCTACTCTTGATAAGTATAGACTACGAGTATTTTGAAAAGGCACTCCACAGGGAAAACTTTCTCAGAATATCAGCTTTCCTACGATAAAGCCAATTTTAGCTAATTAAGGAAGAAAATTATGCTTTAATGTTGAAAAACATGGGGTTTTTTCAATAAAATCGAGAGTTTTCGTGAAAAATGACCTTCTATGAAAATACGAGTTTGGGGCCAGTTTTTACGTATATTTTCTCGCTGAATCGAATCTCCTTTCGTTCGCCTTAACCCGAACATTCTATACATATGTATAGAAAAGCGGGAAGTTCTATCTTTTGAACGAAAATTTGATATGACCCCAGGGCTAAGATATATCAATGTCAATAAAGATAGGAAAAGAGGTAGCTCTTTAGTCTTCCTAGACCTAATCATACGGTTGAAACATTTCGTTAAGGCACACTGTTAAGGAGTCGGTATTTTGTCGAGATTTAAAGCCGCTTTTCATCAGCTGCTGATGGAGACAAAGTTCTTTCATATTTCCACCTTCAACGATTTAGTTATACCTACCTTTACTTCTTGCATTTTGTTTTGCAGGGCTCGTGATTTTTAGAATATTTCCGCAAATGAAAAGGTGGCCTCTGAAACTGGTGCATATGGGCATCAATTTAGCAGCTGGTGGTTTGGGAGGTTTTGCGCTTTTTGCTATTATCGACGAGAGAAACGTTGCCGGGAAATCGCATTTCCAGTCCCTCCACAGCTGGATCGGCATCGGTGCTCTTGGTCTCTTCGCCATACAGGTTAGTACGAGTATTCTCACATTCTGAGCTCTACCACATTGAACTCGATATCCGCGAGTTTATGTGTGTAATGTGCGCACTCCACGTTAAATCCCTTACTCCTAATTGGGAAACCAATTTTCATTTCAGGTTTAATTTCTTCGGTTTAGAAAAGGATTTCACCGAGTATGAACGAAAGGGAATACCGAATCTGAATATTGAAATTTCATCGGTGCTTAGATCGATACGATCATTTGGCCTGATTTTATAAGGATTACTTCCAAAGTCATGTTATTTCAATTGAAAACGCTGCAAATTGTTACACAGAGGTTTATTATTTCTGTACTGTATAGCTCTTCTACGCAGAACACCTGTCTATATTTTTAAACGAATCATTAGGTAGGTTCCTATCTAATGTGTATGCATTGGTGTAGATGCCTACTGAAGAGTAATTAATAAAATTAAATAACACACCTAAACTTTCCTTACACGAGCTGATGATGCAGTGCCATGCATTGGCAAAATCGCGGTGGTGGCGCCTATTCGCGTTTTCGATTAACAGTAGTTGCGCCAGCGTCGCATCCATAATGGTGGGATAAATCCTGATTCGACTCAACTCACACAAGGCAAATTACCGTTCCTGATTTACTAATATATATTGAATAGCAACTGAAAACACCATTTATGACGGTCATATCCGTGCACTAGACAACATAACTAGGTACATACTGGAAGTTGAATGATGTTCGGAAGTTTTATTTGTACATTACTTACAAGTAGTATCTAGGTACCTATAGGTTATGCGTACAATGGAATGTAGTTACTACTCTACCTAATCAGAGTAAGGGAGGCAACATTCGACCATCTAACCAAAAACGATTTCTAATTTGGCTATATATCGATGTATTTTCAAAATTTACAATGCTTCAGTCACTGTTTTCCCATCATAGAAAGACGATAAAAAATAACACGAGAGAAGACGAAGTTTCAGAACATGCTAGGAAACATGCGAAAACATGCGATTTTCAATGACAGGAGAGTCGGAGTCAGGATCTACTTAGTTCATTTTGCCGCCGCTAGGCTCACTTTTTTTTTGAATCGCGAATGTCGCGTAAAGCCGCTAGCTTGGTATGTAGCGGTCATTGATAAAACTTAGTTCCCCCGAAAAATCATAGGTTGCTGCTCCATTATAGCTCGTACTGAGAGAACGGAAGATCGTCCGGCTTTCCGGATGATTTCATTCGATTTGTTGGGAAAAATATATAAATGACAACCAAAAATACATTACTGTTACCTTGAAAGGTTTCGAGATCTAGATTTTTCAATATTTCAGCCCTTAGTTACCTACTACCCTTTAGGGTTGATCAGAATTGATGCCACTGATACTGGCACATCCCCGGCCAATATATGATTTTTCAGCTAAATTTCATAAACTTTGGTCCAGTAGTTTTGGAGAAAGGCTCTGGACGGCGTACGCCGTACTGACAGATTTTTTTTATATTCTATCTTTAGATTCTATGCATCTTGAAACGTAAACCAATAAATTTTGAGGGGGGGATTGAACATTTTGTTTTTTGGTCGATTACAAAGGTTTATTAATGTTGAAAAAATAAACCCAAACGACTCCTTCAGGGTAGATATTTATAGTAGCAACATGGATTGTGTGGCAGTTCCTGTCAGAATTCAAGAGAATGCGCGTCCGTCGCTATCGCGCCGGGCGCCATTGTCAAGTTCTTGAAATGCTGCGTTTAGAGATAGATGGGGATCCGAGAACCGGAAAACCAATCTTCCTGAAAATAGCACATTACGTTGCTATTAGTAAGGGGATCTTTTATGGTGCTGTCACACTCCCCTCGACGGAGCAAGCGTGGTTCCCTGGATTACGCATGGTAATACCTAGTACATCCAGGCCCACTGTTATTGAGGGCTATATGTTTCTGTTTCTGTAGAAACATGGCCCGGGCTTTCCTGAAGGAATTCCCATTATTACCCTTTGGTACATAAATAATTTTATTGGTCAATTAGGACATACAATTTCTCAATTTTTTCTCCCCATATAATTTCTATTTCTCATACCTATGGTATCAAGCCTTGCCTTTATTATACATATGTTCTTTATTCAAGGACATAGTTCCCAATTATTATTTCCAGGGCTTAGTTCCCAATTTAAGTCAACAACGTGGGGCACATAGTTTTATATATACCTATTTTATTTTCCCATAGGTATAAATGAGCCACCGTTTATTCCCGATTTTTTGCGATCTGTCTTTGCCATTTATGTATCTCGGAAGTGCACGGCCTACCTGGAAGGCAATGAGAGGGAAACGAACAGCTCTAGCTCCTTTTTTTTCTACAAATCACAGGCAACGAACTATAACTACCAGTTATAGTTCGTTAATCATTGGCAGGTAAAAAAATAATAACATTGGGGAAGGGGGGGGGGGGGACTGGTACTGGAGGTTTTTGAGGCTGAAGATTAATTATCCTGGAATTTAAGAGATTTTTTCAAAAATGCACTATTTTTTCAATTTTAGCACCCTCGAGAACCTTCAGGACCAGTACCAGTTTCGTGAGGGTACGACTTTGATTTGCTTTTGTTGGACAGTGTAATCATTAACTGTTTGTTTAATTTCTACGAAAGACTTTTGCCTCACACTATGCGGTGTACACTCATGCGCGGGCAAAAATTCTCTGAACTTAAAGTAAAGAAATAAGATATTTCCCGATTCTGGTCAACAAATAAATACTTGGTAACGAACTGTATACTATCTGTACTGTATTAGTGGTATGAACGTCCCATTTAGGTTTGTCAAATACACTTTTTTAACACAGAATGTGTTTTAGCCATGGACTAACTAGCCAAAAAAGCTAAAGAAATTACGTAACAAAATCTGGGACGACAACATGGACTCCGATAATACAGAAGTAAGGATCGTGCAATCTGGTATAACCTATGCGATATTTTGTTATGACGCGGTGATTATGTAAATAACTGCTCATCAGAATGAACCTGGCAGGCTGTGGTTCCGAGGTAGCCGGTCAAAGAGAGACTGCTGTAGTAGCATTTAAAACTGTTAATACGGAAGAGAGATGGAGCGATAGATGGTAGGTAAATACATTGAAGTAAGATATCATACTCTCTTATTCTCTTGAAGACAGTGTTTCTTGAAGTGGGGTACCCGTACCCCTAGGGGGGGGGGGGTACATGGACAAAGTCCAGGGGGTACTTGAGAAGCTCTGTGTATTGCGGGGTTTTAAATCCACAATGCATCGCAACAAAAAAAGAATAAATAAAATTAATAATAATGAAAAATAAAAGTAAATAAATAGAAAATAAAATAAAATTCGTCAGCCATGGTTATTTTTTGGGGCCAAGGTGTTCAGGTTTTTAACCCACGAACCATGAACCAACAACCACTCACTGTGAATAAAATTCAATCTGTTTCAAGATGATTTCAATAGAATTTGTTGGTAGTACCGAACCTCTTGTCTTCGAGTTCTGCAAACACTACTTACCAATTATTCCACCTATTTCATTAATTTTCAAACCTGAAATTTCTCAGTACAAAAAGAGCAACATTTTTATCAATAGTTACATATTCCTCGCGTTCTGTGAGGCTGTCTGTTTGTTCCTTTTTTTCAACCTTTTATTTTCAAAGTTATTTTTTCGAAGATTGATTTTGAGTTTAAAGACTTATACTTACCGCCTTCTTTGTGACTAAAGTACCTACCTACCAATCTTTCGTCATATTAAAAATATTTCATCTTATATAATCATGAATGTGTTTATAAATTTGTATTCTACAAATACAGTTCATAAATATAAAAAGTCGTATTTCATTTAAAATGATCCCAGCACTCTGGAAATATTTTTTGAATTTTATTATTAATTCAGTACTTATATGTGTTAATAATTTTTTGATGATGGGTACTTCAAAATCTGTGAGGGTTACGTGGCCATTCTCGTTTCTCCTCGAAGGGTACATGGAAAAAAAAGTTTAAGAAACACTGCTGTAAGAGATATATTACACATATGAAGAGAAATTCACAACTTCATCTTTTTCTTTTGATCACTATATCAGACTTATACTTATAGGAACAGTGCGCCGTGTAAACAAATAAATTAATATTTTTATTAAAACTTGTAGAGACATAAATATGATTATGCTGTAGGAGGTACCTTGTAAATCTACCTAACTGGTTGATTTGCATAACATTGTAAGAAATGCACTGATATTAACGTTTAGGCTTGACGATCACATGACAGTCACGTCACAATCACTTCAGTCAGTGAGACGGATAGTTTGATAGACATGAAATTAAATGTTGTGAAATTTGAGAGCGAAGAGGATAAAAAATGGTTTTGACTTTCGGATATAATAGGTATGTCAAAATGTACAAAACTGTCTGATGTGGATACCACCAACATATAAGACAGGCTTGCGTTTTATGGCTTGTTTCAGCACGTTTCAATTGCTTCCATTCATTTACCGTCACATTTTCACTCTTATGATTTTACTGCTATAATCGATATTGATTATCAAATAGCCTTAAAATGAATAAGAATACAACTTCCAGACTGAAATGAAACCACTCAGACTGAAATTCGTCTCAGTTTTGGAAAAAAAACTAAATCAAGTAGGTTCCTACTTATCTCGTTCTTTAGTTAGTTGAGAGACATATCAAGTACCAAAATCAATCATCAACTAACTATAAAAAAATAAAGATATCTAAAAAGTATATGCCAATTACATTCTAGTTATGATCGATATTTGGTTCCGAATGAGTGTTTATTGTCTCCCCGATTTCAATCTCTGCTGAAGCTGTTTCGTTTGTTAATGTCTTAATTATCTGGTTTGAACTTCCTTTGTTGTTGACCTTCACATGGGTTGTTGACTTAGTTATTGTTGGCAGTGAAGTTTTGAGTGTTCTGAAATTCACGCAACCTTCGCAGTCGCAGTACTTAGGGCCGTGTCCACAAAATCCATGGCTAGAACAGCAATGCTTGTAATCATCATCGGGATTACAGATCGCCTCTTGGCCGTTGATGGGAGGTGCTCGGGGCCCACATTTCGGGTGTGAACGATCTATATTGTCGGATGGTGTATGCCATAAGATGTCTTTGCTTGGCCTACCAGATTCCGTCAACAACATCTCAGGTTTCATGGAATAATCCACACAGCGTGCACAGCTGCAGTGCTCCGCACTTGACCCACACCGACCTCGATCACTGCAACAAGATGTCTTCGGGTTGAATGGGTTACATACTGGATAGTGACCTTTGTAGAGAGAAGCCATTTTACCACACAAGCCTACTTTCTTGGGATCGTCTTCCTTAGTCCACCACCTTATATTTTGAGTATTGTTGAAATAACCCAAAATTAAATCACGCAGCACTGAAGAGCGACGAGGTGTCTCTGATTCAGTAGCACCTATTTTTCTGAAGTCTTTGCAACCTTTACAATTACAGTATTGTGGTCCATGACCACAATAACCTTGGGCTGAACAACAGTGGTGACGCTCAGCGTGAGCATTACAAGTGGCTTCTGAGCCGTTCACCTTTGGTGCTTTGGGTCCACACATAGGTAGGTCCCAATTGATTTCGTCAGAAATCAAATGCCACTGAATCTCCTGATTTGGTCGTATCGGTTCTTCTAGTAACTTTTCAGGATGCATCTCGTAATCTACACAACCGCTACAGTTGCACTTTTCCACGCAGTACCCAAATTCATTGCAGCACCGAGTATTCGGGCTAAAGGGATTACAAACAGGGTAGTATCCGTTGACTAGAGGCGCCAACTTCCCACACATTCCTCGTTTTTTGGGTTCGTCCTCCCAAGCCCACCATCTTTTCTCTGTTCTCAAATAGTCCAAGATTATACTCCTCAGTTCTGATTTGCCTTGTATAGCTACCATTGAATCCGATAATGATATTTTTCTGAAGTCTTTACAGCCTTCACAGTCACAAAATTCAGGACCACTTCCACAAAATCCATACTTGGAACAACAATGTCGAAAGTCATCGTCTGGGTTGCATATCGGCTCATACCCACCTATAGGAGGTGCATATGGCCCACATACTGGGAGTGACCAGTCAATTTCTTCAGATAGTAAATGCCATTTTATTTCTCTAGTTGGTCTAACTGGCTCTTTTACCAACAGCTCTGGATTTTTAGAGTAATCCACGCATCCCGTGCAGTTACAATGTTGTGGACTGGACCCACAGTGTCCATAATAACTACAACACGGGGTTTTAGGGTTAAAGGGGTTGCAGATTGGGTAGAAACCTTCATATAAAGGAGCACTTCTCCCACAAAACAACTGACCATCATCCCACCACCTCTTCCTTGATGAGAAATAGTCCAAAAGAATCTCACGAAGAGGGGTTGAGGAATTCTGTTGAGATACACCTGTTATGAAAAATATCAAAATTACTATTCATAAACAATTGAAGTTTTCATTTTATTCAACACAACGTTATTTCTATCCTCAAGAGAATTTAGCCGAACTACCTATTCTTATCATATATCATACCTATCTTATGAACTGATTACCATCAGGTGACGGTTTCCCCAATTCGTTCAATAGGTTCGATACGATGATTTGTAAAAGATCAGGGCCTAATATAATCAGCTTCGACACATCTGTAATGCAGCAGATAGCTTTTCAAAAATTACAAATATGAAAAAATGTAAAGAATCACTTAAGAAAGTACAGCCAACAGGCCGACCTATGTTGGCATAGGTACCAACGTGTTTCCGTAAGGTACAGCCAATAAGGAACATGTTGTATGGAACGCAAAATGAAATGCGAAGTGAGTTTTGGTATTTATTGGCTTAGGTTCCCAAAATAGGTCTCAATGGAAAGAGCTGCAAATCATTACGCAAAGGTTTATTATTTCTGTATTTGACAGCCCTTGTACGCAGATTGCCAGACTACAATATTAAACCCCGCATATATTATCGGAACTTTGAGTCTCGCAAATGGGTTCCCCACAATTTTACGAGTTATGACAAAGTCATCTATCCGCCATATAGAAGGATTACTTTAGGTATGTTAATTTGAAACTATATTTGTTTCACTATGTTGGATTTTTTTTTAAAGTAGAAAACGTTTTTACGGAGACCTATTTGCCGAAAAATGACGCACGAAACGGTCACGAAAATTTTCTGATCATTTTCACATACAACGAATCATTTGTCAAGTTTTTGTTTACCTTCTTCCCTCTTTAACCCATAAAAATCGTTCGCCACTCGTTGGAAAGCTCTCTATTTAGCTAACATAATCCTGTTCACTATAATTGTACGACTAGCTGAGCTATGGGCAGGGGCGAGGCGTGAAATTTTCCCGCACTCGCCGCAAAAATATTCCCATACCAATGTTTAACCTCACGAAAAATTGTACAGAAAAAGATAGGTTAACGGTAGAAAAGGATAGAAATAACGAAGAATATTTTCTGTAACGAACTGTCTTTCAGTTTGTGGAGCACATACATTAATTAAACTGCGTACCTATAAAAATAAACTTCGAAACTCTTCTTGACTTAGAAAAAGGTATGTACCTACAACTCGTTCTATTTAATTCAATTAATGTCTCCTTGGTAGGCGTCTACGTCTATGCAGTTACATTTAGATATTGTATAATAGATTTCGTTAATTGATGTAGAGAGATAGTGTTCTGCATTTAGGATTCTAAGCATCCTGAAACGTAAACCATCTAAGTATAACAATCCGCATCTACAATGCAATTAAAAATTATGGAGGAACTCTGATCAGTTGTGGGACTTCTGAGGCTAATTCCTTCCCAAAACCTAATCCACTGACAGCGTTGAAATCGCTCCTTTGAGACACATCGAAAACAATAAAGTACGATGCATGGACGAGCACATATCAGCTGAGAAGCCTGAAAGAATTTTTCGGTTTATTATTCAATAATGAACCTTTGTAATCAACCCCCCCCCCCCCCCCCAAATTTATAAAATTTGTTGGTTTACATTTCAAGATTCGTAGAATCCAAAAAATTTGTTAAAGTTTAGTCCAGTGCTTTCTGAGAAAAGCTTCAGGGGGACGACGGAGGGACAGCATTTTTTTAATGCGATTTTTGGATTCTATGCATCTACACGTAAACCGGGGGGGAGGTTCGAAAAAAAGTTTCTTTTTGGTCGATTACACTCCGAGAGAGAAATCTGCCACACCTATCCCGATAGAACGCATCTTTTTAGGATTCCCAATAGGGAAACCACGGATGGACCAAAAAACAATCGAGGATTGTCGGAAAACATTCGGGTGACCTAACATTTTTAACGCGTAGGTACAAATTCAAACTGAAACGCAACAAATGTTCTCTTGAAAATTAAAGGAATTGGCGTTAAATTTTCTTTCCTAATCAGCTGAGTGACCTAAATTCTCACCTGCTCTCCGAAGGATCATGTTCTACGTTCTGTCAAGATTTAGTGCTTAGGACGATTTTGAATATTTTATTGCTCGATAAATTTCTGGATACCCGATAAAAGTAATTCGGGTGACCCGAAAGATATTCAATCCGGAGCTAATTTACGCTTACCTAAGAGATTTGAAGTGTTCACCCGATTGTTTTGAAAAAATACCCGTCAAGAATCGGCATCACTCGATTTGTTCCATAAAATCCTGATAGATTGGACACCGAACCGTACTCGATAGGATGAGTCCATTATTTCAATCGTATCTTTGTCTCAGAGAGTCTTCCTATCATATTTCAACTTCCAAGTTTCTTTCCAGTCTAATAGGAGTTACAATAATGTTTACAAAACTAACTGAGAAGGATCACCTCACTAATAAGTAAACAATTATTCAGACAACCACGCTCATACCTCAGATTGTTGGCCAGGCACTGCGTAATGGTTCACATAATACGGTTAGGTAAACTGAGAGCTTACGACTAGCAAACGATTTTAGTACGATGATAAATCCCTAAAGCTACAGCACCGATTTGGTTGTAAGGGATAATCATCAGAAAATAGGAGCATAACGCACTAAAAGTCACATAAATTCTATCTCATTAGCGATTGGGTTATGTTGGCAAAAACATGTCCCTTGTTAACATGTTCCATGTTAAAATACCCACTAGCATTTTATCGGCTCCTGCTTGTTTCTACATGTTCTTATTGAATATCTCTCGGGTTTTCCGAATTACTTTTATCGGGTAATGAGGAATTTATCGTGCAGGTAAATATTGAAAAAAATACCCTCAAGCATTTTATCAGCTCCTGCATGTTTCTACATGTCCCGATTGAATATCATTGTGGTCACCCGAAATACTTTTTATCGGGTATTGAGAAATTTATCGTTCAGGCAAATATTGAAAAAATAACTATTTTCATCATAGCTCCGTAACGGTCGCTTTAAACCCACATTTCTACGAGTAACTTTCGATTTAAAATTAAATTGTTTATATATAAATGCGCACAGCAAGTTCCATAATATCTAAGTTTGTTGAACGAATTTAAATGGGTGCGTAACTGAAAAACGTCCAAAACTTCACTATACGTCATCTGACAAAGTTTTTTCACAGGGTTAAAACGTTTCATTTTTGAATTTTATAACTCAGAAAATTAATTTAAATTTTTGAATTTGAAGCGACTGATAAAAAGTTAAATTTCAATTAGGTATATTTGCTGAAAAATTGATTTAAAAAAAATTGATAAATGCCCCAAACATGCCCAACAAATGCCCCTGGAAATTGTTTAAAATTCTCCAATGTAGGTTCCTAAATGTTTTTGATGCGCTGAATCCGAATTAGAAGTCTGTTTTGCAGTAGTATGGAAAATCGTTAATCGGAAAATGACAAAAATTGACAATTTCACAAAAATGTTGAAGCCCACATCTCAAATAAGAGCTCCATAATTAGCCAAAACAAATATAAAATTTTCAATTTTATCCCTACTCTCCTACCTTGTGAAAAAAATTCACAATTTATTTAATAATATAGGTATACAGATTACAACCAACGATGGCATCCTATAGGATTAGAGGGACTTGACCCTACCGCATCCTATTGGGTTTTAGGAACATACCCGATAGGAATGAAAAAATTCCGAAGGATACAAGAGGGTGTTGGAATTTTTTTAGTTCTTATTTGATTATATAGAAGATTTTTTTAAAGGTTTAATCAGGATGATTATCGGACTTACCGAGTGTCCTGTTCCCGCAATCGACGTTGTGGAGGTAATCACAGTTTTCTGAGAGGTATTTTGGGTCCGTGTCTTGGAAGGCGAGACCATTTCCGCACGTCTTCAATTCAGCGTTTCCATTGTCACATTTCCAGTATTTATCACAGGAAATGCGGTGGGGGTAGAAGCCGTGGTCGTCGGGGCATTCGAAGTTCTTCTTCTGTGCCGATCCTGTAACGATTGTAAACAGTACATTAGTTACGTAGTTCAAGTTTTTTGCAGAACGTTTTACTAGGAAGGACTGGGTGACGTAGGTGGTAACATCATAATAATCTCTACTATTAATAAGAATGAAACTCCGTCTGTCTGTCTGTCGCTCGTGCCTATGCACGGCCAAACGGCTGAGTGGGGGGAGTCTACGAGTGGGGGGATCTTTTTGGGATTTTCCGATAGGGTGTATAAGCGAATTTAAAATTTTCTAATCCCACCCGAACCATGGGCCGTAGGGCGGGAGGGGGGTCGAAGTAAGAATTAATGTGCGCTTTTTGGACTTCCCCGCTTCCCCTACCCCTCTAAACGGCCGTTGAAAATTCCGGAAAAATACGGGTTTCGTAGGTTTTCCTACGAGGAAGACGACGGCGCGATCGGATCGCGAAAAAAGTATCGGGAAATGCGTTAAAAAAATGCGAGAGAAAACTGACCCGTTTTCTCGAAAAGTCCGCCGAAAAACTTGGTTTTTTCCGATTAAAATATACCCCATAAAGGTACGTTTTTCGGAACGGTTTTCGCGGGCGAAATACAGCTTTGATCCCGCCGAATCTGAATCCGAAGTCGGATATCGAAAAAAGTGACGGAAAGTAGGTCAAATTGGGAGGGGAATTGCGAGGGAACCGTTTAACATCAGAAATTAATCGACCACGGGCCGCCGTTACACAACGTTGCTTACCTGAAGGGACCCTCACAGGGGGGTTCCCATTTGCACTTCTACGCAATACCTTGCGAGCGAAGCGAGAGCCATTTCAAATAATAAATACGGACTTTGTCCTACACATATACAGGTATACCTTGCGAGCGAAGCGAGCAACATCCCCGAATAAACTTTTCGTGGTTCCACGTAGTTTCTAAGATTTAATTTGTTTGTAAGAATTCCCAACTGAAAAAAACGTCTGCCAAGTTGGGTGGGCAGTACAACATTCCCTAATAAACTTTTCGTGGTTCCACGTAGTTTTATAAGAATTAATTTGTTTGTAAGAATTTCCAACAGAAACAAACGTCTGCCAAGTTGGGTGGGCAGTATAACTTCTTCAAGCGAGCGAAGCGAGCAGCATTCCCTACAGAATAAATACGGACTTGCGAGCGAAGCGAGCAACATCCCCTAATAAACTTTTCGTGGTTCCACGTAGTTTTATAAGATTTAATTTGTAAGTAAGAATTCCCCAACAGAAAAAAACGTCTGCCAAGTTGGGTGGGCAGTATAACTTCCTCAAGCGAGCGTAGCGAGCAGCATCCCCTACAGAAGTTAAACCTACCCTTAGGGATCTACCGTTTGCGAGCAAAGCGAGTAAAATTCCCTAAATGCCATACTTTGCGAGCGAAGCGAGCAACATTTTCTACATGCCAGACTTTGCGAGCGAAGCGAGCAACATATCCTACATGCCAGACTTTGCGAGCGAAGCGAGCAATATTCCCTACACGCCACACGTTGCGAGCGAAGCGAGCAACTTAATGGGGGGTCCGGGGGGCTTGCCCCCCGGCTGGACGTGGAGGCGAGCGTAGCGAGCCGGAGCGGCTAGTTAGTAATATTTCAAAGTCCTTCTGCTCACCAAATCAATTTATGGGGTAATTTTTGTAATGATGACCATACAAAAGTGGATTTTACTCTGTCCGAATAAATTCTAGACGGCAGAAATACGTACCTAAGTAGATGGGGCTTAATAATATAGACCAGTGATCTGCATAGGGGGGCCGACTAATAAGGAAATAATAAATCTATGCGTAATAATTTTTAGCGTTTTATGTAGTCGTGTGATCCAGAGAGTTAGAAAAATTACTTCATCAATGTACAGGTCTAAATTTAATAAAGTCTAGATATACCTACCATATTTAGATTTAATTAGCAGTAAAGCTCCAAGTAAATTAATCCAAATACATAGAGATAGATGCGCAATAGGTTAAAATTTCACGTTGACGAATATGAAGAAGCTGCCAATGATCTGGATACAACGAAATTTATGGAAGTTATCCTGGTTATAAATATCCCACTATACCCCACCCCCCCATCCTTTTTCTAAATTGGGGATTTCACTTTGTTACGATTTTTGACATGAATAGGTCTAATCGCTAAAAAAAAAAAAACCCGATACCAATAAACAAATTTGGTAACTATACAGCATCAATGTAGCAGCACACTTCGGTTGCTGAGCGAAACAATTGCACGCTACTTTCCTTACACAATGCTAAGCAATTAGAAATATAATTAAGGACGCATAAGTCAGAAAAAAATTAGAAACTCTTAGAAATTACACAATGAACGTTGTATAAAGAAAATACGTATATGAATTTAGTTACCTACCAAGAAAGATTAGAAGAAAGTTCCAGTCATGCAGCATGACGGTATGAGCAAATTTTCGAAAATTATCGTATTGTATAATGTTGAATTGTTTTCAAATTAGAGCTTTTTAAGTGCAATGAAATTCTCAACTATTAATTTGATGGCAAAAAAAAAGTATTTTAAATGATAACCTGCTATTCAAAAAAGAGATTTTAGATTTTTAGCTTTTTTGCAGTTATTGTCGATTTTGTAGAAAATTTTAATAAAATTTAAGCACATTTTTCAGCATAATTTGTGCTTCAATTTTTGAATGTTCTATTTAATAGTTAATAAACTTTATTTGAGCAATATTCTGACAAAAATATATAATTTAAAAAATTTTTAGCAGTTTTTAGCCATTTTTAGTGATTTTTTTAGCACATTTTTTGAAATCTAACCAATTTAATGTACTCAAAAAGTGCGAGCCAACGAACTCATCCTTTCTTTTGGAAAGCTTGATTTTTTGGCGCAAGAACGGAATTTTTATCTCAATTCTAAGGAGAGTTATCGTCTGGAATGACACATAAAAATATATATAAATAAATATAAGAGTCTGAAATGACATATATATATATATATATATATATATAGAATTTTATATATATATATATATATATATATAATATTTATTACAATATATATATATATATATATATAAATACCAAAAAAGCGTTAAAATCCAGGTATCATTTCAGAATGCCTCAAAACAGATTTCGATGAAGAAAATTTTTGAAAATTTTTATTTTAAAAATTTTGGAGCCATTGCAATAGCTTCTATTTTCTAAGAAAATTCGCTAAAAGGCAGTTATTTTCTGTCATGATAAGGAGACTTTCTAATCTTTGATTGGCTCTTTTTTAATCAGCTTATCGAGCTGAATTATCTCCTGTTCATCCTAGAAGGTTGATATTTGATAGGGGGATTCCCTGGAACATCGTGACGATTGCAATTAATGGCTCATTCATAATCAACTGAGTGAGCTAAATTCTCTCTTGTTCATCCTAGGATCTTGAAATTTGGTAGTGAGACTCCCTGGGACATCAAGGAACGATAGAAGTGAGTGGCTCACTCCTAATCAGTTGATTGAGCTAAATTCTCTCTAGTTCATCGTAGGAAGTTGAAATTTGATAGGGTGACTCTCTGGGGCATAAGGAGACGATTGAAATAATTGGCTCATTCCTAATCAGCTGAGTGAAGTAAATTATCTCCTGTTCATCTCAGGAAGTTGAGATTTGATTGGGATACTCCCTGGGACATTAAAAGACGATCGAAATGATTGAGTCACTCCTAATCACCTAAGTGAGCTAAATTCTCTCCTCTTCATCCTAGTAAGTTGAAATTTGATAGGTAGACTCTCAGGCCCATTAAGAAACGATTGAAATGATTGGCTCATTCCTGATACGCTGAGTGAGCTTAATTCTCTCCTATCTTGCTAGGAAGTTGATCCCTGGTAGGGAAACACCCTGGGGCATTAAGAGACGATTGTTTGTGAAGCGGAGAGATTGATGGGGAAATGAAATATACTATTCACGCTATTCTCAACTGACATAGATTATTTTTATTTTTCCGGCTGTTTTACTAAGTTGCCTATTTCTTGGTAACTAGGCTACTTGCTCGAAGTGTTTGGTCGGTTGGGATACCGATATATCACGATATTTTCAACAGTTCACGGTCGGTGGTTTATGTTACGCTATATTCGCTATTGTCACCAAAATCAAAAACAACGCATACATAGGGACGTCCCTGCAGTCCATGCACTACATACCAATATATTTTGCCCTCGGGTGATGTTTTCAGAGGTTGCTGCGTATCATGCCGCTTTTGCTTATCACAGTTTTTATGCTTGTGCTCATAAAACTAATTTATGACAATGCGAATGGATAGCACATACCATTTCTTCCATAACAGAGGTTGAAAATAGTTTCTCACACAACAGGCATACATGGATTTACAAAGCTTTCCAAGTTTCCCCAGTTTCATTAAACATTGAGCTTAGATGAAACATATTATTGAATGCAGCTATAATTATATCGTTAAAAAGGATTTACCGATTGACGTAGTAATCAATATTGATGCGATAATCCAATAAAAGGCCACAGCGCTGAATAAGACCCGTCTTTCCTCATTCATTGCGTAAACTAGGGAATCCTGAGATAAACGCCAGTCAGATGTTCGCCATCTATCGTTGAATTTACAAACCGCGAATCGTCCAAGGTGACCTTTTGGGTTGGGTGGCCGTGGTCGTGGAGGGAGCAGGTTATCTCGAATGAGACTGGCCATGAAGGAGGATGTGATCCAGGAACCTCCAGGAACCTCCGGGCGTATGCCTATTAACCAAAAAGATCTGAAGTTCTTAGGCTTTCCCTATAACATTTTCCGCCTGCCCCTCCGATAATTATCTAATTTTGCTCAAGTAGATGAGGCAGGTGAATGATGAGTTAGGTAGAGATACTATTATTATTATTTTTTATTTTTATTATTATTTTTTTTTTGGTTTATTATCATCGAATACAACTGTGCATAATGAATGAAATTTAAAAAAAAAAAAAAATGAAACGTCGATTTTGACCGACAAAATCACGTTTTTTGTCATTCAAACGCTATTTTCTCCCAAAAGACATTTAAAAAATTTTTTTTGAGTAGACCGTTGGAAAGCTGACAGTTTGAGAAAGTTTTTCTTAAAGAGCGCCTGCCGAAAAACTTCCATACTGAAAGCAGAAAAACTAAGAAAAATCTACAATTTTTACATTTGTTTTTTCTTCAAATTTTGAACTTTGACTATTTTTTCACTAACTAGAACTAATAAAAAAAATTGGAATTTACATCAGAAAGATAGAAAATTTAACTTTATTTCCAACGGTATCCTCAGATTTGAGAAAACTTCAAAAGTTGAGGAGTTAGAGCCGTTTTTGTGACGTAAGGTCGGAAACACGAAAAAAATCTTTAAAAAGAAATAACTCGGAAACGAAGCCTCTAAAAAAAGTCTAACACGCACTTTTTGTTAAAAATTACTTGTAGAATCGACTTCTGGATTTCTGCCCCACTGAAGTGTAGACACCTTGTATACATAATACATTATAAAGAAAAAGCGTAAACTTCACGAATCGTTTCATAATGCCTTAAAACAGATATCGATGAAGGCAATTTTTGTTACTAATTACTTGCAGAATCGACCTCTGGATTTCTCCTCCGCGATGAGTTAGATAGGACACCATTATGTTTGTTTTGGTTTATTGTGTTTTTGTTTATTATTTTTGGTTTATATGTCAATTTTTTAGCATGCACATGCTTTTGGCATGGGTCCCCGCTCCGAAAACGACAGGAAAATATGAGACGAAAGTAGCGCGGAGTTTTCTATTGATTCCCACTTACAACCATTCCGTTGCTAGGGAAGTGTAAATCCCTTTGTTATCGTTCCACTTTTTGGAATGCTCTCATTTTTCAATAATTTAAGCCGACGGCTTTAATTAACTAGCAACTGTTTTCAATAATTTAAGGGGGTCAAGGGGGGCGGAGCACTTCTTCTTCTAACATAAACTGTACCTAGCTTTCTTTTTATTTGTTTATTTATTTTTCATTACGCGTTACTAAGGCTCATAAGCTGTTATTATTGAATAATGTGGTATAATATAGTGTAAGGTATTATACAGTAAGTTTATAATTTATACAGTGTAATATCATACAGTGTAAGGTAGAACACATGAATATATTTAATGATATTTTACATGATCATGCCAACGGGCCATCATGTGTCCATGTTCATATATGTTGCCATGTAGACGACTTCCCAACACCTTCGAAGAGCTCGCAATCATTTCTACTTGCAATGTCTTCTTGTTGACGTTACCTGTAATATTAGCAACGGTAATAGGTAGACGGTATGTTAAAAGTAAGCAAAGTTTTGTGGAGCCTCGAAACATTTGTTTTTATAAGTGGGTAGGTATATATGTTGCTATAAATAAATAGTAGCAATAAATATATTTATGACTGTATTTTTATCTGTTGGTATTTTGGTGGTTTGTAGTGGGTTGCTGGACTTCTGCTGTTTCTCATCCCCTGTCCTCCACTGTGGCTCCGCGCTCGGACAATCTCGTGGCACATCATCATTGGTAAAGGCATATTCATCTTATCCGTTATAGCTGCTGTGACTGGGATCAAAAATTCGTCCGAGTAAGTTGTATGTTATTTTCTTTTAGTTTAAGGTAGATATAGGTATGCAGCTACTACCAATAGGCGAGTAATTCTACTTTACAATGTCTGCATAGCATTTCAATCTAAGTGACAGTAGAAATTTATTACCAACCTACCTATCAAAAATAAATAAATGATAGGGTGGGTTGAGGGGAGTACATATGTTGGCAATTCGTCATAGGTAATAGTTGTTTTTGCTTCTTCCTAGCATTTTCGCCTTTCGCCCTCGTCAGAGATCTATAATAATTTGATAATACACAACTGGAGCTCGCTGTGAGATGTGCTATAAAACTAGTTACATACCAGGGAAAATTAATACTTACGGAGAAAGAAGGGTTAAATACATACGTGCTACACAAATTATACAGGGTGTTCACACTTAAGAATGTTAACCTCCTAGGGATCGATTCTACAACTAATTTTGAACAAAAACTTCCTCCTTGCAATTTTTTTTTAACCCTCAATTTTTGGAGTTTTTTACTTTTGAGTTCTTTTTTTCGTCTTTTCGACCTTACATCACTAAAATGGTCATATCTCCCCTAACTTACAATTTAATCTAATAATACTTATATCTTTGGAAAGTGCGTTAAATTATCCATATCCCTAAGGTATTTGGATTCTTTTTACAGTATGTGTCGTAGGCAAAAAACATACTAAACATAAAAATTTCTCACTTTTTAAAATTTCCGTTTTTTTTAGGTGCCTCAAGTACGAGTATTAAAACAAAATTGTAAAAAACCGTACGCGTTGCAGGAAAAACTTGCCCAACATCTCAGCTTTCCAACGGTGTAATCAATTTTTATTTTACTTTGTTCATTGAGAAGAACATTATGATTATATGTTGTGGTTGAAACGTTCACATTAACAATACCTTCATTACCATAGGGTGGTTCACCTCTAATAGTATATGGGTAATGGAATTTCATGGGGAAATACTAGTTGTAGGTAAATAGGTACTTCGTAGATTTGGTTACTTAACAGGTTTTTTTGGGGGTACCTAGACTAGATATGATAGGTACATATTGATATATTATTATGATGCTGGTCCAAATATTCATGTTCTAAATTAGTTCCTTCTGCATGGGGAAAAATTGGATAAGTTCATATTGGGTAGTAGGCCGGACGGCAAAAGTGCTAGGCAATAAAGCAATAAACAACTATAATATGAGAAATAGCCTATATATTTCCTCCTCTCAACCAACCCCACCATACCAGTATGGCTGGCAGGCATAATATGCAGAAATAAACTTAAAAAAAAGCAGTGTGGTACAAAAAACTGTCCTGTTTTATAGCCAAATTCAGTTCAAAATTACAAATATATGATACTGGATTCGTTACAACGAATTTAGATGGTAAACTAATACCTAATGTCTTTCCGTTGTTGCCCAGCATTCAACTCATTTTCACATTTTTATACTTTTCACTTTTATTCAGCATTTTGCATTTGAATTTGGTACTAAGAAAAGTGTACCAAATGGGTAAAGCAGTATTATAGTTCTCTGGTGAAATCGAAGATTCACTAACTTGGCCAATAAATTAAATTAATTTTAATACCAGTTGCTATGAAATAGAGAAGGGATAATAAATCCACCTTGATCATTCCAAATTCAGGTTGTTACTGGTAATTGGTAAAATTTAAGGGTAGAAATGTGTTCAAATCAGAAAATTTCGGAATACAAGGGTTTTGTTTTTGGCTTATAATAGACATCATTTCTATGAATTGATTGAGACTACCTGGGTAAGGAATCATGAGTTAGGAGTTGAGACCTTGAAGTTATCTATGAGCTTTCGAATACAAATAAATCTTAGGAGGGGAAGATTTTTTAATTTTCATTAATATATATATATATTTTTTTTTCTTCAACTAAACACATTTGTAGCAAGCTATTTGCATGTCAGGTCTAATAAATAAATAAGAACCTTTCGGTGATAATGATCCCAATCATTTGAAAATCTGAGTATCGCTATTTTATTTCATAGTAATTGACTCAACGACGACCGCTACGTAAATTTCGTTGTGAGAGGCAAACACTGATTCTGCCAGTTTCGATTAAAGTTTCAGAAATCGCGCGTGCTAAATCATACAAAGGATTTTTCATCACCGTTGAGTTTTATTAGGCGGACAGTGCAATAATATTGTTTAATTCAGGTTACTTGCTTAGAATAATTCTGCCTCGTTCCACTTCCAAGTAATTCTATTACAGACAGTTCTTCTATTTCGATTCTATTCCAAGGAATTCTATTCTAAAGTAATTCTGTAACAGACTACACTCGCCAAAGTTCAGGGATAGATTCTAGTTCTAATTTGCAACAAAAAGTGCCTCTTAGACTTATTTTAAAAGGCTTCGTTTCAAGGTAATTTCATTTGATGACTAAATTAAAATTTGACTACACCGTTGAAAAGAATATAAAACTTCCAATCTCCCTGTTGCCAAAACAAGAGTTTATAAGCAGCTCCGAAAGCTAAAAAATGAGGTTAAAGTTATAATTTTGAGAAGTTGACGAAATTTCACTGTTTTGAATCCGCTTATTGACTTTTTTATTGTAGTGCTTTTGAATCCCCATCTTTAGGAAAACTACCTTACAATTTCAGCTTTCCAACGGTATAATCAATTTTTATTTTACTTCCCTAATTGGAGGAGAAAAGTATGTTTGTAGGTTGAAAAACATGGTATTTTCTATAAAATCGACGGTTTTTGTAAAAAAAATGACCCTAAAAAAAAAGTTTATATCCGATTATAGGTACCCGTTATAACTAATTTTTACACTTTAACTAACTGTTCTACCCGTACAATTGACATAAAACACATACAATTGAGCATAAAAATTGAACTAAAAATTCGTGAGATAAAGTGAAAAATTCTGTTATAACGGGGTTTGGGAGATATGCAAGTGTTACCATTTTATTTATCGTGAAAAAATATGTAGAAACTAGCCCCATACTCAATTAGGAAAGTAAAATAAAAATTGAACTTTTTTTATTGGCAGAAATAACAGTGAAGCAAGCATTGTCAAGCCCAGAAGCAGTTGGATGGAAAGAAGCCATAAAGTCTGAATACTCGTCAATTTTGGAAAATGAAACTTTCAGAATTGTACAACGACCAAAAATAAAAATGTGATCCGCTGCCGAGTAGTTCTAAGAGAAAAATTGAAGGCAGATGGTACCGTGGAAAGAAAAAAGGCTCGCTTGGTCGCAAAAGGATTTAGTCGAAGACCAGGGGAAGACTTTAATGAGACTTTTGCACCTGTGGTTCGAATGAGTTCGATTTGAACAATTATGGCTCTAGCTGTGGAAGAAAATTTGAATATTTGAAAATTTGAATACTACAGCATTTTTAAACGGAAATTTGGATGAACAAATTCATATGGAAACTCCAGAAAGTTTTAGAGAAATTTTACAAGACATAATTTTGGAAAACAAATCGTCGGAAAAAGTTTTGAAAGAAGCCAAGAAGATGTTAGAAAGCCTAGAAAAGGGGGATAAAGTATGTCTGCTACAACGATCTCTGTACGGTTTGAAACAAGCAGGGCGACAATGGTACCTAAAGCTTGACGAAAATCTGGCTGGGATGAAACCACTAAAGACCGACCCATGCGTGTACCAAGCTCGAATAGAGAATGACTTCGTTGTTCTGGCAATTTATGTTGATGACCTTTGGCTGGCTTCAGGCAATCCAAAACTGATAGAAAAAATAAAACAGAACCTGATGAACGTTTTCAAAATGAAATACTTAGGACCAATCCACTACGGCTTAGGAATTGAGTTTACCCAAGACCAAATCGAGGGGAAGCTATTTATGTGTCAGAAAAAGTTACCCAAGACATCCTGAAGCGTTTTGGAATGGAAAACTCAAGACCCGTAGCAACACCGATTGAAAATGGACTGAAGCTGAAAAAGCCGGAACAACCAAATACGATTGAAATGGCCAGATATCCATATCAGCGATTAATCGGATCATTAATGTATTTGGCTGTATCCACCCGCCCAGACATAACTTACGCAGTGAATTCGCTTAGCCAGTTTAACAACAATTATACACATGAGCACTGGCATGCAGCAAAACGAATTCTGCGATACCTAAAGGGAACACCACATCATGGAGGCACTTTTTATTGAAAATTAGTAGTAGAATCGATCCCTGAACTTCGGCGAGTGGTGTCTGTTACACCCTCTAGATTTCCTGTTATATGAAGAAGTTATACTGCCCACCCGACTTATCAAATATTTTTACATGAGGTTTACACAAGTTACATTTGTTTAATTTTTTAGAGTTATTTTAATTAATTGTTTTCTTTGCCAGTAAAAAAGATGTTGAAGAGAAGACCCTTCTGAACGTGCTGGGCATTTTCGTTGTGATCAGTCTCCTCTTCCATCTTTTCATCCTCGCCAAGGAAAACTACAGACACCCATCCAGTCCTGCGACCAGTAGACCACCGTCAGTTAGCCACCGGTTACCTTGATATAAATACATAATATTGTAGACGTATCTGAATGTAATGTGAATTCGTTCAATCTTGAAAATGTGAGAAATAATTGGGACTTCCAAAATATCAAATTCATCAAGAGACAAATCTGCGCGTACGACTGCATTATTAACTAAACTAGAATACAGGGTTGTGCAGGATTAAAAATGGTTTGCGATCAAACTAAAGTCAAACCATTCAATATCTTAATTTTTGTTTAACATCGTATTCCTGTTCATTTTTTTACAGCTCTTGATTATAAAAGAGCAAAATATCTTATCACTCAACGCAAACAATTCTTAATTAAAAATCTCTAATCATTATCTATTAACTATATTTTGATTAAGATATACAGTCATTAGTTTATAAGTCGATAACAATACCTCAAATACTATCTTGAGCAGCTATTCTGGCCACATGCATGTGTTTCTGAATAATAATTTGGTTCTGATGATATTTTTTGAAGCCCTTTTATACATTTCATTGCATTCAATGATAACGCAAAACATGTATCGTGTATCTAGGTGTTAATGCTAACCATTTAATTAAAGTAGGTATAACTCCCAATATATCCCAATATATTATTATTCATTCCTTCAGTAGGAATTCGCTCACACCCCCTTCTCTCATAAAACTGCAATTTGTTAGTACTCATTATACTGTGTATATATGCGTATCTAGATGAGGAAGAAATTAATATTTGGTTTGATATATTTTTCTCCTCTCTCAACAATGTTGTTGTCCTTGACGTACAACCTTTTTCTATGTTTAAAACTGTCATTTCTCAGATACAACGTGAGAACATTGGATCCTGAAGCTGTGCCGTTGAAATTTTGGTCTGATAGCGATTCGTAATACTGGGAGATAAGGAAGTCTGCTGACGGAGTCAGCATATAAGAGTGAGTGTGTTATCTTTGTGTGAGCAAAACCGCACGTTCTGGTTGGGATGTTCATTAATTTTGCTGGTAGTCGTTTCATTTACGATTTGGGTATTGGTTTTATGCTTGGTTTTTGCATGCAAGGTTACACCACTAATGCTAGGTACTGAAGGATCTTCTTCAGGTATTCAATAGTTGAATGATCGATTGATGATGGTTGATTTTATACTTCACTAATTTTGAGCATGTACTGTAGAAAGTAGAGATGATAAAGAATAAACTCTGTAGAATTTAGAATAAAATATAAATTATTTTAAAACAGAGAAATATCAAAGTGCCCTAATGCTCGGTAATGAAGGATCTTCTTCAGCTATTTAATAGTTATGATGAATGTTTGAGAATGGGAGGTATTTTATTTGTATCAATCTCACTTGTGTATAATATATTTTTTAAGTAAGAGTGAATTCTGGGCTTGCTGACGGGCACCATATGAAAATTGGTCACTAAACAACTGGATGTGTCGGTTGAAAACTCACTATCAAATGAACTTCCAATAGGTTAAATGTGATATTTAATTTTATACTCTACTAGTTTGGAGCATATACTGTAGAAAGTAGAGACAATGAAGAATGAAAGCTGCAGAGTTTAGAATCAAATAGAGCTTATTCTAAAACACAAAAATATCACGCAGCAAAAATGCTCGGTAATGAAGGATCTTTAGCTGTTCAGTTGTTAAATGGGATGCTTTTATACTCCACAAGTTTTGATCATGTACTATAGGAAGAAAAGACAATGAGAATAAATTATATAGAATTTAGAAAATAAAATAAAGATTATTTTAAAACAGAAACATCTAAAATTGATACATGTATTATGCTGCTTTGTCGACTTTATATAACTTCACTTCGAAAATCATCGCCACAACCTTGAGGATGTGTTTTTGGCAAGGTTTCTCGTAAGGTTTAATGGTTTCTTGCCAGAAATTGAAAGAATCTACAGGGATAACAAAATATAAAAATTTTATTTACAAGACATGGATATGAAAGAGGGTGCTGCATTGGATTGAGTAACAATGAGCAATACAAATAGCGTTAACTATCGTTATGACACGAATTACCTGTTTTTTTTTTTTTTTTTTTTCATTTATAAAATTTCCTTTGAATGCTCCGTTTGGATAGATATGACACTGTCACCGTTCCCTAGACATTATATATATTTCAAATCCTAGGTTAGAGAAAATCTGATTAGAAACGACGGTCCGTCTACCTACCATTTTCAATGGTATCTTCAAACTTCAGTATTGAACTATTAATTTCTCAAATTCGTCAAGGTTGTATGGAGCAGGAGTTAGCCATAGCCCCTGACAAAAAATGTAATATATATATATATATATATATATATCATAAAAGTGTTTAAGAAAAAAGCGTATGTAAGGAAAATGTGGCATATGGTAGGTATCATTTAATGTTTCTTACTTATAACCGATCGTTGCGGGGGCATTATAACTTCCACGATTTACACCCCACAAAAATAATGATATTAACAAGTACTTGATAGGAAAAACTACTTGAGTTTTATTAGTTATCACAACCTTGTATTTACTACAACCGACGGTTTACAGGCTCGACATTTATAAAATGTAAACGTCCAATAATTCCTTCATTGGCGTATACCTCAATAAATTTATTTTAGGTTAAATATAATAAATACAGAGTTAATTACTTTAAGTAGAACTGACTGGGAGCGCAGGGGGCTAATATCCTGTTGAGGCTATTTTTAAAGATATGAAAAGTTAGGGATATTGAAATGATCAACATGAAGAAGATGGTTCAACTTCGCTGAATGGTGAAAAAAATGTCAGTACGTGACGAAATAGCGTTACAATTTTTTTCTGCACTCCTCCACATGATTTCTATATTCTATGCGGATTTTCCCACAATTTGTTTCGATATACTGTACAACTGTAAAATGATAACTATAGGTACCTAATATGCAGATACATGATACAATATTCCTTGAATTTTTGATTCATATTTTGATTTAGAATATTGTAGCGTGGATAGGAAAAATGCTAGTTCACGGTCATTTGAGAATACACTCACTTCGAATTAACACCCGTGACTGTTCTTTTTAAAACGGTTCCCGTATTTGTAGAAATGGAACAGAATTAGGTATGTTGATGCTATTTTAATCGTTAAATCACCCTCATTCTAAGGAAATAATAACACTAATAATTACCTGCACTTTAGTAGAATGTTAAATTTTGTTCCCTCAACAGCTACATGGGCTCATTTTGTGCGTTGTTTTTCATAGCCTTTTTAGTGCCTTACATAGCTAAGCTATTATATTGATGAATTTGAGCTCATTTAAACAGTAACACTCCTATTGTAATTTATGAAGTTATTTAAGCACAATTATTTCAAATAATATTTTACTGTATTGACAATTATTGTTATTATTTCTAGCCATTAATGGAAATTTAGCGATGACATTCCGAATTCAGTTGACATTCCGCTGCATGAACATTTTTGCTCCGTGAATGATCTTTGTTTTGTTATTTCATTCATTTATTTCCGCTGACCTTGGAGTTTGTTTTTCGAGAACTATAATTTTGGTTCGTTAACCAGATATTGTCTGGAAGGACAATCAAAAGATGTGAGAATTCGTAATGCCCCAAAACGGATTTCCAAAAACTTGCTTTTGATATTGCGATAAGCCTATTGCAATAAGTAGCTTCATTTAGTTAAACAAAAGTTGTTCCTAAACTGATGAAACAAGGAACCGCTATTTTTTCGTTAAAAAATCGGTGGGAAATCGTGAAGCTGCCGAACAAGACGCGTTGTTCAGCATTTTTATTTTTGTCTGATGCATGAAATGCAGAAAAACAAATACCAAAGATCAAATTCTAAAGACCTGGACGGTTTTTTTTAAACCCAAGAAACCAAGGATGGCAGGGGCATTGGCCCGACGCGAGCACTTCAGGGCTGAACTGCGTCTGGCATGACCTCGAAGGAACCATCGACCAATTGGCATTCTTTGTCCAGATCTTCCGGGAGGCGGGGTAACACTAGTTCTCGCACCTGCAGAAATTATAGAATCTATGAGAATCTGGTCTTTAGAAATCACTGAAAATGGTACGGCATTTTGAATAAAATAGTAATAGTAATAATAATAAAAAATAAATAAATGAAATATTCATTTCCGAAAGGTGACCACAATGTTTCCGCTACCTTTAGGAAGCGAAAATAATATTCGGTGTCCATCAACGTTGTATATGTATGAAAAGTAGTGGGAAGCCTTGAGTTGTTTTTAATATGAGGTGACGGCAGGTTCCAGGATTTCCCCCATAATAATTACCATTATGGCCTAACTGCTAAAGGCTCTATAAAAAAGGCATTTGTGCACTTAAATTGGTTTTTTATTGTTCTCAAAAACATAATATATAGTTATAAAGCATAATATATTATAATTCAATTTAATTTTCAAAAAAAAAGAAAACAATAAAGATTTTACAATTTTAAATTTGCTATTTTGATCTGAATTTTCATTTCCCCAAAGGTTCCTTGGGAGAAATGTTGGAGTACAATAAAACGTATTGGTATGTAATGCATACATTATAGGGACGTCCCTATGAATGGATTGTAAATAAACTTGGTGAAAGTTAAGATAGTAGAAAAAAGCAAAAGTATCGTGATTTCTCGGACCCCCCCCCCCCCCTCAAACTATTTCACCCCTTCACAGACAGTAAATTTGGAATTTCCAAGGTTGCATAACTGGACTAAAATTTGGATCAAACGAACAATAAAAACAGTCACGAAAAGTCTGAAGAACATAATAAAAATATCAAAATTTATCGTTATTAACCTCTCCATCCACTCCCTTCCATCACGAAATTTAAAACTTCAGTTACGTATTCCATAACTAGATCAAATTCAAAGTTGAACAAAAAAAGAATCATGAAAATAGGTGAAATCACGAGAATAGTTGAAACATTATGATTTATCAGTATCACCCTCTCCATTCACCCCTTCTCTTGATGAAATTTGAAAATCCTGACAAACTTTCAAAAACTATATCGAATTCATAATGGAACAAACTAAGAATCACGACAATCGGTAGATTGTAGCTTGGGCAGCGCTTAACAAAATCGGTAACCTTCTCCACCCCCACCTCGACAGCAAATCCGAAATGTCCTAGGTTCGTTGAACAACTAGACTGAAATTGGAATCGAACAAAATGAGAATCACAAAAATTGGTTGAGAATTGTAACCTAAGTATCGTCGACAAAATTTATTATATCAAAAAAAAAAAAAAGTTTGTGCGACTTTACCCCTACATCCCCCCTCTTCCATGTTGAAATTTAAAATTTCCGAGATTTTTTGCACAACTAGGCTAAAATTGGGATCGGACAAAGAAAGAATCTCGAAAATCGGTTGAGAATTGTGATCTGGACAGCGTCAACAAAATTTATGTCACTCACACACACACACGCACACGCGCCACACGTACACACAAACAGACATACCACCTATGGTTTTTTCACGAATTCGGTTTTAGAATGGTCTGGGACGGATTTGTACGTGGTTTTTTTTCTCATGATTGGGACGGTGGTCCTCGATCAGATTTGACTTCCTTCAAATTTCTTTCGAAATATGATTTGGGAAAATGTTAGGATTATAATTCAGCAAAAACTAAAATCAAACATTGAGCCTTTTTTTTAAATTCAGTTTTTGAATTTTTAATTGATACTTTAATCATGAAAATACGCTATAATCGCCAAAATTCAGAAAAAAATATTATTTATGTGTCGTTATACAATAGAATCTTCATCTAGTTTCATAGTTCTGACCTATTTTGTGATCAAATATAATTAGAAAAACAAAAATAACAACATTTTATTAAACAAAATAATGATAATATTCGCATGAAGCTCTTAATAAATGCCTGTGAGTATGCGTGTAGTATGTGCGAGTGTGTCTATGTGTTCGCTTGTGTGTGAGTTTATAATGATTCATTATATACATTTTAACATAATATATAATTCTAAATTGAATAGAAAATAAAAATAATGTCATTTTAACGTTTTACATATGCACAGACTTATATTCGCAAACGTTGTCCATACTCAGAATTGATTCGCGATACTTTATATTTTGCCCAAGTCCCAGAAAAATCATGATGCACGGCCTCCATAGCCTGTTCACTGTAAAAGCCGAGGCCATTTCCGTCTTGGGTACAAAATTCTTCAACATGAAAGAAAACCGTGTGTGCTTTTGGAGTGACTGGAATATCCAAGGATAAGTATGATGCTTTGAATTCATTAATGAATTGAATGAATTTTGGATCCAGCCTGACAAAGAAGTATGCTTTGACAACTTCACTGAACTTCTGAAAAGCATCAACGAATTCGTTCAAAGGAAATAGTTGCCGCATCTTGCTACAGAAACTTGATTTGTTGCGTTCAAACTGTAGCATGGGTTGTTTAAAATAAGTTGATGATTTCCAGAAGTTCAATGAAGTTGTCAAAGCATCTTTCTCAGTCAGGCTGGACCCAAAATTCATTGAATACAACAATTAATTCGAAGCATCATATTTATCCTTGGATATTCCAGTCACTCCAAAAGTTCACACGGTTTTCTTTCATGTGGAAGAATTTTGTACCAAACACGGAAATGGCCTCAGCTGTTACAGTGAACAGGCTATGGAGGCCGTGCATCATGATTTTTCTGCGACGTGGGCCAAATATAAAGTATCGCAAATCAATTCTGAGTATGGACAACGTTTATTAAGAGCTGTATGCGAATATAATTCTCTGCATATGTAAAACTTTAAACTACCATTATTTTTATTTTCTATTCAATTTAGATTTATCTTTTATGTTAAAATGTGTATAATGAATCATTATAAACTCATACACAAGCGAACACATAGGCACACTCGCTCATACAACACGCATACTCACAGGCATTTACTAAGAGTTTCATGCAAATATAATCATTATTTTGTTCAATAAAATGTTGTTATTTTTGTTTTTCTAATTATATTTGATCACAAAATAGGTCAGAACTATAAGACTAGATGAAGATTCTATTGTATAGTGACACATGAATAATATTTTTTTTTAATTTTGGCAATTATAGCGTATTTTCATGATTAAAGTTTAAAGTATCAATTAAAAATTTAAAAAAATTTAAAAACTGAATTAAAAAAAAAAAAAAAAAAAAAAAAAAAACGGCTCAATGTTTGATTTCACTTTTAGCTGAATTATAATCCTAACATATTCCCAAATCAAATTTCGAAAGAAAATTTGAAGGGCAAGCACTTTGAGGTCAAATCCGATAGAGGATCACCGTGTTGGGTTTTCCCCTACCCCCCTGGTAAATTTCAATAGGCGTCCCTCTTATGACAAAGCCTTGCCTATAAGACATAGCTTCAGAGGGACGTCCAAAAAAACAATTTAAGGACAGAAATACCTTTTTTTAAAGGTTTGAAATAATTTAAACTACCCAAATAAAATAAAATTTGAACTGTTAAAGAAACTGCAAAAAATGTATTGATATTTCAATTTGAAAAATAAATAAAATAAAAAATAAATAATAATAAATAAATGAAGAATAAAACAGCTGTTTGAAATCAAAACACAAAAATAATGAATTAGTAATTAATTTCACAGCTTTGGAAATTTCCTAATTTGCGCCAGTGTTGTTTCCAGAATAGATGAATCTCAGATGCTCTTATGGTCATGTCTTGCTCTCAATGGGGCTGATACCCATTTCTAATTTGTAATATTTATGTAGATAGTTTCTACATCTAAGTATCTAAGTAGGTACTTTGGACCCTAAGCCAGGAAAAATTATAATTATTTTATACAATTTTTATAGATTTTATTACAAATTATAATTTCCCACCAGCTTTTAAGCAGTTCTATGATAAGAAACCCATTTCCCTCTTTCTGCAGTTGTAATAAATCCTGATTGGTTTAATTCTATTTACTAGCAATAATAATTAGAACTTTTTCGAAAAGTACGTCGGCTTGGAGGAGTGAGTGGAGTAAATCAATATATTTACCTACTCTTGATCCTAGCCTCAGCTTTGGTTGTTCAAAATTCCAAAAACATTTTCATGGCCAGCAAAAACTTACCTAGTATAGCAACAAAACGGCTGTATGAATGATTGGGAATCGATCCATAATTTTGTAGTTTATGATACAAAATGAAGGTGTGGTAAAATAGGTATTTTTCTATTATTTCCTTCAATGGACACCATCCTCATATATTTATCTATCGACAAACTCGATGTATTGGGATAAGCCTTTATGGATTATACATGTCAATTATAATTGCTTGATTACTTGGGTCTTTTCACTTAGTTTACTCACTTTGTTTTCTTCTATCGAAAGTTCTAACTATTCTAAAAGGTTTGAATTAAAGAGTGTCACCTTTTTTAACGTGCATGGTTCCGAGCATCCTGGGATTTTCCGGTCATACGGGTCGTGGGTAGTAGAATTTCTTAGTTTCACCTGAACAAACATCAGTAAGTTGATAGGCACGGTTATTCTATTCTATATACAAGTAGTCAATTACTGTCTATTTCAATGTCTTTAAATCTTTCAAAATCGATCACAATCTCTGATAAGCCGATTTTCAAATGGGTTCAAGTTGAGACTTAAATTTAGGTTAGATTAGGACAGATTGACCTTGATCAGTTTAGAATTTGGAGAGACAAATAATTCTGCAGACATTCTTACAGTGGATGACTAAAATTACGAATTTATTGTAGAAATTAATCCATAAATCATATTCGTACATATCTGTTTTGTCTCAATACAATACAATGTGTGTTCAAAATAAGCACTTACCGTTTATCGGATTTACTATAAACCTATAAGGTGACTAGATGACCCAACAATATTTTTGAATTTGAAATCGTCCTGAAATGCTCAAAAGTGGTGGGAATGACCAGCTGATATTTTTCTCACTTGCAGAATGGTAAGGTTAGTGAGACCAAAAGCTAGGTAGGTATATTCTCTATGTGATTTCCCGCCCTCAACAAGAAAAAGTTGAAACGGGTGGTATTGGTGTTTTTTAGAAACGGCGGCAATTGAGAAGCTTGCAGTCAGAGCATTCACACATGGTTTCTAAGGAAATTTCTCAACAAGCTTCTTAATAAGTTTTTTAATTAAAGTGATGTCATCAACAGCGTAGTTTGTCACTCGGAAAATGTGACGAAACATGGTGTCAATCATTAGTGAGTTATAAAAGTCCGAGCATAGGATACAAGAGGTGATAATGATACAAGAGTGTTCTAAAAGAGTAAAAAATGAGCGAAAAAGCCAGCGGAACTTTTAGGGGGTGCGACTAATTCAGTTTTGAAAATGAATAGCTCATCATCTGAAAATCTGAAAATATATGTCAACCACTAAAAATCACCCCTAATGGACCCCAGAAAAAATCCTTAGGGATGTTATTGGTAACTTTAGAGGTGCGAGAGCTGTAAAACCTCAAAAAGTAGACCTCATAGTAACCCCGGTTCACTTCTTGATTAATGAAAAAATAATGTCGAATTCATAAATAACACGGAGGACATATTGAAAACATAACAAATTTGGGTTGTTTTCTGTTACATAAATATATATTTTTTAATGAATATTCAGAGTTTTTCGTTGATATTCATCGTTACGATAATTATACGTGCAATCATTAACATTTCTGATTTAGTAAATAACATTACAGTATTCTTTCCTCATTTCACGGTCCTTGTTTCATGAGGTTGCTATGTGCTTAGATTGTCTAAGTGACGTCATGTAGTATTTTCTTTTTTTGGACTTTGTGAACTTTCGAGATGGCAGAATTCAATCTAGGAAAAACTATCATCGCTAATCCATACACACTTTTTCCGTTCACTGTGAGCTACTTACGCCATCCAAATATTATCAGACCGCTAAGGTTTCATTACCAGCGCTCTCATACGACTGATTGACGTTCAAGATTAGGATTTGCAACCCCTTCTGTATTTTGTAATTTACCACTTACACAACTAAATTGGTAGGTTATAGGAAGTTTTAGTACGCAGCTTATAACTACAGCTACGTAATATTTCACTTTTCTCAAGTTGGTAACAAATTTTCGTGTGAAGTAACAACAGTATCAATGAATTGAAAATAATAAATACAAAACTAATAACCTTCAAAATGAAATCAGAATCCACTTGATGTAATTCGAATATAGCCATTGCGTTGTAAGCAGGTATTTGCTCTTCCCAGCTGTCCAGGGATCTTAGGAGGCAGGCCACAGTAGCGTCATGGCCTGAGTAAATGTAAAGCTTGTGTTCATCTTTGCCATCGATTTTCTCTTCACAGTCGTTCAAGATCTTCTTCAATAAAGGACCTGAAATCATAAGAACCAAAATAAATCTATTTGAACCTATTGAAATTCCAAAGTAGTCTTAATTGCACCTGATAACTAGCAGCACTATGTAATTTGCAGCAAGAGACTCCTTTTATTTTTGTTAGAACTTAACTCCTTTGAGGCGGATCAAGTCGTTGTTATAAGTGTTGAGGGTGAATGTCCGTGCTGATTCTTTCTCCATTTGACTGGGATACACCGTTGAAGTCCATTCAGGTAGTGTAAGATTGATTCCTTCCTATATATTAAAACACAGGTATAGATTAAAATATTTAAAAACCGCCATATTAAATATTCTCATGTTATCAGCCCCAAACCAACAGTGTGTCGAATATTCCACCTGAATTTCAACTTGTAAATGTTCATGAGCGTTAGCAATAGGTGTGTATTTGAACCGCATCTTGACAATAGAGGTGGATTCAGGAATTCATCACCGTTTATGGTATAATGGAATAGAACTTTTGAGCTAATATCCATTTACCACATTTCGTGATTGCAACAAGAAAATGTATACACACTTTGTTACCTACCTCAGCTTTAAGAGTTGAATAAATGTCTTCGACGTCGTATGGATTCCGGACATTTGTTCCAGATTTCTCAGTCAAATAGTTGTAGAGTTCCTTGTTTTTCAGAATTGATTCCTTCACCTCTTTGGATTCCAGGACCTCGGATAGAAGTTGGTTGTACCTTGGGCATCCACGAGTGAGGAGCAGCTACGGAAGAGATAATCAAAATTTCAACAGTTTTATAGCGTACATAGAAACCGTAGTGGCTTGAAGAGGTATGAGATGTGAGTGGAAGGTAGGTACCCTCACCTCATACCTTCTACGTAAAAATGGCTACCACCATAAATCAACGTAGTGGTTTGTTTGACATGATGATTCACATTGCAAAGTTCTTTGCAGGCACGAATTCAGAGATCGAGTCTTTAACTGACATCCTTCTTTTACAATTTTTCCAACTTCTCCAAAACTCAAGATTGAAAGTTAGTGTATTAGTCTTTTCAGACACATTCCGACAGTTCATCTTCTTTATGTAATTAAATTAGGGAGATAATTTTTATTGCATTTTGAAACCAGAAGTAGTGATTCTTTAAATTTTCTTTTGTATTATAATATTGTATTTATTAAACCTGTAATCACAAGTGGGAGCAGGTCGATCAAAGTCCCTGGAAAAAAGACTACTTCATCCAGGAAATATACAACAACAAAAAACCTTGAAGTTAGTAACCATCAGTATAGATGAAACTATTGTATGGTGATCTTTGGGACTTTGTGATTGGATTGGCCAAGAACAGTGTAAGAAATTGTAACTGTAATCATAAAATATCACATGAATAGTAAAAAAGCTGCAAATTTCTACATTAAGGTTTATTATTACTGTATTAGACCTCTCAGGTGAAATCCAACCCTTCTGATCTAATCTAGTTTTCATTACTAGATGTATCTGGATTTCAGTACTATAGTATCTAGTTTACTTAATTTTTAGATGAAGTTACTGAGTGACATTAGGTAGATGAGGCAGAGCAACTCGGTATTTTACAGCAATAACTTTAGTTCATTTTCATTTCTAGTCCTCAGTCACTTATCTTTTCATCTTATCACCATAACATACAGTTACAATAGTATAATAAAAATATCAAAACTTGTTAAAACGAGTTCTATATGTAGTTTTAATATTACAAACTATTGTTATTTCCATTTGATAGTAAAATCGTCAGTGCTGGGTCGTATTCAACCGACGTTGCCTTTTATTCTTCAAATATTCACCTTATGGTTCAAGGATTAGCAGCTAATCAATAACTACAACCAACAATAACTGTTGTGAATAATTTTAGTTATATTTGCATTTTAATCATTGATTTGATCTTTTGAGATTCTCTCTCCATTCGACTATGAGTTATTATTTATTATCACCCTTTCATTAGATATTGCCATGTGAACTCAATCATGGAAGTCTATTTTGTGGTACCTACTAAACTGAAAACGATAATTTAAGCGAAAAATACTGGTAATCAGCACTGATTTATTATTATTTTTTTAATCGTATCTATATTAATAAAATCTTAAGTAAGTCTGTCTGTACATTGATTAGAATTATGAAATTTGGCGTTTCTTTCCTGTTTCATGCTATTTGTTGTAGATTGGTATCATTTTCTCAATTTTTCTCTATGTATCTGTCTGTCTGTCTTTCTGCCCGTATGTTTGTCCGCTTTTCACGATTACAGGGGTCATTGGACAACTGATATGAGTGGGGGAAAATTTCTGTATCAGTCCAACTTAAATTATAGGCTATTTGAAGTTTTTTAAATTTTAGCCAGAGGGAGTGGTATAGGGGAGGGGGAGGGGTAAAATGGGGTATCTTGGACACCATTGAACTAACTGAGAATCTGAGTCGAACCTATGTTTGGATAACTCAAATTCATGTCAAAGACTATTTTTTCAAAATTTTCAAATCTGACCCACAATGGAGGGGGAGGGGTGGGGGAGTTAAAGCGTTTTGAACGTTACTGAACTAACTGGGGATCTGATTTGTCGAATATGCTAGGATTACTCAAATTCATGTCAAAGACTATTTTTTTTCAAAATTTTCAAATCTGACCCACAATGGAGAGGGAGGGGGTTGGGGAGTTGAACCGATTCGAACGTGCTGTTTTAGGGGAGGGGAGGGGGGTGGAATTGGGTATCTTGGACACCATTGAACGAACTGTGGATCTGATTGGGCGAATATGTTTGGATTATTCTAACTTAAATCACAGGCTACTTGAAAATTTTCAAATCTGACCCATAGGGGTTGTTTTTGGAGAGGAGGTGAAATGGGGTATCATGGACATCAGTTAATAAACTGGAGAAGTGATTGTTGAAATATGTTCGGGTTACTCCAACTTGAATCGCAGACTAGGTACTTGAAATTTTCAAACCCGACCATTAGGGTTGTGTGTGTGTGTGTGTGTGTGTGTGTGTGTGTGTGTGTGTGGGGGGGGGGGGGGGGTTGAAATAGGGTTTTGGACACCATTTTTAATAAACTGGGGGCAACGCACAGGTGAACCCGCTATTTATCAATAAATATACCTATTTGAGGTTAATATACCGATGTTTATCGAATAATCGAAGACATCCGGTTTATTAGTGCGCACTTTCGAACCATAATTAGAGTAATTGAGATTTCAGATAGTAACACTAATTGGATTTCAATCTAATTAATATCAATTTATTTACGTTTCATTTCGCAGATGAGCCGAACAAGAACGATTTTCCTTGTTTTTCATAGATATTCCTATAGATAGTTTTGAGGCGTTAATGCTTCATGTGACCAGAGGCGACACTATTTTTTTTCGAAATGGGTCAGAAGAACACTGAGCAGTTTTTGAGTCAAGCTGTACGGGATATATATACATATAGAAGGAAATAATTGATTAAAACTAGTATGTATTCAATACTCAGAAAAAAGCAACATGTTGTCAATTCATCTTGACGAGCTCTTATCTGTAATTCATTTTAACACAGAATGTGTTTTAGCCTTCGCATCTCCAACTGAAAACGAAACGTTTTGTGTCAACGGAAATGTGTTGCGTTTTGTCTAACGAAAATGTGCTACTACAATTTACTGATGATTTCCGCTTACAACCGAGTCGTTGCTAGAGAAATGGTACATCGTCATTTTTCATCCCACAAAATTCGTTGACCATTCGTTCGAAAGCTCTCGATTTATCCAACCATATTATGTTAACTACGGGGAAGTGCAAGGCCAACAAGCTGTTATGAGCATGGTTATTAAAATAATTGAGGAGCTGACATGGAAAACCAGTTAAGTCCAAAAATCTAAAGAACATTTTTTTTCGTCGAAGTGCAAGTAAACAGTCACGCCAACGGCCTTAGGTCCTCCCGTCCTTGCTAGATCGCACCCTGAATAAATGTGTGACCTTTGCCTGGAGAAGAGATTATGTCCAAGAAAATCTGATAAGAGTTCAGAGGGAGTTCCTATGAAATTTGATTTTTGGACTTAACTGGTTTTCCATGTCAGCTCCTCAATTGTATACACACCGGTGATCATTCTCAATAATTGGTATTGCAAACATGATTGAAACCGCTTGTTAATTTCTGATAATTCATGTTATATGAATAAATGAAAGCTTATGACGAGGAGGTTTCAAATATGGCGCTGGTGATAAATAAATAAAACAACTTGATATCTATTGATAAGATACACCACAAAATTTGAGTCATTCTTATAAGCGGATTTCACGGGTTTATTTGAAACGCTTGAGCTAAAACTCATTCTGTGTTTCAATAATTTCATTCGAAATATGTAAATAGAGGTAACCGGGGTCCAGGGGGCTTGCCCCCTGGAAAGTCGCCGAGTTTTATCTTATTTTATTTTTTTCCGGGTCTGAATGTGATTTCCGACGGCTGAAATTGAAATTACTAACTTAAATTTTGAGCTAGAACGGATCAACCTCAAAGCACAGATAAAGTAGCCGTTAGGTCTCACAGTTGCTTAGCAGTTAGTCCTGGTAATTTGAAATTTATGCTCTTCGGAAGGGCTTAAAGAGAAGGTAATTGGGAATTATAAAATGTCTTCCAATGTTCATAGATGGTATTGCATGATTGTTCTGACCATCAATATCCTCGTAAAATTAAAAGACACTCGAAGAATTATTACTCGAAGGTTCATTATTCTATGAGTGGAACCCGTAATTTGATCACTTTTCCCCGACCAAGCGAATACAGGTATAGCTGTTGCATCAATTCTTTATTTACATGTCCAGATTGTATTTAAGATTCTTCAGGGCAAGAAATTCTTCTGCTCTGGACAATCTCAAAAACTAACGTCCCGGAACGTGTCATTCATTAGTCAACAATATTTATTCTACGGCAAATTGCGTATAAGGTATCAAAGGTGAATGACGACAAAATACAGATTTCCTTATCCAAATAGAAGGTATAGACACTAGCTTGTCTGCTTATTTTGAATTCCAAATTTGTGATACAGTGGGACTTTGATTATCCGAACTTTAAACGCCGAGCGCCTTCCAACAAGAAATTAATTTTTTTGTCTACTCATTATAAGTGACAGAAATAGACACATGCTAAAGCGCATGAAGGACAGCTGGAAGGAAATTACTATCAAAGCTCCTTCGGCCGAAAATCAGTGATCCTCCCCCCAATGAGTTTAAACGGTGTTTTTTTGTAACAATTCTACATTCTTGGTATGGAGTCAGTGGTTTTTAAAATTTTTTTTGTATTATTATTATTATTATTGAATAAAAGTTTATTTAATTGCATAGATATGTACGAGTACATCATGTATGATTTTAATACCTAATGTACGCGTGATTTGATTTTTCCTGTTAACTACAGTACATACATACCTACATAATTTGAAGCATACACGGGTTTTTAGGTCATGTTCGAAAATCCTAACAATTTGAAAACTTGGACATCCTACTTTTGGTCCCAATTAGTTCGAGTTATCGAGGCCCCTCTGTATTGGTACTTTACCTAAAGAATGACCATGATAATACAATTGAACTTGATAATAGGAAGTAAGCCGTTTCGTATCCCAACTTCGAAGGAGAGACCGAATAGAGGTTACTCGGGTCTGGCCATACTCGTCTTACTAACAGATACAGATGTGCATAGCACAGTAACTTGAAATGTGTGTGGGAGTGATCTGTCCATCCGCGATACTAAAGAACCGTCCAGACCTAATGCCGAGAGTGGGTTGACGTTTTATCTGGGCCAAACAAGGTCCAGTCCTTGTTGTTGTTCCGAAGAGCTGAGCTCTATTACGAACCGGGTCATCTGATCTATTATATTTTTAAGTGCATTTAGTTAAAGTTTCATTTTTCTTTGCTGATTAATAGTGATTTTATACAGTAACATGTGTTTGGCTTTAAGTTTATTTATCAATCATCTATTCATAGTTGTATTATTTTATTTTTGGGGTTTTTAATCTGCTGTAAGGGCTAATCTTTGGTCATCACTGTAACCCTAGTTTTTACCTCTCCAATTTGACTGTAGAGTCCATGATGGCGCTACGTTCAGTAGGGGAGGTCAACATGGCTTTCCTTAGAATCGGGCCACTTACATTATCCCTTCAAACATCTTATTCAATGCCGCTAATGACCTTTTTGGTTGAAGTGAGACTTAAGTCAATAAATATATATTCAAAAAACAATAATAATAATACAAATATAAAAAAACTAGGTTACACCCCAAATAATGCGATTCCCATCGGCTCTATCCCTAGTATTGATTAAATAGTACAATGCAAAGTTATTTCAATTGACAACTGGTAAGTAAACTATTCGTTTCAAAAAACTTATTCGAAAACCCTACTTGTTTCTTTTCAGGTCTTTTCTACAGGATAGGGCCGCCACTACCATCTTGTGTCGTGTACACATCATTCTGTTCTATTGAAAAAACAATCCCTACATCGCGGGCCGCGTCGCGGCCACAAGTTAGTAGTGGCGGCCCTTGTCCAGAAAATACCCTTCTTTCCTATAACTTTACCGGCTGTAAGAAAAAATGACACCAGCCCGAAAATCGTTACGTATATAGAAACTTTTAGGAATGCAATCAATTTCTGTCTCACATGCATGTGAACACCCGTACCCGATCTTTCTGGAGAGGTTGGGTTTCCAACGGTATCGGCTGCCAAAGCAGTTGTTTATTCCAAATCTGATCACCAACCGGAGGGAAAAGTCCAGCACAAGTCGCTTGAGCTGAAATTTGCGCTCTCGGAACCTGCAAATCAACGTAAACAAAAGGATATCATTAAATGACATAATACACAATAGATACAGTTCATCATTTACCTATTCATCATAGATACATTCATAACCTATTCAATTGTTGGATCAACGCATACTTTTTTCAAAAAAAAAAAAAAAAAAAAAAAAAAAATCGGCATATTTTTCTAGAAGTTTTACAAACGGTAACTACAATATTTCTGTTCTAGAACCAAAAATTTCAACCATGTATCATGTTTTCTCCTCGATCGAAACACCAGCTCAATGAAATCATCAGAAATTAACAAGCGGTTGCAATCATGTTCACAATATCAATTATTGAGAATGATCACCTGTGTGTAAACAATTATTTATATAACCATGCTCATAACTCAGTTTGTTGGACACGCACTTCGCAGTAGTTAACATAATATTGTTGGATAAATCGAGAGCTTTCGAACGAATGGTCAACGAATTTTGTGGGATGAAAAACGACGAAGTACCATTTCCCTAGCAACGACTCGGTTGTAGGCGGAAATCAATGTAACACTATATCGTGCGCGGAAAAAAATTGACTCGCAAAATTAGCTAGGACCCCAGGGCTAAAACATGATACATGTTAAAAAAAAAATCCATTAATGATATTTGTTTCACTCCTGAGAGGCGAGGGTAGCGTGCCCAACCAATATATTATACATACATTATAATGTAAAATTTGCCGATAGTGCAGAGATGGCTAATCAGAGTAAGGATTGACGCGATAAAGATTATGATATCCCTTTCTTCAAAGTTTTCTATTCATAAAGAGACCGATTTCGATACTGCGTCCGAGGGAGGAGGAGTATTGGAGACCCGAGAGGGGTACGATACTGCTATAACTTGAATCTCATGAAACGCGAAGATTTTCATCAATTTGGATTCAGGATCCGGGTTTGATGATGAAATGGAAATTATATCTTGCTCATGTACGAAGTCATCGCAGTAGAATTGTCTTCAACGGTTCGGCCTGAATATTCCCCTTAAAAAAGGCTTGGATGTCACCATTTGCTATTGATATGTGATGAAAAATTTATTTATCCAATCAAATTTCTGTTTATCACGAAGTTCGGTAGCAAAAAATTCCACCCACTTCTTATAGGTAAGTTATTGTCATTTACCGCTACAATCCCCATTTTTCTCATAAATTTCTCATTTTCAATTAATAGACTCGCAATATATATATTTTTTTAAATTCAAAAACGTCCAAAACAGTAAAAAATAATGAGAGTCAATGGGAGTCTTTTCATTCGTGGATATTCAACAAATTGTTAAATAAAATATTGTATTATATACCTAAAGGACCGTAAATTGCATTTTGCAGCTATGCGGACCTAAAGTTTTGCATATTGCTATCATAATGATATTGCTAGGTACTATATAGTTTTTTTCTGAGCGGTAGCCATTCTTGCAAACGAGGTTAACGAGCCAGCTTGCCCGAAAACAATGTCAGCCACACTGATGGGTGCCAGTTTGTTAATCCTACCTACAGGGCTTCCTGACTCACTCAAGTTTAAGTAAAACGTCAAATACCTCTGCATGTTAGATCTACCCTACGTACCTTATTGTAATTTCCGAATCCGATGGTGATTTGTCGTCCGTAGCTGTTCGTCGATTAAAAGATCCTAGGCTTGTTGAGGGCTGCAACCGCGTTCCTTTTTTCTAAGACTCTTTTCCGTGAAGGAGCGGGTCCATGTACACTAATTTAGTTAGAGGATCATTTACATTGCCCGTGGTCGAAACGAAACTGGGAAGTTTAGGCAGTAAATACGGCAGCCTCTGCGATAGGGATGGAAAGAGCAGTGGCAGTGGAAGTGGCTGGATGTAAACGGGGCTTTATGTAGGTACTTTCTATACTTTCAATTAGTCCATATTTTACTAAAAAGCTTGATTAATTACTGCATACAGTAGCTAATTGACGAACGAAATGAGTCTCTACTTTGACTCGGCTGGAATTTGTCAGCATGTGTGGATGTGTGTGTGTGTGTTCCGTACTACATGCCGCAATTTTGGCGCTATCAACTTGAAATTTGATAGGTAAAGTTGGTATAGCTTTTGGTGACGTTCCGATGACTTGAACTTGTCGTCGGCAATGACGATTTTCGTCAAATCAGCCAAAAATCGAGTTTGGTATAGTTTTCAATAGTTTTTGCCACACAGAATCGACTGAAACCATGCAAAAGCTTTGAAAGTTGTCATGAAGACGGTAGGTACGCCATCATCATCGTCATCACTGACGTCAGTCATTGTAAAATCAACGATCAAGATTGGTAGGTACCGTTTCAATAGTTTTTGCCACACAGAATCGACTAAAACCACTATAAAAGCTTCAAAAGTTGTCCTTGGCGACAATCATCTTCAAATTTATTAAAAACCGAGTTTGGTATCATTGTTAATAGAACAACCAGTTTTTCAAACCTCTTGAGGAACCTGGTCAGCGAACCAACAATTAGAAATAGAGTAGGAAGCGGGAAGAAAGGAAGTTTTCGGTGTATATATATGTGTTACGTTCGGGTTTGATAAATTGGTCTTTGCAGCTGAGTGCATTAAAAGGAGGCGGTCTACCTCTGGGCTTCTCTCACAAATACAAGAAGTTCCCTAAAAAATGCAAGCAATTATACCCTAAATCTAAATAGGAAGTGCTTTGCAGCCGCTCTAGTATAAACTAATATTTTAACAATAAAATATTAACATTTTGTGGTTTTGTCGTTAAAAAAATAAAAATTTGTTATTCATTGTATAACGTGAAAAAGAGTTAAACTCTAGAATTCGTCTCGGAATCTCTCAAAACGGATATCCCAATGAAGAAAATTTCACATTTCATATTTAAAGATTATTGGAGTTCTTGCAATAGCTTCATTTTCTACAAAAATTATTAATTTTCTAAAAAAAAAAAAAAGTTATATTTCTTGGCAATGGAATGAAAAACCCACGGTTTGTGAAAAACCGAAGGGCAGTGAATGAACGGAATTTGCTTTTCATTACATTTTTAACATATGTTTAGGTAGGTATCAAGAAATGCAAATCAAAGTATTTTTGAAAGGGATTTGTAAAGAATATAAACAAAATGTGTTCTAGTTAGGTTGTTGGAAATCATAATAACTATTTATTGTATTGTTGGGGATATTATTAATAGAAGATGACGATCAAAAGTGCATACAACATTACTTGTATGTTAAGTGCATACTTTGTTGTATCAACAATAATCTGTTGTCACTTCAGCTTGCTACCACTGTTAACTGCTGCTACCAAGGTAGGTCCTCAATACATTAATTTATCTTACACCCACTTTGCTGGTGTTACTTACTCACCGCAGTAGAATGGACTTCAACGGTTCGGTCTGAATATTCCCCAATGAAATCTCCATACGCTTTTCGTAGCCATTGCCCTTGTTTGTAAGCGTTCAGTTTTCCTACCTATAATAGTAACAATGATTATATTTGATTTAAATTGTCAGCAGTGAAGGCCATGAAAGATTTCAGACATAAGCAACACAAACTAAAACTAGATATACATAATGTAATGCTTACGTTGGTCAAATGACCCCACCCATAAGGAATGAATTTTTCATTGATGTAGGGATCATTGGGGTAGGTAGATGCGGGAGTTCTCTCTCCGTGTCTGAAAACCTGCAACACAGATTGAATCCCCTCTGTAATTTTCATTTAATGTTTCGTGGGTTGGTAAGTGCAATGGTGAATACAAGGTGTCTGTTTGAAAATCAACGGTTATATGGAATGCAAAAATGTAGTGCTTTGTATACAATACATTTGTCAAAATAATTGCATTTTTTTGGTTTTCTTTTATTGATATTATCTCAAAGACTCAAATGAAATCAAATGGATCGCTGACTTGCTCTTTCTGAAGGCTAGAAATTTGACAGCAGAGAGGTACATCAACATTGGAGCAAATCAAACAGGTGGAGCAAAGCAAAAACCACCGTATAAACTCACCTTATCAAATCATATCAGCTGATTTAATTTCAGTGGAATCCCCAATTAATGAAATCGAGTTTATTAAAACTTTTGTGGCCTTCAGTTGGACTTGTGAAGCGTAGGTACGTGATTTATTGTATCTTCTCAATTTTCCGTTGGTCATTAGATGAGCCTTGGGAGCAGATCCAAGCGTTAGAGAAGGGGATGAGACCGCGAAGGGAGGGCAGCCTCTTTGGAGCGAGAAGTATTTTAATATAGCCAAGACCTGCTCTCAAACACACAGCATTTTCTCTCAATAAACCTAACTGCTTTAGTTTGCAAGAGATTTCATTTTTCTTTTCATCGGTGATATATATCCGATAGCTCTAATTTTAGTTAGTCAGTCCTTTTTCATTTTTTTCTTTCTGTATAAAAAAATATCCATAGCAGGTACCTGCGTGGTTCGGAGTGGGTTAGAGCCACGGCGCTTATGTGGTTTGGCTATTGTAACCAGCGGTGATTTAAGCTACGGTATAATCCCACCAATAGGGCTATGGTATGACTGGCTATTAGACTAGGAGGCTATGGTAAGTGGAGATACTGCCATGTACGGGAAAACGACCATCTTTCGTTGAGGGTTAAGGTGGTTAATATACACACTCAACATCGTCTACTTCACTGGAGTCTTCGTCTACTTTTATTTGCATGCAGTCACAACACCAATCAACGTCAATATACCTATATGGATTGTGATGTACTATTGTAATTCAATATCATCTCTTGTTAAATACAGAAAGACTAGTAAAATGTTGGTGTTTTATTTATTCTGAATCATTTCTCGTCAGTAGGCGTATATGCCACTGCACTCATATTTAGATAACTAGATAGATGGACTATGTTTATTAATGTTGGAATATATCACAGAAGCAGAGCTCCAATTGGTCATAATAAAACTCGTTCATCAAGTATTTTGATAAATCAAGAATACATAGACCTACGTAAAATATATCACCACATAATATATGAACTACATCAAGTATTTTGAAAAATCAAGAATACATAGACCTACGTAAAATATATCACCAAATAACATATGAACTATTTATATTATACCTATATAACTATATATATACGTACCGTTATTAAAGTATGTCATCTCTTTCTTCACTTCCACTACTTTATCATTAAACTTTTATTAATTAAGACACAAGACTCAAACGTCCGTCTGCTAATAAATTTTAAAAGTTGGGTTTCATGACACGTTACTTATCCTTTAAATGAACGCGCCCTCATATATTTTCCAAGAACTTGCCATAAAAGGTGTTCGAAAACAATTTATATAAATCCTTTTCAAACTTATCCTCAACATACGATTTTAACCAGTGAGATTGATTAAATCATAATATATTATGGATCTTCATAATAATGTTACCTACCATATTTTAAAGTTTCTTGTAATAACATATAACGTATAATTGTTATAACGTGAATAATAATTTAGGAACTTCACACTTGAAACCAGGTGGAACCATACCTACGTTCAGGCAAATGAAGTAGGTAGATTGTTCATTTGTTGTGTTGACTGTCGGGTATTGCCAAATCAATGTCAAATAAAAATTCCAGCTTGTGAGGATTGGTCACTTTTTTATATCCTCCATGTGGTAGTTCAAAAAGGGTAATAATTGTAGGATAGAGTTGTTGCATTGTGGTGACTACAATTACTTATAATTATTATTTCATGTTGATTTTTACCAGTTCCAACAGGTGTTAAAATACATTCAGTTATAGTTGATGAGATGTTCCAGACCCGACGCGTGCACCTCCCACCGCACTGTCTTTTCCCCTCCGTTTGTTAGGAGTGTCTCAAGCCTGCCCTCTGCGGCCGCGAGACACTAGCGCTCGTTGCGAATACTGAGGAAATCACAGTATGACCGGCTATGAGTAGCGAAGTTCTATGATTGTTCACTAATTTCTGTAGTGCTCTGAAGTCTAGTGGGTAACATTACGGATTAATGAGTCGAAGGCTCCGACATCGACCCCAGAATCAGGATATTAAATTTTTGCATTTGAATTCAACCTCTGAAACATATTTTTAAACGTCATTATTTTAAATATTTTAAGCCATACTTTAGAACATAATTTTGATATATTCATCTAACTTTATCTATATTTTGCTACGGGGTTGACTTCTTGATGTTAAATGTATTTTTGAGATGCTTGCGAGCATCCAGACCACCAACTATACAAATCATTCTGATCTGTTGGTCCTACTAATCTGAATTTTTACTAAGGGATTGACTACTTGAATCAGAAAGAGATGAAATAGCTTTAAAATACAGGCGTTCGATTCAGCATTTTTTGTTTGTACATTTGATGGTAACTCCCTACAGTTACAGATATTTACAAAGGTTGGCAACGCTGAGGGGTTGGCTTTGTGGGGAAGAACTGGATGGAGTGGGAGTTGCTCGCGTCGGGTCAGGAACGTCTTATTTATAGTTGCTTTCAGAATCTCGTTGAGAAATATTATTCTAAAACTAATTAACATAAACTATGCACGCATTAACATAAGTCTATGGTCTATGGACAGGTGCGTATATTGGTACCCCCGCCGTTGAAATATGGACAGGAATCAAGAGAATACTGCTGGAGGAGATGTTCAAAACGGAAATGCTAATGAAGGAAATGTACCAAGGTCAATACACTTCAAACCTCCACCTTTCTGGAAGTCTAACGTTCAGATATGAATCAGGCAAATTGAAGCTCAATCCCAAGTCAAAGGAATCATTTAAGATGAAGACAAACACCATCTTGTAATCAGCGCAATAGATGCAAACGTTCTAACACAAATCAGCGACTTGGTCATCTACTAAATATCTTACCATAGAAAAGAATCACAATCAAATTTCATCTGTTTGTTTCAACCAGAAAAAAGTAGAATTTCTATTGATGTATCTATCCATCAGTTTGGAGTAAATATCATTTTATGATAATAGAAAAATTTGAAGAATTGCTTAAATCTAAAGGATTATCACATAACCAAATTCTTGAAACACACAAAGTAGTTTTTGATACCTGGAAACCAAGCAATCTTTTTAGATGGGCAGTGTACATATCGGAGATAATCCCTAGGTAGAACGTCAAGATTCCTTTGAATTCCATTTTATTAACACGAAAAGACATTGCGTTGCTATATGAAGATATGTTTCGTACTTTTGAATGTATTTGTGATGTTATGGTTACAGAACCAACAACCATGTCTCCCATCTCCGACGTTGCTGACATCATGAGGGAAGAAGAGGGTGTATTCACCCAGATGATAACCTCTGACGAACAACCTGCTGCCTCTACTTAATACTATGCAACGCGAAAGGAGGCGCGAATTTCCAAGCAATGCGATGCCGCGCCTTAATGTTATTATTAAAATTAAAATTAATTAATATTACTTGGAACTTTCTAATTACCTAATTGAGATGATGAGATGACTATGTTGTTATTGTGATAGTAATCACTATTATCTAAAACTTGTTACTATATATTCATACATGCTAAATACATAAAAACTGAAATTAATGCTGAATTTTTTACCTTAAAATTCACATTCTTCAGCTACTTCATTCCAGGAGCGGCGGACAATGTCCCTGTTGTGGTAGAATTTGTTCTTCTGATCCCACAGTTCCCACAGTGCTGAACGTTGACGAACGCCATGTATTAATTTTTCAACGTCCATAGTTTATCCAAAAACAAAAGAATTTAAAACAAAATAACCAAGAGAGCAGCGCGAAATCGCTTCCAATCGCAACTAAGCTTGCGATTGCATCAAACAACTAGCGCGCAATCTCTCACGATGGCTCCCCTCCTCTCGGATTGTTAACACCCTTCGCCCCCTCCCTGTTAAAAAACCTACTCCCGCGTGTGAAAAAACCTACATCGCCAGTGATCGCATCGCTCCGCTTCGCTCCAAATCGCGGGCAGTGTGAATTCACCCTAAGGGTCGAGGAAGAGATTAAATTTCTATTTGTCGATAGGTATATATTATGTGAAACTTGGCAAAAATTTTATAATAAAAAACAAAAAATTAAACTACTCTGTTTTTATTAAACCATCCTAGTTCATCAAATCCCAACCATTTGACATATATTTTATTTGGTTTAGACCGAATTACCTTTTCTATTATATAGATATCGTCAAATTTAGTCTTTTGAAGTTCCTCCTGGTAGAATTTACCTTTGATAATTTCACCTTATTTATCAAAAAGAGTATAGGTAACAGGAGAAGATGAAGGAACATATTTAATTACGAATAACTTTGGCGACCAATTGCCTGTGAAACCTCTAGCAAATATTCCTTTAGTCTTTGAAATACGCACAACATCGTAAACTTTAAATTTTGGAGAGAAAGGTTGACCATGTTGACGATGAACAGTGATGTGCAATAAATGTTGTTCATTGGAACTATTCACCTCATTAGGAGTCATTTTAATAGTGCGATGATAGGTACGTGTTGTTGTATTCACTCATCACCTCCTTCAATATATCGAGATATCTGTAACTACCATTATAATGGAATTTCTTCCATTGTTTTGATCGCAAAGTTCTGTAGAACCTTTCAACTACACTAGCCTTTGTTGAGCTGTAACTTGTATCGTGTCGTATAAGTTTCCATTAGATTAGAAAAGTGTTTATTGAAGAAATCTTCACCATTATCAGTTTGGATTAATTTCGGGTTTACTTTCATTGACTGTAAGATACTAGTCATTCCTTTGGTAACTTCGAATCTAGTTTTATTCTTCAAGGGTACAGCAAAAGCTTTTTTAGAAAAAATATCTATTACTTTCATCAACCATTTTTAAACATCGTTGAATTTAACTAAATTTTGCATATAAAAAAAAAAAAAAAAAAAAAAAAAAAATAGAAGTACATTTCAATACAATCATTCCATTCCGTAATGGATCTTGTTTTATTTGCCAAATATTCTACATCTTCTGGTAACAATTCACTACGAATAGAACTAGGTTTCCTTAGTTCTACGAGTTCCCTAACCATAGTATACAATTTTTTGACCAATTTGTAGTCTGCACATTTAATTTATAGCTAATGTACCTAATATACGTCACACTTTTATTATTCGTTATATTTCCACGAGCATAATAGTTAGGGAGATGAAAGTTGGTCATACTTCATTCACAACCATTTTCGAATCATGATTTACTTTGTATAAATATTCGCTCGTAATCAACAAAATATATTAAAAATCCTTGTTGAGGGAAATCCAAAAAGAAAAAAAATGGTCCTGCATACGTTGTAAAAATTAGACGACTAAATATGTTTATAAATAAATAAATATTGAAAAAATATTTTTGAATGTTAATATTCCTAATCCGAAAGATGTGATTTTAAACTGTGAGCCTACCAGCCAACGCACAATGACCAATCGCATAAGTACGAACGTTGTCATCCCTAACAATTCTTTTATCGTCGGAACCACGTATTGCTAATTTGTTTTGGAATATCGTATAAATGTGATGATTATACGATCGAAATTTTTTATAATGCGCGTAAACTTGGTGATTAGAATCCTTGGCAAGTAAAAAATTATCAAACGTTATTTGATTTTGAACAGCTATCTGCTTAATACCTTTTATCTTCTTCACAACATCCTGGTGGCTTGTCGTGGAATGAACTAGGTATGAATACATTTTAGGTGCTAAACCAACGTAACGTGTAATAATTTTACCTCCCATTTCATCTTTAAACGTACCAAGTTTACCAGTATTACGTGGGCTACATAATGTGTGAGATGTATCATAATTTGATAAATCTAAATATTCAGATAAAGATGTTAATTCATTTTTGGATAGATCATCGGTTTCAATATGTAAAAAAAATGAATCTGTGTCCATGTATAAGAGATGGAATCTATCGCCGAAACAGGGTTCCAATGTCTCATAATAAAACTCGTTCATCAAGTATTTTGATAAATCAAGAATACATTGACCTACGTAATTAGCTTTATTAAAACAAATTGTCTCTTTCTTCAGCTTGACTCCCACTATTTTATCGTTGAACAGGACACGAGACTCAAACGTCGGTTTGCTAATATATGGCAAAAGTTGGGATTCATTGCACATTAATTTGAAGTTAATACGCCCACGCACATTTTCCAGGAATTGCCATAAACGGCGTTCGAAAACAATTTGAACAAATCCTGTTTGAACTTATCCCAAGGTTTTGACAATGCACGAAGGTTAGAATTAAATTCAACATACGGTTTTAACCAATGTGATTGATTGAATGATAGTACATTATGAACCTTCGTAATGATATATCCATGTTTTAATGCCTGTTGTAATAACAAATAATGAACAACATAATTCGACTTTGGTAATAACGTCGATAACAATTTAGGAACTTCACAGTTTGAATTAGGTGGTACCATACGTTCAGGCAAAAGAGATAGATCATTCAATTTGTCATGATAGCTGTCGGGAATTGTCAAATCCACCTCAAATAAATAACCTATATCCGCATCCCTAGACAGAGTCTTTATATCCAACTCATGAAGATTGGACACCTTTTAAACCCACCATACGGTAGTTAAAAAGGGCCATAGTTGAAAGATAAAGACTCGTAGTATCGAGAAGTAGGAGATGCGAATTAGGTTTTGATCCGTCATAATTGGGTAGATATGGTAAATTAGCCTCAGCCGATCTGTGGCTCACATTGCACGAACCACCTCTAACGCCTCGTTCAATCATCAAAAACTGATCATAATCCGTCAAAAAATCCAACGTAACTCCAGTTTTTCGCAACATCGCACTATATGCGAGAGATGGCAGCGTGTAAAACCAAGCAGGATCAAGTTTATAGTGGGTGACGCAGAGCTTACGGAATCCCATCATAGCAAATATATGTCCGTGCGTAAGTAAACTTTTGTATAATCTAACAAGGTTTTACAAAAATTTGCTCCATACCTACTGTGCGTGGTTATATTGTTCATCCGAGATATCGCATTCATTTAAATCATCATAAAATTTTGATTTTGGTGGAAGACAGTTATCCGCCAGAACATCAACATTACTAACGTAACTGTACGGAAAATATCCTTTCTGAACAAGCAGTTGACGTTGTGATGGATCAGACACGTACTTGCTCAAATAAGGGAAGTCTGTTAATTTGCTCACTAACGTAGCAAGTGATGCTGGCAGAAATCTGTAACTATCAATAAATCGACACCAACGTTTTGTTCCTGTGAAACGTTTCTCAAACGCTATATACGATTCAGTTGAGCTTGGAATCACTTGGATTTCTCCAAGATCATCGTTGGCTGCTAAACCAAGTACAAGCGGATGAGAATCATATTTTGCTAAATTGTGGAAGAAGACAGGAACAAACTTCGGATGAGTAACCTTCAAATTGCATGATTGACAAGCAACACCTAAGAACAAACCGGAAAGGTGATCGTGATGATTGACCTTAATCTCACTAATAATATTCTCACAAATCACACAATTTTGAGAGGAATTTGCTTCTAAAAGTTGTTGAGATGTGAGAGGTATCATAGGTTTTGAATTATCGTAAAGATCATCAACACGACCAACCATCTGTTTCAAATATGCCATAAATCGATCGATTATGTTATCACCAACAAAAACATTTACGTCTTTGTCAATAACAATATTGTCATACATAGACACGGTAAGACATCCAGCCGCGTAAACTTCATGCATTGCTAGACATCCATGGTCTCTGCATATCAATATTGTTATCCAAGTCTACCGAAGGAGATGGTCTAGAAGATGTAGTACTAGTATCGAGTGGTACTATCATAGTCTCCAAATCTGCTATTACCACAAAAGGGACACATTGTTCCCTTTCAGGTTGATCAAATTTGATTACAGATTTGGCAGGCTGTGGCATTACTACTCGTGTAGGGTAATGGTTTTTACACCATTCGAGATGACATTTCAATCGTTCACTTGCAGATTTGTTACCATCAACAGATGAAGTTTCTTCATTCAATGTATTATCATTCGTCATATTATATTGGTTATGTACTCCTGCAGAGGTATCAGTGCGGAAAGATGTGAAACATCTTTTACACGCCAAAAAACTTGCTGGATTTCGATTAAAAGCCAACTTTGTGAAATTTGTTATCAAACAGTAATGAGTTATTGAATTATCATCATCTATTTTTTTCTTATTTTTGGATAAATACAATAAATCAAAATGCATAACAGCTTCGTCACACTGTTCAGATATTCTAAGTGGGTATAGTCTAGGTTGTGATCGTTTTCTTTCTTCCAAACCATATACATTGACACTGACGTGATTATTTTTTTCAAATATTGAAATTTCATTCAGAGATGTAGGATATTTTATATTTGAGAAATTAAAAGGATGTTTTAGAATATCATAACTGCTTTTGAACGTCCACGCTTTTGGTTTTTTTTTTTAGCACAAACACGACAATTCGCCTCCCTCTTACATCTATCTCCGAACCATCCACTTAATATGGCATATCAAAAGCAGTTATGATCAGTATTAGTAAAATTGCGGACGCAGTTTTTTTTGGCTATTAAATATGGAAGTTGAATGAAACAAGCACCTCTGAATGGTACATATTTACTAAAATGAATTAATAACCCATCTATTATTTTTAGACTCCATCCTGATCCATGTGATTCATACTCACTCATTATACCCAATATTTCTATCATAGTATCATGTAACAATTTAGCAGTACTAGTAGTTTCGACGACAATTTGTGATTGAGATGAAAACTTTCTATCTTCCGTTTGTTCTAATAAAATCCCATCTGACGATAAATTAGTTTTGGAATATTGACATTCGAGAGCTAAATTCATTTTGAATGATTTATATTTTTTCAACATTTCATTAATAATATTATCGAACGTTTCCGCACAATTTAAAATAAATGCGGTAGGTTTGATAATATTACTCATATTTTTTATAAACATATCGCATACGGTATTATTTATGCTAGTCGTCACAACAACTCCATCCGAATTCGGTATCGCATGCAAACGAAATGGTTTAGATCTATTTGCAATATGCGAGCATACCCCTCTCTTGATATGCAACATGAATCCGGCTGCAGTTCGGAAAGGTTTTGATTCTTTACAACTAGTACAGTACCATGTTTGTTTTCCGTTTGATTTACCGCAATAATGACGTAATTTGTCAGATAACTTAGGAAATTGATAATCACATAATCGACATATCAGTAAAGTGTGCCGTTGATGACTCATTTTCATATGTCTAATTATATTAATTTTCAATTTATAAGTTTTCTTACAATACGTACATTCAAACTTAGGAACTAAGGATGTGCGAGCAGCAAGCGGTGAAGGATTTGTTAATGATGATGATGGTGGTAAGGTAACCTCGGATATGGACATGAGGCATGATTGCGATTGAGTGTGATTATTTGATGGTAATGCTGATGGTGAGGTAACCTCGGAATATGAAGAATTGGGGTAGTTAGATGATGATGATACATCTGCGCCATGGTCAACCCTCCTTTGATTACGGAGACTTGGATGACGGGATGATCTGCGTAAGTGGCAAGATGGAATCTTACGTCTAGTGTTAGTTGAACGATTAAATGAACGACGAGGAGGACGGGGGTGGCTGCTGTTGGTGGCGGAGGGCATCGGACGAGGAGGACGGGGGTGGCTGCTGTTGGTGGCGGAGGGAATTGGCTGCTGTTGCTCTTGTTGGTAGCTCATCTGTGGATCAACATTAATTGGCCGCTGTTGTCCAACAAATGGCTGATTAATTGGCTGCTGTTGTCCAACAAATGGCTGTTGGTAGATGTACTGCGGCTGTCCAACAAATGGCTGTTGGTAGATGTACTGCGGCTGTCCAACAAATGGCTGTTGGTAAATGAATTGTGGCTGCTGCTGTTGTTGTTGTTCTTGTTGATGGATGTTGGTGGATGTTGAACAAATGGCTGTTGATGTTGTTGGTGGATGGATGTTTGTGGATGTTGAACAAATGGCTGTTGATGTTGTTGGTGGATTGGATGAGGATTGTATAATGGAGGAAATGATTGGACGGCAGGATTTATATAGACATATGGGACTGGGACATATGGGACTGGGACAGATGGACGATAATAGTAATAATAAGGATCCATCTGAAATCATAAGAAATAAACAAAAAACTTTTAGGAGTAACGTTGTACTTCCCCCGTTAAAGGATTATATGTCATTATTTTGTCATAAATTATCACTGCTACACAGCTAGTCTTCTCTGGCATTAAACTCGATGACTCTATTTCCAAACGAACATCAATTCCGCCATCAGTTACGCGATCCTTCTGTATTTTACAATCAATCACAATAATAGGATGTTTAGAGAATGTAGTTCTGTTGAGCAGAGGTGTTGGATTGTGACAATTTAAATAACTATTCTAAAATCTTATGTAATTGTTGTACAACTCCGCAATTCAAATTCATATTTATGTCTTGGTATGGGTACGTTTGTTCGTTCAAATATAATCTCACGGCTGTAAGTGGTATTTTACTTGGTTTTGATAAGTCCTTGGTGATCAAAGTATTTCTTGTTTTTGTAACAAGCCACTATTACATTCCGAGGACGTTGAATTTTCGAACTTGTTTTAATAGGCCAAATTACGTTGGTTGCAGATGGCAATACAGGATATTCATGGATTTCTGAACTTCTCCATGCAAGGTGAAGAGTAGGTCCTCGGGATATGATTTCATAGATCTTGGCTCTAACCTCATCTGCTAGTTTGATCTGTGGTACTAACCATGAAATTTTATCAATAGTTAATTCACTGTCAATATTATCAGCTCCACCAATTAAACAATTGAGATCTGTACTAGAACGTGTTAATATTAATTCTAACCTCGAGTTGACTATCACAGTTTGAACATCTTGCATAAACCGTAATTAATCGTAAAGGTATGCAAATGTTATATTTATTACCTACCAAAACAACATCCATAATATCCTTAGATTGGTTCGGATCTGAAATACCAGCATTTTCAAGTGCAGGAAGATCTGACGGAGATAGAGTGGTATACAATCTCAGTAACGTGCTTAGAAACGGATGGCGTATGAATTCTATGTCAGTAGTATTTATGCGTAAGCAAGTACTATCAAACAGTGCCAAAAAACCTCCGCAAACAACTTTAGGTTTGTTTGTTGTAGACACACCGTTATTCAATGTGCCTTCTAAACTCAAATAACTATCGAAAGGGGCAGATATTAAATCCGATTGGTTCACTAAAATTCGCACTTCATCATTCCTTCCAATGTTTGCTTGATTGAATGGAGAATATCTTATAAAATCGTAACCTTCGAGGTTATCTGAAAAGTTGGGTTTTCCTAATATTGAGTATTCCTTCCATATTTAAAAACAGTGTAACCCAAACTTTTTAAAAATCTGATATTAGATAATGACAACGGTTTCTGTGAGGTGGATGATTCACCGTAATTGTTTCCTACAGATTGAATGTAATTAGTGTTGTTGAAATCCAACCCCATCAAGTTAAAGTTCTACTAAATGTAATATTACAGTTATATCTTCTTCTCCAAAATCTAGGAGGTGAGATTTTTCGTCGGTTATGTGCAACTGAATGAAATCAATCTGGTTTACATTGACGCTTAAATAGTTTACAGGTGATTGGTACTGAAGGACCAGTCACCCCCCCCCCCCCCCACCCCCTGCTGTTGGTACCCTGCGTCCACAGCAGGACAAAAGCTATATAACACATTTGACGGATTACCGTTAAAGTAAGATCCTTTACAAATGTTACATTCTACAGAAGCAGTTTGATAAGTGTAAATATTTGCAGGATGGGGTGCTTCATGTTTCATATTAGCTTTGTACACCGTCCGTGTTGTAAATCCTAATATATTTTCTATAGTTTGAAGTGAACGGAAATCTACATCATAGTTTGCTGTAAATACAACTCTGCTGTTGTATGATCTTAATTTGAAACTAGTTTCGAGATTGCTGTTAGTTTCTTTAACCAGTGACGATACTGTGAAGAACAAAGTGTCCATATCATATAGGAGGCGGAATTATAATAGGAGGTTTTCCGTGGATTATAAACTGATCATTAACCCCAGCTTTTACATTGCGTATATTGTTGAAAGCGAAGAAAGAGAGGAGACCGATTCCATATTGTTTGTTAGGGTCTAAATCAAATGGAGGAAAAATTGTAGCACTTAGTAATGTTGTTTTGCCATTAAATGTAAAGATTCTGGACATTTTGTTAGTAGGAATAATACGGCAAAATGTCCGCAATGGTTACGACACGAATCACCTTGGTAACGAATTGTTGAATAGAAAACAGTACAACCTCTTAAATACTGAATAATGAACTGTGGAGGATACAATCAGTATGAGTCAAAATACAACGCGAAATTGTCTGATTTACGTATTGCAACCCAGTGTGTGCCAGGTTCTGATTCTTTGGCAAGATTTACGATTAGTTTAAAATATTTTTTCCTCCTTTTTGGTAATGTATCCATTGAAAACACACCTACAAAATCTCTATCCAATGTTCGAATCAACAAATCTAATTCCAAATTGTTTAATGCACGATTGGGAAGATTATTTAACACGGTTTCCATTGTTTTAGTAAAGCACCTTTTCCAGATTTTTTCGGTTTTTTGCGACGTTTTCTTGAAATGGTGTTTGAACGAGTGAACCCACGACCTTCCATTGCTTTGTTGTTTCGTATTGATTCTTCCAACTCGTTTTTTTTATACCCATGTACCCCCATGTACGGTCACGAACATGAGCGAGAAACTGATATATAACAGGTATCATCCTATTTATATATACTCAGTGTATGACACAATCATGGCTGTTAGACTCGAAAGAAGTGTCGAAAGTTTTCCGTTAGTCAACTACGATTGAATAATATCTGAAACACCTAGCAATCGTCATGGATATTGTTACCAAATTTATCAAAAGTGGCTTATCAAGGTTATTCAGACAAACGGTCAATAAACACGTTTGCTCGACAGAAATATCAACAAATTATTTCTCAACTTTATCCTAAAACTGTTAAAAAAGGATCTGGTATCGGAAATCTGTTTAGTTCATATGCTAGCATTGGTCAGGATTTACCTATTTTAAATAATAACGATCAGAATAAAATTGTGAAATTAATCAAACTGAATCTCGCGTCAATTCAAGCTGGTAATACGAGTTTACAAAAACACGTAATATTTTACCTGAATAAATTAAAACAATTGGGATATATTGTCGAATAATCGATTAAAAAAAAAAAAAAAAAAAAAAAAAAAAAAAAAAAATGCCCTACGATAGATTTGGAAGATTGCAACATAGAAACATTTTAACAAAAATTCCAAACCCTACAAATCATAATGATGCTGTTAATTATATTACTTTGAAAAACGAAATTGATAAACGAATTAACAAGGAGCTTATCGAAATGGCTATAAAGAGACAATTAACTCAATATAAATTGTTTAGTGATTCAAAAATTATTGATATGCAGAAAAGAGAAATTACCCAGCAGATTACCCATTTAAGCAGACCCAACAAACGATACTAGTGCAGTTAATAAACAATTTTTATATGATAATACAATTGTAAAAGTTGACTCGAATCGATATTATGCAGACAAATTAAGGATATCTAATGTCGCAAACCCGGTTTCAGATCACGATGTTGTGACTTTGAGTTATTTGAGAGATATTTTAAAATCATATCATCATAAACGCGAGTGATGGTTAGCGATGGGTCATGAAGATGAGATCATCCTTTCTCCTGTCTCCTTCCTTCACCTATCCCCTCCCTTACACGGTAAGTATATATACTGCTCGAATCTGAGGGTAAAATCATTCAGTTCCTAACTTTCATTTATATATCTTGCACATCCGCAAATATACCAATGGCATTCATTGATGGATGTTTTTTTAAAGACGAAGATAATGAATTTATTGTTAAAGAACTATCTTTATGCTATCTAGATTCGAAATCACCCATTCAACATTGGATATTCCTACCTCCCAAGGATGTGAATCCTGATATTAGCAGATCGCCTCTAACCACATATTGTACAACAATGGTGCACGGTTTGCATTTCTCACAAGGAAATACTCCGTACGAAGATTTATATTCTGTACTACGAAAATCAACTGAAACTGCTGATATTTTGTACACCAAAGGATTGGAGAAAGCTGTCTATTTCGAAAAGATATTGAATCGTCCTGTCCTGGACCTCTATGCATTTGGCTGCCCAGCTTACGAGGTTCTGTTGAATCACACCAATTTTGCTGTATGTTCATATCATTCATCTTTTTCAAATTTAAAATTGAAAAATTCATGCGCTAAGGCGAAGGCTATAGCTTTAAAATATTGGTGTATAGCAAATGCAACAAAAATAGATATGAATGAAGTTATGCCACGATTGATGAGTTTTGAACCATTGGGTGGACGAATGATAGTTGATTATTTATATCTAGCCCAGAGAGGATTTTTTAAAAGCAATTTAGGAAAGAGATGTGTTTATTGTGCAAATTTTTTCCTTCGCTTGTATGATATGGATGCGATATTACATAGCTGTGTAACAGAAACATTAGTTTAAAATAAAGTTTCATAATGTGACAGAAACATTAGTTTAAAAAGAAACTTTTATAACTGAAAATTTAAACTGTGTAGCAGTGAAAAAAACATTAATAAATGAGACAATTTGATACGTAAATTGTGTATTTTTTCCTTATTTTTTTACCTGTTTATCATCGCAAAAAGATTAACCAAGATGGAAGTCTTGAAGTTTAACAATAAGGACGAAAGATTTTTTAATGATAATGGAAACACTGAAATATATATATATGTATGATAACGATCAACGACGAGGATATATGATGTCAAATTCTTCGTCTGATGATGAAAAAAATGGATGATGATGTTGATGGTTGTTTAGGATGATAACGTTTTTTAGAATGAGATGATGATAGATTTAATTTTTTAAATGAATGTGGACAATGAAGGTCAAATAAGTTAGGATAAAAGGGTGAAGGCTCGTCATCGTCGTCGTCTGATGGAGGAATAGGTGAAGGTATTTTATGAACATTACAAGGAGGTGATGAACTTTGATTAATAATTACAGGTTGATCACATGCAGGGATAGGTGAAGGTATTTTATTGATATGGCAAGGAAGTGATGGGCTTTGATTAATAATTACAGGTTGTTCACATGCTGGGATAGGTGAAGGTGATTGTAATATAGCATTGCAATCGAAATCATACTTTTCCAAAAATGAGTTGAGAGATGTATTATTATTATTTATAGCTGAATCAAACATGAAATCTGATTCAGTTAAATTCAATACAGGTAATGGTGGTTCATACATCTCGTCAATTAAATTTGAATATATTTCGTCAGTTGTTTCAAAATCAATAAAAAATATGTTGGTCTTATTGTTTGACATCTGAAATGAAAATGAAAAATTTCAGATAATTTTTTGAACAAGGTTTTTTATCAAACTCCTAACATTATTAATCAGAGTTTTTACTTACTATGATTGTTGAGGAAATACAGCAAACAGGATACTGGCGTATTGCTTGGTCCGTGTGGCTTCTTGAAGAGGGGAAGGAGAAGGGAAAAAAGATGTGGGAAGAGGGAGGGGGGATGGAAAAAAGGGGAGGGAATAGGGGTAGGGGAAGAAGGGATGGAGAAGGGAAAACTAGCTGGGAAGAGGGGGGGGGATGAAAAAAATGGGAGGGAATAGGGGTGGGGGAAGATTTCGAGAAATTTGATTAATTTGATTTATTCTTCATCATCTCTAACAATTTTTGAAATCGTCTCCGATGATCAAGCCACTTCTCAGTGAGACAGTCTCACAAAGGGAAAATTAAACGAAGGGGTGGGGGAAATTATTTAACTATTTTTTTAATCATTATTAATCAGTCTGAATCGCAACTTTGACGAGACCAGACCTCCTCCTAATATAATGACATGTGACAATAAAATCATCACTTCCCATCTGTATCTCATCTACATACTTGTATTCAATTATCTTATTTGCCAGCGCAACGAAGATAGATTGCATCTGAGGAATAAATTATCCCAGACAACGAAGAGAGAATCAACCAAGAGAATGTATGCAATCATTAATAATGGAAGCTTTGAGTAATGAATAATTTAGCCTCAGGTGACAGCTCGGAAATTTCAAAGCTTCACAATATCGAGCAACTTTCTGTACGCTCTCTGTCTTACAGGTGAATCCCCCAACTCTACCCACTGGCCATCCGTTTCTTCCAGAGCAGAAGTTTTCTCTCTCTACACAGCCGGTATTGTTGATTCTCTCTGTCTTGCACTTTCAACTACCTATGGAGCCCCACGTCTCATCCATTTTTCTGTGACCAGATTTTTTTCTCTGTCTCACAGACGCTCTCTGTATTACAAGTGAATTCTCCCATTCAACCCAAAAACCATTCGATCGCTTCTACCACTACTCCTTTTTGTGACCGTTATAACTAATAGCTATACCTACGATGCCATATAATAGGAGCTGTAGGGAGCATGTTGTAGTCCCAACTCGAAAATAGGTTAATTAATAATTACCACAACTCGGACGGGGGGGGGACTATTAATTACCTACCACAATTTGAAAGGAGGGGGGGGGGGGGGGGGTTTAACTATTATTTAAAAACATAATCACAAATCAATCCGTCTGACTTGCAACTATGACGAGTGCGAACCTCCTCCTAAAATCATCCCTTCTTTTTTGAATCCCACATCTCATTCATTACTAATCTGTTATTGTGCGGGATGAAGGTTCTTATAATTTTTGTTTCAATGCCTAGTAATAGATGTGCGAGTATTTGGTTTCCATTTTATGAACGCTGCACTCTGTGTAGAAGATAGGAACCGTGAGAGTGCAGCTGTACCAAATTTTAGAAATGAAAAGTTGTCGCTCTTCTCCATGCAGCTGCTCATCTTGCGATGTACTACCTCATCAGATTAAGGTAATTTTTTAAGGTATCTATTACCTGGCATGGTCTATGGTACAGGGGGTCAGTAACAGAATTGACAAAGGCATGTTTTGCTTACAGTATACTGGAGTGGATGACCACCAGTCATCTCTTTACCGGAGAAGCATTCATAGGGTCAGCATTCAGAAATATTGCGCCTCAGCATGTAGTTATGACTGGCTGAATTGGCGTCAGGGGATCTGGAGCTCAACTCACAGCAATACAATGGGGAGGCGTAGCCAGAAGAGTATTTTTCTTTCCTCCATATACCAGGGGCAGGACGATTTTGCCCCACCCCACCCATAATGTTCAGGGTCGGATCTCGGTCCTGTATTCTAATGCTTCTGGATGGACTCAGCTGCATAGTGGCTGGACAATTATTGCTATGATTTCGATGAAAGGTTCAGGTCTTATGTGGGTCAGTGCCTCGATGGTTCACTATAATTTTCAATGCCGTCGGATTAATAGTAGCCTGTGCGCATGCGTAAACAGGTATTTTTCAAAATGTCGATTTCTCATCAACTGTTGGTCCGATTTCGTTAAAACGAAATACAGGTATATGTTCTAGAAAAATGCCATATAAATTATATTGCGATTGGTGAAGGAATATCCATTACGCATGCGCGATCCTAATATCAATTGACACAGGAAAAACTCCGAGTCTAATTGAATAATTATGCAATTTTCAGGGATTGTGCGGGTTAGCTTCAAGACCGTACCCTATCGCTTTCATTGCAGTCGCATAACTAATAGTCTTTGCGCATACGCAGACGTTAATTTATTATAAATCAATTCCTTACGATCTGTGTGTCCGATGTTGTTCAAACTTGGAGGGTATTTGGTTATACGTATCAGAAAAATGCCCTAAGTATATCAAGTTTTATTTCGGTTGATAGAGTAACTACCATTTTGCGTGCCCAAAACAAAAATTGGTTGGCACATCTCGGGACTAATGGATTGATTTCTTATAACGTTGATTTCTTATTTTATTATTTATTGGTCCGCTTTTGTTCAAACTCAAAAGGTTGTTGGGTCGATCGTGATGTTCTTCGTATTTTGTCGCCATGGAATCTATTGCGGATACGCATAACCAATATTGGATGACACTCCGAGAATAATGAATCGATTTTGATGACATTTTCATATAGGTATTGTGTCTCAAGACAATTTCCGCACAAGCCAACATGAACTGTAGCTCTAATTTGCATTCTACCAGGCATACACATGTATTAGATACTGTAATATTTCGCATGCAAAAATTTCGATTCGTACTTTGTTCTTCAACTAATTCTATACCTACGTCCATGTTTCAATATATATATATATATATATATATATATATATATATATATATATATATATATATATATATATATATATATATATATATATATATATATAGTTATACTGCCTATCCAAATTGGCAGACTTTTTTTTCTCATGCCCCCCCCCCCCCCCCCCCCCCCCCCCCCCCCAGACCCTTGGATCAATTGTACCTAATAGGTTGCCCTTCTTAAATACGAAGCCTTTGCTTACATGACATAGCTTCAGAGGAAAAAAAAAAAAAAAAAAAAAAAACTTGTTATTCGGTAAGAATGAAAGAAGAATTGAACAAAGAAAAAAGAACAATCGCAGCCAGAATGAACGAGCACTCAAGGAAGTTATGACCGCCATGTAAAATAAGTCCGTCAAAGAACATGCGAAACTCGATGATAAATTATTACAAGGTAATGGTTGGTGGATCCTCAATATATTTTATGTCACGCACACTTGTTACTACCATACGCACAAAACTCTAAACTAAGAACTCGGGTTTTGCATTTACCTATATTCCTATTTGCAAAGAATTAATTAGAATGATAGATATTTTACAATCTATTATACCTACGGTATTATGTAAAGCAGTCTAGTAACTGAAGTGTAGTGTTATAAAATCCTTCTGTAGTGATTAGCATGACACACCAATGTATGAATGTTATGGAGTAATTTCGATAATAATACTCAAATTTACAGAAACAAAATAAATGAATGAAATCTCCTCGTCTTATATTCAATCCGTAAAAACATCGTGAAAACTAATGAATTGGTTCTCGGCCCCCTTCAAAATGTGATTTATGATCATAATGTTATTAGTCAGCGGTCCTAGCCTATATAGATGAGGAGGTCCATTGAATTCAGCCTTCCTGGTTGAGATAAAAGGTTATTGCTTCTATAGAGCTCAAGTAATATTTTTGCGTAAAAAGTACGATGAAACAAATAAAACTGTCAAGTGGACGCAAGCGCAACGGTTACTAATGAAGAAATCGCGATGATGTTCATTCTATCAACAAAAAACTTAGAACAAAATTAAACCGATAGATTGTAAGACAAGAGTTTTAAGAAATTCAAGGTCATGCTTGGGCAAATACCAATTCCGTGCTCATAGCAAATTCATGGGTGACCTCGGTAGGGGTTTAATTCCCAGAAAATTCAATGAAAATTGAGTAGCAAGTTGATGTTGCTCGTAACAAGAAATTAGTCCCATAGACACAAAAACAAGGAACGGAGATAGCTCAGAGAGCAGAAGAAATTTTGATTTTGAAGCCTGCGTAAAATAACGTAACCAGCATCAGGAACCAGGCAAGTAGTCCAGCTTACCAAGGTAATATTGGGTACCAACTTTACTTCTTCTAATTTGTTGCTTTAATCCAATAGATTAGTATTAGGAAACGAATACTATCTTAGTTACAACTGTTAGGACCTGCCAAAGACAAATGAATATAATGTGGAACTTTCATGTGTTGGAATTTCACACTTTTGACCTAATATTCGGATTCAGCGCTCCTTAAAACTCCTAAATACCAATTTCCAGCTCCAAAGATCGTTTAGTTTAGCCAATAAACGGGTAGAAAGACCCCCCGTGACGTAGTAGTGCACGGGAGATAAGGGTTCCCCCCAGGCGGGCGGGGGCCGTGACGTCATCGTTCAAATGAATATCAAGTGACGTCTTACAGGTCAGATACCCATCATATAGCACCTTTTTGGAAAGCTATCAATAATACCTTTTCATTGAGCATATAAAAAATAACCATGAAAATTCAACATTATACATAATAAGAGTAATAAATATATTTGTGTTTTTACCACGTGGAGCTGTCTTAGTGAATTCTGGGAGAGAGACGGAACCATGAGGCAGGCGAAACACACTGCCAGGGCCACTTTCCATTGGAGCATCTGCCAGAAGATATAGAAAAAGTTGTTACTATCACGTCAACCAAATACAGATCTGATTCAATTATGAAACTCTAATACAAAAATAAAACCTCTGCTGTCTAATGGAAGGTTGGTAGGCAATTAAGTTTTTCATAAATAGGAAAATCATGGATGTTTTGACTCCTGTTTCATATAGAACTCCCTGAATACTTTACCTCAATTTCTTGCGATGGGCTTAGGGCTTATTACTTACAACAATGAACCTTAGTAATCGACCAAGAAAATTTTTTCAACCCCCCCCCCCCCCCCCCCCCCAATTTGTTTATTCACGCTTCAAGTTACATAAAATCTAAAAATCAAAGAGAAAAATTAAAAAAAAGATAGAAAATAACATGAAATTAAAAAAATTGATAAAGGGTAATTAAGTCATCATCTTCCAAATCTAAGCGAAATCGAACGGCTCTAGAGTTTGAGAAAATGAAACATTATGGAAGTCACGTTTGCGCATGCGCAGAATGAAGAATTGATTTGGCAACAATGAAATTGATAGGGGACCATATACAACTTAACCGGCGCATTCAATGACCATTTCATCAAAATCGGTATTATTGATACAATCATGTTGAAATTGTTATGGGATGATCAAATCGTCACCTCCCAACTATCATCCGAATTTGAGCGCGATCGGACGAATAGGGCGCGATAAAATGGAGCATAATGGAATTTATGTTTGCGCATGCACTGATTGAACTATCATATTGAAGTATGCGCTGACAACAATGAAACTGATAGGGGACCGTCTAAACCCTAGCCCAAATTTTCCCTGAAAATTTCATCCTGATCGAATGACAACTGTGGAAAATAAGCTTGTTGCAAGGATTTCATATTGGCGCATTCGCAGTTGCTATTAATGATACAATCATGTTGAAATTGATATGGAATAATAGAGTCGTCATTTCTTAACTATCATCCGAATTTGAGCGAGATCGGACAACTAGGGCTTGAGAAAATGATGCATGGCAGAAATTACGATTGCGCGTGCGCAGGGTGAAGTATTGAGTTAAGAACGATGAAACCCCGTCTACCCTCTAACCCACGTATTCCCTGAAAATTGCATCCAAATCGGATGAAAACTTTGGACAATAAGCTTGTTACAAGGATTTGCGGACACACGGCAGACACACACACACACACACACACACACACACACACACACACACACACACACACACACACACACACACACACACACACACACACACACACACACACACACACACACACACACACACACACACACGCGGAACTAAAGTTGTTCAAAATGGTCTAAAACGTAAAATGCGAGTAGAAATTTTGATTTTGGAGACCAAAAATTTTTTTTCTCCCGAAAGTGAAAACAATGTTTTCACTACCTATAAGTGGACTCGGAAACAATAAAATAAATTTAAATGTAATCCGTCTGTCTGACGTACGCTGTACCCCATCCATAGCTTTTCTCCAAAACTACTGGACCAAAGTTTATGAAATTTTGCTGAAAAATCATATATCGGCCGCGGATGTGCCAGTAACATCGTCATCAATTTTGATCAACTCCAAAGGGGAGTAATCAAGGCTGAAATATTCAAATAACGATATATCGAAAACTTCCTACGTAACAGTAATTTTTTTGGTTGTCATTTACATATATCTTTCCAACAAATGGAATAACATTGTAAGCCGTACGATTTTCCGTTCTCTCACTACAAGCTATAATGGAGAAGCGACCCTACGATTTTTTGGGGGAACTAAGTAAGTTTCAAGGACCGCTGGACAGTGTTAGGCTTTCAGCAAGCGAACGGTAAGTATCTGCACCTATGGAGACATTTTATATACTTACCTAATGATTCGTTAAATAATGTAGACAGGTGTTTTGGGTGAAAGATTTATACATACAGAAATAATAAATCTCTGTGTAATAATATGCAGCGTTTTCTGTCTCAACGCAAATCCCTATATGCTAAATTTCCATCTAATTTCGATAAGCTTTGGGGATTGAACTGGTTAGGTAAGTACTATTTGAAATCCTGATGGATTTTGTTGTATCCGGGTATTCTGCAGCCTTGCATATGGGCACACGTGATAACGGCGACATTTAATTAACCCAATCGGGATCCTACCGAGGTTGAAGAGTGTGATGCATGCCAACTAAGTAGCTTAGTGATGTGCACACTAAGTTACTGAACACAAGTTGGACAAAATATTGCATGTCCTCACATCAGACGTATTTTCTTTATGTCAGTTACGTAAGGATTGAATTGGATCACGCTCAAGTGTGAGTAGGTAATCCACGCGGGAGAAACATTAGATTTTGATAGTTGGTGTAATTTATAGTTTGGTATCTTACTTACGATGAACAAGGTGGAAGCTCTTGCGGTAGATTCGTATGAGGAAGGTTAGCGAGGCTCTTGTGGCCTTCACCGTCTCCCGACAACTGTTGGAATAGTTTGTCCGTACCTCGCGAATTCTCAATGCCAAAGCGCCCGTGCCGCCTAATCAGACCACAGTTCCAACACCACAGATCTCTCTTTGTTCATAAATTTCATCCCCACCTACAACCATTTATGTACGAAAGAGTAGAGAATGAGAGGTGTCGAGTGAGGGAAGGAATGGCCGTGAAGGAGGGGGAGAGCAGAAAGCTAACCGGTTTAGATTTCGCGAGAATCTGATCAGTATGCCAAACCTGTTAGCGATTCGTTTCCTTAACTTCACGAGCTTGATGTGAACTGAAAAGAACAATTCAATCTCGAAGTCTACCTATAGTACCTATAGAAGGCTCAAAGAATATATTTTAATCTTAAAAATGGAGCAATTTATAAAGCAAAGGCTATATTACCTATACAGGTTTCTATGTAGATAACGTGTTTATACATTAATTGGTAAACAATTCGTTGCATAAATGTATTCTTATAAACTTAAATTATAACTTTTATAACTTTTTCATTGTTTGTTCAATCCTAAGCTGTCATTCAGTAAATGATGAGGCAATGGGAGTTGATAGTTGACTGCCTTAACCTAATTTATATAGGCCTATATCTCCATTAGTGACGCGCAGGGTGACCACCCCAACAATTTAAAATTTCCTCCTGAGTGTAACACACTTATGTGTCACTGAATGGATTGAATCGCCAGAATTTTTTGGTGTTTTCTTGTTTCAGACCATTGAAATTGCTCATTAAATTTTCAACGGTTCTGCAATCTCCACAATGAGATTTTGGGGCAAATGAGTTATTATTAATCGATAAATATAATTTTCTCGTGAATCATAAATTCGTACCTTTAGGTACCTATTCCTCAAGAAACCATGAAATCAGCTTCGTTTTCGAGATTATTGTGCTTCCTGAGCTCTGCAGATTATAACGACGAGAATGAGAGTTATTGGGAATAGTGTTTTGTAGGTAGGTACCCTCCAGATGATTAGAGTATATGAGTTTAATCAAAATAGTAAGAGTCCTTACAGAAAAATGTCAAAAAACCTTTTTTTCAAACATAAAATGATTTGTCACTGTGGGTGCACAGCAGTGCACTACGTGAGCAACTTCCTTGAGTTGGAATTTTCTATTCGGTATAAGAATTAGATTCTGCGCCCTTGAAAACCACTGACTGCTGAATTTAATTCCATAACTTAATTGAATTGACGAAATAGTTGGACGGCTCTGACCCCCCCTCCCCCCCTCACTGGCAAACGCGGGGTTGAGGTCGTTCCGCTTCAACACTGTTTTGGCCACTTCCAATCATATGCAACACTCCATATTGCACCTTTTTAGAAAGCCCTCGGCAATCAGCCAGTAAAATACATGAAATTCTTGAAATTTCCATTATGAAGCTTAAGAGATGCTATTCATTCATTCATTGCTCAAACTGTGTTGACGTGCTTAGGAATACAACTAAAATTTGTTTTGTGGAATTCGATTTGTTCAGCACCTGATCAGTCGGTTAGTTTTGCACAGACAGAGTGTTATGATATATATCGGCAAACATACATTTCTCTTATCAGTAAAAATGTATTCAGCCCACTCGACTAAAGTACCGGAAAAGTTTAACAAAAAACTACTTGCAACCAATTCCTTGATCATGGTAGTGGGGAAATTGAGAATTTGAAAATCAATATGTCTATTTTCGTGTTTTAAAGTCCATTGTACCTACTTCAAAATAACCCCATTGATTTGAGTAATGACATTTTTATTTTTTTTCCGTTTGATACCCTCTTTGACCAAAATTATTACACGATCAATATACTCATAATTTTAGACGTGGAAGGCAGTCGAAATCGTAATGGATTACCGTACAGCGCACACCATTCGCTGTCTACGAACACTTGAGTTGAACATATTCAACGCTAAGATTAAATGACACTTGATAACATTCCTACTGAATGATGAAACGAGGACAAGGTGAATGGATAATACTTATAATTATTGACCCGTACAACCTCTCCCGGATTACAATGTGTTAAAAAAGTTTTTTTTTAATATACATTGGGAAATAATAGAAGATTTTCTATTTAGAAGAAGCTTCAAATCAACATTCAAAATCCTCCTTCTAATAAAACACCTGATCTTTTTTTTCATGGAGATCCCTTTTTTACATTTGTTGCGAAAAACAGAGCATATTATTTTTCAAACCGTTTCAAATGACCATTTTGGACCCCTGTTTGTTTAGTTGCCTCATAGTCTCCTGTGTATTTTGAATTTTGTGCGAACGGAAAAAAACTTTTATACTTTTGAATTGGAGTTCATTCGATAAAACTTTGCTCCCTGGTATAACTTGTAATAATCGTAATGTCAAATCTCGTTGAAAATGTAAGGAAAGACCCTCCGGCCAGACCTCGGTCTGTCTGCTCCAACGGCCAAACTCCTATAGAAAATTCTGCGTATCAGGTGAGTTCGAACAACATTCTTACCAGTAATGACGCCCGGCTTCTCGTTCTTGAGTTAATAGTGACGTGTGTTAATAGATTCCATTGATGCTAATATAAACTTAGAGTTCTTTAAATTTTAGGAAGTCCTTCAATTATGAGGAATTTTCCTAAGAATATGATGAGGATTGTCAGACGACAATAGCCGTGAGAACCAGTTGATTTACAGATCGCATCTTAAATTCAATCCGCAAAAAATCCCAGTGCGTCTCATAGTGCTGCGCCATCTGACGAAAATCAGATCTTTTATTTTTTCTGGAGTCTATAATGTCTCTGAACTAGGTACTCACTATTAGGTGCTGATAAGGGGTTGAAATATTTTTGGTCAATACGTGTCACGTTTACTTTCTTAGGCAAAGGTTATTAATTAGGCTCGAGCTTCCATAAACAATATTCTAGTCACCATTTAGTTCCTTTTGAAACCTGGGTGCGTTTAGGTGAATGTATAGTGTGAGTTTCGTTTCATTAATCGACTTTGTTTTGGTCTCTTTATTACATACTGGTATTTGGCATTTAGAAAAAGTAAAATTTTGCCACTATTTTTCAACTATAACAACATATTTTAAATACATGCAAAACCATATTTGAGATTTTCTTCTGAGATACCCAATGAAAATATTTTCATCGAGATTAGCAGCTGCTACTAGTGCGATGTGATACTTTTTTTGCAGTGGGGAACCGTTTGACGAGTAAATGGTCGGAGTGAACAAAATTAAATAAATGACGCATGACATTCTCATATCACAACGAATATCGCTTCCTTTGGTATTAAATGGAAGTAGAACTAAATTTCCTTCAATTTGCAGTGGCTCGAAAATGTTAAGAATGGTACCAAAAGTCGCAAAAAATTAAAAAATATATTAGAAAAAAAAAAGATTGTTTTCAGAGGTTTTGAGAAATATTACAATATAATTCTAAGAAGTTTAGTTACAAAAACAGAATTTGGTCCACTCCGAACGTATAATTGCAGCGTACTTACTTGACCAATCCGCTTCCCTTACGCCAAGTTAGGGCTGGAAACAGATGTGCGACGATGTTTTTGTTTCCTCACTACCAGAAGTAGTAAAACTTAATGTTCGTGTAAGAAGTCGAAACATTTTTTGTCTTCAAAAATCAAAATTTTCATTTGCGTTTTGCGTTTCAGATATTACTGATCAACTTTGGTTCGGTAACTGTCTGTCTGCCTGTCTCTCTGTGGGTTTGTGACAATTCCTTGTCTTGTGCTTGTGTGTTCCTTGTTGACTGATTTTGAAAAACTCAGGGATCATAAATTGCTCTCGGATCAATAATGGTGTACGCACTGCGCAAACGTGAATTTCTTCTAACTTCATTTTTCACGATGTATTCGTCCGATTGCATTCACGCGGGGTATCCGATTGCATTGAGCGTAGTTGGGTATCATTTTCAAGAAAGTTCCCTATGAGTTTCATTGCGATCGGTTTAGTAATAACTGTTGCACATGCTCACAACATTAACGTTGGTTGACACATATGAAACCCCGATACTTCTGTAATGAATTTTCAGGAATTGAGTGAGTTAGCTCCTGGATCGTCTCCTAAAAATTTCAATACAGTCGGATCTATAGTTGTGTGTAAGCATGCCTAACCATGAATTTGTGGTAACGTCGATTAGATCGTAATTGGTTCTTTCAACTAATTCTATGGATCCACATTACAGTAAGTGAGGAAGCTATATTGTTCACCCAACTTGGCGGATGTTTTTTGTTTGCCGCATAAAACTCACCAACACGTCTCCAAACGTCACTTCTTTTCACTTCTCCAATCGTTTGAAATTCGTATTTGTCTTGAGGTCGGAACTTAAATATGAAGGGGATTAACTTTAATTTTAAAATATTATACAAGCATGTTTTTAGATCTAGTGAACAGATTGAGTGACCTTTGTCAACCGATTTGCATTACTTATTTAATAAAGATTTTTTAGTTTTGTTGAGCACTATGTTATTGAAATGTTTTCATGTCAAGGAAAGGCTAGTAGTTAGGGTATGTCTGAATCAACTGGCAAAGTTTTGCGTGAAGGTTTCTGCATTTTTAATGTGAGGAGGGTGGAACGCGGGTGGGTTATCGCTTAATAAAGGGTGGATTGAAAATAAAGAAAATAAAAATTCGGACATTGGGAAGCTTAATTAAAACTTTATGGAAAATACAAACTTTGAAAAATGTACGTAACTCAATAATCCGTTGACAGCAGGGAGCTCACGTAGGTAGGTAAGTGGACCAGTTCCTAAATGGGTTCTTATTGTTCAACACTGTGTGGATAACAATGCGTTGTCTCTCAAGCTTTTTTGCTTGCTTTGTCCAAAATGTCAAAGGAAAGTATTGCCACCAGTCTAAAAAAATATCGGAAACTCTCCCAGGGCCGAAGTCTTACCATAATAAACCCATATTTATTCTTTTCACGTAATATTTTTATAATTTTTTACAAGGTTGTTATCTTCTGATTGGACTTGCAATTAAAATGTCAACAATGTAATCGTACACCCGTATAAAATGTTTTTCAAGACACTCACATATTTAGGGGATACATGTAAAAACGTTACATTTTTCCAGTTTTCAGTCATTTTCTCCGGAACATATCGAAATATTCTGATGGCATTTCGGAAATTATGAAGTCTTTGCAATAAATTAGGGTGTCGGACCATTTATTGGCCCCCTTAAGGGAAAAATTCGCACATTTTTCTATATTTCAGCTCACAATGAGATCAAATAGATTCCACATTCTCGTGAGCCCTCCTATAGTCGCTCTATTGGTATAAATAATGCTAATGCTGGGATAAATGAATTTGAAGTCTGTGAAATTGTTAATGTTGGAAACGTCTACTGGAACCAACCATTGGCACCTCTGATTCTAATATTGGCCTCATTGGGTCGTACTATTGGCGCTCCTACTGATATTGGCACCCGTTCAGGACCATTTATTGGCCTCCCCAATACCACAGGATAATTTTGCTCCCCTATAAATGATCCTTGATTATTTTTGCTAATCATTGATTATGACTTGATTATGACGTGTATTCATGAATAATGGCATCAAAGATATACATTTAAATGTGTTCTATGAAGTGGAAATTTCACTTGATAGGATATGATGAATAAAATAAACCTGTTGGAGGACAAAAGAAAATATTTTTTCAAAAAGCAGTACTGTACAATAACATTTTTTAACAATTTATGAACTTTTCGTCTCTTAAATAATATTCAACACCACAGTTAAAACAGAAGAAATTCTTTAAACACAAAGCATCATCTATCTAAGAGTAAATTCAAAACTTAGTAAGTAGGTCTAAACTTTTCTCGTAGGCTTCGAAATTGACAGACCATCATAAAAAGAGTGGTCTTGGGTTGACAAGCAGGTTACCACTTGAAGAAAAAATTTTTACAGTTAGACGTGGGAATTGGTCAGGAGTTTAGCTAGTTTGAGGCATGGCAACATGCTGGAAAATGTTTTCTGTATAAGGGGGGACGACTTGATTTTTCTCTGCGTCAAGAAAACTGGCCCGTGGTGAAGAAATTGTACCTCTGAAAAAGGCATTTATATTGAGTACCTTTCTGATCAAGATTATACAGGCTGAAGTTAGATGAAACTTTTTTTAGTAGTTTTAATCGGTAAAAAAAAAAGGCCAAAGTAAAATATTAGAAAAATATTTACAATCGACGTTTTTTCATCAATTTTTTGCAATCAGTCTGGGAGTTACTCGACAAGCGCTCTTCAGAAAAAACTTTCTCAAACTTTCAGCTTATGAAGGGTCTAGTCTATTTTACTTTACTTTGCTAATTGAGAATGAAAAGTATGTCAAAAAACATAGAGTTTCCATGAAAAAACACCCACTAAGAAAATTCGAGTTTCTCCGTATGAATCAAATGGTAACACTTGCAGATTTCCCCAACTCCGTTATAACAGAGTTTCACACTTCAAATCTAACTAGTGTTACCCTTAAAAACACATAAAGTTGAGCATAACAAATTTATTAAAATTCGCGAGTTCAAGTGTACAACTCGGTCAAAAATGAGTTGGGGAGATCTGCAAGTGTTACCATTCGATTCAGCGTGAAAAAATACGTAGAAACCGGCCCCAAACTCGAATTTTGTTATAGAGTAATTTTTCACAAAATCCCTCGATTTCATAGGAAAAACCATGATTTTCAACAAACAAACATACTTTTTTTCCCCCAATTAAGAATAAAGTAAAAGTAAAATTGACTAGACCGTTCAAAAGCTGACAGTGTGAGAAAGTTTTTTTTTCCGAAGAGCGCTTGCCGAAAAATCCCCATACTGGTAGCAGAAAAACGGAGGAAAATTCGTCGATTTTTTAATTTTTTACTCTGGCCTTTTTTTGACCACGGAAAACTAACTTAAAAAAATTTCCGAGCCATTGCAATAGCTTCATTTTTTACGAAAATTCGCAAAAAAACTTTATTTTATGTCATGATCACATGAAATTTGCTCTGAAATGAGCTCTTGAATCGATCCCCTGTTCTGTTGGCGGGTGGTTACTGGTGTTCTAATCGCCGGTGGATACCGTTGCGCAAACTAATTAATAGCCGGACCGCTGATACTCCGTAGCTCTACCTAGGCCCAGACCGCGAGGGCACTGTAGTTACAACAATGAGATGAGATGTTGAAAGAAAAATAACTTCAGTACTCTAGATGTAAAATGGTCGGATTTACAACAGCGTTGGAGAATGAGCTTGGGCAAATTGAGGAGTTTTGGTTGGTAAAAAAGAAAGCTGAAGCAGGATTGAGTTGGAGCGTGTGGATGGAGGTGAGGAGTTTGTGATGACCTACTAAGAGTTCTCTACACACTCTTGGACCCTCTCTTGGAGAATGAACCCCAACTCTGAATCTGGTGACCCTTCATGTTCATTCGATGAGTATATTTGAGAAAACTATACGTGTATAAAGGTCGAGCACATCTTTTCTAAAACGGGCGAAGATTCGATATCTTTGTACATACGCCAGTGTTCAGTTGATACCGTAGATGTGAAAATGCTCAAAATTCTGTAAAAAACATAAATGCGACAGGAAAACCTGATTTCTAATTTCCGATTTTGAATTTTTTTTTTTTCGAAAGTGGACTCTTAGAATTTTGGCAGACTCTTCAACGTAAAATTATTTTTAAAAAACGTTTTACTTGAGCTGATATAAACCGCTCGTCCTTTCTGGTTCCTTTATTGACGATGATTGTATTGGTCGAAATTTGTGTCCTCCGACTCACGTGATGATTGCCTGTCATATATTTTTAAACAATTTAGATTCGATGGTTCTGTATTATTTTCCTTATTCCTGGCAAAATTAAACTAAATTACGGCCCGTTTTGTTGAATCTCAATTATAGAGGCTTAACTCCTAGGGCGTCCCATATCAGTTATATCACCATCAAAAGAATGGAACCGCATGTGCATGTAAAAACGTGAAATTCCTGAAACGAATATTTCCCACAATTCCATTCCCTTTCTCAAATTTTCCCATAATTGGAGGATTGTTGAAGGCTGGTCTTAAAACGACTGAAAATTGTTTTAATCGATATTGTATCTGCCCAGGCCAGTGAGCGCACACGAATGTAAACATCATTGTCAGAGGCAATACATTTCAACTATTCAGCCAACCTATAGAGCGCAAAAAAAAGATCGAGAATAATGTTTTTGGTTGATGCAGTGCTGGAGCCATTGATCATTGATCTAGCTTTATTCCCTTAAAAAATGTGCTTATCCGATCAAAAATTTCCCCAATAGATTATGCAGCGATAGAGCTTTCTAATCTCCAAAGGGCATAAAGGGTACTTACGACCATCAGTTGGTTAGGTATATTTTGATCCATTTCGTTCTAACTTGATGATGATATTGTTGCAGTTATTCGAAATGCCTGCCGGCGAGACGTGGCCAGGCGTCTACGCGTCTCCAGGGGTGGGGCTGTACAGGGCGGGAGGGTTCGCGGCTCCGATCTGGAGGCAATCGCGGCCGACTGCCAAGATGCCCTTCTTGCAGACTGAAGAGTCCTACTACTATCCAGTTAGTATGCCCAGTTACTACTACTAGTATCCAGACAACAGTAGTAGGTATACTAATTAGTAGTATTCCTACTAGAGTAAAGGTATGGGAACAATTCTAATTCACCATTCATCAAAAGCCTAGTAGACGGTCATTCCTCAGTCATTGAAAGAACCCAGGATGAAGGCAACAACTGCACCAATAACTAGACTTTGTATTAAGAAGAGTTTGAGCTCACCGGGTCGCCATTTGTGAGTACGTTGGTGGTTTATCTGAAAGAGGGTAATAATTTTACCCTCCGGATTTGTGCAAACATTGTAAGAAGCTGGCCATTTTTTCCCGCTTTAACCTTAGGAATTCGATCCTCCTCTAATTCTCGAGATGATTTATTCATAGACCAAGGACACGGGCCTCGAACGAACTGATGAATAATAGTCTCGGGTACTCAGCTTCCCCATCGAATCTCATCATTCCTATTTGTTTGGATGCAAAACCTGGCAGATATTTGGGTGGCCTGCGGTCTGCTCCTCTTCCTCATCTTCATCTTGGTTCTTCAATGCACTCTGCACATGACGGGGGGAGGGGCTGCTATTTATACACCCCCGCCACGGATATTAGTATAGTCCTCCCATCCAGTCATAAAATAGCTCCTTCAATAGCTCTAATCGCCATTTTGCATATTTCCTTGCTCATGGGTGAAAACGAAAGTTAATGAAAATGCGTATTTCCACAAATAGAGATAGATTTTGATGGTTAGGTAATCTTCAGCATTAAACAGTAACTGAACATAAATCAGAAAGGTCAGAGCTTGCATAGTCGCAAGAGCAAGGTAGCTTGAATCCATTGGTTGAGAGCACAGATGGATTGAACAGGGATATTTAGCCATTCAAGAGCGAAAAAAGGGAAACTGGATTATTTGCGAAAGAATACATTGGGTTGTTTGAATGTGATTCCGAGATTTCGGGCGTACTATACTTAATTCTGAATATGATAGCGAACTGATCAAAATTTCGTAGTCTTTGAGCCAGTGGTTTTCCTTATAAATGAGTAGGTACAGAATTTCAGCCCATCTCAACTCATGGAGTTATAACGATTGGTCGTAAGATCAACCAGGTTTCCTCATGCTTGTGTGCAGTTGGACTTGGAATGAAATCTATCAAAATCTAAAAACTGCTCTTTAAAAGATTTTTGGATACGTATTGAATTCGTGTAATATTCTACCCTTTAATTTCACCCATTCGGATGAACTGATTGTACACAAAATTACCTGTATTAAAATTCGTACTTAGCTATCGTATAATCAATTTTTGAAAACAATGGCTGACCTATCAGAAATGTCATCCGGGATTGTTATTGCCAAAAATCTAAAATGTTACCTAATGTTATGGAGTATCATTGTGATTGTATACCCACGGTTTGTTCAGTGGCTCCATTTTTCAACAGATGACCTACGGGAGTGACTACATCCCTTATGACCCTGATCCAGAAGGCATTCCCGGCTCTGCTGTGGCCACCCCGCACGGAACCATTTCACTCAGACTCAACCACAAAATGAGAGTCGACCTAACTATTGATCGTGCCGTTAGAGTCATCAACTTCAAGGCAAGTTAGAAATATGGATGTTATTTAAATAATGTAGGTATGTCAGGCATTCATTCAAGTTATTAAGATAATTGTTTTAGTACTGTAATTCGGTTAGAAATTTTTCTAATAGCGTATAATCTGATAGGCAATGATAATTTTCCTTACCACGAAGAATCACAATACTTTCATGACAACTTCGTCTACGACAGACGTTTCTTGCGTTTTTAGAAAAGGTTGCCTAACTCACTATTTCAACAATGTTATCATACAAAACTACTTTCTTCACCACTGAGAAGTGTATTACTTTTCACACTAAGTCGATTAGCGTTTGTGTTCTCTAAGCAAAGAAAAAAGAATGTAGGTACGTTTGTACACAACCACGGAAAATTCCATAGACGAATACACTCTCTGTTCTACTACTCAATTTTTATCAAATAACGTGACGCTTAGGGATTTATGACCATCTAGAAAATGGAAAAGTAGTATACAATTTAAACTAAAATTACTTCCCTTACCACTCAGACGAGAGTTACATGACTTTCTATACAACCTTCAGTATTACTTTTAGTTTCTTTGCACTCAAGAACAAATGCCACTCCGACACGCAATATGTTTACAGCTCTAATGTTACATTGCTTCTCGAAGTAGATGTTACTATTTTTTTTTTAAATTATGAAGTTAAAGTTTCTATGTTCCTCCTCGATTAAGAGACATTTTACAGAACAAATTTGATGTTAATAAGGCCTTTGTATGAGGGTTCCAACGAGCTCGGACCAGCTTCACAGCTTATAAGTAAAGATTTTTCTAGAGCTAATCTCGCATAGGATTTTTGTTAGTTACCTAGTGCAGTGTCTTGGTTCCAGAACAACATAGTGATTGCCATGAACTCAACTGGATCAGCTTGCGCTCTTTTACATCCCAACGGCCGGGTGCACCAATATGGAAGTAGGGTGGAAATAATGGCCCATGACACAAGAGGAAATCACAAGTGAGTTCACACATAATCATTCACGTCCAGGTTTTACAAATGTATTTTTATCGTAATATCATATTTCTGTCATTCAATAAAGCTGACGAAACCATCTACCGAAGCGTTAATTTACTGTACTACGAAAGGAAATAAGAATAGAATAGTAGTAATTCTCTCGGAAAACAATATTCAAACCATCTCTCCAGCTCTACTTTCACCGGCCATTTGCATCAAATAGAGTGTTTATTAGGAGCGAATTTCATAGAAAATCGAATGTAAAATCTTTGCAATGACGTGCTCTCATAAGGGTTTTCCCATCGTCTCACTTGGTTGAAAAAATGTTGGATTGATAAATTTAATGTACTAGGAAAACTTACGTATAGATACTTGGTGCTTCTGGCATTGAAGGAAAAATGTCAAAAAGGACAGGAAACGTATTGGCACCTATGTCACCAAATAAAGGGGATTGGCGCTTATGGTACACACCTATTTAACTTCCGATAAGTCAAGTAGACGTGTCATTTATAACGTTTAGTGCATCCACATATTTGTAAAAGTGAGTAAAAACGGAAGTTAGTGAAAAACGTTGTCTATTTCCACGAAAAATAAAGAGTTACACTGTTAAATCGATTTCGACAGTTAGGCCATCATCACTATAGTTATTGTTTGTTACTGATGATGGCCTAACCGTCGAAATCGGTTTAACAGTGTAACTCTTCATTTTTCGTGGAAATAGACAACGTTTTTCACTAAGTTCCGTTTTTAAATGGGTTTCCACAACTTCGTCGCGAGTGATTTAGTTCGTAAAAGTGAGTAAATTGTGAGCTGAAGGTAGGAAAGTTGCAAATGGATTATTGTGAGCCCCCTATAGCCATTATAAAGAGAATGTTGTACTTCTACCAATGTGAAGTCTGCTGAAGTTTGCTGAATACGTATATAAAAGTTGGATGACTTGGCCGACTTGAATGGTACTGGAAATTTTTTCCTTAGCCTCTCGATGGATTAAGTCATAGCAAAATCATTCCTGATAACGAGTTTTGCATTGTGCAGGTTCGCCAAGATGTGGTACAAGGGCGTAAGCTTCACCTCAGAGAACTGCGCTCTCGTGTACCTCGTTGACTCTGCAGGCACCAGAACCACCACGGACAACTTCTCCGACCTGTCACAAGATTTCTCCCTTCAGGTCAGAAACTAATATTTATAATTTGTATAACCAGTATCAAGATTTTCTGTTGAGTCAAATGGGTAAGGATAGATTTCAGGCAGTATATTACCGCTCTAAACTATAAAGTTGATATTTTGTCTATATGCAGGTTTACTACAGTGAGTCTCGCCACGGAATGGCGTTCATCGCTGATGCCATATCTGCCATTCAGGCGGCTCAGTACTGGGTCACCGACGAAGGGGTTGAAAATTGGATTATAAACAACGTGAGAATTTCTCAAGCACCCGACGGACTTGTCAGGTAAGAATTGATTTAAACCTACTTACCTAGACACGCATCGAACGTTAATTGTGAGCTTAGTTATTTTATAATAGTGATGTAATTTGCGCTATAATCGTGATGTAATCGTGATTCTTCTACAACTGTACACCGTTGGTATTGAGATGGGCCATGACATGGATATTAACTGTTATCTTATTGTGGACATTAAGAGTATATCCTGATAGATACCTCCAGCACTATTTGTCATTTGGCCTCCCCATACACATGGAAGATCAACGAGATGTATCTCTGAAGTAGCTTAACCCATGCTGTGTTGAAAATTTTCATATTTTCCTTGGGGTCTTCATACACAAAGAAAGGCAGCATTTCTAAGGTCGATATAATTGTAGTGGCTTTGAGTGCATGAGAGCACACTGCTCAGAATGGACAGTAAGTTCATTGATGGAGTGTTGACATCAAGCGGAGTGGTAACGCCGATCTACAAAGAAATATCGTCGCAGGAAGCAGTGTGTAAGTGGCAAGATGATCTAATAATATATTCAGGCAGCTCAAGAAAATTGTTACATGCTCATATTTACTCACACAGTCACATTTTCAGATAAAAAACTCCTTCGTACTTTCTGGCCAAATTTGAAAAAATGGTTGTCATTTCGACCAGGGCGGACAATAGTTTTTATATTCTTCGCGGCTCATCGAACAATACGCCCACTGACGTGTAAATTTGTTAACTTACAGGTATGAGAAAATCTACTCGCCAAGTATGTGGTTTAAGAATGGAAGGCCTTCAGCAGACGGTAGTGACAGCGCCTTTTCATTTCACATCGGTGTGCGCATCCTTGTGTCATCGATATGTCCGGTCCTTGGAGTTCTGATGTTGTCTAGTCTTGTGCACCAACTCCAATGTACATTTATCCAAATGTAGATGTTCCAAATAAACTAAGAAGTAGAGTCAGCTTGGAACCACGTGATCCTAAATAACCGTTACTGAAGGTGGGGGGGGGTGATTGCACCCTGATCGCTTCCTCTCTTCCATAACCGTCAGTTCTCCTTCAAAACTTCGGGGATCGATTCTAGAGCTCATTTACGGTTGAAAGTTCCTCTTGGAATTTTTTTAAACATTTTTTTTCGATTTACATGTTTTTTAAGATTGTTTTCGTATGTTCCACCCTGACTCATTAAAGTGACTAAACTTACTTAAATGGCTGAGTAATGTAAAAATTGAGGATACCGTTGAAAAGAGCATTATATTTCCCATCAGATAGGTAACCAAACTTTTTAGGTCATTATAGGTTATATAGGTTTTTTACGTTAATTTTTAGTGTTTTCTGACGAAATTCTCACGACATTTTCACCTGTTTTCGGTTATAGAAAATCGATGCGGTCTTCGGGAGAAACATCCTCAAACTATCAGCTTTCGGACGGTTTAGTCCATTTTACTTTTACTTTGCTAATTTAGAAAGAAAAGTATGCTTGTACGTTGAAAAAAAAAAAAAAAAAAAAAGTTTTTTTCCCCCTATAAAATCGAGTTTTTGTGAAAAATGACCCCGTAAGAAAATTCGAGTTTGGGGCTGGTTTATATTTACGTATTTTTTTATGCTGAATTGGACATCTAAAAATACATAAAATTGAGGACAAATAATAAATTAAAATCTCGTGAGTAAAAGTTATGGAAACCTCTACTAATTTGATAGAAACCTCCCAAAATAATTATTTATTGTTATAATTTATCGACTAAACGGTGCGAAATATGTGCTGACCAAGGTAGGTAAGTAGACAATGATTAAATTATTAATGTCTCCAGAAAATTAAGATCTACCGATTTAGTCTAATCTTTCTCGTAGGGTAAATTCTTATTTATATCAGCCGAGTGTTTTACGTTTATTACATACAAAACATTAAATTGTAATATTTTAACCAGTCCATTTTCAGTTTTGCAGTCTACAGTACCAATATATAATCATTAAGTGTAGATAGGGAGAAGGAAATATAGGGAGAGTTTTCGTGAAAAATGACCCCATAAGAAAATACGAGTTTGGGGCTGGTACGTATTTCTTCTCGCTGAATCGAATGGTAACACTCGCAGATCTCCCCAACTCCGTTATTACCGAGTTTCACACTTCAACTATTTTTACTCTAAAAACACATAAAATTGAGAAAAAATAAATAGATAAATTCAAATCTCGTGACTAAAGAAACCTTTACTAATTTAATAGAAACCTCCAAAAATAATTATTAATTTTTATAGTTCATCAACTAAACAATTCAAAATATGCGCTGACGAAGGTAGGTAAGTACACAATGATTAAATTATTAATATCCCTAGAAAATTAAGATCTACCGATTTAGTCTCATCTTTCTCGTTGGGTAAATTCTTATTTATATCAGCCTCGTATTTTACGTTTATTACATAAAACATTAAATTGCAATATTCTAACCAGACCATTTTAAATGTGCAGTCTTCAGTACCAATAGGTAATCATTAGGTGTAGATAGAGGGAATGACTTCTATTCCCCAATTAAATTTCAACTACAATATATATTTCACATGTTTACAGGTATTTTCAGGTAGGTATCTTAATCATAACATTGCACAAGACATTTATTTTTTGAAAACACTCGAAAAGGAGCAATGTAACTGAAAAAGTTAGAAACTGAAGAAAAACTAAGTTTTTCGGTTACACTGTTTCTTGTCTAGCGTTAAAAAAAAAAGAAGTTATAATTGAGATACCTGATGATACCTGTAAACAGGTGTGAAATATATATTGTAGTTGAAATTTAATTGTGGATTAGAAGTCATTCCCTCTATCATCATTAGGTATTGATTAATGCATCATACGTAGTAAAATTAATAGGAATATTAATCCTACATCATTTGTGCTAGGTTAGGAAATTTGAAACCACGTTGGCAACGTTTTCTTTCTTCAGCGATTTTAAGCGTATCTTTCGAAACGTGTATGAAGAATATTTAATGGTTAAGTACGTATTGTGAAAACTATACATTACCACATTCTTTTGAAATAGAACCAAATAAAAATCTGTCAATCGGTTTCAGGGTCGCGAGAAACAGCAACAAATACCACTTGAGGACTTCAGCGGCAAATGGTACAGCTACCATCACGACGCCGTTTCTCCATTGCACTGCATCCATGGGATCCACGTCTCATCTTTTCGTACGCCGTGGAGAGCGGCGCATGCACTTTGACGGCACGTCCTTCATTGTCCGCAACGCAGGTCACTCAGCGGGCTTCGACGAGAAGACGCAACTCAAAGTGTTCTGATCACCGATCCCATCTGTTTCGATCCCCTTGGTTAGGTGTTCCAATTCCCCTAAAGCGTAGGGGCTCAGCCGTGACACAGGAAACCCCTATAAGAACTTTCCACCACAAAAGAAAATGGTCCTACATCATTTACCCAAGCATTTTTCCGCATAAAAAAGGCATTGCGTTAGTTTTGTTCGAGCATGAGCATACGCTAGGCTCGGAGGTCCTTCCACGTGGTTAAATATAGAGTGTTCATGTGCAAATGTGAAACCCGTTGATCATTATCTAGGTTAAGATTTGATAATATTTGATATACCTCTAGGAATCCGAACTCGAACCGATGAAAACGACCCCATCGGGACACTGCCAAAGGACTGCCGAAATTCCCGAGCCCAACGAAGCTGAAAATTAAACCCCCTTCCCCCCACCCCCCCTAAAGCACGCTAGATTGACTTGAATATAGCGGGTTTGACCAGGCACATCCAACTGATATACATTTTACTAATAGTACTGAGATAGGATATTTTTTCAATTGTGAGATGAGAGCTTGCGAGCATCCAGACCGCTAAACTACACACATCATTCTGGCCTATATGTTATTCAAATATTGATTTCACTAAAAGAATTTTTCACTTCAACAAACAGCATTTCGTTGACTAATAACTAGTCCTAGGGCCGACCTAACCTAGGGAAACTTAAACGCTGTTGGTGAGTTGAGTCCCATGGTCTGTTAAGTGTATCAACTGAGTCCCTGATTTCTGTCCATGCATGTACGAGTTGAGTCTCAACCTATTTGCTTTACCCAGGTAACACAGCGAGGAAGTTGGCTTTGTCGTCTCCCAAAATGCGCCCTCGCACCGTCATTGTAATAAAAAATAGTATCTCGTAGGTACGGGTAGGCCTACACGTAATTCCTTCCCATGCTTTCTCAGACGACCAATCATCGTAATATTCCTTTAGGCCAAGAGAGAGTATTTTCTTCCACCAATTTTGACCTAGAAACTATCGACATCCTCTTACAGAAGAAGCAGTTGTCCACCCTTCCTTGAAAGCTGCGTGCATCTTTTGCTCAAAATTTACGAAAACTTCCAACGGAACTTCAAACGATGAACCAGTCGTAGAATTAACGTGAGAGACCAAGTGTTGGAACGCTTTGACGTACGGGGGCTTCTGTTGGACTAGAAGCATGAAAAATACTAATAGACGTTAACATTGTTTTGTAATATATATGAACGGGAAAAGTTACGTATAACATTCAGGATATTTCTTGAAGGCTCCGTCCACGTATATTGTGCTGACTTTCATATAAGTTCCAAGATTTGTCGAGGTTGTTATTCAATGATTGAGCAGTCAGCGTCATTAAGAAAACATGACTTGTTCTGGTGCGTTGGTCTCGATACCTACAATAAAAGTTTAATTTTGCCTTTGTTTCAAAACAAGTGTTTCTGAACTGAGATTATATCGACGATAAGAATCGGAAGCCCCCTCGGGACGCAACTAATACGTCCTAGTGGAACCTTGAGACTCAAAAATAATTACACAATAACATAAACGTAAAATGTTGATAACGCTGTAAAACAGGCCGCCATTCCGGTCTAATCAAGATATCTGAGAAACTAGGTCGAGCTGACCTAAGCAGTTGTGTTGTGGGCCAGGCTCGTAACAAAAAGTTAGGTACTTGTCGGTTTATTTGAGTGTCTCGTTATACAACATTTCGAGGCATGTACGTCGCAGTGTTCAGATTTTTCTTATTTATATTATTTTACCTCTCTCACCCTTATGTACATACTAATATTTTCAATGCGAATTGCAATGGTTCAAAAGCAAATAATATCCAGTGGCATGACCGAAACTTTTAATAAACTGATTGTCGTCCGTCGAAATCAGTTATTCAAATATCTTCTTCCTCGTTGTAATCTAAGAGAAGATGGAGTCTAGCGTGTACAATGTGTGTAGAAGGCTATTTTCACATTGATTTCATGTCATCGTCAATTACATAACATTTAACATACATCTTATTCATAACTTTCGACTTTTCGAATCGTTGAGACGAAAATGCTTTTCCCAGAAACTTATACTTCATTTTGCGCTAAATTCATAATTTTTTGCGTTTTATTCATAATTTCAGATAGTAGGTACCTACCTGCTGGCGAAAACTGCCCAAAATGTTGCTACTTATTAAATTGGTGGATTTATTTCATTAGTTTAAGGTAAGTCATGTACTTACCTCATCGAAGAAAAACTCATCAGATATGATAGCGCCTGAAGGCAGATCAGCAAACCCGCAACACGGAAACGCTTTGCGGTGAGCCTATCCTAATCGTGAAGGTTCCTGTTTTCGTATGTTGTGGTATAAAACGGTTGCTGTAAGCCAATATTAATTCCTTTTATAATTCTCAGCTACCTTCAAGATAGATTTCTATGTAATTGAATTTGGCATTCCAGAAATAATTTTGGCTCTACACCAGATTATAGTCTGTTGATAAGCTCAATTTATTGTCAGCTTCTGTTACGTGTTTGCGTAGAGTTGGAAAATTACGCCTTCGCGTAGTATATATATGAAAAATGGGGGCGATGTGCGAAGATGAATAGTAGGTAGTTCTTTTCAATAGGACTCTTCCATTTATTTACTGTAAATGATATTCGAGGTGAAACTTCACTAGGTACTTAAGCCCCCCACAACTTTTTCAATTACTGTAAAAACCCGACCATGAAAATAGTGTATGTAGGCATGGGTTTATTGCACATTTAAGCCCTCCGTTCACATGATAAGGTAGACATCTAAAATTAACAGTATATGGATTTTTTCTTTTCTTTCAATTTTTAAATTTTATTTATTATTTTAATTTTGAATCTACGTTTTTTAACACAGATTTTGCAATAACTACTCTCTATACTTAATCAACCAATAGTTTAACCAAGACAACTAATAGTTTAATCCTCCTTGTACCAGAGTGATATTAAAATATTATTACCTACTTAAATCATTAGCAGTGGAATGATAACAATTTGGCTATTCGGAACTTAGTGAATATATTTTCTTTTAAAACTAAGCTACAACATATGATTTTCAATTATATCATGTAATCCATTGAAAATCATATACAGCAGGTAGGTATAAATTATTAGAGTGAAATGACTCATATTTGATTTCCAATACTCCTTGAAATTTGTTGTTTTACTTTGCGAAATGCGTGGAACCCAAAAAACAAATTTAAAAAATCAGACCTTCCGCCAAAAGCCGTCTGGAGCTTCTTTCAAACTACTGAACCAAAGTTTATGAAATCAGGTTATAAACTGACTCAGTGGGTATTGAATCCTCGGCATCATCTTCTATCAACCCATTGGAAGATAGCAATGGCCTCAATTCTGACAACTCACCAGTAAGTGACAGTGATCATGACAGTAAGCGACTCGGTAATTTTCAGAGAAGAGACGCCAAAATTGAATGACAAGTTCACCAACTGCGAGCTATTCAGATAAAAACTGTCGGAAAATATAAACCTACATGTACCACTCAGAACAACAGAGCAACTGGAGAGAGAGAGAGAGAGGTAGAAAACCTAACCAGAAACATTCAAGAAGCGTGCTGGTCTTGCACTCCGATAAACTGAAAGAAACCCATCTATCACTCTAGCTATCTACTCCAAGTGAGGGAACTGGTACAGGCCATAAGAAAAGCAAGAAGAAATTGGCACAGGTTTCGCTCAGCTGAAAACAAAAGAAAGCTAAATACATTATGTGATGAGCTTAAAGTTCTGATCAGAGAAATTGAAAAGGAAACACTCGCTATCATTTTGCAAAGCCTTACTGCCGAAAAAGAAAGGGAGTACTCTTTGTACAGAGCCACGAAAGGTCTAAAGCGGCCGAAAATACCAATACCTCCAATCAAGCGAGAAGACGGATATTGGTCAAGGAGTGCTAAAGAAAAAGCAGGACTGTTTGCAAACCACCACGAGGAAACTTTTTCCCCATTCCCCATGCAAACCGCAGAAGAGGATACCACAATGATAAATAAGGTAAATGAGCTGTCACCCTCAATGAGCTCAACCATGAGATTAGATCCAATCTCAGTCCAAAGAAAGCTACAGATTATGATCTCATAACGGGGAAAATCCTAAAAGAACTACCTGAAAAAGGTTTGAAGAAACTGCTATACCTAATTAATGCATCATTCAGATTAAGGTATGTGCCGCAACAATGGAAAGTAGCTTCCTTCTAAAGGCCACGGAGAAAATCATTGGCCAGATCATCATAGATGATATTCTTTCAGTCAACCCAATTGTAAAGGCCCAGCACGCGTACCAGAAGGGTAAATCAACTATGACAGCTTTATCTGAAACTGTATCTTTGATTGAAAGGTCGATAGAGGGCAAAGAAATAGCCCTGTGCTGTTTCCTGTACATAAGTGGAGCCTTTGATAACACCAACTATGTCACACTGGAAAGAGCCGCAAGGATGAGAAGGATCGGTGACACTACGATCCAATGGATCAAGGCTATGTTGGTTAGCAGAGTTATTACAACAACACAGGAGGATGAGAGCGTCACTGTCCTGGCAAACAGAGGATGCCCGCAGAGTGGGGTACCCTCTACTCTGGTTGTTGGTGGCAGATGAGCTACTTGTGGCATTAACTCAAGCAGGCTACGACGTTGAGGCCTATGTGGATGATCTTAATATCATTGTTAGGGGCATGTTTGACTGTGTCATTTCCGGTTGCCGGGTGCCCTCAACATCATCCAAAAGAGGTGCTCAGCTGAGGGCTCACACGTAAACCCGGAGAAAACCACTCTAATTCCCTTTACTAATAGAATGAAATTATCCCTAAAATCTCCCACACCTCAGGGTCAGAGGATTTTGTTCTCCAATGAAGTCAAATACTTGGAAGTGGTGTTTGACCATGAACTTTATTGGAACAAGCATCTGGAATATGTCCTTAATAAAGAAACCCGAGCCCCTTGGGCCTGCCACAGAATGCTTGGAAAAACATGGGGTCTGACACTCAAAGTGACACTTTGGTCCTACAAAGCTATTTTCAGACTCATGGTCACCTACGCTTCAACTGTATGGTGGCGTAAAACATGCCAGGCAACCAGAATACTCCAGTTGATGAAACTGCAGAGGCAAGCGTGTCTTGGTATTGCTGGAGCAATGAGAACCACCCCCACTACAGCTCTAGAGGTTCTATTAGACCTCAACCTTCTATACATCTTTGTCCAGAGGACAGCCTTTCTGGGGGCAAAAAGGATGCTGCAGGTAGGAAAACTCAAGCTTCCTCCACGTGAAGGTAGTCACTTGGAGATATTGTGCAAAGTACGGACTGATCCATTGACTACATCAGTTCCCGATGCAATGTCGGAGAAATGAACTTGGACTTATCCTTTAGGGTGATCATGAATGCTGGAAAAGAGGCATACCTCAATTTGAGCCAGGTTCACTCCTGTCTTACACAGATGGATCCGTAATGAATGGCAGGGCAGGCCTGTGAGTTAAATGCCCAAATGCCCAAAACCCCTGTGCACTGCTACTACCATTTATCAGGCTGAGACCCATGCCATAAAAATATGTGCATAAGAGATCACCGGGGAACGACTCAAGGTGCAAAATTTTATATTTTATCTGATAGCCTGGCTGCTTTAAAGGCTAAATCTGCCTTTTCAATCACATATAAGCTGACCTGGGACTGTCTCAAGTCTTCTCAAGACCACCGCCCATGGAAACAAACTCACTTTGCCCTAGGTGCCTGGTCAAGAGGGGATAGTTGGGAACGAGGAAGCTGACCGCCTAGCTAAACAGTGGTCGGAGTCTTACCCCTTGGCCATCTTTTGGGAATTACCAAGAGCTTTACCATTCTACAGGTAAACAAATGGGAAGACAGCAAAAGAGCTGAATATTGGCAAAACACTAGTAAGCAGAGGCACGCCAAGGGGCTAGCAACCATTTCATGAAAAAGAGCTACAGCTCTTCTGTCACTGAGGTGTAAAGACCTTCGCATCATTGCCGGTCTCCTCATTGGCCATTGTCCGCTGAGATATCATTTCAACAAGATGGGCAAACTCAGGACAACAGATTGTCGCCTCTGCTGGGAAGATGTCAAAACAGCGGAACATATCCTGTGATTGCCCTGCTGTTGCGTCTTTGAGATTCTGACACTTCAGGAAGGGTACCCTCTCCCGTACCGATATTGCTCAGGAAATGCCCGAAAAACTTCTCAACTTTGTGAGAGAAGAGGCAATAAAACGGGTTATTAAATGATAACAGGGATTTCTTGCAATAGATCAATAGTGGTCTCAGTGACAAGGGGCTCGTACCCGTCCCAAAAAGAAAAAAGGGAAAGTAGAGGAGGTCAAAATGGTAGCTAAACCAGGAGGCAAACTCTTACATGGCCAAAAATCCTACCATCATATCTCCCTTTTACCCATTATCTCAAAGCTCTTTGAGAAGCTCCTCTTAAAGAGAAAAATAAATCTCAAATTCAGGAAGATGTACTGGCTCATTGGAAGAAAATTCCAGTTGTCCATATATCCCAAAGTGTTACTGTACGAACAAGTGATCAAACCCGTTTGGAGGCCCAGATATAACCGGATTTATGGCTGACCCTTATGGGGTTGAACCAAAAAGAGTAACCTGGAAATCATCCAATCAGCCCAGAACAAAATACTCAGGAGCATAGTTAATGCTCCCTGGTATATCAGAACGGATGACCAAGACCTTAAAGTCAAGGTTGTAAGAGAAGTCATTTAAAATCGAGCTACGGCTCACGAAATCGGTCTCCACAAACACATAAATGTCGAAGCTCTGAACACAACAGCCGAGATTTGTAGAGACTGAGAAGGACCAGACTTCTGGACCTTGTCATAGCCCTCCGAAGTGACGTGATGAGTGGTAGAACTTAGAGGTGGCTTAAAATTGGATCCCTACCGACCTCACCATCTCAGCTCACACTTAATTTTCTTTGGATATCCTGGAACAGGCATGCCCTCTGAAGCCAAATATGTAACGGGAGATTGATGTTATACAAGGTAAGATGGAGTGTCGAAATGTACGTTTTCGGTCTTTCTTCATTTTTCATTTTTTCTCGTTTCACCCTCCTACTTCTTCCTGTTCTCCTCAGCCGATTTTGATGACATTTGAAACGTAGGCTACATTTGACCTGGCGAAGTGCGTTAGGTAAGGGGGAGGGGAGGGGAGGTTGTACGGAAGGAGGTAAATTTGAAGAAAAAAAATCTTATCCACTTTTTCTCGTCTAATTTTAATTAAATTTGATACTTAGGAGACATTTTTGAACTGCAAAACTTAGGAGGCAAGTCGGGAAAAGACCTTATAAAATTGAATACGACCGTCTCCATTAGTGTAATTATTTGCAGCGTTTTGAGGATGGAATTGTGATTTTTAAGTTCGTGCTACAATTTATTAAGCTTGATAACAAGGAAAAAAAAGATAAATAAATAGGTAAATCATTCAAAACAGTGAAAAACTATGGACACACATAAACACACAAACACAAATACACATACACACACACACACACACACACACATGTGTGTGTGTGTGTGTGTGTGTGTACACAACATGAATACACAAATACGAATACTTGACAAGTAAAATATATGGTAAAATACGATAAATTATACGTACTTTTCAATCATTTTGAATTCTACCTGGGTTTTGAATTATTTCTAAATCTCATTTACGTTTTCCGAAATATTATGAAAATATAGTGAGGATTCGGGAATTCAAGATCCATTGCTACTGAAGACTCGTCCCAGATGTTGGTTCCACAATTACTTCGGATTCGTGGGGAATTAATTACCGAAGGCTTAATCAAACCGGGAAATCAAGGTCCCACCTTAGAAGCTACCTATTTACTCGACCTAATAAGTTTGTCGGATCCTTAACTCGGAGGAACAAATTGGATCCCGTGTGGGGGTTTGATTCATTACGCAGAGCCATCGTATTGGTTTGGGATCCCGAAGTTGCGGAGGTGGAGCTGGGGATGGGAAGATGTTTTGGTAGCCAGATTGATCTGACTGAGTGGGTCCAGGTGCGAGCGACAGGTAGAAGGGTGGAGGGGGACTACCATAGCAATCTCATAGGATTTCTCGGGGTTAAAGGAAAGGGGAAGTCGTCGGAGGGGGATTCGGCTTGGAATAGCAAAACCTGAGACGCCAAATCAGCTGGGAAGAAACAAGTCCGTGCTTTCCAATCGAAGATAATCAAGTCATCGGTGTTCAAGGTCTCCCACTTTCCTCCGTTAACTAATTGAATTGAGGGTGCACAAGTTCAAGGGACTACTAAGTAATAGAAAAGGGATCTCAGACACTGGAAAAGGCGTCCTAGACTCAACTGGTCGCGTTGCACTTCCAGTTTTCGACGAGGTGTATGCATGTCATGTAGGAAACAATTCCAATAAACCCCGTTTAGTCTAGTAACAGGATATTTTTTTAGAAGAATATAAGTTTTCGACCTTCAATAAAGGTACGAACTAGATCACTCGCGACGAAACCCATTTCAAAACGGAAGTTAGTGAAAAAAACGTTGTCTATTTCCATGAAAAATTAAGAGTTACAATGTTACATCGATTTTGATGATTATTTCCATGATCAGTAACAAACAATAACTGAACACTCTTTCTGACTTCCTGACTTTTCCGACTGCCCTTTGGGACAAGAAATAGACTCCGTCTGAAGCTCTTGTCTACTTGTTGTCCCATTTGTTTGAAATTTCCACTATCAAACTTATGATATGAGGGATCTAGGAGAAATTAAGGATTTTTTTTTTTTTTTTTGATTTTGAGGAGAGCAAACTTGTTGATACTAATTGGTGACCTCTAATTCCCAGTCACAAGTGGGAACTTGAAAATAGTACTGTTTCTAATACTACCTATATTTAAAACGGAAGTTAGTGTAAGAACGTTCTCTATTTCCACGAAAAATAAAGAGTTATGATGTTAAATAGATTTCGACGGTCATCAGTGACAAGCAATAACTGAACATACATTAGAAAGGACGCAGCTTATACAGTAACAGGTGAAGGGAGATTGAATCCCATTGGTCGAGAGAAAGGAAAGGGGGATGGAGGTACAACCAATTAAGTGCTAGCAAAGTGAAGGGGGATTATTATAGCTAATCTGATGAAGTGAAAGGAGGGGAAGAATTACTGGTTTCAACAGTTTGAAGGGATAATTCCAAGCTTTATAGAAATGGACTTATCAGAGGCGAAATATATTGAGGGATGTCCTAATTTAAACATCTACCAGATCTGTCACTTTTGATAATTTCGAATTTTTCAAGTACATTCAACATACCTCCTTTTGGACAAAAATGAAGAAATTCTACAAACTCTCTATCTGTCAAATAAAAATTATAAGTATGATTGGATTCCTTAAGATGTTTTGCAAATGTAGACCTACCCTTATTTTCCCTGAAATTCTCCTGATGCTTTTCTATTCTTTCCCTGAATTTCCTACCAGTTTGACTGCAATATTAGTAGCCCCAAGAACATTTCAGACCCCAATTTTATCCTGAACATTGATTTCGTCTTTAACGGAACCTAGTAATGTTCTAAGACTAATTCTAGTTTTAAAACCTACTTTGTAACTCCTCGATGATATAATTTTGCCGATTTTATCAGAAATGTTCCCATAATAAAGTATACTTATTCATTGTTTTTCTTCTACAGTTACATCTTCTCTAACCAGATTGGAAAATTCATCTCTACTCCTTTTCTCAAGAACCTTATCCTATATGGATAGATCTCCTTCGTAGCCATTACTAAATTCTCCCTTGGAACTCCAGAGACTCGGGATTTAGCATTTTCCTGCTAAATCTGTGCACGTGTTTGCCATAAAATGTTTCGTTTTATTACATTTACTTAAAAGCGTAAAGGGGGGGGGGGGGGTCCTGGCAGGGTAAAGGCCATCTGCATAAATTGGCTAATACAAAAATCGAAAAAACCTCTGTGTACTAATTTTCAACGTTCCACAACTGATGTGGAAACTAAAAATCATCTCAAGTATACCAAAGTTTGCATAGGACTTGAAACGTTAACGTTAGGAGGATTAGAGCACCATTTGTTATTGTCAAAAAACAGAGACTTCAACTGAATTTATTGGTATTCGAATTTCGCAACCAGAAAATTGATACTTGGTCAACATTTTTGGAAAGGATATTAGATGGAGCCATGAACGGGGTTATTCCATACAACTGTGCATCCCTCTAAACATTATAAACTACGAGAAACCCGTATTTGTTTTATTGGTCATTCGATATCGTCAACGATTGTTGACGAAAATGTCGTCATTGCATCGAATTAGATCGCTCTGAAAGTCATCTCCATCGATTCAACAGAACAAAAAAATTAGAGACTAACCTCGTTCACTAAATTTATTTTGGGATTTTACCACATTTTGATAAAAAGATTGGGGTTTGTGACAGTTACCATCAGATCCAAGAGAATGCTCGTCTATCCGTCGCTCTCTTGCCGGGTTGCACGCGTCATTCTCGAGTTCTTGGAATGCTGTGGTTGGCGATAGATAAGGATCCGAGAACCGGAAGATCATCTTCTCCAAACATAACACGTTACGCTATTAGTACGAGTTGTATCTTTTATGGTACTATCACGTGTCACTTTCCCCTCTCTCTATGTAGCGCAGATTTAGGCCCCTTTGCATCTCTGGGGGCGACCTAAGTCTGTCACAGGTTTTAAGGTTTTCCGTTCGTCGTTTCAAATGATTGTTTTTAGTTTGTAGTCCATTATATATAAACAAATTTGTTAATAAGGAGTGTTATTCTGTACTTGAATTACATTCTACTAATAAACAATATATATAAATAAATTATTTTAAAAACCTAATAATAATACCCGGTTACAATTCAGTATGGTTACTCTCATAACCACAGAACTAGACCAGGCCTTCTCCTCATTGTGCTATTACGAGATCTATGTCAGTTGTAGTCTACTCTGTGGGCAATTTTTAAGCCCACTGAGAAGTGCAGCACAGCATTGAATGCTTTGATCAGGGTGTCTATTATCATCATGGAACTAGCATTTTCTTTGAAAATAGCCTTTTGTTCCAATAAGAATAGTTTTTTCTTCAGTTTATGGGGAAATATATCTTTTTTTACTACCCGGTATTGTTTGCACAACAAGATTTGTTCAAAATTCAGTTATCCACAATGATCTTGACATCCCGATGGTGAAAACTGCGATCAAGGACTCGTATGTGAGAATGAGCAGCAAAATGGTGGATCACACCAACCCCTTAATAGCATCCAGTCCCATCAACTCACCTGAACTCCTACCGGACCGTCGCCAGAAAAACGTCGTCTTCAAGACTCTTTGTTAGGAGATATGGAGTTAGCAAATATGGACTAAACTGGATGATGGGCAGCCACTGGGATGCACCTCTCTACGTATGCCACGTGAATTATGATCTCTACCCTACTAAATTCCATTTCCAGCAGAACTGTTGATGTTTTTAAACAATTAAGTTATCTTAATAATTAAAAAAAAAAAGTTTTGTTCGACGGTAACAAGATAGCAGGAGAAAATTCGTAACTTTTCTGCCCTTAAGAAAGATAAAATTTCTTTATGTAGAGGAAGAAAACAGTAATTATTGTTTTTGTGTAATCAGCAATCTCTCCCCGTCCTTTCCTACCTGATTTTTGATCGAAATACCTAAGGTACCTAATTATTTGTGATTGATCTTTCTGTGACTGAAAAACTTGAATTTTATTAGACTGCTTCCTGATTGAAAATGATTAAATGAGGGGTCAGGGTTCCGCTAGCAGTAATGCGCCGCAGCCTCTGTAAACTAATTAAAAGGGGGATAAGAGCTCGCGGGACATTAGATCTTCAACGCAGCTCCGTCGCACAAATCTGCTTTTTCGCTTCAAGTTGGTTATCTGGAGCAAAAAGTCCGTTTATTAAAGCTCCTCAAGACGAAGTTGGGATGAAAATTAATGTTTGAGTTCAGCAAGTTCCCGCTTAAAAGGGGAAGATGTATAAGAGGATGACCATGATTACAATTAATAGTAAGAAGAAAGATGGTATTGTAATATAAAAACCATGGAGACCATGGCGATATGAATATATCCTGCCCTTAAGCCATTGGTTTGGTTTTGTTGGTAGGTAGAGCTAGTAAGGATTTTAAGGCCGTATCACGCTTGCTTTTTTTCAGTTTTTTTTCTCGCATTTTTAATGCTCGAACGTGAAGAAGGCAAAGTGCTTTTTTCCAAGGTCAGCTTTTTTGACCATTGCGCATTTCTTGGCGGAGCATTTTCAAACTCACTTGGCAAAATTAGAACATGTTCTAATTTTTACCTCAACGCGAAAAATGCTAAAACGTAACCCTTGGTATTGGTAAGGTAACAATTCAATGGAAACCCCCTTGGAGCACTAACCTGACAGACTTAATATCACTGAATTCCGCCAGATTGCGCTGTTTTGCACTTCTTCCTCTTCAACATTCACTTGAAGAGCTTTTCACATCACCATATCTACCAAAATGATAATGTCAAAATGAAAATGATAATATATTTAGATAATGTCCAAATCACATTTTTTAGCGATTTTTTGTAGAAAATAAAGCTATTATTGCAATGGTTCGGGAAATTTTAAAATCAAAATTAAACAAAAAAAAAAAAAAAAAAAAAAAAAAAAAATTTCCATTAAAATCCGTTTTGAGGCATTTTAAAACGATACCGTGTGTGTGTGTGTGTGTGTCATTCCAGGCGATAACTACCGTTCAGATTGAAATAGGTAATTCTGCTCTTGCGCCAAAAAAATCTAGCTTTCCAAATGAAAGGATGAGTTCGTTGGCCAGCGCCTCTAAACACATTGAATTTATAAAATTAAAAAAAAAAAAAAAAAAAAAAAAAAAAAAGGCCCTAAAATCACTATGAATATCTAATAATGGCCACAAATCAAATTTATAATTTAGAATTTCAGTCAAGACAAAATTATCAACGGTCCACTGGGACATTAAAAAATTTTTGGAAAATAAAATGCTACAAAAGACGTGTCTTAATTCCATTATTATTTGCTAAAAAATTTTTAAAAACTGCAAAAAAATATCTAAAAATCCAATTTTTTTGAAATGCCGAGCTTTATTTCTAGTATTGAGATTTTTAGCAATAAAATTGGTTTTTAACAATTTATTTCTGCTTAAATTGCTCAAATTTCAATACAATTCAACATATAGGTACACGATAGGTAATTTAAGAAATTTTCGCTCGACTAGGAATTTTATTACTGTTGAAACTACGCAAGTTTTGGCTACATTAACTATAATTTCGGAGGCTTTCAGAGCCTCTTCTCTTAAATTTAGGGACAGTGATAAAAAAATTATTTTCTATTTTGTACAACTTTTCCTACCCAGAAAGATTTTGATAATAACGTAATTCCCGGTTTCTGTTTTGACATTGATATTATATCTAAGCTCTGGGAATCATTCCAACATTTTCGTCACTCCATCAAAAACTTCACGGTATTCTAGACCGTAGATCTTACGATCGCTAAAAGAATAGGTATAACTAAGTTCACGTCTCCGTTGATATTTTTTCTCAATACCTAATGATTTCAATAACACAAAAAAAAAAGAAAAAAAAAAAAAAAAAAGTTGGGAATCCCAATCGCCGCAAATTATTACTCAAAGATTTATTGTTTCTGTATTAGTCCCTCTTATTTCTACACAAAAATGATAGGAACATCAGAAGTTTTCCTTGTTACTACATCATATATAGTAATAAAACATAAGAAACGTTACAAATTATAACACGGGGGTTTAATGTTTATGCATCAGATAGCCTTCTGCGATGACAACTGTTCTACAATCATTAAATGTAGTCTACGGTGGAAATTTTTTGCCTCAAATGGTAAAACAACTTTCCATGATGGTAAAAGTGATTTTTAGCCATTTTGATTCACCTACTATTTTCAATATGAACCTTTGTAATTGACCATGAAAAAAACTTGTTGGTTATATTTCAAGATCCGTATAGTAAAAAAACAAGTATTAAAAAAACAGGTATTTAAAAAAAAAAAAAAAAAAAAAAAAAAAAAAAACCATACGTCCACCCTATTCCGCACCATCCACGGCCCGTAACTTTCCTGCCAACTGAACTACTGAATTACTGCACCAAAGTTGATGATATTTGGGTTATAAATCACATACGTGGTCATGAATCCTTGTCATTATTTTCGGACCTGCCTTAGAGGGTCAAATTGAAAGGCGAAAATACCATTATTTTTATGTTGTTGATATAGTTATATCATTTTAATGAATCGGATGAAACCACCCTGATCGCCCGCGTCTTTAATCCGTTCGCTCTCTCCAAATCTCTTTGCTTGAGGCTTGGTAGGAAAAAAGGACGTCAACAAGAGTGTAAATTAACGAAAACTGGTGTGAACATAATTGAAACTAGTGTGTCTGCGTTTATACTAATGCGTTCCGAAGTGATTAGCCATGACTTTGCTGGAAGATAGAAATGCGAAAATTGACAACGAAATACGCATTATGATGATTGTTTGAATCTAGAGCTTTCCTCCAGTGAACGATTATTACGGGACGGAATTTGGAAAGTTTCTTTCCCTTGAATATACGAGATAAGCTCAGAACCTGTGTGCTGGTACTAAATACACTATAATTATTAAGTATAATAATATTATACTGAAATAATAAGGCATAAATGTATCGAACTCAAGAACTCCTGCAAAAATTATATTCTTCAATTGACAAACGCCAAGTGCCTCCATAACACCATACCGTATAATGGGGTTACTGAATGTCTGATGTAGGTATTACCGGATATTAGCTTACATCTACATTACACATGCTATAGGTTATTATATCAAAATTTGTATCGTTATTTGGTAAAATTGTTAGGCAATTAATCGAGATTAACATGTGTAAAATTGAACTGCTTGAAAGGGTGTCTACCTATTACAATTTGGTTATATTAGCCGATGTATAAAAATATACATTCCATTCTTCTTATTCCGGGGGGATTACGGAATCCAGTCTTGTCTTACAACCCCCTCGAGGTAAGCGCCATTTTACCATCATTCATCTCAACAGTCCATAAATCTTTCGGATCTCTAATTTTCTCCACCGGGGTTCCACCAAAAGTGAATTATTTTCGTTATCGCTAATAGCCAATATTTTACTTCGCAAACGACACCCTTGAGTATAAGAGGTCAGGGAAGAGGGAAATCCTCTCTTATATATTTAATCAATTTGAATTCTCGCCGCTCTTTTTTTTCCTTTTTCAGGTGGTCTGGAGAAAGGGCGAAAGGAAATAATGATGCCAACTTATCGCCTTGGAGGGGCCAGCCCTAATATCCTCTCGGGTATTAGCTGACCTCCGACGCCTATTCTCTTCTCTCAAGAATTCACATCTCCTTTCACTGTTTCAACCGAAAGGCTCATTGAACCTAAGGAATCAAGACATTTTCTTTCCTTCTGGTGCTGGAGCCCAATAAATTTCATGAGGTGAAGGATGTTAAAGATCGAACATGTTGTTGGTTTAAAAAAAAACCGTCGATGGGCTGAGCATCAATAATAGCCAATTGTATTAAAAATAGTGACTGAGAACTAGAACGTCACTTGTGAATGAGAAGTACGAATTTGAAAAATATAGCCAGGGACCCTTTATCAGGCAGGAAAGTTCCGTTAAAAAAATGATAATTTTTGTATAGTTAATTTATCACTTATCTTTAAATATACTTTGCAAGACTATGTGTACAAAATCATTTGAAAATCACTTCTTGCACCCCTTACCTAGAAAGCATGTGTTAGGAAATTGGCATTAAAAAAAAAAATAAAATAAATAAATAAATAAATAAAAAAACATGGATGATTATTGATAGCTTAGTAACGATGGCGATCTCAATGTTTTCCTATCTATGCTTCCATCCCAAAATGTATATTAATATGATTTCATCCCGAAGTGTATGTATAATAGGCTCTCACAATTCTTTATGGCTGTTTGAGATGGGTGAGGCTAAGAAAAGGAGCACATCTTCTCGGACCAATTAGGATGCGCTGTTGGGTACATTAGGGAGCAGTTTTCATGTTAGTGTTGTTGGCCGCAGTGAGGGGTGTTGGGACAAGAACTCCAGTTCAGGAGCAGTTCTTAATGAGGAGTGAACGAAGTCGTTGCCATTACTTGAAGTGAACTGGACTTCCCATCCCTTGTCAGTGTCACCGACATAGTGATTTGGATGTGTTTATCTTGCTCTTCACTCCTTTGTGCGGTTGCTTTCAGAGGTTTTGTGTTGCTGGATACTTCTGTGGTTTTCGGACTTCAGAACGGGAATTGGTCATCACACCTCTGTGGGCAGAAAAATTATTAAACCTTGGATACTCATCTTTCTTATATATATATGCCTTTCATTGTAGATTCACCCAGGTTATTACATACATGTACGGAAGATGTATAGGTAGTCTTCAGTCTCAACTCACTGATAAAGGAGTTTTGGGTAGGGAAGTGATGAGTTTGACTCGACTCTGTGCCCGTAAGCGGCAAGGCAGCTTTGCTATTCTTCTATTTCTGATCCAATACCCAGCTTTTGAATTATGAACCCTCTAGTTTCCTTAATCGTGGAATGTCCGAAGTTCAATGTAATGTAATGTAATTATGCAATGTAATTTGTAATTTGGGTGATTTTTATTATTCACCCTTTACTTATTTTGATTATTCACTCTTCGTGGAATGCATCCTGACCGTAGTCAGTGGACAATTATTCGTCCTCATTTCACCATCATTGACAGTGATCTATGGGGATGTCTACCTCCTGTTTTGTCAGAAAAACTCGATGTTTTCGTCTTGTGCGTATTTTTCTAAACACATTTTATTTGGTATTGTCAAGGCATACATCATAATAAACATAACATATAAACATATCAACATAATAAAATCAATCATCACATTTGTTTAAAATTTTATCAATTATAAATTTACTTCACTTCCTGTAATAAATGAATACAAAATTTAAAAACTTCTGCGGAAGACATAAGCGCATGTGAGATATTAAAATTTTTGTTGAATAAAAAGGGCCGGCTCATCAAACATCTGATACCTGTTAGTTGGCTAAAGCGGCAGGCATACCAGGACTATGTTTTTTTAACCAGCAAGTTTTTTATTTCCGCATGGCACCTTTCACATTTCGCTGTTTCTGCTATGATCCTTTTGAGCTAAGTCCCTCCACTTAAGTCTGCATTAGTTCTTAACCTATACAGATGGTTCGTACCATGTATTTAGGCCGGGCTGCATTTCCAATCCACGGGTTTCTAGGGATCTGTGGTTGTAGAAACTTACAATGTCTTCCTGAGGAGGACGAGGTGAATTTTTGGTCCCGTTTAACCAACATAACTCTGGGTGTTCGCTACATACTAAATTATGGATTTATAAGGGATTTCGTTGTCGTTCTTAGGCCGCTTATTGCTGCAATGCCATTTTTAGGCCATTCGAACAAATTGCGATACTATTTCTACCTGAAAGGGAGGGTCATTTCAAATTCGGCTTTCAGAAAATAAGTCGAATTTGATGGAAACTGCAGTGCACTTATTATGCAGCGTCGGTAAAACAAAGATGGAACAGCCGTTGTAATGCGGGAAATGGAAATAATAATCCGGGGTAAACAACGGAAGTTTGTCAGGGAAGCTGACTCTGGAATTTTTCATTGGGCTATAAACATACGGGAGGCTTCTCTTTCATAGATGTTCGCCGGACTATTAAAAACGAGGACTGGCTATTAAATTTTACTACGGGGGGCCCTCCCAGGGCGGCCTCGACCCCGCTAGCCGTAAACTTGGCACCAGAACCTTCAAGAAAAAGAAAAATGAGAATCTGGCCGCTGAACACGCCAAAATACTCTTTCTCACTCGGGAAACCAGTTGGAATCCAGTCAAAGAAGATGCGGAAAGAGCGGGCTCGAAGATGGAAATTTCACGGAAACGAAAAATTCATTGGTCTCCGTTCAATTTGGTGGGGTATAACTTGGCCAAAGACGTGTTTATTGGTTCTGAATAAAAGCCAAAACTAGGGATTCGAATATGAATAACTGCGGTTGAATAGCGGAGTAACGCAGAATACGATCTGTAATACAATAATTGGACTAACATAAATATATTAATACTTCAAATACATATATATATGTCTGGGTTTATAAATGGGATCTAGAATTAATGACATATTGAGCGACTCGTTGGCTTTAGTAATTTAATTCACTATTTTCCATTCAGAAACTGCCTCACACTATCTTTTTTTAGTAGTGAGATCTGTTTAAAAATATTTTTGACTAGACCAATGTTCATTCGAGAGCGTACTGAATAATATCTTATGAACTTCATTAAGCTCTTATGGAATTAGTTGAGGTATAACTTTGCTGTGTACCTACCCAATATACGAGTTGGTAGGTAGATACATCATAGGCCGTGCTACAGCCATTTATAATTTGTCAGGCAGGTATTATTATTTCATCCCTCTATTTTAAAATTCAAAGTTTTAACAATTATTATAGTGTAGTATTGTTTCAATTATCACAAAATACCATTTCGGAGATCCTATATACAGGGGAAAAAACGAGCGTGGGAAATGTGCTATTCTGGCAGTTTTATCAGTGTTTTCCTAAATTGGTACTGCAAATATCAATAAACGAACATCCCTGCGTGATTAAGCGCTAAAAAATACCCCCAAATCAGATGTCGCAATTGAATATCTTTTCAGTAACTTTATATTCCACTTTTTTCGCATAATTAGGCCCGTTTTTCGATCCTAAAAATTCAAGCGATGGATCATTTTTACGTTACCTATAAATAAATCGACTTTAAATATAAATATGGCACATTTGAAATCTGCAATAAAAAATGGGGATTCATATTTGAAAAACCCGACATAGAGGTCCTAACGCCATTGTGGCGCGTGGATATCGAAATTTGTGTAGTTTCACCATTATATAAGCAACCCCCATATAAAAACTAAAAGAGAGTATAAAAATAGCAAGTTGACGTGGACGAGACCCTGTACATTTCATCCGCCATATTAGATCCCTATTACTATACTATGCCTCAGGTTTCCCAGCAGTTTGATTACCTGAAGTGACTTTTAAAATCTGGTAATGCTGTACTGTTCCAGCTGCCCCTCCAGTAAACTTCTTACTAACTATTTTGCATTTTCTATGATTAACAAACTTCGTTGATTTAAGCAATCGACCATTATTTCAATTTTATTCGAGAAATTTTCGGAAGTTAACTAACAAAAACACAGTTCAGGTTTCTTCCCGAAACGGGTAGTGTAAGAATTGATAACAAGACAATTCGCAATTTGTGTTTTTTCTGTTGTGTTTGATTGTTGTTTGTTGAATGATATAATAATAAATCATTTAAACACTCACCAATTCTTTGTTGTTTAGTGTCATTTCGTTACGAAATCAATGAAGAATTCAAATTCAAATCATCCAAATTATGCTAACCCAAATTTTTTTTTCGCAAACAAACTAAAGATCAAGATCTAGGTTTTTAGAGGTGGTCTGTGGTGGTACGAAGACTTGATTAGGTTTGTAGACCTACATCATAGAGTGCAAAGTGTTTCTTGCGCAACATTTAAATTAATGGAATTCGCTGAAAAAATTCAACAAATAGATTGGAATCTAAATGCAAAGGCTCATATTGAAAATTATAAACCGTAAATTGGTTTTAATAGCAGTATGTTATGCGTAATAGTTTTATTGTCGTAAATTTGAGCGGTAACAGTTTTCGTGCGCGCGAATTACTGAAATTGCAGAAAACAATGATTGAAATAGGTAAGATGTGACTTGAAGGAAAAACCTCTAATATGGTTATATTGCACGACTGGCCCTTTTTGGATTTCCTCATTCGCCATTTCCTCAACATTCTTTTGACAACCAATTGAACTGGGAATCTTCGAAAATAGAAGGGACATTTCCTGTCACGAAAGCCATCGCTTCTGGCACTACTGCTCTAGTTTATCATTCTTCTTTTTCCATTCACCACTTCTTTCCAGAAGCTTGGTTTCTACCACTCCACCATTCCTATAGTTAAGAGCGAAAGTGCTTCCCCATACTGCCTATATTCTGGAGGGTACCGCTCAACACAAAACAGAAGCCTTCTTCACGTAATTTATATACGCTATTATGGTGAAACAATAGAGACCAGTTAACGGGATGGAAACACTTGTCAGACCCTCAAAGAGAGCGGGCTAAGGCGAAATGGAGAAAGGAACTTTATCAGCGGCCCTTTTAGTTGGCACTGATGCTATAGAAAATCCTTGACAAGTCCTTTCTGAAACGATCTGTATCTGCAGCAAAATGTAGGAAGCCATAAACAAGATTATGTTAATTGAAAAATACAACATTTCTATACCGATAACATAACGCTGCAAATTATTACAGAATGGTCCATTGTTTCAGTGTCAGCTATCCACTATGCGCAGATTACTGATCTTAAATTAGTAAACATTATTAGATATTTATTCGATTTCATTATCAATCATTTATTACCGCGAGTTTCATGGTTTCTGCCAAATCCTTTTCTTTAGGCTCTAATTTCGTTATTCACCATGGGATTGATGACATGTGTGCTTTCTATGAATGCCTATATATTAAGTACATCCTTATCTCTCATGCATTCGTTTGTTTTCGCAATATATTGGCTATCTCCTCGTCAAATGTGTTGATCTCCAGGAACAAGCAAAGAAAATAAAACGGTTGTCAAAACTGGAGAGATGTGAAGAACTTACACCTTTAGGCAATAGAGAATCAGCAAATTTAAAATTTCTTACACTTTCAATGTGTTCGGCATAGTATAAAGCAGCAGAAATCCAGGTTCCCCAACGTTTAAGCACTGGCTCAGGTGGCAAAATAGTTTGGTCGGATACAACACATCTCCGAAAAAGAGCAGAAACAGAACATTCAATGTCGGCATAATGCAATCCCACGATGCCATAGCATATGAGCTCAGCAGGGCTAATCAGTCGGATTTTAAATGCCCCGAAACCCACTCATTCGTGCAACTTTACCCAATGAAGGCGTGGTAAGCCGTTAAGGATTGTAAAGCCCATATCTCCAACATCCTAATTTGAGATTGGTTGAAATAGGGCAAAGGAGATTGCTAGGTGAACAGGTACCTACCTACCAATAGGTCCACCAGAGATGGTCTGCGTCCTTAGGGTGCGCCCTATGCGGCAGAAATGTGAACTACTCGTTGAAGCAACTTTTAGAAGACAACATTGTTAGGAAAAATTACCGCGAAGAAAAATTTCTTATTTGAGGGTTGGCAGCACTGCTTTCGGTGAATGCAATGCGGACCAGCTATTTCGAGTTTTCGTATAATTTTGTGACAAGTGACAACTGTATTCTACTTCCCGTGATTCATTCTTCCTTCATTATTATAACATTTTCATTATATTATTTTGCTAGTTATATTTATCTTATTTAATTCATCTATTCGTTATGAACAACACCCCTAAAACAGGTCGTTCTTCGTCCTTTTACTTCGGAAAAAAACTTCGGTGGCAAGCTCAGGAGATCGTTTACAATGTCGCCGAGTACCTACTTCTCCCAAAAGAAAGCTGAAGAGCATTCTGAGGTGAATATTTGTCACTTGACGAGTGATGCGATGAGAATTTCCGCTAGAACAGTTAATTCGATTATAAGTGAAGGCAGGTGGATGATGGAGGCGAGAGCTACTTCCTTCATCACCCCAACAAGAAATAGGTAGAAGGTACAGTTCAATAAAGGTAAAGAAGTGAGTATATAATGAAATTAACATATCATTTCATTTATTGATATCTATGTGTATATTAATTGAATAACACGGACTATACATTTTGTAAGTGAGTAGGTATTCAATATTTGTTGACTACAATCGAGAAGTATATTACCCAACTTTTCGTAGAAAAGGGGGTATGACAGCCATCGTATTACGTTGTTGGAACTTGTACCTCGCTGACTCGGGTGATGATCAGCTAAACAAGAGCAGTAATATCAATCACAATGATGGCAAAATCGTGCTAAAATCTCTCCTAGTTACCGTAGGACGTCGAAATTTGAAAGGGAGCCTCTCTTGGGTAACAAGAGACGAGAAAAGTGAGGAGCGCCATCCTGATCTGTTGAGTGAGCTAAAATCTCTCCTGTTCACCTTAGGGCGTCAAAAATTGATAGCGAGACTCGCTGGAACATTAAGATACAAAATAAAAAAATGGCTGGCTACAATCTGGTCACACTAAGTAGTTAGAGCATACGATATGTTATCAAAAAAAATTTCCCTCATGAGTGGCTCTATTTCCCTCCGTTCCTCAGTAAAGCATCTACTCTCAAACTTTTATGTTATTAAATGAATTGATGCGTAAATTGTGTTCCTGATTCATAATTTTTGTCAATACAGTAGAATCTCTTACTTACAGTAGACTGCACGATCTTTCCGGAATGTCAGGAGAGAGAAACATTTCTCTTTCCTTGTTAAGCATAGGTATTTCTTGGAGCACGGCCTTCCCGGAAGGTTATGAGAGGGGAAAGAGAATCTCTCGCCCGTTTTTTCTAATAATAACTTACTATTAAATCAATAATAAAAGAACTAAAAACATTCTCTTTCTAGTAATGACTTTTGCTTCACACTATTCACGCGTGATACGGATAGATTGTTGTTACAACATGCAATGACAAAAATCCTTGGAACTCGAAGCTAAGGAGACAAAAAAGACTCACGCAAGCAGTTTGCGTAAGCAGAACCAATTTTTCGAATCGGTAGGCTTCGCCCGTAATTCCCATCTGTAGGGGACAAGAGTTATAAGACAATCCTTCTCTTCCTTCTGATTTTAGACCAATATGCATTCTACCTACACTTAGTAAAATCTTTGAAATCCTCATGCACTCCCAAATGAAAAACTTTATATCTGCTAACAATCTCCTTAGCCCTCTGCAATCTGGCTTTCGAAAGTCACACAGTTGTGAGACTGCACTTCTAAAAGTTGTCGAGGACTTCAGAGATTTTATTGAAAATGAAATGTGCACCTTCTTGATTCTGATTGATTTCAAAAACGCATTTGGCTCAATCTCACACAAACTTTTAGTTAAAAAACTTCAAACATATTTCAATTTTTCTACTTCCGCCTGTAATCTTCTAACTTCTTACTTATCTGATAGATTGCAAAAAGGGATAAATGTTCATCCCCCTTATCAGTACCTACAGGAGTTCCTCAGGGATCTGTGCTGGGTCCGCTGTTATTTTCTTTGTTCATCAATGACCTCCCCCACGTCCTGCACTCATGCCTCTACCACCTTTATGCTGATGACTTTCAAGTCTACCTTCCCAGCAGTCTTGGCGAGTCACTAATCTCTTCGTTTCATATCCTAAACCAGGAACTTGGTGCCATAGGTGATTGGGCCCGAAGAAATGGGATAGTTATAAATCCTTTGAAGACGCAAGCAATTGTCGTCTATCGAAGTGATGTTCCCACAGACCCTCTTCCTCCCATTCTTCTGGAGGGGGTGGTTGTTCCCTTTTCATCTCATGTGCGTAACCTTGGGTTGCTCATCGACAAAACTTTGTCTTGGAACCACCACATCACCTTGATCTGTCGTCGGGTTTATGGATCTCTCCATTCTCTAAAGCGCCTTGCTAAATTCACGCCTCATCATCCCAAGATTAAATTGGCCCAAGCCCTTGTTCTCCCCCACCTCTTCTATGCAGCAAGCTCTTTTTCATACTCACTTTCCTCCTCACTCAACAAAAGGCTTCTTGTTGCATACAGAGCATCTATTCGCTATGCTTACAATATCAAAGCTCGTCATTCTATAAGCACACTAACCATTTTATGCTTACCATTAGAAAAATATTACATTCTCCGGCATCTCAAACTCATCTTCCAAATTAAACTCGGTAATGTTCCATCCTACCTGGCATCCCTATTAACACTTGCAACCTCCAACAGATCCAATGCTTTGATGATTCCCCGCCATAGAACTCTAATAAAATCCAAGTCATTTGCTATTGCTGGGGCGCGGGTCTGGAACTCACTACCCAACTCGATCCGCTCATTGCCCACCATTGGTCGATTCGTGGCGGCAGTAAGGAGGCATTTTGTGGACAGTTGATTTTTCAAATTTTATTTTATTTAATTTTCATATTATCACTTAATTTTTTTTTTTTTAAATCTATTTTAATTTAACTGCTTGAACCATCCTTAGGTATATAATTCCTTGATTTATTCCTACATTTTTTTTCTAAATAATTCAACCTTTTTTGTCTGATTTTCATTACCTATATATTAATACCTTGTCGTGCAGTACTATATTATGTAAAATTCAATTTAAGTAATAAGAGAAATCCATTGGAATTATAACAGCTAGCTGATACAATCGTTGTAGTTTATAATCATACATTAGCGAATCTTCGAAGAAAAAATAAGCTATTTAGATGGCTTCAGAATTTGAAAAGTGGGTTTGAAGAGTCGGGGACCACCTAAAAATCCTTTTCATACATCAAAGAACTCAATTCTAGATTTTAACGGTCGAATGTATTTATTTATTTATTAAATCATACAAATGCATTTTATAAATATGGTACAAATTGAACAACTTAAGCTATTCACTATCGATTTCTTTCTCAACGACGGGCTTGGCCAGTGTTGTTGGGGAAGGTCTTGGTGATTCGCTCATGTCTTACAATCTATTTACTCTATGATACAATCGGTACTTAAAAATATAATGTTATGCGTATAATGTTCTTATAATTTTAAGAAAAGATATTTTCTAAAATAATCACTGTACATAAATACTGCTTAAAACAGTTTCACATCCCGCTTCCCCCTTTTCTACAAGCCAGGTTAAAATATGTTTCTTGTAGTTTTGTCTTGTGAATCTTTGAGCATTTTTCATATGGCCCTCTAGCGCTCTGTGGATAATGTAAATAATGAATTTTGGATTGTGAGTTGACAACGTTAATCTCGGTGTAGGTGCAATTACATTTCCTGCGGCTACGTACTTTGTTATATACATTGGATTACGTTGTGAACCTATTATTTGTGGATCGTTATGGAATTGCAGAAGTAAATTTTTAACATATAATTGCCTTATAGTAAATAGCCTAGCGATATTAAATACATTGTCAGATGGAGTCCTAACTGGTAAAGACGGCATAATAAATTTTTACTATGATTTTCTGGCGTACATGTAATTTATTTATATGGGTTGAAAATGTCCCACCCCAAGCAAATATGCCATATTAAAGTACAGATTGTAGCATACTGTAATAAATTAGTTTTATCGTATTTCTTGGGAGTGTGTGTCGAATATTATAGAATATGTACATGTATTTATTAATTTTATTGTGAGTATATTCAAGATGGGGTTTCCAATTTAGCTCTTCGTCCAAGACTAACCCAAGATACTTATGCTCAGCTACACGTTCTATTTTCCCACAGGAACAGCTATTATTTGATCTACATGTATGTAGTATGATGCTTAAATTTTTGTCGTAAACATATGATTTCATTCCTCCATAAATAATTAATTTTGACTTTTTAGTGTTCAATGTAAGATAGTTTCCACAGAACCATCGTCCAATCACATTGATTGCTAGGTTTGCCTTGCTATATTCATTCCCCCACGTGTCATCTTCAACTAACACGGCAGTGTCATCCGCAAATAAATACATTTTGGTATTGGGTAGTTCTAGAGAGGCCACTTCGTTTATATATACCAAAAACAATAGTGGACCCAATGTACTTCCTTGAACCACACCAAAATCGTTATTGCTTTCTTCACTACAGCACTCGCCGATTGCCACTCGAATGATATATGTATATATATATATATATATATATTTGGGTGTATTTCATGACGATAACTCCCGGTAAATACGGCGTAAACAATTCTTTACGCAGAAAAATCAGTCTTAGCAATAGACAGGTCAAGTTCGTTGGCCAATCTGATCGCCCCAGAATTTCATGCTCAAATTTACAGTTTAGTGCCCTAAAAAATGATAAAAAAATTGGTTTTTTGACAAAAGGGCACGTGGGGTGTCACAGTCGAAGTATTTTTCAGCGCTGAGTTGATTGCAACCACTCCCAGGTCTCTAAGATTCATAATAAGCGAGAAAAACAGGTTTTTAGGTGAAAAATGCCTATAATTGACCCAATTTTGACAATAAGGCATGTGGGGTGTCACAGTCAAAGTATTTTTTAGCGTTGAGACGATTGCGACCACTCCCAGATCTTTAAAATTCACCAAGAAGCGAGAAAAATCGATTTCTATATGAAAACTCCCATAATTGACCAAATTTTAGAATTCGGCTGCGTGTTTTAAAATTTTCTTTGCGATCTCGTCAAACGGTTGTCCCCAAAGTTTTATTCAGGACACGGCTGGTTCAGGAATTTAAGTGCCTAATTTAATGTTATCCACCACTTTTCATTGAAAATTCGCTCTATCAGTCATGCTGCATGTCTGAGTACTAGTAAAGTTTTTTACTGTGTTCCACCAGTTATGATTTCTTCTCGTGTTTTCATTTCATTTTTTCCTGACAAACTCTATTAGAGAGAACAACAGGTTTAACATGAAGCGACCCGTGTAGTTTTATTCGATTATCTGAGATGATATCTATAAACCAAAAAAAAATATATATATATATATATATATATATATATATATATATATATATATATATATACCGCTGCCTTGAAAGTTTTTAGACTTCGATTTTTTAATATTTTAGCCCATACATTTTAGGGGTGAGCGAAATTGATGCCGATCTAACTGGCGCATCCCTTATCGATGAGATGATTGTTGACCCATACTTCACAAATGCTAGGAACGCTCTAACGACCCATGTCAGGAATGCTATATGGCACTTGTACCACATGGTTCCATGTGCCTCTCTCCATTTACGAAGGGGTTACTAGCTACTCGCTTGGCTACCACTTAACGTAGAGGTGGCTAGGCCGTCCAACAATACAAAGGTTGAACACTTAAACGCGATAAACGACAACCGAAGAGAAACATACATAGCTTCCCCTGGAAATGTCCTGCTAACCAAATACTACTCCAATGGACACACAAAAGGAGTAAACTCCAACTATGCTCACACGTATACCATTTACTTTGTACTCTGGTGTTACTGACGTCAAGGCGAAGCGCCGCCCTCAGGGTAGCACAGGGGTAGTACATAGGTCGTACCACTCCAGTCACTAGACGCCACACAACTGACATACATACTACATAATTTTCATCAAACATTACATCTTCTCTTAATGAACCCCAAGACCTCTGACGGTCCCGATCCCGCACCGATGGCAAACAAACTACACTCAGCTTGACTGAAGGCTAAACAGTTTACTGCACTGAGGGCAGACCACTAATGATAACCACTGAACATACCTAAATTAACTATACATATTAAAGACCACTTTCACCATGGACGAAGGACGGACGAATTTATTTTTTGATTTTTGGAATCTCTATATCTTGATAAGTAAACCAACAAGTTTTGAGGGATAGGTAGAACTTTTTTTCCTTGGTTGCATACAAAGGTTCATTATTAATGACAACAAACCAAAATAGTAAACCTATACCTATGTAGTAATTTGCAGCGTTTTTTTCCACGTACTGACGATATATATTGAATCTGTAACTAGGAGCTCCGCGGTTATAACAAGTTCATTGAGAACTTGGCATATTTTGGGCACTGGAATTTGAAATAATTTTAAATCTTTAAAAACAATTAGGTATGTTAGAATGGCATTGAATGCTGAGAGTTCTGTGTTAGGTGTTTTCTGTCTATTGATGTATTTTATTTTTTTGTTTTATTGATCTATTATTCTAACACATCGGAGAAAAGCTGTGGATGGCGGACGTCATACGGCGGACAGACAGATTTTTTTTAAATTCGATTTTTGGATTCTATATATCTAGAAACGTAAACCAAAAAATTTTAGGAGGTTACAAAAATGTTCTCTTGGTCGATTACTAGGTTTATTATTGAAAGTAATAAACCGAAATGTTGGAAAACGCCATCATAATTACCTATATCCCAATGCCTGCATATAAGTAGGTAAATGCACAGTAAGTATAGGTACATAGGTACGGTATGAACCAACATTCTTTTATTTTTTATTAATTTAGCATGGATATGTTTTTGTGCTGGGTTTCAGTTGCAAATTCACGACACCAAGGAGCCACGGTCCCTCAGAAGTTGTCATGTCGTAGAAATCATTATAATTTATGACCGCGAGTACTAAGTTTCGGCATGATTTCGTTAAATGTATTCGGTATCAACCCCCTTTGAGACATCGAGAGACGAAAAAAATTATGGGCTCTTTCCTGATCAGCTGAGTAAGCTAAGTTATCCCCTGTTTGCCCTACGAATTTGAAATTTAATGGCGAGACTTGCTGTAACATCAAGATACAAAATATAAAAATGGCCGGCTACAATCTGGTCAGACAAAGTTGTTACCATAACAAAGTTAAATAGTTGTAATGAAACAGGTTAGACGCCGATCCTAAACTCTATTAAAACGCTTGGGTTATAACGTAGGTACGTTTTAAGAACGTTTTTGAGCGGTTTCACCGGATGTCTATTCCTCACTCGACAAAATGAATGACTCGTTCCTTGTTACCGAGGATTCTTTAACCCTGTTAGGCAACATAAATCGCGAAGCAGATATAAAAAAGAAAGAAAGAAAAAAAAAAAAAAAAAATTCCTAACACATTGAGCGGAAAGACGCACATATTTTTTTGTCAAGAGCCTTGTAGAAGACTTTCCAAGTGTGGGGGCTTACTAAAAGGGAAAAGTGGTAGTAGGGGTCCTCCTTCAAAGGTTTATTTTACACGACGACACACAAATCTTTCTAGTGTAACCCCCCCGCGGAATATTTAGATCCAGAGCCTCCCCGGGACGTTTTTATTACCTGGGTCCGTTTTGGCTCTACGAGAAACCGGAGAGAGTTAAATTGAAGAGGATTGTTGTTCGAGATTTGTTGAAGAAAAAGGGGCAGGCAGGAGCGGTTTCCAGCCGGGGGGTTGTGTGTTGGCAGGGCTGGTCGGCTCCCTCATGTCTGTTGCCCTTCGCGTTCCTCCGAGCCCCGTTTCCCGCCCTCACTCCCCAACGCGAAGCCACAAACAACCGGATAAGATGCCTTTCATTTCCATCCCCTTCTTCGATACCCGCTGCGATCTGGGGCGTATCGCCTTTCTCAAAAGGGACGAGACCGTTTGACTTGACAAAGGGCTCAGAGTTCAGGTAATCTTTTGGAAACATAGGTGAATAAAAAGTCATCTCCTCTTACAAGGCGGATATAAGCGTTTTTGCTTCTTCCCTTTGAATTCAGAGATACACACAATAAAAGCTATCCCCTCTGATTTCACCAGCGCTCTATAAAATGATCCATCGTGACATCCCAATAAGACTCGTGTTTCTTCTTTCGACTAGTGTTTCTTCTTTACGCCCGAATAACAAACAAAAGTTGACGATAAATTTAATGACTTCGCTACATGCGAGACGGTGATAGTTTGACACAAGGGGATATAACTTTGGTATAAGATTATGTCACATGACGTCTCCCACCTCGTTTCTCTTGATTAGAATTTATCCAACGACAGCTGTTCGTAAACAAATAGTGGCCATAGATCTATAATCCTTTACACCTGTATATACCTTTACATAACTATGAATATTAACGTATAATAAAAATTAAGACATTAAAAAGTCGGTAGAGTGGGTCCGAAAAGAAAATGCCTAATTACTGGAGCTAAAAATGCCCCCTCCACTGACCCCCCCCCCCCCTTCACCCCTTCACCAATCATCTTCCGAAGCCCATTCAGCTGACTGATTTCCAAAATCAGTTGTTCTCCCCATGCTCTTGATAAATATTATTCTACTTATATTTTTCTTCTTAATCCGTAAAATCGGCGATGGGCGATGCGGAGTTTTGGAGGAGTTCCAGATTGTCTTCGACGGACGTAGCGGTAATTAGGCATTCTCTTTTCCGACCAACTCCACCTATTTTCAAATTAACATTTTTAAAAAATGTAATTTCTACCTCCTGATTTTAAAACGCCAAAACTTCCCATTCAGTGTGAAATCAAGAAAAAATAAATTGACTAACAAAGAAAAAAGGACACCGATGGAAACAGCGTTAAGTTTCCTATTAGAATATGACCATAACATGGTATACTTGAAAGCACATTCGGTTCACAAAGAAGTGAAATGAATCAAAACTCATCTCAAATTTTCGAAATCACTATTTCCAGCGAGACACTAGTCTAGCATCGCCAAGCTTTCAATAAACCATTGCGCCGAGATAAGTAACTAAGTAGAACTTCGGCCCAGCAGGGGCCCCTCCCGATTTCACCCTGTCGGCTCAAACTTAATTTTCTTTGCATATTCTAGGAGGGGCGTGCCCACTGGGTCGCCTGATGGCAAATATGGAACGATAGATCGATTCTATACAAGCTAAAACGCGGCGTCAAAATTCATGTTTTCGAACTTTCTTCAATTATTTTTTTCTTGTCTCAAATGGTATTTTTAATCACCCACATCTACCAGTTCCTCATCCAATTTTTATGAATCTTTCGATGAGATTTTCAGTTTCGCTAGCATAATGGAAAGAAGTGCAACGTTTGTGTTATCGGCGGATCGAGGGGCGGTCGTGACGTTTTTTTCCCATGAAAATAATAAATTTACATTCCAGAAAGAACTGAAGTGTGGAGAGTGGAAACTATCTTACATTGAACACTAAAAAGTCAAAATTAATTATTTATGGAGGAATGAAATCATATGCTTACGATAAAAATTTAAGCACCATACTGCATACATGTAGTTCAAATAATAGCTGTTTCAGTGGATTTGCCCGGGTCGTAAGAACCACGGGTGTAAATGTTATCTTCGGACGAACGATGGGAAGGTCGTTTTTGCTCCAAATGTGCACACGCACGAGACGACGGACAACTTGGCAGAGGTTCAGCTAAGAACGGCTGTTAAACGTAAAGCTGATGACGACGTTTCCACTCCTCCTCGTAAGGTATGACTTGTCACAATTTAGTACAGGTACGAGCCCGCCAAGACGTCAAGTATTGAAAGGCCAAAAGTGGATTGAGAATTGCATACAAAAGAAAGCAGTTTGAAACTGCTTTTGCACATACGTGAATTACATTGAGTATCATTTTTTCGTTCCTTAATTGACCAATTATGACATTTCAAGCTACTTCATGATTTGCTCGTTTCCGCTGTTGAATTTTCCAAGATCGATAGAACTTTTCAATTATTCATATATTCATGATAGGTAAACGAGGAAGCTATGTGCCACACCCAACGTGGCAGAAGTTTTCTTTATTTCCTAATTTTATTGACCTGACGACTTCCTCCTTCGGAAAAACCCTCATTTCATTGACTTGACAACTTCCAACTCAGGAAGGCCGAAATACCAAATTTTTAACCACACCTCCTTTCAGGAACAGGAGACAGTCTTAAGTCTGTTAAAGTGGGAAGGGAAATTCAGGCGTTCAATAGCAATACCACGGTAAAGATCAACTTTTTCCCCACCGGGGAGCCTACCGTAACTTGGATGCTCTCAGTAAAACGCGATTTTGAGCGAGCCGGGTTCCTAGGATAACTCTTTTTCGGGCTCGGGTGCCCAATGTAAGTCTCCTCCCTAACTTATATTCAGTTATTGTTTGTTACTGATGATGACCTAACAGCCGAAATCGATCTAACGTTGTAACTTATTATTTTTGTGAAATTAGACAACGTTTTTCTCTAACTTCCATTTTTTATTGTGAACTCAAAAATAAGAAAACCTTTCAAAAGAAGGTTTAATTTCTTATCTTCTTGATGCCAAACCAATATTTTTAGAGCCGTCTTAATACGTAAAAAAGAGGATGAAAAGCAAATTTCTAAACTTTCTCAGAATTTGACTTCCGGTTTTACTTTTGTTCGCATACTAAATTTGCATGAAACATACATGAGAAATGTGCAGACCTTGGAAGAAAATAAAATACGGTCGTCGCTTTGTCGTCGAATAGATACACTGTGCAATGCACAATAAATTACTAAACACGAATAATGTATTTCTAATACAATACCTAAGTTAAGTAGTTTTTATATAATTATACTTATACTATTCAAATGGTAAGAGTTTTACTTAGTAAAATTAATTGTTGGTTTAGCAACGTTTGAGTAGTATTCGTTGAATATTTTGAATAGTGGACAATGTTCGATGCCATTGCGTTCGCCTCGAAGAATAAGGACTCTGTTTACACTGTTGTTGGTTGAATAACATATTTGTATTAAAGTAAAGTAATGCTACAACTATTTTGAAAGTAAGCCAAATTCAAACCACTATCATATCCTTCTAGGTGTTGTATAAGTTTCCTCGCAATCTAGAAAAACAATGTAGAAGAACACAACTCAGGGGCTAAGTGGAAACCATTAATAGCGGGGAGCTTTGTTGAAACTAGAATATAAAGGCGAGGTGAAAATAACAAGAGCCTCGAACGATAGGAAAAAGATGGAAGAAAAAAGTACTTTCAGGGATGGTAACAATCAGATAACGGGCTGAGAAAATTCCAAACCCCCTTCGCGGATAACCCCAAAGGAGAGTCGGCCATTTACATGTATATTAGGGTTTAAGGAAGGCAGCTGCTCGCCTGTGGAAGGAGCAAGCAAAAGGACATCTTCAGTGCTCAAGATCGCTTTTGTAGATCTTAGCTTTCATTTGGGCTCCTCCTCTTCCCCTTGCTATTTTTACTTTTACTTTTTAAATTTGCCTCTCTTAAAGGGTGTGTATTAAGAAGCAATTAGAGCCCCATTGTCGGTCCAGGTTGATGAGAAGGGCTCTAATTAAAAATTTTCAAAGAAGCGCGGAAATGAAGGAGCGAAGGAGGCTCGGAGAGCGAGCTTTTCCCCAAGAACAGATTTTATGACGCCGATTAAAGTTCGCGGCGCCCAACTTTATCCTCGGAGCTTCTCTCCACCCTGCAGAGGAAGATTAATTTTCACCCTTAACGTAAATATAACATTACGGTCTTCTTTTCTCGTAGCTCATTTCCACTTCAGGTGGGGGAATTACGAGGTGCTTGGCTCAACGTTTTTATTGAGCTTATACTGAGTTCTTGGGATTAACCAGCTATTAGGTTTATGTACTGTTTTAAGGGGGCGTTATTCTGAATAACGAACTTTATACCGCCCAACAAATACCTGCCACGAATGTTATCTACGATGGTTTAACGTTCAATTCGTTTGATGATGATTACGTACTTATATACTACCAATTAAACGATTCTTTTTACTGTTTTACAATACGTTGAGTATTTTTTGGTCAATGCTCATGTGATAACAAGCCTTCTGTCCTTGAATTGGTTTTTTAAATTAAACTCAAACGTTTCTGGGGATTCTCCAGGTAGATCAATATTCAAAAGTGTAAACTATCTGCTTACTAATAGTTTTCTTTTTTTAAATCGAATTTAAAGTAATGAGTTTTTGAAAATCAAATTTAAAATTCGATTTAAAAAAAAACTATAAGTAAGTAGATATTTTACACTTTTGAATATTAATTTTCCTGAAGAAGCCCAAGTTCCTGGGGAGAAACGGAGTTTAATTAAAAAAAAAAAAAAAAAAAAAAAAAAAAAAAAAACAAGAACAGAAGGCCTTTTTATAAAGCTTGTTATAATCTGAACTGTCCGAATAAAGAAACGTTATAGTGCTCATGTGAGCGGCATACAACTAGTGCCCAGGTTTGGTGTAGCAATGTCCTTACAAACCTAGTGATTCTGGTGGAAGAATAGAAGGGAGAAACGTTTGATTATACAAGCAGTTCTTCTCTTAATGTTTAGAAACGTAAATACGTGGTTGGGTTGCTGGTTTTAAACAGATTTCTAATCTGGCAATGCTAGGTCTTTCGGAGACTTTAGTTTAATCCAAGTGTTGAACGAAACATTGCTACAAAATAGGAAATTCCGATTCCTTGTAAGTAAACAGTAGACTTACCGTGGAGTTCCTACGATTCCTCTATGTTGTTTAATATTTTTTACCTGCTGAAAAGATTTCAAGAACAGCGATGCGTTATCTAGATGAGAATGCGAGTTGAGGGTTTGGAATACATTGCCTTCAGTAAATATAAAAAAATCAACATTTTTCGCTTAATGCTTCAACGCCGCCAAAATTGTTGCAAGATTTGCACTCCCAAAAGGGTCTGAACGTTTATTCATCTTCATAGTTTGAACTTTGATACCTATGGTCAGTGATAATCTTGCTTATTATCATCGCTAATGATTTTGTATTTTGAAAATTCGATTTCAATTTACGGACTCAAATACCAAGCAACCGTCCAAACCGATAATTCGTTCTTTAATCTTCATTCTCTCTATCCACTTTTTTACAGCTGTACACTCTGAACACGCAGAAAAGATGTTCCTATCTGACATGTCTAGATTCAAAACACATGGAGATGGGGTTACAGCCAGGAAGACCAATGACTTTCGCCTTGGCCTGATGATTCCCGTGTTCAATATCCCTTCATCCTAGCCCTAGACTACACGGGTGTTTTTTGCACCATCTGATACACGGGTGGGGTTCTCATCGTGAATTTTTTTCAGTTCATCCCTAAGCCGAAAAATGAATTTTCCCAAATTTAAGAGGGTGTGTGGAATAAAACAAAAAAAGAATGAACAATTTCTAAAGATATCTCGATTTATTGCAACGTTTTGAGTAAAAATGAAGAGTGAAAAAAAAAAAAAATAAATAAATAAATATTTTCTGTTCATTAAAAATAATGGCAATTCCCGTTAAAAAAATATATGGGAGAAAAATCTTCAAAAACGTCAACTAGACAATAGGAACTAACATTAGAAAAGGAGAGAACATCAAAAATTGTATTAGCGTCCTCACAGGAGCATTCTAAAATTGATCATATTTTATAAAATTCGAGAAATCAAAACAATACAAAATTGGTTATTTTCCCCCAAATAATGAATATTTCTTGACCACTTACCGTGAAACCATGGTAGGTACCACTCATTTCTGCCGGTAAAAATAATAATAGAATGTTCAAAATATCAAAAGCATAAAACGAAAATCACTTTTCGATCACAGCAGATAAAAGAAATAAACTACTAGAACAAAACGAGTTCCGGTTTTCCAATCTTCTCTGGGGTAGAAAACCTTTTGCTAGCCGCCATAACGACAGAAACTGGAGGGAAAAATATGACTGAACACTGAAGGGGCAGACACAAGAGCGGTGCAGAAAACAGGTACACAGACACACGCGTGGGGTGTAGGGCACCCCAGAGCACCTTTGCGACCTTCCTGCTCGAGAACTGATGCAAAATTGAACGCGAAAACTCTCATTTAGGGTAGGGGGTGAACCCGAGAGTATATACACTATTACTAGGAATGCAACGAGGCGGGCATTGTCAAATGGCATTGTTTTGAACGCATGTTGGGTTGTCCGACACCCCACCCGTGTAGTCCAGGGTTGAGGACAATAAGGTTTTCCTTACGAGGTGAATCCTACGAAAACACGTTAGTTTCCGATTTTCTGCAATGAGTATCAGTTTACAAGGGAGCAATGTCTTTAGTGAGTGAGTGACATAAAAAACATACTAATGCAGAGCGAGAGGATATTCGACCTAAGTATTCGGAAATTATATTTCACCCGTCTCAGCGTCTAAAACGAGCTGGCGGAGCTGGTAAAATTAATATAAAGCATCTCCGTCTTCCCGCACTATATTGCAGAATACCTACATACGTTGCTCTACTACTCCGACCTTGGCTCAACCTCAATCCTTCTGAAACAAACAACTTGGGGAATAACATCCGCATGTGGGCTTTGGAATATTCTTAAAATCTAGTGAGGATAAAAGCTATATGAATACATTGTTCAATTTCTTATACAGATTTGATATGCGAATTATGAAGTATCGTACTAATTTTCAGCTACATTATCAAAGTCCTAAAATAATACAAAATCGATGTACTTAGTGAGCGGTATAAGAATCATGAAACTCTTTAAAGTAGTGATTCTCAACCTGGGTTGCCTGAGAACTTGGTCAGTAGGGTGCAAAAACATAACGCCAAATACGATGTCAAAGGCTGGGATCAGCTGAGTGGCAACTAAAGCTCTTCTCCATGCTATTAATTTTGCTATTTTCTATACTGTAATTCGACATGTTGCCTTTATAGTTACGAACACAGTCTCAATATGGTTATTCCAGCAGTCTAAGCACTGACTAACCTGTACATGTGGGTCCGCACGGGTAACCGGCTAGTATTTATTAAAAATAAGAAATTTTATAGGTAACCGATGGTTCTCGTGCGTTGTCCTAAATACCAACTAATGTCGTTACGAATTTCATCCTTTACATCATAACCTCTTCAACATCAAGGCCTCTTCAACTGTTGAGGAATGCCCTAACAAAACGCAATTTTATAGCTATCGACTTGGTTTGGTACTTGGACTCGTTACTAGACACGGAATATGCTGTGTAGTTTTCGATGCTGATCTGACACGATGTGGTGGAAATATCCTCGACGGTTTTTTGACGTGTTAAATTGATTGGAGACGATGTTTAGTTGAAGATCCGATGGAACGTCCGTATTATCGTCAACAATCATCGACGATTTCGGACGACAAATTTCCAAAACACATGTTTATTTTCGTTTCCAATGTTATGATTAGCTCAATCTTTCATCGCTAAAATATATCGACCGAGTATCATTTTTTGTGTTGTAACATTTGTACATTCACTTTTCAATTCCTATGTGTAACATAAGATGGAAAAAGTAGATTCTACTTTTTTTTCAGACTTCGAGAGAAATCAGGTCAGCGGATCCTCAAGTAGGTAGGCTGCGTGATACGGATGCTACATATAATAAAATACAAAAAACAATAATAAAATAAAAAAACATAGCACCTGGTGTGTATCTATAAATAGACTGTATATACCGACTTACCGACCATATGTTACATATTTATCTTCGTGTATAACACGTGAGCGCGACACGTTTGCTTTCAGGCTCGCAGAGAAGTTGACTGGAGGCATTTAAGAAAGGAGTGCGATTATCCAGGAGGTGAAACGTGAGGTGGTTCGGAGAGAGGTCGGAGGCTGCAAACATAATAAAAATAATACACTACTGCTCCGAGCCTCTTTTCTCCGTCGCACTTGTTCTCAATTCTCAACTTCCTGCCTGAAGGGAAAACCCTTGTGACATAAACCGTAATTCAAGTAACCCGCTACAGAAGTGACTTTGTTTGTATTTTGTTGGTTTGGCTCCGCTTACCTACGACACATTCAATGTGAAGGAATCGTAACAAATCCTAATTTAAGAAACTTTGAATATACTTATTGTTACGACTGATTTACTTTGACATTCAAAAGGATCAGTAAAATAAAATATTTAATATTGTGCGTGGGCCTTTTACGTTGTAATTACGTATCCTGTATGGACGCATTCTTATCCCTGTTCATATACCGCGTGTAAATATTTATTTTCAAGTGGACACACGAATTGGCCAGAGCCGAAGATAGATGTGAACTTGATACCAGGAAATAAAAGCTGTGCTTGCTATCCCCTCGACACTCATTTTTCCACGACTCATATCTATTTATTGGCATTAACATAATGTAACTCCATACCAAACACGACAGTGTTATTAAGTGACAGTGATACAGTGAAAAATTTCAAATATAAACTTATAAAACTTTCTCTGCGACACATTTTACTCACAGGAAGAGTTTTTAAACTTATTATTACACTCGTATCACTTGCTGCCTTACCTAATCATGATGTATGTATGACGTGCTTTATACTTTAGGGTCAATAAGTTATTATTATTACATTGAATAAAATTATTGAAAATACATTTTATGATTTTGTTAAGAAATAAAAATTGGCTGTCGAACAGGTTACGAACCAGGATTATCTGGGATCCTAAACGTTAGGCATTGGTCGCAAAATTTCATAGGCATTTTTTTCGTCTTGAAATCATTTTCCAAATATTTTCTTTGAAATCGACCAAAAAATTAAAAAAAAAAAAAATGTTAACCCCCCCCCCCCTCCTTCCTTACAAACTTTGTTGGTTTACGATTCAAGATACGTAGAATCCGAAAATCAAGAAAACAATTCGTCCGTACGACGTCCGAAGATTTTCTTCGAAACTGCTGACTCAAGGTTTATAAAATTTGGCAAAAAAACTATACATTGGCCGGTTATATGCCCTTACCACCGTCATCAATTTTTATTAGCCCTAAAGGTGCAAATAAGGGCTAAAAGGACTAAAAGGGCTTTTAAGGGCTGAAATATTGAAAAGTCGAGATCTCGCAAACTTTGAAGGTGACAGAAACGTTTTTTGGATCTCATTAATTGTCATCTTCCCAGAGATACGGATGAAATCACCCCGGTCGCTGTACGTACATCTGTTTGCTCACCCGAAGGGCTACGGACTTTAGCAGGAAAAAATCATTAACCTGAGAGCTAATCTTATCTGGAGGAACATCGCAAGAATCGCGTTGTATCTGCTAATATAGTTCCAATGGAATTTTCACTTCGGAAAATCGGGTTTATTAAAGATGTTGTCACCTGCAGAGGGAATTCTGAAGAGCAGATAGGTGATTTATTTTATGTAATTGATTTTCAGCTCTTGTTAAACACAATAAAAGTGTAGGTGTGTTTTTATTTTATTAATTTCCCTTCGGGCCTACACAAGTGCAGGTATATTTAGGAAGGTACCTAATGTAGATTCCGTTTAATAATTAAGGACAAGTGTCCTTTGTTGAAGGCCATTTAAATACAGGAAAAATAAACTTTTGTGTAATAGGTAATTTGAACTTCTATATACAAAATTCTGGCGTTCCATAGCCTAATTTGGGATCATATAAACCAATGTTATTATAATAATTAAACTCCTAAAGCCGAATTATCCCACACTTTAGATATTTTGCTAAGCAAGACAAATCATACAATTTTTGTTTACTTAGGTATCAATATAAATGAATAGCAATGAAATTCGCTCCGGAGCTCACTCTTATGATAATAGAAACGTCAATTATTTCAATTTAGGTAATTATTCATGTTTCATTAACTACCCATATACCAAGAATTCGTTTGCTCGTCTAGCGGTACTGCAAAAAATGTGGTCCTGCCCCTGCGGTCCTGCATCCTGCAATAATTCAAATCAGTGGCCATCCTAAAGACAAAACACGTAAAAAAAAGTTTCCCTCTTTTCACCTTCATGGGTAATACAATTGATTCTCCCTTCCCTACGCAATATCCACGAAAATGATGAATTATTTATTAGTAATTTTCGTGAATAGTTCCGTGTAACATTTATTTCAGTAGCCCTCATTTTTGTGTTATCTCATTATATAATTCTATACTCACTTAGTGTGAGTTACTAAACCTCAAATTTCAACAAAAATACGAATTTTCACAAAATTTGTGGTTTATACATCCTCGACCAATATGACACGTTTTAGAGCCACGTCAAGTGACAAATATACATGGATATAGTTTACAGAAGGCAAATTGATGTCCATTTTCTTCAAGGAATATCCGTGGTATAAGTGCTTACTTGATTATATTATTCTCGCTCTTCGAAATGAATAATTTTCGTTATAACCTTACATAGGTACATAGGAAAACTGGAGCTGGATCCATGAGAAGAGCTGTTGATTACATTACTGTCTGACATAACTAGTTGAGGAGCGCTAATCCCTTCCAAGGGCGAACTTGAGCTGAGGGGCTAAAGTTAGTTTTCCTCGCCAAGTTCACGCATAGGGCTAAGACCTATTTCCTGATAGAGGTTCGAAAGGGATGGAAGTTAGAAGGCAGTTTGAGTAAACTTGAGACGCCTGATTGTTTCATTTGATTCAAACTTTTTGGACGGATGGGGATTACACCATATTTTCCCCGGGATATTGTTGGGAGCAGCTACCTGCTTATTTGCTTTCTCACTCCGCTCTCTTGAGCGCCATATGGTGTTCCAGTGATCTCCTTATCCCTTTAACTCTGAGCAGGTCCTAGGATGAGAAAGACTTTTGCATTCTCCTTGCATGAAATTATCAAGTTTAAGGTGGCATGAAGGCAGAAGCCGCTTTTCCGGAAATCAAGTCAAGTTCTTCGTAACGCTCCAGGTGTCTTTGGGGCCAGGTACCACATCCCAGCATATTAGCCTCGAGAGAGAAAACGAAGTCCCATCAAATCTACGATTTGGAAGACCCCTTCCAATTTATTCAGTAAATGAAACTTCAGAATAATCCTGGAAACTTTGTTTTCAATTCATATTATTCGTACAAAAAAGAAATCACAAGGAAACCCCAACTTTCAATACGAACCAAGCAATATTAGAGGTATAACATAATGAGAAAATACTATTTCGGTAAGAAGGAACATACGAATACGGAGAAAAACATTCTGTTACGACGCCCGTATTAAGCACTTGGCACTTCCTAGGCTATGAGATCCTTTAGTTTTTGAGAAATTCATGTACATATATATCCCTGGATGTGTTTGCGTTATGATAAATTTTTTGTTAATAGAACGAGTGACTACCTACTAGCCCTTCCAGAAACAGGCCTGCGAGTGAATCACCTGCTGAGCCTAATCTAACGAAATCTCAAAGTATTTTTGAAGAGTGAAAATTTAATAATGGGTTAAAGAAAACTCTTATGGAATGGATAAAAGATATATTAAATTTTTGACTAAAATACCAAAATTCTTAGAAATATTTTGACAGAGAAAAAAGCCGTACGTTTAGTAATATATAGTTTTGAGCTTAGAATATTTATAAATTACACAATTTTATATTAGGTAGATGAGAGTAGGTGGATTTTGAGGCCGGGGCCTGTGTTGGTAAAAGAGAGGTTGAGGAGAAGCTTTAGGGGTGCTTAGCTACTTAATTTGGGGTGCTACTAGTCAATTTTACTTTTACATTGATAATTAGGGGAGAAAAGTATGTTTGCGAGTAGAGAAATATGGTTTTTTTTCTATGAAATTTAGGGTTTCATGAAAAATGTCGCTCTATGAAAATCCGAGTTTGGGGCCGCTTTCTACGTATTTTTTTACGCTGAATGAAAATGGTAACTCTTGCAGATCTCTCCACCTCGATTATAACCGAGTTTTACACGTTTACTAACTGGTTTTACCCTTAAAAACACATAAAATTGAGCATAAAAAATGAACTAAAAATTCGTGAGAGGGTAATTTTTCACAAAATCCTCGATTTCATAGAAAAAAACCATGTTTTTCAACATACATACATACTTCCTCCCCCAATTAGTAAAATAATAGTAAAATTGACTAGACCGTTCAAAAATTGACAGCTAGAGGAAGTTTTTTCTAAACAGCGCCTGCCGAAAAACCCCCATACTAGAAACAGAAAATCGGATGAAAACAGTCGATTTTGAATGTTTTTTTCTAATTTCGTAGGTACTTTGACCTTTTTTTTACCAACCAAAACTAACTCAAAATACTTTATTTTATATTAGGATTTAAGGAAGTTTAACGATATTTTCAACGATGTTCTTAGTTTCAAGTTTACCGTGACTCTAAGGAGAGTTATGGCCATTTTAATGTCAAAAAGTACAAAACACGAAAAAATCTTTAAATTTTAATAACTCAAAAACAAAGCGTTTTAAAAAAATCTCTAAGGGGAACTTTCGATCAGAAATGAGCTAAAATCGAACCCCTGTTTTTGTTCTATAATCACTGTAGACACCGTGTGGTGTTTATAGTGATATGGTCAATTGTAAACGCATGCCGTACACTAGTCCTTTCTTTGGTCGTGGGGCTCTGTGTCCGATTCGCGGGAGATGTATGATTACGAGCGTGAGCTGAGTTGCGAATGAGTTTCCCGGCAAACTCTCGCCGCAGCCCCCGAGCTCTAGCCCATTGCTGTGTATGACGATGCGATGCGAGACGAGTACAAACTGACTTTATTGTTCAAAGAACACGTTCGCCGGTGGGTTAACAGACGCCATCTCTCGCCCTTTCTGTGGTGAATCTCCTAATGAGTCAGTCCTGACTTCCCGAGTCCAGCCCTTCATCATGGATACCAACCGTCCACAGAGAGAGATTTGGTTTGCCTCTCAAATAGCTTTGGACTTTGATAAAAATGCCTTTCAACAATGAAAATGATTGATTAGTGATGGTCAATAGTTAGATTACGTACTTATCTAATTGCTCTTGAGAGCCATCAATCGTCGTACATTACCTAGAGTAGTTCTGTTACCCCAAAAACTGGCCAAAATTCAGAACTTCGAATTTTGACATTTATGCCTTGTCGCTGAGCCAGTTAAAATTTCGCATTACGAAAAACTTCAATATTTTCAGATGAGGCATGTTATTTTCCTAATCGACCCATGAAGCTGAGCTGAGCGAACTGTCAATTTCTTCCCTAATCGTCCCATGATGCTAAAATTTAAAGTGGAGCTTCTCTACTACACTTAGAATGGAATTCTAACGGCACCACGACTCTGTACAGCTGAGTGCGTTTTCGATGGTGGTATTATAAATGGATTCTCTGTTCTGTAGGAGACGTAGAATATACTAACAACGGAACCACTCTGATCGGCTGAATGAGCTCCATCAAGACTGATTTCTCTCCCAATCTCCCTACGATGCTGAAATTTGGATCGGAGCTATCAGGTTCAGGTAGAATAGAGTTTCAACCTATAAGCAGATCCTGGTTAGCAGACTGAGCTGTTAAATTTTTTATTTTTTTATTTTGTCATTGTCGTAGCCTGGCTGCAGTAGTTCAATAGTAATGACGCTTGATTTTTACGTTAGACCATGAGCAGTGGAAACTATCAATTTCTAAGTAATGAAATTGAAAGGAGAGCATTCGCAGCACAACCCGCTCATTCCCAGAAAATGTCATTGAAATCAAATGAAAACAGTAGAAGTTGTACTTGTTGCAAGGATTCCACATTTTGGCGTGCGCAGCAGCTAATATTGATGCGGTCGTGATGAAATTGATTAGAAGAGATTCTAACCTTGTCTTTACTAACCTATAAGTTTGAACGATATCGGACGACTAAAACGTGAGAAAATTATGCTTGATGGAATTTACGTTTGTTTATGCGTGGAGTGAAGTATTGATTGTTATGCAATAAAAATGATAGGAGACTGTGTACAATACATTCCACACATTTCTCTTAAAAATAAATTTCACTCAAAGGCGGAGGCGGACACAATTAAGTTGCTCAGAATGGATTAACATTTAAAATGCGAGTGGAAATTTTGATTTTGGTGACTACAAATTTTTCATCTCCCGAAAATGAAAGCACTGTTTCCGCTACTGTTGGTATTAGGCAGTAGAATCGGAAGTGAAATTGTATACAGTAACAACCAATCGCGTCACGTTACTGTAAAACAAAGTCTGCCAAATTGGGTATGGTAAGTAGCTTCTTCTTATTCGTATCATGCGTAAAGGTCATTGAAATCATGAAATTCTATTTCGGAAAATAGTAAATCAGGGGACAACGTAAACTTCAAAATCGGTTAATTAGGAAGAAAATAATGCTTGAAGCAATTTACGTTTGCATATGAGCAGAATGAAGTAATGATTTGAGGATAGTGAAATTGGCAGGGGACTCTACAGCATAACCCGCACATTCCCAGTCGAATTTCACCAAGCTCTGATCACAAGTGTGGGAATAAAGCTCGTGATAAGGATTAAATATTCGCGCATGCGCAGCAGACTGATAGTACAATCGTGTTGAAATCGATATGAGCGTTATTGGACGACTAGGGCGTGAGAAAATGATGATTGATAGAATTTACGATTGCGCATGCTCAGCGAGAAGAATTGACTTAGAATCACTGAAACTGATAGGGGATCATCTATACCCTAACCCGCACGTTCACTGAAAATTGATTCAAAGTCGGTAGAAAATTGTGAGAATGAAGCTTGTTACAAGGATTTCATGACACTCGATAGACTGACGGAACGAAAATTTTTCAGAATGGTCTAAACGTAAAATGATAGTGAAAATTTTGATTTTGGAGACAAAAAATTTTTCATCTCCCGAAAATGAAAACAATGCTTCAGTTATCTATAGGTAGATTAGGAAGCAGTATAGTTTTACGGTTTCGCTTTCGCAATGTGAGTCATACTTATTCAGCTCAAGCCCATTTACACAGCCATCATTTGTCCTGGAAAATTCTTGATGTGATCAAGAATATCCAATATGAAAGAAGTGGTTTTTACCAAATGTTTCCTTTCCCATAGATTTGTTTCAACGGTGTTTTCTACTCAAGAAGGAGATACACTCTGTTGATGATTCTTTCTAGGGTTTCCACGAGGCTGGAGGAAAAATATGGGGCCAAAGTAAACGGGGTGGCCACCAACTGTATCAACAGAAGAGAATGCGTGGGAGGTGAAAATGAGGAAAAATCACTTTCCTCAACCTCGGCCGAAGGATTCTGAAGCAAAGGCGGCAGCTTTTTTTCCCTTGTGTTTTTTCTCTCTAGTTTTCAACCCATTTTTCTACCACCGAGATGTAGGAAGTACCACTAGGTTACCCTCTCCTTGGAATAAATCATTCTGCAGGGTCCAAGCTTGTGATGGATAGGGTTAAAACATAAATAACGTGGAGGGCGAACACCCCCCCTCGTATTGCACTGGCTTCTAAATCCCCCCCCCCCCCCCCAAAAAATAAAACCCACCTATATGTAAACCAGTAGCCACCTTTGCTCAGTCTCCTTACCGCCAACTCCCACATAGCAAACATTTCAGTTTCAGCACACAGCTAATCAAAAGAATAAATCGATCCAAACTAGAATGCCCCAATAGTGGTTGCGATTATGTTTACAAAATTATTTGAGAAGGATCACCTCTATCTAAACAACTATTCACACAACTACGCTCATACCTCAGATTGTTGGCCACGCGCAGTGGTTTACGTAATACGGTTAGGTAAATTGATAGCTTTCCATCGAATAGGGAACGATTCTTGTGTGATGAAAACTACAGGAGTTAGATTTCGCAAGAAACACGTTGGTTGTAAGAGAATATCATTCATTAGAAAAAATGGTAATATTTAGGGCAACGGAAGGGGTAACAGAATTTTTCTGTTAACCCCCAGCGATAAGAAATATAATTCATGTCAAAACAAAAAAATTTCACAACAGAATTTTATTGCGTCCTCTGTCTCCAATAAATAGTCTACAAAACTTGCTGTTTGCATAATTTATGGCCGGAGTACAGAGAGTACTAGGAGAACTCATTCTATTAATTAAAATATTGTTTAGTTAATAAGGAAAATTCATTCTTTTGAAATTATATCTCAACTTCCAAGTAGGTACTTACTATTGTAAAGATCTACATCAACTGATAACGTTTCGCTTAGAGATGATATTTCCAGGAAAATTAATGCTCACAACGAGTAATGCCTCATAACTGAAACCTAATACGACTCTGTTTTTTATACGCTTTATTTGTTCTAAACCTAAATACGCCATATACAGGTTATCCTCACCGCAGAATGGATCTTTCTAATGAACTGCAATTTGTAAATTGACGCCCTCGTCGGAATCGAGATGTGAGTATTAATAATCCTGACGATGATTCAATCGATCTAAGAAACGGCTTTTACGAAAGTTGGCTTAAAATTGACGGCATTGTCAATGTAAACAATACATCTGCTATGCGAAACTTGTACACCTCACTAACAGAGGAACCCAACACGCATGAATCAATTATAGGTCTCACAAAACAGCAACAACTGATATTGGAGGTCCTTACATACCTTCAGCCGAAACCCCAGACTCCTTGCAATACATAGTTAGAAAATCAGGCATTGCAAACTCATGTTGAACCTAGAGCCAAAATTGAGGTTCTTGAAGCACAATTAGAGTCTGTCTTCTTCACACATAAACCCACATATGTTATTGGAGTGGAGGAGCCATCTTCACCGACAGCTCCTACAATCATTTTGATATGCGAGCTTACATAATTCGCCCAGGTTCAGCCGAAATTAACGAATTTGTTAACTAATCATCCTGCTAATTGACCGCACTCCGGCGATTGTGATAAGATTGATAAGCCCGACTTCTAGGGGATAACTCTCCGTTGACCCGACGATTATGGTTTAACTACTCTTCTACCTTCAGGCGTTCAATTAAGTTCTGAAAATCTTTTTCCATTCTGTACTGATTCGCAGCTTTCTTTGCTAAACGTGGTCCTGTAGATAAGGGTATCTCTCAAGGGCCCATACCACCCAACCGATCACAGGACATTACTGAACAAATCATTCTTCCTTGCTTACTAATTCTAAGAGAAATGTGTCTCCCGAACTAGAAGCTAGGGTAAATCTGGAAACACTCCCAATCCTTGACTCGCTCTGATAATTTAGTTTCTACTGCTGCTACATTCAACCACGGGGAAACTAAAAAGAATGGTCACAAAGACCGTCGTGGACGACGAAATGGAGTTGTCGGCAGTGGAAGTGTTTAGAATGGTTCATTGCCTTCCGCTGGGATCAGGAGAAGCTGGTTTTTTGTTGGAAATGTTAAGAAGGACACGTCTGTAAGTAGAAGCAGTAAAAACATATCTAACTTCCGAATTGCCAGAGGTCTAATGGGCAGTCGAGAATCTCAACAGTGAAGGTTTCTAAAAATGCTCTTAAGTTGGTTTGAACGGTCGTTTTCGTGATAAGGTCATGGGTACCAGAGTTTTGGCCTTCTGGCTAGATTATCCGTAGAGCGGAGGGACAAATGCAACCCGGAGGGAACACTCATTTGGCGTCATCATCACGCATATTTCTTCAGAATGTCAATGGATTATCAGAGACCAAAATTACTGGACTAAATCTCCACCTATCCAACTTTCCAGCGAATTATTTTGTATGCTTAACCGAGCATTGGCTATGTTTACCTGAGTTGGAATTGGTCCAGCTGGATGACTTCAATCTTCACTCTCATATCACTCGTTCCAAAGGCGAGGACGGATGATCAGCTATATTTGTTCGAAGCCGAATTTCAGTGATGAACAGACCTGATCTTGCCAGTTGTCAATATCTTGTAACTTTGAGTGTGCTGCAATCGAGGTTAAACGATCGATTTTTTGGTCGACAGGAGCCTATTGCTATCTCTGATGACCTCATTGCCATCAATTGGTGTGAAAATACTCTGCTGAAGGACGTTAATGATAAATACAGACACTTCTGGGAGGTATTTCTGGCCCTCTTCGATCAACATTTTCCTATCATAAGGGTAATTGCCCTTTGAAGAAATTCATAAATAGCTAAACGTCAATCATCTACTACTTCTTCTACGTGCTTTTCAGAATACTTCTTGTCATGATTGAATAGACACTATCGAGGTCTCTTGAAAAAGCATTCGTTCCTGCTTAAGGAAACAACACTAAGAATTTCAATGATCTTACCCTACCACAGTCATCTAACCCAACAAAGATGGCGTGGAACATTGCAAAGAACAAAAGCCAGACCTCTGAGACACCGGAGTTGATGCACAATGGCTCGTTGACAACTGATCCTTCGACCTTGGCCGAGCTTTTCTCGGACCATTTTGGAAAGTACAGATCATCGATTGCCCATCATGGATTCCCCGAGCCTCGCAAGGCAGCTTTATTTGAGACGGGTCAGAAGCTGAAAAACACTGCTGGTAGACCTGATGGAGTTTCCGCTGCTATTTCCAAAAACGGCATAGGGACAATCGCTCCTGTGCTATGTGCCATGTTCAATACCTCCTTCAGTAGACTGTTTTTTCGACCTTTGAAACATCCTCTTGTTACGCCTATTCCAAAAAAGGGTGACTTATCGGATGTAAGCAATTATAGGCCAATCAGTTTATCAAGTTTCCTAGCTATAGTTCTGGAGAGCTTAATGGTGTCTAGACTCTTAGCATTCCTGGACTCCATCAGGGTTTTCAATGATTCCCAACTTAGATTCCGGAGAGGGCGGTCAATTGAGACTGCCTTAGCTGAGCTCATTGACTTTTTATGCTTAAACGTAGACAAGGGTTTGCTTGTAGCAGCTTGTATGGTGGACCTCACAAAAGCCTTTATATTACTTCCCCCGATATCCTGTTTGCAAAGATGGAAAAAATCGGCATTAGAGGCGTGGCCAATGACTAATTGAGGTCCTTCCTCACCTAGCCGCCATGGTCTGTGCAAATAATGGGAAACTCTAGAACTCACCTGTCAACTGTCAAGTACCTCTCGAGATCAGTTCACCAGGGCAGCCTGATTGCACCCATTCTCTTTCTCATAACGATTAATGACCTACCTGAAGTGTTGCTTGATGAAAGCACACACGTCATTAACTTTGCGGATGACACGAACTTCATTGTGTCCGCAGTTTCTGAGTAGGATTCGTCTGGTTCAAGAGAAGTTCAACCTGCTTAAGCATCGAGCACTCAATAACCATCTTCTGCTAAATGATAGCAAGACTAATCTCATTCTTTTCAGTGCTTGGGTCCCATCTATCTCCTCCACCACCTGCTTTGCGACGCTCCGATAATTACAGCTCTCAGCACCGAATTCCTGGGCATCATTCTTGACTCCACTCTCAGCTTCAAACAAAATGTGATGTAGCTCAGGAAGAAACTCAGGTAGTTGTGTTCTGCATTCGCAAAATACGCCCAATCACATCTAGGAAGGTGGCACTCATGACTCATCATGAATTGTTTGTTTCATGCGCCAAATTCGTTATTCTGTCATGGGCGTCACAAACCAACCTTAAGCCAATTTTTGTTATCCAGAAGCGTGCGGTTCGGATTGTCTTGGGCTTGCCTTCCAACTCATGTTGCAGAGGTTGCTTCAGGTCTGTGGGCCTTTTGACTCTACCATCGATTTTAATCTTGGGGGTAGTCATTTTCTACCTGAAGTATCGAGTTATATTTAAAGACAACTCCTTGAACCATGCGCATTAGACCAGATCCAACCAAATTCTTCTGCGCATCCCCCACCATCGTCTAGAAAGTACATTGTCATAGTAGTTATAAATCACTTTTTCCTCTACATTAAATATTATGATCTGCATCCAATTATTATGATCTACATTCAATTATGATCCAACTATTATGATCTACATTCAATATTATGATGAATTACTGATTAACACACCACAGGCCACAGGGGGGGGGTGTACCCTACAAGGATCGTAGGGTACACCCTCACAGGGCCTCTTATTGAGAAGCGTTTGTGAAAACCCGACTGATATTGGCTGATGAGGTAGTTGCTCTCATGAAACCATAACAAGCTACAGTCCCATCCAGGTACCATTGGCTGGGACCATTGCTTCCAGGATCTTGCTCATGAAACAAGTAAGGGAGATGGGTCTGTAACTAGCAGCCTTACAAGGGTCTTTGCCCTCTATGTGCAGAGGGACAATGATAGCCTCCCTCCAGGAGGAAGGATAGTTAACCGAGGAATTTATAGAATTATACAGCCTCAAGAGAGTGTGCTTTTGCTTCTGCGGGAGATTGACCAACATTTCATATTGGATCGTATCCTTCCCAGCTGTCAGTCCTGTTTGTTTTCTTCATTGCTCTCTCTAGTTCACCCATTGTTAATGGCTTGTCAATTGAGGGAATGGACGACGGCAAGAGCTGAGGGAGAGGTGCCATTTCAACCTCCACCGTGTGTCGCCAAAAGTCATTTGGGCACGCTTTATCACGGGACACATGGACCTCATGAGAAGCCAATGTGTCAGCAACGAACTTGGGTTCCTGAGCCACATCACCCTGAGGTGTGGTGATAGATGGAATAGTTGGTGGTGGAAGACCCTTTATTGCACGTACCTTTCGCCATACATCTTTAGGAGGAGTACGATCCTTAATTTTACTGACATATTAGCGAAAGGAGCTGACTTGGGCCTGGCGCTTGAGCTGGCGCTCACGGGCTCTGGCTCGCTTGAATATAGCGTAATTTTCAGTAGTAAGTCTTCAGTGGGATCTATTTGATGCTGACTTTTGGCCTTGTTGGCTTCTCGCACTTCCCAATTCCACCATGGGACATGATTGCGTCCCTTGGTGGGGTCAGTTTTTGGGATAGCAGCTGATGCTGCTTCAAGGATAGCAGAGGTGAAGTTGGTAACGTCATCCTCAATGTTTCCACTGAGATTGACGTGTACCATCTGCTCCCTATAAAGATCCCAGTCAGCCTCTTCCAACTTTCAGCGAGGAAGTGATATGAAAAGTAAATGCCGACTTTCTGTATCAATTTTGATAGGAAAGTGGTCCGAGTGATGAAGGTCCGGCAAAGGATTCCAAGTCAATGTACCCCTCAAGGAGAGAGAGCACATGGCAAGATCGATTACGGACATCGCACCATGGATAGGCGACAAGTATGTTGGACGGCAATGTTGGTCGGGAATAGTTTTAACGTAACTAAGTGTTATGTACTGCGCTAATGTTATATTGAGTTGGTTACGTCCACAGAACATATAATAAATATTGTTTCTATGTTATGTGGTTACATCGAGGGGACACTTGGTTGGTAAATTATCAGGTTCAAGTTGGAACTTGATTGGTGACATTTGAATTGAAGTCTTATTGGGACTGCTGAGTAATATAATCCTGAACTGTTTATTTTTCTAGGAGTATCTTTTTTCAAACATATCTTAATGATGTTGAGTATGCAATAGGGGTGTCACCACACTTAACCCAACTTATTTCACCCAATGCACTTTTGTATGAGGCTAACTCATCCCTTAAAATTTTCTGTGGTGGGACTGCAGGGGAGACAACAGGGACGAACGGTTCAGCCTGACCATTTTAAGGAGTGTTGTACGGGGGAGAATATTTCAGAGTTACTAAATGTAATTCATAAAATTTTTTAAATATCAGAGCTTGAAAATGGAGGGCCATTATCTGCATCCCAAAACGAGAAAATACATCTAATAGGAAATTTGACTCATTTGCAACGTTATATGACGGTACTAGGGCTGCCTCCGGCCATTTTGAAAAGCTGTCTACTAGAAGTGCATAATTTCCCCCCCAAAATGAAGGATATCTACGTGGACTCGCTTAAAAAGGTAAGTGGCTGGGGGCCATAAATTGCGAAACTTTGGCTCTGGATTGTGGGTTGCAAAGTTGGCACAAAGATCACAGGATTGAGCAAAAACTGTGATATCCTGGCCAATGGCTAGCCATCAAACGTACGACCTCACCCTCTTCTTCATTGGAGGAACCCCCGTGGGTCCATGGTGCAGGATCTGTAAAACTTGACTTTCCAAAGCTTCGGGGATGACCAAATTGATCATGGCAAAAAGTACAGCCGTGATCAAAAGCAATTCATTTTTAATCCTAAAAAACTGAGATAGAGATCCCCCAGGTTCTGCCGACCGACTTCCCCTAATCCGTGGGATAACCTGTTCAAGAAGGTGATCCCTGGCAGTGGAATTAGAAATGTCAATAAACGACAGCGGTAGGAGGAGCGTGTGTAGGAAACATCATTCTGTGATCTCTAATTGCTGAGAGCTGTTAAGCCTTGATAGGGCGTCTGCATATGGGATTAGAGTCCTCTTTCTATGTATTAGTATAATTGGATGGAGGGAGAATTTCCGCCCACCTAACTTGTCGGGCTAATGCCCCCGCCTTAAAAAAAAAAAAAAAAAAAAAAAAAAAAAAAAAAAAAAAAAAACGCATTGCCTACTACTATTTCATCTAAAAACAATAAATGCAAAAAATTTCATAATTGAAAGTGGGAATGGTCGTACTTTAAAAAACCCGAAATCCTGACAGCAGTTTTCGTCGTCAGGTTGTCAGCTGTCGTCACCACAACAACTGGTAGGCACCTCCACTTTTAACCGACTTCATTGTGAGGAGTCGAATTGAGTTCCGAAAGTTTGAGTGCAAAATCCATTGGGCGAATTATTTTTAGGAGATTTTGGGGGGATTTAGGTGTAACTGCGTTGGGTTAAACGGATTTGGGTGAAACCCATTGGGTGAAGTGTCAAGTAATCACAATAGGACCTGTAACCTGTAAGAGAAGCGAGTGGGTAAAGCATCTTCTATACCTATTAAATACCTGACTTTGTTACTAGTCAACTTGATACTAAACTTCGTAACCCCCCCCCCCCCCCCCCCCCACACACACACACACACTGAGTGCGGTAGTCAATAATTTCAACATAAAGAATCACTTTAATCAGCAAAGTGAACTCTGAAACTATTTTGGTTCGTATTTAATTTGGGATGCTGAGTGTTGGAATGGGATATCTCAGAATGCGGTAGGGTGTAACTACAATTTGAAGAATCACCCTAATTAGCTGAGTGACCTGTATACCTAATATTTTGTTTCAATCGAACTTGAGATGCTTAAAATTGGTAGGAGACGTCTTTGGGAGTGGTAGAGTATAAATATTTCAACCTGAGAAACCATTCTAATTAAGAGTGGGCTCTTTAGCTTATTTTGTTCCTATTCATCTTTTTAGATGCACCTATGTTGAATTTTTGAACGGGGTATCTCTGGTTGCAGCTCGAGATAACATTCTAATCAGCAGGGCTGTAGCTAATTTAGCTGAACTCTGCTGAATTTCGCTACAAGTTCTGAACCTTGGAACGGACGGATGGTGATGGTATAGGTATAATAATGTTTCGGATGAGCGAGCGAAGCGAGCGGGCACAGCTGTCATTGATAGGTACCCGTATAAATTAGAAGTGCCTAAACTGAACAATTCAATCAATAACAATAGAGGGTAACTTTGGGTGGTTAATAGAGAGTTTTTGTACTTCTCGTATTCATTTTCTCGTATACGAAAATGGCCTTTCCGAAACGAGAAGAAGTTTTCGTAACGTGGAAACGCTTTTCGGAACGGGAAGAGTCAGCTTTACTCGTGCTCAGCTTTTTCGGAATCGTAATTACGAGACGAAAACTTGACCTTCCTCTAGGATAACACTCTAGAATAACTTAGCAACTATCATGCAGTTGGCATGGATACACATACACACCCATCTACTGCTAATAATACTGGCACTCCGAATTTCATTAGCAACAAAGTTATTGATTATGTACATTTACGAATTATAGTAAGAATCATCTATGTTTGGAACCCCTTGTTTTGCCATCCTCTACCGTGAGGTGTGAAGTTTCACTCAATTTTCTTATTCGGACTTATCAAGATTCACTTTTTATGGATTCATGAATATGATTGAAATGATTAGAATGAAAGATTTCACCTTAAAGAAGGCTTTATTCTACATAAAATGCAACAGAACGAGTAGATAGAAGAAATTGGGTTTCCACAACAGTTTGTTGTAAACAAGTAACCATATAACGCACATGCTAGTAATTGTAATAACACTACATTCACCCTCTTCTTATTTTTGAACATAGTCCTGGAGATAAGAAGGCGGTCTCTTTGATCTAGAACTTCTTCTTGGGGTTTTAGATCCTCCCATAACAAGTGAAGGATCAACAAGGTGCGACTTAGTCGATGTATCCGATGAATGATGACCATTCTGTGTAGGAGTAGGATCTGGCTGTGATGGTGAAAGTCCTTGAATTTTCTGTTCGTTGTATACAACAGTAGTAGGTTGAGGTAACAGGGTTGGATTCGGAGATGCCTCATCATTTACGTTGGTATTTGGTGCACTTGATGGTGAAGGTTGGGCTTCTTCCTGAGAGGAATTCGGTTCTCCTCCTGTTGGTGCCAGGTGTCGGGTTGAAACTGTAGTTTCCCTACCATCAGGGTATCGTACAAGTGCGTATTCGTGGTTACCATCCACGAGAGTTACTTCTTCCACCAGTTACTTTGATTGCCTGTTGAACTTTTTGAGTAGAACAGTCCCTGGTGTCAAAAGCCACGATGGTATAGATTGTCCATTGCCAGATCGCCTGGGATGATTGAACATTCGCTCATGGGGTGTGGCATTAATGCTAGTGCACAGGAGGGACCTAATTGCATGTAAAGCCTCAGGTAGTACCGTCTCCCACTGTGTGGTTTTTAATCCTTTTCCTTTCGGGGAATCCCATTGTATCTTTCCACTTGCCCATTGCCTTGGGGATTGTAAGCAGTTGTGCGGCTTGTGGCTACCCCAAATGAAGCAAGGAAAGTTTTCAACTCCTGGGACATGAATGATGAGCCACGGTCCGAGTGGATGTAGGAGGGTTCTCCGAAAATACTGAAAAGTGTGAAGAAACAATTTTTCACAGTGGAAGCACTAGTATCCTGACAAGCAAAGGCAAACGGGAACCTGGAGTATTCATCCACAATTGTGAGGATGTACCGATTTCTGGATTGTGAAGGTATTGGTCCCTTGAAATCCACATTGAGTCTTTCAAAGGGAATTGTGGCTTTTATTAATGTGCCCTGGTGCCGAAAGAATTTGGGCTTCAGTTCAGAGCAGACTTTACAGCTCGATGTTACTCTTCTGACGTCCTCTATAGAATAGGGCAGGTTTTTGCTTCGTATCCAGTGATGTAATCGAGTTATACCTGGATGGCAGAGAGATTGGTGAAGAGCAGAAAGGTTATCTAGTCCTGATGAAATGGTGCAGACTCTAGAAAGTGCATCTGCAGCAACATTTTCTTTTCCTGGTCGATAGACTATATCATAGGAATAACAGGAGAGGTCTAGACGCCATCGGGTGATCTTTTCGTTCTTTATTTTGCCAGAATGCTTCGTGTCAAACATGAAAGATACAGATCGTTGATCTGTTATCAAACGAAAATGTCGACCTAAGAGAAAATGGCGCCAGTGACGAACAGCTTCCACTATGGCGTAGTCTTCTTTTTCAACCAACGAGTGTTTCTGCTCGGATTTGTTTAATGTTCGGGAAAAGAAAGCGACAGGTCTTCCAGCTTGAGTAAGAGTGGCTGCTACAGTAGTGTCTGATGCATCAGTCTCCACACAGAATGGAGAATCTCCATCAATGCAAGTTAAAGACGCTCCCATCAAGGCTTTCTTCATGTCCGAGAAGGAAGTAAGTGCTTCAATTGAAAGGGGAAATGAACTGTTCACCAGTGGTCTCAACTTTTCCGAGAAATTTTGGATGAATCTCGAGTAATGGGAAAACATCCCTAAAGCTCTTCGAAGAGAGGCTGTGTCAGTAGGAGGAGGAAGCTCTTGAAGCGGCTTCATTCTTTCTGGATCAGGGCGAAGGGTGCCATTAGAGATTGTGTGCCCTAGAAGATTGATCGTTCGCAGAGAAAATGAACTTTTTTCATTGTTAACTGTGAGTTTGAATTTTTCAGCAGCCTTGAAGAATCTTTCCAAGTTTGCATCGTGTTCTTCTTGATTTCGTCCACAGCAAGTAACATCATCTAAGTACGCAAAGGTGTCCTTGAGACATTCACTACGTATAATACCGTCAATTACTCTCTGGAAAGCAGCAACCCCATTAGTAACACCAAAAGGGATGCGAGTAAACTGGTATAACTCGCCAAGAGCCTCAAAGGCTGTGAATGGGCGATCCTCTTCACGTATTGGTACCTGGTGGTAGGCGCTGCGGAGATCAATAGTGCTAAAAACCTTGTATTTTGCAACCTTGTTCACAATCTCATCGATTCGAGGTAACGGATATGCATCTAAGTGTGTGTAACGATTGATCGTTCTTGAATAATCAATAACCATGCGCCGTTTATGGAAACCCGCTACAACATGTACTTGTGCTCGCCATGGAGAGATACTTTTCTCCACCACTCCTTCCTCTATTAGTTTTCTTAATTCTGCCTCTATAAACTTCAAGTCTGTGTCAGTGTGTCGCCTAGACTTAATAGCAATTGGTTTACAGTCAGAGGTTAGATGTGCGAAGAGTCTTGCGGGCTCCACATTTGCAGCTTGGAAGACACAAACCTGCAAAGGCGCTTTAGGACCCCCAAAGTCAAACTGAACAATGGAATGTTGTTTGAGGATGTCTCGTCCGATGATCAGTGCAGCACATAGATCTGGAAGAACAGATAGAGAAACACTAGAATATTGATGACCAAGAGTAGTAAGTGGGTACGTTTGGATCAAATGAGAGAAAACTAACAGTAAAATATTTAAAGTGAAAACTAACAGTAAAATATTTAAAGTGAAAACTAACAGTAAAATATTTAAAGTGACACCAAACAGTAAAATATTTAAAGTGAAAACTAACAGTAAAAACTTTTTAACACAAAACATCAGAACCAGTGACTTTTTCATTTGGCGGGGTAAGTTAAAAGAATAACATTTATAATAAAAATGAGTACAAGCGCATTACAAAAACTTAATTTTGATAGTGGAAATTTTTGTCAAAATTGTGAAAACGACGAGAAATTTCTACTAGAAAACGACATTTTAATTTGCAAAGTATGTTTTTCAGAAGTTATACAAATGACTTATTTTAATAATAGATCTTATAACGTCGTAGTACCAAAATACAAATATGATCGTGTTAGTCACTTTAAAAAATGTATTCAAAAGTATCAAGGAAAGCAATATACTTTTATAAACCCCACTATTTATTCAGACCTCGAGCGCTTATTGATATTTCATGGAATAATTAAAGACGAGCGAGAATCTAGGTCTAAAAAATTTGCAAACGTAAAAAAATCTCATATTATACATTTCTTAAAAGAACTCGGATATACTAAACATTATGACGATTATGTACTTATACACGCAAATTTAACTGGTCAAAAATTAAACGACATAAGTCATCTGGAAAACATTCTAGTCAAAGATTTTGAAAAATTTTCTGAAAAATATTCGTCTATATTTACAAATTCAGAAAGAAAAAATTTTATAAATACAAAGTTTATTTTATACAGACTGTTATTGAGACACAACCATAAATTAGACGAAGGAGATTTTCTTACAGTAAAATCTCTTGATCGTAAAAATGAAACAGACAGAATTTGTAAAGCTATATTCGACTCTTTAGGGTGGGAATACAAAACTAAGTAATTTTTTAATGAACACTGCTCATTAAAAAATAAAATCTCCTTCCCCCCAGCATTCTGAGCTTTAGCAAGCGTAAAAATTATCCTCAAACTGCTTCTTCAGTATAGCTTTATACACAATGTAAGCCACTAATCTAAGTTGATGTTCAGTGACATTTTTAGGAACCTTAATATTTTTTTTATTAAGGAATGCCTTTACTTCCTCCTTTGTACGGAGTGGTGGTTTACCATCGACACCAAATAAACCTTCTGTAAGCATCAATTTACTAAATCTATACTCCTTCAATTCATGTAAAATATTCTCTAGTGCGTAAACGTTTTTTTCATAAAATTGAAATTCAGGTGTCTTTACAAACTTCCAGAAACCTCCATGTTCTTTACATAAATTTAATGCTTCGTCGTCTAAACCCATAGCTCTTTATTTATTATAGAAAATATTTTTTTCGGACCCACCTTTAAGAATTCATTGACAATGAGGGGTAAGTTAAAAGAAAGAAAAAATAAATGAAAATAAATAGTTTATTTACATCGAGTAGATCAGCTTAGTTTCATAAAAAAGAATAGCTAGAAACGCAGAGTCTTTTCAAGGTTTACACTCGAATCTTGAGACAGCTGGTTCATCCTCTTCAGAGTGTTTCTGTAGATCCAGGCGCTCCTCGAAGAGCGCTTTTGGAGGGGGAAATCACGTCACATCGAGTAGTTTTATAAAAGAATAATACTAGAAACGAAAGCGCTCCTCGAGGAGCGCTTTTGGAGGGGGAAATCACGTCATATCATCCCGCGGTCCTCAAAGATAAGGCGCTCTTCGAAGAGCGCTTGGGGTGGGAGAACACAACCTTCTGATTCAAACTGGAGTTCTGGAGGCCGAGGAGCGCTCCTGTAGATAAGGCGTTCTTCGAGGAGCGCTTTAGGTGGGGGAACTCATATTTTTAATCAGGCACATTTTATCTGTGATTCAAACTGGAGTCCGAGGCGCTCTTATCACGTCAGAGAATTACGTCACATCGTCCCGCGCTCCTGTAGATAAGGCGCTCCTCGAAGAGCGCTTGGGGTGGGAGAACACAACCTTCTGATTCAGACGCATTTCAATTCGTTTCCCAAAATGTTTTATATTCTAGAATCTTTAACATGGATTCCACTCGTAGAACTGTTATTGGAAGTACAAATAATTCATTATTAATTGATACTTTTGTCAGTAGCACTTAATGTTTCCATCTGTTATTAAAGTTCTTGCAACTTCCTAACTTTCCACTTCCTCAATAAAGTCTATACACTCATAATACACTCATAATACACTCACTATGGTACGTTTTGTAACTCTGAAGTTCCAAATAAAAGTCTTCAACAATAGCTAACTACAAATAATCTTTAGGTTGAGACATTGTACACACAGCGTCACTTCTGAATGAGAACTGCGTATCGCCTCTTCCTTGACTCATATCGGTGATGCAACCAGTTTATGATAATGTAGATTCACCGAACAGTCGGTAGATTGTGCTTGCAGTTCTAATTCTTTAGTGTCTCGTTATTCGGAGTAGTTTTTATTGAGAATTCTCAATAAAAACATATTCACCCTACCCTAAACAAGTTTAAAATTCTTCTCGAATTATATTCTTCAACGAAATGTAGTTCAGAGTAACTTCTGAAACCAAAATTACGTAAGCAAAAGTGTTTTCTGGTGCATCATTTTCAAAATCCGCTCGTAAAATTATATTATTTTTTTGTCCAGATATGGACTGTGGTTGTCTAGTCATATTCACACTGAATATTGGATAGCTCTCTTTGAAGAACTGAGGCTCATAATATGGAAGGGATGAGGAATCTTGACATATTATTCTCTTGAAATCTGTAAACATGTCGTAAGCTAAGTTATAATCCCCTGAACTCCAATCTAAATTCAAAGGTTCTCGAGGAAAAATTTTCCCTGCTATTTCAAAACTAATATTTTTTACACTCAAATTATCAAATTTGGAATTATCTTTCTTTTGATCATTTTTTCTGGCAGTTTGGAATACAACAAACCCCCAGATCGGATTCTGTAAATTTCTATAAATATCGGTAATATTATAAGTGATATAATTTTTAGTGACACGCTTTTCAATACATTGCAATTTTTTAAAGTGAAACAAATAAGGAGCGGTACTAAGTTCAGCAATTAATTTATTTTTGGATTCACCTGTATATTCAATTATCGGGACTCGCAGGTAGAAAGTTTTAATTTCCACTTTTCCCTCCACAGCTTCAGGAGAAGTATTATCTTTCTTGTAACGGAAGAGCACATTATCATCAGAATTTCTAATGAATGTGATTTCAAAACCTCCCTTGTAAATTGGAACTGTTGAATCACTGAAGAACCCAAGGCCTAAATCACCCAATTTACCACTTGCACTGAAATTTCCACCTCCTATAGCTTTCGTATTAAAACCTGAATTCATTAATTTACCATTATAGTTTGCTGGGCCTGGGAAAGAAGCTATGCCCATCACTGTACTAGCAATACCTGGATGATCAATTTCATCAATAAGCGTATTGTGTTTTCTTATTTCAATTTTGGAAAAAAGATGTGCTACAAAATTGTTTATCATCATTACACTATCATTTGTTCCATATGCTTTTGTGGTATCTTTAGGAATGTATTTTCCAGTAATGTAATATTTAATATTGCTGCTAATAAACTCATCATTTAGAAGCAACTTGAAAACGATTCTTTTGTTCTCAGAGTTAAATTCCAAATTAGTTTCAGGATTATAGTTTTGATACTCAATACTTGTGATTTCAGAATCGTATTTTGAGTAAATTGCTTTAATTTCATTCATACTTATTTATTATAGGAAAAAAAGTTTTTATAGAATCGAAATTCTATAAAAATATCGAGATAGTGGAATAATTAAAGGGGAGGGGGAATCCCTATAAAAACTGACTTAAAATCTAATTAGTAAAGGTGGTGTCTACGAGACACTACCTTTAAAGTTAAAATCCAGTTCTGAAAACTTCCCCATGTTTCAAAAGTGATAGTTTGATAGGGTCCGCACTTTTAATTTCTTTCTTATTTTTATTATATTGATTTAGAATATTACTTTTCATATTTATATAATTTTTTATTTCTTGTTCAATATCATTGAACTCTTCATCAGATATTTTACCGTCTTTAATTGCTTTTATGAACTTTTCTTCAATCGAATTTAATTTAGCTTTTGCCAAAAGCGCAATTTCAGAGTGTTTAGTAATTTTTTTATTGAAAAATCCGCTTGAAGTCCTTAATATTACTGATAAGGTTGTCAAGCCTACAGAAATTGGAACACTGAATGGAATTATTATTGGTAATGTTATAGAAGCACCAGTCAGACCGAGTTCTGAGAGGGCAAATAAAAATTCAGTACCGTAAAGAGTACTGGATAGTTTTCCATATTTTTTACTCAAACCATTTCTCATTTTCTCTTCATCTTCTAAAAATTTAAATTGATTGATAATTCGATTGATTCTATAATTGTTCTCTTTAAACTCGGGAAAAATTATTTTTGGATATAATCTAGGATGAGTTATTGGATTAAATTCTTCAGGGGCTGAAGGTGTTTCATTATTTGTGTACATCATTTTATTATAGGAAAAAAGTTTTTTATAGAATCGAAATTCTATAAAAATATCGAGACTATAAAATTTAATAAAAGAAATTAAGATTTTTCTTCAATGTTCTCATGCTATTTTCAAAATCGTGTCCTTCTGATAGCTTTTTCAAAATTAATAAACATAAATGTCCACAGATAGGAGGATCATATTGGTTTTGGATTTGTTCCTCATTATAAAATAAATTTTCTGAACCTAAATATTGAACAAGTTCTCTTGGTGGTGGTGCATTACCATACGAATCAAAATAATATTTTAAATTGTTATTTTTATAAAATGCAGTCCAGTGGCTTCCAGCCTCATCAGAATTTTCTAGATTTATAATTCCACATTCCGTGTGGTTCACTTTCTCTGGTAAATCATCCTTCATGAAAACTCCTTTGAAATTTTTAATTTTCATTTCTTTCGATAATCTTTCAATATCAAAATTGGTAAGAGGTTGGAAGCTATTTAGTTTTTTGATTTGGTAGGTTTCTTTTTAGGTTTTGAAATAGCTTTTTTCTTTTTCATTCCAGAGCCGATACTTAAACTTTTTGCTTTTTGTGCTAATCTCTCCATTTCCAAGTTATGGCGTTTGATTTCTGCTTCTTCAGCAGATTTTTGCTTAGAATCAATAACGCTAGAAGCTACTGCAGCTCCACCACCCAATAATGCCCCAAGTGCTCCCATTCCTGCAAAAAGTAAGGGTAAAAATCCCCCTGAATGATTTATTTGCAACTGATCATAATTCATTTCCAATTCCAACCCTTTTTTGTTTTTGATACATTTATCTATCTTTTTTTCTGAGTTTCATTTAACAGGATTCTATGATTTCCTTTTCCACTAATATCTGCAAAAGTCAGTCGTACTTTTACTGGAACACGTTTTTTATAAGCAGATCTTATTTTTTTCATTTGTATTTCTGACAAATTTATTTGATGTGTAATCATTTTATTATAGGAAAAAAAGTTTTTTTATAGAATCGAAATTCTATAAAAACAATCATAATAACTAATTAGTATACGCCCATCCCAAAGACCCGTTTAATTTTCATACCACCTGTTACAGTAGCAGCAGCCAATTTTTCACCGATATTTGTTGAACTTTTCATAATTTTATAAGCTTCTGTTTCTAGTTGTTTATCAGCAAGATGCCTATCACTTGTTTTTTCATGATCCCTATAAAAAATGTCGTGTTGTTTACAAGCTTTATCAAGGCTATTTATACCTTCATCACCTCTATTTAATCTCTTATCCAATTTAGTAAATGGTCCACAATATTGATAACCACCTGGGAGATGCATTTCAGGTACGAAACCGTCTAGTTTGTTCAACAAAGTATTGAAAATACCAGAACCGTTTTTTATCATATTTTTGGGTAAATTATTAATAATTTTAATCAAGTATTCAGTTCCCTTGGGATTATCAATATCTTTCTCCAGTTGATCTTTAATGAAATTTATAATTCCCAATTTTTCATTGTGAAAATTATTATTTCCTGCCTGCTCTTGCGCATACAAATAGTATAGTCTTTGTTGAAGTTGATTCAAATTATCTATATATTTAAATTCTACAGGATTTTCAGTATATTTAATCAACCCAGTACCAATCTTTTTCTTTTTACTATACTCCCAGATTGGTTTTATGATTTCTTTCCATTTTTTACTAACACTTGATTTTGGTTGTTTAGATTCGGGATTATTATTTTGAAACATGCTATTTGTTTGAATGAGGATTTTTGCATAAGCATTAAAGTCTTCATTAGTGTATTCATCTTTGGATGGAATATCAGAAGCTATGGGTTTTGTTAAGAGCTTCCATAAGCCTTCAGTACCGGAATATTTCATTTTTTCTATTTCAATATCATTGCCATTTACCCGTATCTGTTTATTTCCAATAAATATATGATTTTTTGAAGGGTATATTCCAAATTGTCTATCAGGATGAAGAATATATAATTCTGCAATTGGTCCAATACCTAAAGGGCCTACAGAAGAGTTTGGTAATTTAACACTTTTTTGTAATATTAATCCCATTTCATCATCCCTATCTGCATTGTCACTTGAAAAGCTTTGATTTAATGTATCTTCAGTATCATTATCAATACCTTGAACCTCGCCATCAACATCTTGAAAAGAAACTTTTTTAGGTGAACTGATAGCCAAGGGGTTAAATGTTTTTATTGCAGGAATGAGTTCTAATTTTTTACCAAGATCTTCATCAGTTTGTTTCACTGCTTTTTCTACCTTATCTAATCGTGAAGTTATAGGTTCATAAGCCTTTTCTTTTGTCTCCTTATCAGATGCTTGGTTAATCCTTTCTTGTTTTGCTAATTTTTGTAAATATTTTCTAAGTTTAATCGATTTATCAGCTTCAGCTACGCTCATGGGTTTACGGTTTGGTTTTGTGAAAAATATTTGTTCATCTTTTTCGGAAGGTTTATCAATCTTTTTGATTTCTCTAAGTTTGGCTTCTTTTTCCTTCATAATTTCAAGTTGCGCTTCTTTGTATTTCTGTCTAAGCGCTTGTTCTAAAGTAATTTTAGTCATGTTTTTATTATAGGAAAAAAGTTTTTTAAAAATCGGTCAAACGTTAAAACGCTTAAACGCTTAAACGCTTAAACGCTCAAACGCTTAAACGCTTAAACGCTATTTTTGCGTTTTTAAGCGTTTCCCAATGCGATTTTTGAAGCGTTTCCCAATGCGATTTTTTAAGCGTTTCCCAATGCGTTTTTATAGGGATTCTCTATAAAAACAAAACTTAAAATCTAAAATATTTCACCAAATTTCTTTCGGTAACGTCCGTTACTGCGTTTCTTTGTTAGATCAATCGTTAGAAAACCAAAGCCCTCATCCCAACAAGAATAGCATAATTCTTTGAATCGTTCATAAGTGAAATCAGTTCCCACATATTCATCATAAATATCTCGCATGTATCTTGGTCCTTGTCTAAATACACATAAAAAATTAATATTGTTTCTAATGAGTTGTTTATCAACTTTTGACCATGATTGTGTCAAGTAAACGCACGAAATTTTCTTATGACGTCCTCTCACAAAATAATCTTTGATTTCTCTCTGATGTTGAATGTTTACACAATCATCAAAAATAATAAGACTTTTTTCTTCACATGCGTCCAGGGTTATAAGTTCGTCACAATTACTGAAAAAACTGCGCTATTTCCACACCATCTTTTGCAGAAATTTTTTCATATTCGCTTCTCAAAATCTCATATGCATTCTGATCCAGAGATTTTGAAAAAATATATAGATGATTAAAGGGGATTCCCCATGGTTTTGTGATGAGATTATAGAGAAGTGTTGTTTTCCCACAACCAGAAGTTCCTACTATTAATGATCTTAAAGGTAATGGTAAAATTCCTTTTCTAGCCTCTTTTTTATCATGCGAAATTGGATCAATCTTGTATTTACTCATATTTATTATACGAAAAACTTTTTACCTATAATAAAAGCATGACTCTAATAAAGATTTCTGATAAACACAAAGATCTAAAAATAACTTTTGATCCACAAATTGTTCTAAATCCCAATAAAAATTATAAACTCGGAATAGTAAAGTTATTAGTTACTTCACCTTCTCTTTCATTTCAAGTAAAAAATGTATTGATATCATTAAAAATGTTTATTATAGATGGATGGTATCATACCGAGCATGTGTTAGATGGCACATTTACTGTTGAGACGTTTAAAAGAGAATTATATTTAAAAATAAAAAATTATATAACTGAACTCATGAAGAAATTTGAGGAGAATAAAACACTTTATAAATCACAAATTGACACATTAAAAAAAACAAAACCTGAAAGTTTGGTTTTTAAAGTAGACTACGGTCCAAATTGTAATAGATTTTATCTTAAATCTCCTGTTGTTATCGGGTTTATAAGGTATGGAAATTTCTGCGAACTGTTCGATTTTTAAACAGTGTAAAACACCTGGGGATTATTTTGATGCTAATAAGGAATATTATTCAGAAGACAATCCAAAATTAATCAAACCTATTTCATTAATTGAATGGCATTGCAATATTACCGATTATAGCTTCGCTAATCATGATGAACATTCACATCTCCATAGTGAACATGAATTACTCCATGTATCTTTGATAGAGAAAACGATTCTCCCAAATACTACTTATATGGAAACGAATAAGAAAATTCTCTACAGTTCTCTACGAAAAGGAATTAGAGAAATTAAAGAAATTAAACTATCATGTAGAAATGAAAATGGAGATGAGCTGCAATTTGAAAATGTTACAGTTTATTTGCATTTGATTGAAGAGTGAGGAGTTTCTTTTTTATGAGAAATATCTCATAAAAAACCTTTTTTCCTATAATAAAATGGATAATAATTTAACTGATCCTATTTACTGTCACAAGTGTAAGAAAAAAACGAAAAATATAAACGTGAAAATTGTACAAACTGTGAACGGAAGGTGGAGAATTTCAGCTAAATGTGTTAAATGCAGAACTCATAAGAGCAAATTCATTCAAGATCCTAACGGAGAAAAAGCACCAATTCGTGCCATTTTTGATTGGGCTATAGAAGGCAAGGTACCGGACACATTAAAAAAACCTGTTTTCCTATAATAAAAATGGATAATGATTTAACTGATCCTATTTACTGTCACAAGTGTAAGAAGAGAACCAATAATATTGATGCAGAAAAAATACAAACGGTAAACGGGAGATGGAGAGTGGCTGCAAAATGTACAAAATGTAAAACTAATAAGAGTAAGTTTATCACTTCCCCCGAGAGAGAAAATTCTGAAGAACCAACTGTAGTAGAAGATCTGAATGTTGATGAAAAATTATCTCTCGCTAAAGAATTACACAAGTCAATAAGAAATAAATTTCAAAAAAGGACAATATTTACTAAAGGTATTGATGATTTGTGGGCTGCTGATTTGATAATCATGAAAAATTATGAAAAAGAGAATGATGGATACGGTTATATGCTTAATGTTATCGATACATTTTCAAAATTTGTATGGACCTTACCCTTGAAGAAAAAGGATGGAAAAAGCGTAACAAAAGCTTTTGAGAAAATCATAGAAAAGGCCAAATCACAAAATCATAAAGCTCCTAATTTACTGCACACTGACAAAGGTTTAGAGTTTGAGAATAAAATGTTTAAAGAATTTCTGAAAAGTCACCAAATAAAAATGTATCATACACAGAATGAAGAAAAATCGGCAATCATAGAAAGATTTAATAGAACTTTAAACGAAAAAATGAAAATCCATTTTGAAGTACGAAATAATAAGAAATGGATCGATATTCTAGAGGATTTGATTCATGAATACAATTTTAAAGATTTCCATAGATCGATTGGTATGATACCTGTACAAGTTAATAAAAATAACGAAGATGAAGTGTTAGTTAGATTGTTTAGGAACCAAAAAGCCTCACAAAAAGTAAAGTTTTCTCTTGGAGATCGAGTTCGAATAACAAGATTTAAGAAAACATTTGGGAATAAATATGATGCTAAATGGACTAGAGAAATTTTTGTGGTTTCTGGAATTCTACCAACAAATCCAATTACTTACAAAATAAAAGATTTAAACGACGAAGAGATTGAAGGATCTTTCTATGCTCAAGAACTACAAAAAACAGAATTCTAGAAAAAACTTATTGGTTCAGGCTCGAAAGAACCAAACAATTGTTAACCGAGATCAAAATTTGCGGCTCACATGTGAGCCATAAAATTTCGTATGAAATTAAAGCCGCAGTCGGGTTTCCGACCGCGGCTCACATGTGAGCGTCGGCTCTAAAATTATGAGCTTTCTTACGTTAAAGAGGGTGGGTCCAAATCGGACCCCCCACTTTAAGAGTTTTAAAAATATTCTTTAAATGTTCTCGACTTGTATTCGACTTTACATAGGACCCCCCGTCGATTCGACGGGTCCTACTTATTTACTGTTAAAAATCAAATTGACTTGTATTTGCCTTAATAGTGGCGGTGAATCACCGCCCCTATTTAAAGATGGAAGGCTAGTTAAAAGAATATATTCTATAATAAATAAATAGAAATGAATAGGGAGCAGCTATTGAAAAAAATTAATTTTGAAAACAACACAAACAAGCTTTCTGAACTAGAAATCGGAAAACCTTACAAAATTATAAACTTTGAATTTGTGTCAACGAAATACTCGTGGGAGGCTGTTATAGCCAATCTAGGAGAATTTAGAGTGTTCATACCAGAAAGATGTATTCAAAAATTTGATAAAAATGAACTCCAAGCTCTAGTTGAGTACGGTGTTTGCTTAGTGTACCATGGAATCACCAAATCAATAAATGGGAGAGACATGTATAACATCAAGTTTGTTTAAAACCCAATCTATTAAAGGTGGGGGGGCGAATCGCCCTCCCCTTTAAATATTAATAAAAACGTTTTAATGGAAATTTTCCATTAAAACAAAAATATTATACTAAGAAGTATCCATACAAGAAAAAGCGGGTGGATAATATAAAAATTGAGGGGTAAGTTAAAAGAATCTCTTTTCTAATAAAAATGAACGATACGAAAAAAAATGAAGGGTTAGTTAAAAGAACCCCTACTATAATAAAAATGCAAGATACTATTAAAAAACGATATGCAGATAAAATCTGTGAAAAATGTGATCGAAAAATCACATATAAAAACTGGGCTCGTCATTTAAAAGCACCATTCCATCTAAAAAATGACCCTAACCAAACTCTTAAACCTCAACAAAGAGCCGTTGAGAAAGGATTCAGAGTTAAAGATTTGAGAAATGAAGCGAAAGATTACAATTTAAAAGGTGGTTATAAAATGAAGAAAAATAATCTTATTACAGCTTTAAATGATATTAAAAATGTATACTTTAAGAAAAGTGATCTAGAAAAGCTAACTGTTAAAAAACTACGCGAAATAGCTAAAGAAAAACATATTAAAATTAAAAAACCGAATAAAAAAATCAATATCATCGAACATCTAATGCACCCACAAGGGAATGCATTTAAAGTAAAAACAGGAAAAATTTTCAATTTCGACGATGACTTGGTTAATGAAAACAAAGAAAAACGAAAATCTCCTTTTACTATTATAGAAACTAAATCTCGATACATTAAAAAATTTAAAACTACAGAAATCGATTATTGTATAAAATTATCTAATATCATACAAGTCGAAAAAGCTGTATTTGCTATGTTAAATTTGGCTAAAGAAAAATCTAATTTCCAAACCGGGGATAAAATTATGATCGTTGCCCAAAACCCTCATTTTCACCATGATATATCGAAAGATTTAAGTAGTAAATCAAACGTTTTATCTCGTATACAAGCTAAAGAATTTATCCAACACGTAAGCAACATTATTAGTTCAAACGAACACGTTGACATAACAAATACTACGTTTCACATTAAAATCATCAATTTACCGAGAGGAGCAAAAGGTGTCAAAATATTAAATTTGACTGAGAGTAAACACACAAAAAAATGTATCACTCAAATTAAAAATGTCGATAACTTATGCTGTCCAAGAGCCATAATTACCGCGTTAACTTATCATACTAAGGATATTTTCAATCGGAAACTCTCAGAAATTGATGTAAAACATATAAGAATGGGCCGTCCAATTCAACTAGATTTAGCTAAAGAACTTTGCGAAAAAATGGGTTCATACACCGAGGAAGGTTTCACATTGCAAGATATCAAAGTTGTTGAAGAATTATTAGACATTCAAGTTAAAGTTATCTGCGCCGAAAATTTCAATACCGTTATTTACGAAGGAGAAAAGAAAGATACTATAATTTATCTTTATAAAGATGGGAATCATTTTGATGTTATTAATAGTGTAGCAGCCTTTTACACCTCCTCATATTACTGTAAAAATTGTGATACTCCCTATAATAATAAAGAGAAACATGAATGTAAAAGGACTAGAAATAAAAATGTCTGTCCTCTCTGTAAACAAATACAACACGATGAAAAAGATAAAAATAAAATATTCTGTAACGATTGTAACCGTTATTGTTATAATGATAATTGCTTTAAAAATCATAAAGAAGTTTGTAAAATAATCTATAAATGTTTAAACTGCGGGAAAATTTGCAAAAGAACCGACGAACATAGATGTGGTTCTGGAAAATGTCGAAACTGTCAAGAAATATTCGACGATATAGGTGGTCATGAATGTTTTATGTTAGCAAGACGATCAAACGGTGGGTATTGTACAGTACCTTGTACTTGTAATAATCGTTCTGATATCACAGCAGAAAAATGTACTTACACCGAAAAATACATAACATTTGATTACGAAGCAATGCAGGAAACAGGAACCCATGAAGCAAATCTTGTTATAGCTCACTACCACGATGGTACTAAATTCGTATTCAAAACTAATGAGGAATTTTGCGAGTGGTTGATTTCAAGTAAACACAAAGGGTACACTGCCATAGCACATTATGCAAAAGGATATGATTCTCAATTCATTCTGAAATACTGCGTCGAAAATACTATGAAACCTTACACTATTTATAATGGAACTAAACTAATGTTATTAGAAATTAAAGGAATAATAAGAATAATCGATAGTTCTAACTTCGTTGCATCTCCGTTATCTGCTTTTCCAAAAACGTTCGGATTAACAGAACTAAAAAAAGGATATTTCCCCCATTATTTCAATACTCGAGATAATCAAAATTACGTTGGTCCAATTCCTGATACTAAATTTTATGGGGCTGATTCAATGAAACCCGAAGTAAGAAAAGCATTTTTGAAATGGCACGCTGAAAAAGTAAAGGAAAATTATATATTCGACTTTCAGAAAGAAATATTAGAATATTGTGAATCAGATGTCGATATTTTGCGAAGGGGCTGTATTGAATTTAGGAAGCAATTTTTAGACATAGCTAATATCGATCCTTTCCAATATTTAACTATAGCGAGTGTTTGCGTGGCAATTTTTCGGTCAATGCATCTCAAAGAAAATACTATCGCTGTGAATAAAGAAATTAGAAAAGAAACATTTAGTAAAGGTTCAATATCTTGGCTTAGTACTTTTAAAAATGTACAACATGCTTTAAACGGAGGAGAAGTTACAATTTGTGGAGCAAAGGTTGATGGTTACGATAAAATAACAAATACCGTGTACCAGTATCATGGCTGTTTTTGGCATGGATGTCAAAAATGTTTCCACGAAGATACTATTAATAATGTAAACAATGAAACTATGGGCGATTTGTTAGAAAAAACTAATCAAAGGAGTAATCAAATAAAAAATGCCGGTTTTAAATTGATAGAAATGTGGGAATGTATTTGGTTAAAATCGAAAGCTTATAAACCAGCATTAAATAAAAATATAAGCGTTATTGAACCATTAAATCCTAGAGACGCATTTTTTGGTGGCAGAACCAATGCTAGTAAACTGAAAGTCGTAAATAAAAAATTAAGATATATCGATGTTTGTAGTTTGTATCCAACAGTTCAATATTTCGATTATTATCCCTTAGGTCATCCAACAAAAATTTATAAACCTGAGAAATATGATGAAAATTGGTACGGATTAATCAAATGTAAAATATTACCTCCTAAAAAATTATATCACCCAGTTCTACCGATCAAAAGAGATAAACTTCTATTTATTTTATGCGAAAAATGTTTTGAAGATAAATGTAATACTTGTTCACACGATGAAAATGAAAGAGCTCTGGTTGGTACTTGGACTACAGATGAAGTAAATAAAGCTATTGAAAAAGGTTATAAGATTCAAGAAATTTACGAAGTATGGCATTTCAAAGAAAAAAGTAATGAATTGTTCAAAGAATATGTAAAAACATTTATGAAAATAAAACTAGAGACTAGCCCGTGGGAAAGCGACTTTGGAACTATTGAAGAATATATAAAAAGCGTTAAAGGAAGTCTCGATATAGATTTAGAAAAAGAAAGTATTAAACCAAATCCTGGACGAAGAGCAGTAGCAAAGATTTGTTTGAATTCTTTGTGGGGAAAGTTTGGGCAAAGATTGAACATGTCACAATCTGAATATGTTGTTGATATAACAAGATGGTACGATATACTTTTAGATGACAGACTAGAAATTGGTTCATGCCAATTTCTGAATGACAATATCGTGCAAATATCTTATAAATTTTTGAATCAATATGTAGAAGATAGTTTTTCAACTAACGTTTTTGTAGCTGCTTTTACCACTTCCAATGCAAGATTAAGATTATATGATATGCTTGATAAAATAGGAAAGAATGTTGTTTATTATGATACAGATAGTATTGTTTATATTGATGATGGGAAAACTCTTGTAAAAACAGGTTGTATGTTGGGTGAGTGGACTGATGAATTGGGAAAAAATAATCACATTGTAGAATGGATTAGTACGGGCCCCAAGAGTTACGCTTATATAACCAATCAAGGAAAAGAAACTATGAAAGTTAAAGGATTTACTTTGAATTATCAAAACGGTAAATCATTAAATAGAGAAGCTATGAATAAAATGTTAATAAAAGAAATAAACAGCGTTAAGCTAAAATATAACATGATTACTCGAAATGTAAAAGATAAAACATTAGTAAACAAAGAAGTGGAAAAAGAGTTTAAATTTCAATATGATAAACGAAATATAATGGAAAACAAAGAAACCGATATTATCGATACTTTACCTTGGGGATATTAAACGTAAACATTTAAGAAACTCTTTATATAAAAATCAGTAGTAAACGGGTACGTTTGGATCATTAACAGGGATTCAAGTCGTTAAATGAAAAAGTCACTGGTTCTGATGTTTTTGTGGCAACTTTTAAAATTGAAACGATGAGTTAAAGGAATGGGTATTTATAATAAAAGATGGCTGATAAATTTTTGGAAAGAATCAATGGTAGGAGCGAATTTAGTACGTTTAATGATTTAAAACGTAACAAACCTTATGTGATCCTTAAAGCGGAAAAGGTGAAAGCTAAATTTGGCGAAACTATAGCGGTAGACTTGGAGGGTGGCTTTACCAACATATTGCTACCAATTCATTTTTTAAAAAATAGATTTAACCAAGAGGGGGATTTAGAAACACTCGTGAAAGACAAATATAAATTGATCTATAAAGGTAAAGTGACACTTAAAAATGGTAATAAAATGCATTGTATAGAGTTTACAGAATGAGCTGATGGTATAATTAATATATACAATTTTTAGTGATACATGTCATTAAAAATTAAAACCTACTGTAATTTTTTAGAGTTTCACTAAAGTTTCTAATAGGAAAAATATTCTTTTAACTTACCCCGCCAAATGAAAAAGTCACTGGTTCTGATGTTTTGTGTTAAAAAGTTTTTACTGTTAGTTTTCACTTTAAATATTTTACTGTTTGGTGTCACTTTAAATATTTTACTGTTAGTTTTCACTTTAAATATTTTACTGTTAGTTTTCACTTTAAATATTTTACTGTTAGTTTTCTCTCATTTGATCCAAACGTACCCACTTACTACTACCAAGTATATACAAGTCAGTTTTGCATTGACCCTGAATTGATACCCGATGAGTATTTGATGCAAGTCCAACTTCATCTTTGATTGGATAAATTGTCAAACCAAGGCGGAGTGCCACACGCTCGTCTATCAAACTTACATCACTTCCAGAATCTAGCATTCCAGGTATTTTTGATCCTGCAAGTCCAACCATTGTTGTCACCTTAGACATTGAAGATACGGAACATGATTGAATAGTAGCCAAAGCCGCTGATGATTTCTTCGAGTTTATTTTGACAGAGCGACAGACCTCAGCATAATGCCCTATTTTTGAGCATTTTCTACATTTCACTTCAAGAGCAGGACATTTAGCGCGTGGGTGTCTCCCTAATCCACAAAAATAACACTTACTTTTGTGAGCCGCACTCACGTTTCGTTCAGGTGAATCTGGTTCTGTAGAATCACTTTCTGACCCATGCACAGCATTGACTGTCATAGTGGGAATTGGTTCATCATACAACTTTGATTGCACTTGGGCTAATTCTAGGGAGCGGGCCTGAGCAAAAGCATCTGAAAGAGAAAGCGTAGGCGAATTCTCTAGAAGCCTCTGGCGTATGTTAGGATTTACTAAACCACGGATGAACGAATCCCTAATACAATCGTCCCTATTTTTCTCTGCTGTCACTGCCTTGAACTGGCAATCTCGACTCAGGAGCTGGAGAGCCTCTAGGTAGCGATCGACTGATTCTGTAGCTTGCTGGCGTCTAGTTAGGAGTTTGTGTCGCGCAAATACCTCATTGACAGGTTTAACAAAAATGGACTTAAGAATGGCAATAGCATCGTTATAAGACTCAGATCTACTCACGTATTCGTATATTTCCGGAGAAATGTAGTTGATGAGCAGACGTAGTTTTTCTTCTTCGTTAGCTTCAGCGCTCCGGACGAAGTTTTGAAATCGATGAATCCAATGATTCCAGTGAATGGGAGCTGAGGGTGAATCTGGGTTCAGGTCCAGTATTGTGGGACGAAGAAGTTTGTCCATTGCACGATTATTTGTTTAAAATTTTATGTAGAATAAATTGAAATGATTAGAATGAAAGAGTTCACCTTAAAGAAGGCTTTATTCTACATAAAATGCAACAGAACGAGTAGATAGAAGAAATTGGGTTTCCACAACAGTTTGTTGTAAACAAGTAACCATATAACGCACATGCTAGTAATTGTAATAATACTACAATGATTTAAAGTTTTTCCACTCGCATCAAAGTTCTTTTACATTCGATAACGTTACCATCATTCTCCTTGACTTCATCAGTTCACATTCCAACGGGCAGAAGTTGCTTTCCCGGAACCACATCATAAGCTTCGAATCGCGGCGTATTGAATTTCCAAGCCTCTCAAGCTAGAACTATTCCACTAATTCCCGCAGGTTGCTGCCACCTCACGGCGTTTCAACTCCTCGGATTCTGTTGCTCTGAGAACCGACAAGTTGGTCGATATGCGTGAAGTTTACAAATGTTTGAGAGAAACTCCACTCGTGCTGAGTATTACGAATTCGAAAACAATACGTTTAGGGAAACAATGGCGTGTTTCGTCGTGTACTCATACTTGTTCGTATGATAACGCGGAGCAAGTTATGAACAATAAAATTCCCGTGACATTCATATACCAACTTAATGAAGTACGTTAGTTACTGGTTCCGTATATTTGTTGAGATTTTCCATGAATATGCTCCGCAACATGTAATTAGTTACAAGTTCCGGTATCATTAGATTGCCTTATAAATGGTTTGATATTTCAAATATTGAACCATTCAACAACATTTGTTGGCTTACATGAAAGTCAAGAAACGCTCCTAACTTGATATACCTAACCCTCTAGATAACCGAAAGTTGAACCAAACGATCACAAAACGTGAAAAAGTCTTGTCACCATGCCAGACTTATAGGGGAAATTGAGCAAATATGTGATAAATTCCTAATATTATATAGCTCGCTATAGGCCATGCGCACAAGATGCACACAAGAGTGCTCTGTTAGGAGATCGTGAGATTGCTGCGGTAGCTATGGGGCGGGTCTCAGGGCAAAACAACCCAAAAACACGTATTGTTCGTAGTGAAACACGAGTTTAGAAATAGAGTAGAAAAACGAAAATGCCACTGCCAAAACACAGGAAATAAATTTCCACAGCAAGAATAGAGATAAACGAGAGAAGGGAAAAAACGGCTTAAGGACGACGTGTAGGGGGCTCGATGGTGCCATCTCTCAGTGGCTCCTGAGAGTACTGTTATGTCATGTGGTAGAGGGCCGGGGAGAGACCTCAAAGCCTGGCATGACACTGGGGTCCCGTGGATGGTAGATGGAGTTGAGGTCCGGAATAGCTGTGAGTTTTTAGACCTGAAGCAGCAGCCTTGAGAATTTCCGAGTAGACTAGTGTAAGGTGGAGCAACACGAGTTGAAACAAGTTCGACTGTTTCTCCAATGAACCTATTGGCTGTGTCAATAAGCCGTTTGTAAGATAGGTTGGCGAGTAAACAGAAGTGTTCAAGGAAGTATGCCCCTAGGATGGGAGAAGTAACATCAGTCACAATGAAGTTCCATTCATAAGGAGGAAGGGAAGGTGAGTAGAAGGAGGCGAGATGTTTGCCGAAGGTTCGAATGGAGCCTCCATTTGACGAGCAAAATTTGTACGACGTCGCCTTAGATCTACGGAGGAGCGAATTGGGAAGTAACGAGACGTTGCTGCCTGTGTCAATGTGAATTGATAGTTTCGACTTGCATTTAATAACGAGACGGTGGCGAGAGGAGCGAAGCACGGACGTTACAGTCGATCTGCCTGTGCGAGGTCGTTTCCAGAAAGCTGGGTGCGAGTCCAGGCGCAAGGCTGAAGTTAGTTCTGGGCAGCTGGGTGTAAATAATACAGCTGAATATTCTTTCAGTTGGCTCATAGAATAACATAGAATGTAGAACACATAGTGGCTGATGTTAAAGATGTTGGTGAGGAGAGGATGGGTTACTTGAAGGGTTTCAAGAAGAATGGTGAACCCGTATGACATTAGCCCTGTGCCCTCAAGGTCAATTTCGTCATCGCCATCCCGATCTGGGACAACAGAGATCCTAACGCCCTCCTTGTGAAAGCTCTGCTCTAAGAAAAGGAACAGATTAAGAGCCAAAAACTTGAAAGAATATTGAAACACGCTAATAGAAAAAAACAAAGTTAGCGTAAGCAGAACCAACTTTTCAAATCGATCAGCTGGAGCAGTGGGTGGAGCCTGGTATTTCATTCGTCCTTTGATGTCTTACAGATGCTCCCTGTTAAATGTCGTTGTAATCAGACAGACAAACAGAACTTTTAGCACATTCAGCTGACCAGGATGGAGCCTGTAACTTCATTCGTCTTTTGTTATCACAGAGAGGCTCACAATCAATTTTCAACGTCCTACGCAAAGCAGGAGAGGTTTTAGATCACTCAGCTGATCAGGGTGACGCTCCTCACTATGCTCGTCCCTTGTTGTCCCATAGAGGCTCCCCATCAAACTTCGACGTCCTACCGTAAATAGGAGAGATTTGAGTACGATTTTGCCATGATGATTGATAATACGGCCCGTGGTCAGCTGATCCTCACCAAAGTCAGCGAGGCACAAGTTCCGACATGGTATTACATCATATCAAAATTTGGTCCAAATCGGAGCAGCGGTTTTGGAGGAGTAGTGGGCACAAAATTTTGTTTATATAATATAGTTTTGATGAAGGATCGACACGGCGAAATATTCTATATATATATATATATATATATATATATATATATATATATATATATATATATATATATATATATAATTTGGTTTGAATTATTAATAGATAAACGGAGAAAGGAAAAAGATGTTTTTGATATTTCGAATAAATCTTGTTCACAAGTTGGAAGTTGAAAATGAAAATGAAAAAATAATTTATAGATTGTTCGGGTGATGGGATGGCTTGTTGACAGGGAGATGTATGTAGATAATTTCAATCGCTAGGTGGAGATAATTTCAATCGTTAATGTTGAGGCCGGGAGGTACGTTTGCTTTCAAAACCCACTTGTGTGCTTTTTCTGATTGGTGGAGAAGTCGGTCGTTAGAACCTGGTGGCATCTTCTTCAAAACCTTCACCCCAAAACATTGATCAAATGATGCATCATGAGATCTTGCATGTTCGTTGATTGGGAGTGGCTGGTTATGGGTAACTGAAGCACGATGGTTATTCATCCGCAGATTCATTTGCGATGCTTTGCCAACGTAGAAACCTTGTTGATTGTTCGTGCATCTCTGGCATATTAATTGGTAAACACACATTTTGGATTGGCACTCTGCTGAGTTTACACATTTGTAGGAATGTGTAGTGTTTGCCGAAGTAAAATGTGTGCTTTCAATCACAAGTTTGCGAAGTTTGCATCTGAGTCGGCCGCAAGGATGTAACCCAGGTTGCTCTGTAGACTGCGTCGGTTGAGGGTGACGGTGCGACAAGATTTCACCAATATTTTTTTCTTGACGATACGTCACTCGTGGTGTTTCTTGGAAAATTTCTCTTGTCTGTGAGTTGGCTGTCAAAATGGGTTGTAGCTCACGAAGTATACTATTTAATTTTTGGGCTCCAAAGAAGAACGTAGTGACTAGTGGCACTCGGTCCGTAGTAGCTTGTGGCGTTGCTGTGTACTGTACGTGGGCTGGCACTAAACGATCTTTAACAAATTTCTTTGGGTAGCCCCTTTCAACCAGCTTGCTTTGTAGGCTTGACAGATAGGATTCAAGATTTTCTTTTTTGTTATTGATTCGATGGCCTCCGATTGATAACGATCTCGGGATTGATCGTTTTGTATGTGGAGGGTGGCAGCTGTCGTAATGCAAGTATAATTGTTGATTCGTGGGTTTGATGTGTACAGTGGTGATGAAATTCCCTTCTTGTAGAGTGATGTTGACGTCGAGAAATGTAATGGCTGTTGATGAATATGACCAAGTGGAAGTGACGGAATATCGCGAATTGATGTCTGCCACGAAAAGTTGTAGTTCTTCGTCACCATGCGGCCACACTAGAAATACATCGTCTATAAATCTCTTCCACAGCAGGGGTTTCATTTCTCTTGATGCTAGGAAATCGTTCTCCGGTTTGGCCATGAAGAGATTTGCATACGATGGAGCCATGCGAGTCCCCATAGCTGTTCCTTTCTTTTGAATGTATCTTTGTTCACCATACTTGAACACATTCATTGTTAAGACGCACTCAACCAGTTTGACCAGAAAGTTCGTGGAAGGAACTTGAGGGTCTGGTCGCTCCTGGAGGAACTGAGCCACAGCTTGTAGGCCTTCATGATGAGGAATCTCAGTATATATAGAGTTTACGTCTATTGTGACAAGGAAAACATCTGTGGGGACTCGCGTCTCTCGTAGAATATTGAGGAAATGTTGTGTGTCTTTGATGTAGGACGGTTGGCTATGTACGATAGGTTGTAGATAGGAATCTACATAAGCCGATATCCTTTCTGTCAAGCACCCAAAACTAGCGACTATTGGTCTGCCTGGAGGAATTTGATGTGGAAGAGTGTATGGTTTATGGATTTTCGGAAGGATATAAAAATCTGGGCATTTTGGGTCCTCTGGTACAAGGAGTTGGATGTCTCTTGCGTTTAGTCCTTCTCTATTTCCATTTCTCCTAATGTATCCTTCAAGGTCTGATTTGAGTTGTTGTGTAGGGTCTGTGTCTATTGTGTCGTAGAATCGTGTGTCCCTCAATTGTCGCAGCACTTCTTTATCATAATCTGAAGTGTTCATTACCACAACCGTCGATCCTTTATCCGCAGGCATGATCTTAATGGAAACGTCTGACTTCAAACCTTTTAGAGCATGGCGTTCGTGAGGAGTAAAATTATCTCTTGGATTGAGTGAGTCTAGGAAAGAGCTGCTAGATGTCCGTTGGAGAAGTTGTCCAATGTATCTTTCTAGAGGATGTGAGGGTGGAAGCCTTGTGTCACTAGAGCTACTTGGATCAAAGTTTGACGGTGGGGTGAATTTTTGAAGAGAGGGATGCAATTTTGGTGAGATATTTTCTTCAGGGTTATTGTGCCAATAGTACTTTAATCTTAGGCGCCAGCGAAATTCTTGAATGTCATCATGCCGTCTGGTCGTGGTGTTGGAGTGAATGCGAGTCCTTTTGAAAGTAATTTTGTCTCCACAGTGCTGAGATTGTGAGTGGAAAGATTGCACACGTTATTACTTTCATTTTCTGGAATACCAGGTTGATCAACTTCCTATATATATATATATATATATATATATATATATATATATATATATATATATATATATAAAGAAATCTGAAAATGAATTACTATTGTAAACGTGTTCTACACCCTCTGAAACGCAAAGAAAATGCATTCCCACCCCCAAGTGCCGCCGTGTCGACGGCTTTAATACCCCCTTTTCTACGAAAAGTTGGGTAAAAACCTGGCTGCCCCTAAATTTGAAAAAAAAAAAAAAAAAAAAAAAAAAAAAACCCAGGGCACAAAGAAACGGTTGCAGCTAAGATGAAGAAGAATGAGACTCCCACAATCCCACAACCAGCGTTTAAGAAAGGCAAGAGACAATTAACCTAGCCTGTAGCTTTACAATACTGCTTTGACCATAGCAAAATAAAAAACGCGGCAGATCGCTCGTACTTTTTCTCGTATGAGAGAAAAGCTATGAGCATTGAAAATGTCTCAGTAATTTCAATGTTTTTTGTTGTTTTAAATAAAATAACAATTGGAAAACATAAAATAATTATTGACACATAATTAATGAATTTGCTGTGATGAATATGAATTCACAGGTATGTAATTTTCTGTTATAGTGCACGTCTACAATTACTATAACCAGAATTAACTTCTCAACCAAGTGACAACAAAACAAGAAGCATTGTTTACTATATCCATTTTTAACATAAATAAATATAAAACTACGACATGAATAGAAGAACAAGTACGAAAGAAATGCGTGATAAATCGAGAGCTTTCCAACGAGTGGAGAAAGATTTTTGTCCGGTGAAAACTAAAGAAGTTCATTTCCCAAGCGACGGCTAGGTTGTACGTGAAAATCAAAAGAAAACAACACTTAACTTGTTCATAGGTTGCGTGACGATTTTTTCTTTGTGTAACAACATTTCCGTAACAAAATTTCCGGTTGATCCGTCGACTAAGACATTTTCAATGTAAAAAGAACCTCCGAAATAAGTCATCATTAGCCCATCGTCTCCCGTGAATGCGACTCGATGAGGCGAGTGCTCTTGATTTGGTCACATCCAACCAGAATACCTCTGATTTTTCTTGTATATCCTCCAGTCGATGACTCCGTTCCTTCTGGTCATTAAAACGCACACTCAGGGCAAACCCAAGCTGGCTACAGATGTTTCTCAGCCCCCCGTACAAGAACAATGCCTGGTTAACTGTTTCCAGTGAAACCACATTGGGATATCGACTTTCTGGCATCTTCAACACTTTAACCAGATACTGGACATGCAGGTTGGCAGTGAACGAAAACATGGGGAAGTATCGAAGTCTCAAGGTAAACAAAATAATCAGGGGTTTCGTGGAAGATATAAAATTCTCTTTATAATATATGTGAACACTTGCTCAACTTCTCGTTGTCGTTGAAAACCCCAAACCTGTGCATTGTAACATAAAACCGAGCGAACTGCTGCTTGAAACACCTCATACATGGCACTGATTGGAGTGTTCGATAACTTGAAGAATGAACTGTAGGCAACTGCAATGCTCATCTTGGCTGCTGCTGCTCTATCCTTTAGATGCGTGGCAAAAGAGAGTCCTGGGGTCAGTATAACGCCCAAATACCTATAGAAGCTGACCACCTCCACCGACTCTCCTCAGTATGTCCAATTTTCGTTTGTATTTAACTTTCCTGCTCTTCTAAACATCATTATTTTGGACTTCTCGAGATTTACCTGAAACTTCCAGTGATCACAAAAATACTGTAACTAGTGAATGTTACATTAAAGGTCTTCCAGGGTTTTTGCAGTGATGACAATATCGTCAGCGTACATTAACGTTTTTATAGTGACACCACCCACTGCTACACCATAGGACATCGCACTATGTAGACTGTCTATATAAAGAGCAAAAAGCAGGGGCTTAGCAGGTAACCCTGCCTTTTTCTTACAAGGAGCCCAGTAAGCGAATGAATTTTAGGCTAACGCCCAATGCAGACACCTCGCAAACAACAGATCATGACGTACGAGTATACAGTCAAAAGTAGATTTAAAGTCCACGAAAAAAGCTTAGAACCTCTTACTTGGCGAGTAGACCCAACGATGAGCAAGTCTAGTCAGTGTAAAAAACAATCGGCGGTCCCGTACCCCTTTCTGAAACCAGCCTGACACTCACTTAACAAGGAGTTCTGTTCTACAAAACCTTCCATTCTTCCAACCATCATACCTGACATGAGCATTGCAATTCACTAAGCTGATTAGAAATGAACCTTTCATTTAGATCATTTCTTAATGTCCCAGGAGTCTCCCTATCAAATTTCAACGACCTAGGATGAACAGGAGACAATTTAGCTCACTCAGCTGAGTAGGAATGTGCCAATCATTTCAATCGCCTCATAATTTCATCTTCAGAGATTAAATACGATAGAAATCACCAGCTTTAGGAACCCATCAGGTGATCAGAGGCCTATGCATCGTCTAGCACCTACTGCTTACAAGTACGTACGACTCAACAATATACCTACCATGAACCTTTAGTGCCTTCTTTTCACATTATTAGTTCATTATGGTTACTTAGCAATATCAATTTATAACTAAGTGTGATAAATCAGCTTTTCTTGACACTAAAATGGCATAGGGATCATGAGATGTTGTGATCATTCAACATTTATCAAGTCCTACAATACCCTGGTATCATGGAATCTCGGATACCTATCCAAAATTCAACACATGTTCAGGTCTATTCAACGCATTGATGTCCATGAGTTCAAGTAGAAGGTTGCGATCATTCTTGAATATTACAGAATATTCATATTTATATATTACGGTAATATATAAATATTTCTGTATGTACATTGATTAGAATAATTAAATTTTGCGTTTCTGTTCCGTTTCATGCTATTTGTAGACGATTGGCACCTTTTGACATTGAAAATGTCTAGGTCGACGGGTCAACCGGAAATTTTGTTACGCAGAGAAAAAAAACGTCACGCAACCTATAAACAAGTTAGTTAGGTCTTGTTTTCTTCTGATTTTCACGTACAACCAAGCCGTTGCTGGGGAAATGAAACATCTTTAGTTTTCACTGGACAAAAATCGTTCTCCACTCGTTGGAAAGCGCATTTCTTTCGTACTTGTTCTTCTATTCATGTCGTAGTTTTATATTTATTTATGTTATAAATGGATATAGTAAACTTTTGTTGTCACTTGGTTGAGAAGTTAATCTTGGTTATAGTAATTGTAGACGCGATCCTGTGAATTCATATTCGTGGAAGAATTGGGCATCGCCGAGACTGGCTTACCTACAGAAAATTCAGTAATTGTGTATCAATAATTATTTCATGTTTTCTAATTGTTATTTTATTTAAAACGAAAAACATTGAAATTACTGAGACATTTTCAATTCTCATAGCTCTTCTCTCATAATAGAGGATGTACAAGCGGCCTGCCACGTTTTTTTCAATTTTTCTCTGCCTGTCTGTCCGTATGTTTGTCCGCTTTTTACGGTTACAGGGGTCATTGGACAACTGCTATGAGTGGGAAAAATGTCTGCATCAGTCCAACTTAAATTATAGGCTATTTGAAGTTTTTTAAATTTGAGCCAGAGGGGGTGTTTAGGGGACGGGGAGGAGGTGAAAAGGGGTATCATGGACACCATCGAACGAACTGGGGATCTGGTTGGGCGAACGAATGTTAACAACTGCAGTTGTCTCAAACTTGTTATAAGCCAGTTTTTTCTTTCATTGACAAATTTTTATTTTTTTTATTTATTTATTTTAATTTTATTTTTTTTTGTTTGTATTTTCTAGGGTTAAGAATGAAGTTTATTCATTTTGGACTAAAATAACACATACGGTTTAGGGTTTAAGTTAGTCTTTAATTCTCTGCCTACTTTTTGATCAACCTCAAGAAGAAGAAAAGGAGGGAAACAAATGATCAACATGAATTTTAAAAGCGAAGTGGCGTTGGCAAGCAGAATTAGTCAAAAGTTCTGCTGTTCTGTTTCGATCTTATTCGGTTATTTAGTAATAGGACTGTTGAAGTACGTGTAATAACTGAATATCCGAGTATAGACCCTGTGATCTGCGCAGAAGAGCTATCTAATCTAGAAATAATAGACAGTAGTGTAATAATTAGCATTTTTAAAGGGGCCCCAGAATTTTAACCCTGGGCCCGGATTTTCTCTCCACGGCCCCTGCCCCAGCCTAAATATCCGTTTATTCCCGGCCCGTAAATGGACTCTCAGCATCTAGCCACAATCGCCCTTCCGACTTCCTTTTCAAAACGGCTCATCAAGTGGAAGCTACTAGGTATGACCGCACGCTAACAGCATAGGTAGATGTATAGGATAGAGAGGAAACGCTATTGTTTGGGGCTGATCACCCAATGAAAGTGAACGTAAACCTGGGAGGGTTAATGTAGGGATAACGGAGGGTGAACGTAAACCTGGTTCATCTCTGATCCCATAATATAGATATGCCGTGACTAATTGTAGGTTGAAGGGTCCTTAGGAATGGGATTCCTGAGGAATATAGCTTCAATTTGACATGTTCTTGAAAAGTATAGTAAAATACCCAAGAAAAATGACAAATGTCGGTAGCGATTATCAGTCTATTACTCGGGGTGTCAGATCATATGACTAGTCATATAAGTAATATTACCCACAAGTGAGATTAGAAATGACATATTACTTGTCGCATTTTAGCTGTTGCCTGATTTTTAAAAAGAAGTAGGATTCAACACCTAGCAATGAGGCAATAATGGCTACCAATTACGTCCTTAATTACTCAGGTATTCAGGTTTTCAGGTCAGAATCAATTATTTACGATCAATATTTGGACGTTGTTTACTTGTGTACCTAATATATATATATATATATATATATATATATATATATATATATATATATATATATATATATATATATATATATATATATATATATATATATATATATATATATAGCCCGACCCCCAACAACTTTTTTTGTAACGTCCGTAACGAAATTAACGATGATTTTCACGTACAACCGAGTAGTTGAGTAGTTGCTATAGATCACATGGCTTCCAATCGTCCAACCATAGCAAACGACTCATTATATCACCTGGTCACCCCACTCAAAAAAAAAAAAAAAAAAAATCGTTTTCAGGCTAAGAATTGCTTAGCAAATTATCCTCGTTTTCTACGCAGTACAAAAGAGAAAAGATCCGGGGGGTCCAGTGGGGCGAAGCCCCCCGGCGAGGCGCGAAGCGCCGAGTATATATATATATATATAAATATATATATATATATATATATTGTTAGAAGATGCAATCTCCCCCCTTTAGTCTAATCATTATTCCCCTCTTCCCCCACTCGTCTCCCAACGGTAGTCCTGGCGCAATAGCCATATTGTTTCGTGATGTCTTACCGGTGCTGTGCTTTTGATGAACGTGTTATCCTATTCTAATAAAACCTAAGTTTCCAGTATTATTTCGTTATGGTCATTTCACCCAGCCTGTTTTATAGGTTATGGGCCCAGTTAATATTTATTTTTATTTTTGAGAAGTTGTGCGAAAGTTGTGTGAAATTCGCGGCGGGAATTCGGTTCGTGAAAAGTGAAGCTGGAACGCGGAAGTAAAATGGCGAACGCAATCACGCTCTCGACCGGATTGAAACCCTTCGATGGAACCAACTTCTCCAAATGGGAATATCGCTTCAAAATGGTTTTGGAAAAAAACGATGCCCTGGAAGCTTTGAATCCGAAAAAGGAAGGGATGAAGGACGATGAATATCGGAAAAAGGATTTGGAGGCGAGGGACCTGCTGGTGAAGTGCATCGACGATAAGGTACTGGACTGCATTCGTGGAAAGAAAACGGCTCATGAAATGTTTAATGCACTGAAAGAAACGTATGTGCAAACCGGCTTATCTGCTCAGGCTTCGATAAGAAGGGAATTGGGAAGCATGAGATTTATCCGTGGATCGCTATCTGATTTCATCGAAATGTTCGATCGGAGAGCCGAGGAATTTTCGGCGAGTGGGGGTAGTCTAACCCAGGAAGAGAAAATACCCATGCTTCTCGCTGCGATGCCTCAGCCGTACCACGTAATCGTGACGTCGCTGGATATTGCCTTCAATAAGGATAAAACTTCGATTACCTACCAGTATGTCAAAAATAAACTTCTCCAAGAAGAACAAGCGATCTCTAAAAAGAGAATCAAAAATCATCATTTACCTGTTGCTTTCTCGGGATTTCGAATTGCTCATGGCGGAAGGCAGAGGGGTGGTGGAAGTCGGGGAAATTGGAGAAGAGGAAGTGGAACTCGGCCGTACTCGGGAGGCTTCGGCAGGGGTCGTGGATACCCACCTCCGCAAAATCAATCTGCGAACCGTGAGTACGACGAAAATCAGCGCCAAAATTCCGACCAAAACGGATACTTCCCTTTTAAATGCCATTTTTGTAAACAGAGAGGCCATACCCGAATATTTTGTCCCAATAGACCCCAAAATTCTCAAAATGCGAACGCAAACTTTGCGGAAAAAGAGTTAGCCTTCATGTGCTCTACCGAGACTGAGTCACATCCAGCTGGAATTCAGGAAGGAAATGTGGATGGCGGCTTGTTATCATGTTCTTTATCGAGTCATGGAAGTTGTTTATTTTATGCTGATTCTGCCGCGACAAATCATCTAATCACGAAAGATCTCGAAAAATTCCTCCTAAATCCGAAGATTATCGACATCGGAGTTTCTGTGGCGAAGAAAGGCGAAAAGATTCGGGCAAGTAAGAGTGGAACGCTCCCGGTACTCGTCAACGGTCAGCCACTCAAGATAAACAATGTTTTCGTTTGCGATGAGCTTCCTTTCAACCTACTATCTATTCCGAAAATAGCCAGTGCAGGTTTTAATGTTCTATTTAATGAAAAAGTCGTGAAAATCATGAATAAGAATCGTGCGGTAGTGACTGGAAATCGTGCTGGAAATTTGTACGAAGTCAAGTTCGATTTGGAAATCAATCATGCCAGTGCCGGTGTACAAAACGATAAAATGCTGTTACATAGAAGATTCGCTCACTCGAGTTCTTATCCTGTTGACGGGATCTGCGAGGTGTGTTTGCAGGGAAAACAGACGAGGAAACCGTACGTACCTATACCGTCAGATCGAAAATCTAAGCGTCTGCTTGAAGTGATAAGCAGCGATGTTGTTGGCCCTATCACTCCATCCACATACGACGGCTATCGTTATTACGTCGTGTTCATCGATCACTTCTCGCATTTTGCTGTAATTTATTTGATGAAAGAGAAGAGTGAAGTGTACGACAAGTTTCGTCTCTTTGAGGCCCAAGTTACTGCTCGTTTTGGCAATCGAATCGCTCGTCTCAGATTGGATCAAGGTGGTGAGTACAAAAACAAAAGATTTATGAGCTTTTGCGAAAATAAAGGAATTGAGATTGAATGGACAGTACCTAGAAATCCAGCGCAGAATGGTGTCTGCGAGAGGTACCATCGCTCAATATTGAATTTGGCTCGCTGTATGATTCTCGATAGCGGTCTGGACAAGTCTATGTGGGGAGAAGCTGTAAGAACAGCCGTTTATGTACTGAATCGTGTGCCAACCAAGGCGCTTACGCCAGCAAAGATTCCGGCTGAACTTTGGTACGGAAATACAATAGGTTACGGAAAGTTACGTGTCTTCGGATCTACTGCTCACGCCCACATACCCAAGGAAGATCGCCGCGGAAAACTGTCACCAAGAAGCAAAAAGCTCGTTATGGTCGGTTACAGCCATAATGGATACAGATTATTTGATCCTCAAAGCCAAAGAATTGTGATCGCCAAGAGCGTCGTTTTTGACGAGCAGCCAAAGAAATCTACCATTGAACACATCCTTGTTCACGGACAACAGCAGATGGAAGAAACCCCCAAAGATGAAGAACCCGAACCGTCGGATACATCAGATAACGAGTCCACCGACGATGATGGTGAGCGGAATGAAGCATCGGACAACGAAGAATTCTTGTCATCAGATGTACAGCCGACTATGACTGGAAAAGAAACTCAACCCCAGAATTCACTGTCTCCGCTAGCACCAAGAAGATCCGAGAGAAAACGGGAACTACCTAGTCACCTGAAAGATTTTGACCTCACATTTGCAGCGCTATCTACTGGTTTCCTGCCCTCGGAAATTCCCCAGACGTACGAGGATGCTGTGAAGGATCCAGGCTGGACCAAAGCCATCAAGGAAGAACTTGGAAACATGGAGAGGAACGACACCTGGGAAATAGTCTCCAAGCCACCAGATGTCAGACTAATCGACACGAAGTGGGTTTTTCGCCAGAAACAAAGCGACGGAAAAATCGGCAAGAGAGCGAGACTAGTAGCTCGCCGTTTTCAACAAGATTGCGGCGATGAAGATCTCTACGCTCCGGTCGCCCGCATGAGTACCCTTCGTCTACTTCTGGCCATCGCTGTCGAGAGAGAAATGAAGTGTCTGCAAATGGATTTTTCCAGCGCATTTCTGAATGCCAGCTTGCCCTCTCCGGTCTACATCAAGACTCCAAAAGGACTGAACATCAAAAATCCGTCCCTATGCTGTAAATTAAAGAAAAGTTTATACGGACTCAAGAATTCCCCAAAATGTTGGAATACCTGCGTGAACGACGAACTAGTGAAATTTGGTTTTAAAAGAAGTCAAGTTGATCCCTGTCTGTATTCAAAAACTAGTATTTACCTTTTGCTATGGGTAGATGATATATTTTTAGTTTGTGACAAAATTGAAGATGGAAATAAAGTGAAAAGTTATCTTATGAGTAAATTTAAAATGAATTCGTTCGAATTGAGTGATAAAATGACTTTCCTTGGTCTTGAAATTGTAAAAAGAAATGGTTGTTTCTTCATAAATCAAAGTGAATTAACTAGAAAAGTTTTAAAACAATTTAAAATGGAAAATTCTAAAGAATCGTCTATTCCTATGCAACCCAAATTACACTTGGAAAAATGTTCTGATGAAAACAGTGTGTATCATGCTCCGTATAAAGAACTTTTAGGAAGTTTAATGTATATTATGCTCGGGTCTCGTCCCGACTTAAGTTTCTCACTCTCATATTTTGGTCAATTTCAAAATCAGTATACTGAAGAACATTGGAATTATTTAAAGAATGTTTTGCGCTATTTAAAGAAAACTGAAAATTTTGGTTTGATGTTTAAAAAATCTGAAATGAACAATTTCACACTATCTGCTTTTTGTGATGCTGACTATGCTGAAGATAGAATTGATCGGAAAAGTTATTCAGGTTTTGCAGTTTTGTTAAATAATAATATAATTAGTTGGAAATCTAAAAAACAAACTACTGTAGCTAGGTCATCCTCTGAGGCTGAATATGTAGCGTTAGCTGAAAGTGTTTCGGAATGTATTTTTATGAAACAAATGCTTAACCATTCATTGAGTATCTCTTGTGGTCCAGTGAAAATTTTAGAAGATAACCAGTCGTGTATTGCAATGGCCAATACCCGGGAAACTAAAAGAACGAAGCATATAGATGTCAAATTTCATTTTGTAAAGGATTATGCCGAAAAGAAAATAATTGAAATTTATTATGTCCCAACTTCTGAACAAGCAGCTGATATGTTAACTAAAGCACTTCCTGTTTCACTTTTTGAAAAGTTCCGTAATACTTTATGTGTAAAAAGAAAAGACTAGGTCTGGAAATGTAAAATTTGTTAAAAAATTCTGATATTCTATTTGAAATGTGTTTTTATCTAAACTGAGTTTTGAATTTTATTGTACGTTACTATGTTTTATAGGAATGGAGTTTTATGAAAGATGAATATCAAATTAAAATTGAATAAAAATGCATGTTTGGTTCTTGACTAATAATGATTAAACTTTTTAATGAAATATTTTAATGTTTGATAGAATAAAAAAAATGTATATATTTAGATTTGTATGTTTCTTTGTTTATGGACGGTCGGAAGATTGAATGGGGGTGTTAGAAGATGCAATCTCCCCCCTTTAGTCTAATCATTATTCCCCTCTTCCCCCACTCGTCTCCCAACGGTAGTCCTGGCGCAATAGCCATATTGTTTCGTGATGTCTTACCGGTGCTGTGCTTTTGATGAACGTGTTATCCTATTCTAATAAAACCTGAGTTTCCAGTATTATTTTGTTCGGTCATTTCACCCAGCCTGTTTTATATATATATATATATATATATATATATATATATATATATATATATATATATATATATATATATATATATCAACTACTTAAATCTGAAATATTACACAGGTACCCATCTACATATTCCGTTCACATAAATTTGGTGCCTGTTCAATTAAGTGTAAGTTCATTAACAAGCACCACACAACTGCCGCATATCTTCATCCAAGGTCAAATGGCTTGGTTCTTTTCAGACGTCTGTTTACTTGTAACTACTAGGTATATGTGTTATACTTCTGTATATATACATATTGTGGTAAGTATTTGTATATTTTTTAGATCGGATTGACAGACGTACGGGCAGGTACACTCACGATTGCATAATATTATGCGGTAGTAATTGACGCAGTTTTATTTGAGGCCTAACACATATCTGGGAGAAAATATAACAATAGTTTGAAAACAATACCCGCATTAGTTCTTTGAGAGTGATGCCTATAGTAAATACATTTTTGAATCGAGTATAATAAGACTCGAGTACTTATATAGATAGTTCTGGATACACAATCATATTTGGCGAGAGCTCACTCACTAGAACATCTCATTTACATTGGCTCCCCTCGAGAACCTATTTCGAGGGAATTCGTTGTAACGTAGGTACCTACCTATCTGAAGACTCCTATCCTCATCTGAAATTCTCATCTAGGTCTCAAAAAGTTGAATAATGTATGAAAAACTGAGAAGGGAGAAGGCTCGTTGGAATGAAAGAAGGGTTATTCTCCTGGAATATATCCTGGCAAGAAGCGTCGTTTTAAATGATGAGAGAAGTCGTCCGAATTCCCTCGTTCCGAGCGCCGTTCGGGCAAACTCAACCTGAGATGCCACAGTTCGTGGGCAAGAAAAGAACAAGAGGGAGAAAAAAACTTACAGATGGAAGCGAGGCTGCTAAGAGAAACCCGAGGAAGCCAAGTTTTACAAGTTCCTCTACCTAATTTGGACTTAACTATGAAGGTAGTGCAGCAGGGGGCGGACCTTTGGAAAAGTTCTTCAAGAGATTTCAAGTGGCCAACTCAAAGACACCTGTTTTCTCCACTCTTCTTCTCGTTATTACGACGAGACAACGCAATGACAACGTCTCTTCCGTCTTGATTTCCCCCTTCCTCGCGAAATGGAAGAGTAAGTTTTCAGTAAGATAAGTTTGAAGTTTACGAACCAGCAATGAAAGCCCTCGAACTTTCATGTTTCTAAACAAGGTTTTGAAAAAGAGGAGGAAAAAATCGGCCGGTTACGGTTCGTCAACGGTACATTTTCAAACTTAGGGCTCTCCAATTAAATTGCTAAGTTCAAATTTTAGTAGGTCTTTCAGAGTTGGAATCTCGTTTGTTGAGTCGCAGTGTCCCAGCTCATGACCAAAAAATACTGGGAATTGATAGTGAAACCTATCAAATGATCATCTTACCCGGATCCCTTCTTCAGATTTATTATTCTCAGTAGTAAACTGTAATCGATTAAGAAAGAATAGTTTATTCCCCCTCAAAATTTGTTGGTTGGTCTGAAATCGACGGCAACACTTGCAAATAACCCTGAAGGGTAGAATCAAAGGGCTGAATTATTGAAGAATCATGATCTCAAAAACTATAGAAATAAGTATGGTGTTTAACTGTTTTCTAGTTTTCCGCTTGAGATAATTCAATAGATCGAATAAACACACTCAAATCGCAGCACGCTCATCCGTTCGCTCTCCCCAAGCTATTTCATTTATTCTAATATATATTGATGGCTTTACATATTTATATACAAGGTGTGTACACTAAGGATGGACAAAAATCATGGAGTTGAATCTAAAACTCATTTGTCATCGAATCGAAGGGATTTTTTTAAACGCTTTGTTTTCGAGTTATTGAATTTTTATGATTTCTTTCGTGTATTGTAGGTACTTTATCGGCTTAAGAAGAAATTTGTCAAAAATGTTGGTTTTACAATTTTTTGTTACCCATTGCAACAGCTCCATTTTCTACAAAAAAATCGCCGAAAAATGGAAAAAAAAAAGAAAAAAAAATATATATATATAAAATAAATAAATAAACATAAATTGCGTGAAAATATAAAGGAATCAAGGGCAATCGTTGAATTTCATTAATGGCCGCTAGAGAGTGGGACCGGAACAGATAAAACTTGCATGGTAAGTATCGGCTGACATAATTCCAATGAATATTTCAGTTGATATAGTTCCACAATTGAATTCTACATTTGCGAAATCGATTTTATCAACCGTTGTCCATCCGGATTTATTACTTAAGCATTGGTAGATGTTTGATATTATCCTACAAGTTTTCAGTGGGAAAGAACTAAATCACTCGCTACAAAGTTGTAGAAACCCATTTTAAAATGGAAGTTAGTGAAAAAATGTTTTCTATTGAAAGAGAAATAACGAGTAACGTTGGAAAAATAATTTCGACAGTTAGGCCATCATCAGTAACAAACAAAAACTCTATTACTGTTATTACAGTAAAGCTTTATTAATGCTATTACAGTGAAGCTTTATTATTGTTATTGTTTGTTACTGATGATATCCTAGCCATAAAAATCGATTTAACTTTGTAACTCTTTATTTTACGTGGAAATAGACAACGTTGTTTTCACTAACTTCCTATTTTCAGAGGAAAGCTACCTACCAACGTAATTTCGTTATACCTAGGTCAGGGGTGCTAGTAAAGTGTAGATGTTCTAAACAATTGTACTAATTTCCCCTCTGCATGTGTTTATATCAACGCAGGCATATTTATGACAACATACGGGTTTGCAATTTGAAAGAGAGCTCCTTCGTTATTATTTTCTAGAATTATATATCTGGAATTCATTTTCAGTGCACATTAATCAGCTGAAGGGCCTCTGAGCCTAATTCATTTTTTAATCGACCTATGATGCTGAAACCCGAAATGTAGCTCTTTTTGGATTTGTAGAATACAATTACAAAGTAAGGATATTGCGGGGCTCTGATCAGTTTCGGAATTGCTGAGGCTCTTTTCTTTCTTAGTCGATTCTTGCTGAAATTTAGATGGAGCAATTTCAGGATACCTAGAAAACAATACGAGGAACGGAGGCGCACTAATTAGCTGGGGCGTCTCTGTAGCAAATTACTTTCGTTTTATACCTCCCATTTTCCTAGTCATTATTCTAACATTTACAATAAACCATATAATTGTTGTGTCCTGGAACCGTTCAGGTGTCAACCCTTTTGGAATGCACGAAGCGCCGAGTTCTGATCAGATACTATGTTAGGGGCTACATAATTATAGATAAATGATCTGTGCGAAAGGGCTATGTAATACAGAAATAATATACCTTTGTGTAAAAATTTGAACCGTTTGAAATCGGAGTTCATGGGATACCCATTTATCACGTTCCCAGGAATTTTTATGTTTGTTTCGATAAATTTATTGTTGTAAGTGCCTGTAATCACAAATTGGAACTGATAAGGTACTCTCTTTGGAAGTTGTAGGTTTAGGTGATGTGACTCACCCTGTGTACTGCAAGAGGAGACATCATGGGAGGCCTCCCAGCAGTCGAATTGAGAACAGAAAGCCGTAAGTCCTTTCTCCATTTCCTACCTTCATTTAACCTTCATGTTTTGGCCGTAATTACCAAGGACAAATTTCTCCAACATAATAATATTTCATATCTCAAACACAATATGCAATTCGTAAATCTGACGATACATTTTTTAACTCACAAGAATCAAAACTGACGTACTTCTTCGAAGAGAATATGAGGGATCTTTAGAGGAAGTTGACGTCAATTTTTGGCAGAAGAAGGTCTGTGACTGAGGTTTTTTGTATCGAACAATATTCTGCACAGCGAGTGTTTTTGATTTTTAAATTCTATCGCATTATTTTTCAGGAAATATAGTGTAGAATAAGTGGGTGAAATATTAAGAAATTGAGGTCTCAAAAACTGGGTTAATATTTCAAGTTTCAATATCTTTGATATGAAAAAAATCCTGTAATCTTTGAATGCAAGATGAATGAACTCCCTTAATGCAAGGGGGATGTACTGGGAAAAAAAGTAGGCAACCATTGGTTGAATGAATGGTTAAAAAAATTGTTTAAAAGAAAATCATGAGACTTTTCCTGTCAAAAGTATCCTCAGTCACCATTTCAGTGTACACTGTTGCATTGTTTTGGTCATAATAGCTTACTTAATGGTGATCACTTCTTCTCATGTACAATGAATGTGCTCTGGGAGACGTTAAACGTCGGTAACGCAATATGTAATCTCATCAAGATATTCAAGCAGTGGTAGAGGCAAAATTAATGAATGCTCATGCAATTTTGAAAGTACATTTTATTCCGTGGATGTGAAATTTTTACATCAGTTTTCTGAGCTCCCAAAACATTCCCACAACACATTATCATTGTCACGCTCCATATACCTGTGGTACGCTGCACACACACAATTTTCATTGGGCTTTGGTCCGAATTTCTGAATGCACTCTGAAAAAGAAAAAAACTTACTTATTTTATTTATCTAAATTACTTAGTTATTGTTAACAGTCTATAAACAGGTTTCAAAATTGTGAATGATACATTCATGAGTCCATCTGTTCTAGCATGTTTCCACTCAAAATAAGGGAACGCATTGATGCTACGGCCATTTTATGCTTGCACAGCTCGATCATATGTCAATATAAATTATAAATTCAAGAGATCAACACATTCAGTGCCCCCCTAGGCTTCAACCCATCCTTTTCGAAATTCTTCCGTGATACAAATGGCGCTCTGGATACAGCAGACACTCTAAATGGCGACACTACTCCAGGAGATGGAGATGAACGAAGATGAACTCGGTCTTTTACATTGCAGTAGTTATAACGGCCCAGCAATATTTGATAATTCGACAGAATTTGTACTAATGTCCTCAATTTATTTTGGGATAATTTTTCATACAGCACTCTAGCGGACTGAGTAATGAGGCCAATGTAATGAAACCTCTTCGATCAACATAATATTTCCCTAGGGTCAAATACCGAGTCTCTGCTGATTTGTGGTCGGTTGATCAACGAAGTGAAATTTCGGGCCGCTGTTGCAGCATCTAGTAGCAGGTGATTACTAGAAGTCACAGTCAAGCAAGATCGTTGGACCCTTATACTTTTTTGTTTTTCGTTTTTTGGACTAAAGTGAATGAGGAAATTGAAAATGCTACGCAAGGTAATATGATGGTTGCTACGTTTTTTGTCCGTTTTTTTGACTAAAGTCTGTGGGAGTTTTCCTTGAACGTAACACAGTTACAGTGCACTTTCAAATACACAAATCTGATTGACGTTGCTATCATTGATCGTGGTAACTCCAAATGTTCGGCCAAATAGTATCCATGTGGTGCAAGATGTGGGTATATCATAATTGAGTTATTGTTAGGGTTACTGCCAAAGCTGATATTAACAGCTCTAACTAAGCTGTTCCATAAAAACGAAACTCCCAAACTTAGAATCACTCCCACCCAGAGAACCTGATAACGACTCAAGCTCAATTCAGGATACCTCCAACACCCAAACAAGCTGAATAACATATGAATAGACATACTATTATAGTGCTGATAGCACTCTAAAATTGTGACAGTTCCTGTAATTTCCGAGGGAGAGAGCGTCTACCCTTCGCTCAGCGTCAGGTGAAACGCCTTCACTATCTCTTTCGTGAGATATTGGGACTAAGTCGTTTGATTGGGAAGGGTAGTCCCTGAAAGCTGCAAATTTAGCGCTACTAAGGGTTAAAGGAGCTGTCACGATCATTTTCTATTTATTTAATGTGCGGAAAAGCCCTGGAGCCAATCCCATGCCCCCTCTAAAACAGTATTAAAATCAAGTCAAATTTCGTTTACACCAGGAGAAAGAGTGCGATACAGAAATGCCTCAATTTCTTGGATATCAGTCACTGAAAACATCAGTCCAACGCCGCTCTTGGAATATCAACGCCCTAGAAAAGTTTGATAGAACACAAAGCAATTTTGATGTGTTTAAAAATCAAGAAATGGAAAAAAGAACTCCCCACCAGTTCTATCCTTCCAACTCTTTGATCGTATAGTCTTCCATCAGTTTGTAGTGTTCAGTTTAACCTATATAGTTATGTAAATGTTATTCAGTTTTGGTATACAACCTCTTTGTGATCAGTAGGTACGTAGTTTCTCCTTTGCTTCCTCACCTAATTCTCTATTGTACATTCTGGTTTACTCAGATCTGCCACCGTATTGATGTTATTTAACCGACATTCTGAATTACGACGATGAATGACTTAGATGACAACGTCAATTCGTTCTATATATTTAAAACGCACGGTAACTGCACTGCAGCAATGTAGAAAAGTTCGATGTAGAGTTTGTAGTGGATTTGCGTATGTTAAACTTATTTTTGGTAGTCCTGAAAAGGGCTGGTTAAGGTGTGTGGATATTTCACCACAGAGTTCATTTTCTCTTTCAACTACACGAGTGGTAACTCGAAAAGGGAAAATTAGTTTGTTTTTTGTCGGCTAGGAATGTCCAAACGGTTGAACCGATTTCCATGCGGGAGGCCGCAAACTAAGGATCAAGTTCCGGGATGGAACTTAGGCTATATTGCGATCCTCTAGACTTTGTCCTTCAACGATAACTCAGCTTTTCCTAATGGCGTCACCCAGGTAAAGAACTCCGTAAGAGAAAACCCCATTTCTCCCCATGATAAATACAGCATCATCTTCCCTGTTAAGGTTAACTCTCATATTAGCAGTATGGTAAGAAGTCTTTAAAAAGTTCCAATCATGCAGCATGTTCGTATGAGCGAATTTTCGTAGATAATCGTATCTCTTCTCTGTCTCTATTTCTTCTATATCTCTACTATAATAAGAATGAAACTTCGTTTGTTTGTCATGTCTATGCACCGCCAAACGGCTGAGTGGCGGGAACCTACGAGTGGTCGGATCTTCTTGGGATTTTCCGGAATAGTGTATAAGCGATTTTAATATTTTCTTATCCCTCCCGAACCATGGGCTTTAGGGCGGAAGGGGGTGAAGCCCGTTTTGATGCCGTTTTTTTTCGACTCCCCGCTTCCCCTACGCCTCTAAACGGCGTTCAAAAATTAATAAAAAATATTGGTTTCGTAGGGTCTCTGACGAGGAAGACGACGTCTCGATCGGATCGCAAAAAAAGTATCGGGAAATGCGTGAAAAAAATGAAGGAGTAGAGACCCGCTTTTTCGACAATTCCTTCGTAAAACTTGGTTTTTAGTCATTAAAATATACCCCATAAAGGTACGTTTTCCGGGACGGTGATTGCGGGTGAAATAAAGATTTGATCCTGCCGAATCTGGATCCGGAATCGGATATCGAAAAAAATTGGAAGTTGGTCAAAATGCAAGGGGAAGGGAGGCGAAGCCAATAAAATGAGAAGTTAATTTGGCCGTGGACGACGCAGGCGGGTCCCCTCTGATCTTTGCCTTTAAACCTTTTTAGCCCCCGTCTTGGAGGAAGAAACTTTTTCGTTCGAAATACATTTCAACAGAATAATAGACGTAGTTTTTTTACTCACATACTGCAATATCGAACGAGCGAAGCGAGCAACATCCCATTATAAACTTTTCGTAGTTCCACGTAGTTTTATGATATTTGATTCGTTTGTAAGAATTTCCAACAGAAAAAACCTCTGCCAAGTTGGGTGGGCAATATAACTTTTTCACATAATTATTGTAATATGGGCTGTAGGTCTCGATGGTGTCCCACTATATCCCATCGCATCTCTACATCTCATTCCGAGTGAACGAAGCGAGAAACATTCCCTACACACGTCGGATTTCAACAATGTTTTCCTACAAGGTATTTCAACAAGGTATTTCCTACTCATATACAGCCATACCAAGCGAGCGAAGCGGGCAACATTCCCTACATACTTCGGATTTCAACGAGGGCTTTTCCTCCACGTATCCAGCCATACCGAGCGACTGAAGCGAGCATTGTCCCCTACACACGTTAAACCAACCCTTAGGGATCTACCGTTTGCGAGCGAAGCAAGCAAATCCCCTTCATGTTTCAAGTGTAATACTCCTGAATGGTGGGGTAAAAGTCCATCGCATGTATACAGCAACACCTAGCGAGCAAAGCGAGCAACTTAATCGGGGGTCGAGGAGGGCTTGCTTGACGTGTAGGTTATTTATAGGAATGAAACTCCGTCTGTTTGTCTGTCCATGCTATGCAGGGGTTTTTCCTACATATATACAGCCATACCGAGCGAATGAAGCGAGCAACATTCCTTACACACGTTAAACCTACCCTTAGGGATCTACCGTTTGCCAGCAAAGCGAGTAACATCCCCTACATGTTCCAATTGTAATACACCTGAATGGGGTCCGGGGGGCCCCTGCTGGACGTGGAGGCGAGCAATGCGAGCCGGAGCGGCAAGTCTCTATCTCTATTATCTATAAGAATGAAACTCCGTCTGTTTGTCTCACTGTCCGTCCATGCACCTATACAGCCACACCTTGCGAGCGGAATGAGCAACTTAATGGGGGGTTCAGGATTTTTCCTGCACGTATACAGCCATATCGATCGAGCGCAGCGAGCAACATCCCCTACACACGTTAAATCTACCCTTAGGGACCTACCCTTTGCGAGCGAAGCGAAACGTCGTTTGTTTGTTTGTTTTTCGTGTTGTTTGTTGATGTCTATGCTCGACCAAACGGCTGAGTGGCGGAAGTCTACGAGTGATGGGATCTTGTTGGGATTTTTCCGAATAGTCTATAAGCGATTTTAAAATGTTCTAATCCCACCTTAACCGTGGACTGTAGGGAGTGATGGGGTGGGGGGGAGCCCGTTTTAATGCTCGTTTTTTCCACTTCCCCGTTTCTCCTACCCCTCTAAACTGCCGTCGAAAATTCCTATACAATCCTGGGTTCATAGGTTTTTCTACAAGGAAGACGACGGCGAGATCGGATCGCAAAAAAACTATGGGGAAATGCGTCAAAAAATAAAAAATACCCGTTTTCTCACAAATTCCGATGAAAAAGTTGGTTTTTTCTCATTTAAATATACCCCATAATGGTACGTTTTTCGGGACGGTATTTCCGGGCGAAATACAGGTTTGATTCTGCCGAATCTTAATCCGAAATCGGATCTCGAAATAAATGACGATAAGTTGGTCAAAATGCGAGGATGAACGGAGGCGAAGCCATTAGAATGAGAAGTTAATTGAGTCCGCCACCGTTTCTTAACCGGAAGGGGTTCGATGACTCAGGGGGAGTTTCCCATTTGCCCTCAGGGGGGAGTTTCCCTTCAGAAAAATGGAATTGGAAAACAAATACCTACAAACATTCAACATCTGACTGTACTATGTACTGAAGTGTTCTTAAAACTATACTTGACGTGGTTCCACATAAGGTGTCGCATTTTGTAGTAATTTCCAACTGAAAAAACCGTCTGCCAAGTTGGGTGGGCAGTATAACTTCCTCACGCGAGTGATGCGAGCAATATCCCCTGCAGACCATAAACCTACCCTTAGAGATCCACCTTTTATGAGTGAAGCTAGCAAATCGCCTACATGTTTTAATCATAATACACCTGAATTGGGAGTTATAAGACTATCGCTACCCAGGGAGAGTTATTTGTAGTAGATACCATCGATTCGAGGCCTTTACATACAGTCTAATCAGCAGAATAACCTCTGTACTTTTCTTCATATCAAATTTGAGATACTGACATTTGGAAAAGGGCTTCTCTGTGTGTGGTAGCGTACAATATTACAACTTAAGGAATCAATCTTTCTAACCAGCATAGTGAGCTCTGAACCTAACTTTGTTCCTATTTCACTAAAAATGCAGATCAATTGAGATTTTTCCCTTGGTAAAATGGCCATACCTCCCTTAGCTTACCTATTATGTAATCTCGAAAATAGATAGAAACATCGTTGGAAAGAGCGTTAAATTTCCCATCTCCCTGAAGTATTTACATTCTTTTTACAGAAGGTCACTTAGGCGGAAAAATGGACTGAACATGAGAATGTCTCACTTTTCAAAAATTATTGTTTATTATGGGTCTGTGAAGTATTAAGACGAAATTGTAAAAAAACTGTCCGCGTAAGGGGAAAAACTTGCCCAAAATCTCACCCTTCCAACGGTATTCTAAATTTATATTTTACTTCTCCGATTCGGGGGTAAATTGTTTGCATGTACAAAAACGGTTTTTTTTCCTATGATATCGAGGATTTTCGTGAAAAATGATCCCCCAAGAAAATACTAGTTTGTGGTCGGTTTCCACGTACTTTTTCGCGCTTAATCGAGTGGTAACTCTGTTATGTCCGAAATTTACACATTTACTAAATAGTTTTTAGTTGATTTGTTATGCTCAACTGTATTGGTTTTTAAGGATGAAACTTGAAATTAAAGTTAAAGGGTAAAATTCGGAGTTGGAGGGACCTGCGAGTGTTTCCGTTCGATATAGAGTGAAAAAATACGTAGAAACCGATCCCGAACTAGCATTTTCTTGGAGGATCATTTTTCACGAAAACTTTCGATTTCATAGAAAAACTACGTTTTTCTACCTTCAAACACACCTTTATCTCAGAATCGGAAAAGTAAAACACAAATTGATAATACCGTTGGATAAATGAGATTTCGGGCAAGTTTTTCATCATACACGTAAGGTTTTGTACAATTTCGTCATAATAATTCACGCACCCATGAATAATAGTAATTTTTAAAAAGTGAGACATTCTCATGTTGAGTCCATTTTTCCCATGATAAAATGGCCATATCTCCCTCAACTTACCTATTATGTATTCTTGAAATTAGATACATCGTTGGAAAGAGCGTTAAGTTTCCCATCTCCCTGAATTATTTAAATTCTTTTCACATAAGGTCACGTAGGCGAAAAAATGGACTGAACATGAGAATGTCTCACTTTTTCGTAATTCTCACATACACATTCTCATGTTCAGTACATTATTTTGCCTACGTGACCTACTGTACAACGAATTTAAATACTTCAGGGGATGGGAAATTTAACGCTCCTTCCAACGATATATCTATGTTCAAGATTACATAATAGGCCACTTAAGAGATATATGGCCATTTTCGTGATGTAAAGTTGAAAACACGAAAAATATCGTAAAAGAGAAAAAACTCCAAAAATCGAGGGTTTGTTTTGAGAGTTATAGAATCGATCCCAAGGTGGTTAACAATCTTAAATGTGAACACCATGTACACCGTTACACAACTTATGAGTAAAATAGGTATACCTAAACTTGAGTGGTTTTTTGAGCGTGCGTTCATGTCCTACAAAGTAAACTCATGAATTGAAATACTTACCTTTCTCTAGATGCAATAGTAAATCACGATCAAACGATTCTCCCTGAATCTTCTTCCCTCCATATGAACCCATAATGAATACAACCCCAATGAAAAAGAACCTGACACACCACATCGTTGTCGATAGGCAATCCTATAGAACTGGAATGGAGATGTTGAAATTTGGAACAACTTAATTCAGATGGTAGAAAGAATTATGCAACCTTTTTCTCTCGCTTTACGGCTTATAAGGAGTTCTAAATGTGAAACATATCGGTACATATATTTTCATACATTTATACAATATATTTTCATTATTTTTGATTCTTCTATTTCAATTTATTTTCTACCTATCTATAATATGATCCACGTTATGATCCAAGGATTATTAATATTTTCACGACAGTCTCTTTACTTTCAAACGGTTTGGTCATTTCTCAAAATAGATGCAAATAATTTTGCATCGAAACATGCTATTGAATTATGCACTTCAATCCAGAAGTGTTGATACCCGTGCTTTCAATGCAATCATAACTCATAGTATGGAAGCATGAACGAAGAAAACTAAGTATTTAGGTTTTTTTTACTATTTTCAATAACGATTTCTTGATATCGAAAAAAAAGTTTGTCCTTCCTCAAAATCAGTTGGTATTTTCAAAGTGCATTTCAAAAATAATTCTTATTTCAGAAGTAGCCAATATGTTATTTTTTTAGTATTTCAGCCCTTAGTTAAACTCCTTAGGAAACATCGAAGGCGTTGCCAAAGATTCAGAACCAAATACCTTAGTTAGGGAGAAACGAAACGGACGGATTTTTATCTCTTAATTATTTAATTCCTCAAAATAATTTAAATAATTAATACATTGTTGAAAATATACCCTCGTAATCGACCAAGGAAGAAACTAAACTCTCTCCTCTCATTTCAAGGTTTGTTGTTTTTTATGTTGCAAGATGAGCAAAATCCCAAAACTGAAAAAAAAAAAAATAATAATAATAATAATAATCCGTCGGTCTACCGCAGTATTCCAGAATGCCTAAAATCATATAATCAGCAAAGTGATAAAACTATGACATGATGCACAGAAATATATTACTGACCAGACATCACAGTATTCGTACATCGGCTCTCAAGCACCAACCGGAACTGAACATTGTCCGATCCAGATAGATCGTTAACGCACTGATGGGGCCCATGTTGGACTCGGAGCTCCATTAGATTTGGCCTTCTTCGAGGTAGTGGCGGATGGAAAAATCATCCCATAACTCCCACACACGACATCTCCAGCTTCTGCGCTAAGCAGGTTTCTGTTAGTAAGATGGGTATGGGCGACCCAATAGACCACTATTCAGTCCCTCTTAGGAAGTTATGAAAGGGCCTACTGGGCACTAGTCCTGAAGGACACCAGGCAGACCAGTGACTTCATCCTGCCATTGCTCGAGCCATATAGATCTGGCTTTATGTTACATGTAGGAGATTTGATTATCAATGCGTATTTAAGCAACATCTCAATGAAGTGGTCACCAATGACTCTCCTCATATTAGTACCGCAACTTGTTCATACTCTATTCATCAATGAATACACGCATAATTCGCACTGCAATCAATTATTATAATTATAACATGAACAATACAAAATATTCAATACTACAAGAATGGTGAGTCTCCGGTTACCAAATACACAAACGGGGTTATTAGTAACTAGAGACATTAGAGAGTTTTTGTTCTCCCCGTAAGATCTTCTCCCGTTGACGCGCAGAGCAGCGTCTAGAGCAAGCAGCTGGAGATGCTAGCTCTTCGTGATATTTACGCGTATTTCTACACGTACACGTGAAAAACCAAGCGCTAGCTAACGTCTCTATAAGTGTTTCAGAAGCTGTTTCGTATTCTTTTCGTACAACTTATTCTTATTTAAATAATTAATTGCTCTATAATTATTTATAACTACATAAATTATAAATATATTTATTGCTTAGGTACCTTAAATGGCTGAATTTTGTAGCGGAGTACTTCACTATAACCTCTCGACTTGTTGACCAACCAACGTGTTGTTGGCAACCACACTGTGGTTTCTTTGCTGGTAACTGCATAACTGCGGTTACCTTGGTCACTCTGTGGTTACCGGCAACTGTGGGTTAACTTTGCGTCAGGCTAAGATGACTACCCGTAGGCCGAGATTCCAACGAAAGCATTTTTCCTGCCAACGCGTAGACAGGCCTTTTCCCGTACATGCGTAGTTCTACACGTTGACATGAAGATTCGCGCAAGCGCAGGTTTTATTTCAGTCTTTTTGCGTACACGGGTAGAAACTAGAAAATTACTTGAAGAACCAAAATTCTCAGTTATTATAGCAGATCCTTGAAGAATTTACCTATCAAGTCTCCCCCCTTAGTCCGCAACTTCTTAACTGATCCACATGTCTCCGTAAGACGTTTCCGTTCACTATAACTTCGTAGAGCAGCTTTCATAATTTTGCCCAAAATACTCCTTTGATCCACTTGTTTCCTTTTGGATGGTAATCCCTGACCATTACCACTTTTCCTTATTGAAACGTTCTTACATTCTCATTGTTTCCTTGACGCGTGTTTTTGGGTTCGTGGTCGTTGAACAGAAAGTCGAATGTAGTCCGAACGTTGTAAGAGAACATTAACTTATAAGCAGACGTTCCTGTGGTATTCGGTACTCTTCTCAGTTTGGTTAAGCACGTTGCAATCTTATGCATCACAACTCCGCTATCATTCTTCATAGCTTCCACTTTAATCTTGACGGTTTGTGCGAATCTTTCTGCTTGTCCATTGGTTGCAGGATGGTAGGTATGGGGCTGGTAGTTTGTGATATACATTATTGAATTGTAAAAACTGCTGAAATTCTTCTGATGTGATCATGCTGGCATTATCCGACGCCAGAACGTATGGAAACGTATGGGAACGTATGTTGCAAACAGTCTATCCATTACGGACCATAACACACACAATCTATTACGGACCATAAGCCACTTGGGAATGTCCAAGAAGAAGGCTCTCGCAAGATCATACTGCTATTGGCCGGGAATAGACAAAGACATATAATAGTTAGTGAATAGATGTGAACAGTATTTAGAAGTGAGAAATGGAACATTCCCTACTTGACTCCGAACAAATTTTTCCAATCGCTCATCCGCTTACTCCCAGTTGGCAACCTGTTTCGCCTTTTTCTTGCTCCGCGTTGCCATTATCGTTACTTGTTCATACACTAATCAGTGAATACACAAATAATTCTCACCGCAATAAATTATTGTTACTATAACATGAACTGTACAAAATGTTCAATAATTATATTACAAGAATGGTGAGTCTCCCGTTACCAAGGTTATTAGTAACTAGAGACGTTATTATATTAGATCCTTGAAGCATTTACCTATCAATGAGCATCTGTTGAGTTGAAAACGATGAAAATATATCGAAATTTGAAGTGCTATTATTAGCAGTTTATTCTCAAACTAATATGATACAATATTGTTCTGCTCTAATGGTGCATTTTAACAAACTTGCATCCACAACTTGATCGAAGCCTAAAAGTCAAAAGTACAGCGGTAAGATCTAAAAGCAGCTTTTCTCTTGGTGCCCCAGAGTGACTCCTTGTTAAAGTTCAACATCCTGCAGTGAGATGGAGAGAAACTAGCTGATCAGGAAAGAGCCCATCATTTCAATTGTCTTTTGATGTCCCAGTGATGCTGCCTGTCAAATTTCTACATCCGACAGCAAAAATAAGAGATTTATCTCATTTGAAAATACCTACACAGCCGAAAGGTAATTATTTGATAGTCTCTCTCCTCCAAATGTTATCAACTACTCACATGTTACTAGCATTATTACGTTTGCTCGTTTCCTGTTCCTGCAAGAAATGCGATCCTTCGGTCCTGCGGTCCCGCAAAAATTCAGATCACGGGCCAACCTAAGGACTTGGGACATGTCAATAAATGAATGAACTCTTCAATGACGCCAATTCAATGTGGTTTCGAGTTGCCGTTAATGTGGCTCTGCTGTAGTTCTTTTGAGGGCGGCTCAGGTTACACGACCAAGCAACATCATCACACTCATGGACGCCAGTGTAGAAGGTAGCAGGCGTTGAAATTCACACAGTAGGTAACCTCAGGTATCCAGATGGCAGCATTGCCAATGCCACTTTAAAGCTCAGTTTTTTGTTCTAGATCTTCTTAACGCACAAATACTTTTTTACTTCAAAACAACAGTAATAAACTACTTCTTCCACCTAAACGGTGCCGTTGTACCATTTTAGAGAATTTCGTAGAAAATGACGCTATTGCAAGTACTCCAAAAGTTTAAATTTTTTTTTTTTCAAAGGTTTCTCGTTGAACCTCCATTTTGAGTTATTTTTTGTTGAATGTGATTAAAGACATGAGATGGCATGTCAAACCCTTTCCAAATTTTACGAGTATATAATTTTTTCTCGTAACCATACCAGGAAATAAGGTAAAATTTAGTAATGCAGACAAATTATTTACGACAATTTGAGAGAGTACACAGAAACGAATGAGTTTATTTTCCAGAACATTCCACAACATGTGGTAATACATTTCATGACAACAACAAAGTTAATAGAACTTAATGTTTGACTTCATTAAAATTAACCTAGCCAACCATAAATTACTTCATAAATATGATAGGGGTCTGAACTGGCTACGAGGTATGTCACAGGCATGGAAATATCATCAAGTTTGATTTTAGGTAGTTTCCTAAAATAGGTGATGAAATGCGCCCCCGATCTCATAAACCAAAATAAGACAACTAAACTTAAAACTACAACTTTAGTTAAATTTGAAGACAGCCTTTGTCTATTAAATCCTATAATTTTTAAAAGGGTAGTAGGTATTTATATTTCATCTCTCCAAGAATCATGATGAATTAAGTTAAATTTTAGGTGTCAGCTCTAGTTAGGAAATGATGAAATATTAATCCCCTCAGGAATTTCAATGTTTTAGGAATTAAGGACATTCCTCATCCCAATTATTGGTGTATCAAGGGATCATTCCGAAGGGTAGGATTTTTCATGAAAGCTTAGAAATAAATTAGCAGAGTTGTATGGGAGTCAAATACACCAACAAAACCACTACTGAACAATCCGATTTTCTATAAAATCACTGGTCATAGGACTTGGTTCACCCATCAGGTACTGGGACACAGCGCACATGGGAAAACTCTGGAAATTATTACGTAAGGTTTATTATTCCTGTGTTAGAGAGCCCTTCTACGCAGATCCTTGTTCTATAATAATTAAACCCCGAATGTAATATACGATCAGAACATGGCGCATCGAGCCTCCCAAAAGAGTTTATTTATTTATTCATTTCGATGATACGGGCAAACCCATTACATGAGGAGAAAAATATATAGCAAATGTATATATTCAAAACACATAGCGTAAACTCCCGCGGCGAACAAAACAAAAAAAAAGTATACTACCTATAAAATAGAATTGAAAACATATAGAAAAAAATAAAGTGTAGTGTCCAAAGTTAAGGGTGGTTCCACATGTTTTTCACTTTCGAGCGAAGCGAGGCTAATGAGGTGTTGAACAAATCAACATCTGGATATTCATTTATAAGGTGGTTGGCTCTACGTGGGAGTCTAGACAAGGGGCGGTGGTACATGTAGTTTGTCGGCGAGAAAGGTGTCCAGAATAAGATGTTGGATCGTGAGGCGGAACGGGGCACCAACAAATTCACAATTTCCAGAAGGTGGAGAGAATCGACGCGACCATTCAGGATGTTGTATAAAAATGAAATATCGGCTAGCTGTCTTCTAACTCGAGGGGGTAAAGTGCCGCAGTGCTCATTAATAGCCTCATAGTTTACAGAGTCAAATGGTATATGAAGCTTAAATGCCACGTAACGGAGGAAGCGGCGATGAACCCTCTCTATCTGGTCAATAAGGCAATTATGGTTCACATCTTTTCAGTTCCCTGACCCTGCCATTTTACTCTTCCCAGTGAATGATGAATCAAAAGTAGATAGACAAGAAAAAAGTATAGCTTTAGAGGCCGCTCAGCTAATCAGTACGGCTCCGTACCTCGTATTTGTTTACAAGGAGTCCCAAAGGAGCACTATCTAAATAACAGCACCGTGAGTCGATTAGGAAAGAAATTGGCCTTCAGGTTCCGGATGCTATCTGAGTCCCTCCATGCTCTGTAATTATATTCCAGATCTCCAGAAAAGAGCTAAATTTCAGGTTTCAGCATCATAGGTCAATTAAAAAATAAATGAAGCTCATACGCCCCATAGTTGAATAGTGTGCACTGATATTGATCCTTGATATTACAAAGGAGGCTCATTTCAAAGTGCTGATCCGAAGGTTGGCATACATATAGCAACGAAGTTCCAAAGCTGATCTGAGTCCCTCCATATTCTGTAATTGTATTCCATATCTCCAAAAAGGATTAACATTATAGGTTTCAGGATCATAAGTCATTTGAAAAACAAATTAGGCGCAGTGGCCAAACAGCTGATCAGTGTGCAGTGATATTGAATTCTCGATATTACAAAGAAAGTCCATTTTGAATAGCAGATCTATATACGTTGATACCGATATGCCTGTAGAGGGCAAACAATGCAATTAGTTTTCAGTAAGATAAGTTTTAAGTTTAGGAACCAGCAATGAAAGTTCTCGAACTTTCATGTTTCTAAACAAGGTTTTGAGAAACAGGCGGAAAAAATCGACCGTTTACGTTTCGTCAACGGTAGGTACATTTTCAAACTCATGGCCCTCCAATTATATTGCTAAGTTCAAATTATAGTAGGTCTTTCCAAGTTGGAACCTCGTTTATTGAGTCGCAATGTCCCAGCTGTAGTCTCATAACGAAAAAATACTGGAAATTGATCGTCTTACCAGATTCGCTTCTTCTGATTTATTATTATCTGTAGTAAACCTTTGTAATCGATTAATGTTCAATTAATTAATTTTATTAGATTAATAATTCAATAGACCCAATGAACACACACTCAAATCGCAGCACGCTCATCAGAAGGTAGCAGAAGTTGAAATTCACACAGTAGGTAACCTCAGGTATCCAAATGGCAGCATTGCCAATGCCACTTTGAAGCTCAGTTTTTTGTTCGAGGTCTTCTTAACGAACAAATACTTTTTTACGTCAAAACAACAGTAATAAACTACTTCTTTCAACAAAACCGTGTTGTCTTACCATTTAAGCGAATTTTCGTAGAAAATGACGCTATTGCAAGAACTCCAAAAGTTTTAAAATATTTTTTTTTCAAAGGTTTCTTCTTGAACCTCCATTTTGAGTAAATTTTGTTGAATGTGATTAAAGACATAAGATGGCATGTCAAACCCTTTCCAAATTTTACAAGTACATAATCATCATTTTTTCTCGTATCCATATCAGAAAATAAGGTAAAATTTAGTGAAGCAGAAAAATTATTTACGATAAGTTTGAGAGAGTACACAGAAACGAATGAGTTTATTTTCCAGAACATTCCACAACATGTGGTAATACATTTCATGACAACAACAAACTTAATGGAGGTAGGCTAATGAACTTAATTTTTGACTTGATCACCCCCCCCCCCCCCCCCCCTCAAACATAAAATCCTTAGAGCCGATCTGTTCTTGATAAACGGCCCTTTGGGTAGACTTTCAATCAATATATCAGCCAGTTGTCTACTACTGGATACGTGCTCAAGACTGAATTTTCCATTCTCGAACTTCTCGCTTACATAGAGTAATCTGACCTCGATATGCTTTGTTCTGCTGTGGAATTCTGGGTTATTGATCAGACGAATGGTACTTTGATTATCTACAAAAAGAGTTGGTATTTGACTCCCTTCATTTAGCTCTTTCTGGAATCGACAGACCCAAATCATTTCGTTGGTTGCCTCGCTGGTTGGGGGCAGCTATTTTTCCGGCTTCAGTAGTACTCAATGCTGTGATTGTATGTTTCCGACTTGACCACGTTATGACTGCTCCACCACAGGTTGTAACAAGACCAGTTCTTGACCTGCGAGTTTTCAAAACGTTTGCAAAATCAGAATCTGAATAGCACTACAAGTTTAATGTTTCTCCTGTTCGGTACATCAAACCAAACTGCAGGGTTCCATTCAAATATTTTAATATCCTCTTGACTGCGATCCAGTAAGACATTTGTTGGACGATCCAAGACTTCTGAAACCAAGCTAACGGAGTATGCCAGATCAGGTCGGGCAGTCATTGTTAACTAAATCTAACTTCCAACTACTTCCCTGTATGGTACACTCTTCTCAAGTGGTGTGCAGTCTTCTTCTTCTTTCTTCCCTTTTGATGGAGTCCAACTGAGTCACTATCCCATCACTAACATAAACAACTAGCAGCAGTCTCTAACCGTTCTCATTCCTTCTTGAAAACAAACAAGGATCAGCTAGACTAGATCGCAACTTATATGATACCATGAATTTCACGAACCGTTGATTTTAACCCTGCGTCGACCACGTGGGAGCTAGAATAATAGTCGCCCACGTGGGGTCCACCAGGACCCCACTCACATTTCTGGCTGTGCCGCCCTATTGTTGCATGGGACTAGCGTCAAAACATCATGCAATTAATTCTGAGGTGTCTACGAGGATAGTCTCCTAATAACGTGTCTATGGTAGCAAAGTTGCAGCTTGTAGCTCCGAAATTACATGGGCCAAAGAATTTCGTCATCTAAGAAAACCAAAAACGCAGGAGAAAGGAATAAAAAGCAAAACGTTCAAGTCGTTTATTTATATCAGAACGAAATATAAACTTTAGTCAACTTTTTAGGCATATAAACTCTAAGAAGGCCCATTGTTTTTCAATAAAATACGGAACTTCATCCAACACAGAACTTTTTCGAAAATTGCCTTTTCATATTGCCTTTTTGCATGGTGCCTACGAAAGTGAATTTACATTTAGTGAGCACCTCCGGTAATACGTATGACGTGAACCAATTGTTTGCAGTCACATTGCGATTGGTATTTTTCATGTTTTCACAACAAAGAACTCGTCGGACACTGAGTCATCGTTAGGCGAGATTTCATCCTCCACTTCACTGTCTACTAGTATGGACAAAAAACACGACTGATTCATATTCCCAGTTTTTTCCATTGTGCAAACAGGAGAACTGATTAACCACTACGTATGTATTAGACTGACAACGAAAAAAACGAAAGTTCGAATTCTTGAGGTGCTCAAAGCTCAGATGATTGCATCAGATGCTAGGAACAACTCCTGAAAATTTCAGTCCGAACCGATAACCCCTTGAGGTCTCCTAAACCCGTTTTTTGGTAATTGAATTATCGATTTTAGAACACTAGACGCTTAGGACAAAAAGACGGTTAGGACATGAAAGATCCATGCGTCTGGACACTTTTTATACTCTATTCCTATGTTTTCGGTGTCGCGGAACACGATGCCGCCATTATCGCAAGCGCAGAAGCTGTATTTCTTTTGATATTCCAGAAATCAGTCCAAATAAGTGATGGAAAAAAGGCATTTTTTGCCGTTTTTACCTAGTTTTGACTGGGAAAAAAATTGTTTGCGGGTCTTTTCTGCTTCGGACCTTGTTTCCTGGCTTGTTCCGATTATAACAAGACCAATTTCGTCCTGTAATATATTGTCCTTTTGGAAATATCTGCTCAAGAGCCGAGTTAGCTTTTTTAATGGTAACCGCTCTATACTTACCAGTAGCTGCGAAATCAAAATTTAACGCCCTGAAGCCCTTTTTATCACATTACGTGCTAGTAGTGGAGGCGTAGGACTCGTATTTCGGTTAATAATCAAGAGCTAGGTGTAAAAAATCGGTGAATAGAGTGGATTTTTCTTGATGTTCAAAAAATCAGTGGACAAAATTAATAGAAATAAGGGATTTTTCGCCGGTTACACCTAGTTTTGATTGGGAAAAACTATATATGAGTGTCTCCTCTGCCTTGGACTTTGTTCTGTGACTTATTCTGAATATGACAAGACTAAGTTTGTCCCATAATACATTTTTCTTCTCGAAATATCAGCTCAAGAGCCAAGTCGACTTATTTAATGATACCTAACCGTTCTATATTCAATAGTGGCACTACTACTTGCACGTAATGTTCAGCGAGCCCAAAAACATAAAACAATGGGATAAAAAGGGCTTCAGGGCGTTAAATTTTGAATTCGCAGCTACTGGTAAGTATAGAGCGGTTACCATTAAAAAAGCTAACTCGGCTCTTGAGCAGATATTTCCAAAAGGACTATATATTATAGGACGAAATTGGTCTTGTTACATTCGGAACAAGCCAGGAAACAAGGTCCGAAGCAGAAAAGACCCGCAAACAATTTTTTTCCCAGTCAAAACTAGGTAAAAACGGCAAAAAATGCCTTTTTTCCATCACTTATTTGGACTGATTTCTGGAATATCAAAAGAAATACAGCTTCTGCGCTTGCGATAATGGCGGCATCGTGTTCCGCGACACCGAAAACATAGGAATTGAGTATAAAAAGTGTCCAGACGCATGGATCTTTCATGTCCTAACCGTCTTTTTGTCCTAAGCGTCTAGTGTTCTAAAATCGATAATTCAATTACCAAAAAACGGGTTTAGGAGACCTCAAGGGGTTATCGGTTCGGACTGAAATTTTCAGGAGTTGTTCCTCGCATCTGATGCAATCATCTGAGCTTTGAGCACCTCAAAAATTCGAACTTTCGTTTTTTTCGTTGTCAGTCTAGTATGTATGCTCAAAAAATTGAAAATTAAGACAAAACATGTGAGTGAATGTGCCGAAATTTTTTTTTCACGGAAGTCCACGTGGGGTCTACTCAGACCCCAACAACAATTTTCATCAAAAGAAATGAATTCAAAAGGTACACTATCCTGGAGGACCATTGCTACCTCGCCAACCTCTGGAGCAGTACTGAGTAGGAAGCTACTCGAGGAGCAGGCAGTGAGGGGCAAAGTGGCTATGAGGGAGGGGGGGAAAGGTGCGCATGGGGTCCACCTGGACCCCACGTGGTCGACGTTGGGTTGACGCCTGCTTCAAACCGTAAATACTGCGGTTCAGTTTGCATACACGTCCTCTTCCATCATCAAACCCTTCTGGTTGGTTCATGAAGATTTCTTCATCCAACTCGCCATAGATAAATGCTGTTTGTACGTTGAACAAACAGTTCATATTTTTCGGCAGCAGCAACGCTCAGTAATGCTCGATAAGTTTCAAAACGAGCCACTGGGCTGAACGTTTGATCGAAATCTGTTCATTTTTCTTGAGTGTGTCCTCTCGCCACCAAGCGAGCTTAATACTTTTCGGTATCTTAATTAGGTTTTCTTTTAATTTTTAAAGCCCATCGATTCTATATCACCTTTTTATTTCTTGGAAGGGTAGGTAACCAACGTCCATGTAACATGTTCTGCTAACGAATCCAACTCTTTTTGCATAGCTGCTATACATTCAACTTCGGCCAACAACACGTAGTTATCATATGAAAAGGATGACATTTTCTTTTCTCGAGTGCTTCTTCGCTGAACAACACTCTCTCCTGTGCCAATTTCTGGGCGGATTCTGAAGCAGAGCTCGAAGATTGTTGTTCATTGTTCAAATACATTCCTCCCGAACGTGACGCTTCTTGAGCTTTACCAACTGGATTCAAAATATCGAAAGAAAACCCCAGTTTTTCATTTTCTTCGTTTTTTGGTATTTCATCCGTCATCACTGGTATTCCAGTTCTTTTGCTGACATCTAAAACCTCTCTTTCATGATCACTCCCAGCAATTACCAACTTGGAGATAGGCTGCTCCATGTCAAATATTACATCACGAGAAAGGATGATCTTGTTTTCAATCTTATCCCACAATCGATAACCATTATGATCACCATCCTACAAATATACTGGCCTTGCTCTTCTTGTCCATTTTTTTCCTGTTAGCCTTAGGAATATGACTGTAACACTTGCTTCCGAAAATCCGGAAATAATCAAACTTAGGTGATTGACAAGGCGACTGCGATCCCTGAAAAGTTGGTCCAATTCGATTCAAATCAAAAGCAGCAGTATTCACTGCCTCTTCCCAAAGCTTTATCGGTAAATCTTTCGAGTGAATCATCGAAGCTTTATCGATCGTGCTGCCTCCACCAGAGTTCTATTTTAACGTTCTGAAGCTCCATTTTGCTGTGGTGTATAAGGGACTGTTTGACGAAGTGTTATTTCATGCTCGCGAAGCTCTGCATTCATTCCTTCATTGATGAACTCAACTCCCCATCACAGAACAACTCTTGAATTGAGTGACCCAAGGTTTTTGCTTCATTGACAAACGTTTCAAAATTTCGTGTTACCTTGGACTTCTGTTACCAGAAAAATACTCGTCTGAACTTTGAATAATCGTCTTTCAAGCACAAGAAGTGCCGAGCTTATCCTCCCGAATAAATGTCGACAAATGCATGGAACATACCACACATTCGTCAGATGGTTCTCTTCCCATCGACCATTCACATTCATATCGACAACGACCATTCCTTGTCCGAACGCTTTCAGATAATCACGATTGCCTATCCCTAACAGCTTGGGCACGGTAAAAGATGTCCTAGCCATAAAAGTCGATTTAACTTTGTAACTCTTTATTTTACGTGGAAATAGACAACGTTGTTTTCATTACCTTCCTATTTTCAGAGGAAAGCTACCTACCAACGTAATTTCGTTATACCTAGGTCAGGGGTGCTAGTAAACTGTAGATGTTCTACATAATTGTACTAATTTCCCCTCTGCATGTGTTTATATCAACGCAGGCATATTTATGACAACATACGGGTTCGCAATTTGAAAGAGAGCTCCTTCGTTATTATTTTCTAGAATTATATATCTGGAATTCATTTCCAGTGCACATTGATCAGCTGAAGGGCCTCTGAGCCTAATTCATTTTTTAATCGACTTATGATGCTGAAACCGGAAATGTAGCTCTTTTTGGATTTGTAGAATACAATTACAAAGTAAGGATATTGCGGGGCTCTGATCAGTTTCGGAGTTGCTGAGGCTCTTTTCTTTCTTAGTCGATTCTTGCTGGAATTCAGATGGAGCAATTTCAGGACACCTAGAAAACAATACTAGGAACGGAGGCGCACTAATTAGCTGGGTCGTCTCTGTAGCAAATTACTTTCGTTTTATACCTCCCATTTTTCTAGTCATTATTCTAACATTTACAATAAACCATATAATTGTTGGGTCCTGGAACCGTTCAGGTGTTAACCCTTTTGGAATGCACGAAGCGCCGAGTTCTGATCAGATACTATGTTAGGGGCTACATAATTATAGATAAATGATCTGTGCGAAAGGGCTATGTAATACAGAGATAATATACCTTTGTGTAATAATTTGCAGCGTTTGAAATCGTAGTTCATGGGATACCCATTTATCACGTTCCCAGGAATTGTTAGGTTTGTTTCGAGAAATTTATTGTTGTAAGTGCCTGTAATCACAAATTGGAACTGATCAGGTACTCTCTTTGGAAGTTGTAGGTTTAGGTAAACGTTATGTTTGGGATTGGAAATGTGCGGGAGATGTGCCTAGTGAAACAGGTCCTCCTCTATGTACCTTCACCACTGCCCCCTTCTCCCCTGCTGTATGTACTATTCTCAGCTACCTTTCTCCAGCAGTTAGCAGTCTTGTATTCCCTGAAAAAGTCCTCGTTTTCCCACCCCGATCAGAAATTGTGTTAACGTTAAATTCCTGTACCAAAAGTGGTTTAAGCAACCCCCGATGTGACTCACCCTGTGTACTGCAAGAGGAGACATCATGGGAGGCCTCCCAGCAGGCGAATTGAGAACGGAAAGCCGTAAGTCCTTTCTCCATTTCCTACCTTCATTTAACCTTCCTGTTTTGGCCGTAATTTCTCCAACACTCCAATAAAAGGACAAATTTCTCCAACATAATAATATTTCATATCTTAAACACAATATGCAATTCGTAAATCTGACGATACATTTTTTAACTCACAAGAATCAAAACTGACGTACTTCTTCGAAGAGAATATGAGGGATCTTTAGAGGAAGTTGACGTCAATTTTTGGCAGAAGAAGGTCTGTGATTGATGTTTGTTGTATCGAACAATATCCTGCACAGCGAGTGTTTTTGATTTTTCAATTCTATCGCATTATTTTTACTTTTCATAGTGTAGAATAAGTGGGTGAAATATTAAAAAATTGAGATCTCAAAAACTGGGTTAACATTTCAAGTTTCAATATCATAGATATGAAAAAAATCCTGTAATCTTTGAATGCAAGATGAATGAACTCCCTTAATGCAAGGGGGATGTACTGGGAAAAAAAGTAGGCAACCATTGGTTGAATGAATGGTTAAAAAAATTGTTTAAAAGAAAATCATGAGACTTTTCCTGTCAAAAGTATCCTCAGTCACCATTTCAGTGTACACTGTTGCATTGTTTTGGTCATAATAGCTTACTTAATGGTGATCACTTCTTCTCATGTACATGAATGTGCTCTGGGAGACGTTAAACGTCGGTAACGCAATATGTAATCTCATCAAGATATTCAAGCAGTGGTAGAGGCAAAATTAATGAATGCACATGCAATTTTGAAAGTACATTTTATTCCGTGGATGTGAAATTTTTATATCAGTTGTCTGTTCTCCCAAAACATTCCCACAACACATTATCATTGTCACGCTCCATAGACCTGTCGTACGATGCACACAAACATAATGCATTATGCTTTGGTCCGAATTTCTGAATGCACTCTGAAAAAGAAAAACAAAACTTACTTATTTTATTTATTTAAATTACTTAGTTATTGTTAAGAGTCTATAATCAGGTTTCAAAATTGTGAATGATACTTTCATGAGTCCATCTGTTCTAGCATGTTTCCTCTCAAAATAAGGGAACGCATTGATGCTACGGCCATTTCATTCTTGGACAATTTAAATTCAAGAGATCAACACACTCAGTGCCCCCCTAGGCTTCAACCATCCTTTTCGAAAATCTTCCGTGATACAAAAGGCGCTCAGGATACAGAAGACACTCTAAATGGCGACACTACTCCAGTAGATGGAGATGAACGAAGATGAACTCGGTCTTTTACATTGCAGTAGTTATAACGGCCCAGCAATATTTGATAATTCGAGAGAATTTGTACTAATGTCCTCAATTTACTTTGGGATAATTTTTCATACAGCACTCTAACGGACTGAGTAATGAGGCCAATGTAATAAAACCTCTTCGATCAACATATTATTTCCTTAGAGTCAAATACAGAGTCTCTGCTGATTTGTGGTCGGTTGATCAACGAAGTGAAACTTCGGGCCGCTGTTGCAGCATCTAGTAGCAGGTGCTTACCAGAAGTCACAGTCGAGCAAGATCGTTGGACCTTATACTTTTTTGTTTTTCGTTTTTTGGACTAAAGTGAATGAGGAAATTGAAAATGCTACGCAAGGTAATATGATGGTTGCTACGTTTTTTGTCCGTTTTTTTGACTAAAGTCTGTGGGAGTTTTCCTTGAACGTAACACAGTTACAGTGCACTTTCAAATACACAAATCTGATTGACGTTGCTATCATTGATCGTGGTAACTCCAAATGTTCGGCCAAATAGTATCCATGTGGTGCAAGACGTGGGTAAATCATAATTGAGTTATTGTTAGGGTTACTGCCAAAGCTGATATTAACAGCTCTAACTAAGCTGTTTCATAAAAACGAAACTCCCAAACTTAGAATCACTCCCACCCAGAGAACCTGATAACGACTCAAGCTCAATTCAGGATACCTCCAACACCCAAACAAGCTGAATAACATATGAATAGACTCTAAAATTGATAGACTCTAGAATTGACTGATAGCACTCTAAAATTGTGACAGTTCCTGTAATTTCCGAGGGAGAGAGCGTCTACCCTTTGCTCAGCGTCAGATGAAACGACTTCACTATCTTTTTCGTGAGATATTGGGACTAAGTCGTTTGATTGGAAAGGGTAGTCCCTGAAAGCTGGAAATTTAGCGCTACTAAGGGTTAAAGGAGCTGTCACGATCTTTTCCTATTTATTTAATGTGCGGAAAAGCCCTGGAACCAAGCCCATGCCCCCTGTAAAACAGTATTAAAATCAAGTCAAATTTCGTTTACACCAGGAGAAAGAGTGCGATACAGAAATGCCTCAATTTCTTGGATATCAGTCACTGAAAACATCAGTCCAACGCCGCTCTTGGAATATCAACGCCCTAGAAAAGTTTGATAGAACACAAAGCAATTTTGATGTGTTTAAAAATCAAGAAATGGAAAAAAGAACTCCCCACCAGTTCTATCCTTCCAACTCTTTGATCGTATAGTCTTCCATCAGTTTGTAGTGTTCAGTTTAACCTATATAGTTATGTAAATGTTATTCAGTTTTGGTATACAACCTCTTTGTGATCAGTAGGTACGTAGTTTCTCCTTTGCTTCCTCACCTAATTCTCGAGTGTACATTCTGGTTTACTCAGATCTGCCACCGTATTGATGTTATTTAACCGACATTCTGAATTACGACGATGAATGACTAGATGACAACGTCAATTCGATCTATATATTTAAAACGCGCGGTAACTGCACTGCAGCAATGTAGAAGAGTTCGATGTAGAGTTCATTTTCTCTTTCATATACAGGAGTGGCAACTCGAAAAGGAAAAATTAGTTTGTTTTTTTGTCGGCTAGGAATGTCCAAACGGTTGATCCGAATTCCATGCGGGAGGGCGCAAATTAAGGATCAAGTTCCGGAATAGAACTTAGGCTATATTGCGATCCTCTAGACATTGTCATTCAACGATAACTCAGCTTTTCCTAATGGCGTCACCCAGGTAAAGAACTCCGTAAGAGCAAAACCCATTTCTCCCCCTTTTCCACCTATTATTAATTTATTAGAGACAAATCCAGCACCATCTTCACTGTTACGGTTAACTCTCAAATTTGCAGTAAGGTAAGTTTTAAAAAAGTTCCAGTCGTGCAGCATGATCATATGAGCGAATTTTCGTAGATAATCGTATCTCTTTTCTGTCTCTATTTCTTCTCTATCTCAACAACAGTAACAATGAAACTTTGTTTGTCTGTTTGTTTGCCGTGTCTATGCACGGCCAAACGGCTGAGTGGCGGGAATCTACGTGTGGTGGGATCTTCTTGGGATTTTCGGGAATAGAGTATAGGCGATTTTATATTTTTAATATCCCACCCGAACCGTGGGCATTAGGACGGGAGGGGGTGGGAGCCCGTTTTGATACCGTTCTTTTCGACTTCCCCACTTCCCCTACCCCTCTAGACGGCAGTCAAAAATTCTGGAAAAATACTGGTTTCGTAGGTTTCCTTACGAGGATGACGACGGCTTGATCGGATCGCGAAAAAAATAATGCGTGAAAAAAATGAAAGAGTAGGGACCCGTTTTCTCGAAAATTCTGACGGAAAATTTGGTTTTTCTCATAAAAATATACCCCTTAAAAGTACGTTTTTCGGGACGGTGTTTGCGGGCGAAATACAGGTTCGATCCTGCCGAATCTGAATCCGGAATCAGATATTGAAAAAAGTGGGAAGTTGGTCAAAATGCGAGGGAAAGGGAGGGGAAGCAATTAGAATGAGAAATTAATTGAGTCCACCACCGTTTCTTTAGCGAAAGGGGTTCAATGACTCAGAGGGAGTTTCCCATTTGCACTTCTACGCACATAAATTAATTGCCTACCTTAAGAAAAATTGAATTGGAAAACAAATACGTACGAACATTTAACATCTGACTGTACTGTTAGTACTGAAGTGTTCTTAAAAATATACTTGTGGTTCCACATAAGGTGTCGCGTTTGGTAAGGAGAGTTTTCATGGATAGTTAAGCAAAATTAAAAAAAAGTTTTTGTGGGGAAATCTCATAAGTAATGTTCAATTTCGTTGTTGATCAAATTTTTTTGTCTCAAATTCTACTAATGAACATAAATTTGACAATTTTTAGCCGTTTTAGCCATTTTTAGTGATTTATTGTACATGGCACTAGTACATGGTAAGTACTATTAAGTTGCAGGAACTCGTACACAGTAAGTACTAGACAATGTAGAGACCTCTGTCGGGCTAAATAGCTATAAAGCTGATTTCTATGGCATTTAATCTCCGAAGCTGAAATTTGAAACAGCTCCTATGAATATGAGACAGGTAGAATATAATTTTAACGTGCGGAACCACCATAATCCGCTGATTGGTCTCTTAAGATAATTTCTATGCTGTTTACTCTATGAAGTTGAAATTTGAAAAAGTGCTACTGGCTGGAATTCGGGACAGAAAGAGGACATAGGAGGAGAAGGGGGACATATATAGAACGGAACCACCCTAATCTGCTGAGATTCCTAATTTCTATGCGTCCTGTGAAGCTAAAACTTTAAACTGAGAACATTGAAGTTGAATGAAGAAGAAATTACTGTGAAGCCTATTTCTACAGCACATGATGGTGTTGAAGGTATTTGTGCAATTGGAACCACCATTGCTAGTAAACAGACTCTCCTTGTACCTTGTACTGCATAAGTATACAGTCCAAAAGCAGAAGTTTTTGAAGTTGTAATAGAGTTGTAATAGTAGGCTGAAATTTGGTATTGAGCCTCTATAGGCGTGCTGTGTACGATTGACAAATTGAGGAACCACCCAGATCAGCTGAGCGAGCTCGGTAGGTCATTTCCCTCTCAAATAGACCAAGGAGGCTGAAATTTGGTATAGAGCCTCTATACTAATACTAATACTTTACTGAAAAATTACGTTTCGAAATAGATATAACCCACGACAGTATTATTTGCACAGAGGCTAAGTGCTTTGCAGTTCCTATCTGGCAGTTCGATTTATTTAGTATTCGTAATAACGTGAAAGATGGCTTACTTTAGGTACTTGTATTGCTATTATAAATTATTTTATTCTTCATGTTGGAGGAATTCATTTGTAAACTAGATATAGGGGTTCAATGTTTTAATTGACTCGTCTTCGAACGATCTTCTGGTGGTTCTCGGGGCTACTGAAAATTGGTAAATTTGGAGAACTGGCAAAATCGAGGGACTTTTTCATCAAAGAAAAAATTGTAATTGATGTACTTATGAGAAGGTTTGTATTTGTTTTATTAAAGATTATAGGTTCCTGTTGCTTGAAATGTGTTTGCTTTATTATTTTCCTCTTTTATCAATTTATTTTTCGACAATTTTCATTATGGGTCACCAGTGACCCGACGCAAGTTCTGAAGGGTTAGGATGCAGCAGCTTACAATGGGACCTCTCTGGATGCAGTGCAGTATAACTACAGTCAAGTAATTATTCATTTAAATCGGCTGATTGTGTAATTTTTTGTTTTAATGTGTTTCTACTCAAGGGGTTTGGTGGAAAAAACTCCGAAACCACGAAAATCAAAAGTAACGCATATTTCGGTTCTGTTACACTATGTAATAGTGGGAACTGAAACAAATGAGATAAATAGAGAGAAAAACGATCATTTCGAGGCCTAATCGTTTCAATGATGAGTTAGCTACTAGCAATATTAAGGTGATATTGGTCCAATGGATGGTAATTTTTTAACAATTTTATTGGATCCCACGGAGTATTCAATTTTGAAATATATTTAGAAACCGTAAGGTATAAATGACCGAAGGTATAAGTGAGGTACTTGGTTTTTATGTTTCAAAGTAATTTTTGAATAAAAACACTGTTTCAAATCATGGAAAATTCACTAGACAATTAAAGAAAATCAATATTTCCGACCGAACTTCCAGGTTGAGATTTGAAAAACCGGTACTCATACTTTTTTAAACTGACAACTTAATAGCACTTTTTTTTCTATATCCATTTTCTGATAAGAATAAATAGAAGTTAAATATTCATATTCAAAACTTGAGAATATTATTCGGTTAAACCTCCATGAGAAACATCTCAGTCCAAGCCAAGATGATCAGAAGAATGGGAAAAATTAGATATTGGATTTCTCAGGAATAATGTACTAAGGGGTTCCGCACAGTATTTTATACTTGGTGCCTTTAAGTACCTGCATAGAGCTACCCAGGGGGGGTTATTTGAAGTAAATACCATCGATTCGAGGCCTCTACAAACAGCCTAATCAGCAGAATAACCTCTGTACTTTTTTCCTAATATTATTATCCTATAAGAATTATTTGAATTCTTTTCACAAAAGTTCACGTAGGCGAAAAAATGGACTGAACATGAGAATGTCTCACTTTTTCGAATTTCTCACATACACATTCTCATGTTCAGTACATTATTTCGCCTACGTGACCTACTGTACAACACATTTAAACACCTCAGGGGATGGGAAATTTAACGCTCTTTCCAACGATATAATATATCTATGTTCAAGATTACATAATAGGCAAGTTAAGGGAGATATAATGGCCATTTTAGTGATCAAAGGTTGAAAACACGAAAAATATCGTAAAAGAGAAAAAACTCCAAAAATCGAGGGTTTGTTTCGAGATTTGTAGAATCGTTCCCTAGGAGGTTAACAATCTTAAATGTGAACACCCTGTACACCGTTACACAACTTATGAGTAAAATATGTATAACTAAACTTTACTGGTGATTTGAGCTTGAGTTGATGCCCCACAAAGTAAACTCATGAATTGAAATACTTACCTTTCTCTGGATGAAGCATGAGATGACGAATAACCTCTCCATATGAACCCATAATGAATACAATCGCAATGAAAAAGAACCTGACACACCACATCGTTATCGATAGGCAATCTTATAGAACTGGAATGAAGATGTTGAAATTTGGTGCAACTTAATTCAGATGGTAGAAAGAATAATGCAACCTTTTTCATCTCGCTTTACGGCTTATAAGGAGTTCTAAAGGTGAAACATATCGATACGTCGACAGTATATTTTTATTATTTTTGATTCTTCTATTTCAATTTATTTTCTACCTAAGTGCAATATGATCCACGTTATGATCCATGGATTAATAATATTTTCACGACAGTCTCTTTACTTTCAAACGTTTTGGTCATTTCTCAAAATAGATGCTAATAATTTTGTATCGAAACATGCTATTGAATTATGCACATTTTACAAGGGCGTCCCTTTCAATCCAGAAGACCCGTGCTTCCTATGCAATCATTACTCATAGTATGGAAGCATGAACGAAGGAAACTAAGTATTTAGGTTTTGTTTACAATTTCCAATAACGAACTCTTGATTCGAAAAAAAAGTTTGTCCTTCCTCAAAATCAGTTGGTAATTTCAAAGTGCATTTTAAGGTACTATAGTATTAAAACTGTTATTTCAGAAGTAGCCAATATGTTATTTTCTTAGTATTTCAGCCCTTCAGTTAAACTCCTTATGAAAGGTCGAAGGCGTGTCAAGAGATTCAGAACCAAATAAACCCTTAGCTTGGGAGATACGAAACGGACGGGTTTTTATTTATTATTTTTTTAATTCCTCAAAATAATTTAAATAATTAATACGTTGTTGATAATATACCTTCGTAATCGACCAAGGAAAAAACTAACCCCCCTCCCTCCTCTCCCTTCAAGGTTTGTGGTTTTTTATGTTGCACGATGATTGAAATACAAAAAACGAACAAAAATAATAATCCGTCGGTCTATCGCACTATTCCAGAATGCCTAAAATCATATAATCAGCAAAGTGGTAAAACTATGACATGATGCACAGAAATATATTACTGACCAGACATCACAGTATTCGTACACCAGCTGTCAGGCACCAACAGGAACTGAACATTGTACGATCCAGATAGATCGTCAACTCGCTGAGGGGGCCCATATTGGACTCGGAGTTCCATTTGATTCGGCATTCTTCTAGCTAGTGGCGGATGGGAAAATCATCCCATAATCCCCACATACGACATACCTATCTAGCTTCTGCGCTAAGCAGGTTTCTGTCAGTAAGATGGGTATGGGCGACCCAATAGACCACTATTCAGTCCCTCTTAGGAAATTATGAAAGGGCCTACCGGGCACTAGTCCTGAAGGACACCAGGCAGACCAGTGACTTCATCCTGCCATTGCTCAAGCCATATAGATCTGGCTTTATGTCACATCAAGGAGAGTTGATTATCGATGCGTATAGGCAACACCTCAATGAAGTGGTCACCAATGACTCATCTCATATGAGTACCGCAACTTGTTCATACACTAATCAATGAATACACGCATAATTCGCACCGCAATCAATTATTATAATTATAACATGAACTATAAAAAATATTCAATATTACAAGAATGGTGAGTCTTCCGTTACCAAGTACACAAACGGGGTTATTAGTAACTAGAGACTTTATTATAGCAGATCCTTAAAGAATTTACCTATCAAGTCTCCCTCATTCGTCCGCAACTTCTTAGTTGATCCACATGTCCCCGTAAGACGTTTCAATTCATTATAACTTCGTAGTGCAGCTTTCCTAATTTTGCCCAAACTACTCCTGTGAACCACTTGTTTCCTTTTGGATGGTAACCCCTGACCATTACCACTTCTCCTTCTTCAAACGTTCTTACATTCTCATTGTTTCCTTGACGCGTGTTTTTGGGTTCGTGGTCGTTGATCAGCTAGTCTAATTTTGCCCGAACGTTGTAAGAGAACATTAACTTATAAGCAGACGTTCCTGTGGCGTTTGGTACTCTTTCCAGTTGGGTTAAGCACGTTGCAATCTTATGGATCATAACTTCTCTATCATTCTTCATGGCTGTCAGTTTAATCTTGACGGTTTGTACGAATCTTTCTGCTAGTCCATTGGTCTATGAATGGTATGGGGCTGATCGTTCGTGATATACATTGTTGAATTGTAAAAACTGCTGAAATTCTTCTGATGTGATCATGCTGGCATTATCCGACACCAGAACGTATAGAAGCCCAAACGTTGCAAACAGCTGAACAAGGGAATTTATAACCCAACTAGTTGTCGTGGTAATGTTAGGGATCACTTCCACCCAGTGCTAATTGCTTGAATGCTCGTACTGATCCTGTCCGTAAATAATGGATCCTTTCCAAATAATAATAATAATCTGTCGGTCCACCGCACTATTCCAGAATGCCTTAAATCATATAATCAGCAAAGTGATAAAACTATGACATGATCCACAGAAATATATTACTGACCAGACATCACATTATTCGTACATCGGCTCTCAGGCACCAACAGGTGGAACATTGTCCGATCCAGATAGATCGTCAACGCACTGAGGAGGCCCATGTTGGACTCGGAGTTCCATTAGATTTGGCCTTCTTCGAGGTAGTGGTGGATGGAAAAATCATCCCATAACTCCCACACACGACATCTCTAGCTGCTGCGCTAAGCAGGTTTCTGTTAGTAAGATGGGTATGGGCGACCCAATAGACCACTATAATAATGTCATTACAGTAATGCTTTATTATTGTTATATCTGTATAGCTTTATTACTGTTATAACAGTAATGCTTTATTACTGTTATTTTTTGTTTCTGATGATGTCCTAGCCATTGAAATCGATTTAACTTTGTAACTCTTTATTTTTCGTGGAAGTAAACAACGTTGTTTTCACTAAATTCCGTTTTTCAGAGGGAAGCTACCTAACCTAGGGAACCTACGTAGTTTCGTTATACCTAGGTCAGGGGAGCTAGTAAAGTGTAGCTGTTCTAATCAATTGCATTAATTTCCCCTCTGCATGCGTTTATATCAAAGCAGGCATTTTTATGGCAGCTTACGGATTTGCAATTTTGAATAGAGCTCCTTCGTTATTTTTTCTAGAATTATATACCTAGAATTCATTTTCAGTGCACATTGATCAGCTGAAGATTTTCTGCGCAAGATTTATTTTTTAATCGACTCATGAAGCTGAAACCCGAAATGTAGGTAGCTCTTTTATGATATATGTTGAATAAAATAAATTACGAAGTACGGATATGGAGGGGCTCTGATCAGTTTCGGAGTCCCTGAGGCTCATTTCTTTCTTTGTCGATTCTTGCGGAAATTTAAATGGAGCACTTTTGGGTCACTTAGAAACAATTACGAGGAACGGAGGCGCACTGATCAGTTGGGGCGCGTTTGTGGCTTATTACTCCTACTTTCGTTTTATATACTTTTTAAAAACATTTTTGTTGACATTTACTATAAACCGTAAAATTGTTGGGTCCTGGAGCCGTTTTGGAAAGCACGAAGCGCCAAGTTCTGATTAGATACTATGTAAGGGGTTACATAATTATAGATCAATGATCTGTGCGAAAGGGCTATGTAATACACAAATACACGTTTTTGTAGCAATTTGCATCGTTTGAAATTGTAGTTCATGGGATACGCATTTACCACTTTTTCAAGACTTTCCGGGTTTGTTTCGAGAAATTTATTGTTGTAAGTGCCTGTAATGCACAAATTGGAACTGACCAGGTACTCTCTTTGGAAGTTGTAAGTTTAGGTAAACATTATGCAATTCGTAAATCTGAAGATTAAATTTTGAACTTTTAAGAATCTAAATTGACGTAGGTACTTCTTTGAAGATTACAGTCTAGAAACTTAGAGGAAGTTGACCTCTATTTTAGGCAAAAAATGGTCTGTGATTGATGTTGGTTGTATCGAACGATATTCTGCACTGCGAGTATTTTTCATGTTTAAATTCTATTGCATTATTTTTCGGGCAATATCGTTTAGAATTCAGAGGGTGAAATATTTAAAAATTGAGATCGCAAAAACTAGGTTAATATTTCAAGTTTGACTATCTTTGATATGAAAAAATCCTGCAATCGTTGAATGCAAGATGAATGAACTCCCTTAATGCAATTCTTTTGACCACTGGTTAAAATGATGCTTAAAAGAATAGTTTAAATGAAAATCAGGAGACTTTTCCTTTCAAATGTATCCTCATTCACCATTTCAGTGTACACTGTTGAATTATTTTGGTAATAATAGCTTACATAATGGTGATCACTTCTTCTCATGTACATGAATGTGCTCTGGGAGCGGTTAAACGTCGGCAACGGAACATGCAATTTCATCAAGATGTTCAAGTAGTGGTAGAGGCAACATTATTGAATACTCATGCAATTTTAAAATTAAATTGTATTCCATGAATGTGGAATATTTACTTCAATTTATTCAGTGTCATAGTTTGGAACATCGTAAGAGCAATTCCAAAACACTTCCTGTACATTAGTGAGGTTCGCCTCACAAAAACATCGTTTATTGGGCCGTGGAGTAGGTAGTCCATGTTTCATAACGCAATCTGGGAAAAAACAAAAAAATATATATATATATTAACGCAATCGAATAATATATATATATAACAGTGTGGTGAAGGAACTGGCATTTTGTTTTTTGAATTTAAGCCGCATCTCAAGTAAAATGCCTTTGTCATATTTTATCCACTCAAGGTACGCCTGCAGATTTCAAAATAATTATGGTCATAATATCCTTCAAAATGCCAATGAATGGTAAAAAAATCCAGGACCTTTTAGAAATCGCTGCATATTTTTGAAATTTTGTAAACTATCTATAAGACTAAACAGGTATCGAAATTGGGAATTACATACTCATGAGACCATCTGTTCTTGCATGTTTCCACTCAAAATAGGGGAACGCATTGATGCTACGGCCATTTTGTTCAAGTACTATTCGATCATAGGTCAATATAAATTATATATTCAAGAGATCAACACATTCAGTGCTCCCCTAGGCTTCTGCCTATCCTTTTCGAAGAAAATCTTCCTAGTGATACAAAAGACGCTCAGGATACAGCAGACACTTTAAATGGCGACACTACTCCAGTAGATGAAGATGAACTCGGTCTTTTACATTGCAGTAGTTATAACGGCCCAGCAATATTTGATAATTCGACAGAATTCGAACTCATGTCCTCAATTTATTTTGGGATAATTTTTCATACAGCTCTCTAACGGACTGAGTAATGAGGCCAATGTAATCAAACCTTCCTATTAGCTTAATATTTCCCTAGAGTCAAAGGTCTCTGCTGATTTGTGGTCGGGCGATCGACGAAGTGAAACTTCAGGCAATTGTTGCAGCATTTAGTAGCAGGTGCTTACCAAAAGTCACAGTCGAGCAAGATCGTTGGACCCTCTTACTTTTCTATTTATCGTTTTTCTTACTAAAGTGAATGAGGAAATTGAAAATGCTACGCAAGGTAATATGATGTTTACAGTCTGTCTCCAGAGGAATTTGAAGGCCTGGTGAGCCAGGCCTAGATGGACTCTTCCCGCTGGCGAGGTAGAGGCTGGGAGAGGCCACCTCAAGCGAAGGCCGGGGAGGCGTCCACTGACGTCAGGCACAGCGGGAGAGCGACCCAGAGGAGGACAAGCCCAAGGAGGGGTACTGGCAGGAGGGGCGTCTCCTATTAACCTTTCAACCGTACAGCCCTTCATGCAACGTAAACAGTACACTCCGGTATTTTTTACGGGGGTCTTATTTTTCTTCTAAAGCGCTTATTTTCTGTTTTTTTTTTTCTATTTTAGCTTCGAATATTAAAATGCTTAATATAATAAATCATTTCATTATTATTATTATATATTCATTATCATTAAAATATTATTTGCACACCACTTTCAGAGTACACTGCGGTAAATTTTACCGGTGAAAGATAGAAACATTCAATGTACACCCCTGTATTTCATACCTACGCTGCAAGGTTAGGCTATATGAACAAAGGACAGAAAAACACTGGTACTCACACTACATTCCTTGCTGGCAACCAGGAGGGTACTGAGGAGAAGAACACTCCAAATCATCGAGGAGGGGTGAAGAGGGGTAGAGAAGGCGGGAACCCCGGTTTTATTTACCGGTGTACGGCTCAAAGGTTAAACCCCAGGACACGGGCCCTTCTGCATGACAGTCTAGCAGTTGCTCAGTGTTTTTGTTCAGTCCTCAGTTCCCAAATTTGTCCCCGGGGTAAGTAAGGCCCGCGTTTTTATGAGAGTATCCCCAGTAGTATCCCCGTAACTCCGTTCGTAGTAACGACCCTCGCACCTGGCGATAACTAAAGCATTTTACATTGATTGTCCATTGGACCACGGCACGGTAACGGAGGTAACGTTACCGCATTCTATGTATTGGCCAATAGTAATAGGTTGCAAGTGGCGACTAATTCTTGAAAGGACACATAAAACATTCAGAAATTCAGTGATAGAGTATAAAGTTTGAGTATTGTTAATAATAGTAACGAATAATTCAACATTGTGATAAGCACGACCGTGACATTGAGAGTTTTAGTCTTAACGAATATAAGAAATAAGTCAGTTGTATAGAAAGTCAGCATTAACTGTAATAGCACAAGTAAGCATATATTTAGTTTGAATCGTAACGAGCTTAACGTTTTGCAAATTCTCATTTAACCAAGTTGTATTTCTAAAGTTCCTATTTTGTTGATGTCAAGGTATTTGATGCCAATCTTATTACTTTTTACATTATTTTCTTGTGCACTTAGCCATATATTACACGACACATTCGACTCGTATCCTGTGTTTCCTTGACTCTCTCCTGGTTCAGACACACTTGTCGTAACAAGTATAAGGAACCCTCAGTTCCAGAGTTAACTTTGCTGAAAGCCCTTCAGGCACGATTGCACTCTGTAACGAACCTTCAGTTCGAGTTCTAGGTATATAATACTTATCGTAACATTTGCGATAACGTTCAAGTGAACGTTCAGGTTTGTTCTCTTTGCTCCCGCTATACTATATACCAAGGTCTCAGGCCTGCTTTTGGTGGCAGCACTACTACAGGAAGCTGTCGAGGACAACGCGCCACCCACTCAAGGTAAGGTGTCTATTGGTAACATCTAATATTGTCATTTTCAATATTAATTCAATAGTAACGTAGCGTCATATAGTTCTTGTCAGCCAACCATTATACATTTACCTCCGGAGCACTGCTTACAAATCAGTTATTTCGTATTAATCACTGGTTTCAACTAACTGCTTCAAATGTAACAGGCCGAAAATATTTGACACTTCGATAAAGTTCGAACTCATATCCTTAATTTATATCAGTCACTGAAAACATCAGTCCAACTCCGCTCTTGGAATATCAACGCCCTAGAAAAGTTTGATAGAAAACAAAGCAATTTTGATGTGTTTAAAATTCAAGAAATGGAAAAAAGAACTCCCCACCAGTTCTATCCTTCCAACTCTTTGATCGTATAGTCTTCCATCAGTTTGTAGTGTTCAGTTTAACCTGTATAGCTATGTAAATGTTATTCAGTTTTGGTATACAACCTTTTTGTGATCATTAGGTCCCTAGTTTCTCCTTTGCATTCTTACCTAATTCCTTAGTGTCCTGCTATGTACCCCCTACTGATTGGCTCCAATCACAATATGAGGGGGAAAAAAATCGAACGCCGTACTTAATTTTTTTTTTCGTATTGATAAAAAATAACAAACTGGCACATTAATCAGATGCGCAAACGTGCGCAATGAGAAGCTAAGCTATTCATATAGTTAAGTAACTAAGTCATTCATATAGGAACCAAAATTTTATCATGTGGACTCGGAATCAACTTAAAATTTTATTAAAATGAGCAGAGCGAGCCCTCGAATGTTCAAATGTTCTCCTTGTGTAAAGGAAATTGAACTGATCAGCATAATTATGCTGGTTATTCATTTAGTTCGGGTGTCACTTATGACTTGGAGACAGGATTGAGCGATTCTCTCATGAATGGGAGTGTTGTTCTTGAAAAATTTGAGCAAGGTAGCCGAGATCATCATTGGTATTCCCTCCAATGAGTCGATTCTGGTTTTTTCAGATCTGCCACCAAATTGATGTTATGCCATTCTGATTCACGACGATAAATGACCAGATGACAACGTCAGTTCGATCTGTATATTTAAAAGGCACTGTAACTGCACTGCAGCAATGTAGAAGGTTCATCTTCTTTTTCAACTACTTTAGCGTTATCTCGATAAGAGAAAATTAGTTAGTTTGTTTGTTTGTCGGCTAGGAATGTCCAAACGGTTGAACCGATTTCCATGCGGGAGGGAGCAAATTAACGAGGAAGTTCCGGAATAGAACTTAGGCTACATTGCGACCCTCTATACTTTGTCCTTCAACGATAACTCAGCTTTTCCTAATGGCGTCGCCCAGGTAATGAACTCCGTAAGAGAAAAACCCATTTCTTACTCTTTTCAACCTATTTGAAATTTATTAGAGAAAAATCCAGCACTATCTTCACTGTTAAGGTTAACTCTCATATTAGCAGTAAGATAGAAAGTCTAGGGAAAATTCCAGTCACGCAGCATGATCGTATGAGCGAATATTCGTAGATAATCGTATTATATTATATGATAAAACATATTATTTTAGAATACATTGTTTTGAAATTTGTTCTACTGTTTTGAAATTCGAGCATTTTGAGTGCATAGAAATATTTAACTACTAAATTTATGGCAGCAAAACTTGTTCAAAATAATATTCTGCAATTCAAAGAAGATTCGGAAATTTTAGCTTTTTTTGGGAGTTTTTTTGGATGGTTCAGCAAATATTAATGGAATTTGAGTAACATTTTCTGCAAAATTTTGTGCGTAAATTTTGATATGTTCTAGTTCGCTGTTGATCAACTTTTTTTTTTTTTTTTTTTTTTTTTTTTTTTTTTTTTTTGTCTCAAATTCTGCAATTACCGTAAATTTCACAATTTCTAGCCGTTTTAGCCATTTTTAGTGATTCGTTTAGTACATTTTTTGAAATGTGACCAATTTATTGTGCTCAAAAAGGGTTGCCCAAAACACTCATCTTCTCGTTCGGAAAGTTTGATTTTTCGGCGCAAGAACGGAGTTTTTATGTCAATCCTAAGGAGAGTTATCGTCTGGAATGACATATATATATATATATATATATATATATATATATATATATATATATATATATATATATATATATATATATATATTTGAGATGCCAAATTTTGAAACGGAGCCTCTCTGGGTGTGGTAGATACAATTGTAGATAGTATTTTTCTGGCAGTACTGACATAATTGACATACAATCTGATACAATCTACATTCATGTCTTGGACAAGAAAGCGAAGCGAGCACATACAGCCAGGGCCGCCACATGGGGGGGGGGGGGGGGGAAGAGGGTACTGTTGCCCCGGGCCCGGTCCGGTCCTGTATTTAGTAAATAAAGTATTTTAGAATTTTTAGGCCCACATAAAACAGAGTGTATTACACTTGACGGGCCCTGATCGTATTATATTTGATTTACTACACCAGACTGTTTCTCTTAAACAGTTGCGATAATTGCGATGTCCCAAAATATTACTCTTTACCCTTTACCGTCTTTACCAGTAGGCACTCGACTGAAGACTTGGGAGAGAGCATCCATAGGCCGAAAAAGGTTAAATTCCCTTGCCATACACAGCATTGAGCACAAGTTAGCATCCAAACTTGACTTTTCTAAGGTTATTAAAGAATTTTCACTTAAAAAGGCACGAAAGTTTCAAGTGTTTTGTCTTGTATTTTTCAAATGCAAATACACTTTTCTTCACTTCACTTTATTAGTTTTAAAATGTTTCATTTTATAAAACATGAAATTATAGCCTATTACAGTTTTCTATCTTTAAAAAGTTGTCCACAATTATAATTATAATTACAGAATGCTATTGTAACTCAACAAAACAAATTTCTCATTGCTTGGAGGAACTTTTTGTTCAAAATTACTATAAGAATCGATCCCTAGGAGGTTAACAATCTTAAATGTGAACACCCTGTACACCGTTACACAACTTATGAGTAAAATAGGTATACCTAAACTTTACTGGTTATTTGAGCTTGCGTTCATGCCCTACAAAGTAAACTCATGAATTGAAATACTTACCATGATCATTAAGAAATGTTACTGAAGCTGGACGATGTTTCCCATATGAACCCATAATGAATACAACAGCAATGAAAAAAAACCTGACACCCCACATCGTTATCGATAGGCAATCTTTTAAAACTGGAATGAAGATGTTGAAATTTGGAGCAACTCAATTCAGTTGGTAGAAAGAATAATTCAACCTTTTTCATCTCGCGTTACGGCTTATAAGGAGTTTAAATGTGAAACGTATCGATACGTCGACAGCATATTATTATTATTTTTTTTTTTTTATTCTTCTATTTCAATTTATCATCCCCCTATCTATAATATGATCCAAGGAATATTAATATTTTCACGGCAGTTTCTTTACTTTCAAACATTTCGGTCATTTCTTAAAATAGATGCTAATAATTTTGTATAGAAACATGCTATTAGATGATGCACATTTTACAAGGGAGTCTCTTCTGATCCAGAAGACGTGAATACCCGTGCTTCAAATGTGATCATAACTCATAATATGGAAGCATGAACGAAGGAAACTAAGTATTTAGATTTGGTTTGCTATTTTCAATAATGAACTTTTGATATCGAAAAAAAAGTTTATCGTTCCTCTAAATTTGTTGGTATTTTCAAAGTGCGTTTTAGGGTATCAACCTATTACAAATGTTATTTCACAAGTAGCCAATATGTTATTTTTTTAGTATTTCAGCCCTTCAGTTAAACTCTTTAGGAAAGATTGAAGGCCAAAAATTCAGAACCTAAAAAACCCTTACTTACGTAGTTTGGGAGAAACGAAACGGACGGCTTTTCATTTCTTATTTTTTTAATTCCTCAAAACAGTTTAAATAGTTAATACATTGTTGATAACATATCTTCGTAATCGACCAAGGAAGAAACTAACCCCCCTCCTTCCACTCCCTTCAAGGTTTGTTGTTTTTTGACATTTTATGTCTTTGCTATGGCACATAAACTAAAAAGTCGTCATGGAAATTGAATGACGAAAATTGCTCACGAAAATATTCTAATGATTTCCGCTTACAACCGAGTCGTTGCTAGGGAAATGGTACTTCGTCGTTTTTCATCCCACAAGATTCGTCACCATTCGTTCGAAAGCTCTCGATTTTATCCTACCATAATATGTTAAGTACTACGAACTAAATCACTCGCGACTAAGTTGTGGAAACCCATTTAAAAACGGAAGTTAGTGAAAAACGTTGTCTATTTCCACGAAAAATAAAGAGTTACACTGTTAAATCGATTTCGACGGTTAGGCCATCATCAGTAACAAACAATAACTTATTGTTATTTGTTGTATGTTACGTTATTGTTTGTTACTGATGATGGCCTAACCGTCGAAATCGATTTAACAGTGTAACTCTTTATTTTTCGTGGAAATAGACAACGTTTTTCACTAACTTCCGCTTTTATGTTAACTACTGCAAAGTGCGTGGCCAACAAGCTGAGTTATGATCATGGTTATTTGAATAATTGTGTACACTGTGGTGATCATTCTCAATAATTGATATTGTGAAAATGATTTCAGCCGCTTGTTAATTTCTGATGATTTCATTGAGCTGGTGTTTCGATGATTTGATTCATAGCAGGTAATCCAAATATTACGGGAACGGTTTGATTTATGAAGCGGTGGTTAAATCATTTCAATAGGTAATTTATATACTTTACACTCTTGGAAGCTGTGATTTCGTATGTAGCCTCTTTAGGACATTTACTTGACGATGCCCAGGGTCCGGATCAGATGAGTGGATCTTGAAGCTAATTTCTATGCTTTACACTCTAGGAAGCTGAGATTTCGTATGTAGCCTCATTAGGACATTTACTTGACGGTGCCCAGAGTCCGAAACAGATGAGTTGCTCTTAAAGCTAATTTCTATGCTTTACACTCTAGGAAGCTGTAATTTCATATGTAGCCTCTTTAGAACATTTACTTGACGATGCCTAGGGTTCGGATCAGCTTAGTGGCTCTTAGAGCTTGCATACGAGTCTGCAACACATACTAGTCTGTAACTAAAGATATAAAATGTTCCAATGTGTTGCAGATTCGTATGCAAGCGTTTCGTCTTTACTTTGTTATGATTTTCACGTACAACCAAGCCGTTAAAACAAAAATAATGATAATAATAATAATAATATGTCGGCCTACCGCACTATTCCAGATTGCCTGAAATCATATAATCAGCAATGTGATGACAAGACATGGCAACTATGACATGATGCACAGAAATATAATACTAATCAGACATCACAGTATTCGTACAGCTGCTCTCAGGCACCAACAGGAACTGAACCTTGTCCGGTCCAGATAGATCGTCAACCCACTGAGGGGGCCCATGCTGGACTCGGAGTTCCATTAGATTTGGCATTCTTCTTGGTAGTGGCGGATGGACTAATAATCCCATAACTCCCACACATGGCTAAACAGGTTTTTGTGAGTAAGATGGGTATGGGCAACCCAATAAACCACTATTCGGTCCCTCTTTGGAAATTATGAAAGGGCCTACCGGGCACAAATCCTGATGGACACAAGGCAGACCAGTGACCTCATCCTGCCATTGCTCAAGCCATATATATCTGGCTTTATGTTACATCTACGAGATTTGATTTTCGATGCGTAATAGGCCACATCTCAATGGAGTGGTCACCAATGGGTCTCCTCATAATTGTGAGCATCTGTTTAGTTGAGAACTATGAAAATAAATCGAAGTTTTAAGAGCTATTAATAGCAGTTTATTCTGAAACAAATATGACACAATATTGTTCTGCTGTAACGGTTTTTTTTAACAAATCCTCTTCCTAAACTTGATCGAAGCCTGAAAGTCACAAGTTTTGCGGTAAGATCCAAAAGCAGCTTGTCTCTTGGTGTCCCAGAGAGACTTCTTGTTGAATTTCAACAGCTATAGTGAGATGGAGAGAAATTAGCTGATCGAGAAACAGCCTATAATTTCATTCGTCTCTTGATGTCCGAGAGAGGCATTCTGTCAAAATTCAGCATCCTGTAATTTACGCACCACTACTACTGAACTACACTGCAAAATACAAACTACAGTTCGCAATGCCACAGATCATATATTCTTGAAAAGTAAGCAGTCGAAATACAACATCAACCTAATTATCTTAGAACACGTCAGTATGTGTTTTTATCAACAAGCATTCCGTTGGTTAGCAACCATGGGGTTACTGTTATCCACTACACTACTCCCCTCTTTGGAACTGGTGGTCTCCATGGGGTATGACATCTTCGTCAATGCTTCCAGTTCGTTTCTTAAATGGTCCGCATGTTTACTGGTAATTCTTCCATCAGCCATCACCTCGTAGAGTGCCGAGCCTAGTCTCTTCACGATCGTTCCAAGGTCCCAGATTTTTTTAGTTCGGTCCCTGCCCCATACATCTTCTCCCCCATTAAACTCTCACAACTGTGTTCCACGGTCGTAATATTCTTTTTGAGACCATTTCCTGCGTTCCATTTTTTCGCTTGGATCAGGTCTTATGTTATCCATTATTGATGGAAGTCGGTGTTCTATGAATAGGTGCGCGGGTGATCTTCCGTTGACCCGTGTGCTGTGTTACGTTAAGAGAATAGGACCTCATTCAGTGCATCAGTTGTTGAAGTCCCATCACGTTTGGCAGCTTTCATTCTCGATTTTAGAGTCTTGATGAATCGTTCTGCTGTTCCATTGCTTTTTGGTGGTATGGTGGTGGAAAAGTATGTGTCATACCACATCCTTCCACAAACTGTTTGAATTCACATGACGTGTAAGGTGGCCCAGTATCAGATACTAGTTTTCGACGATAACCATATGTGCTAAACCTTTTCTTCAGTGTGCTTATCACGTTGGCCGCTCTTATGTTTTTCGAAACCGCTTCTTCCGCCCATTTCGAATATGAATTTACACACACTAAAAAATATTGTCCGTCCATCGGACCTGTAAAATCTAGATGTACTCTCTCCCATGCACTATTAGGTATGTTCCATGGGTAAAGTGGTATCGCTGGTTCTTCCACTCTATTCTCCTGACATGGTATACACTCTCTCACAATCGTTTCTAGATCTTCATCAATTTTCGGCCAACATACGTAACGAACTAAATCACTCGCGACGAAGTTGTGGAAACCCATTTAAAAACGGAAGTTAGTGAAAAACGTTGTCTATTTCCACGAAAAATAAAGAGTTACACTGTTAAATCGATTTCGACGGTTAAGCCATCATCAGTAACAAACAATAACTGAAGATACATTAGAAAGGACACAGCTTTGATAGTAACAGGTCAAGGGAGATTGAATCCCATTGGTCAAGAGAAAGGGAAAGGGGGCAGGAGGTACAACCAATGAAGTGCAAACAAGGTGACGGGGGATTATAGCTAATTAGATGAAGTGAAAGGGGGAAATAACTGAATATGGTTTCAGCATTGTGAAGGGATAATTCCAAGCGTTATAAAAATGGACCTAATAGTGGTGAAATATATTGAGGTATATCCTCATTTAAACATTTACCAGATCTGTCACTTTTGATAATTTCGAATTTTTCAAATACATTCAACATACCTCCCTTTGGACAAAAATGAAGAAATTCTACAAACTGTCTATCTGTCAAATCAAAATTGTAACTATGATTGGATTCCTTAAGATGTTTCGCAAATGTAGACTTACCCTTATTTTCCCTGAAATCCTCCTGATGCTCGTCTATTCTTTCCCTGAATTTCGATAATTATGATTGATAATGGATTTTTCTTTTGATTGGATTGATCTTTTTTATTTATTTTGAGCATAGCGGCTAGTAACGGATATGGAGGAGATCTCGTTGATACCATATGGGATAATGTTCTTAGGAAAAAGAGTAGGGAAAAAGTTTCCAATCTGCCCAGGGAAGATGTAAATTTAGATGAAAAGCAATGGATAAGTATACCTTACTATGGGAAAATTTCGGATAAAATCGGCAAAATTCTATCATCGAGAGGTTACAAAGTAGGTTTTAGAACTAAAAATAGTCTTAAAGCATTACTAGGATCCGTTAAGGACAAAATCAATGTTCAGGATAAAAGTGGGGTTTATAAACTAAAATGTTCTTGTTGCTACGAATATTGCGGTCAAACTGGTAGGAAATTCAGGGAAAGAATAGACGAGCATCAGGAGGATTTCGAGCCAGCGAACATTGGCTCGATATTACGTATGGTGAAAAAAAAAACGGAAGTTAGTGAAAAACGTTGTCTATTTCCACGAAAAATAAAGAGTTACACTGTTAAATCGATTTCGACGGTTAAGCCATCATCAGTAACAAACAATAACTGAAGATACATTAGAAAGGACACAGCTTTTATAGTAACAGGTCAAGGGAGATTGAATCCCATTGGTCAAGAGAAAGGGAAAGGGGGCAGGAGGTACAACCAATGAAGTGCAAACAAGGTGACGGGGGATTATAGCTAATTAGATGAAGTGAAAGGGGGAAATAACTGAATATGGTTTCAACATTGTGAAGGGATAATTCCAAGCGTTATAAAAATGGACCTAATAGTGGTGAAATATATTGAGGTATATCCTCATTTAAACATTTACCAGATCTGTCACTTTTGATAATTTCGAATTTTTCAAATACATTCAACATACCTCCCTTCGGACAAAAATGAAGAAATTCTACAAACTGTCTATCTGTCAAATCAAAATTGTAACTATGATTGGATTCCTTAAGATGTTTCGCAAATGTAGACTTACCCTTATTTTCCCTGAAATCCTCCTGATGCTCGTCTATTCTTTCCCTGAATTTCCTACCAGTTTGACCGCAATATTCGTAGCAACAAGAACATTTTAGTTTATAAACCCCACTTTTATCCTGAACATTGATTTTGTCCTTAACGGATCCTAGTAATGCTTTAAGACTATTTTTAGTTCTAAAACCTACTTTGTAACCTCTCGATGATAGAATTTTGCCGATTTTATTCGAAATTTTCCCATAGTAAGGTATACTTATCCATTGCTTTTCATCTAAATTTACATCTTCCCTGGGCAGATTGGAAACTTTTTCCCTACTCTTTTTCCTAAGAACATTATCCCATATGGTATCAACGAGATCTCCTCCATATCCGTTACTAGCCGCTATGCTCAAAATAAATAAAAAAGATCAATCCAATCAAAAGAAAAATCCATTATCAATCATAATTATCGAAATTCAGGGAAAGAATAGACGAGCATCAGGAGGATTTCAGGGAAAATAAGGGTAAGTCTACATTTGCGAAACATCTTAAGGAATCCAATCATAGTTACAATTTTGATTTGACAGATAGACAGTTTGTAGAATTTCTTCATTTTTGTCCGAAGGGAGGTATGTTGAATGTATTTGAAAAATTCGAAATTATCAAAAGTGACAGATCTGGTAAATGTTTAAATGAGGATATACCTCAATATATTTCACCACTATTAGGTCCATTTTTATAACGCTTGGAATTATCCCTTCACAATGTTGAAACCATATTCAGTTATTTCCCCCTTTCACTTCATCTAATTAGCTATAATCCCCCGTCACCTTGTTTGCACTTCATTGGTTGTACCTCCTGCCCCCTTTCCCTTTCTCTTGACCAATGGGATTCAATCTCCCTTGACCTGTTAGTATAAAAGCTGTGTCCTTTCTAATGTATCTTCAGTTATTGTTTGTTACTGATGATGGCTTAACCGTCGAAATCGATTTAACAGTGTAACTCTTTATTTTTCGTGGAAATAGACAACATTTTTCACTAACTTCCGTTTTTTTTTTCACCATACGTAATATCGAGCCAATGTTCGCATCACTACCATTCCAGGATGCCCTCTGAGTAGCATGCTTAAGCATTCTTTTCGGAGTGATGCCGGCATTATTAGCCTTCCTCCCCGAATCAATATTCCCCCTTCTTTGCCAATTTAATTTTTGTTCCTTGCATATGGTTTCACTTCTTCCAATGTATTGAATGGCCAAGACGTTTGTACGTATTCCACAATATTCCCAATTATTGTGATGGCGGATGCATCTGAGAGTGGCTTAGGTTAAGTACTGTTGCATTTATACCCAGATGGAAGTGAAAGACCAATCTACTATGCATCTCGAACATTAAAGGAAGCGGAGAAACATTATGCACCGATCAATCGGGAAGCTGCTGCACTGATGTATGCTGTGTCCAAATTTCACCAATACATATTTGGTAGAAAATTCACATTAATAACGGACCATAAACCATTGGAAAGATTGTTTGAGGAAAAGATAGATTTATCCAAGGTTACAAGTAATAGACTGATCCGATGGGCATTGACCTTGAATGCCTATCAGTATGACATACGTTTCAGGAACGGAAGAGACGTTGCGTACGCAGATCATTTGTCACGATTACCTGTAGAAGAAGAAGAAAACCAAACAATTACAATAAAAGCTGGGCATCCTGATTGTTTCAATGTATTTCTCTCTAAAGAAGTTGTACAGAAAGAAACCAAGAAAGATCCCATCCTCTTCGCCATTGTAATATACGCACGACTACTATTGAACTACACTACAAAATACAAACACTACAGTTCGCAATGACACAGATCATATATTCTTGAAAAGTAAGCAGTCGAAATACAACATCAACCTAATTATCTTAGAACACGTCAGTATGTGTTTTTATCAACAAACATCCCGTTGGTTAGCAACCATGGGGTTACTGTTATCCACTACAATCCTACAATGAAAAGGTGAAAATTTACCTCACTCGGCTGATCAGGAAAGAGCCCATCATTTCATTCGCCTATGGATGTCCCAGTGAGGCTTCCTTTCCAATTTCAACATCCGACAACATGAAGAAGAAATTTACCTCATTCGAAATTACCTACACTGCCGAAAGGTAATTATTTGATAGTCTCTCTCCTCTAAATGTTATCAACTACTCACATGTTACTACCATTACTACGTTTGCTCGTTTTCTGGTCCTGCAAGAAATGTGATCCTCCGGTCCTGCGGTCCCGCGAAAAATCGAATCCCGGGCCAACCTAAGGACTTGGAACATGTCAATAAATGAATTAACTCTTCAATGACGCTAATTCAATGTGTCTTCGAGTTGCTGTTACTTTGGCTCTGCTGTAGTTCTTTCGGGAGCGGCTCAGGTTACACGACCATGCAGCATCAGCACACTCATTGCTATGAATACCCATTCGGCTTCGCATCCTCAAAATGGACGCTCAGGTATCCAGATATCAGAATTGCCAATGCCACTCTGAAGCTCAATTTTTTGTTCTAAATCTTCTTAACGCACAAATATTCACTTTTTTACTTCAAAACAACAGTATTAAACTACTTCTTTCACCTAAACCGTGCTGTTGTACCATTTTAGTGAATTTTCGTGGAAAATGATGGTATTGCAAGTACTCCAAAAGTTTTAAAATATTTTTTTTTTTTTTTTTTTTCAAAGGTTTCTTCTTGAATCTCCGTTTTGAGTTATTTTGAAAAGATTCCTGGAGTTTCACGCTTTTTAATTATTTATATAAAAAATATAATATAGTTTATATATATATATGCTATTCCATATCGTTTTCCTGAGGGTAGAAATAAAATAAAAATTTGGTTTTCGAGCCAAAAGATCAAGCCTTCCAAACGAAAGGCTGAATTTGTTGGGCAGCACGTATTAAGGCCATTAGGTAAATCGGTCAATTTTCAAAATGTGTGCTGATAAAGTAGCTGAAAATGCCAAAAACAAATAAAAACGATTGAATGTATATTTTTAGTAGAATATAATTTAAATTAAGTTTATAAAATATGAATTAGAACATTAAAGAAATTATGCTCAAACAATTCCGATAAATTAACTTCAGTTTCATTCATAGTCTTCTCCAACTCAAAATCTGAACAAATAAGCGTAATTGGAAACATTTTCCACGTAGCCTTTGTCCGATATCAGAGTGTGAATCTGAGGGAGGTACAGTTTACAATGGTTTTGTTGTCTAAATTGTCCTTTTCTGTTTATCTTTCAACATTTTGTTTCTGTATGAACTGTGCACTTGACAAGTTCAAGGTTACAGAAATGCTACAGTAAATTAATAAAATGTTGTTGCCCCACTTTTTTGACGGTGGAGCAAGTGCTTTTTCAAATAAGGGGCAAGTGCGTTTCATTAAAAACCACATGAAATTACCAGGAAAAATAAGAAAATCGATGTCTTCAAGCCTAGTTTCCATCCAGAACCTCAACTTCAACCCCGACGCACAACCGCACGCTTCTCCCACAGCACAGTCCTATCGTATTCTGCAAAACTCTGGTGTCTTCAAATTCTCTTTCACGCAAACCTCATTCCCCAACCGACAGCAAATCAGTGGACATCCAACAATTAGATGAGTTTATTGACCATTTTATCAACTCAAGAATTTATGTTAAGTTGCTAAAAATTATCTATTTTGCGGCATTTTGTTTTTCATTAACAATTCATTTTAAATGATACCTAAAATCTACCTTCTTTGGTTCATTTCATTTTTATTATTTTTTGGGTAGAAAGTTGAAAACGCGCTTGCCCCACTATGCGTACGCACTTGCGTTTAGGGGGCAAGTGCGTTTTTTTGGAATGCTTCTAGGGTTTTCCCAATTCTTAATACATTCAAAACAGAAGTGCATTCATAGTGCATTCATTTTGTTTTTGTTTTTCGTTCATTCTTAGTGCATTCCTGATGCACTTTGATGCATTATATCCACACGTTTTTCGATGTAGAAAAGTCTGGGGAATGTAATAAAACTGTAGTCATTATTTAACTGGTAGTTTGAGGGAAATGGTAGCATCACAAAGTCAGATTTATGAAAAACGGGTGCGCACTTGCCCCCCCCCCTCCCTTCCCGACCCTATGAATTTCAAAACTGATTTTTGCCGTGTTTGCCAGGCTGTACGGCTGCGGAAGGACGGATTTATTCGGAAATTCGTTTGTTGGATTCTTCACAACTTGACGAGTAAACCGACTAATTCTGAGGTGGGTGTTAAATGTATGTTTTTATTGGTCGATTAGGTACAAAGGTTTGTTATTGAAAATAAATAACCCGAAGGATTTGTGCTGACAGTAGTAATGGCTCTTACTGGGAGTTAGTTCTGGGTAATCCGCGTCTAAGATATTATTGGCGGTTCTAGAGTCACCCTCCAGGGAAACAAAAGGTTGAGGGGACTCTCGTAATTACTGTAGGCTCCTGGTGGGCGGGAAGTGCCATCACCGGAATCCAAATGCCCGCGGGGGCCACTCGCGGTTTGCGGTCGGAGCACGCGACTCCGGCCCCCACCGTTCTGACGGAAGATACCGATCGTCATACATTAAACATCATTCCCGCCGTGCGACCTCTACCGCCCTCGCCGCGTCTCTTCATCATCGCGAGTCAACATCAAGTGAGGCGTTATCGATCAGCCTGATCGTTAAGCCCGCTTCTCAGGGCGATAATAATTACCGGTTTCGCGGTAATCCGGCACATCCTCGGGAAACTTGTGAGAACCAAATCGAAACGTGAATCCATAACACGGAGAGTCATTTGATATCTCTGAAGTCAGACAGCTTAATATGATATCAGAAACCACTAGTTCCGATTTGCAATCATATCGTTATTAACAGCGGTGCATATTGCCCCTGCGAACGGGAACCTTTACCTACGTACAAACAGCCGTCTTTGAAACTGCAGTCCAGGCGCCAGATAGGAGCTAGCATTTAGAAGTTGGTGACTTTTTTACTGGACACTCAGGGGTCCTATGGAACGCCTATTCTGAGTTTTTGGCTCTTAGGCAATGTGCGAACTTTGAGAGGGGGAAAACACCATAATTCTTCCGAATTGTTTTCAGTTTTTTTAAGATAACTAGAAAACTACTCTGGGAAAAGAAAATCTTTCCCTGTAAAAAACGCTGCAAATTATTACACAAAGGTTTATTATTTATGTATTAGACAGCCCTTCTACGTAGATCTCTGGTCCATAATAAATTATTAAACGCCGCTTATAGTATATTTAGTACCGGAACTCGGAGCTTCGGACCTCACAAATGGGTTCAATCCATTACAGCTGCGGAATCTCACAATTTTACGCTTTTTAATGTAGTTGATAAACAAAACAATTTATTACCAAGTCATCTTTCCAACACATAAAAGTGTTACCTATACTGTATATTGATATCATCTAATTGGTCAAATTTCAAAAAATGTGCTGACAAAATCACTGAAAATGGCTAAGAATTGTTAAATTGATATTTTTAGCATAATATTGGTCAAATAAAGTTTATCAACTATGAAATAGAACATTCAAAAATTTTTGTTTAAAAAAATCTATAAAATTGCAAAAAATAGCCTAAAATCCAAAATCTCTTTTTGAATAGGAGAGTATCATTTAGAATACTTTTTTTTCCATAAAATTAATAGCTAACATTTTCTTTTCACTCATAAATCCCCAATGTCTAGACAACTTGAAATATACAAAAAAAGACACTTTTTCACCTATTTTTAGCTCATAGCACCCATGAGAGTGGAGCGATCGAGCTGGCGAGAAGTTAGGACCAACTAGACCCCAAGTGGAGTCTATGTGCGAAAGAGCAGATTTTTTAAGTCAATTCTAAGGCCTTTTATGGCCCGGACGGCGGACGGCGGACGGACATTTCAAATTTGGATTCTACCCACCTTGAAACGTAAAGTGACAAAGTTTGAGAGGGGGAGGGGGGGGGATGAGGGGTTATAAAAATTTTTTGCTATACGATCACATAGGCTCATTATTGGAAATAATAAACCCAAAGTTGAAGAGCATCCGTGTGACGTGGCGAAATTCACGCCACCCCTTTGATTTACTAAAAAAAAAAAAAAAAAATTGTTTTACTTGTCCACGATCTTGATTTGGCCTTAAGCCAAACTTCGATAAAAAAAGTAATTAAACTCATATGTACTTTAAATAGTAAAGTAACGTTCAAATAGAATGGAAGAGATCTTGACCTGTTGGGTGAATGTGGCGTCCCCCTCTTTGAGCTGAAATTCTACTTCTGCTGAGAGAAGGAAGAAATCGGACCGAGGGATCAGGGATCTGTTTCTGCCCGTTTTCCCTGGAAACTGTTCCTCTGTTCTACAGAGAAAGGTTGTCCACTTCCCCCGACACCTCATAGTCCATACTTTTGCTAAATTTCATAGTTCTCTAACCACCTTGGATCGTGAAATCGAAAAAATTAAAAAGTTTTTTATTTCTATCTCTACAATAAACCAATCAGAACAAAATCTCAATGAATGTAAGGTCTTCGAGGTTGATCTCAATCTTTATTTAAAATACGTGTTGTAAAAACAAAAGTTTTTTCCTAGTGTAACGCTGCTCATTGTATTTCTATTTAAAAAAAAAACCCCTTAGGGAAATCAAAATAGAGCCACTAGGTTTTTTCACTTTGGTTTCCAAAATGTAAAAAAAAAGTGTATCTATGTTAGAATCTTCAATCCTCAACTTATCAATCAAACTGAAATACCCCGTAAATCAGGTCTCATATGTTTTCTAGTAATACATTTTTGTCGTCCTAAATGATAAAATTAAATCAAACATTTAAAAAAATTAAAATAAAATAATTGAATAAAATGTCATAATGTTTGTTGAATATTAGTATTGCATGTCTTAGAAGTTACATCAACTGTAGCGCATTTATGTAGCGAAATAATTATGTAACGTGACCAGAGAAAGATTAGACTTTTACATTTCAAACATCACATTACAAATTAATCAGGGGTTTTCCTGAACGATTATCTATACTTATGTAAAGTGGTTGATAGAATCTTTAATTTTGTAATTCGGCTCTAATTTCCAGTAGGAACATTCACGAAATAAATACAGACTAGGAAAAGTCAATCATAATTAAATGTACAGGTTCTCATTATTTCAGAATTTTTGGAGTAGGAAAATTTAAATTTTTTCCTAATTTTGTCCCCTCTATAGGATTTGTTACCAAGGGGCTAAGTTTTAGCACTAAGTTTATGACTATAGAAGTTGTGTTCATGCAAAAAAATTATACTTGTTTCCTGGTTTTCAGAGATTTTTTAAAATTGCTTGCCGAAAACTTTCATAGAGTATTATTGATATAAAATTATTGGTTTTGTCACTTCACCAACTAGGTGAGGTGCTGTAAGATCGTATAAATATCATTTATTTGGTTGGGAAAATCTAGAAAAATTGAAAGGTAAATAAATAAATAAAAAATTGGTTTTAATGATTATAAATAAAAATCCTGAAGAAGTAGGAGGAAAGTTTGTGAACTGCCTATTTGCTTCTTGACCTGCAGCAATCTTGTGGTTATTATTTTAAAGATAAATCAATGTTAATTTTAGCAGAAACATGGAGGGACCCTAGGCTTTTGGAATAATATCTTGTTGAATGTGATTAAAGACTTGAGATGGCATGTCAAACCCTTTCCAAATTTTGCAAGTATGTAATCATTTTTTCTCGTAACCATACCAGAAAATAAGGTAAAATTAACCTGGCCTAAACATCAAAAATGAGATATGGGCCTGAACTGGCTGCGAGGTATGTCACAGGCATGGAAATATCATCAAGGTTGATTTTAGGTAGTTTCCTATTTCTACTCGAAAAATAGGTAGTGGAATGCGCCCCCGATCTCATAGACCAAAATAAGACATAAGGGACTTCGATAAAGATAAAAGTTTAGTAAAATTTGAAGACAGCCTTTGTCTATTAAATCCTATAATTTTTAAAAGGGTAATAGTTATATTTTATCTCTCCAAGAATCATGATAGTTAAAGTTTAGGTGTCAGCTTTAGTTAGGAAATGATGAAATATTAATCTTCTCAGGAATTTCAATATTTTAGGAATTAACCATTCCTTCATCCCAATTATTGGTGTATCAAGGGATCATACCGAAGGGTAGGATTTTCTATGAAAGCTTTGAAATAAATTAGCTGAGTTGTATGGGAGTCAAATACACCAACAAAACCACAACTTAACAATCCGATTTTCTATAAAATCACTGGTCATAGGTCTTTGTTTACCCAACAGGTACTGGGACACAGCACAAATGTGAAAACTCTGGAAATTATTACATAAAGGTTTATTATTTCTGTGTTGAGAGCCCTTCTATGCAGATCCTTGTTCTATAATTATTAAACCCCGAATGTAATATACGATCAGAACATGGCGCATCGAGCCTCCCAAAAGGGTTCACATCTTTTCAGTTTCCTGACCCCGCCACTTTACTCTTCCCAGTAAATGTTGAAAAAAAGTAGATAGACAAGGAAAAATTATAGGTTTAGAGGCCGCTCAGCTAATCAGTGCGCCTCCGTACCTCGTATTGGTTTCCAAGGAGTCCCAAAGGAGCACTATCTAAATAACAGCACCGTGAGTCGATTAGGAAAGAAATTGGCCTCTCAAGTTCCGGAAGCTGATCTGAGTCCCTCCATGCTTTGTCATTCCAAAAAGGAGCCAAATTTCAGGTTTCAGTATCATAGGTCAATTAAAAAACGAATGAGGCTCAAAGGCCCCACTGCTGAATAGTGTGCACTGATATTGAATCCTGGATATCACAAAGGAGGCTCATTTCAAAGTGCAGATCCAAAGGTTGACATAAATATGCTGGCGTAGATATAGGCAACGAAGTTCCGAAGCTGACAGTTGGACGATAAACCCCAACCTAGGATGGAATGGTTACAAAGGAGGTCCATTTCAAAAAGCAGATCCGTATAGGTTGACATCAATTTGCCTGCGAGGATATAGACACCTAAAAATGGCAAATTATTGCAATTAATTGAAACATCGTCAATTTACTAGTCTTCTTGATCTCATAATAACGATATTTAAGTGAGTAGGTACCTACTAACTGAAAATAACATAAATATATAGATCATTAAATTGGTTTTAATAATCATTATTTACTCCATAGCGGAACATGGTCAATGTTTAGGTGTACCAGAGGTGGGGCTTCAAATATTTTAGAAAACCAATTCCTATGGCATAAACGATATATTTTTGAAATCAATGGTCATATGAAAATAAATTAATTAAGGAGCTCCTTCTAAGTTGATTGTACAAGAGTGAATATGATTATTGAATCTGACCAGTTGATAGTTTACTTAGGTAGTTAATAGTGTTCTTTGAGGCTGCTGAATGACGAGCGATAAATATTAATATTAGGAATTCTGACCGTTTTGGTGCAGGACGAGGTGCACGCGCCAGTGTAGAAGATTTTACCCAGATTCTGCGTAAAATCAATACACAGCATGTGTAGCGATGAATAGAGATCGTTGAAAAGAGAGCGAAAAATAGAGAGCGGTGCTGCCGAGAACGTCCTTGCTATCTGTAAGCATACAATGTACCGATTTCATGAAGATATGCTCCAGAGAAGCAAGGAAAAACCGACAGCTTGGAAACAATGTTACGGTTGAGTTATGGTCTCAGTACTAATATGTACTCACATAGAAATGGCCAAATGTTGTGTCAGCGTCTCCTGGTAGATGTGAGTCTTGGGTACGGGATGCTGCTGACCCTTTCCTCAAGAAACTATTCAAAACAGTGGATGCTGAAGACCACGAGATTTTGAATTTTGTGAAGTCAGCCACGAACGAGGTTGATCCAGTTGGCAGTCTCAAAGCAAAATGGTGTCTTGATGGATTGAAACGTGGTTATGTTGAGAGATAGATAGAGGGGGGCAGGATTCATTAGAAGATAGGATCACTGAATCGGCTTGTGGAATCGTAGTCAGCCACAAAGAACACTTCACTAAACTGATAATATTAGAGGTAATAAAGCGCCGGCTGTTTATCATCTTTGTTCGGCAGGACATAAACGAATAGGTATACAAACAAAAATAAACGAATTATACTCTTGGGAGTGAACAGTCAATCAGGATGTAGTTAACGTAAAACGTCGAAATTCATCACTTGGGAAACGGGAAAATGATACTTGAAGTAGGTAATTTACGTTAGCGCATGCGCAGAGTGAAATTGGTGAAAAAGTGAAATTGGTAGAAGACCATCTATAGCCTAAAACCTCTCCCCCCAAATTCCAAAAAATGTCTTCAAGATCTGAAGAGAACTATAAATAAATCTTGTTTCTGGGATTACACTTTCGCGCATTCGTTGGAGCTCTTAATGATGCAGTCATGTTGAAATTAGTATGGAATAAAAAAACCATCGTCCGCCAACCATGCACCATCCTTGAGCGAAATTGGACGGCAAGGGCGTGAAAAAAATATTCTTGAGGTAATTTACGTTTGCTTATGCGCAAAATGGAGCAATGATTTGGAAAGTATGGCATTAACAGTGGCATTAAACGCACATTCCCTCAAAATTTCATCAAAATCGGATGGAAACTGTAGAAATCTGGCTCGTTGAAAAGGATACACATTCACGCATGAGAAGTAGCTAGTAATGATGACATTAAGTTGAAATTGCTAGGGAATGCTTAAATCAATCTTTCCCACCTGTCCTCCAAATTTGAGCGAAATCGGACGGCGGAGGCTTGAGAAAATGATGCTTGATGGAATTTAAGTATGCGCATGCGCTGGGTGAATTATTTATTCGGGAACCAAGAAACTGACAGGAAACCATCGAAACTCTAACCCGCATATTCCATGAACATTTCATGAGAAACTGTTGAATATTATAAAAATTAAGCTTGTTAAAAGGATTTGCGGATGCTGGACAGACACACATGCACACAATCACAAAAAGAGAGTCACGAGACTCAAGTCTGGACTCATCATGGATAATCATCAATATTGATGTTCTTCCGTTCATTATCGCCTATTAATAATGCCTATTCTAATGCTGGATTTATCTTGGAGCAGGAAATTAAGAGACCTGCTCATGTTTTTTGAATACCATCTCAATTCCTGCGACCATATTGAGGACATGTGAACTTGAGACCATGACAGTATTTGATTTTATGTAGAGGAATAACAGGAGTTCTCGGATACTCCTGCTTTGAAGAACCATTATAACCTTCTTAGTTCACCTGCTACTGAACAATGCGTCGGTCGTCTAGTCTCCATTTCACTACCTCTATGCCATGTCGATGATAGATTGTATCCTTCAAAATGGAAGTCAGTGAAAAAACGTTGTCTATTTCCACGAAAAATAAAAAGTTACAATGTTAAATCGATTTTGACGGTTAGACCATCGTCAGCAACACACAATAAATCCTTATATCCTGCGCCATTTTTCGCAAATTGTCTCGCACAGGTTAAGCTATTTCTGGGTCTCACTCGACTCATCTGAAGTGCAGAATTTGGCGGTCTATGAGACTCTCAAGAAGCGATGAGATCTCGCAGACGTGCTGTTAATCCACAGATTGGTTGTAGGATTGATTGCTCTGCGCTACTGTCCCAATCGGCCCAACTCGGCTTAGGCAAAATGTTTTTCCTCCCGTTTAACTAACAACCAGCTGGCGGGTCTCTCATCAGAGGTCAGTTGGAATTTAACCGGCCGGCAAATCCGTCTAGTGATGATCGTATTTTGTTTGAGCAAACGGGATTTAAGAACAGTGCCAAACTGTTATTAAGGGAACTTTGAAAAATTTCCACTTTCTTCTTTTACTATGTTGTTTTACTTTCTTATGGATTTATGCATATAGTATTATATCAAGCTATTCATAAATTGGACAATTTTTCTATGGATAAGTGAACAGTTATGGTTATAAGGAATCTAGGTGCCCCCCCCCCCCCCCCCCAGGTGCAATGGGGGCCTAAATCTTCATAAAAAGGTAGAGGAGAGTAAAGAGCATCCCGTCAGAGAGATACCACTCCTACTAATAGCTTTTAATGAGCCATGTTCGGAGTAGATTGGTTTCCAGTCACCTGGAAAGCCCATCCAACGCCAAACCCAGCTGCTAGAAAACACGAGTACAGGCCGTGACGCCCGTTGTCTCATCAACGGGACGCCGACAGCGCTATCTCTGAAGCCCTGACGGGACCTCGATGGAGGTAACTCTCTTACATGGTATACTCTTATCATTTTTCAGACAAGTTAATTACGTTGAAGAACAATTTAACAAAGAAACAGTAAACCTTTGTGTTATAATTTTCTGTTTTTTAAAATGTTAGCTAGGGTTGAGTAGAAATACTGGGAGTGCAGCCTGCTTCGCTATGCCAAGGATTTTCGTTTTGGTTTATTATTTTCAATAACGAACCTTTGTAATCGACCAAGTAAGTAAATTTGGTACAAAAATCATACATCGGCCGTGCATGTGCCAGTAACATCGGTATCGGTTTCGATCTACCCTGAAGGGTAATAAGTCGAGACATGCAATATTGTAGAGTCGAGATCTCGAACACCTTCAAGGCAACAGTGATGTTTTTTGGGTCTTTTTATTTATGGATATCAACACAAAGAAACGGATGAAACCACGCGGGTCGCTGTACGTACATCAATCTAAGGGCTAGAACGTTGGCAGGGAAAAATCAACAATATGCGAGCGAATCTCAACTGGCGGAATAGCAAAGATCACCTTGGAATTACTACGGTTGTATTAGCTGACATATTTTCATTGAAATTTTTACTTCACGAAACTGGGCTCATTACAACTTATGTCACGCCTTTGGACTAGACGATAGGCGTGAGGAGGAGATTTATATTATACTAGCCGCTCCGGCTCGCTACGCTCGCCACCACGTCCAGCCGGGGGGCAAGCCCCCCGACCACCCATTAAATTGCTCGCTTCGCTCGCAAAATGTGGCATGTAGGGAATGTTGCTCGCTTCGCTCGCAAACGGTAGATCTCTAAGGGTAGGTTTAACTTCTGTAGGGGATGCTGCTCGGTTCGCTCGCTTGAGGAAGTTATACTGCCCACCCAACTTGGCAGACGTTTTTTTCTGTTGGAAATTCTTACAAACAAATTAAATCTTATAAAACTACGTGGAACCACGAAAAGTTTAATTGTGGCATGTAGGAAATGTTGCTCGCTTCGCTCGCAAAGTATGGCATGTAGGGAATGATGCTCGCTTCGCTCGCAAACGGTAGATCCCTAAGGGTAGGTTTAACTTCTGTAGGGGATGCTGCTCGCTTCGCTCGCTTGAGGAAGTTATACTGCCCACCCAACTTGGCAGACGTTTTTTTCTGTTGGAAATTCTTACAAACAAATTAAATCTTATAAAACTACGTGGACCCACGAAAAGTTTATTAGGGAATGTTGCTCGCTTCGCTCGCAAGGTATTGCTGCATAGGTGTTGGGAAATACCCGTATGAAATTCCGTTGAAATGAGTCAAGTGCGTAGTGAGTCCCCTGGGGGTCATCGCGTCCCTTTCAGGTAAGCAACGTTGTGTAACGGCGGCCCGTGGTCGATTAATTTCTGATGTTAAACGCTTCCCTCGCAATTCCGCTCGCAATTTGACCGACTGCCCGTCACTTTTTTCGATATCCGATTTCGGATTCAGATTCGGCGGACCCAAAGCTGTATTTCGCCCGCGAAAACCGTTCCGAAAAACGTACCTTTATGGGGTATATTTTAATCGGAAAAAACCAAGTTTTTCGGCGGACTTTTCGAGAAAACGGGTCCGTACTCTCGCATTTCTTTAACGCATTTCCCGATACTTTTTTCGCGATCCGATCGCGCCGTCGTCTTCCTCGTAGGAAAACCTACGAAACCCGTATTTTTCCGGAATTGTCAACGGCCGTTTAGAGGGGTAGAGGAAGCGGGGAAGTCCAAAAAGCGCACATTAATTCTTACTTCGACCCCCCTCCCGCCCTACGGCCCATGGTTCGGGTGGGATTAAACAATTTTAAATTCGCTCGCTCCCACTTTTGGAAAATCTCAAGAAGATCCCCCCACTCGTACACTCCCCCCACTCAGCCGTTTGGCCGTGCATAGACACGACAGACAGACAGACAGACGGAGTTTCATTCTTATTAATAACTAGCCGCTCCGGCTCGCTACGCTCGCCTCCACGTCCAGCCGGGGGGCAAGCCCCCCGGACCACCCATTAAGTTGCTCGCTTCGCTCGCAACGTGTGGCGTGTAGGGAATATTGCTCGCTTCGCTCGCAAAGTCTGGCATGTAGGATATGTTGCTCGCTTCGCTCGCAAAGTCTGGCATGTAGAAAATGTTGCTCGCTTCGCTCGCAAAGTATGGCATTTAGGGAATTTTACTCGCTTTGCTCGCAAACGGTAGATCCCTAAGGGTAGGTTTAACTTCTGTAGGGGATGCTGCTCGCTACGCTCGCTTGAGGAAGTTATACTGCCCACCCAACTTGGCAGACGTTTTTTTCTGTTGGGGAATTCTTACTTACAAATTAAATCTTATAAAACTACGTGGAACCACGAAAAGTTTATTAGGGGATGTTGCTCGCTTCGCTCACAAGTCCGTATTTATTCTGTAGGGGATGCTGCTCGCTTCGCTCGCTTGAAGAAGTTATACTGCCCACCCAACTTGGCAGACGTTTTTTTCTGTTGGAAATTCTTACAAACAAATTAATTCTTATAAAACTACGTGGAACCACGAAAAGTTTATTAGGGAATGTTGTACTGCCCACCCAACTTGGCGGACGTTTTTTTCAGTTGGGAATTCTTACAAACAAATTAAATCTTAGAAACTACGTGGAACCACGAAAAGTTTATTCGGGGATGTTGCTCGCTTCGCTCGCAAGGTATACCTGTATATGTGTAGGACAAAGTCCGTATTTATTATTTGAAATGGCTCTCGCTTCGCTCGCAAGGTATTGCGTAGAAGTGCAAATGGGAACCCCCCTGTGAGGGTTCCTTCAGGTAAGCAACGTTGTGTAACGGCGGCCCGTGGTCGATTAATTTCTGATGTTAAACGCTTCCCTCGCAATTCCCCTCCCAATTTGACCTACTTTCCGTCACTTTTTTCGATATCCGACTTCAGATTCAGATTCGGCGGGATCAAAGATGTATTTCGCCCGCGAAAACCGTTCCGAAAAACGTACCTTTATGGGGTGTATTTTAATCGGAAAAAACCAAGTTTTTCGGCGGACTTTTCGAGAAAACGGGTCCGTACTCTCGCATTTTTTTAACGCATTTCCCGATACTTTTTTCGCGATCCGATCGCGCCGTCGTCTTCCTCGTAGGAAAACCTACGAAACCCGTATTTTTCCGGAATTGTCAACGGCCGTTTAGAGGGGTAGGGGAAGCGGGGAAGTCCAAACAGCGCACATTAATTATTACTTCGACCCCCCTCCCGCCCTACGGCCCATGGTTCGGGTGGGATTAGAAAATTTTAAATTCGCTTATACACCCTATCGGAAAATCCCAAAAAGATCCCACCACTCGTAGACTCCCCCCACTCAGCCGTTTGGCCGTGCATAGACACGACAGAGCGACAGACAGACAGACGGAGTTTCATTCTTATTAATAACTAGCCGCTCCGGCTCGCTACGGTCGCCTCCACGTCCAGCCGGGGGGCAAGCCCCCCGGATCCCTCATTAAATTGCTCGCTTCGCTCGCAACATGTGGCATGTAGGGAATTTTGCTCGCTTCGCTCGCAAAGTGTGGCATGTAGGGAATGTTGCCCGCTTTGCTCGCAAACGGTAGGTCCCTAAGGGTAGGTTCAACGTGTGTAGGGGATGTTGCTCGCTTCGCTCGCAAACGTTAGATCTTTAAGGGTAGGTTTAACTTCTGTAGGGGATGCTGCTCGCTTCGCTCGCTTGAGGAAGTTATACTGCCCACCCAACTTGGGAGACGTTTTTTTCCGTTGGGAATTCTTACAAACAAATTAAATCTTATAAAACTACGTAGAACCACGAAAAGTTTATTCGGGGATGTTGCTCGCTTCGCTCGCAAGGTATTGCTGTATTTGTGAAGGAAAAAAACCATATTTATTCTGTTGAAATGGCTCTCGCTTCGCTCGCAAGGTACCTATGTGTACCTGCTCGCAACACCCAAACACCGAAACCTGTACCTGAGTCATCAAGACGTCTTCCAAGAGCCTTCTCGCGTCCACGGCACAATTAATTCTCATTTTAATAGCTTAGTCTCGCTTCCCCACCCAACTTGGCAGACGTTTTTTTCTGTTGGAAATTCTTACAAACAAAATAAATCTTATAAAACTACGTGGAACCACAAAAAAGTTTATTTGGGGATGTTGCTTGCTTCGCTCGCAAACTCTGGCATATGGGGAATGTTGCTCGCTTCGCTCGCAAATTGTGGCATGTAGGAAATGTTGCTCGCTTCGCTCGCAAAGTATGGCATGTAGGGAATGATGCTCGCTTCGCTCGCAAACGGTAGGTCCCTAAGGGTAGGTTTAACTTCTGTAGGGGATGCTGCTCGCTTCACTCGCTTGAGGAAGTTATACTGCCCACCCAACTTGGCAGACGTTTTTTTCTGTTGGAAATTCTTACAAACAAATTAAATCTTATAAAACTACTTGGAACCACGAAAAGTTTATTAGGGATGTTGCTCGCTTTGCTCGCAAACGGTAGACCTCTAAGGGTAGGTTTAACTTCTGTAGGGGATGCTGCTCGCTTCGCTCGCTTGAGGAAGTTATACTGCCCACCCAACTTGGCAGATGTTTTTTCAGTTGGGAATTCTTACAAACAAATTAAATCTTATAAAACTACGTGGAACCACGAAAAGTAGAAAAAAAAAACTGCCCACCCAACTTGGCGGACGTTTTTTTCTGTTGTAAATTCTTACAAACAAAATAAATCTTATAAAACTACGTGGAACCACAAAAAAGTTTATTTGGGGATGTTGCTCGCTCCGCTCGCTTGAGGAAGTTATACTGCCCACCCAACTTGGCAGACGTTTTTTTCTGTAGGAAATTCTTACAAACAAATTAAATCTTATAAAACTACGTGGAACCACGAAAAGTTTATTAGGGGATATTGCTCGCTTCGCTCGCAAGGTATACCTGTATATCCTTGAGGAAGTTATACTGCCCACCCAACTTGGCAGACGTTTTTTTCTGTTGGAAATTCTTACAAACAAATTAAATCTTATAAAACTATGTGGAACCACGAAAAGTTTATTAGGGGATGTTGCTCGCTTCGCTCGCAAGGTGTACCTGTATATGTGTAGGACAAAGTCCGTATTTATTCTGTTGAAATGGCTCTCGCTTCGCTCGCAAGGTAGGTACCTATGTATACCTGCTCGCCTCGCAAGGTATTGCGTAGAAGTGCAAATGGGAACCCCCCTGTGAGGGTCCCTTCTGGTAAGCAACGTTGTGAAACGGGCGGCCCGGGTCGATTAAAAATGTCATATTAAACGGTTCCCCTTGCTTTCGCTGGCAATTCGACCGAGTTCTCGTCACTTTTTTCGATATCCAATTTCGGATTCAGATTCGGCGGACCCAAAGCTGTATTTCGCCCGCGAAAACCGTTCCGAAAAACGTACCTTTATGGGGTATATTTTAATCGGAAAAAACCAAGTTTTTCGGCGGACTTTTCGAGAAAACACGGTCCGTACTTTCGCATTTTTTTGACGCATTTCCCGATACTTTTTTCGCGATCCGATCTCGCCGTCGTCTTCCTCGTAGGAAAACCTACGAAACCGGTATTTTTCCAGAATTGTCAACGGCCGTTTAGAGGGGTTGGGGAAGCGGGGAAGTCCAAAAAGCGCACATTAATTATTACTTCGACCCCCCTCCCGCCCTACGGCCCATGGTTCGGGTGGGATTAGAAAATTTTAAATTCGCTTATACACCCTATCGGAAAATCCCAAAAAGACCCCCCCACTCGTAGACTCCCCCCACTCAGCCGTTTGGCCGTGCATAGACACGACAAACAGACAGACAGACGGAGTTTCATTCTTATTAATAGTATAGATAGAGATAGAGATAGAGATAGAGATTATCAATTTTCAGTTGGTCGGTCACCTCATGTTAAATACTAAGAAAGTGTAGGTGTGCCATTTAATTTATTCAATTACTTTTCGGTAGGCGGAACATCTATGCAGATATATTTAGATACCTGATGTATAATAGACATCGTTTGATAACTATAGACATGTGTTCTGCGTAAAAGAGCAATCTTTCACGGAAATAATGAACCTTTTTGTAATAATTTGCAGCATTTTATAAATCATCCCAGGATTTTTTAATAGATTTAAATTAACCAAAATGCTCATAATGTTTTCTCATATCACACACATTCAAAATGGGTATAGTGACAACAAGTTTTTGATAACGATCCGCTTTATGTCACTCACTTTTTAGTTGGGTCCCATAAGAAAAGTAGGAAAAAAAGACGGTGACCAACCGGGGGAAAACGAAGAAAAGGCCCGTTCTGTCCATCCCTACTTGTGGGGTAAATAGCTTTCAGGTTGAGGGAAATTACTAGCGTTACAAGCGGTAAAAAGAACCCCTAAGGAATGTAACGCATTTAACTTTCGGTTAGATTCACCTTTTTTGAAAATGGCAGGTTGCGAATACCTTTTGGGAATCCGATGAAGTGAAATGAAGTAAAGAGAACACAACCGTTCTATCAAAAAGTAATCTGAAAAGAACGAATTAACTACTTACCTGCGAAAGGTAGCTGCGAATCGATCCTCTCAAACAGGTTCAGTATAGCAATTTCGGTTTATTATTTGCAATCGTACGAGTTTCACATTGCTTTTCGGTTTATTATTTTCAATAATCAACGTTTATAATCGACCAAGAACAAATAAATATATAATAAAAAAGTTTGTAGGTTTATGTTTCAAGATTAGTAGAATGAAAAAATCAAATAAAAAATATCCGTCCGTCCACTGTTTGCCGTCCACAGGTTTTCTCAAAAATCACCAGACCAAACTAAATGATACTTGGGTCATCACATTTGGGGTTTATATATGTTTGGCATCAATTTTTATCAACCGTAAAATGTAGTATTGAAGGGCTAATCTTTCAAAAATTAATCTAGATCTCAAAACATACAAGGCTACTATTATATCATGAAATATGCGTGTCTGGAATTAAACTAAACTTTATTTAAATAATTTATGTTTACAAGCATAACCTAGGTGTCCATGAAACGTTGTTATTGGTATACTACAATAATCCCTTTTTTGAATCCTTTAATCAATGGATTTTGAACCCAGGCCTCTTCCCCCTCTTCAATGGATTTCCATCGAGAATGTTGATCGTGATGAACTCTCTGTGCAGTCAACATTCGATCAACTTCATTTGTGAGATCTGGTTTTAAGAGGTTTATTGGGGTGATCATACGACTTCCCAATAACATTTCTCCAGGGCTTCTTCCTGTAGTCTCTCATTAGTGAAATCGTCATAGATGCTGTAATGCGATGAGCTTGAATAACCTCCAACCACTTTGTAGTTGCATCAATTACCAACAACCAGTATTTTTCAGCGTACTCTAAATAATCTATATGCAGACGGTTCCATGGGTTTTCTGGCACATTCCACGAAAATTAAGGAGTTACTACCTCCTTGGGTCTACATTCTTGACAAGAATTGCACCGCTTTACGAATGCTTCCAAATCTGCATTCATTTGCGGCCACCATACATGAACTTGTGGCAGATCCTTCATAGCTACCACTCCTGGGTGTCCTAAATGTAAATGATGCATAAGTCTGTCAAAGAGTTCGTGGTATGACAACACGTCCTTTCCATAGTAGGATTCTTGCCTCGTAAGATAACTCAGCTTTCTTTTCGAAAAACGTATGTAACTCCGTGGGAATATTCTTCTTGTCAGGCCACCCTCTTTCTATGTATGCCGTTATTTTTTATAACATCGGATCTTTAGTTATTTCGCTCTTCAATCTTTTTTTATTCTTCGCTAGGTTTTTAATTTTTATTTGATGGACGGCAATACCATATCGTTGCATTCCATCTTCCCGATGATTTTGTCCTTCTGTCTGCTGCAAAGGTAGCCGAGATAAGACGTCAGCAACTGCATTGTCATTGCCTTTAGTGTGTTCTATTACATAGTCATATGCCCCCAACCCCAAAGCCCACCTGATAACACGATTTGCTGCAACTTTGGGAATTTCCCTGTGTTCTCCAAATAAATATGCCAATGGTTTATGATCTGTCCTCAAAACAAATCGTCTCCCATATAGAAATTGATGAAATTTAGTAACTGTGTAGTACACTGCAAGGGCTTCTTTGTCCAACGTCCTTTGATAATGTTCGTGACGCAAAAGCTAAAGGCTTCTCCACTCCATCTATTACTTGAAACATATAGCCTCCAATTCCAGCATTACTGGCGTCCAAGTAAGCATAAAGCTGTAATGCGGGATTATAGTGATATAACGATGTGGATTTTGCTAATAAATCCTTTAGTTTCTTGAAAGTGGATGAATGTTCTTCTGTCCAATCCCAACGTGCTGCCTTGGTAAGTAAACAATGAGGTGGGGCACATAACCCCTGCAAGTGGGGCACAAATTTAGAATAATAATTCACCGATCCAAAAAAAGATTTCAACTCTGTAGAATTTTTAGGAACTGGCATATTTACTATAGCCTCCACATTGTCTTTGGACGGATGCATACCATTTTTATCAATTATATGGCCTAAATACTTCACAGATTTTTGCAACCAAATACATTTACTTGCATGGGACCGGATCCCCATTTCTACCAATCTGTTCATAACGGCTTCCAAATTCGTTATATGTTCTGCTCTCTTTCTACCTGTGATAATTATATCATCAATAAACCATGCTGTGCCCTCCAACCCAGTTAAAATTTGGTCTATTGTCTCTTGAAATAAATTTGGAGCAAAAGCTATGCCAAAAGGGAGTCTTTCATATCGAAAATACCCTAAGTGAGTAGCGATTACTAAAAATTTGCGAGATGTTTCCTCCACTTCCATTTGTAGGTAAGCGTCCTTCAGATCAATGACTGAAAAACATTCACCTTGGAGTTTTTCTATCAATTCTTCGAACCTTGGAAGTGGATGTTTGTTCAAAACTACAAATTTATTAAATGATACTTGGAAATCTGCTCAAACTCTTATTTTGCCATTTTTCTTCAATGCGGTAACAATTGGTGATGCCCATTATAATTGTTCTTTTGTCTGATCAACTGGTTCAATTATATCTTCCTTCAGTAATCTATCTATTTCAATTTCTACTGCTTTCTTGAGTGCAAAAGGAATGGGTCGTGGCTTGAACAATTTCGGAATTCTACTAGTGTCATACGCGCTTTTTGTCCTACTATCGTGCCTGTCCCTTCTTTAAATAATGCAGGATGTCGCTTCATCAAGTTTTGGATATCGGAATCTATTTCCACCTTCGAAAGTTGATCATGGATTCCTTCCACACATTGCCTAATCTGAGCACCTATAGGTAAAGACAGTTTGAATTCAAGTACCCAATCAAGACCGAATAATGGTATATCTTCTTTTTCCACTACCACTACTTCTAAATCTTTCTTCTTTTTAAATGCATTTACGCATACCTCAGTTTTTCCTAATGCTTTTACTTTTAAACCCGTGTATGCCAATAAGTTTGACGTTGGAGTTAGCTTCGGCGAACCTATACGTTTCCATGTACTTACGCCAATTACTAACTTTGCTGCACCCGGATTGAATAGTACTCCCATTCTTTGATATTGGGTTCGAAAGAGTTCACACCAAAATCAGTTAATTTTCGCTGAACTCTGCTTTCCGGTTCGTCCAAGGTCTGCTCTGTCGATGTCTCTCGAACTGTTCTCCTTCTACTCATAATTCATCAAAAGTTTTACCTCGTCGCCAAATATTATATCATGAAATATGCGTGTCTGGAATTGAACTAATCTTTATTTAAATAATTTATGTTTACAAGCATAACCTAGTTTCGTTTTCCATGAAACGTTGTTAGTGGTATACTACAGCAACAGTAATGATTTTTTGCATGTGAATGATGAATATAATCCCAAAGAATCAATTAAAACCACCCGCACGCAACGCTGTACGTTGAATAGTTCGCTTTCCCTATGGGCTTGGACTTCGGTAGAACACCTTCGAATTTCTAAGCGCGAGACCAAAGAGAAACTATGCGCTGCTAGCGAATCTATTGATTCTTTCTATCCAATCAATAACTAAATTCCATCGATAATCGCCTGATAGTGGAAGAATGGAACCGGAAGACAAATAAATTTCCTTGTACATAAATATCACCTGACATAATCAGGTGTTATATCGCATGGAATTATTCTAACTATGCGAAATCGAGTTAATTGTTCGTGGAAATATATAATAGTGATGCATTAGTAGGTACTTATTTCATCTTATAAATGTATTGCTTCCAAGTGCACCTATAAGTAGCGGAAGAATTGTATGTCCTTTTGATAAGAGTCAAAGTTTTAGTCTCCAAAAAACCAACGGTTGTTGTTTTTTTACAGTGGAAAATTTCGACTACTATTTTACGTTTTAGACTATTCTGAACACCTTTCGTTCCATGTCTTTCTTTCTATGTGTGTGTGTCTGTCGTGTATCCGCCAATCCTTGTAACAGACTTAAATCATTTCCATAATTTTCAACCGATTTTTATGAAATGTTTACGGAATATGCAGGTTATTGTGTAAATGGTCCCCTATCAGTTTCGTTTTTCCCAAATTATTACTTCACTCAGTGCATGCGAAAACGTAAATTCCATCATTCATAATTTTTTTACGCCCTCATTGTTCGACATCACTCAAATTTGGAGGATGGAAGGGCGAGATCAATTTGAGCATTCCCTAGCAATTTCCACATAATCCTATCATCGGTAGCTACGGTGCATGCGCGTGTGTATTCCTTTTAATGTGCGGGTTAGACTGTAAATGAGCCCCTTTCAATTTCGTATTTCTCAGTTCATTACTTCATTCTGCGCATGCGCAAACCTTAATTACTTCAAGCATACTTTTTTCACGCCCTAGCCGTCCAATCTCGCTAAAATTTGGTGCATAGTTGAGGACGATGGTTTAATTATTCTACGTTAACTTCAACATGATTAATCATTAGTAGCTCTTGTGCATGAGCGAAAGTGTATTCCCAGGTACAAGGTTAGTTTTGAGTTTTCATTAGATTTTGATACAAATTTAATTTTTCTCAAATCGTCACTCCATTACGAGCATGCGCTAATGTGAATTACTTTAAGCATAATTTTCCCGTTACCAAAATGACCGATTTCGACGTTTTACGTTACCTACATCTTGATTGACTATATTCCGCTATGAAGTGTTTAATGGTTAATAAATACATTTAAATGATCTATACATTTATATTATGTTCAGTTGGTAGGCTCCTGCTCACATAAATACCGTTATACTGACATCTGGGGGACTAGTAATATGTAAGTGTTTTGATTAATTGGGTAAATTTTCCCTCAGCAGGTGCCTATGTCTATGCAGGCATATTGATGTCAACCTATACGGATCTGCTTTTTGAAATGGACCTCTTTTGTAACCATTCCATCCTAGGTTGGGGTTTATCGTCCGACTGTCAGCTTCGGAACATCGTTGCCTATATCTACGCCAGCACTTTGATGTCCTCCTTTGGATCTGCACTTTGAAATGAGCCTCCTTTGTAATATCCAGGATTCCATATCAGTGCACACTATTCAGCTGTGGGGCCTTTGAGCCTCATTTGTTTTTTAATTCACCTATGATGCTGAAACCTGAAATTTAGCTCCTTTTTGAAATGACAGAGCATGGAGGGACTCAGATCAGCTTCCGGAACTTGAGAGGCCAATTTCTTTCCTAATCGACTCACGGTCTCTTTCACTTTGGGACTCCTTGGAAACAAATACGAGGTACGGAGGCGCACTGATTAGCTGAGCGGCCTCTAAACCTATACTTTTTCCTTGCCTATCTACTTTTTTTCAACATTTACTGGGAAGATTGAAATGGTGGGGTCAGGGAACTGAAAAGATGTGAACCCGTTTGGGAGGCTCGATGTGCCATGTTCTGATCGTATATTACATTCGGGGTTTAATAATTATAGAACAAGGATCTGCATAGAAGTGCTCTCTAACATAGAAACAATAAACCTTATGCAATAATTTCCAGAGTTTTCACCTGTACGCTGTGTCCCAGTACCTGTTGGGTAAACAAAGACCTATGACCAGTGATTTTATAGAAAATCGGATTGTTAAGTAGTGGTTTTGTTGGTGTATTTGACTCCCATAGAACTCAGCAAATTTATTTCAAAGCTTTCAATGAAAATCCTACCCTTTGGTATGATCCCTCGATACATCAATTATTGAGATGAAGGAATGGTTAATTTGAATTGGATTTCCTTTGTAATATCAAGAATTCAATACGTTTGTGGGGTCTGAGCCTAGTTTGTTTCTTATTCGACTTATGATGCCGAAGCCTGAAATATGTAGCTCCTTTTTTTGGAGATCTGGAATACAACTACAAAGTATGGAGGCACTAAGAACAGCTTCGGAACCTCTGAAGCTAATTGCACGGTACTGTTATTTAGATGGAGCTCATTTGGGACACCTCGGAAATAATTACAAGGTACGGAGGCGCATTGATCAGCTAAGGGGCTCCTGAACCTGTCAACCTGTTTTTATTTTATTTAATATTTATTTTTATTTTATTTTACTGTAAAACGTAAAATTCCGGGGTCCTGGAACTGTAAAGGTGTGTACCCTTTTGGGCGGCATAATGCGCCATGTTTTGATCATATCATATTATATACGAGGTTCAACAATTATAGACCGATGATCTGCGTGGAAGGGATATCCAACACATCATTAATATGAACATATCGATTCGCCGAGTTCGCTTCTTCTGCATACGTTTAGGATGGTTAGCTGAACAATATTAGGATTAGAAAAATATGTTCTATTTCCTAACCGCTGAAGATAGAAAAGTTTAGTGTTCGGACAATGAGCCGAAAAAAATTGTGCACTCCGAAATTTTAAAGACCACTTGCATATTGCGTTTCAGTGCTTGCTGATCAATTTTAGTTCCGTGTAGGCCAGTTATACTCCCTTGTCACACCCAAAACTGTCCCCACTGTTTATTTATTTATTTTTTTAATTTGATGAATTTATATTTCAGGAGTTGTGCGGGTTTGCTCCTAGACAGCCACTATATAGGTATTTGTTTGCCGACGAACCAATTGTGAGAGCGTAGCATGACAAACGTGAATTTCCCGAATTTCCACTATGTAACGGTGGTCAAATTTTGCTAACATTTGGGAGTCCTTGGGTACAAGTCTAGGGATTGTATCTCCTACTTATTTTTCGTGTTTCAATTGGTTGTCGTAACCACTGCGCACTTAAGAACTTGAAAACTGTGTTACATGAGACAAAACTCCATGACTAATAAACCGATTTTAATGAAATGGTCAGGGATTGTGCCGGTTTGCTTTTAGTTGGACCCCAAAATGCTGAGGCCGTTGGGTTGATAATAGGTTATTTACATGCAGAATCATAAAATAGAGCCTATTTTGCATATTAGCATGCACTTACATTAGGTACTATTACATTTTGAATTTATATAATTTTGACTCGTAATTTGGTCTTCAACTAAATATACACGTTCATGTTACGAAGTGAAGATTAAGTGAGTGACTTCTCCCTCCATTTTTTTCAGTTCGTACCTAGTGAAATTTATATGAATCGATTTATGAAGTTTCATTTAACTTCATCGACCCTCGCTATGAAAAGCTTTGGACATAATTTGCAGTATTCCGTAGTCTAATAATGTCTGTCAGTGACTTCTTCCTCAGAACTGTATTTACGATATTACCAACTTCATGCGCAAGCATTGCTGTGAGTAGGTATAATTGATATTTGCAGGTAATGGTAGACCTCGGGTGGAGGCTAAAGGCGGAACACTTTTTCATTTATTTATTTATTTTTATTTTTTGGGTAAGGGTAATCATAATTATTAGTCTCGAAGCTAGAACGTTAGTAGATGATCCTTCTAAGTTTGTTGAGAACTGTTTTTAATCAAAACACATACGCAAAATATCAACAAATTTTAAAAGACTCCCCCGACCCTCCTAGAACATTGATTTTACTTAAAGCTCACTCAGTTGATTGGGTTAGTAAAGACAATTCGGTCTCAAGAAAGATGCGTGGTCGTTTTGGTATTTTAAATTAATTGCCATGATCATTATAAATGTATTCTTTCTTTTATTATTCAAATGTTAAATAGACCAACTTAAATATGGACCAGGGAGAAAATAGAGGCAAGCATGTTTGATTAATCAGAATGAATGAATTTTGTCATTGCAATGGTTCCAGACGTTTTGGATTAAAGAGCTCTTACTGAAGTTTCCGGTTCATCCCATTATAATAACGATCGTTACATTATATGCGCATTTAGGAAGGGCGTGGAATTTGTGTATTAGTCGGAACCCTCTTCATCTCAAGAGGCTGATGAAACTGAACTCCAATTACGATCGTCTCGAGTAAGGATTAGAAGGGCCGTATAAACTCAATTTCATTCGGCCCGGAGAACACTACCCAGGTGACCTCTCCAAGGCTCCGTTCCGGGAACAAACCCAATCTATTAATTCGACCCCATTTCCCTCCTCTCAACGGGAACTAAGAAGACTAATTGCCAACCCTCTCCGCCAGTTAGACCACCATTTCGTTCGTAGGTTGAAACGCAAGGTCTAAAAGAACCAAATGCTTGGAAAATGGAAACTTTTGGAATTTGGCGAATGATCCGAATTACTCTCACAGCGCCTTTTAACGCTAAGGGTAATCCTCCTGAAAAATATTTAGTTGAAACTTCCTTAGCACTGCGAACGCCAGGTATCGAGTGGGATGAAGAAATCCTAAACCCTATCAGGCGAAAATGGGATTTGTAAATCAAGGTTTTACCCAACTTATCAGAAATATATATATCTTGACCTCAGTCGTCCAATTAATATCTTTTATGTTTTTCGGATGCGTCTGAAAAGGGTAATTGTGGAGTTGTTTAGCAGAGAGTAGTTGGTAGTTGGTGATTGGTCTTCTCTAACAATTATCAAATCAAATCGAAACTAGCCCCTGTATAGATGGTAACCATACTACGACTTGAACTCCATGAAGCTCTCTTGTTGGCTGATGTTATTAAGTCTGTTGACCATCTTATTAAGCATTTCAATAATTATTCATATATTTTGTTTTACCGATCCTACCACGGTATTAAGCTAGCTTGGACTCTAGTTTGTCGTCTGAAAACCTTTGTTTCCATTCGAGTTCATATACGCAGCAGTTGGTACCTAATTTGTGGTGCAGAAAATCCTGCAAGGATTGGATCAAGGGTCGTTTTACTTTCCGATCTTAATCATCAAACTTTGTGGTGGAATATACCTCCATTTTGCTACCAGCCAATTGAAACCCATACCTATTGATCTTCCTGAGTTAAAACCTTAAGCTTTTTCTCTCATAACTACCAATACCTACGATGACATTGCATCGTACAAGGAGGGAAACCATTTCTCTTTTCTGCGTTTAATCCAGATGGTAGCTTATATTAAGAGGTTTATTTGCAACTGTAGAACTTCTGCACGACAGAAGAAGGGACGTATTATGGGTCGAGGAGGAAGAATGGGATGAAAGGAAGTGCCCCTATAAAATGACCACCAGTTCAAGTAAGAACCCCTCAGGACGCGGGTGGTGATACCATGGAGTACGCCTGCCGAGATGCCCAACTCGAGTAACTCCGTGGCACTTTTCCCGGGCCATGACACGGTCGCGGCAATGACCTTGATGTTATTAGGTGCCACTCCTTTTAGCTCAGATATTGCTTGTCGTAGATCATTTCTACCATATTTACTTTTCTTAGCCCACCAGGTCTGCTCCATGTCCACTCTGCCACTGACAACCTGGACATCCAGGATTATGGCAGACCCATCGGACTTGATCGCGACGATATCTGGCTTCTTGTCCCGGTCACGCGGCATGTGGTATATTCTCTCCCTTTCGACATCCCAACCGCTAGATGACAAAGCACCTGCTATCTGCTTGGCAACCGCATCGTGACGTAAAATGCGGCCACCGTGAGTACGGGGACACTGCTGCACCACATGATACAGATTCTCATTTTTACCCCGACAGGCGTGGCAAAGGGTGTCAACTGTCCCGCGACCACTCCTCGAATACCTCACCGAGGTGGCCAGTGTAGCCACCCGGACGGCGTGAAAATGGCGATTGTCGCGGGCCCCAATGCCCTCTGAAGCCCATTCCACCCACTGGGTAGAAATGGGGGATTCAGAGCACTGTCGGAGTGATTTACCATCTACTCAGTCATCCATCTACCATCTACTGACACACACACACACACACACACACACACAAACACACACACACACACACAAACACACACCACACACACACACAAATACACACACAAAAAAAAACTAAAATTACTATGATAATTCAAAACAAATATAGCGGGTACTAAAAGTGCCACCCGCAACTCCTCCCCCCACCGAGCTGCTGTGGAGATTTCCACTCCACCTCCCTCATCTCTCCACCCAACCCGGTGCCTTCCCTAATGGAGGTACCCAAGAATGGTGAGCTAACACTCACCATTGATACAGAGACTGTTGTCTCTGTCAATAAAGACAACAAAGTGTCTCCCTCTGTGGAGAACTCATTAATAGTGAGGACATCCTCACCTTGGAGGCAGAGCCATCAAGCCCTGTTGTTGCTAACTCTCCTTTGAGAGGAGAAAAAATTAGTGAACTCAGTTCACAAAAGCCACAAATTAAAGGACAAAAAAATATTCCGAAGGTAACAATAACCTCTTTGACCTCTTCAAGAGGCCTGCATTTCTCCGTTTTTATACGGTCGAGATTAAGAGGGATGGGTTTAAAACCTTTAGCCCCCTGAAAATCGGAAATGCGTTGGTGCACCTGATAGGCAAACCAACAGAAATGAAGATCATTTCCAGCTCCAAGGTCCATGTTAAAGTGGCCTTTGAGGAACAAGGAAAGAAACTGGCCAAGTCGGTAAAGCTAGGGGAGACTGAAGTTGCAGTCACCCTTAACCAGAAACTGAACACCTCACAGGGCACGATCCGATGCCAATATCTTAGATCATGCTCTGCTGAGGAGATGCTTGAGCGTCTCAAGGAAGACTCGGTGATTGAGTACATTCCTCTGTAATGTGGGAGGCGCATTAAAGGGACATCTGACAATTATTTGCTGAGCTTTGCGCTCCGAACTCCCCTTAAGAGGAGGTCTCACTGGGTCCTTTGCTTTGTGACCTGCAAATACGGCCCCATATCCCCCCACCCATTCAGAGTTATAAATGCCTCAAATTTGGGAATACTAGCCGAAGATGTAAGGCCAAGCATGAAATGTGTGCCTGTGGTCTTCCAAGACACAACGAGGCTGAAACACCATGCTCAAAGCCGCAAAAGTGTGCCAACTGTAATGGCAAGCAGGGAGCACTCCTCTAAGGAGTGCCCAATCTTCAATAAAGAAGTTGCCATCCAATCCCTGATGGCAAGTGAAAAATTCCCTTATCCTGTGGCCCTAGAATGTGCAATGATTCTATTTCCAAGAAAGAATCATATGCCTCCAAGCTAAAAATTCCGTTGAGCGGACGCGGGCTCAAGACCGCTATCTAATTGTTTGCCGGTCATCAGGTCTGGTCAACTCCCCTCTCCCCCACCCAGACTATTATCTCCACCATCTACCATCATTATCCCCCCACCCAAATCTCTCTTCTCGCACCAACCCCCCTCTTGAAGCCATCCTCCAAATCCCAAAAATCAACAAAGGAGGATGGCTATAACCAAAATTTGAAGGGCCAATCCAAGGTCCTTCAACAGAAATTACGGAGGAGGCGCCATGTGTCGTTGACCTCCTCCTCCCCCAACTCCTCTGGCTCTGAAATGGAGCTCGACCCTCGACCGGGATCCAGTAAGTGGTGGCTGGACCCAGGTTCAAAAGAGGAAAGATGATCTATCGGGGTCTGCATCGCCACCCCCTCAGGCCTCCATAAAGAAAAAGAAGGCAACCCAGAAAACAGCATTGACTGCATTATTGATCTCCCACAATAATTATGACCACACAATCAAATAACACCATCCCTGATTGCTTCCTTCGATGGAGTTCCAATGGTATTTATGAACGACGTGATGAGCTGAGATCCCTACTAGGATCATACTTGCCAGTGGCAGTAGCATTACAAGAGCCGCACCTGAAACCACTTGATGTGTTCAGTATGCAGGGCTACTCTACCCCCAAAAAAGACGTGACGCCCCAGCCCAATGGTAGGGCCCATGGTGGCGTCATGATAAGAAATAATGTACGAGTCGAGGAGGTGCCACTCAATAAAAACCTCCTCCAGGAAGTGGCTGCCAGAGTTGCAGTCCCTACCCCCCTGACAATAGTGTCCATCTATCTCCCTGATGTAGTTTGGGATGAGGGCGCTTTTGTCGACCTCATTCGTGAGGATTCTAGCCATGACCTAGTACTTGGGGATTTCGAGATCCATTACACCTTGTGGGGCTGTGACTCAACCAGAAGGCAGGGCGCCACTGCCGAAGCCAAGTTCAGGGGATTGGATCTCCTCCTCCTGAACGATGGCCGCCCAACATACTTGTCGCCTATCCTTGGTACAATGTTGGCAATTTTGATGACATTTTCTGGGAATGTGCGGGTTAGGCTGTATTTCATTCCTAACCAGTTTCATTTTTCTCAAATCATTACTCTATTCTACGCATGCGCTGACGTAAATTACTTCAAGCATACTTCTTGTCCCGTTCCCTAAATGACCAATTTCGACGTTTCACGTTAGGTACCTACATATTGATTGACTATATTCTATTATGGAGTATTGAATTATTAGTAAAACCATTCCAATGATATATACTTTGATGATATCTTTGAATGGTAAGTATTGTTAGGTATTGAATCGTGATGCGATGAGTTTGGAACTAAGGTTGATGAAAGCTTGAATTTGGCGGGCGTATTCTTCCCCAGCACTTCAGTGTGAGGAGTCGGTGAGCCCTATTCTACCCACGGTGCTACAGGCGCAGACGAAAACGATTTTGAGGATCGAGAGTGATTTTTCTTGGCCTATTTGAAGCGATTAGGAGAAGGCGATTACATTTTCCTAACTTATACTTATTTCTAACTTCAGAAGTGGGATAGTGAACTAGTTCAACATAGTGGTAATGACAAGGAAGACCGATAGAGACAGGAGAAAACGATAAGAACGTCAGCCGCACTGTAGGTGTTGACGAAGTTCCGATAAGAGTAGCGCATAACCTTTTCGACGCAAACGCCATTGGTGAGTTTTTCTAATCATTTTTCAATCGTCAAAACCTTGAACATATTGACTGGCTTACCCATACGTTGGAATGGATGTTCGCAAATGTATTCGTGAAGTTGATCATTTGAAAATCGAATTGGGACTACTTGATTTCGTTTTGATGTCAATAATTCGCAGATCATTACTTGAAAATGCTATAACTTGGTTTGGACGATAGGATCCTGATACCCGTGATTGGACAACATTAAAACATGATGTCGAAGCTTTTCCTTCAAGGCATCATTTAAGACAGAATTTCGAAGAAGCAGTATTAATAAAACCAGATTCATTAAATTCATATGAAATTTGCATTAATGAAAAGGTCACACTTATTAGATCTCTCACAGCTCAGTGGTCTGACAATGATATAATTTACACCTGGTACTTGTGTAAAATTAGCGTTGAGGTTTCAGGAATTCGCTCGTATTCCCGATTTGACTTCTTTCTTATCCTCATTTGAAAAACCGTGGATACACAAACGCGAACCATCTCTGGTATCAAATATGGGTTCAAGAGATCGATGGTTTTTGACATTTCATGTCTTTGCTATGGCACACAACCAAATTTTCGTTATGTCACGTTACGTTACGTAACGAAAAATGCTCAATGATTTTGATAATTTCCGCTTACAACCGAGTCGTTGCTAGGGAAATGGTACTTCGTCGTTTTTCATCCCACAAAATTCGTTGACCATTCGTTCGAAAGCTCTCGATTTATCCAACCATATTATGTTAACTACTGCAAAGTGCGTGGCCAACAAGCTGAGTTATGAGCATGGTTATTTGAATAATTGTTTACACACAGGTGATCATTCTAAATAATTGATATTGTGAACATGATTGCAACCGCTTGCTAATTTCTGATGATTTCATTGAGCTGTAATTTTGTTTGAAGCTGTAATTTTGTATGTAGCCTCTTTAGGAAATTTACTGGACGATGCCCGATCCGGATCAGCTGAGTGGCTCTTAGAGCTTGCATACGAGTCTGCAACACATACGAGTCTGCAACTAAAGACATGAAATGTCCCAATGTGTTGCAGACTCGTATGCAAGCGTTTTATGTCTTTACTTTGGCACATAGAACCGAAAATTTAAATTGTTTCTGATTTTTCCCCCTGTTCGATCATTCAGAGTTTGGAATCGAACTTTGAAATGAACGTTGACTTTGCCACTTATAAAGATTTCTGTTGGATGTTTTATTTATTTATTTATTTATTTACAAAACGGGCGATGCCCAATTACAGTATTATTAACAAAATAAATTCGTCTCTTGGTGAGGAAACAAAATCGGTAATTCAGAAGACAATAAAATAACAATATAGGTATATGTCTGTATATATAAGGTCAAGATCACAAACAAACAGTTCTTGTAGCTGATATGGGTGTAGGCCATGTGGATATAGAGGGTTCAAAGTTATCTGGGTTCAGGTTCTTCATCAACACGAACTAAAGGTAAATAACATAAAGTTTTCTTCTGAAGAATATCTCACTTGATAATTTAGATCTTCTCTAAGCTCACAAACTTTGAATTCAATCACTCATCTGTCCCCTGAATATGAATTTTGTTTTAAAAACGGACTTAGGATTTTGGAATGTTTTATTAAATCCCAAATTGACAGAAGAAAAATGTGATGTGCATAAAATCTGACGTTAAATCGTTCTATATGTTGTGAATGGTAGGGAGTTTGTTGGGCTCATTGACACCGGGTCGGTCGTTTTCTTTGTGTACCCCGAGGACTCCTTGGACGGTGGGTTTGTAATGGGATGTGCTATTTTTGAGGACCTAACTTTCGAAACTAATATATGGAACTAATGGAACTAATGATAATGATGATGGTGATCTGGTGATGGAACTAATATATGGAAGAGGCAGTTACATGGTAATTATAGAATTTTTGAATACACCTATTCACTCTATTTTTGTTTTTCCGTTCCTCATTGATATCGAGAATCTGTGATGACACTTTTACAAAATTATAAGGACTTGATCACAACCGGTAATCGTTTATCAGAAGTAGACGCAGGTGAATTAGTCATCCGTTCAGAGAAAGATGTTCTTTTGAAGAGAAAACGGCACAAAGTGAGTCACACAATAGCGCATTTTCTTGTAAGGAGATCTGCGTGAAATAGACGCTTCCTGCATTGAAAAGGAGACAAAATGGCTTAGGAGATCACTCAGCTGATCGATGACACCTCATGCGTTCTAGTATTCTCCCTTGAGCCTCCTCCCCCCCTAACTTCAGATTCCTGCGTCGAATAGGAGACAAAGTGGGTTTGAAGCTCCATCAGCTGATCAATGACCTCTAAGTCGTCCTCAGCATTCTCCCTTCAGCCTCCTTTTCAAATTTCAGCTTCCTGCGTTCAATAGGAGTCAAAATGGCTTAGGAGTTCACTGCGCTGATCAATGGTCTCTCAACGGCCCCTGATACATCTGTATTCAGGACAAAATGGGTGTGGAGCTCACTCAGCTGATCGATGACCTATTAGTCATCTTCAGCATTCTCCCTTGAGCCTCGCCATCGAATGCCAGCTTCCTGCGTCAAATAGGAGATATAGTGGGTTTGAAGCTCCATCAGCTGATCAATGACCTCTAAGTCATCTTCAGCATTCTCCCTTCAGCCTCCTTTTCAAATTTCAGCTTCCTGCGTTAAATAGGAGTCAAAATGGCTTTGGAGTTCACTCCACTGATCGTAGGTAGTGTTAGATCTCTCAGCGGCCCCTGATACATCTTTATCCTCGCCATGTTACAGATTACATCCATACCAAATATCATCAAAATCGGCCGTTGGGAAGTGGCATTAAAAACGATTTTAAGAGGATATAAACACATACAATTATCAACAGACAATGTGAATATAATGGCTCATTTTTCCTTTTTCAAGAGAAAATGCACCAAAAGTATTCCAGATATCGCATGGTGGTGAATTTCCGTGAATTGAGCTGTCACACAGTGAAAAGTTCTTATCCTATTCCATTGGTTGATGACCAGCTGGATCGTTTGGGCAAAGGTGCGCTGTTTACATCTCTTGATATAACATCAGGTTCTATCAAATTCCAGTTCTTGAAGGTTCTATTGAAAATACTACCTTTATCACGTCCGAGGTCACTACAAGTTTTTGCGCATGCCAATGGGTTTTTGCTGATGCCCCCGCAGTTTTTAAGCATTCCTCTGAAGACTGTTGAGGAAGGATTAGAAAACTTGAAGGTAGTGTTAGATGCTCTTAGTCTGCTGGTTTCTCGCTGAACATGAAAAAATGCAGTTTTCTGCTAAGTTCTGTGGACTTACTTGGTAGAGATGTCTCGGGTTATGGAATCAAACCTGGGGTATGTAAAGTAGGAGACCTAGTTGAATCTCCAGTACCTACCCATGTTAAACAATTTGCCTGCTTCTTCCGTAAGTTCACGCCAGTTATTTCTGCATGGATGCTTATATTACATCTAAGCAGAGTGTTTCCTTCATTTGGAGCCCTGAGAGGAAGCTGCTAGGCAATATGTTATTCAGCCTTTAACCAAACGACCAGTTTTAGCAATGTTTGATACTGAATGTCCCTCTGAATTGATAACTGATGCAAGCAGTCAGGGTTCGGGGGCAGTTATTCTTCAGTGTGAAAATGGGATTGCTTGTGTCATGCGAGTATAGTAGGCGAACTACAGATTCAGATTCTCGATACCACTCCTAGGAGCTCAAAAACTTCGCAATTGTTCAGGGTGAAGCATTTTCGAGTATACCTCTTGGGTATTCGATTCATGGTCCTTCGCTATGAGACCAGGGGCCTATTTTATAAAGCAACAAGTGACAAGTTACAAGCCGGTTTTATGGACAAATTGTAAAAATTAGTGTGCAAGCGTTTCATAAAGGTACAAATGTAGAATTTCAATGCACTATGAAAATTATTAAGTGTATAGGCGATTTCGGACGAGTTACAAGTGTTTCCCCATCATTATGAACAAGTCACTGTTTAACAGTTGTAAACAATTGCCGAATTTTAATCTACGTCCATTCACTTGTAAACTTGTTATTTTTCAGCATTGTGAGTAGAAAATTTTTCGGTATTTAATAGGTATGTGGGAATCATCTTCTGCTGAAGAATACAGGCAAGATTCGGCCACGAATAAATGCTCATTTCTTCTGTATTTTTTAGTGCGACGGGGTATTTAGGATGTCTTCCGAGACTCTTGGAAGATTCAAATGGTGCGTGACCCTGTGCATTTTTTCCTGATCGGGTATTGAGGATATCCCCATCATTGAAGAACAAAATGAAGTGTGAAGATCCTCTGGAAATTACAGATGACATTCCTAACCGAGCAGCATTAAGACTTGATGAACTGATTAATAATTTCCACTGAATGAAGGAGATAAATCCGATTATGCCAGCCATCAGAATAAGTTAGAATCAAATACACACCTTCTCCACTTTTCAGTTTATAATTTGTCTGTCTTCCAATCAATACACCTTGTCATGTACGATAAACATCCTATCGTGTATTTAACACAGTTTTTATATTATGATTCGCTGACAAAACTTTTATTTGGCATCCCGTTTAACTTTGTTCATTTCGTTTGTCCCCACATGTCATTTTTCTTTTCTGCTACACTTTTAAACTTTGCTTCTACAAGTGTAACTTTTCTACACTTGTACTCTTTGTTTTAGTGAAACATTTGTTCTAGGTTACCGTGCATTGCAAGTACCTGTACATGTTCACTTTTACACTTTTAACTTATACGAACTAAATCACTCGCGACGAAGTTGTGGAAACCCATTTCAAAACGGAAGTCAGTGAAAAACCTAGTTTATTTCCACGAAAAATAAAGAGTTACAATGTTAAATCGATTTCGACGGTTAGGCCATCATCAGTAACAAATAATAACTGAATACACATTAGAAAGGTCACAGCTTTTATAGTAACAGGTGAAGGGAGATTGAATCCCATTGGTCAAGAGAAAGGAAAGAGGCAGGACGGGTACAACCAATTAAGTGCAAGTGACGGGGGATTACAACTAATTAGATGAAGTGAAAGGGGAAAAAATAACTAAATATGGTTTCAACAGTGTGAAGGGCTTTATAGACATGGACCTATCAGTGGTGAAATATATTGAGGTATGGTATTTATTTCACCACTGATAGGTCCATTTCTATAAAGCTTGGAATTATCCCTTCACACTGTAGAAACCATATTTAGTTACTTTTTCCCCTTTCACTTCATTTAATTAGTTGTAATCCCCCGTCACTTTGTTTGCACTTGATTGGTCGTACCCGTCCTGCCCCTTTCCTTTCTCTTGACCAATGGGATTTAATCTCCCTGTTACTATAAAAGCTATGACCTTTCTAATGTGTATTCAGTTATTGTTTGTTACTGATGATGACCTAACCGTCGAAATCGATTTAACATTGTAACTCTTTATTTTTCGTCGAAATATACAACGTTTTTCACTAACGTTCGTTTTTTTTACTTATAACTTGTTTTGTGAAATAGGCCCAAGCAATCGAAGGACCGAATAGTCATTGGGACACGGGGGTGGTCCTCCGGGTTCGGCTCTGAGCTTCGGGGGTGGCCCGTTGCCGCTGGTTGGGGGCGGCTCAGCTGAGGGGGCGCCCACCTCGGAGGCGGCAGTAGTGATGGTGATCCGATGGCGGCAAGAGGTCTTCGGCTGACTCTGGCGCTCGTGTTCCTCTCCCGCGTCTTCTCTGAGAACCCGCCGCCCGTCCATGATCCCAACGGTAACTTTCCAAAATATATAAATTTGTGTATTTTATTGTATATTTCATTCCCCTCGCGTTTTTTTAAGCAATACATGAAAAACATTTCTGAACATAGCTAAAAGTATTTTTTGTGGTATTAACAATTATTATTGAAACCTCATTGGGTACCTACTTGATCATGTGATCTAATTGTCATATATTATGTAATGTTTTCCCCTAGGATTCCGACAAGCTATTATAAAAAAAAAAAAAAAAAAAACCATTATGTCACTCACTCATCTCCTGATCATTTTCAAAGCCTGTCCATGGCCCCAACTTATTATATACCTACGTGTACCCTCCCGTTTCTATGTTACCTATGAAAAACAATGTCGGGCTTAGTTGAAAAAATATTAGTTAGATTAATAATTGCATTTTTCTTTTAAATTAGCCGGGAAACTATTTTTTAACGATTTTTAAAATCTTTATGTCACTTATGTATGTACCACATTTTTTAAAAGCCGCAAATTTTCGCAAACAAGTTTATTGCTTTCATGCTTGATGGCCCTTCTGCGTAGATCGTACGGGCAACGTCACCTACTAATCTACTAAAAGAATATTATTGAAATTCAATAAACACCTACGCTTCACAAGTCATAGTTAAGCCTAATCCTAGGCTATACCTACGTGGAAAAAGTTATAGTAAACGATTTCTTGGAGAGAGAATGAAATCAAATACCTACCTAAGGCCTTACCAGCCCATCTTCAGAGGATAAATTTGAAATAAACTCGATTTCTTGGAGAGCGAATTCCATGAAAGAATATTTTAACTGTATTCTCGCCGGTGTTCATTCACTCTCACGTTGACGTTATTTCATCCATTCAAAGATCTAGCCCTTAAGGGAGCAAACGAATGAAGAGATCCAGGGTTCTCATTCGATTCATTGAAATAACATCTAGGTATCACTGACATACACAATGTTACCATTCAGCGTTGATCAAAAATGATGGCGAGATTGCGAGTCCGACACCGGTTAATGTAATTTTTGTACCGAATTTCGGCATTTGGGAAAAGCAACTAATGGCGGATGGACAGATTTTATTTATTCGGTATTAGAAATCTACGCTTCTTGATACTTGGGAAAACCAACAAATTTTGAGGGAGTTGTCTGATACATACAAAGGTATATTGGTCAATAATTGTAAATCAAGAATTTTATTTAAATTACATTTTGATACTAGAACATGGACACGCTGCTTTTACGCTTATATTATACCTAGATTGTTAACGATCAATTCTGGATCTAGCCCGCCTAAATTGAACAATACCCAGCACACATATTAAATGAAGAAATCAGTAACTAATTAGTCACGCTTTCCATTTCATCGACCTTATTTTTAATTGCTCGTGGAAAAGTAGATAACCCTGTGATTCAAAAACAAACGTTCGACTGCACGACATAAATATTTGGTAATTCATATTTGAACTCTACATTTTCAAGGTAATAACCTGTCATATACGTAGCTGTGAGCAAATACACCATCTTGGTTTAAACGGAAAACCTAGATAGCCACGTTCATAGTAGCATAGTAATAGATAGTTCTTGGTTTGGCTATAATCTGCCTGGGTGTGGATTTAGGAAATTCGGGTGTGAATAGCATCGGTGGCACATCGAGTTCAAACATGTCCAAACCACTTTTTACTTTTCTTATTAATTAATTTATTTTTTTTTAAATTCCATTTTTTATTCGTTTTTTAATCGCCTTCTCTTGAAAGAAATTCCAATAATTTTTTGATGGTTTTTATTCACGATTTACTTCGTAATATGACTTTGAATACTTACAAAAAATGAGTCCGAGTTTGGACGCCGCCTCTGTTCTTTATTTATTTTAATTGCAGTGAAATTTCATGTCAAAATCGAGTGTTATCGTTAAAATCTTATTGCATGTAACTTATTTACCAAGGTAATTATCTGTATTTCACGTGATTACAGATGTACATAACACCATTTTTTCACCCCACTGAAAATTTGTTAGTTCATGTCTCAAGACGCGTAGAATCCAAAATACGAATTAAAAAAAAAAAAAAAAAAAAATTAAAAAAATAAATAAAATAAAAATAAACAAAACTCGGCGCATCGTGCCTCGTTGGGGGGCTCCACCCCCCCCCCCACCCCCCACCCCCCGTTTGATTATTTTTCCATACTCAGCATGAAATTGTAAAACACAGAATGTGTTTTTGCGCATTTAATTTTACCTAATTTTATAATAAGAACAATTTTATAAGCTCGTATCCATAAACCAACCAACGCATAATATTAATGTGTAAGAAATAAATTGGAAGACTAGTGATCATAAGAATAGCAAGTGTTGTTAATTATAAGCGAAGGTTTGCTACAATGTTTATCGGTATCGCGCATGTCGGTTTTTCGTTGCAAAGTTTTGTGTCGGGTTGAAACCGGTTAGTGATCGCAAAAACCCATTCTGTGTTAAAATAAGAAAAATTCAACATTGAAAAATAAAATAAAATAAAATAAATAAATAAAATAAATACCATAATCTGTCTGTATGATGATGGCCTTTACTACTTATTACTTTATTATTAAAGTAATAAGTAGGTAGTAAAGGCCGCAAATCTCCAAAAAATGAAATTCTCATTTTCATCTTTTCGAAAACAGCTCCACGACCCACAATTTTACCCTTTTAAGGAAGTGTAAAAAAATGTGGAAAAAATGTCTTCAAAGTACGATACGTCGGAAACGAAGGAAATTAACCCCGGAGGCATCTCAACTGATTAGTCATCGTTTTCGAGGGGTCCTAAAGGAGCTCCATCTAAATTTGAGCATCGTAAGTTGATTGGAAAGAAATTTACATCATAGCTTCCGAAGCTGATCATCGTCCCTACATACTATTCCCTATACGTCCCTACATGTATTCAAGATGTCCGAAAGGAGCTCATTTTTTGTTTTAGCACCATAAGTCGATTAAGAAACTAATTGGACTCAGACATCCCCCAGCTAATTAGCCTGGCTACGTGAACTGATATGGAATTCTAAATATCACAAACGAGCTCCAATTCAAACTGCAGATCCTTAGGTTTTCATCCATAATGCTACGTAGATATAGGCACTTATACAGGGAGATTAATGCAATTAATTATTACGTTTACACTTTAGTAGTCCTTCTGATGTAAGTATAACGACATTCAAGTAGGTGAGTACCTACCAACTGAACATTTATGGAATACAATCAAACACTACCAACGCTTGCTTCACTAGTCCATCAGTACGGACAATAGTCAATAAACTCGATTTCGCAGAGTCAGAATTCCATTAAAGTTTAAAAGGTTTTTATTATTATCAACCAATTTATTGTAAGTCTACGATCGGTTGCGTCTTCAAATCCTCCGCGAGCATTTATATTATTGAGTGTAATCAGATCCTAAATATTGGTAACGTCAATGAATAACTTTCATCTCCTCTGTGTATATAGACATGATTGATTTCGAACGTCAATATTTACGATAGCTTTACAGTTGAATCCAATACATTCGAATATTCAGTTTTTCATGCTCCTCGACATTTAATAACAAAGTTTCATTTGATTATGTCAATCTTCCTGTATAAAACGAAATGAAGACAGAAATCAAGTTAATTGAAAGTTAATAATTTTCTCCACGCGGTCTTTCCGTTTACAAATGAATTTCATTCGAATGAATATCTATTCCAAACTCAAATGTTCATTCACTTTGAAGTGATTCAAGTTAATTAATTCAATATTATTTAGATGTACCTATTTACATTTGTGATTCTACGTATTTCGGAATTTCAAGCCTAGCTTAACAGAACAGTGTCAACAAGACGATGAAATAATGAACTAAATATTTATTCATTATATCCATATATAAATCAAAACTACTGTAAATAAGTAAAAATTATTTGAATCCGTGGATAGTAGTACCCCATCCCCGCGTCTTCAGTTTAAAGGTCTACCACGGATCCACTAGTGAATTAAAAAATTCATATTAGCTTCAAGAGCGTAGCGTGGATCTGGAGTGGAAGATACCGCACTCAACCCCCCCCCCCTCCCCCTCCAATATCCAGTCTCCAACTAAACAAAGGTAAATGTAAAGCAGTTCTTAGCAAGCTGTTTGGTCATTGTGAACTGGCTATACTAACTTATTCAAAAAAAAAGTTACAGGTGAGCTAGGAAGGTTTTTTCCTGACCTCTTTCCTGAGCCTTTGCTCACAAATAAAAATGAAGTAGGTAAAAACAAAATATAGGTGATTTGAATGATATTCTTCCCAAGATGTATGTAATGTACAAGTCATAATTGATAGCAAGAGAAGGCTAGAAATTTATTTGTAAATGGCATCAATCCGTCGACTTTTTTCGAGAAACTTGTCAATTACGAGATCATTGAAAATTTGATGACAGAGCAGATTTTAGTTTTGCTACCCGACGTGTCTCAATAGACATTAAAGAGAGATCAGACAACCGTTATTTCACTTGTGTGGATTTCAGATGCGTTTTTGTTTATTCGAAAAAAGAGAACATAAGATTTACAGATGCTGTGTTTCTTGGAATAGTCAAAATGAGTTTTGATAATCTGAAAACTTCGGATAAAACTCAAGGCATGGCAGCAAGGTACAAAACAAGGTCTTGAATTTTTTTACCAATAAAATCCTTGTCATTGCAAAGGATAGTTAATTCGTTTTTTACCTGAATAGAGTCGAATCTTTTGTTGGTTGAAACAAGACAATTGAAAGCATCTTGCGATCTTGCGGAAAACATTTTGGAACATTCCAAATTTTTCCGAATTGAGGGGAGCAACAAAACCGAGAGCTTCGAAATTCACCAGCCTCTGAAATTGGCATGATAGCAACGTCTAAAATTTCATTGAAAATCTGTTTGTTGATAGTTTATAGTATGTTATCTCCCTGCTTTGGATTGGATAAACTTTCAACTTCGTCTGCGTACTCAGGTAAAAGTACAAGTTACCCTGTGTACTCACCTTTATAACTGCCGTCAGATTCGGTAGGAGGACATTTCCCATCCTGATTATGTCACACTTTTGTTCAAAGTTACGCAAATTGAAACAGCGACGACCTATCGAACAATTCACGCAGCAACGATCCCTTCTCAATGTACTCAGAACAAGCAAATGAACAAAAAACCGCGAGGCAAGTTGAAAAACCCGAGAAAATACAACCCATAGATATACAAGCCTCGATAGCATTGGGCACAAAACGACTTATAGCAAGCCCGCATGATCATAGAGTGGGAACTTCATGAAGAGTGTGCCGACTATAGTGTTCAGACTACACTCACAAATTCAGACGCGCTACACACACTCTCACCAAAACAGTAAGACTGACCCCCCCGTGATAACAATTTTACAAGCTAACTTTATGCTCGAGTTTACATAAAAAATATCTTTCAAGATGTGAAGGGGTCGGGAAATTTTTCTTCAGTTCTAATGTCATATTTTAAAAGAAAATTTTATGAACTTTATAAGCTGGTCACCAACTTCCTTCTGGGTCATTAAAAATGGGTGTTAATTCCAGTTTTACGTAGGAAAATGAGACTTACGGAATAAAAACCCGAATTCCCCAAATAACTCGCTATTAAGGGCTTAATTTATTCAACATAGCTATATTCAAGGTTAACTTAGCTATATTCAACTTCAAAATACCTTCGATTGAAAATAACTCCAGAAATCGATACCAAGGGGTAAAATGTGAGGGATTGGAGGATATATAGTTTCTCCGACCCACAAAACCACCATTGAAATATATTGCAGAATATTTAGAAAATATGAATTGGAGTAAATTAATGAATTGAAGAATAAGTTTTGAATAACAATGGGGACTTTTCATGATTATTTTTTATTTTGCTCAATATAAAGAATTTGATTTGAGCTTTCAAAAAAGGTGCTATATGAAGGGTATCTGTCCAGTAATGCGGCTCTTGAAATTCATTCGTACGATGAAGTCACGGCCCCCGCCCGCTTGGGGGGAACACTCAGCTCCCTTGCACTACTACTTCACATGTGATCTTCCTACCCATTTTATTAACCAAACTAAACGGTCTTTTGAGCTGAAAATTGGAACTAGGAAGTTTTTAAGTGCGCTGAATCCAATCCGAGGTCAAAAGTGTGAAATTCTAACACTTGAAAGATCCCCATTATTATTGTAATAGGTTTATGAATAATATAACCACAAGAAATTGTGGAAAGACGATTGATTGAATGGAAAAGTACTTGGAAAGAGAAGCATAACAACAGAGTTACTAATGATTGTGAAATTCGCACATGGTAATAATGGAATTTCTAAGAGATCGTATCAACCCCCGAACCCGCGCAAGCGTGATACCCTCATTTTCCATAATCGACATAGGGACATTTTATGTAGTGCTGAACCCAATTGAAAATGAAATTTTCTAAATTCCTTCGCTGGTTCGAATATGTTGGACTTATGCAGTCTTGGAAACTATTAAAAAAAAAAAAGACTACGATTACTAACCGATTCTTCCCGTTTTTGAAAAGGTTGCGGCTCCTGTTCGGTTGGCTAGTAAAAAAAGTACCAATGCTACAATATTCAGAAGTCGATTCTTCATATAATAAAATGTCAATATCCCACGACATAGAACTTGGGTGATGAGGAAAGTCAACGTAGGCTGGTGTCGAAATGAAATATTACTCCAGGAATTCTGAAGGCCTGGAAGGCCTTACATAGCAACCGCTCCCACCATTTCCTTGGAAAAATATTATTGAATAACCTACTGTATTTTTTCTTATACTTTTCCCTTCACCCTCAATGAGTCCTCAATCCACTCCGGCTTCGTTCTTCCCCATCTTTTGCCCCCTAACGCTCTTCCTATTCTTCCTTCGCCGCCTCCTACACCAGGAGGGTGTAAATATTACCAAAAGAGCTGGGGAGAGTCTTGGCAAGGACGGCCCGTAGTCTGTTCCCCGCCCTTCTACGGCTCTCTCAATATTTTTCTTTCACCCTCCCCTAATCCACATTGTCCCCTTTGTATACTCCCCACAGCTTTTTCCGGCAATTTTGGTGATTTTCCCTGAACAAACACTTCTTTCTTTTCCCCGTGTTTCAGTAAACCGTTTTTGAAACTCCACATTATTGACCATAAACTTTTTCTCTCTTTATTTCATAATAAAAAAAAGGGGGAAAATAATCGAATCACCCAAGCCCTACGGAGAAAACCACTTCTAATAAATATACCGAGGTAATAAAAACACGCTACCTCCACCAATCTCTTGGCCTCAATGAACTAATACGAGCAATTTAACATTTTTTTACCCAACCCAAACCATGGGCTGGATGGCTGGACCCCCGTTTAATGCGCGTTTAATGCGAACGCTCGACCCGGAGAAATGAACAAAAATATGCAGTAAATAACGATAAAAATTCAATCCGGCTATGTTTGTTTGCGCCTTAGACCTAGCAAATGTTGACGGATATTGCTCAGGTTGGTCTTAAAATGTTAGTTCGAGTTCCAATTTGGTCAAATTCAGGTTTCGAGGCATGAGGCAGTGCTTTCCGATTGTAATGAACGAAAATATAGAAGAACACGATCGTTATCGAAACTAACTGTTCCTTCAAAACGTAATCTGAACTTTGTATTAGAACCTCTTGAAAAAAAAATCGCGGAAGGTCTCGCTATTTCCTAAAGAAAAATGAACTGGGGAAACTATGGTGATAACAAAATTGTCGAATGATCATCATTTACCACGAAATTCCTGAAAGATGGGAATATAAATATAATAGGGGTTTCTGGCAAAAACAAGATTAGTCACAAAAATTGAGTTTTGAGTAGGTGGTGCTATCTTGTGGCCACTAACAATAGCTACGATTCTGGATATGTGCTTCCTAGCTAATAAAACATAATATATCAGGCTGTAGAGACCTCTGAAAGATGGGCGTTTCTTCAAAAACAAGACAAGTCATGAGCGTTTCTGCAAAAACACAACAGGTCAAACGTATAACCTTGACTCAAGCAGCCCGCTCGCTTTTTTTTTTTTTTTTTTTTTTTTTTTTTTTTAACCTTATCGTGTGTTATCAGTCCGTTTTGTGTGTTCTCCATTTTTCCGAATCCAAGTTGTATTGTTGTTGAAAGCGTCTGCAAGTCTGGATCTGCTAGATTTGAGAAAAATGAGTGTAAGCCCGGTGTCTGAGTGGCCTCGTAAGCGGAAACAAGAGGAGAGGAAACTATAACAATAAAGAAGGCAAAAGTCGCAGGAAAAGAGCATGTGAACCATGTTGGAAAGACGATTGCAATTCGTCGCACTCGAGACGATTGCCATTAAGTGTTTACTTCCTATTCTTTACTAAGTACCTACTAAAAACCTCAACTGCTGAAATACCAAAACTGTGGGACAAAGCAATCTTTAAGGCTCGTTGAATTGGATTCTCTCCAACATTTATTAGCATACCTATTTATTCCTACGTTTAATTTTTTTCGACATTGATCATTTATTGAACAGTTGTTTCCTTGCTTTTCGGTTTTTGTTACCTACAAAAAAATTTATTGGTTCATTGGTTGGTTTCATCTCCGAAGGCCTTTAAGTGGTAGGTACATACTGGGTTAAGAAGTGGTATTTTTTGCACATAGGCAATGTATTTCGTGTCCCACAACTGTGGCTCTTAAAAACGAATTTATATTCAAATCGCTAGAAATCTTTCAGTAATGTATTTATAATTTAAGTAGCTTGGAAGTTCCTGCATTTACGTTGATTACTGTTACATTTTAGTTCATTGTCAGACTGTATATAACATTGCCCATTGTTTTATATTATCCACGAATTAAATTATGATAATAGGAATGTTATTGATAAATTATTTGTTATGTTATCAACATTCTTCAATATAATGACAAGAATATAGGTACATTATGCTAACAGTAAAACAAATGTAATGATAACTAAAACAGTATACTTTTATCAGCTTTTTTGTTGCTAAACCTAATCTCTGGTGATTTGAAGGATCGATTGGCATTATAATAGTAATATTTCAAGTTGCTCCCCAGAAAACAATAGATCAAAAGAAACAGAGGCTGAATGGTAGGGTTTTGGGCCTTTGGCAGTTCCCGGGCTTTATGCCGACTAAGCCCACGTCCTTCGATTTTCCATTCAATTCTTTTTCGCCGCATTCTCAATTCAACTATCCGCGCTCTCTCCGTTGGCCCATTTCCCCCAAAATTGAGTTATAGCTGTGTTTAGTTGGGCGGGGAGGTCTGGCCGCCGTAAATCTCTCAAATGCGATTTTTCAGCTCCCAGCGGCTCTCTCATCTCTCAACTAGTTTACGTTTCGAGCTCTGAAACAAAACGTAAAGATTCAGAGAGAGAATTTACAGCTAATTTACCCAAAGCAAAAGCACGTTTACTTGTTTTCATTATTTGGGACTTTCAACTGGCTCCCTTCGTACAGACTTTAGGGTAAATTGTGGACAGGTGTGATCTGCTGCAAACGTTATCATTATTTCTTCCTCACCAACGCCTTGAAGGGCTGATTTGATGAAAAAGGAAAAAATTTTCAGAAGCTCTAATAAATTAGGTTGCACTCAAGCTGGAACAATTTCTTCAGAAATCCGAGACATTGCTTAAAATTAATTACACTTCTTAACAACATATTTATGTACCTCCATTTTTTAAAATTGGATTATTTGGTTAGTTCTTTTAGTACAATCACTGTAGAAGCCAGGAGGCTCCGAGTTCTACCGTTGTTTTTTCTCCTTTTTTTTCCTTTGATAAGCGGTTGTTATTATTATGTATTTTTATTAATCCGCCCTCGACCTTTCGACGCTCTGCCTTCGCTTCTACGCTCCGCTCGGATCAGTCAGTAACAACCGAATTCCCGTGCGATCAAGACCGATTCGATATTTTCCAGGCTTTTGCGGATCATCATCAGTGTCGAGACGTCTTCACTGTTATTTATCGAAATACCTGTAGGTATATTACTCTGCAAGCTTATGCAGTGATATACTTTTCATACTAGTCAAGACTCACTCGCGGAATATTGAAGCAAGGAGTCGCCGTCGTCTTCAGAAGGTGCGTTCTGGTGGACTGCAGGAAATCGCCATCTTTGCGGAATCAAGGTCGGATCCTTTATATTTATTAAATATAAAGTCAGCTTCCACTGCATTATAAGAAAAGAACTAATAGCCTTAACGAAATTCAAGCGTGTAATTATTTATTTTAATTATTTATCGGAGCTCCGTATTACATTGATATTGATTATAGTAAATTTTTGTTTTCTCTCGTATTTCTACTAAATACTTCTTTTATTATTTCGATCGACGCTCACACTTTTCGTCACTTGAGGTTTAGCTCAAACAATCACTAGCATTCCAAAATTAATGGGGAATTCAAGAATTCCATTGGTGTGTGATTCTTCGAAATAAATTTTTTGTATTATTCTTTTGGATTTGAAAAGTTTTTGTGTCTTCAGCCCTAATTTCAAACCATTTTGTCCTCTGTGGAAATCGATAGTTGTACGGCAGGTACCACTTTTGTTTGATCAGCCATCAGAAAATAGGTATTGGATAATTAGCATAATAATGTAGGTCTGACGAGATATCAAGAATGATTCTCACAGTTCCTATAGACATAACTCTAATTAAAACCTTGTACGAATTTAAATTTGATTACCAGTCTACCATTACTAGAAACATAGATACTTTATATTAGTTTTTCCGTAATGAGTTCAGCCAAATGTTGTACGATTTTGGTCAAAATCAATATAACTAAATAACTCGCGATAGAGCTGTGGAAACCCATTTCAAAAAAGAAATTTAATAAAAATAAAAAATCATCCTCCACTATTTCCCAGAATAAGAGAATATTTCGTTTTTGAACCACTAGATGAGGGGAAATAGCTGTTTCACTACGCTCACCCATGTGCGCACACGCTGAATACGATAACAATTATAGTGGTCATATTAAACATGAATGCAATCAATTTTTGAGAGTATATTTAAAAAAGTGGACATTTTCAAACAATTCATTTAGGTATCTAACTACTTAATTTCTCTGCTATCCAGGAAATCATTGTTTTTTTTTTTTACAACTACATAGTAGTAACTGAGTGAATTATACAGTTGCTAAGTCGACATAGTTTCCAAGTACATTTGCAAGTAAAATTTTGTATTGAGTGGATCGGGAGAGCCCCGATATACTAATGGTGGTGATCCGCCTCGTAACCAGCTACCTATATGCTTCACTTAGAACTCCCCACAGTTAGGCAAATGACCACTTCGGCCGCTGCTATAACAAAATGGTATCTGCTTTGGTATATCTGATACCAGCCTTTCGCATTGGCCATAATATTTGTCCTTTCAATTGTCTCATTAAATGTCCATTAGATGTATATAATGGCCGTTAGTGCCCCATGTAGAATCATTGAAGAATAAACAGAACTACCTTCATCAGCAACTAACCTTCTTCGGCTACCTCATGTAAGTATTTAGCTGTTTTATATACATTATATCAACGTGGTCTTTCGAGACCTATACTACAGGTCAGAAGCGAGGATATAGGGAGGGAATGCTGCTTGTTGAGCAAAGTTATATTACTCTTAATAAAAACAAGCAGCTGGGCATATCTGAGACCGTGTAATGTTAACATTTCGTTTCATGGACAGTCACAAACCTGTTGAACAGTACCCCCTTATGCGTCGTTATGCATATACAGTAGCGTACACAGGCTTTTCATCCCTTCATTTATTACTTCTTCTTGTTTCCTTTTTGCAAGGTGATGGCAGGGAAGATGGCTGGTTGGGTGTTCGGAATCTCTGTTTGGTTTTTAAGCTATTGACAACATCGCCCCTACACACCCCTATACGTGTCATTATTATGAGTGAATTTTCAAAATGTAGATTGGACTAATGCTCAGACATGACTGGAAGTTTTCTCCCCCTTCAAGGCAACTCCTTTAATGATATATGAGGGTAGGCGAAGGATCATTTATCATCATCATTTATAACCAATCATTAAAACACGAAAAATCATGCTTGCAACTCCATCGAAGATTGAAATTCGTTATTATAATTTCTACCTACACATAATTGCATTCCCTAGAGGTCGGTAAGTTTTACCTTTTTATTTGAGCATGCAATATTAAGTTTAGCCTTCCGTCGGGCGCAATGCAAATCGTAACACGATCGGGCGCAACTCATGTGACAGATTAGCGGCTGGTGCAAAATTATTTAAAAGGTTAAAATTGCGATTTTTGAGTGGTGGTAGAGAAAAATGCATCAAGCTGAACATTTCACTTATAATTGCCTATATGTTTATTTTTCGCGAATTTTCATAGAAAATGAAGCAATTGCAATGGCTCAACGAAATTTAAAATAAAAAATTTCGAAAAGTTTCTTCGTTGAAATCCGTTTTGAGATATTTTGAAACGAATCCTAGAGCTTAAAATTTTCAAACGAAAGGACAAGTTCGTTGGCCAGAATTTTTCCAGCACATTAAATTAGTCAAATTTCAAAAAACTGCTGAAAAAATCACCAAAAATAGCAAAAAACGGCTAAAAAAACCGTTAAATATGTATTTTTTAGCACAATATTGCTCAAATAAAGTGTATTACCCATGAAATAGAACATTAAAAAATGTATGAGTGAAATCATGCTGAAAAATGTATTTAGATTTGATTAAAATGTGCTAAAGAATCGATAAAAACTTCAAAAAACTTTAAAATCCGAAATCTCTTTTTGAATCGCAGAAAATTATTTACAACGAGGTTTTCGCCATGAAATTGGTAGACAACATTTTCTTATCCCTCAAAGTCCTTAATTTTCAAAAGAATGTACCTAGCATTATATAGTACTTACCTACGATAATTTAGGAAAATAAATTCGCTCATACGATCATGCTGCATGACTGGAACTTTTATAAAACATTCTAATATATTGATGCCAATTTCAATCACAAAATTGAGCCGGAGCTTGTCAGTTTCTTATGTTATTAATTTGATGTGCTGAATCCGACGTCCGTTTTTTTCGTTTAGCTCGGTTTTCCATGATATAGGTAGCTTTTTTTTCTTTTTTGCACCTTTACCAAAATTTGTGTCACAATTTCAGTGTTTTTCACGTACAACCCGTCCGTTGCAAGGGGATTGGAACTTCCGCAGTTTTCATCGCACAAAAATCGTTCGCCACTCGTTGGAAAGCGCTTGATTTATGTGATAAATGTTCACAGTTCAAGCTACCAATTTCCCCCTCCTTACGTACCTGGCTACATTCCAAAACTAAGTTGATTGGACAATAAACAATTTTAATAAGCCGGTTACAATATTCTTAACGTAAAGCAATAGCATCATTTACTCCACTCCACAGGAAACATTTTGATCCTCTTGACAACAGTCGAGGACAACTCGAGGACAACCGTTATGAAATCCCCAATCAAATACATATGCAGGGCCCCTGTGGACACGTGAGGAAGTTCTAAAGAAAATCCGAAAGCACCCTTCGGTGAGTGGAAGTGAGATAGGAAGGTAGGGGGGGGGGGAGGGGGAGTCCGTCCTCCCGCCACCCCTACGCGCTGTTTGGTGCTAGAAAAACGGGTGACTTCATCTCATAGATTAATACGTTGCGCCCGACGGAGGGTTAGTACATTTCAAGTACAATATTGGATCTCTCGCCAAACCTATATGGATCTCGCGTTCTATAACACCAACAATCGGGGTATTGGAAAATCGATGTTGACTCGGATGAGGAGCACAAAAAATTAATTTCCCGAAATCTCCTTGACGAATAATATGCAAAGGAGGGAGCGGCTTGGAGGAATTGGAATTTCAAATTGTCCATCGGGGAGTGATGCTCCGTGAATTTTCGAGCTTCGCTGGTCACAGATTCATTAGTAGGAATTTGAAATGTAAATTCAATTAGGCAAACGTTATTTTAATGTGTCAATAACGATTTTTCCCCAAATAACATTATACTGATGGCTTCAACCCGACCCTACCCTCTTATATTCCCAATGGTATTTGTTAATGATGTCACCCTATTGTAATATGGAAATACTGTGCGGAAATAACGACTAAAATTTCAACGAAAAAGTGTTAGTGTCAGCGTTAGACTGAGGGGACTTTTGTATGAAAAAATAGCGCCCCGCAGTTTCTCTTCTGATTCGTGTTTAAGAGGTCCTAGAAGGTAGGAAAGTGGATGATGCCGGCGCCGGGGAGGGCAGATAAGGTTGGGAGGGGGTGGGGCGCCAATCGCACTAGTGCGCCTTGTTTATCGTTTGTATGTCTGCTACTATTGGGTTTAGAGAAACGCTATTGGTCTCAAATCGTTCAGTTTTAAATTTCCTACAATTCTTGTCTTATAAAATATCATTGTCAATTGAATATTTCTCACAGGATTCGCCTCCGAAGTTGAAAATCGTAAAACTCTAGGTCTAGAAACATGCCTCAAAGCGTGCTAATTGCTATAAACCTCAGTAACTGTTGGCTGTAGTGTCATAAATGATGTAATACAATCCGAAACCGTTTACAGCTACAGATGATAGGTGTTAATTGATAGTACGACAATTTGAGGATGCAGAGAAATGAATGTGAATAATTATGCTTATGCTCTCTTTTTGTTATGTCAATTTCATAGAAACTTCTTGTCCTTCCACTATATTTATTAACAAAAAAATATCCATAATGAGATTTGCTAAATGTGAGTTACATTTTGCGTCGTATAACCTATTCAAATTTGAAAAACTGCTTATTGTAGTCATAATCGCTAATCAAGACGCTAATCAAAACAATTTTCCGTTTTGGGAAATTTTTTGCTTCATGATTATTTGAGCGCTGAAACGTTACATCAAATAAAATAGTTATTAAATGAATGTCGTAGAACATATATAATTATGTATCTAATTAGTACTAACATTGAAGATTTGGTCCATATTAATGCAATTTGTGATAAAAATTCAAAATTTTTACCAGACCGATCTTCTTTCCTGCAGCTGTAGCTCGTTTAAATAAGGTTTATTTTGTTATGGCTACTCAAATTTAAACCATTCTTATCAGCTGAGTGGGCTCTTTAGCTCCTTCCTTTCCTATTCAGTTTTTCTGATTAACCTATACTGCGTCATTGAACGGGGTCTCTCTGAGTATTACAATTTTTCTAAATTCTCTCCTATCCACCCTTGGAATTTGAAATTTGATAGGGAGCCTCTCTGGAACATCGAGGAACGGATAAAATGAATGGTTCTTTCCCGGTCAGTTGAGTGAGCTAAATTCTCTCCTTTTCACCCTATGAATGTGAAATTAGACAGGGAGCCTATCTAGGACATTGAGAGACAAATAAAATGACGGGTTCCAACCAGATCAGCTGACCAAGCTAAATTCTCTCTTATTTACCCTAGGAATTTGAAATTTGACAGGAAGCCTCTCCGGGACATCGAGAATCAAATAAGATGATGGGCTCCTTCCTGATCAGCTGAGTGAGAAATCCTCTCCTTTTCACCCTGGGAATGTGAAATTTGACAGGTATTTGACAGCCTCTCTAGGATATTAAGAGACGAATGCAATGACGGTTTTCAACCAGATCAGCTGGCTTAGTTAAATTTTCTCCTCACCCTAGGAATTTGAAATTTGATAGGGAGCCTCTCACGGACATCGAGAATCAAATAGAATGAAGGTTTCTTTCCATGAACCATCACTTACATCGTCCAACATATCTTCCAATCTCAAGCTCCTATACATCCCCGTTTAACTTGAAAACACTATTGGCAACTAGTGACGTCTTACTTACAAGGCTATTATTGTATTCATTTTAAAAACTGATGTAAACATATAGAACTCCATTTCGGTATGATCTTTGATGATGAGAGAATTTAATCATTTGTACAATGCCAAGAAATAAATGAACGATTTGATGAATTTTCAAGGGTTTGTTAATTTGGTCAATTCAAAGAAGGTGCCATATTTGTAAGCTTGCAAAGACATATTTCCCCTTCAAATTTATGGGATCGTTATGGCCTGGCACCAGTTTATACTCACCCCTTCACTATTAACCAACCATTGACACAACATTCTATTGCCCATAGTACAATAATTGAAGAAGCAATTCAGCCCACTTCTTGAGGAAACTTGGTTGACGTTTTCCACTTGAGTCTTGATTCGATAACCAAAGGGGCAACGTTGGGAATGTTTCCTTTTAAGACAGAGAAGGAATTTATTGCCTAAAACCCTCCCACGGTGTCAAAGAATGTTCTGAAGCAAAGCCAGAGGAAATAATTTCACTGCTACAAAGAAAATCGGCTTCTGGGAGGCAGAATAAGTATATTGTCAATTAGGTAGGTACCTTCTACGGGAATAATATGCTATTGATGACTGGATTCAAATAACGATACTTCCACATTCCTATCATCTACTAGTCGAACGTGGAAATCTCTGACTTCAAGAGTCAGTTGTAACATTCAAAATTTCATACCTGTATCGAAATGTTCTCTTCTACTAAATGCAACTAAAGTAACGAGTCATAAGAGCTAAACTGCACGGAATTGGGGGTGAAATTCGTATAACACGCACGTACGTATGATGGACGTATGTACGTATGTACGTTCGTATGCACACTAGAGTTTAGAGCAATAATCTAGGGGATGAGACGACATAACTGCGACGCTACTGTAACTATGGCAGCAACGATTTGATCACATAGATTTTCTAAAGTGCACTCCTAATATTCAAAGGATGGCAGAAGCACTGCATTAGGTATATAGGTGTCAGAGCATAAATTGTATCGTCGTGTGGTATGAGCAACATAGTAGAAACAGCGCAGCGAACAGCTGTACTTTAGTGTAGTACTCAAGAAGGGGCCTGCTAACAGTCTCAACGGTTTCCAAGCGAGCAATTGTACTTCAGTGCAGCTGGGTACATTTCTCCTTTCTGGCCATCACGCGACACGCGGTTATGGTGTACCTAAAGGAATATTCCATAATTTTGTGAAAGCAGTAATCCGCGAGCGATTTCCTACTGGTACCTGCCTAGTCTCACATCATTACGTACCTGAGCATGACGAACACAGGGCAATAACCCATTTTTCATAAAACCGGATTTGAATGAAATACAAGTATGATGACACATGGGTAAGACATAACGATTTAGTTTGATAACGGATGGCATACACACGTGTAATTATAATAGCTTTTGGTTAGTAGGTACACACATTATAATGCTATAATTCATGTCCTACTGTTATTTTTCATTTATAAATGTAATTCTTCGATTCACCGGTAGGTACATAATATTATAGTACATAAATGAAATTATATTGTAATTTTATTTGTAAATAATATGATTGATGTGGGACCTATTCTCTGTGCGGTTAACAAGCACGAACAACTGACAGGGTATTTAATCCCTACGTGTCAAAAAGTCGCTATATATACCCACATCCCATTGCAAACAACGTCACATGTTTCGTTATGAGTTAATTACAAAAATCGCATTCATGTATCATGCAAAGTGATTATTCATCCACAATAATCTTGATACATTCCTCAAATCTTAGTGCTCGTGTGATAGAATATGAAAATTCTGGTTTCTTCGAACCAACTTCAATAGATCGGAGTTCTGAATAACCCTAAAATGGGTTAGACAAAGTCGGTAACGGAATGTATACGACAAAATACCTATTTTAAAGTACTTTAACGTCTTGGCTACATTTTTGGCAACACTAAGAGATAAAACTACTTCTACTACTATACTGAGATAAATTTCAAGCTTACCAAGACATTTTTGGCAGTGGTACTTAGTCTCAAATTCATTGCACGCAATGCTTATAATGCTAAGGCTAAAACTTTTGTTTTCATGAGAACTTTAGGAATCATGCAATTGAGATTTTAGAACTAAAGTTCCTTCCATCAGCTGAGGTTATCGTTGCCCAGATTCTATCAACAACGAAGCCAACCTTGAAGAATTGAATTCGATCTCTAAAGGATGATACGTCTTATATACGTATCTGTGGGTCGGTATGTTTCATAATTTTCCTATAATTTTGTATATTCCTTGGTAAACTGCCCTCACCTAGGGAAGTATCTAATTTATTTCCTCGAATTATCGTCAACACATCTCTTTAGGCCAAGGTCCCTTGCCCCTGTGATACTATTAATTGCCCAAACTTTGCAAATCTCAAAAATACCTATGGATTGAAGGTCCTATTATAATCTCAACATTTTCAGAATGGAATTCGGTTTCACAAATGTAATTGCAGAAATACGATTTGCAAGCCCAATGGTGGGTATTCCTCATTCGATTTCCAGATATAATGCAAGATCTTTGAAATCATAGGCATCCCTGTCGTATCATCATGAATTTATAGGTACATCAGTAATGTGAAAAATAGAAACTTCACATAAGTATGTAGGTTTATTGAGAAAGACGGTGGAGTTGGTACAAAATTAAGGAAACGTACGACGGTTTAGAGCCATATTGTACTTATATATGTCCACGCTTTATTCCTCAACCAATAGAAAACGAGATGAAGTCACAGAGTGACGCCAACTGTGCAATAACACCACACAAATCAAATGTCACGTAGCCCTGTGCTGTAGAATAAACGAAAAATCGATTATTATATTTTTTCGAACGACGAATTTGCCAAAACTCAGTAGTCTTCTCCTAGAAGCAAAGGTCTTGGAAGTGAAGTTAGAAGAAACGTTTACGAAGCATCTTTGCTCATTTTTTTCGCGGAAACAGTCAACGTTTCTTCGAAATTCCGCTACCACTGGTGATCTACACATGCACTATGTGTTGAATGTTATCCTCATACAGATCCGACTCGTGGTATGAATCGGCGCGATACCTACGCACCTATACGATTAACTTGGGAAAACAATCAGAGCGTAGCCGTGTGAGAAACCGGGTGGGTCCGACACAATATTTGATATTGGCCGGTAACGTCCACCGTCCGCCCGGCATCCGCATGGCCGATCTCGCCCTCACGATCGGAGCTTATATCTCCCACTTCAGGCCCGTTTCCATCTCGGGAAGAACAGCCAGATAGCTGGAAAAGCTCGACCTACCCCCTCCCATCACTCCAACGACGGCTTGGCCGTTTCCCCTCCCCTCCCCACCGGCCAGGCTCAACTGCTGGAGTTTTCCGTCTCCCTTTCGAAAACCCGGTTCCCTGGTCCTTTTCCACGTTCCCGCACGTGGGGCCGGATTGCTCCGGGAGCTCCTTAAGTACCCGCACTGGGGATTTCGCTCCTCGTTTCCCTTCATCTTTTCTTCCCTTCACAATATTCCCTCCTGCGCCGCAACCGAGGCCTCCCCTTATCTCACCTGGGATAATATCTTTGCAGTAGCTAGTCGAAATATATTCCATTGAAACTGCTCAGGAATTGAACACTAGGTCTGTATGGATTGAGGGCGAATGAATGAATGATATATTCATTTCCAATATAAGCGTATACATCCCAAAGATACACATAGCACCAACTAAACCACGGGCGAAAAATTTGTGGAAACACGTTTCTGATAATATACCTGAAGATGATGAAATTTAGGTATGTACCTCCGTTGCACAGAAATTTGTTACAACATGGATATTGTATAAGAATGAATGACTGGAAAAAAAAAGTTTATATAAATAAGTTCAGAATATACAACTCACTACAATGTTTTTGTACCTATATGCCCTTTGAATAAATGTTATTCCTAATAAGTTGGATATTATTATTCATAAGTAGTCCCTCTAGACAATGAAGCTCCCGAATGAGAAACTTCCAATATCCGATTGGCCACACTACCGTACATTGCCAGAGCATAACGATCCCCTCTGTTTAAAAAACTCTTATTTCATGATCATCGAAACATCTGACTCATGAATCAACGGAGCCCTAAACTCCTTAACTAATTGGAAGTTCGCGAGGAAGAGTACCTACGTATATCGTTTTCTGGGATGCCCTTTAAACATCGTGCACCAGCGGATCGTCTGGCTGGTCATAAGACAGTAGAATATCAACAGTCTATCTGAATCTTCACAGCCTTCTCAAGAGCCACAATGGAAACCGCTGTCGCACGCCAGTCACTGTTTCACTATACTTATATACGCACCTCGTCACTGTTACGTAATAACTGGCAGAACGGATATTCAAATGAGAACGTCTCCCAATCTTCCTATGAAATACATTTGAAGTAAGATCGTGTTAACATTTAATTTCACAATACAAAAGCAACACTATCAACCTTTCCTATCTCTAGAGAAGCCATAAGACACCTATGTCAAAAAGTTGTCCATTTTCACAAAATATTTACTTTTGAATGAACAGGTTCAGATGATCATACTCGTAGTATACAAGGCTGCCTGTTTAAGGACTAATGAATGATTTGATGAACTTCGGATATCGCTATGGTGATATCGCTTCTGTATCTTTTGGATTAATGCAAAGTCATAATCTTGTTCCACGAAAAAAATAGACAGATCATGAAAAATCGGTTTATTATCTCTATTTTATTCTGTTTATTGAAGTTTATTTATTGATTTTTTTTTTCACGAGGGGAATCGAGTTGCCTTTTTGTTCCACTCAATATAATTATGATACCCGCCACGTATATGTACTAATGTAGAGGCTTACTCAAGTTGGAAGTTTTAAAATACCTATTCGTTATTCGAGATGATTCACTTACATATCAACAAGCAAATAAGTTGACAGAGAATCCCATAGTGACCCATAACTGTGGTTTTCCCAATACTGTGGAAACAGATAACGTTTTTCATTATTTTCTGTTTTCTTAAATTCATGACATCTTATATTGAACATTAATACCCTAAATAAGCACAAGCCCGTAGAAGGGAAATGAGTGTAAGCATGCATTTATTTTTACCCACATCTATTGCTTTATTAATTAAGATAATCAAGGTTGTTATACCAATTAACTAAATATAGATAAATCATCATCATTATAAATATGTAGGAGATTAAGGGTGCTCAAAACATATATGAATCTGGAATACCATCATGTAACTACCGAAGGTAGGAGAGAAGAAAATAGTAAACCAACTTTTCAAGAAAAAGAAAAAAAAAAAAACTATTTGTTAAGTATTTTTTAAAAATAATAATTTATAAATGAAAACATTTACAGGATAACATCTGATTGGGGGGAACAGCGTTTTAGCAAATTTTTGTAAAACCGCAATGGCTACAAAAATTTTAAAATCAAAGTTTTTGAAAATTTTCTTCTTTGAAATCCGTTTTGAGATATTTTGAAACGAATCCTAATGTTTAACGCTTTTTCATATTTTAAAGTTATATTTATACCTTTGAAGTTTTTCATTACCTGTTATTATCGCTTGGTGGTCTCTACAATTAATTATATAAAATTACGCTACAGACGTCCTCCTATAGGTACGAATGTTATGATAAACCCGATTTCGTACAGTAGAAATTCCATAGCAATTATATCAGCTGATCACTATAACGCGATTTTCCAGTGACTAGCCGTTTCCGCCAGTTAAGATTTGTAATATTCGCATCACAGCATCGGTACGCGCTGATACCGTGGATCCTGTCTTATCATCATACATAGATAAGTTTAAGTAGTTATTTTTTTTTTTTTAGTTGATGATAGTTACATTGATTAACATTATTGTTGATTCAACAAGCGTTAAAGCTTATCAAACTTGATGGCACAATGGCACGATGCTGATATCCTGGATCCTGTGTCATCATCAAACACAGATAATTCACTTTAGGTATTAATTTATTCAAATTAAGAATTGTAGCATTGATTAACGTTTTTATTGATTTATCGTGCGTTAAAGCTTATTAAATTTGATGGCACATGTGAGTGAAGGGGGCAATAGCAACTTCACTAGCAGCCGAGAAGCATTTCCGACTGTACCATCTTCCCAACTGGCTGATTTCCATATGCCTTATAAAAAGTTCATTGTTATGGCATTCTTGGGAAATGGCCCTGACACTTTAAAAAGCCCTTCCAGCATCTTCCGATTCATTTGGTGTCATGCACAAACTTCATGGGTGAAGTTCTTAAGAAACGGGACACTTTTCAATGAAGTCCATAGTCAAACATTGAGTCAAGCGGGGCTCTAGATTACTTCCCATGATAACATCCCTGTAGAACTTGAAATGCACGAAAGAATGAATTTTTCCAAAAGCATAAATTGAACAGTTTGAGCTAACCCACTGTTCCCATGATGAATTCCACGCTGAACTACAATCCTAGCACGTAATTTTAAGTGTTACACGACTCAATTCAAAGCGGGATGGAAAGAACACTCGCTCCTCTACTTTGCTTCAGACACCTCCAGCTTCAATTTACATGGAATTTTTAAAACTAGATGTTCAAATATTTATTCCTAATTCTCTCCTCCTAACAATGCTACGAATGTTATCGATTTCGACTCAGCTCGAAATATTGTTGGAGCAATGCAATTTGTGGAAAATTCAGTCCGGTTCCCCGAAGTTCTGATCTGTGTACTGATTCGGTTAAATGCATCAACTGGAATGGCCAACACCCTTCTTGGTATCGTTCTTAGGACGAATATTAGTTTGAAAGGCGCATTTAAACGAAATCAGAGTACTAGATCACATATCTCGCACGAAGGCCATTAAGAAAATTAGACGGAATAAAGTGACGAATTCATCCAATTATGCTAAAGCAACCATTCATCAAACGCAAGCAACAGTTAGTCCACCAGCTTTTGAACAAATCCAAATCGCAAATACAGCATCTATTGTTGATTCATTGGTAATCAGAATTCAATCCACAGAAAAAACTCTCAACTTCTAACAGAAACCAAACAACCTTCAGACACAACCAGCTCCTCTTCTCTCAAACACAAGTACTGATCGTACGTATCCAAATTCTTCTGATGCAAGTTCAAATCAAAATCAATTCTTCTGTTTTCTCAAATTCAACTGCAACAATGATCTAACCTAATTTTCAAATTGGAATCCCTTATTTTGAAGCACTCAAGATCAGCAGTTTCCATGAACTCAGGAACAAAGTCATCCAAAATCTCATCAGTAGGTGAAAATATTGAAGTATCTTCCCCTAGCTTAATAATTTATTAATTTTATTATAATAATTTATTAGTTAATTTTCCACTATTCGCAGAAACCCTACTGCCCCGTCCTCTCTAGTGGTTCATATTGTAACTCATATAACAAGTAGTGGGAGTTATTCATGGGGGGGTTTTTATGTGCACACCTCTTTGTTCTCCTCATTGATTCCATACGAAACGGTGTCACTGAGTCAGCTAAAGCCTGTTTATTCGTCGATGATTTAGTGGTTTTCACCTCTGCTCTCGAAATTATTATGAATACTGAGCGATTACAAACAACAGTTAATAACTTTTCGACAATAACGTCTTGCAACAGGGGCATTTAGGTCGACTTCAATGGAAAGTTTGAAAGTTGATAGAGTAGGTTGATAACACTAGATGACAGACGCACGATTCTGGCCATGAGGTATGATGCCAAAGTTGAGTCTTGAGGTTATCATATTCATATTAAAATGAAATTGGTAGGGTACAACCTACAGCCTAACTCACAAATTCCCAGAAAATGTTATAAAAATCTGATGAAAACTAGACCTTGTTCCTCGGTGTACACTTTCACGCATGCACAGGAGCTAATAATGATGCAATCTTGTTGAAATTAACATGGAATTAAACCATTGACCCCCTACTGTGCACCGAATTTGAGTGGGATTGGACAACTAGGGCAAAAAAAAAAAAGAAAAAGATGTTCGAAGGAATTAGATTGAAGGTAATGATTTGAGAGGCATGGAATAGTGGGCTGTTTACAGCCCAACCAGCACATTCCCTGAAAATTGCATCGAAATTAGATGAAAACTGTTGAAATTAGGCTCGTTTAAAAAGGAATACATATTCACGCATGCGCAATAGCTGCTAATGATAAGATTATGTTGAAATAGATAGGGAATGCTCAAATTGAACTCTTCCACTTGGCCACCAAAATTTGAGCGAGATCGAAAAACGGGGGCGTGAGAAAATGATGATTGATGGAATTTACGTTTGCGCGTGCACCGAGTGAAGTATAGATTCAGGAACCACGAAAATCATAGGGGACCATCTTCACCCTAACCCGCACATACCATGACAATTTCATAAGAACCAGTTGAATATTGTCGAAATTAAGCTTGCTACAACGATTCGCGGACATAAACACACAGATACACACACAGAGATAGAGAGAGAAAGACACGGAACAAATGTTGTTCAGAATAGTCTAAAAAGGAAAATGCGAGTGGAAATTTCACCATTGCAAAATAACAACAGCCGTTTGATTTTAGTGGAGACCACAACTTTTAGATCTCTCGAATGTGAAAACAATGCTTCCGCTACCCATGGGTAGACTTCCGAGCAATTTAAGCGATGAAATTTAACACTGTTTAGGTTCTAACACTTCACTAGTAGGTACATTGCATGGACAATAGGTAATAAACTCAATTTCGCAACCTTATAATAAATTCCATTGGAACTATATCACCTGATAATTCCAATATTGGCATTATATTAGCTGATATTTACAAGGCAATTTTTATGTATTCCAGTATCACTTTAGAGCGATCTTTGATGGAATTTAAAGCTTGATCGTTTAATTCATAGCTCCGCTAGTATCGCGTGATTTCTCTATTTCTTGCGCATAGAAATCCGAAGGTTTTTTTTTCGATGTTCAAACGCTTAGGGCAAGCAAACTATTCAACGTACAGCGTTACGGGTCGTTTTAATTGATTCTTTGGGATAAAATTTACCTATCACTGACAAGCATAAAATTATTATTGTTACTTAGAAAGTTTTTGAGATATCTTTTTTTAAATGTTTAGCTCTTTATTACAACCCTTTAGGGTTGATAAAAATTATTGATGCCGAGCTTCTAGGACTATCTAGACCCCAAATATGATTTTAACACAGTTTGGTCTCGTATTTTTGGTGACGGAAGGATTTTTTTTAATTCGATTTTAGGATTTAACGCATTTGGAAACGTAAACCAAAAAATTTTCAGGGGGTGTTGAAAAAGTTTTTTCTTGGTCTATTACAGAGGTTTATTATTGAAAATAATAAACCAAAATGAAGTTCGGTGCCACTGTACTACACACATAATCCTTATTATTTTCAATAAGATAAAACTTTTGATATCTGTACTCATACCTCACATTAAAACCCTTTAGCGTTCCAAAGGCGCATCAAAGCTGGATGCGGTGCTAATCTGTGGAAATATCCACCTCTTATTCCATTCCTTAAAAGACTAAAAAAGGCTGCTCTACCAATGGAGAGAAGAAAGCGGATTACTGCCCTTTTTCTGGTTTATCCGAGAGTAAAAAGAGTGATAAGGCCTTACAAGGACCCTTTCACGTTCACATACTTCGTGCATAGAGCACTTCCAAGAGGCCACGGCTTCTTTCCTTGTAAAATCAGCCAGTTTCCACGTAGGCGTAGCCCACCTCCTGCTCTTCCCATGAAGGACGCCCACTATCCCATTCAAATCACATTCATTCGAGAGCGGTCGTTTCGAGCATTGTAATTTCGATAACAACAGGTTCACTGTTCTCGGAAACCACTGTGTAATATAGATGGAACACGAGAAGGTGCGTGCGGACCTTGCCAGGCTATCTACGAACCATTGATCCACAGGAGTGACGCAAAGATAATACAATATACGTTGAAAGTCATTCCCCTGATTTGCTGGAACCTGGTCGTTAGATGAATGAGCATCGTAATTTCTAGTTCGATGGAGAGATCCAAATGTCTTCCGTTTCCTGATTTCAAAACGCGATAATCAGTAATCTGATAAGTAAACACCACAAATACTAAACGAGGATTTCAATTTAATATCACTTAAGTTTCGAGATCTGAACTAGTATACATGTAAAAACCTTCGAAAATTAATTAGAATTTTAAGTGTAAAAAAAAAAAAAAAAAAAAATTAAAATAAACACCGAAATATTACACAACAGTTTATTATTCCTCTATTTGAAATCTCTCTTACTCAGAACACTCTTCTAAAATCATTAAACGAAGTCTGTTATACCTAATATGATTGCACAGGCGTAGACGCCTAGTCTGGAGAAATTCAATAAATGTTGAATAATGAGAATTTTCGGAGATTTAGATTTTACAATTTTTGGAGCCATAGCAATTGCTTCATTTTCTACGTATTCGATAAAACCGAAGGTAAATAGAAAAAGGAAATTCTTTAAAAGTTTCCAAATTAGTTGTTTGCGAATCAAAACCAGTTAAAACCAACAAAAGTGTCAGCGTGCTTAGTGCCTGAAGGGATCCGCAGGATAACTCTACATTGTCCCTGAAAATGTTGGTGTTAATTTTCAAATTTTATTATTATTATTATTTTTTTTTAGCTAATTTTGGTATAAAATAAAACTATTGTAATGGCGCCAAAAATTTAAAAATCTAAATTCTCAAAATTTTTTTCATTGAATCCGATTTGATGCATTCCGAAACGAATCCTAGAGTTAACACTTTTTCATATATGTATTAACAAGGCGTCTCCAAAAACTTCCCTTCCCCACCACCTGCTAAGATCGATAATGGATCAAAAAAAATTTACCCAATTTACCTAATGTTTCTTATAAGGATCTCAAAAATAACAAAATCGCGGAAATGCACCAACTTCGTTTTTCTAAATTTTTATTTTGCCGGTTTGTCCTTTTTTAATACAGATTTGAATTCTAAGTAAAATTTCATGAAAAAATGATCAGTCACTCGATTTTTTTAGTGCGCAAAAACTGGCGCAACAGCACTTTGAATATCATCGAAAACTCAGTACCTATTTCACAAGGTGGCACTTTTAGAGCGGAATAATTCGTTTTCACAGCGGAATTGCACCTGTTTGTGCGCACAAATTAAATTGAGAGGTGGATCATTTTTCTTCATGAAATTTTACGAATAATTAAAATCTGCGATAAAAAAAGGGGGTTTCTATTTATATAAATGAAGTAGGTGCAATTGTGCACAATTGCGCAAATGCGCGATGCGCGCAATTTTTTCATTTCTGAGATCCTTACATAAAACTTTAAGTTCAAAAAATACACACATACCTATTTATTTTTTTACCTATAATTAGTGAATTTAGCGGGGGGGGGGGGGGGGTTTCAGGACTCTCAGGAAAAATTCTGTTCCTGTGCCAGAAAATCAAGCATTCCGAATTCCGAACGAATGGATCAGTTTGTTAGTTTGTTGGCTACCACTGTTGTAGCACATTATATTGGTAAAATTTCAGTAAATGTGCAAAAAATTACAAAAGATGGTTAAAAGTGCCTACAAATTGATGGGCTTATATTTTCAACTGAATTTTATTCAAAAAAAGTTTATTAACAATGAACGAAGACATTGAAAATTCGTTGAACAAAATTATGCTTAAAATGTACATAAATTTCATTGATTTTTATTGATAAATCTGTAAAAACGACAACAAATAGCTATAAATCCAAAATCTTTTTTATCGCTGAGAAATAATTTTTTTTCCATAAAAACTGGAACTGAAAAACTGGTACTCAACAATTGCTGTGCATACAAAGACCTCAAATTTCATAACAATGTAATATAATATAATACGATAACTAACGGAAATTCAATCATACGATCATGTTGCATGACTGGAACTTTTTCTGCTTTCTTGCTCTCCTGTGTGATTTCCGAAATCGAATTACCTGATTTTGATTCCCAATGTTTTTCCACCCGGTCTGATTCCCACTCGTCGTTAGCAGTAACGAGCAAAAAGTGAAACTAAACAGCTCTCTCCAAGTAGATTTTATTCGCAGTAAGATTTTCTATACTGTTGTCAAAATAAGTCCTCCCCCTCCAATTTCCTCACCCTGCCGCAGTGCTCACAAACCGGCCAAATCGCTTCAGAGAGGTAAATGGGTCGGATCGGTGGTCCAGGGTTCGGCTGGATGCTTCCAACCGGAGAACATCCAGTTGGATAAACGATGAATGCTTTTGGCGGAGGAAACTTGGGTGTTGTTGCACCGATCATTTCTCGCTTAGCCTGTTCGTAAAATAGACGTGATACATTTTTGATTTTAAGAAAACCACAATACTTTTTTCTTGATTGTTAAGAGCAGCTTTAGTTTGTTCTAGTGGTGCCAGTTGATTGCAAATCGAAAATTGCTATGCTTTCGAACTAAATCGCTTTTGTCGAAGTTGCGGAAACCAATTTCAAAAACAGAAGTTAGTAAATCATCGTGGAAATAGACACTGTTCTTCACCTAATTCCGTTTATTGATATTTCTGCCGTATGCGCTTTGTTATTTATTGTAAAAATGGAAATACAGTATTATCAGCTAGTGACCAAATGACTAGATGGAATATTGAAAATAATTTATCATTTTGTAATATGCGCTGATCACTGAAAGTTCTGTCTTATACTACATTATTGTTGAACAACGATGAAACCTGTAGAGAGCTGACCACGTGACCAGTACGAAACGTCATCAAAAAGTTGCTAAATGGTTTTGTTTAGGCAAGTAATTATAACAATTAACTTTTTTTGTCCGTGCACAGCAACCAAAGCAAGTCCAATTCCTTCAAATACCCCCTAATTTTGAGCGAATTCGGTTCTCTAGATCCGCTTAAGTACATGTGTTTCAGAAAGCTGTTGATTGCGCTTAAGCTTCAGCCACAGTGGCGGGGATGAAACCTACTAAAATAGGACAGGGAAAATTCCAATAAATATGAAGGTCCCAATGTAACCCCATTCTCCCCACCGAACTTTTTCCCATAATTTTTGAAACAACGAAGCAAAACTTGGAGAGCTTTTTTAGAGTTCCTGATACTGAGTTTTTAGCTAATTAAATCAGAGGAAAAACAATCCAAAAGTTTTTGGAGTAGGTACCCAAAGAACGAGCGTATGGGGTACTTGGAAAGTCCCCCCCCCCCCCCCATTTTTGCCGAGTGGCACCTCATTTTAAAGATGTTTTAGTGTTGAACGCGATAATGAAACCAGAATTGCCAAAGAATTTCTTCATGGTTCATTAACACTAATCCGAGAACGATAATAAGATGGTTTCATTGTTGTGTTCAGCACAAGAAAGGTTTTTAGTTTCCATCATGCAGCATGATTGTATGGGCAAAATCACGTAAATTTTATCGTATTATATGTATTTCAAACATGTTTAATCAAACAGGTCCCCAGTTTATTCACCCTCCCCCCACCCTCAAATCCCTAGTTTGGTCAGTGATGACAATGGATACCCCATTCCCCCCCTTCACCCCTGGAACACCCCGTGTGGGGAAGACTAGCAAAATGTCAAGACTGCCTGTGATTTAAGTTAGAATAATCCAAACATATTCGACCAATCAGCTCCCCAGTTCATAATCGTGTCCAAGATGCTCCATTTCACCCCTCCCCTTCCCCTAAAACACCCCCTTTGGCTCAAATTTAAAAAAACTTCTAATAGCCTATAATTTAAGTCGGACTTGTAACCGTGAAAAGCGGACAAACATACAGACGGACAGACAGAGAAAAATTGAGAAATTGGAACCAATCGTCTACAGATAGCATGAAACGGAAAAGAAACGCAAAATTTCATGATTCTGATCAACGTACGGACAGAAATACTTACGGTTTTATTATTATAGATACAGGATTATTTTCATCGGAAACTCACCTGTTTCAAGATTTCTCGACCTGTTTTCTTCTTTCGTTCCTTTTCACAGATGCAAGGGAGAAGATCTTTATGCCATTCAGGTTTGGGTTCGTTTCTGAAGTTACCACTAAGCAGCTTATCCCGTTTTTCCCGGAGTTCTTTTGCGTCTTCAGTCCCTGGGACGGTCCCTTCTTGAAGTCTCAACTTGACCCTCAGCGCTTCTTCCTTGTTTAGTTCACTCATATTTACGGTTTGCACTCTATCAGGGAAATTTATTCACTTATTGGGTTCTCCTTTCACACGTTACTATTGATAATCAGTAAAATCAAGAACTTATTTGAATTTTGATGCTTATTTGAATTGGTTCTAGTTTTTGCATGAAAAATATGTTTCCTAGTAATCGATATCACAATGGTGACGACCATTCTTTACAGTTGTATGAATGAAACTCTGTAAATCATTAAAACTCATTCCTGAGTTTCTTTCATTACATTAACACTCATAGTAGGTAATAACTTAATATTTTTATTCGCTGCATGATATAAATAGGTTCAATTGCTTTGAAAAGATTTGGAATAATTTCTTTTAAACGATCATTCACTATTCTGGTGGGTTTCCTACCCTTAGCTTGTATAACTTCCTGCATTACTATTCGTAAATTATGGTTGATATAGCTGGAGGCCTACAAGCTGGGAATAAAAAAAGTATATATATATATATATATATATATATATATATATATATATATATATATACTCGGCCCTTCGGGCCTCGCAAGGGGCTCCGCCCCTTGACCCCGCCAGGGGGGCTTTGCCCCCCTGGACCCCCCTAATCTTTTCTCTTTTCTACTGCGTAGAAAACGAGGATAATTTGCTATGCAATTCTTAGCCTGAAAAAAAAAAAAAATAAATAAATAAATAAATAAATAATAAATAAACAAATTTAGAGGCCTGGCTGGGATTCGAACCCACAACCTTCGTCTCACGAGAAATTTTTTTTTTTTTTTTTCAAGCCTGGCTGGGATTTGAACCCACAACCTTCGTCTCACGAAAAAAAAAAAAAAAAAAAAAAAAAAAATTCAAGCCTGGCTGGGATTCGAACCCACAACCTTCGTCTCACGAGAAAAAAAAAATTTTGTTGAGCTGATAATGTACTTAAATCCTAGTAGGTAATAGGTATGTGCTAAAAATCGATAAAAATTGCAAACAATTCAAAATGTTTGCTTGAACAGCTAGATCAAGTTTTTCCGCCATAACGTTATGGTTAACCATTTTCTTTGCATTCAAATTGATTGAATTTCAAGAAAATTTACCTAATATTATGCACTACAATTTTTTTTACGAAATTCGCGAAAACGATCATTCTGCATGACTAGAACTTTTCAGTTTTTGTTTCTCTCACGTCATTTGGTAAGGCTAAAAACACCAGGGGACAATGATTATCCTCGCTAACTATCATCAACAGAGTTCATATGAAATCTATAGCAGTTTAAAACAAAATTAATACTTTGCACGCAGAGATCTATATACATGTACCTACACATATTTGTGTTAGATTAGGCAGGGTGTTGGTTTCTTAGGAAGATGTGCCTGATGTTAAGTGAATATAAATAAACTGATAAAATAAAAACAAAATGATGAAAATAAAAATTTAAATAAAATCAATGAAATTAAAATAAACAAATCGACCACGATTTCGATAGACCGATCAAAACGACTTAGTGGGTCTGCTGACTAGGTTCCTCACAGTTTGGAAGAAGTAGAATCTATTTCTTACGTGTGACTTTGTATGAACCATACATGTGAATGTACAAATTCTCCCTCCCAAAAAGTGATGCATGGTCACTATACTGGTAAGGATAATAGATTGAGCTTAAAAAAAAAAAAAAAAAAAAAATAAAATAAAATAAATAAAAATAAATAAATAAATATTTAGGTCCGTATATTTGAAAGTTGTAGCTCGATATCGACAACGATTTTGACGACAGTATAGTCATTACATCGAATCGGATCTCTCTGAAAGTCAACTCAATTGATTGAACGATTAAAACTATCGAAATCCCGTTCAAACAAATTTTTCTGGAAAGTTTCGTTCAACTTTTGGTTTTTGCCTTCCCATGTTACATTGTGACGCTGATTTTTCCCATGGACTGCCGTTCCGATTTACTTGCTTTTAGCAATTTTTTTGAAGAACATGATTTTAAATTTCATTAATATCCGATTAAATATCGATAAAAACAGCAACAAATTTCAACACTCAAAATCTTTTTGAACCGCAAAATAATATCGAGAAAGAGTTTTTGACATGAAATAGATAGTTAGGTAACAATTTATTTGTACACAAAGTGCAAAATATCATCCGGTAATTCTGTAAATATAACGTAGTTCAATGCTAAGGAATTAGCCTCTTTTTATGTCGGGTTCCTTTCAATACTTTTTATTCTATCGTTTACTAGACACGTACATCATCTTCACATGATATGTAAATACATGTTTACACCGTTCTATCGTTTCTTTAAACATAATATTTTTTATATAAATACATTTATCTCGCAATTTTTTCATCTTTTTATCTGTAAACAAGAGGTAAATCAAGGAAAGAACTTCCACTAAAGCAGTGGAAAGGTCTCAAGGGAAGCATTGAAAAGTATGTACACTTGAAAAGGGGTAGACTACCAGGCACAGGGTGGAAGGGGGGGGGGGGGGGTGTCTGTGAAAACCTCAATCGAGCTATGCGAACTTCTCCTAGACGGTAAGGACAAACACGCCAAGTTACAGCGCGGCGTCTTCTACCTAGTGTAGATTTATATAGGTTGATTTCACAATACAAACAGTACAAATAAAGAACGTGATGCTGGGCACTATTTTAATCACCTGATTTTTCGAATTAAATTCACTATGTATGTAGATTGTGACAAAAATATTCTGAAAACGCTAAAGTATTAGGCAAAATATCGAAGGAAGCCTTCTCACTGTGAAAATAAGACCTTTACGTTTGATATATAGAGAGGAACCCCGAGTGCTTAAATGCCAGACATTTCGCGACAGGGCTCCACAGTGCTTAGTCATTCATTGGTTTATACCACAAGGTTCTGGACTTGGCAGTCCGCCAGGGGAAGGCTGAATGCGACACACTCTCTGCTCTCTCCAAATCATCCTGCCCCCTTCCAGCTATCGCCTTTTGTCACGAGATACAACGTTTTGCCCTAAAAAGAACGGCGGAGCACTATCCAACTAAATCTCTTAAGGGCATCGAGGGAAAAATATGAAGAAAGTAGGCTTAGTGAGATTCAAGACCTATATAGATAAGTTACTTGGCTATCCTTAAGTCTTTCTGGCTCCTAAACAAACGAAATTTAGAAACTTACTCATCTAGTAATTCGTTGCAACCTATAAAACTTGGTGATACGAAAAGTGTGATGTTCGAGTTGGACAGGTGCAGTTGAAAAGATGAGTACATTTTTTAGCGAATTTTTGAAGAAAATTAAGCTATTGCTCTCGCCTCAAAATTTTTGGAATGTGAATTTTTGAAAAACTTTTATGCAGAAATCCGTTTCAGGCTATTCTGAATCATATTCTGAAGTTTAACGCATTTTTTAATGTATGTATGTATGTATGTATATATGTATGCATGTATGTATGTATGTATGTGTCATTCCAGACGATACTGTCCGTAGAATTGTGCTAGAAACTTCAAACAAATTTTAAAATGTTAAGGACACAAAACGAAAGTTCAAGTTCGTTGGCCAGCATGATCGGATTACATCTTCGGGTTGAAATTTTCAAAAATGTAGTCAAAAATTTCAAAATACCCTGTTTTTTGCAATTTTTTGTGCGAAATAATTTTTTCAGCATACTAACATGTGGTACATTCGGAATCAGCGTAAAATTTCCTATAAGAATATGTATCAAGTTTTCAAAAATTTCAAAGTTGAAAAATCAGTCAAAAATCGAAATAATGCCGTTTGCTGGTTGTAAAAATCGGTAATATTCTTCAAAAATTCGCTCATGGGGTCATGCTGCATGACTGGACTTTTTTATCCATCATGGGATTCTCCCACAGTTCAAAGTGTTGCTCCCTGAGTAAAGTATATTTCGTAGTTCGGTAGGAAATTCTCAAAGATTTCACGAATTCGTGATAAAGGTTATTTCATATGCGATTAATGACTGTATCAAAGGCTCTAAACTAGCTTCTCCGCTATAAGAGCCCTTTTGTATTTTACTCCGATCGTTGACCTCAAGCCCAAAAATGATTATAATTTGCTGATTATGTATTTTAAAATCGGCAATGTAACATATAAACTTAAGTATGTATAAACAAAATATTAGGATAGGAGCAGTATTCTCGAAGAATGAGAGTGAGCGAAAACAGAGGATCGCTTCCGTTCGTCAAGAAATCTTGAATTTATTGTCAAGTCAATAGTGTGCTAATAGCTTTTTCATCCTCAAGACTTTATGCAGGAAAGTTATCATTCTTGAGAGTGAAAATTATAAAAATGTGTTACTCATTCCGCTAATTTAAAATGTTCTGGAATTCATTTAGTTTTAATACGAAAGAATTTGTATTCATCTATTGGCGTATCCGTTCAAAAAATAGGGCTATGATGGTTGGTAGCCCGATTTTTCAATTGACTCAATTAACCCAATTTAGAATAGATTGAGTAATTAGCTCAATTCATAATAGATCATATTGTGAAATTTAGAATTGAAATTTATAGTAGACATTTTAGTTGTATGCAAAATATGCCTAGTATACAGAATACCCAGGAAGTATGCTTAGAGAAAAACAGTTAACCAGGAGAAGGGACAGTTTAACATACAAATCGGGTGAATTTACATGGAAGTTATTCAAATTTTGATTAAAAAAAAATTATAAACAAAAAATCGTGTGACTTCAACTCCTGTTAGCTCAGATAGACTGTTAGACATCCAGGATTACCAATGGCAAGTGCATCGGTCTTGACGGCAACAATATCAGGCTAATTGTCCCGGACACTCGGCATTTGATATAGTATCTCCCTTTCCACATCATAATCCTGAATGACAGGGCACCTGCTAACCATTCGGTAACCGCACATGGCGCAGAAAGTGGCCACTTTGAATTCATGGACCCTGCTGCACTGACACAAAGAAAAATAATAGCCTGGTCAAAGAAGAGACTCACGCTTGTCAACGACACGTAGGTGCCTTGGTATGTATAACGCTCAGTGCGGCTTGCATTCCTCTATCATCAACCTAATTTTAAAGTTTGAAAAATTCATGTCTAGTCGGTATTGAGAGTACCTACCATAGGAGAATTAAAGTCGAAGTTACTATTGGAGTATTATTATTATGTTCCAAAGTAATCAAGTTGGTAGGTACTTGCTAAATAGATATATGACAAAAAATAAACCGTTCGGCTCTGCCTCCATTCGCTCACATTTACAGACAAATTTGCTGCTTGTTTTACATTTATGTTGTTTGATTCATAATCACAGTACGATATAGTCGTGAAATAGAGTTGGAAAGAATATACATAATTCTTCAGTGCCAACAGGATCATTTTCCGTAACATATGAGAAATTGTTGAACTGATGCCGAGACGTGCATACACGAACTTGTGTTCTCTCATGATTAACTATTTGATCGTTACCGTAGAGTCATGTAAGCATTAACCTATCTTTTTGTAGGGATTCACTGCAGCTGCAAGAAAACTGGAGAACGATCCAGGCAATGTAAACGTTCTCATAGGTAATGATAATCAGAAGATAAATCCTCAATAGCTTGAGATAATGAAAAACTTTTCCTTTTAATCAGACTCTCCAGGTTTTTCCAGTTTCAGATGACAGAGACAAAGACGTTTTTCTCCTTCTAAAGTTGGCGATAAAGGGATTAAGATGAGCGGAAAGGGGGCGTGTTTGAAATAACGAAGCTGGTTGACGTGCTGGTCACGATATCTCGTTAGATTTCAAAGCGGCGGCTTGCATTAGTATATTGGTTCCGTTGCTATTGAGATTAACTTTTTTTCGAACCCTCTCCTCCGTCCTTCTCTCTTTTTTTCTTCTTTCACTTCTATTTATATCGAGCTCCCGTTCATCATTGCTTTTACGAGTTCCGCCTTGCTCCAACGCGTCTTGCCGGCTTTGAAACTTTCAAAGTCAAATCTCTTGAAGTTTTCAAAGTCTAAGGAAATCCAAACTTTTGTTTCATGGCCTCCTCGTGAGGCTGAGGAGTTCTAAACCTCCTCTATACTACTTTCACATGCCAATATTACTAAAATCCATAATTCTCACAAATAGACATTACTATAGTGGTAATTGAAAAATAAAATCACACCTTGGTAAAATGGTAAGAAAATATCAACGCCGATACTTTTTTGTGTATTTTCGACAGATTTTTGGTATTTTCATGCAGAAAAATACGAACTCGAATTCAAACAGAAGTACAAGGCAGATAACGAACTATATATTATAACTATTAAGATTAATGGTAGGTAAATGGTAGGTAATATAAATAAGAAAGAACTCGGCCCTTCGGGCCTCGCCCCCCTGGACCCCCTGGTTGCTTTCCGCTTTGAGCCTTCGGCGAAAATGCTAAAACACGGAACATTCGGGAATATTTTATATTGTTTTCTTGTAGTTATGATGTTGCTAAACTAATTAGCCTGCCACCAAACGGCACAACTATAATAAAGATTACCACCTCAACCAAGTGACAGAAAAAGGGCTTATAAGCGGCACAATAATATTGTTGACTAACCATTTATAACATCACATTACCTATTGGATTAATATCTTGTAAATAAATTTAAAACTACGACATAAATAATTTACTACCTACTCGAAATTAGAAGGAAGTACCTAGGCAGGTAATTTTTTGTTATGGTGCGCGTCTACAATCACTATGAGGCTGTCCGTCCAGTGGACGCGATTTCGCGCGAAGATGCGGAGAGGCGAATTCGCGCGAACGGTTGGCCTCCCTTCAAACACACGGTCAACATCCATTTCGCTTGTTGGCGCGTTGAAAAACAAGCTGGTTTGATTCTCGTCGCGTTCGCCCCTTTTCGCCCCACTTAGCGTCTTGCGGTGGACGGGCTCTCAGTTAAAACAGTGTGTTTGAAAGGGAGGCGAACCCTTCGCGCAAAATCGCGTCCACCGGACGGACAGCCTAACCAAGATTAACTTTTCAACCAATTGACAACAAAACAAGCGGCATTGTTTACTATACCCTATTAAAAAATAAATAAATATAAAACTACGTCATAAATAGAAGAACAAGTAGGTACCTACAAAAGAAATGCGTGATAAATCGAGAGCTTTCCAACAAATGGAGAACGATATTTTTGTCCGATGAAAATTAAAGTTTCATTTCCCCAGCAACGGCTTGGTTGTACGTGAAAATCATATGAAAATTTCGTGACACTTCCGCGTCACCCACCTCGCGAAACGTTTTCGGGCAGTTAGCTCAAAGCTAAAGTATATTCCATGCTAATATTTAACACCCCTTGAAAATTTGTTTGTTTAGGCACGTTTCAATATATGCGTGGAAACCAAAATTAAAATTAAAGAAAATCCCTCTGTCCGCAGTCCAGAGCTTTGCTCCAAAGCTACATGACCAAACTTTATGAAACTTGTGCTTATCATCACATGCGGCGTCTAGATGGTTCTAGAAGCACGGTATCAATCGTTATTAACCCTGAAGGGTAAGGTAAGTGACCCAAACGCCACCTAGGGTCTCAAAACCGCCTACCCAGGTTTCGAAGAGCATGTGTGCGCTACCTGCATGTGGAAAGCCGTAAAATCAAGTTTGTACATACCTCGTTAGTGGGCACTTGCGTCAGGTGTCGTAATTGTTGATCCACAAAGTGTGATCCACGTAAATTGAATCAGCTGTTTTACACTCGAATTTCTATTCTGAGGAATTGCGCCTGAACCACCTGGAAGGTAAATGCTGCTCTCTTCTCTTTTACACTACGTTCAAGTATATGAAATGGTGAATATAATGTTGTTCTTGTTTTACGAAAGAACAGTTTTCTAACTATATATTTTTCTTGTTCCTTCTACGTCATGCAAGATGTGTGCCTCACCGCCTACCTGGGTGTTCCTAACTCCGGCTATTAGGCGGAAATATGAACATATGCTATTAATAAACTTCCTATCATTAAGAGTTGATGCATACATCGATTCGTCTTTGAGATGTCTTCAAACAAGAATAAAAAAACCTCTGGGACCCAGAGGATCTTAGAAGTGCTGTGGAGGCTGTAAGAAATTAAGTGATGGGATCACTAAAAGCGATAATAATGAGCGAGAATTTAAAAAAGCTCATATTCAACAGTTTTATCTTCTGATTTTTCTATTCCTGAATTAAATGGATTTTTTTGACATTTGCGTGTTTTTACTTTGACTCAAAAACTCGAAAAGCGTTATCAAAAAGTGATAGGTGAATGTCTGCAGATTTTTGCTTACAACTGATTAGTTACTAGGGAACTTCATTTTTCATATTTTTCATCGTGCAAAAATCATTCACCACTCGTTAGAATTGTGTGATTTTATTGGAAATTTTCTTATCAACCGCACCCCCGTACCTTGCGCGATGGCTGAGCTGAGCAAGATGAAAAAAATATGAGTAAACAAGTTAGGCAGTAACAATAATAACTTTGTTAATTCTCGCCCTTCAAAATTGGTTTTCCTAAGGTATGAAACCACTAAATGGTTGGGTACTATTACCTAGGTAGTAGGTAATTTACTAAATAGTAGTTACTACGTACTGAAAGGTGGGTTGAGAAGTTGAAATTCGATAGGGTGACTTTCTGGGTCAATGAGACGATTGAAATTATGGTCTCTTTCCCAAGCAGCTGAGTGAGCTAAATTCTCTCCTGTTCACCTCACGAAGTTGAAATTTTATAGGGAGACTCTCTGAGGCATTGGGAGGCGATCGAAATTATGAGTTCGTTCCGTTTTGAAATTCAAGCATTTTGAGAGCATATATATAACATAGTTAATATATATAATGAATAGGAAAACAGTAAAACTGAATTTAAATGCAGAAAAAAATGGGTCCCAGGTGGGAATCGAACCCTTTGGAACGAATGGGGAACTAATCCTTTGGTTTACCGTACCAACGCCTTTACCATCTTGGCTGCAAAGACCGCTGGATGGAGTGAGCTAGGATCTGAGCCAACACCCCCTGAGAACCATTACTCTGCATTTTTCAATGAATTTAACTTTAAATCAACTGTACCCTTTTAGTTTAGTCACCGCTAACCGAAGGGCCCGAAGAATCAATTCTTAATTTATTTAGTCGCCGTAAGGATCCGACAGTTAACGGCTAGCTATCCCAAATGCAGAGTAATGGTTCTCATGGGATGTTGGCTCAGGTCCAAGCTCTCTCCATTGAGTGGTCCTTGCGGCCAAGATGGTAAAGGCGTTGGTACGGGAAACCAAAGGATGTGGGTTCAATTCCCACCTGGGACCCATTTTTTTTGCATTTAAATTCACAGTTTTCCTGTTTTCCTATTCATAATAAACCCCCTGCCGGATCCATACGGCGACTAAATAAATTAAGCATAATTAATATAGTATACTATAGTTAACTACTAATTTTATGGCAGCTAAACTCTTTATCTAATCTAAATTCTCTCGAGTTCCCATACGAAGTTAAAATTCGATAGGGTGACTTTCTGGGTCATTAAGAGACGGTTGGAATGATGGTCTCTTTCTAATCAGCTTCATAGCTTAATGCTCTCATAATCACCCTGTGAAATTCAAATTTCGACCAGTCTGACTTACTACAAAGGCGAATGTGGTAAACGTAACATGAAAATGTGTTCAGGAGTTGCGGACTCGCACACAAGCTGTTATGATTTATCATGCGATTGTAATACGGAATTTGAATATAATTCAGGATATATTCAAAAAATTAGTTTTGATGTAGTCAAAACATTGCAAACAAGCAATGATAAACTGTATTCTTGGACTTTTGTTTTGGTGAATAACACCAAAATTGTCAATTTCGGGTATAATTCAGCAAGATTTCCATCTTTTCACCAAAACTTTGTGTACTGTTCCCGAATTCCGCCTACCTGGCGGTTTTAGGAACAGCTGTTGGCGGAATCGGGAACACATTTTGAGAAAATGAAGTTTCCGACTTTTTTACTTTTCATTTCACAATTCCTTCTAGGACTCCCATAATTGAATAAGGGCTCCAGGAGTCCAAAGTGGGTAGTTGCTCGTAATAATAACAACCTTTCTGAAGGGATTAACCATAAAACATTGCTGTTATTTGATATAACAGTTAGGGTAGGTGGAATTTGGGACACTTACCCTAGTATTAAAAGGCTATACATTAAAAAATTGAGATCTCTAAAACTTTCAAGGTAACAGTAATAATTTTTTTGCTTGTCAATAATAAAAATGTAATCCCAAGGAATTGATTGAAACCATACGCAACGCTGTAGGTCCCTCAGACCGCCTAAACCGGTGGAGGGGGGGGGGGGGGGTATTCGGAAAAACACCTTCACATTTCTAAGTGCGAGACCTTAGAGAAATCATGCGGTGCTAGCAAATTTATTTATTAGCCATCAATTTACTAATCAACCTCTGAGTTCCATCAATGATCACTAAAAATTGGGTCCCGAAGACAGAAAAATTGCCTTGTAAATATTAGCTGATATGATTCAAATTTAGGTTGGAATTATCAGATGATAATGTCCCAATGGAATTTATTCTAAGTTTGCAAAATCGAATAAATTAACTATTGTCTGGGTGGATAAAATAGTGAAGCATTGATGTATACCTATTTCATCTCATAAATTGCTTCCGAGTTTACCTATAAGTGGCGGAAGCATTTTTTTCTCTGTTGTGAGATGAAAAAGTCTCAAAGAGAGGAGTTTTAGTTTCCAAAAAACAAACGGTTGTTTTTTATGGTTTTTATTTTTATTTTGTTTTGTTTAATTTCCACTCGCATTTTATGTATCAGACCATTCTGAACAACTTTCGTTCCATGTCTTTGTGTGTGTGTGTGTGTGTGATTTCGACGTTTTACGTTACCTACATTTTTATTGATTTTATTCAGTTAAAGAAATAATAAAACCATCTCAATGATCAATACATTTATGTTATTTTCAGTTGGAAGGTACCTACTTTCTTAAATATTTATACTGAGATAAGTTGTACCAGTAAAATGTAGATTTGTAATTAAGTGCATTAATTTTCTCCCTGCCGGTGCCTTTATATACGCAGGCATATTGGTATAAACCTAAGGATCTGCAATTTGAAATATACCTCCATTGTAATACCAAGAATTCAATATGAGAGCACACTGATAAGCTGTGGGCCTCTGAGCCTATATTCTTTCCTTACCTCTCGGGGTCCTGGAACTGTAAAGGTATGAACCCTTTTGGGATGCGCGATGCGCCATGTTCTGTTCATATGTTATATATATGTGAGGTTTAGTAATCATCTACCATTGATCTGAGTAGAATGGCTATCTAATGCAGAAATGATCTGAGTTTTTTTGTGTGTAAAATAATACACAATCATAATTTTTGTAATAAAATACTCAAACCCGCTCGAACAACGCCTTTGATTGATATCAGGCACTTAAGAGGTATAATGTTTGGTTATAACGTACAGTAAACCTAATTTTGAAGGAATACTTGATTTTCACACACATCAAATTCAAGAGCTAGGCTGGTTGGTGTTTATGGCGAGACTACCTTTAATATTTAAACAAACTAGTTCAAACACCAACACCTATTTGAAATTCTTTGAATCAGAGAATTCGTGAATCCGTGACCTCAGCATCGGAAAGTTTAATATTAATTTTGTATGTCCCCACTCTATTCATATTCATGATTATTCCCCCACTTTACACAATTGGATAAAAATTGTATTATCTTCTCAAGACGGATTATGTGCCATCCGAAATTGCATTCTTAGAAGAGCGAGTGGCTAGATCTCAAGGGAACTTAAAATATCTTGTTCATACGAACGAAAGGTTCCTTCGACGTCATCCTTTTACTTCAATATCCCAATAATTTTCTTCTCCCTTGGTAGATTGCTTGATTCTACGAACGGCTCCGAAATGTCCAACTTGAAACATAAATATTCATATTCTGCCATTTAAAGACGAAATTAGCATCAAACGGGCTTTCCTCCCTGGAGAGCAAACATTTGAAAACTCTCAGTCTGTAGAGTTCGCGCCGTTCGCTCACCATCTCCCATCCCATCATCTAACCATCGCTTTGTTCGAAATCCTTTTCGTTCTCCGAGCAATGATATGCTAATGAGAATATCTCAATCCTCGTTTTGAGCACCATCAACAGAAATAAATGACGTTTGAGGAGTTATGGGGGGAGGGTGGATCTTTCCATACCCAATGCTCTGCAGGGTACAATGGGAGGTGACGGAGGAGTTTATACCGTCAGCCTAAAGAGAGTTATTGTTAGAGCATCTGTTCGTATTTCGAGTCATTACAGTTTGTCAGAGCTTAAGAAATTAAATGGAAGGAACATTTCTATTTCTCTGCATAACGAGTGTGAAGGAAATGATTATACTAGTGTGTTCCACACTTTAGATCACGAATCTAATCTCTAGTGTCCTTGAAAGCTCATTAAAACCAATTTCAGCTCAAAATCCATGGACTTGATGATATTGATATTTTAATAATTACGAATGACGTAATGATATTTTGCCCAGGAGTGAGGGAGCTAAACTTTACAGTCCTTTCTGGCCTTAAATTAATTTTTATTTTCTTCCAAAGTTTCATCCCAAGAATTGGAGGTTTTTCAGGGAAATGGTAAAATAAAATTTAAGATATCAAATTCATAACTGTGATTTTAAACGTTCATCTTTGACGTTTAACATTAAATTCAATGACCATGCTGAAGAAGCCCTAATTCCTTGGAAGAAACGTTGAGGAAAAATGAGAAATCAATTCAAGGACAGAAAAGCCATTTTTGTTAAGTTCTGGATCAATTCGAACTTTCCAAATAAAGGAGCGTTGATGGAGCTTATAACCCTGTATTCATATTACCTACTGTCACCCACTTCCGTTATTTAAATACCTATCATACTGTACAAGAAGTTATTACCGAATCCAGAGATTGGCAAGCATACAGCAAGTCTACTCCGAGTAAAGTGAGTTGAACAGTTGAAAGGTGAGCTCAATTTGATGGGTTATACACTTCAATGCCAGTACATCATCTATACGACTACAAATGGGCAGATGTCAAATTTTTTGGCAGAAGCGTTTAGTATTGGGCATCTATGAGCAACGGAACAGAGATGAATTTCATTTTTCAATGTCATTATACGAACAGAGAGGGGAACGAAAATCCAAGTCATGCAGTACGATCTTTTTTCCCCCTGATTATGGCATAGGTTATGCAACCATGTTTTCCAATACAGCACGATCGTACAAACGAAATTTCGTAAGATCGTACTACCTATCTGTAAAATTTCTTTCAAAGTTTAACAATAATTAGTGAGCACAGATAACCAATTCTAGAGAACAAAAACACATTCTCAACAATATTCTGCTGTAAAAATCGAATATTTGTATTTTTACCGTACCTAGGTATAATACCTACCTATTTGCAGTGATATCAAGTGTTGAAACATTTTGAAAAAATTAAAAGTACATTTTCCAGTAAAAACATGAACACTAATCTTTTAATCTTACTAGTTCTTAATTAACGTTGCCTAAGTAGTATTCTTGTAAATAAATACACATTTGATTATTGTTGGCCGATTTTTCTCATTTTTATTTTATTGTTTCAGCACGTTTTTCGAAAAATTCACCACCTTACTGTGCTCAGCAACTGCAATATGACGAAATCATCCTTTCTTTTGGAATGCTTGATTTTATGGTGAAAGAAAGGGTTTCGGTCCTCTGAATCCTAAGGAGAATTTTCGTCAAGAACAACAAAGACACTCATATGTGCGCGAGAAACATGAAACAAAAATTAAAATGACTAGTTGATTATCCAGTTGTTTCTTCTGGAAGAAGTCATTGATACTCTGTGTAGCCACCACGAGTCACTCGAACGATATCCACACGATATTCGAGCTAGCTCCTCAACTTTGTTCTGTGTATCTTGATTACACAAGTGCACTGCAGCTGTGATTTGCTACTTAAGATTATCAAGATTAGTAGGTAAAGGCGGTTTGTAGACCTTTCATGATCATGAATACCCGTGAAAATAATCACAGGGTGTTGAGTCAGATGATCTAGGAGGCGAAGTACAGGGAGTAGTATGGACCCTTCTTTTTTAATGAAAACACCGTCACGTTCTATCTTATAACGCTGCAGGACAGTCAGTTTCTAAATTTAAACTTGCCACCATTGGTCGATGTGGTAAGTCTCCCAGCACTTCTGGCAGCCAAGATCTCTGAACTTAATTTCAGAGCGTATAAGGAATTTAGGTGCCCCCCCAGAGGTGCAATGGGGGCCTAAATCCTCATAAAAAGGTAGAGGAGAGTAACAGCATCCCGTCAGAGAGATACCACTCCTACTAATAGCTTTTAATGAGCCATGTTCGGAGTAGATTGGTTTTCCAGTCACCTGGAATCCCCATCCAACGCCAAACTCAGCTGTCAATAAGATCGAGAACGGCCGAGGCGCCCGTTGTTTCATCAACAGAACGCCGCCAGCGCTATCTCTGGTGCTCTGACGGGAGCTTGATGGACCTCACAGGAGGTAACTCTGTTACACTCCTCCCCTTAAAGACATCCTTGATTGAAGATCAAGGATGTTAACAGGGTGGAATAGTTAATAGCTGAGAACTGATGCTCATTTGTTCATAAATAGCTGCATTGGCGATTTGGATGGGGAAATAGAAATTAAAAAAGGATTTGTCAATGAATCTTCATAAGAAGTATATTCATTGAACAATCGGGACGAAACGGGTGCTCAACTATGGAGACTTATACTTTAGGAAATTAAAATATATATATAAATTGATTTGCCCAACATTGGGGACTTTAAATTAATATGCTCAACTATGGGGACTTAAATTAATATGCCCAACTATGGAGACTTAAATGCTTGCTCTAACCTGGTAATTGATATATATACTCGGGTGGCATAAAATTGGAAAAATATAAAAGATAAATGGGGAATAAAAGAGAAAAATTATAAGTCAAAGACCAATGAAATTATTTATATACCAAAGGGTGATAATGGGAATTCCTTCTGGAACCCCGGGCCATGTTTCTTCTGAAACATTAACGCCCCAAAAATAGTGGATTGGACTACTCGGCGTCAGCCATGCATAATCCAAACCACGCTCTGCTACCATATAAGGGATTTAGGTGCCCCCCCCCCCCCCCCCCCCCAAGAGGTGCAATGGGGCCCAAATCCTCATAAAAAGGTAGAGGAGAGTAACAGCATCCCGTCAGAGAGATACCACTCCTACTAATAGCTTTTAATGAGCCATGTTCGGAGTAGATTGGTTTTCCAGTCACCTGGAATCCCCATCCAACGCCAAACTCAGCTGTCAATAAGATCGAGAACGGCCGAGGCGCCCGTTGTTTCATCAACAGAATGCCGACAGCGCTATCTCTGGTGCTCTGACGGGACCTTGATGGACCTCACAGGAGGTAACTCTGTTACAAGTGACTTAAGATTTTTTCGAATTAAAATACACAAAGTGAACACAATGTGGTAGTGCCGTAATCCGATGGGAAATTTACGCACTTTTTAACAATTTTTATTTCCCTTTAACTAGATACGGGTAGTTAAAACCATTTTGAAGCCAAAATGTTGAAAACCCGAAAATATTTTTTTTTTTTTTAATGAGAAATTCTTGAACACGAGGTGTTTAAAAATTGTTTCTGGAAAAGCATTTTATTATTTTAATCAATCAAGTTTTGGATTTTAGAGAAGGGGAAAATAATATATAGGTTGGTAGCTACTTACATTTCCAAAATATTTTCAAATATTAAGTAGGTATATTTTATATTTATAATAGAAATTTGCCAATTTTCTACGCTTTAGGATTTTCTTCTACACGTCGACCTTTATGATCGTTAAATGGCAATTAGATCATTAGATACTGCTCATGTAGCTCATCTCACATTTCGTTCTTCTCTTGATATTTCACAAGGGGCTCACGATAAAGTTTCATCTTCCTAGGGTGAACGGGAGAGTATCTAACTAAATCTCTGATTATGTCCGAAATTCAATTCGTCTGTAGTTGTTCCAACTGCTCCTTATATTTCAACTTTCTAGTGTGAACAGGAGACACTTACTGTTCAACTCACTTATCTGATCATGACGGACCATTTCAATCGTCTCATGATTTCCGAAAGAAACCCTATCCAATTTGAACTTCATATTGTGAACAGCATATAATCACATCACCTACTCTTTTTCATCTTCATTTATGATTATTACTCGAATCTTGTTGCCGCAGAGAGGCTTCATATCAAATTTTATCTTTCTAGAGTGAAAGGAGAGAATCTAGCTCAAGTTAGGATTTTTTTCTCGCATTTTCGACTGAAGTAGAATTGATCTAGGGGGGTGTGGGACAACCCAAGCCTGAGGGGAAAAAACTATACCGATCTTTCAGACCGTTCTGAGACCAAATCCGCGAAAAAAAAAAAAAAACATAGGTGTGTGTGTGTGTGCGTGCGTGAACAAAGGGTGAACATAGGGTGGCAAAATGACCCAATAGCGATTAGGAGGGAGGCTCGTGTCAACGGGTCTCCCAAACCTTTATTTACGTCTCCCCCGTTATGGACAGAAAAAACAGAGAGCCTCATAACCCCCGCGGGCCCATTGGCTCGCGGGGTTCTGGGGGAGGCGCTCGGGGGCGCCCCAGGCAGGGGCGTCGGTCATCCTCTCCCTCTTCTTCATCCTCTTCTTCCTATCCCTCATTCTCTTCCACGACCCTGGTAAATGCCCACCAGTGTGCCCATTGTGAGAGAGCCTTCAGCTCCAAGCCAGGCCTCAGTGCCCACGTCTGGCAGAAGCATCCTGTACAGGCCAATGCTGCAATTGACATAGAGCGAGAGAGGCCCAGGTATGCTTCTAGGATTTGTGGTGAATGGCAGCAGAGGAGGCAGAAGCAGTGCGTAATAGGGTAAGTCATATAAATGTTAATTTGCAGCAACGTTTTCCCATGCGCACGCTTTCTGCCATCCAATCTCTTCGCCTGAGGCCCCACTACAAGCAGCTTGTCCAGGATGCAATCCTGGCAAATAGCTGTGGGGCCTCTCCGGCATCTCCTACAGGCATGGGGCAACAGCCCGCCGTTCAGCAATCCTCCCCCGGGACCTCCGGTCTTCTTGAGGACTTGAAGACTGAAGTGTTGAGGCTCGGGGAGTAGGGAGGCCGTATTGATGGTTAATATAGTGCCTACCTGCAGGACCTGGCGAGGCGGGCTGTTGAGAGGCTTGAATGCTTGGAGGACGAGGTTTCAGCCTATATACAAAGGATCTTCCCACGGGTTGAGAAAGCGACCGTGACGGGGCTTCAGGGAGCGGTACCTCCTACTTTGGTGCCTCGTGGAGGTTGCAGAGCAGCAAAACAAGCAAGAAGGCGGGAATATCAGTGGGTCCAGAAGTTGTGGAGGAAGCATCCGGCTCTTGTGGCTGCAGAGGTACTGGAAGGAGCTGGGGATGAGCAAGTTTTACCCCCTCTCCAGGAGTTTGTGGACTATTGGGAGCCACTCTTGAGTGCTCCCAGCCACAACCCTGGTGAGCCGGTGGTACCACCAGCTTCCACCAGGGATTCCTTGCGCAGCATCATGTGCACGCCGGTGCTTCATGACGAGGCACACAAGTGCCGTGTCAAGAACACCACTTCTGCTGGGCCAGATGGTGTTTCTGCCTGACGTTGGAACAAGACACCAAAAACAGACAGGCTGCTCATCCTCAACCTGCTACTTCTATCAGGAAGACTCCCAAATCCGTTGACTTGCGCCAGGACAATTTTCATCTCAGAAAAAGGGTTAAGTGGGCCTGGGGGCTACCGCCCGAAATCTATTTCGTCGGTGGTCGTCCGCCACTTCCGAAAGGTTCTGGCATCTCGCCTCCAAGTGGATGGTGTTATAGGTAACGTCCAGAGAGCATTTCGACCAGCGGATATTATCCCCCCCCCCCCCTCTCTAAAACCAAAACTTCTAGGATTGATTAAAATATTAAAATGCTTTTCCTGAAACAATTTTTAAACACCATGTGTTCAAGAATTTCACATTAAAAAAAAAGTATCTTCAGCATTGTGGCTTCAAAATAGTTTCAACTACCAGTAGTTAAAGCGAAATAAAAAATGAGGGCTCTGTTAAAAAGTGCGTAAATTTCCCATCGGATTACGGCCCTACCACATTGTGTTCACTTTGTGTATTTTAATTTGATAAAATCGTAAGTCACTCTGGTTACTTTACCAAGAAGTGTTCAGATTTTGGGACAAACTCCGATTAGCGTTTTTCAGTTCGAAAATGGTTTGCCTCTACGTATTTGAACCACATCTCCCCCCAGCTTCAGCATATTTCAGAAGCTCTGCATGTTGTTATTTTTTCTTCGCTGACCGCTACCTTCTTTCAGCTTTTACCTTCTCTCAGGGTTTGTAATCTTTCCCTTATTTCTTATGTAAGGCCTTCGCGGGGGCATTGTCGAACATTATAGATCCACACCGACCTTTTTGTAGTTGGATTTCCCAGCCCCGCCAGTTAATAGAAAAACTCTAAGTAGGTACATACTTATTTAGAAAAAAATTAACGTAAGCACGCTTTACTTTTCACATTTGCATCTTTGCTACCAAAATCAACATTGCCGTTTGCTTTTGTGTTGAACAACACATTCTGAAAAATTTACGTTTGGTTCGTCTGTCTGTTGGTAAGTAGGTCTGTGGCCAGTCCTTGTCGCAAGAGAACGTAACTAAGGCAAGCAGCTGCACGCTCAAACACTTAAAATATGATAGATCAGCTGAAGATCTCAGAGGCTCGTTTACTCTGTTAGTGATCACCTGCAATGGCGCCCTTGACAAAAAATTTGAATTCTTAAAAAAAAAAAAAAAAAAAAAAAAGGAATGGCACCCTTTGGCATTTATGTGGAACAAAACGAATTCCCATGTACTAGGGCGGGTAAGGATAAAAGTTCATTTTTCTTTCATCCGTGCAGTTTCACACGCGCCTTTGCAGCACGTGAAAAAATATTTGGAGCCTTGGGTCGAGGACGGAGCTAAAATTAAAGGCTTGCAACTGCGTAGACCATTTTATTCTGGAAGTTGGAAGAAAGAAACGCAGACTGCTTTTATAATTTTTGCAAGCGATTTCGGCAGAAACGTTGCCCCTTCCTCAGGATAACAATCAATGTTTACCTGTTGTTATTTTCCGGGCGCTTTGAATACGTCTCAGTACGATTCCATTCTATTCAGTAAATCATATTTCCTATTCTGAAGACCTATTACGGAGAAAAATACTGGAATATCTTAATTTCTTGGAATTTTTTTGAATCGCTAGCGAGACGTTATTCAAGCTTATTGACAAGTTTTAATGTTATCGGACTTTTATAAATGTGTGTGCGAACGAGCAAACGTAAAATTGTATCCTATCGTTAATTTTGAAAGTGTGCATTTTTAGCTATATTCAGAAGCTTATCACAAATTGAGCAGGCTCTATAATGTTACTTTCAATTATATTGCTGAACTAAATTTATCATTTTGTGTTGCAGGTGAGTTTTCCGATAGTGTTCGTCTGTGGATTCCAAGAGAATGTAGGTTGAAACCTACTCATATCCAGGACAATAATGCGTAAGAACAAAAATACGAAACAACAATAGTGTACCTATTTCATATCGTGTTCTAAGCATAATTTAAATAAAATACGAAAATGTAATTGGACACAATGAGTATTTCGTGAATGAACTCGACCAGACTGAAAGAACAACTGCATTCATTACGTGTAACAGAAAATATATTATTTTGGTGATTATTTAGTTTGATTAGTGTTTATTATGATGTTACTAGTGCTTCATTATTGTTTTATCTTCCAAGCCAGTGAAACAATATTCACCTAAATTAATTGATTCGCGTATTATTGCCTTTGTGATATACACATCGCAGGGACTACCTCAATCAATAGGCCATTTAATTACCATAATAATATCGATTATCTTGATTAGTGCAAATACCGAGGAGGGTAATGTATAATATACTAGCGGTTGGCAAATATAATTGGTCAGGTAACGTCGGTTCCTAGAATCGGACGCGTTCACGATCCGAGCATTAGGTCGCAAATATTTGAAATGATTGTTGGCACATTATTCTGAACTATGCGGTTGATTTATGTTATATTTTAATCGGGATTATTCAGGATAAAGTTGTCTGTTGGCATCTACATGAATATACTTAAAATAACTAATTTAACCTAAATCATTTGCATCAATCCATGATTATCATGATTGTTTCAACGACTTAAATCATGAAAAAATAAGAAAAACATTATAAGTAAAATCAAAAATTTCGAAAATTGTCATACGGAATCGAAATTTGTTTGGAGGCATTCTGAAGCGAATCGTGGAGCTTATCACTTTTTCATATATATATATATATATATATATATATATATATATATATATATATATATATATATATATATATATATATATATATATATATATATATATATATATATATATATATATATATTCCTTTGGATCGTACTTAACCTACTCATTCATTAAACATACTTGATAACAAACAAAAACATTGCCATACATATAACAATATGCATACATATAACAATCGAAAATATTACCATACAAATATTACGTACATTATTCAATTGCGCTGATATACATTGTGATAACCAATATTTCCATACGAACTGTAATCCACATTACACTACTCAGTTGCTCTGCCAAGTGTTTTTAATTGCGGACTTATTTTTTTAAATTTTTTATCATATTTTAACCTCCTGTTTTGTACGTATGGTCTTCCATATCTGCTGATTGTTGGGCGTTCCTTTGGAACGCTTGCTGATTTCTACTTCTGGATCAGGGAAGATGTGGTGGAGGGTGGTGTTTCGAAGCTCTTACAAGAGGGTTTTGTTGAGAGTTGCTTTGGTGATGTTCGGGTTGCAGAACCGTTAGTTTCTAGGGTGGTGCTCTAATTGTCAACAGGCTCCCCTAATCTTTCGTGACCGTTTTTCTTTGGAGATTTCGGTTTTATTTTTACTGAACTTCTTGGAAGTCTGGCGGTTTAAATGTTCTGGCTCTCAATCATGTTCTGTCTCTCCTAACCAAACTACCATCACTTTTGACATTGTATGAGGCTCCATTTCCTAGTTTTCCTTCTATTTTTCAAGGTTTCCAGTTTGATGTTCCGCTGTTTGTTTTACTAAAATTTTCTGTCCAACTTCAAGATCTGGCAATCTCTTGGCTGAATTTTCATATTGGTGTTTGGTGCGACGTCTTTTTTCTATAATCATATCTCGCACATCATTGACTATTTCCGAAATTAGCAACTCTTTTGACATTGGAATTTTATTCCTTGGTCGCCTCAACATTAATCGTTGAACTGACGTTGACAGTTGAAGTTGACAGTTGGTGTGTTACGCCATTCGAGTAGTGCTGAAAAAAGATAAGTGTTGTCCTTGCTGCATTTTTTTATAAGGGTTTTAGCTATTTTTACAGCAGATTCTGCCTTCCCATTTCTACGACTGTGGTAAAAGATGATGTGGAGTGCAGAAACTTCCACTCTTGCACAAATGCTCTAAATTCTTGCGAGACAAGTTGTGGGGCGTTGTCTGTAATCAAAATTTGAGGAGTACCTTGACTTGCGAATTTTTGTTTACAAAATTTTATTATTGATGAAGTAGTGATATATGGTAATTGTTCTACTTCAAAAAAATCCGAGTAGGCAAACACGAGGACTATGTATTGGTGTTTCTGGAATTCGTTGGTACCCAGAGATATTTTCTCCAATAGTAATGGAGGTACCCTATGAATTTTCATTGGTTTTTGTTTGATTGAGTGCCAGTTCCTGACAGGTCCGGCTTTGTTTTAATCATATCCTTAATTTGGGAGTTCATGAAAGGCCAGTACAATGTGTCTCGTGCCCTTCTTAGTGATGTGTTCTGACCAAGATGGCTGATGTGTTCTGGTGATGGATAGTATTTTTCTGATAGATTCCGCATGCAGGGATTTTGGCACTGCCACTCGGCTGCCGTTGAATATGACTCCGTCTTGTACCATTAACCCGTCTTTGGTGTCCCAATACCAAAGGACCATGGCATTTCCTCCCAATGGTGGCATTTTCTTACTATCATTATGATTGTTTACCACACACTATTCCACTTCACACTTAGTATCACAGGATAGTATTCACACTTACTATTTTTGATTGCTACATTTATTACCATCTCCCCGTAAGGTGTGATAGTAATGCCACCTAAACATTGTTGTCTTACTGTTTTTGAGTTCTATGTTTTTTCCAAAGGCCTTTCTCAATGTTTTAGTTTCAAGCACATTCACAGTAGCACCACTGTCTAACAGGCAGTCGAAAGCTTTCACTGTTTGTTTAAAATAAAAATCTAGTTTGGCGACCATATACGTTTGGTTTTGGCACCAAAATTGTTGACAATTTCCATCTTGAAGACATCAGAAATATACAGAATGCCCTCAATTTTATCGCTCAATTCGCTTCCTGAACACGACTCACTTTAAAATATTTGCTTAACTCGTCGTTATCTTCCAATTTCCACGTGTATTGCCTTCCCTCGTCATTTTAAACGGGAGCGGTTCGTATGAAGACATTTCAAGTTCGTTGTATACCCTTGACAATAGAGAGTTCCTGGTTACCACGGTGTCTTAATACGGTGTACGTGAATCTAGGGAGAACCAAAATTTTGCTAACAACGCTGGCTGTTACTACGGTGCAAACTCGGTGTTTCACGTTTCTTCACACGTCGTCTCTTATCAATTTTGTAACCTGAAGCTGATTCCGAGATTCCGGCATCTTGTATTTCTCCGACTCTGTTTTCCTTCATTCATATCTCACATTCCATAATTTATTATCATGTGGTTTATTGTTCTGTTTTAAATTCATAGTGTTCCTTGCAAAGTGAACCTTTGTAATCGGATAAGAATTTTTTTTTAACCTCCCTCCCAAAATTTTTTGGTTGCGTTTTAAGATACATGGATTTCAAAAATCGAATCAGTCCGTAGTCCGTCCTTCCGCCGTTTTATTTGTGCAATGAAAATCAGCGTGAAGTATTAGACTTCGTAAGCTTATATATCACGCTAATTGATTGAGCAAAGACGAGCTCGACGTGTTCCAGGTTTACCTTGAAGACACATCCGTCCGACTTGTCTTGGCGATCGTTCGAGTAAGTTCTAGCTCAACTATGTTAGTGCATATTGGTGTATGTAGATATAAAGGTCGGTATAAATATACAGATTATATGCATTTTGTGTAGAAACTCACTAAAATAATACATGTTGGTATCTTAAAAGTTTAATGTTTGTATCATGGAAAAGGTATATATGATTAGAATGAAATTATTTTCTCCGTTTTTCGGCTAACCTGTATCCTCCGATTTGTTGACTAGTTGTTTTTGGCACTCGATAAATGGACTGCTTCGAGTGAAAGTAGGATGTATATAAATGAATTTAGTATATTTTAATATAATTATATATTTAATTTATATTTTAAATAATATATTTAATATATTAGTCCAGTATAAATTTTAATATGAAAAATATGAAGTGACCACGCTTATCACTGAAACCTTCCTCGGGTTTATACATTTACGGGCGAAGTGTCGAAGACGTGGTAACGAGGACGTACTAAGACTCGATCTTGTGTTGCCAATCAAGCGGTCTCCTACTCACGTCGTCCACTTCTACTAATTCGTCAGCAGTCAGTTGTTTCCAGATCAGCTAATCATGGCTCACGGGCACCGTGTAAACTAAAAACGTGGTAACCAGGAACTCTCTAATGACAAAGCTAACCGACATAAATCGCTAAGTTTTCGGACGAGCATACGAGTTCAATAAGAATGCAAAAGTTATTATCCAACAACTGACACTATGTTTTATGTATGTTTCGTATATTAATGATAGGGAGAAGGAGTTTAATAAACTACTCCAGTTCTCATAGCTAATAACGGAAGAATAATTTATTATTATTATAAAACATGCCTGGTTGTGTGGTTGGTGTTGTTGTACTCAATTTATTTACTTCAAGTCCAAACACTCTCCCTAGGATTGAGATAAAAATTCCGGTTTTTAGCAAAAATTCAACTTTCCAAATGAAAGGATTAAGTAGTTCGTACAATTTTTTCATGACATATATATATTTTTTCATGACATATAGATGATAAATTTTCAATCAACCAGCGAAAAAGGAAGTTGACTGTTCAAATATTAAGAAAATCACCTGTTTTATTAGATGTTTACTTAAAATAGTTGAAGGATAAAAATGACTACTAACTTTAGACAAATGAAAATGACTACGAATTTTGCACAAATGAAGCCAATATCTTTCTCAATCTTATAGAGTGGATTTCTAGTTGAACAAGATCTGAGGCAGTGTTGCTCCGTGGTCTTTGACGTGGTAGAACCTCCTGGGATGAGGCTCTTAACAGTGTCAGCGTCGTTAGACGTAGTCAAGTTCTTATTTTGGAACTATACCCACAAACTAGACAAAGGAATTCAAGGCCTAAATTAACTACTCCAATAAATTGCAAAGATTTCACCTAATAAGTACCCTATGTTGTCCCGTCCCCAGCTAGTAACTCAAGCCGAAGATATATACCTTACTCCCTCTTCCCACATCAATCTGCAATATGAAACCAGTGCTATAATTTTTCCAATGGAATGACTTGAACTTCTTTGGACTGCTGGGTAGTAGTACCAGGTGCCCAGATAACCTTAAAGGCTGATCTGATTTCCATTCAACCTGAAATGTTAAAATTTGAATTGGAACCTGTTTGAGCGACATTGATCATGAGGAGCCACACTGAGTGGATTATGAGGCTAATTTTCACTCTCCATAACATTTTACGCCCGGATATTATTTAGCTAGTTCACACACCCGTGAATTTCATATTTCCTGAGGATCACGGCCACAAGGCCCAATCACAATGACCATTAGAACTTTTCTCAGAACCGGGACCGGAAAGGTGCGAACCCTTGGAGAAATCATAAATCAATCCCAAACGGGATTCACCCATGAATTCGTCACTCCTCATCTCTCGATCCCTGGTGACGAGAAACTTACAGAGACAAACATTACATACCATTTAGTACCCATTTGAACAAATGGTGGTAATTGAATCTATGTGAAGAAAATTTGGGAAATTATCAGAAAACCATCCTTTTCGTGTCTTCAAGTTCGTTACTCGTTCAAGTCTTCATTAGAAAGTTCAACACCATATGGTCTTCAGGTGATCTCCACCCGGCCTTTTGGTGAAGTTTTCCAATTTCTCTCACTTCTCGTGTGTACAACTCTGTGCATTGTTCTTCCTGGTTTACTTACACAGTTTGTAGGTATTATAACGTTCCTGACTGCACCAAGCATCATTTATTTGAAAAATTAACTGACATGGTAGAGAATCTACCTTAGATGAACACTCGCACCCCAAGTGTAAGTGATCCCACTCATACTTCATGGAGATGTCTGGATGTCTAATAAAATAATTGGTTCTGAAATCCAGAAACTGACAGAAATCATGTCCGGACGTGCGGTTAGCTTTGCCAGACACTGGTGCTGTCCGGTTTGAGGTGCCATTTTGGGTTCACGGGAGTTACACAGCGTTGGCAAAGACTAGTTAATGAGAACGTAGGTATGTAGTTTCAGTTTGACTGCTCCAAAGTACTTTTCTCTCTGTCAGGGCGCAACCAAGCCAACGATGGTAAGTGAATATCATCGGGAGAGACGCTTGTTGGTTAATTTGCCGGTGTAAAGGAACTTTCATCCCCAAGCGCCAAGGGAGGGCTTTTAGAGGTATAAGGGAAGGCAACCCCGAGGTCATTGAATGTTTCATTCTTCTCAAAGCTTGCAGTGCACACCTCCGTAAAACACATGACAAAGTTGGAAACGAACCGATGAAAACGCTCCCGGGGTCTCAGTCTGAGATTTTGAAAAATTGAAAACCCTTCAACATCACATGGGGGCATCAGGTGATGCGAAAACAAGACTTGAGTGATGTTTTCATTTATAATTTATAGTTCCTAACTTGGCAAGCCGTGGATGGCACAGGAAACGGAATACTGAAATAGCGACCCGTCTGTTCTCTTTTGAATTATTTCGAGGTTTTACGTACCGTGATCAGGAACGTTGGCTTACCTGCTTTTCATGGTTATTAGAAAATTTAGGTAACCGAACCTCCAAGAATTTCAGGAGAATTCCTACCCATTACTCAATAATACCCCACCGCAATCATTATGGAGTAAAGAATAATAATAATTACCTATGGCTAGAGTAAAATAATTATTAGATATTGTATTAGGTTCTTTAGCCAAGAAATACCATTTTTTACTTCAAATAAAACTTTTGTGATAGGTATCTGCAAAGATTTATTGGATCTGATCAAATAATTTTTCTAGGCATGAGCCTACAAAGTAAGCCTACATTTATTTCCATAAGTGGATAGGAATCGAAAATACAGATGAGATAACACTAGAACCATAGAAAAAACCTTGAAATTGGATATTACTGCAGACTTAAGATTTTAAGGATTTTAACGAAAAGCGTCCGACTGACTCATCGTTTATATTTACATATTAGCTTCCAGCTGGAGGGACATCTATGTTACAAGCAATCAGTGGGTACGCGAGTATGCAACACTGCCATGCTCCACTGTGTTCTCAAACAAAACGAATGATGCTGTCTCTAATGATTCTCTTCGTAGAAGTCAAAGTGAAACTAATCTATTCAACAAATAAGCTTTAAAAAAAAAGCGATAACAGTGTGACTTATTAAACACTTTCAACTTGTGCACTTCCCTCAGTTTTAAAACTTCTCGTGTCGAACTTCTAACACAACGACGGAGGGGGGAATGTTTTTTTTTTTCTTTTTTACGGTACCACTTCCAGAAATGAACGCGATTATTTGGGGCCCTTTCAAACTCCTGTTCAGGCATCCTCCCTTATTCACAGTCTGGTGGGCACCCTCTTCGCAGCTCCGCCTTGGGAGGCCAAGGCTTCTGAGATTATTGACTGAATTCCGTTAACTCCGAGTCGCTAACGACCAGGAACCGGATTGGACGAGAGTGATTAAGGAGCTGGGTTGTTAACTACCCAGAGCCCAAGTTACCGAAGATATCTGACATATCTCAGCAAAACTAATGCGTTGTCGGTCGTGGTGAGAAAGTCATTATGTGTACCTATGAGTTTCTTATTTTGACTAAGCTCCGAAGGTTCGTGATTATTGTGAAACGATTTTGATGTATAATTTTCGATAGTCTCATTGCAATAATTTAAAAAAAAAAAAAAAAAAAAAAAAAAAAAATCAACCCTCTTTAAAATTTGAAGATCTACGTTTCCATAGAAGAATCCAGGGAACGGAGGAAACAAACCCGTCCATCTACCTCGGCATTAAAAATATAAGAGGTGACCGTGAAACCACCAGAACGAGGGAATAATTGCATGGGAATTAGCAAAAGTCTCTATCTGGTGCTGCTTCTATCAATGTGTTAGCAAGCTCTGTGCCTGTGGAGTCCCTGAATCGGCCGATCCCAATATCCAACATATAAATAGGTATTCAATGATCTCCGGGCTCAAGATCTCCATTGTCAATTATTCGTCTTCAAAATTTCTTCATGTTCGATACATTTGCAGGCGAGCAGGTGGTGTGCTCGTATACAATTGAATAGGGATATACATATACTATCAAGCTTGAAAACGACATCTAGAATTTCTTTCACAGTAAATTTTTCTGTTTTTTTTTTTTTTTTTTTTTTTTTTTTTTTTTTTTTTTTTTTTTTTTTTTTAGGGATAATTACTGATCGTATGGGTAAACAACAGTAAACCTATGAGGATCAGAATGATCAACCCACAATAAATGATGATTAATTGTTGGAGTAGAATTTAATGCGTATATATGTACAACCATTTTAAACAAATACTTTATTATATAATTTTTCGTTTGTTGAGCTGAACAGGTGTAGAGGAGGTATGAAAAGTGTCTACAAATATTAACATACTCCAGAGATTTAAAAATAAATCGCTCAAGATAATTACCACTGAACCTTTTGTATTTATTTACAAACCGCTTGATAAAGGTTGATATTGGTATTGAATGCCACAAGCCTATTGAATATATATCTTTGATGATTCAATATTCCACTAGCAAAGATCTGGAATAACTGTATGAACATGAAACGTTTCCATTGATGGGAATTAATTTCTGGATGTACTGGTAAAATATTCGTTTCAGTGGTACGACTTTGTGGGGTAGACGTTTGTGTGTGAATATTCAAAGAAAATGTAGCTATTGCTACCACTCCAATGATTTCAAAAATAAACTTTTCCAATACTTTCTTCGTGGAAGTTCGTTTTGAAGATTCCAAACAAGATAACCAGAAAACAAAACGCTACAAATTATTACCCAGAAGTTTATTATTTCTGTATTAAATAGCTGTTCTTTGCAGATCAACGGCCTGTAGTGAATTAATAAACCCAGTCGCTCTTATCTCATCGTAAACAATAAATTATCTAAACAACGCATTGTACCTCGCTAAAAGGTCCGCCCTTTTTCGCGCATTTAAGTGAATGTTAACAAACTAACCCGGTTATGACAATGCCATCTTCGTATGATGTTGAAGGGGTCCATGAAATGGGTGTTGATTTAAAACAAAGTCTGTTTCTTCACATAAAGACCTTTAAGAATGAATAAATGTTGTTCAGTAGCTCGATTGGAAAAGAAATCAGCCTCAGAAGATCCGCAGCTGATGAGTACCTCCATACATTGTAACATTGTTTCCAAGATATTCCATTGGCGCACGAATTCTGATTCCAGCACCTTAGGTCGATAAGGACAGAGGTTATCCTCTGAGGTCCTCAGCTAATCAGTGGAGCTTATCATAGCATATCCAATATTAGTAATTATATTTTATTCATATCCGAAAAGACCTCCGAATTTCAGCACATGGATTCATTAATAAATCAGATTCTTGGGTCATCCCACTCCTGTAACCGATTCGCGTAACGGAGTTCCATGGGGTATGGCTTTTCATCAATACGCCTCAGTAAATATTAGCGCCTACCGATGGAAAATTAAAGCAATTGAATAAAACATCTCCAATTCACAAGTCCTTCATATCTAAATATATGGATACTGATTTAGGAAATCACCAACTGAAAATCAATGAAATAAAATTAATCTATTGGTGACGAGAGTAATAACAAACTCAATTTAGTGAAGAGTGAATTCCAGCTTCAATGTACCAGCTGATACGATAGCCAAAGATTATGAGGCTATTTTTACTATGTGCCACCGGTTATGATTGGCAACGTCCGGGTGGTTTCATTCAAATTGTTGGAATAATATTCATCAATAACAATTTAAAAAACTATTTGCTGTCCTAAAGTGTTTGATAACTCAATTTTTTAATATTTCAGCACTTTAGGGTGAGCGAAACTGACACCAATGTTACTGGCCCATTCTTGGTCAATGTATGATTTCAGAGAATGTTTGTAGTAAACAAAGCTATACCAATGGCTCCACGATTTTTGTAAATCAAAATTTTTGAAAAATTTCTTCATTAAAACCCGTTTTGAGGCAATCTGAAAGTTCTTGCGTCAAAAAATTGAACTTCTCAAATTAAAGGATGAGTTCGTTGGTCAAATTTTAAAAACCTGCAAAAAATCAGTAGAAATAAGCTAAAAACGACAAAAAATTGTTACATTTATATTATTCAGCAGAGTTGTAGTCACAAAAAAATATTCAAAGATTAACTAGATTAATTAAATCTTTCTTGAATCGTAAAATTTGATTTAGTCTGAGTTTTATGCCATAAAATTAGCTTTAACATTTCTTTGTATTCAAATTTCTCAACTTATAATACTTTCACGTATTTTCTAGCATTTTCATACATTTTAGTACGATTGGTAAATCAAAAAATTCGTTCATATGATCACGAAATGCTTCGGAAGGTTGATTTTTTGAAATGGAAACCAACAAACTATTTGGGGGAAATTTTTTTGTTTTTTTCTTAGACGATTATAAATGTTCATTATTGATAAATCAAAAGCATGATTTTCAAATTCATACCAAATATACTGATATCAAGATAATATCACCATCCACATTACATCAAATTACCCCCTAGTCCTTAAGCACGCAGCCTTCCATAGTATGATCAACCGAGTCTCATATATTCCATTGAGTGAAAAGAATTGATCCAATGAGATAATAGAATAAATAGTTGAACGCAATGGTTATGGAGGAGATCTCATTGACACCATGTGGAGTAAGGTTCTTACGAAAAATAATAGGGATGAAGTCTCAATTTTAGTTAGAGTGATGAAACTTTGGCAGAAATACAATGGATAAGTATAACTTTTACCGGAAAATTTCAAATCAAATTTGTAAAATTCTATCTTCTAGGGGTTACATAGTGGGATTCACAAATCAAGGCAGTCTAATAGTTTTACTAGGGTCCGTCATTGGTCAAATCAATGATCATGATAAAAGTCACTTTTTAAGCTGAAATGTTCTTATGGCCATGATTATTGCGGTAAAACTGGTAGGAAATTCTGGGAATGAATAAACAAGCGTGAGGAGGACTTCCGGGACTGTAAGTGTTAATGTACATTAGCGAATCATCTGAAGGAATCCAATCACGTTTACAATGTTGATTTGACTGGTAGAGAGCTTGTAAAATTTCTTCATCTTTCAAAACCAGTTTGAGCTCTCTCCCCCCTTCACTTCATCTGCTTACCTATAATCCCCTTACACTTTGTTCGCACATGATTGGTTTTACCTCCCAGCCCTTTTCTTTCTCTCGACCAACGAGCTTCATGCCCTTTCACCGTTGACTACTAATATAAGCTGTGTTTCTGATGACAACCTAACCGTCGAAATCGTTCACAATTTATTGTAACTCTATACCTGTTTCGTGTAAATAGACAAAGTTTTCGTTAACTTCCGTTTTGCTCATTCACTCAAGTTTACCTGGAGCCAGCCACGCGACCTTTGGAGGTTTGACGAAAGTACAAGGCGAAAATTACAATAATTTGCCCATATGCATTAAATGACTGGGACTTTTAAAATAATTTTTATATCTTCCCTTCGGTTTTAAATGCGTGACATCTGATCTGTAGTCACCTTCGGATCGACAAAAAAGTAAAATGAAATAAAAACTGATGACGTTCACCGTTCTTCATCATATCAAGCAATCGAATCAAAGTGATTTTGTAGGACTCTATTTTCGTCAGAGGGTAGCAACAGACGTGCTACCAATGATCAATGGTTGTTTATAGGGTCGTGGATTTTTCGTTCTCTTCTCAGCTTGACGATCTGAGAGGATTTTACTACCTTTTCTATGATTCGATTTATTATCAAAGCTATAAAATGTGGCGCGGTCATTCCCGACATCTCCTTATTTGACAGAAGAACCGCGAAACGTGCAATGCATCCAGGCTCCATCCGATCACATTGGTAAACTCCCCAGACCCTCAGTACCTCCTTGGAATTTAAATGCATCATCTTTCGACTTGCATCCTTGTCACTTTTGCCCGTTCGAAGAGTTTCATGCAGTAAGGGATTCATGACCTTACCTTTAAGGGCATGATTCTCTTCATACGTATTATTTTGTGATATATCATCACGTAAACGTTCAGCCTTATATTCACAAAAGGTATAACGCTATTTATATACATATCATTTATATTTAATACCAATTATACTATTTTGTACCAATAAATTTTACAAGAAAATATTTTTCAACTAACAAATAAAACGTTTTTCTCTCACAGAACAACTAAATGTTCTTGAATAATGAAAGTAAAATTTCTTCTTTGGTTATGCTAAACCTACACAAAATCACATTTCTATAATTTTTTTTCTTGGAACTGGTCGGATCTCTCAGATTAGCTGAGATATGCTTATGAGCATACTTTGTACTTCTAGTGGGCAAATTCAAGCGGGGCTTAGGACTTGCAATGTTTCAAAGGCATTGTTATCTAGTTCCTACTACACATATGATGGGATTCTGTTAGATTATGTATGTATTTGTGTATAAATGGAGGAAAATATTCTTTACTAAAAGTTTGTTTAGGCAAAAATACAAATTCCGTAAAATGTGGTGTCCTAGGCTTACGAAATCTTATTTTGATGATTCCTGTCTGAAGCACCCCCAGTTAACGAATAAGAGAGCAGGGGCACCCCCAGTTAACGAATAAGAGAGCAGGGGCACTTCCCCAAACCAAAATGTAGTACTGCATAACGGATTGAACCAAAGCATGGTAAATCAACTATAAGTTTTTCACAAGGGGAAAAAAACTGTGAATGCTACCAAGGCTATTACGAACTTGTGTTGAGCGCCTCGAGAGTTCACTATCGCATTCAGCAACTCACCCTCAACCACAGATTATAGCACCATAGATCTACCAACGTCCTCTATAAGTACACGCCCCAATGAGTGGAGGGCTAATTTTCCCTTAGACGAGTGTGAGTGTACACTCTCACTTGACCTGACCTTTATGAATTCTTCCATATACCTAGGGCTCATCTTATAATAAATGTGGGAGCTATACTTTAATTGCTTTGTTATTGAAAAATCTGACCTACAGTAAAATCTGAGTATGCTAAAGGATTATACGAATTTCCTAACTTTCTGTATTCTGTGATCGAATTCAAAAGCACGTATCATCCTGGGAAAATACTTCTTTGCAGGTAGGAGAGCTGGAGAGGAAGGGAAAACTCAATTTTACAGTTCGAACAATGATTTTGAAACATGTTTTTCATGTACATATAACACAACCACATCCTTAGAATGTTACAAGTTGCCCCTGCTGTCTAAAGTTTGGGTGGAATGAATGTAGGTACTCGTGTTTACTCGAGTGAATACTGATCCTCCATACACCCCTCGAGTCAAACTTTACACGAAATGAGGAAAATTGGCTTTCGCCCGTTGAAAAGGCGTTTTGTTTCGGAAGTACTTTGGAGGGGCCCCGCTGGCGGCAGGGAAATGAAAAGGACTCGGTGACAGTCAATTAGCATCCAGTTCTGCTCGTTGCAGAACAATTCTACACCTCCCTTCGCCGCTCTATGTTGATTGACGCGCGTCAGGAGCGCCAAACGACGAGCACCAAGTGTGTTTCGAAGAACAAAAGCCGTCGAGGCAGAGCTGCCCCACTAGTGCCTCGTGTCTCTTTAGTGGACTCAAGTGACGCCCTACAATGTGATAAAAACCGAGAAAAACGAAAACAAATACATTTTGTATTCTACAGACCTTTTTTCAACAATAGGCATCATTTACCTATTTACACTTACCCGATAAAATCTACACATATATATAATCGCTGCATTACCTACAGTTTAAAATATGTTACAGTATATTATAGTTTAAATAAATTCAAAAAGTAACAATGAATTAATTGCATGCGGTCCTACGTATTACAGAAAATATCATAATTTAGTTGAATTTCATCACTAATGAAGATATGGCAATGCATCCGAAAAATCATAAACATTTTGAAACATTTCCGTAAATATTATTATTCCGTATTCCATAATCGTAAATATTATGGAAAACCGATTTGAGGCATTCAGAAACTATTTATGGATTTTAACGATTTTCCATTTTGGTACAATTTATGTCAATCCAGACCACATCTTCTCTTGGAAATGGGCTTATTTCAAAGTTCTAGTTATGCAGTATGATCGTACTAGAGAATTCGGTAAACTATATTTTTTAAACTATATTTATGTTAAATAACTGACAAAATTATATTAGATTTATAATTGAAACATAACTTCGATGCGGGGGGGTTTTCTTCAAGTGATCTTTTTTTCTCTTTCGTTGTTTCAAAACCTCTCTCCTCTTCAGTCATCCATGTAGGGAATTCCGGCTCCGTCCTCCGATCCAAGCGATCGAATGACCTTTCTTGTGCCCCTTAGTCGAAGAGACACAGCTCTGATTATTGACACTTGTGTTCGTACCTTAACCCATCCTAACACTTGGGTGTACGGCTTGCACCACTTCTCAGCTAGCGTACTTGCCATTCTCTTGAGAAAGATTCCATACTCCCGATGGACTGCGCCGTCGCACGAACAAATGAGTGGCGTGAACGAACCACGAAGGTGCTCAGCTGCTCGGTCATATTTCTTGTGTTTTTGTCTGGCTGCAGACTGTGCCGTTGAGTCCCACGTTTGGGAAAGGTACGAGGCAGCGTCAGCATTTATAATGCGTGTGTCAAAAAACGCTAGCCTCGCCCTATCCCAAACTCCCTGGACTTTAATATCGGCCACGAGCATTGGACTTTCCTCGCTAGACTCCTGCAGTACTGGTTCCAGAGTTGCTCCTCCCCAGGCCATACTGGCTAGTTTCGCACACTCATCTCGGACTCCATCATGTCCTCTTTTTACGAGGCCCCCCTTCTTGCAATTCAGTGCATGGTTGAGGTCGAAAGAGGCATCGCAACCGTCACATCTGTTGGGAAGTTCGAGTGGGTTGTGTCCATAACGTAGAGCTAGGGCATCTCTAAATTGTGTTGGAGACAAATCGAGACCATCTGCCGCCATGGGTAACACTGTCAGCCATTGGGAATTGTTTTGGACCCGTTCTATAACTCGTTTTTGCAAGTTCTGCACTCCTACGGGCTGTGACTTCATCCAGAAGCTTTTTTTCCTCCCTCAAGACATTGGCCACTTTGTTTAGGTGGTCAATGTAGTTGAGGGGCCTGCCTGTTCGGATTGAGTTAACGATTTCTTCTGATGCTCTCGTTGAGGCCCGGTAGGCTTGCTGTGCTGACTGCATTGGATTTTTTATTCCCAAACCACTACATCTGGCTGGGAGCTCCAGAAGGTTCCTTTCAAGGTCTCCTAGCTCACGTCCTATGATGGCTGGCATCAGCTTGTGTTGGATTGTGTCCCATAGAGGCCTGTAGTCGTCTTCGCACCCATCAACCACTCTCATTATATAGCCCCATTCGAACTGTAATGATTTGGTGAATGCAGCGTATGCTGCTTGTGGACTTTTTTTGGCTTTATTTATGTTAAATTGTTCTGAAATCGGAACGCGTTGAAACAGATTGAAGTAAAATTGTTATACCAAAAGTGTTTAAAAAAAAAAAAAAAAAAAAAAAAAAAAAAAAAAAAAAAAGATAATAATAAGAATAATAAATATTTAAAAAACCTTGATAATATATTTTTAACCTTTTGTTAGCAAATTTTGATTTTGTGCAAGACTCTATCGAATGTGTCAAACTTTTGTGGACAATGAAACTAGTTTCGGCAGCATGTTATGAACACAATAAATTGGTCTAATTTGAAATTATGCGAAAATGTTTGATGAAAAATGTATTTACCCCCTAAAATTTCATCGAGTTTGTTGGTTTTTTGAAAAATGTTTATGATTAAAACAGATGATCATAAATATTAATTTATTATAGTGCATCATTTGCACTTGACCACTTTTTTTTAGCACATGACATAATCTTGGTATACTTTCAGCATAATTTGGTATGTTTATTTCCAATAGTACATGATTTAACATTACACACGCACACTTTTTTTTTTTTTTAAGAAACCTTCCCTCAAAGACGGAGGGGGCACGCCATTAAATTGAAACATAAACAAATAAAATAAAAAAGTGGGGAGGACGCCAGGTTTACCCAACGCCGCCGGCTCTAGGGATAAGGGAAGTAGCAGGACGAGGAGGAAGAATGGGATGAAAGGAAGTGCCCCTATGAAATGACCACCAGTTCAAGTAAGACCCCCTCAGGACGCGGGTGGTGATACCACGGAGTACTCCTACAGAGATGCCCAACTCCATGACACGGTCGCGGCAATGACCTTGATGTTATTAGGAGCCACTCCTTTTAGCTCAGATATCTCTCGGCGCAGATCATTCCTATCATATTTACTTTTCTTAGCCCGCCAGGTCTGCCCCATGTCCATGCTGCCACTGACAACCTGGACATCAAGGATTATGGTAGACCCATCGGGCTTGATCGCAACGATAAATTATCTGGCTTCTTGCCCCGGTCACTCGGCATGTGGTATAGTCCCTCCCTTTCGACTTCCCAACCGCTAGATTTCAAAGCACCTGCTATCTGCTGGGCAACCGCATCATGAAGTAAAATGCGGCCACCGTGAGTACAAGGACACTGCTGCACCACATGGTACAGATTCTCATTTTTACCATGACAGGCACGGCAAACACGGCAGTTACTGTCCCACAACTACTCCTCGAACAACTCACCGAGGTGGCTAGTGCAGCCACCCGGACGGCGTGAAAATGGCGATAGTCGCGGCCCCAATGCCCTCTGAAGCCCATTCCACCCACTGGATTTCCACCCAATGGGGGATTCAGAGCACGTCGGAGTTCTTTACCATCTACTGACTCATGCAGTGCAGCAGCGAACTCAGCAGATGAGCTGGGTTTTGGAGCAGTTGGTGTTGATCGATCACAGCACCAAAACTGCTGCCGGACAAAGTCCAGGTCAGCAGCAGTGCAGGCAACCTCCCAGCTCGAGCCTTTAAGGGCAAGGAGGCGCTGGCGGCGTAAAGATGGGATGGTGGCTGAGAGAGAGACAATACCGAGCCCACCGGCCTTGACCGGTGTGTGGATATAGGCACTTGGGACACCAGGTGGAAAGCCTAGCCAAGAGTACACAGCAGAGCGAACTTCACGATCTAACTCAAGCAGCCTCCCCGCAGTAAGCCAGCAGGTACGTGCGAACGAGGCGCAGCTTCTGCTGTGGCTTCAATGGAGCCGTGGTGACACGAACTAATGCTCCACCAAGGTCCACACGGCTTGGGGCTATAGTGGCGGCTCGTGGGTTTCTGCGAGCAGGATGACATCATCGGCAAAAGCCAATGCACCTACTCACACCCCAGGGGCGAGATCAAACCCTATTTCATATGGCAGCTTACCCAAGGCTGTATCCAAGACCAGATTGAAGAGGAGTGGCGATAGAGGATCCCCCTGGCGTACCAATGACAACATGACAACATCCCCCGACATCTCACCTTGTGCCTCGAGGACCCTCACGCCTTCTTGGTACAGACAGGCAACATACTCAATTAGAGAGCAGGAGCCCAAACACCACGAAGAGAATCGGTCAGGGAAAAGTGGCTAACTGTGTCAAAGGCCTGAGCAACGTCCAGATTGGCAAGATGGAGCTGCCGTTTCTTGATGCAGGCCAGCGAAATGACAGTTTGGAGAACTGTTAGGTTCTCCGCTGTATCATCCGCTGGCCAAAATGCTCTCTGGACGTCACCTATGACACCAGCCACTTGAAAGCGAGATGCCAGAATCTTTTGAGAGTGGCGGAAAACTACCGACGATATTGAAATCAGGTGGTAGCCTCCAGGCCCACTTCCTCATTTCTTTGGGATGAAGATGGTACGGGCGCAGGCCAACGATTTTGGGGGCCTCCCTGATAGAAGTAACAGGTTGAGGATAAGCAGCTTGAAACTTTTTGGGGCTTTATTCCAGGGTCGGGCAGAAATACCATCAGGTCCAGCAGACGTGGAGTTTTTGACACGGCACTTATGTGCCTCGTCATGAATCACCGGTGTGCACATAATGCCACGTAAGGAATCCCTGGTGGAAGCTGGGGGTACCACCGGCACTCAAATGTGGCTCCCCAAATTCCACAAACTCCTCGAGTGGGGGAAAAACTTGTTCATCCCCAGCTCCCTCCAGTACCTCCATAGCTACACGAGCCGGATGCTTCCTCCACAACCTCTGGACCTGCTGGTATTCCCGCCTCCTTGCTTGCTTAGCTGCTTTGCGACCTCCACGGGGCACCGATACAGGTGGATGCCTCCCTGATGCCCCGCCATGGTCGCATACCCAACCTGTAGGAAGATCCTCTGTACATAGGCCGAGACCTCGTCTTCCAAGCCAACAGGCCTCTCAACAGCCCGCCTAGCCAGTTCCTGCAGGTAGGCACTCTCATAACCATCAATACAGCCTACCTGCTCCCCCCGCCTCAACACTTCAGTCTTCAAATCCTCGAGAAGACCGGAGGTCCAGGGGAGGATTGCTGAATGGCGGGCTGTTGTCCCACGCCTGTCGGAGATGTGGGGGAGGCCCCACTGCTATTTGCCAGGATTGCAACCTAGACAAGCTGCTTATAGTGGGGCCTCAGGCGAAGAGATTGGATGGCAGAAAGCGTGCGCATGGGAAAACGTGCTTGAAGGAATACATTAATATTTCGTACCCCATTACGCACAGCCTCTGCCTCCTCTGCTTCCATTCGCCGCAAATCCTCATAGGCATACCTGGGCCGCTCACGCTCTATGTCAATTGCAGCGTTGGCCTGTACAGGATGCTTCTGCCAGACGTGGGTACTGAGGCCACGCTTGGAACTGAAGGCTCTCTCACAGTGGGCATACTTATGGACATCTCCAGGGGCATTGGAAGAGGAAGAAGAGGGAGAGGAAGACCGGCGCCACTGCCTGGGGCGCCCCCGAGCGCCTCCCCTAGAACCCCGCCGGCCAATTGTCGGGCGGAGGTTATGAGGCGCATTGTTTCGTTTTCCATAACGGGGGAGACGGTGAGACCCATTGACATGAGCCCCCCCCCCCCACACACACACACACATACACACACACACACACACACACACACACACACACACACACACACATATATATATATGTATGTATATATATATATATATGTATTTAAAGATATATCGGTGCCTTGACAACAAATCCAGTTATTAAAAGGATCTTGATGTTAAAGGCGCCTATTTAGACCGGAACGCTTTGAGTGGTTGCACTGAATTTCCATTTCGCTCCTTGCAGATGAAGTTAGAGGCAGACGCGCCTGACGCTGGGCGGCAATTATCGCATCTGGGCATTCGAATAAGCTACAGTCGGTACATACTTACAACCACATCTGTCTCATCCATCCTCGTTAGTGAGGGACATTCTAAAAACGAATTAGGCTGGTACAGTTATTAAGTACCTAATCTCTAGATAGGAGGTAGGTAATAGGTTGGACAATTTTGACGATGTAGGTAAGCACATAAAAGCAAAAACACATACACACATAAAAATATTAAAAAGCGCTAATCTCTATTATTTAATAAGAATGAAACTCCGTTTGTCTGTCTGTCGTGTCTATGCACGGCCAAACGGCTGAGTGGGCCGGATCTACGAGTGGGGGGATCTTCTTGGGATTTTCCAAAAGTGGGAGCGAGCGAATTTAAAATTGTTTAATCCCACCCGAACCATGGGCCGTAGGGCGGGAGGGGGGTCGAAGTTCCGGTTAATGTGCGCTTTTTCCACTTCCCCGCTTCCTCTACCCCTCTAAACGGCCGTCGACAATTCCGGAAAAATACGGGTTTCGTAGGTTTTTGAACGAGGAAGACGACGGCGCGATCGGATCGCGAAAAAAGTATCGGGAAATGCGTCAAAAAAATGCGAGAGTACGGACCCGTTTTCTCGAAAAGTCCGCCGAAAAACTTGGTTTTTTCCGATTAAAATATACCCCATAAAGGTACGTTTTTCGGAACGGTTTTCGCGGGCGAAATACAGCTTTGGGTCCGCCGAATCTGAATCCGAAATCGGATATCGAAAAAAGTGACGGGCAGTCGGTCAAATTGCGAGCGGAAGCGAGCAAAGCGATTAAAATTGTGCCGTGGACGAGAGAAGGCTCAAGAATTGAAGTGAAGGGTTCGATGTCACAACATTGCGAGGCGAGCAGGTATGCCTACATAGGTACCTACCTTGCGAGCGAAGCGAGAGCCATTTCAAATAATAAATACGGACTTTGTCCTACACTTATACAGGTATACCTTGCGAGCGAAGCAACATCCCCGAATAAACTTTTCGTGGTTCCAGGTAGTTTTATAAGATTTAATTTGTTTGTAAGAATTCCCAACTGAAAAAAACGTCTGCCAAGTTGGGTGGGCAGTACAACATTCCCTAATAAACTTTTCGTGGTTCCACGTAGTTTTATAAGAATTAATTTGTTTGTAAGAATTTCCAACAGAAAAAAACGTCTGCCAAGTTGGGTGGGCAGTATAACTTCTTCAAGCGAGCGAAGCGAGCAGCATCCCCTACAGAAGTAAAACCTACCCTTAGGGATCTACCATTTGCGAGCGAAGCGACCAACATCCCCTACATGTTTCAATTGTAATACATCGCATGTATGGCCACTTTTCAACACGGCGGACAAATCGAGTCACTGCGCGATAACGCTGGTACTAATGCTCGAATTCACAAAATTTTTATTTTTATTTAACACCCCGAAAATTCTTTATTTCGCTCCGCTATGATCTTTGTCAAAGCTCTCAAAATTTTCGAGTTATTCAGTGATGAAGGGCGGATCGTCAGTTCTGTCACGTGTCCCCAGGACACAAAGGTGAACTGTACTTTAAAATATTTACTTTTAGCACTGAACTTCTGAATGTATCTGATATACCGATAATATATTACATATGCCCTCTCTTAAATCCAACAGAAAGTGGGCGAGGAATATTTTTTCCCCATTTTATATTAGGCTCGGAGGGCAGCCCCTTTTTGGCGGCGCGTGTGGCGGTTCGGGAAATATCCGGAGGAGCGCCCTGCTGCTATCAACATCTTCAGTTGAGTTTGAAGTTCCATCGAAAAATGCCGTAGGTAAGTCCAACAGCAGATTTTTCTCGTAATCAGGGTATAATAAACGCAAAACCGTTGCGTACCTTTATTGTTCATCATTCCTGTCACTTGTTTTTTCCATATTTAAGCATTACAAAAAAACTTTTTAAGCAGGGGAGGTAGTATTTCCATGGAGCACGAATTCAACCAGTGACTCAGAACAGTTGTAAAAACCAATATGGCTGCCAACTGAACAGTAATGTGCCAAAACGTCATTCCTGTCACGGTCAGTTCTGTCACGTGACAGGACCTGACAGTGTGTGACAGGAATGACGATTTTTATTCAGTTCTTTCGTTCATTCTTTTTGCTCCTTTCAACCAACATTATGAGCTTCGCAACTTTTAAATCCTCTGTAGAATTCATATTCCCAATACAAAATTAATTTCAAAGTGGGGTTTCCGTTTTTTAGCCTTTTTTTTACGGGATATTGAAATCTGTAGCGACTGCTCGGAAACGTGCTTTTAGCGAATTTTCTTAGAAAATGATGCTATTGGAATGACTCCGAAAATTTTAAAATAAAAATGTTCTTCATCAAAATCAGTTTTGAGGCATTTGAAATGATTCCTGAATTTTAACACTTTTTTATTTGTATATGAATGTACATATGTGTCATTCCAGACGATAAGTCTCGATAGGATTGAGATAAAAACCTCGTTCTTCCGCCAAAAATTAAGAATTCCAAAAGAAAGGATGAATTTGTTGGACAACACTTTTTGAAAACGGTAAATTGGTCAAATTTAAAAAATGTACTAAAAAAACACAAAAATTACAGAACCGGCTAAAAATGGTTAAATTTATATTTTTTAGCAGAATATTACTCAAAAAAAGTTTATCAACCATGACCAAGGTCATTTAAAAATTGAAGCTCAAACTTATGCTGAAAATTGTACTCAAATTTCATCATAAAGTGTGCTAAAAAGTCGATACAAATTTTAAAAAAATCTAAAAACTCAAAATCTTTGTATAGAAGATTATTTTTTACAACAAGTTTTTTCACAATAAAATTAATTGGTAACATATTCTTTGCGCACAAACTTCTCAAATTACAACTTAATTTAACTGAAGTGTAATACGATAATTATGGGAAATTCGCTCATATGATCATGCTGGAAGACTGGAACTTTTTTTTCTGTTAGTAACCCATGTTTTACTTCAGTTCTTTGATATTAGGTATGGATATATAATTGGGCATGACATATTTTCCAGGTTTTCCTTTTTCTGCGCATCTTAATTCTCGTTTTTACAATTTCCAGTCTTCAGAATGGCCCCTTAGAAGAAGAAAGAAACAGCAGAAAAAATAGGAAGAAGAAGCGAAAAAAGATGTTTCCCCTTTGTTTTACTGGACAATGACACATTTTTGTTGGTTCTTTATACTCAGTAAAGTGTTCTATTTTTGATCTACCTATTAGGTGAGAATTTTTAAATGTTGAAAAAATTTGCTATCCTGTAATTTTTCTTGTCTATTTTTGATATTTTTGCGTTTCGTTCCTTTTTATAGTTCAGTTTCCTACATATTTCTCAGTAAATCTCTTTATAAATCTTGTTCCTAGGTAAGTTATTTATATTTCTGCAAGAGAATAGATTCAGACTGATCTCTACAGTTGGTCGCATCTACTATCCTTCCTATATGACCGAACTTCTCTTCGTCGTCAATAGTTGAAATATTTTAAATGTTCTAAAGAATTTTGTAATAAATATTATATTTTCTACGAACCTCCCGTGTACTTTGATCTCCTTTCAGGTCTTATTGTATGTGAATGCATACATTAAATTATGCTGGACACCCTCTTTAGTTCAGATCCGGTCATTTCTGTCACATGTTAGTCAGTTCTGTCACACTGCATAAAACATGAATAAGTATTCTATAAAATGAAATTTCAAATGATCCCCTATCACATTTTCTTCCAAAAGATCTTCTTTTGTAGCTACCGTCTTTGAATGAAATGTCATCTTCTTCAATTGTACTCTATATGTAATATAAGATATGCGAGAATGAAATTTACCATCAAAACCGTAAAAAACTGAAAAATTCTTTAATTGAAAAATTATGCTCAGCTGACATTGCCGCAAGTAATACCAGACTTAAGCGAAAAACCAACAACGAGAACTTCAGAGTGACTTCATCATCAAATACAGGCGTGACAGGACTGACACTTCGCAACAACTTTTAGAGCTTCTACTAGGAGAAAAAAATTGAAAAACTCAAAATTCAGCTCGGCCGTTTTAGGGATGGGTTCTCAAACGTTTTCTTGAACGAAAAAAAGTTTTTCCAGCGGATTTTAATTACATCGATTTGAAAAAATTTTCTTGAGTCAATTTGTCCGCCGTGTTGAAAAGTGGCCGTATACAGCCACAGTTTGCGAGCGAAGCGAGCAACATTCCCTACATACCACACTAAACTTTTCGTGGTTCCACGTAGTTTTATAAGATTTAATTTGTTTGTAAGAATTTCCAACAGAAAAAAACGTCTGCCAAGTTGGGTGGGCAGTATAACTTCCTCAAGCGACCTAAGCGAGCAACATCCCCTACAGAGGTTAAACCTACCCTTAGGGACCTACCGTTTGCGAGCGAAGCGAGCAACATCCCCTACACACGTTAAACCTACCCTTAAACATCCCCTACATGTTTCAATTGTAATACATCGCATGTATACATCCCACACTTTGCGAGCGAAGCGAGCAACATTCCCTACATGCCACTCCTTGCGAGCGAAGCGAGCAATCTAATGGGGGGTCCGGACGGGGAGGCGAGCGTAGCGAGCCGGAGCGGCTAGTTATTAATAAGAATGAAACTCCGTTTGTCTGTCTGTCTATTTGTCTGTCGTGTCTATGCACGGCCAAACGGCTGAGGGGGGGGAGTCTACGGGTGGGGGGATCTTCTTGGGATTTTCCAAAAGTGGGAGCGAGCGAATTTAAAATTGTTTAATCCCACCCGAACCATGGGCCGTAGGGCGGGAGGGGGGTCGAAGTTCTGGTTAATGTGCGCTTTTTCCACTTCCCCGCTTCCCCTACCCCTCTAAACGGCCGTCGAAAATTCCGGAAAAATACCGGTTTCGTAGGTTTTCCTACGAGGAAGACGACGGCGCGATCGGATCGCGAAAAAAGTATCGGGAAATGCGTAAAAAAAATGCGAGAGTACGGACCCGTTTTCTCGAAAATTCCGACGAAAAACTTGGTTTTTTCCGATTAAAATATACCCCATAAAGGTACGTTTTTCGGAACGGTTTTCGCGGGCGAAATAAAGGTTTGATCCCGCCGAATCTGAATCCGAAATCGGATATCGAAAAAAGTGACGGGCAGTCGGTCAAATTGCGAGGGGAAGCGAGACTAAGCTATTAAAATGAGAAATTATATGTGCTGTGGACGCGAGAAGGCTCTAGGAAGACAGACGTGTTTGGGGTTCGATAACTCAGGTACAGGTTTCGGTGTTTGGGTGTTGCGAGCAGGTGGGTTTTCCCCATTCGCCCTTCTAGGGTCATAAAATAATGGCCTACCTATGAAGAAATAGAACTGGAAAACAAATACGTACAAACATTCAACATCTGACTGTACTGTTAGTACTGAAGTGTTCTAAAAACTATATTTTCGTGGTTCCACATAATGTACCGCGTTTGATAGTAATTTCTGACAGAAAAAAACCTCTGCCAAGTTGGGTGGGCAGTATAACTTCCTCACACGAGCGAAGCGAGCAATATCTCTACATACCACACTTTGCGAGCGAAGCGAGCAACATTCCCTTCATGCCATACTTTGCGAGCGAAGCGAGCAATATTCCCTACATGCCATACTTTGCGAGCAAAGCGAGCAATATTCCCTACATGCCATACTTTGCGAGCGAAGCGAGCAATATTCCCTACATGCCAAACTTTGCAGCAATACCTTGCGAGCGAAGTGAGCAACATCCCCAAATAAACTTTTTTGTGGTTCCACGTAGTTTTATAAGATTTAATTTGTTTGTAAGAATTTCCAACAGAAAAATACGTCTGCCAAGTTGAGTGGGCAATATAACTTCCTCAAGCGAGCGAAGCGAGCAGCATCCCCTACAGAAGTTAAACCTACCCTTAGAGATCTACCGTTTGCGAGCGAAGCGAGCAACATCCCCTACATGTTTCAATTGTAATACATCGCATGAATACAGCCACACTTTGCGAGCGAAGCGAGCAATTTAAGGGGGGTCCGGGGGGCTTGCCCCCCGGCTGGACGTGGAGGCGAGCGTAGCGAGCCGGAGCGGCTAGTAATCTATACTATTAATAAGAATGAAACTCCGTTTGTCTGTCTGTCTGTCGTGTCTATGCACGGCCAAACGGCTGAGTGGGGGGAGTGTACGAGTGGAGGGATCTTCTTGGGATTTTCCGAAAGGGGGAGCGAGCGAATTTAAAATTTTCTAATCCCACCCGAACCATGGGCCGTTGGGCGGGAGGGGGGTCGAAGTAAGAATTAATGTGCGCTTTTTGGACTTCCCCGCTTCCCCTACCCCTCTAAACGGCCGTCGACAATTCCGGAAAAATACGGGTTTCGTAGGTTTTCCTACGAGGAAGACGACGGCGTGATCGGATCGCGAAAAAAGTATCGGGAAATGCGTCAAAAAAATGCGAGAGTGCGGACCCGTTTTCTCGAAAAGTCCGACGAAAAAATAGTCTATCTCTATCTATACTATTAATAAGAATGAAACTCCGTCTGTTTGTCTGTCTGTTTGTCTGTCTGTCGTGTCTATGCACGGCCAAACGGCTGAGTGGGGGGAGTGTACGAGTGGGGGGATCTTCTTGAGATTTTCCGAAAGGTGGAACGAGCGAATTTAAAATTGTCTAATCCCACCCGAACCATGGGCCGTAGGGCGGGAGGGGGGTCGAAGTAAGAATTAATGTGCGCTTTTTGGACTTCCCCACTTCCCCTACCCCTCTAAACGGCCGTTGACAATTCCGGAAAAATACGGGTTTCGTAGGTTTTCCTACGAGGAAGACGACGGCGCGATCGGATCGCTAAAAAAGTATCGGGAAATGCGTAAAAAAAATGCGAGAGTACGGACCCGTTTTCTCGAAAAGTCCGCCGAAAAACTTGGTTTTTTCCGATTAAAATATACCCCGTAAAGGTACGTTTTTCGGAACGGTTTTCGCGGGCGAAATACAGCTTTGGGTCCGCCGAATCTGAATCCGAAATCGGATATCGAAAAAAGTGACGAGCAGTCGGTCAAATTGCGAGCGGAAGCGAGCAAAGCGATTAAAATGATTGTGCCGTGGACGAGAGAAGGCTCAAGAATTGACGTGAAGGGTTCGATGACATAATGTTGCGAGGCGAGCAGGTATACATAGGTATACCTTGCGAGCGAAGCGAGAGCCATTTCAACAGAATAAATACGGACTTTGTCCTACACATATACAATTATACCTTGCGAGCGAAGCGAGCAACATCCCCGAATAAACTTTTCGTGGTTCCACGTAGTTTTACAAGATTTAATTTGTTTGTAAGAATTCCCAACTGAAAAAAACGTCTGCCAAGTTGGGTGGGCAGTACAACATTCCCTAATAAACTTTTCGTGGTTCCACGTAGTTTTATAAGAATTAATTTGTTTGTAAGAATTTCCAACAGAAAAAAACGTCTGCCAAGTTGGGTGGGCAGTATAACTTCTTCAAGCGAGCGAAGCGAGCAGCATCCCCTACAGAAGTAAAACCTACCCTTAGGGATCTACCGTTTGCGACATTTCCTACATGCCACACTTTGCGAGCGAAGCGAGCAACATTCCCTACATGCCACACTTTGCGAGCGAAGCGAGCAATTGAATGGGGGGTCCGGGGGGCTTGCCCCCCTGCTGGACGTGGAGGCGAGCGTAGCGAGCCGGAGCCGCTAGTTATTTATAAGAATGAAACTCCGTCTGTCTGTTTGTCTGTTTGTTTGTCTGTCGTGTCTATGCACGGCCAAACGGCTGAGTGGGCCGGATCTACGAGTGGGGGGATCTTCTTGGGATTTCCCAAAAGTGGGAGCGAGCGAATTTAAAATTGTTTAATCCCACCCGAACCATGGGCCGTAGGGCGGGAGGGGGGACGAAGTAAGAATTAATGTGCGCTTTTTGGACTTCCCCGCTTCCCCTACCCCTCTAAACGGCCGTTGACAATTCCGGAAAAATACGGGTTTCGTAGGTTTTCCTACGAGGAAGACGACGGCGCGATCGGATCGCGAAAAAAGTATCGGGAAATGCGTCAAAAAAATGCGAGAGTACGGACCCGTTTTCTCGAAAAGTCCGCCGAAAAACTTGGTTTTTTCCGATTAAAATATACCCCATAAAGGTACGTTTTTCGGAGCGGTTTTCGCGGGCGAAATACAGCTTTGGGTCTGCCGAATCTGAATCCGAAATCGGATATCGAAAAAAGTGACGTTAAGTCGGTCAAATCGCGAGCAGAAGCGAGAAGAAGCGTTTAACATCAGAAATTAATTTTGCCGTGTTTGCGAGAAGGCTCAACAAAGACGTCAAGGGGCTCGTCAGGTATTTCACAATGTTACCTGCAGGCCTATTTCAAAAGAATAAATACGGGTTTTTTCCTACCTATATACAGGTATAGCTACCTTGCGAGCGAAGCGAGCAACATCTCCGAATAATCTTTTTGTGGTTCCACGTAGTTTTATAAGATTTAATTTGTTTGTAAGAATTTCCAACAGAAAAAAACGTCTGCCAAGTTGGGTGGGCAGTATAACTTCCTCAAGCGAGCGAAGCGAGCAGCATCCCCTACAGAAGTTAAACCTACCCTTAGAGATCTACCGTTTGCGAGCGAAGCGAGCAACATCCCCTACACACGTTAAACCTACCCTTAGGGATCTACCGTTTGCGAGCAAAGCGAGCAACATTCCCTACATGCCACACTTTGCGAGCGAAGCGAGCAAAATTCCCTACATGCCACATTTTGCGAGCGAAGCGACTGGACGTGGAGGCGAGCGTAGCGAGCCGGAGCGGCTAGTACTATTAATAAGAATGAAACTCCGTTTGTCTGTCTGTTTGTCGTGTCTATGCACGGCCAAACGGCTGAGTGGGGGGAGTGTACGAGTGGGGGGATCTTCTTGGGATTTTCCGAAAGGGGGAGCGAGCGAATTTAAAATTTTCTAATCCCACCCGAACCATGGGCCGTTGGTCGGGAGGGGGGTCGAAGTAAGAATTAATGTGCGCTTTTTGGACTTCCCCGCTTCCCCTACCCCTCTAAACGGCCGTGGACAATTCCGGAAAAATACGGGTTTCGTAGGTTTTCCTACGAGGAAGACGACGGCGCGATCGGATCGCGAAAAAAGTATTGGGAAATGCGTCAAAAAAATGCGAGAGTACGGACCCGTTTTCTCAAAAAGTCCGACGAAAAACTACGTTTTTTCCCATTAAAATATACCCCGTAAAGGTACGTTTTTCGAAACGGTTTTCGCGGGCGAAATACAGCTTTGGGTCCGCCGAATCTGAATCCGAAATCGGATATCGAAAAAAGTGACGAGAACTCGGTCAAAATGCGAGCAGAAGCGAGGCGAAACGATTAATAGCAGAAATTATTTGTGCCCCGGACGCGAGAAGGCTCTACGATGACGTCAAGTGGTTCGATGTCACAATGTTGCGAGGCGAGCAGGTATACACATAGGTACCTACCTTGCGAGCGAAGCGAGAGCCATTTCAACAGAATAAATACGGACTTTGTCGTACACATATACAGGTATACCTTGCGAGCGAAGCGAGCAACATCCCCGAATAAACTTTTCGTGGTTCCACGTAGTTTTATAAGATTTAATTTGTTTGTAAGAATTCCCAACTGAAAAAAACGTCTGCCAAGTTGGGTGGGCAGTATAACTTCCTCAAGCGAGCGAAGCGAGCAGCATCCCCTACACACGTTAAACCTACCCTCACGGATCTACCGTTTGCGAGCAAAGCGAGCAACATGCCCTACATGAAACACTTTGCGAGCGAAGCGAGCAACATTCCCTACATGCCACATTTTGCGAGCGAAGCTATTAAAATGAGAAATTATATGTGCCCCGGACGCGAGAAGGCTCTCGGAAGACGTGTTTGGGGATCGATGACTCAGGTGGGTTTTCCCCATTTGCCCTTCTACGCTCAAAAAATAATGGCCTACCTTTAGAAAACTTCTTACAACATTCAACATCTGACGGGTTGCGAGCAGGTACACAGGTATACAGCTATACCTTGCGAGCGAAGCGAGAGCCATTTTATTAGAATAAATACGGGTTTTTTCCTACACATATACGGCAATACCTTGCGAGCAAATCGAGCAACATACCCGAATAAACTTTTCGTAGTTCCACGTAGTTTAATAAGATTTAATTTGTTTGTAAGAATTTCCAACCGAAAAAAACGTCTTCCAAGTTGGGTGGGCAGTATAACTTCCTCAAGCGAGCGAAGCGAGCAGCTTCCCCTTCAGACTTTAAACCTACACTTAGAGATTTACCGTTTGCGAGCGAAGCGAGCAACATCCCCGAATAAACTTTTCGTGGTCCAACGTAGTTTTATAAGATTTAATTTGTTTGTAAGAATTCCCAACTGAAAAAAACGTCTGCCAAGTTGGGTGGGCAGTATAATCTCCCCTCCGCCCTTCTAATGGCCTACCTTCAAGTATACATCCCCAAATAAACTATTCGTGGTTCCACGTAGTTTTATAAGATTTAATTTGTTTGTAATTGTACATGTTTCAATTGAAATACATCGCATGTATACAGCCACACTTTGCGAGCAAAGCGAGCAACATTCCCTACATGCCACACTTTGCGAGCGAAGCGAGCAATTTAAGGGGAGTCCGGGGGGCTTGCCCCCCGGCTGGACGTGGAGGCGAGCGTAGCGAGACGGAGCGGCTAGTATAATAATATAACGACCAGGAATCGGTTCAGATCGCCGCAAAACAGATTTCTAAGAAGAATCACTATAAAAATTAAGAAGATATTTCACTTTATTTTTTACGAAAATTCGCTAAAATCCGTATTTTTGCCTAATCAAAAAATCAACCATTCCAAAAGAAAGTATGGGTTTGGTGAATATAGAGCTCAAATTTCAAAAATTGTGCTAAAGATATCACCAAATATTATGACATAAATGTCTTGAAATCGTGAAGCTTCCTTTCTTAAGAAATTTATTACAGGGACACAGTTGATACAGTACAAATTAGAATATTTGGTAATTTTTGAATAAAATTGTGCTTCAAATGTAAACTTGAAGTTCATTCAAATGTGCTTAAATTGTTTGAATAAAACAAAATTAGAACATTATTGAGAAAACATTTTGAATGCCATAGATCCTATTTTTTAGATACCTACGACACTAATAATATTAATAACTCCACGCTGTTTTTTCTCCACTAAATCCATGTATTTAATTCCAATACAATGTACTAGGTAATAGTGTTTTAAATACGAATTTCAAAGATGAAAAATGTTGAGTGTAGACAGGGTTATTTGAAGACAAACCAAAATTAGAAGTTTTTCTTAATATCCTGAAAAACTTTATTACTCCGCTTGCGGAGGTCCTAAATCTCTATCTCTATCTATACTATTAATAAGAATGAAACTCCGTCCGTTTGTCTGTTTGTCTGTCCGCGCTATGCACGACCAAACGGCTGAGTGGGCCGGATCTACAAGTGGTGGGATATTCTTGGGATTTCCCAAAAGTGGGAGTGAGCGAATTTAAAATTGTCTAATCCCACCCGAACCATGGGCCGTAGGGCGGGAGGGGGGTCGAAGTAAGAATTAATGTGCGCTTTTTGGACTTCCCCGCTTCCCCTACCCCTCTAAACGGCCGTCGAAAATTCCGGAAAAATACCGGTTTCGTAGGTTTTCCTACGAGGAAGACGACGGCGCGATCGGATCGCGAAAAAAGTATCGGGAAATGCGTAAAAAAAAATGCGAGAGTACGGACCCGTTTTCTCGAAAATTCCGACGAAAAACTTGGTTTTTTCCGATTAAAATATACCCCATAAAGGTACGTTTTTCGGAACGGTTTTCGCGGGCGAAATAAAGGTTTGATCCCGCCGAATCTGAATCCGAAATCAGATATCGAAAAAAGTGACGGGCAGTCGGTCAAATTGCGAGGGGAAGCGAGACTAAGCTATTAAAATGAGAAATTATATGTGCTGTGGACGCGAGAAGGCTCTAGGAAGACAGACGTGTTTGGGGTTCGATAACTCAGGTACAGGTTTCGGTGTTTGGGTGTTGCGAGCAGGTGGGTTTTCCCCATTCGCCCTTCTAGGGTCATAAAATAATGGCCTACCTATGAAGAAATAGAACTGGAAAACAAATACGTACAAACATTCAACATCTGACTGTACTGTTAGTACTGAAGTTTTCTAAAAACTATATTTTCGTGGTTCCACATAATGTACCGCGTTTGATAGTAATTTCTGACAGAAAAAAACCTCTGCCAAGTTGGGTGGGCAGTATAACTTCCTCACACGAGCGAAGCGAGCAATATCTCTACATACCACACTTTGCGAGCGAAGCGAGCAACATTCCCTTCATGCCATACTTTGCGAGCGAAGCGAGCAATATTCCCTACATGCCATACTTTGCGAGCAAAGCGAGCAATATTCCCTACATGCCATACTTTGCGAGCGAAGCGAGCAATATTCCCTACATGCCAAACTTTGCAGAAATACCTTGCGAGCGAAGTGAGCAACATCCCCAAATAAACTTTTTTGTGGTTCCACGTAGTTTTATAAGATTTAATTTGTTTATAAGAATTTCCAACAGAAAAATACGTCTGCCAAGTTGAGTGGGCAATATAACTTCCTCAAGCGAGTGAAGCGAGCAACATCCCCTACATGTTTCAATTGTAATACATCGCATGAATACAGCCACACTTTGCGAGCGAAGCGAGCAATTTAAGGGGGGTCCGGGGGGCTTGCCCCCCGGCCGGACGTGGAGGTGGGCAGTTGGGTGGGCAGTATAACTTCCTCAAGCGAGCGAAGCGAGCAGCATCCCCAACAGAAGTTAAACCTACCCTGAGATCTACCGTTTCCGAGCGAAGCGAGCAACATCCCCTACATGTTTCAATTGTAATACGGGTTTTTTCCTACACATATATACAGCAATACCTTGCGAGCGAAGTGAGCATCATCCCCTAATAAACTTTTCGTGGTTCCACGTAGTTTTATAAGATTTAATTTGTTTGTAAGAATGAGCAACATTTCCTACATGCCACACTTTGCGAGCGAAGCGAGCAACATTCCCTACATGCCACACTTTGCGAGCGAAGCGAGCAATTCAATGGGGGGTCCGGGGGGCTTGCCCCCCGGCTGGACGTGGAGGCGAGCGTAGCGAGCCGGAGCGGCTAGTAGGCAATAATAATGAAAGAAAATGATGAGATCCTTAAACTGTGGATATTTAGATATACAAAAATTAAAGGTTGGCGTCATTGAGATCAAAGGGGATAAGGGGGGTCATCGAGATTTTCGGATGGTTGTCTCATCACAGTGGTCCAAAAGTCGGAAATTTTGGACTATAGTATGTTCTCTGTATGTTCATATCGGAAATTTCACGCTGATTCCGAATTTACGTTATCTTCTAATACCTAATATTCAAGTTCCACTTGATTTTTTGCGAAAAAATGAAACCAACTTATGAATGAAAAACCACTTTTTTCAACAAAAATTCACACAAAAAATGGAACCAAAGCTGTGGTGGTCCATGATGGGCTGTGAATTCAATATTGCGGTTTTGTTTTGGTCATGGTGAATGCAATCCAACCGGGATTAGGTGCGACCAGGTGCGACCCACCGTTTACCGCATATTATAATGTAAATCTGTCGCAGCATCATTAGTAATTTTGTTAATGTAATTGAATCAATATCTCACTTTTATTGAATAAATTATTATTTCATAATAACAAATTGAGCATCAGGAATATGTAAGTACATCATGAAAGTATATAAAGAAACCCAAGACACGTGCATGGTGCTGTCTTCTTCGCAATCAACTGCTCAATTTTCTTCGATATGGTGATAAAGGAGGTTTTTAGTTTCAACCTCCAACTCTGTTGTGGGTTGACTCTCGAGTTGTTGATGAGTGGATCCGAAGAAATGATTAAATTATGGATTATACCCTCGTTTGTCATATTGACCTGTTTCTCTTTAATAATATAGTCTGAAACGTTTAAAATCTTTGTTCCTGCTTTCTTGAGCTTCCTACGTGGGTTGATCTATCGGTATTGAAATGGATTCCAGAATTGAGATGGGGGTTGAAGCTAAAAACCTCCTTTACGACCACGACGGAGAAAATGAAATAGAGGATTGCAATGAAGACAGCACTATGCACGTGTCTTGAGTTTATTCATATACCTTCATGACGTAGTTACAAAATGTTCAATTTGTTATTATGAAATCACAATTTTGTCGATAAAATTGAAATATTGATTCAGTTAGATTACCAAAATTAATGATTCTGCAACTTATAATCGTGTAATATGTGGCAAACGGTGGACCTCAGCTGGTCGCACCTAATTCCGGTTGGACTACATTCACCATGATCTAAACTAAATCGCAATATCAAATTCATAGCCCAGCATGGAACAGCACAGTTTTGGTACCATTTTTTGTCTGGATTGTTCTTGAATTTTTTTTTTTTTTTTTTTTTTTCAGAAAAAGTCGTAGGTATAGTTGCATTCTGATGCCCTTAATATGTGGAATATTTTTGATCAGCGTAAAATTTCCTATAAGAAAAGCTAATCGCATTTATTCTTAAATTTATTCAGATACAAATACGGTTAAATGAAGTTTAACTTCCTATGCTACACTTAGTTACTCACCGACAGAGCTGGCAATGGTCCCATTCGATGGAAACATTAATTTTCTCCAAGCTTGCCGTTGGGCAAATTTATTTATTCATTTTTTTTTTTTTCAGGTAATATCATAGGGCTGTCGATGGCAAAATATATCAAAAAGCGTGCTTTTAGAGCATGTTTTGCAAACAAATAAGTGAAACTCAAATATTAGGTACAGGAACATGGGGCATATACGGAATCAGCGTGGAATTTCCTATACAAATAGATAGAAAACATACTTTTGTCCAAAATTTTTATTCTTTGACCACTTTGCGGCGTCGCGGTGCAATGACGGCCTTTTTTGGAATCTACTTACTTGCTACCTTGAAACTGAAAGCAACACTTGTTTTGAAGGGTGGATGGGGGTAAATATTTTTTATTCGATTAAAAACGTCTATTATCAAATACAACAAACTAAAATCATGATTATTGTCACCATTGATATTGTGGGTTACAGAAGTAAGCTGCATCCTTCTTCGGAATCGTTAGAATGGACGTATTTGAATCAGTTGTAGCTACAGTGATTTCAAAATACAAAGAACTCGTGCGTTCCGGAATATCCGAGCGCTCCGCATTTACCCCGAACTACTGGAACCTCATCAAAACTCTTTCTCAGGGGTCGGAAAACTTTTTCTCATTTCACAACTTTAATTTTTCACGAGGACCATCGAACTTCATCCACCCGTGTTGAAGCTAGTTCTAACGGTGTTATCTTTCAAGGTAATCCCATCAATGATTCTCTTAACTTCGGGAAACCTAAAAAGTTCTTCTGGGAGGGCAGGTCTTTGAGAACTGGATACGCTTTGTCAACGAAGCCATTGTTCGAGCGAGTTCTCCAACTCCGGGTCAAAAAAACGTAATCTTTATCAGCCATTCGGGTGGAGGTTTTTCTTGAAGGAAAAGTTATAAATCACGAGATTCCGACCATCTTATAAAATAAAGAAAGCGAACAAGTCTCCTACCAACATTTACAAGGTAGGGTGGGAATAAAAAGATGGTTTTTCTCTGGATCACGATTGGGATTGGAAGCTTTTGCGGATAAAAAGCGGGTACAGAACTTGTTGTAACACCAAGTAAATTACTGTTCTTCCCAATAAAATACATTTAGAAGTTCTCGGTAACACCTCACTAACAATTCTTTGAAAAGTATTTAGTGGTTTCCATCCTAATGTGTACTGATCATTCAAGGTTTTGTCCCTTCAGCTAGACTATTAAAACAAAACAAAAAATATTATTACACAATGGTTTCTCATTTCTGTGCTAGATAGCCCTTCTACGCAGATCATTGGTCTATAATTATTATGCCCCGTATGTAATATATGATTAGAACTTGGCACATTGTGCCTCCGAGAAGGGCTCACACTTTTACAGTTCTAAGACCCCGCAATTTTACGCTACACAGTAAATGAGTTTTGAAAAAACGGGAAAATGATGCTTGATGGAATTTAAGCTTGCGCATACGCTGAGTGATTCGGGTACAACGAAACTCATAAGAGACCATCTTCAACCTAACCCGCACATTCCATGAAATTTCATAGGAATCGGTTGAATATTGTGGAAATTAGGCTTGTTACAAGGATTTGCGGACATATACACTCAAACACACACAACACACGCATACACACACAAAGATAAAAGGAGAAAGATACGGATCGAAAGTTGATCAGAATAGACTGAAACGTAAAATGCGAGTGGAAATTTTATCACTTTAAAAAAAAAAAAAAAAAAAAAAAAAAAAAAAAAAAAAAAAAAAAAAAAAAAAAAAATAATAATAATAATAATAATAATAATAATAATAAAAATCGGTGGTGACTACAACTTTTCAAAATCTCTCGAAAGTGAAAAACAATGCTTCCGCTACTTGTAGGTAGACTTGAGAGCAATTTAATACATGAAATTTAATATTTAGGTATCAATACTTCACTAGTAGGTACATCCGCACAGACAATTGTTAATCTACTCGATTTCGCAACGTTATATATATATTAGATTCCATTGGAACTATATCATCACACCAATGGACACACATCTCTCGGAGATGGTTCCAGCAGAAAGAAGAGAGAAGAAGAAGAACAAGGAACTATATCACCTGATAATTCCAATATTGGCATTATAACAGTTGATATTTACAAGGCAATTTGGATGTATTTCAGTATTACTATCTAGCGATCTTTGATGGAATTAAGAGCTTGATCGGCTTCTCAATAGATCCGCTAGTAGCGCATTAAAAATCGTGCTTAGAAATTTGAAGGTGTTTTTCGATGTTCGAGCCCTTAGGGAAAACGAACCGCTTAACGTACAGCGTTGCGATTGACAAGCAAAAAATCATTCCTGTTACCCTGAAAGTTTTTGAGATCTCAATTTTGGAATGTTCATCCCTTTAATACTACCCTTTAGGGTTGACACAAATTGATGCCGGGCTTCTAGGTTCATCTAGACCCCAAAGGCAAATTTTAACGCAAGATTCATGAAGTTTGGTCAATGAATTTTTGAGGAAAGACGCGGACGGACGGATTTTTGGTTTATTATTTTCAATAATGAACATTTGAAATCGACGTAGAAAAAATTTTTAACCCCCCATTGAAAATTTGCTGGTTTACGTTTCAAGACATGTAGGATCCAAAAATCGAGAAAAAAAAATCCGTCCGTCCGCCGTCCGCGGTTTTTCTCCGAAAATACTTGACCAAACTGTATGCAACTTGTGCTAAAACTCACATTTGGGATCTAGATGGTCCTAGAAGCTCGGCACCAATTTTTATCAACCCTAAAGGGTTGTATTAGAGGGCCAAACATTCAAAAAATCCAAATCTCAAACACTTTTCATATAACAGTAATAATTTTTTGCTTGTTTTTTTAAATTCGATTTTTGGATTCTACGCATCTTGAAACGTACCTAAACAATAAATTTTCTTGTGGAGGGGGTTAAATTTTATTTATTTATTAGGTATTGAAAATAATTATTGGTGAAAAAAATAAACCAATAAAAGCGACGGTTGAAAAACGAGCCATCTGCAACTAAGATACAAGTTACACTTTAGACAACTACGAAGACAGAAACTGTATCAGCGAATTATAAAATATTCAACACAACCTTACTTAAGACAATCGCATTCTAAATGCCAATGCGGTCTCTTATCACTCTCAAGACTGGACAAAGGTTTTGAAAAATCATGCGTTCCAGAAGCACCAAAAATACGACCGCGCTGCTGAAGATATTAGGGGCTCTTTCACTCCATTAGTGGGTACATGTGATCGGGTGATTCATCGGGAATATGATATTTTTATAAATCGTTTGGCAAATGTATTTAGCGGCGAAATGGGACAAACCAGCAAGGTATTGGGATGGGTTCGAGTCAACACCCAAATATCAATAATAAGGGCAGTTTCTCTTCGGATTAGAGGGTGCAGGAGATCGATTCGGTCCTTTGGAGTTTTCACTAGATAGGCTTTCCTCGCAGAAATTGGTCTATATATAGTTATTGATGAACGGAGGATAAGGTAGTTCACGCAAAAAACTCATTACAACATTATATTATAGCATAAGTACAACACCTACCGTAATAAAAACAATGAAATGTAATGAAATCTCTATCCACAATTCACTATCCCATCTATAGGTAGAAGAAGTTACAACAAATTTGATATCATGACATGAAAATTCCATGATGATTTAATCAGTTGATTCGAGCGTTGTAGTTTTTAATGGGATTTTAACTGTGATTGCATCAGTTCCCATTCGCATTCTTATTGGTGTCATTTTTCCTCACGAACAAAGGTAGGCAGCAGTTGAGAATAATCATTATATTCGTATACCTACCTAATCTTCGAAAATCTAAATATTCTCGCCTTTCAGAGCTTGTTGACCAATTCAGTCTGTCTGTGTGTATCAGACCCAATCTTCACTCTCAGGTACTAAGTTTAAGTCTGATTTTGATAAAAATTTTAGGGATCAAGGAGTCAGCTAGTAGACGCTCATCTAAGTATAAAGTTCCTTGCTGTCGGATCAATTAATAATATTGTGTGTAAATGTGAACTTCCATTTGAGCTGTCGGTCCGATTTCGTTCGAAGTCAGGTGCTCCCTCATGGATTTTAGTGCGGTCCGTTGAGTATGTATATTAACTACCGCGCTTGCCAAAACTAAAATTGGTTGACACCGGTGAAACCTAAGACAAATGGACGTGTGACGGACTTTGGTGACATTTTCAGACAGTGTGTAGCCTATAGTAGGATGTATTCCGTTGCGTTGGTAGTAGTATCCATTGCGTACGCAAAAACCTGAATTTGGTTTTTTACTACGATGTCTTTACAGTATTGCGTGTACTGATAAATAGTTTTGACTAATAATTTGATCTTCAACTAACTATATGTATTAACAATTTTTAACTGTTCATTGCGAATCATTAGGTAACTTGAAAATTTTTCAAATATCGATAATACCGAGTAAAAATAATGCAAATTGGGCCGGTTTAGACCGTATAACTCGTGTCATGCTAGTTAGGATGTGATGTTAAACCCTTAGTTTGATGCAATCGTTACCACGATGGAGCTCCCAAGTTGTTTTTATTACCTAACGACATAAAATATATTGATAGCTATGATTCAACAAATTTTACTACTCGTTTTGATTGAGGAGAGGCTTTCGAGGAAACCTCGAAGCTTAGGTGGTCATGACGGCAGAGTTTACGAGGGCTCTGAAGCCCGTAATAAGTTGTGTTCTTAACAAGGGGAAACAGCTCCTCTCTAGTGGGTCGTAGGAATCTGAGACGGCGGGCTGCAAGCACTTGATCACAGTCCGGCCTTCTGTATACCTACCTCTCCTTCATATATGGGAGCACGTTTCAACTTCATTGGTTTGAACATTCTCGAGCATAGAACTCCGACAAACAAACAAACGTGTATCAACGCTGCAAGTTATAACACAAATATTTACTATTTCTGTATAAGGTAGCCCTTCTACATAAATCATTGGCCTACATTTTATTAAACCCCGTATCCTAATGTATCACTAAAACTTGGCGCTTCGTACTTTCCGAAGAACGGGTTCATACCTCCAGGACCCCACAATTTCTACGCTTTTTAACAAATGCAGAAAAAATGTAACTCACACACACACACACACACCTAGTATTTGGGTGTATATATATATATATATATATATCACGTATTGAAAATGACTCTAGGAGAGCTTGATTATATTCACAAAATTAGAAAAGATAACAGAAAAAACGTCACAAAACTATTTTTATATTTCGGCTGTTTGCCTTTTTCAAACTAACAAAGAAATTGAATAACTGTGGGAAATTTGTGGACAACGTTGTACACAAATTTCCCACAATTATTCAATTTCTTTGTTAGTTTGAAAAAGGCAAACAGCCGAAATATAAAAATAGTTTTGTGACGTTTTTTCTGTTATCTTTTCTAATTTTGTGAATATATATATATATATATATATATATATATATATATATATATATATATATATATATATATATATATATATATATATATATATATATATATATATATACATATGCGAATGCTAGGTCGGTAATGAAAGAAATTAATCTGTTAATCTGAGAGGCTCCTCAGCTGATCAGTGCGCGTCCATACCGCGTAAGTGTTTTCGAGGTTACCTAAAAGAGTTCCATCTAAATTTCAACATCCTAAGTCGATTAGGAAAAGAATTAGCCTCAGAGGTCGTTCCAAAGCAGATCGGAACGCCTCCATACTTTGTAATTTATTGTATTCTAGGTGTCCCAAAGGAGCTTCATTTCAGGTTTCAGCACAATAAGTCGATTAAGAAACAAAATTAGACTGAGGTTCCTCAGCTTATCAGTGCGCCGGTGTACACAGATACTATATTCTAAGTATATATCCCAAAGGATCTCCATTCCAAGTTTCAAATCCGTAGGTTCATAAAAAAAGAAATCAGCTTCACGGGCCCATACCGTGACCCACCTTTGTAAATGATTTGCGTAATGCAATATCGTGGTGGTCGTGCTAAAGGCTGATTTTTTTAATCAATATTCTAACTTATATATAACAAGACTTTACGAAAAATGCCTTTCTGTCCTATTATAGGTTTATAAAATTAATTTCTAACATTTCTCCCCAGGAACTGGAGCTTCTTGAGGGAGACGAAAAATAAATTAAAATGATCACATTCAGAATTTTAAAAGATTTGTTTAAGTTTATGTAGGTAACAATGTTTTACCGTATGGTTTACCTAGGTTTGCTAGGTTAGTAGCGCTAGTGAAGCAACCTGCGTCGCGTAAATAACTCCAGACGATCCAAAAAAGTAGTAGTTTATCATAATCTGTTGGTGATCAACACAGATATACTTGAGAATCAATGAGATTAAATATTAGAGTCACCCAGGCGACAAAAAATACAACTGACGCACTTACCCAAAAAAGCACTTAGCGGAATTCCCATTATGATGTATATAGTACACGTAGTCATGTTTGCTACAATATCGATGAGTTGTTTACTAATTATTTGAAAATCTGTTCCAAGTATCTAATCGGTAATTTGATTGGCTAGAGACCTAATTTTTGTGTGAACTCAATGAACTGTACGTTCCAAACTGATCTAATCGTTAGAGAGATATGGGGCTAGCCATGAATTTATAACATTTCTTAGGAGTATTAGCAATGAAACGGTTCGAGTGCTAAGACTGTAGTGACCTTACCTACCTTAGTCTAGTATCCATGGCATATTGTGTTGTGTATTGTGTCATCGATTCCCAACACCAACTAAAGTTTTCAAGGAACCTAAAAGGCCTGTGGTGACTCAACCAGTACCAAAGAGGGAGAAATAAAAGCTGAAAAAGGAGGAAAGTGGGAAGTGAGGTTGAATCCGTTTCTCCCGATGGGGTAGTAACGGAAAAAAAAAAAACCGAAGCCACTTGGTTTTCCCCTTTATGCAGATTTCGACAGGATATTGCTCGAACCCCTTTCCAAACCCTTCGCAACTCTTTTGTTTTTACTTTCAATCGGGGTCATTACCATCGCAAAACGTGCCTGATTTGAGAATAATGCGTATAGCCCTGGGTCAATCCGCGGAAGACCCAGTGCGTTGATGTAAACGACCTATTAGAAAACTTCGGAATCGTTGGATCCCCCATAAATTTTTACTTAAATGAGATCCCAATCGGTTTATATTAGTCCCAAGAGTTGAAATCTTCACCTCAACTCTATTATATGGAGCATGTACGCTAGCCACAATATTCTATTATATGAATAACATCGGTTTCATCTCCAAAATGCAAATTCAAAAATGTGATTTTTTTAAAACTTGAAGTGATAGAAAATTACCATGAGGAAAAAATATATTGGTAATTAATGCATGCATTACAGGAACGATCCTGAGCGTGTGTTGTACATGATTTTGGTAAAAATGGCGAATAGATCATGTTTTACTAATAACCCAACATGAATATGCGCTAGCAACCCCTCATCCTTTCTCATTCACAACCATGATAAAGTATGAACTGCTTTCATGGACACATTTCGGAATAACATTTCTTTATTTGGACAGTTCAGATTATAAACAAGCTTTATTTTCAAAAAATTCATATATTTAAATTTGATTTTTAACAAACGCTATCGAATATTAATCTCCCTGAAGAATCCCCAGTTCCTGGGGAAAAGCGTTGGAGTTTGATTAAAAAAAAAAAAAAAAAAAACTCGTCCCTTCGGGCCACCCTGGACCTCCCGGTTGCTCTCCGCTTTGAGCCTTCGACTAAAACGTTAAAACGTGACAAACGCTTTCTTCCCGCTAATTCGTAAATGTAAATAAATTTAAAACTTCGACCTAAATGTTTTACACTTCCGGGTAAAGTTTGCGGGCAGTTAGCTCAAGGCTAAAGCATGTTCCATGCTAAAACAATTTAAGGACAGAAGGCCTTTTTTATAAAAACATGTAGGAATGACAGATGCACGAAAATTTTTTGAAAATATCACAATGTATAAGTATCAGCCCCTACAATCATTGGGAAAGGAATCACTGTGAGACCAAGTACTTCGACCATAACAGAAAATTGATGAAATCCAAGATTTTTTGCACATCTAAACCAAAAGATCGTGATTTATTGGAACTAATCCCTCAATTTACCTCAACGATAATAAACTTGACACTCCCAAGGTTTGTTGTATAACGACTGGATTTCTAATACAATAAAGAAGAATGATGAAAATACGTCGACAATTGTAGCCTGGGCAGCGCCCCAAAGGATCGGTTCCCCTCCCCCACACCACTACCATGTCGATGGCAGATCCAATATTGAACAACTAGATTACAACTGGGATGGATCAAAAAATAATAACAAAAATCAGTCAATAATAGTAATGGATGCAGCTTATTGGGATCCGGTATTACATCCCTCCCCCCTCCACCTGCTCACCGATGGCAATTCAAAATTTTCCAAGGTTTTTCTGCACAACTAGACGAAACTCGAGATCGATCGTAATGATCAGCATTTCACTTAATCTTGAGATAAACCATTCAGTCTTTGAAAATTTCATAAAATTGGGATGAAAACTGTATAAATCATCCATGGATTTTAGTTGAAACTGTATTGTATAAGTACCGTCTGTAATAACTATTTCATGTTTGATGAATGATAGATCGAAATACATTTTTAGGGTATATGTAGATCATAAACTATAGGGTCATATCAATCCACTCCAAGTTTTACCTTACTACATTCCAAATTGAATTTAACAACAGTTCCGTCCCTTTCCACACCTAAGAGAGCCTGGCAGGGAAGCTACTGAAGATGGCAAGCCGCTTTTACCAGTGACAATCTGCTTCCGTCACATTTCGAAAGAATTAGTCATCGGCACGTGACCAGCTGAAAGCGCTCTAAAGCTACGTAATTTTGTTATTAGGTACTCGTATTAAATCTACAATACATCAAAATTAAGGGTCTATTTCAATATTTGAATTCCATAAATATTTCAATCTGCAAGAATCTCTCAGTCGTGAACGCTGAAATTCGGAATGATATTGATGGGTACGAGTCATTGGCACATGACCAGATGAAAGAGGTCTGAAGTTAATTTTTTTACAATTAAATCTACAAGACATTCAGATAACGAAATTATGTTCGTTCCTTTATTTTGGTTCCAAAAACCTTTCAACCTACGATTATCTAATATGTTACAGCTTGTAGGTATAGATTTATATGAGCAGTGAATCAGCCATAAGAGTTTTGGCTTGGATTCAGACTTTTGCTTCACGACTGATCATCAGTTCTGCTTTCCCCCGTAAAATCGGATAAAAACAAAGTTTTTAATACGTCCTAAACCCTAAACAAAAACAGAAAAAAGTTGTCCATACTTTACGAGAAACTGGAAGTGCGGGAGGAGGACCGCAGGCAAACCTGAGACAAAGGCGATGTTAATAATAAACTTTGAAATGGGAAGCTAACTTTTAATAGAGCCTCGACCTGGGAGCTTAGCCGGAGGCAATCCTTTATATTTTTCGCGTCTGACTTGTCCTCTACCCCTTTTCCGTTCTCATCCTTCGATCCTTCGCCCTCTCTCTCCACCCCTCTTACTCATTCATTCGTTTTCTCCTTCTTTCACATCCTACACCACCATTCCTCTCTGATCTCTTGCTCCCTCCGTATCTTTTTCGGTAACAAGCTTTGTTTTGCCTGCCCTGTCAGCTTTGGCTAACACAAGGGTAGACCATCGTTAGACATCCATTGATATTTGTTATCGATCAGAACATAAAAACGCAATGGGTACCTGAGTAATAAATCATCGAATCCACCCTGTCCATCCCGAGTCCATCCTGATTTTATTTTAATATTTCTAAGCATGTAAAATGCTACAACCCTGTCCTTATCGCCTCAGAATGTTAAACGAAATGAGGACAAAACTTTTACATCAAATTAAATGGAAAAGTAGTTGAGCGAGAGGAATTACTCAAAACGTGGCATGGAGTGCTGCATTTTTATTTTCTTAATTTTTCAACAGTTGTTATGTTTGTTTCGATTTTTTTTTCGCATACATAATGTTTTGTTTGTCTATGAGTTCTCGAGAGATCGAGTTACAGTGGATTAACAAGTGAAGTGAGATATCGGTGCTCAAGAAGACGAACGAACGAAACCACAAAACCACCAAAATACTATGAGGATGTTTTTCAATCTTTTTATTACGGAGGGCCAAATGAAAGTTGCGCTAAAATAATAATGTGGGCCTAAGTTGTAGGATAATGAAAAAGTTCCAGTCATGAAGCATGATCGTATGAGCGAATGTTCGTAAATTATCGCACAATGTTATGTTACATGGTTTTGAAAATTGAACACATTGAGTGAAAATAAATTGTTATTTACCAATTTCATAGCACAAAACTCTTTATAAATAATAATCTGTCATTCAAAAAAGGATTGTAGAGTTTTCACTTTTTTGCAGATTTTACGTAAATTTTTAAGTAAAATTTTCAGCATAATTTTGTACATCAATTTTCGAATGTTCTATTTTATAGTTTATAATCTTTATTTGAGCAAGATTCTGCTAAAAATCTAAATTCCACGGTTTTTAGCCGTATTTTGCTATTTTTAGTGATTTTTTTAGCACTGTTTTTGAAATTTGATCAATTTAATGTACTCAAAAATGATGGTCAACGAACTCGTCCTGTTGTTTGGAAAGCTTGATTTTTGGTGCAAGAACGGAATCTCAATCCTATGGATAGTTATATTCTGGAAGGACACACTCACACCACACACACACACACACACATGAAAAAGCTCTCTAGGATTCGTTTCAGAATGCCTTAAAACAGATTTCAATGAAGAAAATTTTCAAAAATTTTCATTTTAAAAATTTTGAAGCCATTGCAATAGCTTCATTTTCCACGAAAATTCGCAAAAAGCTGTTAAGCTTGGTATAAAGTGTAAGAAAATCAGATTCAAGTCATAGTAAAATGATCAATACAGTGTGCAAAAATTACTGATAATTAAGATTAGTTCTTAATAACTTATGTGAGTGAGAAAAGACATGCTCCAAGTTAGGATTATATTTGTTTGACCCAACCCGCAGGAACGCTCCTGTGCTTGTGAATGATCGTCGCTCAAGTTGATTTAATTGATTTAGTGCATCGAATAAACGCACACAAATAGAGATCTAATCTTGCGTACGACTTTTCATTTAAAAAAAAAAAAAAAAAAAAAAAGTGTCGGAATTGCCATTGATTTATGAACTCTGTTGTTACTGGTGTTGGTTGACTGATTTCAACGAGGGGTGATGAATTTTTGGGTCCGAACCTTAAGACGTTGCACATGGCCTTGGCAAGAAATAGGTTTCAAGTGAGAATAACTGCATTTGTTGCGATAATTTTGTGACATCGCACTTGGGAGCATAATTTGTAACGCTCTTTGTCATGTCCAAGCTAAAACATGTTTTATGTTGGAGGGGAGGGGGGGGGGGGCAAGCGAGAAGTTTGCAGTCAGACCGTCCACTAATGCATAACTTATCCATACAACGCGCATTAGAGAACGGAAGAGAAGCATGTCCTGTCGGTCGGGAAATAGGACGAAACGTCGTGTCAATGATAAGTGAAAGATACAAATCTGGTAATAATATATTTGACAATAAAAGAGCAGGCTCTAAATGTAGGTGTAAATACAAGTGCTCTGATCAACTTACCAGATTAATTAATTTCACTCTTTTCAGTTTTAGCTAGCTACCAACCTATTCAGCATCGTTTGCAAAGACAGAAAGTTTCAAAAACATAAGAAAAAGGTCTTCCAACGGTAGTGCAAGGCAGATGGAAGGAGCGAAAATTCAGCGTTCTATCTCGCCCAACCATACACCGCATGTTTCCATTAACCGTTCCACACATTCTCAACCTTTGAAGTATTTACCGCCCGCGGTTCGTCTTTGTGAATGTGTGAACAGAGCAATCCGAAGATGGAAGTGCAATACTGCGATTGGTCCCCGCGCCCTACGGCAGGAGCGGAAGGTGGGAGCTTTTACAACAAGACCCAATTGGACGGGCGTTGAAGGGGAAGCGCGCATTCCTTAATGCGCTCCTAATTACCAGCTAACTCGGAGCGGAACAGGCTTAGAAGTAAGTTATAGGGCGGAGGCCTGGCTAGGGGCAAAAGGAAGATGTGTTAGTTGGGCGAGCGTGAGTGAACCGGAGGGAGGAGTTTGTGGAATTGGTTTAGCATTCCATTAACAGTTTGAAGTAGAGGTCTCAGATCGTTAATAAAAGACAAGTGGAGGCAGAGAGGCATTCGTGTTCCACAGGGAGCGAAATCTCAAATTATCATCTCGAGTTGGCGTTATCGAGTTAACCTCTTAAAAGAGTTACCGCGAGACGATGCAAACAACACCCGTTCAACGAACAGAATGGAACTCTGTCCCTAATAGTGCTGTTTGTATCAGGTGGGAAGTCATTCATACAGCACTTGACTTAAAGTTGATTGCATAGAGGATGCCAGTTACATTTGCTGATTACAATTCCCAGAGGGAGTAGTTATAAATTACTTTGAATCAGCTTGAGAACAAATACCTTGACAGTTGCGCTTCTAAAGTAGCTTTATACCGTCGACGTTCTTATTCATTAAAGGAATAATTGATAAGCTGCTTGAGTGTTTCAAAGTGTAAGTAATGATATTTTGCTTTTAATACAAAAGTTGGTACCGTAAATATACCTACTTATTACCTAGAAACTTAGCATAGATAAAAAGGACCCTCTTAGGACTCTGAAAACAACAATAACATCACTATTCAGATATTAGGTGACACCAGCTATCATTTCGTACATATAGCGTTATTCGTTACTGAAGACACAATAAAATACCATGAAAACCTCAATAATTTCATGGTCTGTTTATATAAGCAAGGGAAAGCCGGAATGATTACAGAGGTGCCTTCAATCGACTCAAACGCGATGTAAACGACTCCCGAATTGAATGTGCTCCCAACAAACAAAAGATCTGTTGGCAGTTAGTGCGGGAAGAACTTAATTCGAAAGCTCAATGCCGACAACAAAATAATAAATTAAATTGAGATGGATTTAGAGACGCTTTCTCTAATGTATTTCGTCATCATTCCTCTACACATAGTGAAGATTTCGTCGACATCCTCCAGTGTGCATCTAAATTGCCTAATGAGTTTCTTTTCCAACCAGTTACAGTTGAAGAAATATTTGCCTCTACTATCTCTGGGAAATAGCACGGCTTTGGATTTCATTGGGATCAATTCCGAAATGCTGAAGGCAGTCAATCAAGTGTGCTTGAACCTATGGTTTTCATCATTAATCGTTCATTTTGAAGTGGGAAAATTCCCTGAATGCCTCAAGAAATCAGTTGTAACTCCAATACCAAAGAAAGGTGGGTCTAAAGATTATGATGGTTTTAGACCAGTGTCTAAACAACCCCTATTTGCGAAGGTTACTGAGAATTAGGCGCTTAAGTGGTTGAATTCTTACTTGGAGGAGCAGCCTATACTTCATTCCCAACAGTTCGGGTTTCGTAAGGGTAGGATCACTAGCTCAGCTGTGATCTCACTGATCTCGATCGCACTTGCCGCCTTGGAGGACAAGAATCTGGCTTCGCTTCGTTTGTATGACCTTTCTAAGGCCGTTGACCTGGTGTCCCATGATTATTGCTTAAAAAGCTGGAGCGCTAAGTTTTTGGTGCGAGTGCTATGTCGTTTTTCGATAAATATCTGAAAGGCTGGAAGCAGATGGTCTGTTATAATGAGGTGGAGTCAAGGGAAGTGAATATCCGTTGTGGTGTGAAGCAGGGAGGTATTTTAGCTCCCTGCGCCTTTTTGATTTTCACTACTGACCTTGCATACCAATTTGTTTGTCGACGATATTACCTCGCTATTGATGGGTTCCTTTACTGATAGATCCCCCAAGTCAAAGGATTCAGTCATTAAGAAATGGTGCTCTTCCGACGCCATGATTTTGAACACTTCTAAAACCCAGGAATTGGAATTTGGCTCAAATCGTCGCCTCGACCAATCGGTTTATTTCTTTGGCCTCATGATCGATATTCGTTTATCTTGGAATCCTTGGTTCCCAAGCTGGCCTCCGTCGTTTACATGATTCGACGACTGTCCATGGTTATTTCGAGCTACGTCCTGAGAACAGTTTATTTCGTTTGCTTTGCCAGCAGAGTTGCATATATGGATACTATGGGGCAACTCAAGCCATGCTGAGAAATTTTCGGCTCCGAAAGAGGGCTGTTAGGGTCATATGTTGTCTCACTTGAAGTGAATCCTGTACGGGCTCTTTCACACGGCATCAAATCCTGACTGTACCAAGTGTGTACGTGTTGACAGCCCTCAAGTACGTAAAGTCAAACGTACTTCACACTCCCACGAATATAGCCCTAGAAGTAAAACCAATTTATGCCCGCCTTTTACCAGTCATAGTGTCTCCCTGAATTCCAGCCCCATGCAGGTTGGTGCCAGACTGTTCAACACGTTGCTACCATTAATGAGGGACCTTAGTTACCGCCCATTCTGCAGGGTGGTGAAATAGGTACTCCCTTCTACAAGCTGAACTTTATTCTCTGGACGAATACCAGCATGTGAAGTGGTTGAAAGTTTGTCCCAAGTCATATTCAATTTTTTATTTGTATCTGACTTATCTATTTATTTCATTCTAGTTTTAGTCGTTATTTTTGTACCTTTTTTGTGTTATTCCTATATTTTTGTATTACTCCTGACTTTTGTACTGCCTAACAGGCCTTTAAAGATAAAATAGATTAAAACATATTAAATAATGTTTTTATCAATCATAACACTATGTCACGTGATTTTTTGATAATTTGAGCTGAATATCACACTCTCTGTCTGTCTCTCTCTCTCTCCCTCTCTCACGCACACTTCATTGCCGATAACAGCTCTACGTGATATTTTTCTCCAATCGACCAACGCCACATTAACTAGGTATATCGTCTTGATTATCCATTAGCTTAGACGAATGTATTTGAAAATCAGTTAGCATATCTGAATCTCATTCACTCAAGCAATTTTAAAGTTTGGATAATAGCTACCCCTAGGAGCTTAATTCACATCGCGTCAACAGAAAAATGTCTCAGTGCCGATAGTGCCCTACTAGTGAAGGATCAGACAGTCATTAAATCATAAACAGCCAGTCTTAGAGAAAGTCCACTAGGGGCACAGCCTGCATTATATTTAAAAATTTTTCACCAGCTTCATTTCGAAGCCCGTTTGTAAGATAATACCTAGATGTTTCAGTTCAGAATGATTTTCGAGATTCAGACATTCATTTAATCGATAAACCCCTGACCATGAGGTATGAAGAGATGTGTCCTTCCAAAATACGAGGGTATATATTTATAAGCTCATCAAGAAACATACATTTAAGAACCGAGATAACTTTTTTATTTACTTTTTCGCTGACCGGTAATGAGCATCCGACCGCACGATAGATTAGTGGTTTTGTTATATTTTGACCGATATTAACTGATATTATGATTGACACCATGTACCTATTATCTGACTTGACCACTAAAAGCACCAAAACGTCTTGTATCGCTCAAATATCATCACACCGGGCAAGGAAGTATATCAGCAACACCTCATTTTTTACTGCATTATTCCACCAATAAATTATCAATGACGTCAAAACGTTACCCCATGTTTTCCAAGAGATTCCGGCGGTTGACTCCACTCATAATCGCCAACACTAAATCCTCTGTGGTTCGCTGACCACGAGACCTATACATACATAATCAATGATTCGTTCCATTGTGGAAGGCTCCGTCATTATACGGTGAGGGCGGCAATGGAGAGGGATGAAGCCATACAGGCCGTTACCAGCTTTTCAGAGAGGCCCCTCTGAACGAGGGATTGGTGGAGCGTTGCCCAGCGGAAATGGGATGGGGAATGAGGGATTTACTCAGGACAACATATCACGGGAGAGAGGAAAAAATCACTAAAAACCTGAAGTGATGGTTTTGAAATGGCTTTGAATGAATTTTGCATCCTGATGAAGCTGTAACAACGTTCCGCTGCCTGTATTTCCCTTATAAAACCCTTATACCTAAGCTCCCTTTTGCATATCTGAATAGAAATGTTTCCTCTATCCTTGCTTTGCAAACTCCGATTGTAAGAACGTTTGGCAAATAAATGTGGCCCTTCAGTTACTTACTTTGTGTTTAAATTATTTAGAGCCGAAAAAAATAATGTATCGAATGTAGCTATTGGCATCTAGGAAATTGGGATTGGTTGGCTAGGGATTTCTTCTTCTTTAGGGTCGATTCACACATATCCATGACGTGACATGTCCGTTGTAGTCCGTGATTCTAAGGCTTCAGTGCCATCTGTGATGGAATGTTCACTGCCATTCATGCATAACAGTACCTCTCAGTGTCAGTGCATTTCTTGCCGTCCGTGTTGTCATATTGTTCTGTTTAGTGTTCAGCGTCCTTTTCAGATTGGTTGGCTTTCAGTTTGGAAGTAATGAACTTCAGCATTCAAAACCGTGCAGCAATGGCATTATTTTTAGACAGGGAAGAGGAAAAAGAAATATGACATTAGGTTCATACCATCTGAAGGCTTAAGGGAAGGAAGGGAGAATTTGTGAAATTATATATAAAGGGTTGGTGACGACGAACGAAAATTTTATGATTATTTTAGAAAGAGCCGGAAAACATTAAGTGATTCGTTCGTGAGAGTAGTGAAATATATCACAAAAAAGACTCGTGCTGGAGACTGGCTGTTTATACAAAAGAAAGACTGGCCGTTCGTTTGAGGAAAGTTTTTGTGAATTCAGAATACAAAAATAGGTACATCGAGTTATCAATTTTGTGCTACAATAGTATTTCGTCTATCTATCTTCCTTAGGGAATTTTAGGAAAAAAAGTTATTGCAATGGATTCAAAAAATAGGTTTTTTTTTTTTTTTTGCAAATTTTCACGTATAGCAATTTGTTTCAAACAAATCTGAGTTACAAAATTTTTCGTATGCATATTAAGTAAGTGTATGACGGTTTCAGCCGTTAGAAACATGACAAAAAATTTCTTCTTTTATTAAAAACTCAGTAATCATTGCAGAAGAAACGATTAACTCGGGGGAAAAAACATTTCGAGCGGAAAAATGTTAATATACAAAGGGAAAAAATAGCGAAAACTCCGACAAAACTCTTCAATTATTTGGTAGAGTTCACGATTGCATCTTTATATAAGGAAATTAGAGGGTAGATTCGTAATATACCGTGAATTTGCTTTTACATTGTTGGTGCCACCTCGGCGCCACACATGTAGCTAGGGTGCCGTTAATGGCACAGCAGCAAGTGATTGATGACTAGTTATGGGTCATAGGACATTGATTTCAAAGTATATATGTACGTACGATATACATATACAGGGTGTTTAAAATTTAATGGACCAGCCATTTATTTTATTATTTATTTTTTGAAATATCAAAAAACTTTAAATGGTAACTCCCGTTTATTTGTATAATATATATATATATATCATTCAATCGTGAAATCGGATTTTGATTATCACGCGCCACATTGGCGCTACGACTCCTAACTATAGTTTTTCAAATAGGAACCCCACATCAACTACCTCTTGACACCGTCCGTGGCGAAATATTTTTACAATTCCTCACGGAAGCACTGAACAGCAAGGAAGTACTGGACATGTTGGAACGAGCGCCGTGTTTACCTGGACTTTCATCTCGCATATATATATATATATATAAGTTACGTCGGGTGCCGAGAGAAAAGAGTTTTTAAAAAGCACTTTCTTTATTTGGAACCGACGGAACACAAGTTTAACTAAGGAAAACGGAACGGAGATACGTAGCGTACGAGCGGAGCAACGAGACTGACTCGAACGGTGGGGGAATCAAGCTTATATAGCCTCGGTGGGCTGATTCAGCAGAAATAAAGATAGATCAGCGGTTTTGGTACTATAACACCTCCCTCCCCAAGTGGAAAACTGGAGAGAAAATTTTTCGCGAAGTTTTCTCAAATTGGAAATGATGAGTTTAATGAAATTTTAAAGTTGAGTTGAAGTGAAATTTTAAGTTCATAAGTTTTAAATTGAAGTGTTAGGGATTCAAGTTTATTGGTTTCGTTAAGTTAACTCGCTCCGTGTTCCTTGTTTTGTTAAAAAAAAAATTTTTCAATCGATGAGTTTGAGTTACAATTATTTTACAAAAAAAATTTTTTAAAAAAATTTTCAACAAAATTTTTAAAGAAAATTTTCAACAAAATTTTTAAAGAAAATTTTACAATCGATGAGTTTGAGTTACAATTATAAACACACATTATAAAAACACATTATAAAAACATCATAAAAACATTTACAAGAAACATCATAAAACATTATAAAAATCATAAAATAAAGAATCATAAAACATCATAGTCATCAATCATACAATCATTAAACATCATAAAACACATAAAACATATTTTGAAAACACAAAAAAAAATTACATAGAAAGAGATTACAAAAAAATGAGATTACAAAAAATTTACATAAATTATAATATTAGGTCAAGGGGATTTATGCAGGTTGATTTGTTATTTTGGCTCTCCCACATTTCTGTCTATAATTTATGATTGTGTACCCGAACAGTGACAATATTAATACGTAGAGTATTATAGTCCATATGCTAGGCAATATGGAGGGGTACCAATTAAGACCATCTTGGTCGTTGTCAAAAGGGTTTAAGTTTAAGTGAAAGTTGTCTAAGTTTTTGAGGTTGATGTCGTCAAAACGCATAGACATGTGAGTGAAGTTAAGGGAATCAAATTTCGGGGTAGATATGCTTAACAAAGTGGGACTCCCCGTACTGGTAAGTTTTGATGACATTAATTTGTCGTGATAATAAACTGAGTCAGAGTTGGGGTTGACGAGATGGATACCTTGTAGGGTGAGTGTTTCCGATTTATCTGAACTTTTAATCTGTAGTTGGTCCTCTTGAGGAAAAACTACCAATAATTGGTTGGTTTCGGGGACGATAGATATGTAATTTGTTGCAATTGATATTTTCGTAAATTGACAAGTACTCGTGGAGCCATTCGACAGGATGTTACGTTCACAAAAAGCATTTGCTTGTGATAACAATTCCACATTGCAATAAAATTGCTCATTAAAAATACAACGATCGGATAGTGGAAGGATCTCATTACCATTCTTCAATAGATATTTAAATTTAGGTATTACTGTAGTGTATTCTTCGTTGACATGCCAAGGTGTGGAGTATAAATAGTACAAATGATAATCAACATTTTTGTAAACTGGTAGTGTGAGGAAATACACAATTCTGTTGCTACGAATGTTACATTTTACTCTAATTAAGGACTCATAGGTCAGCAGATCAGTTAGATTTAGTGACAACTTTTGTAATTCGATTTCCAGAACGTGAGTACTTATGATACTAGGGTGTAAAATGCCTTGTTTACAAAAGGTGATTGATGTTTCGATTTCTGACAGCAGATTGAGGATGAGATTCATGGATGTTTGAAGATGATACATTATATCTTTGTAGATAAGTGTTTGACCATCAAATGAGTTTACGATAGTATTTATTTCCGCAAATTTATGTTTTATTTGGTCGCTATTAAATTGAATGGTTTGGAGGGTTTTGTTGTAATTGGTGATAAGTTGATTAACCACGGAATACTGTTGAGAGAACTTCGTTTGAAGGTTCTTATTGCGCTTATCGATATCGTTAATAATGTTGTCGAATTTTTCTTTATCATCATTATCTAAATTTCCAGTGATTGCTTTAATAACAGTTCCTAAACCATTGATCAGTCCTCGTTTCTGTCTGGTTTCTCCGTGAAGTCTTATGTTTGAAATTTTTTGTTCAACGAGCATTTGTACATGTTTGAAGAATGAACAATATTCGTCGAGTTTGTCATGGAGTTTGCGAGAATTTCGGGTTAGTCGTACGAGAGAGGAATAGTTGGAATTTAAATTGTCGACTTCTGTATAGATTCCAGTTAGTTCGTAATAGTGGGTTAGTACATGTTCTGTCTCCTCTAATTTGGCAGGTCCCAGGTCGATTGGGATTATTCCTCCACTTCTATTGAGGTTCTTGACCTCTGCACAGAGGACTGCAGTTGTAAGCAATAACCTGTAATGACGTAAGACGGAATTACATTCTATAGTTTATTTCCTAGGACCAAAATGCTGTTTTGATTTCCAAGGTCCGTGAGGGGGGGATTCTGGATCTGAATCTATGTCTGAGTCATCTGAGGTTTCTGAGGTTTCTGGAGTTTGTTTAGTACCTAACTTCCTGGGTCGTTTGATGTTGGAAATATGAATTTTCTTTCGGGTGTTGTGATGACGAGGAACGATGTCTGCCGTTTTCTTATCTACATCCAATTTGACCAAAGTTTCCTTACTGTATTTATTTTTTGTTTTGCTCATAAATTGTTTGTTTTTTACAAATATGGTTTCGGGAATATCTGGAATAATCTCTCTATTTTCGTTAGCTTTATTGATGGCTTTTTCTTTTGTTCGGGAACTGCGATTATGAATTTCGGAATACAACCTGGCTATTCGGTCCTTGTGTTTCGAGGTGTAATCGTTTAGCATTATTCGTTCTAAATCTGCTTCGAGGGGGCTACCTGGTTCTATATGACCATAAACGACTTCAAAAGGAGTAAGAGCGGTTACCGAATGAATCGAATTGTTATACGCTATTAAGGCGTATTTTACTTTTGTGACCATGGAGTCACAGGAGAATTCGGATCGGTTATTGAAGAGTCGGATATGTTCAATTAAGGTTGAGTGGAACCTTTCTATTGCTCCGTTACTATTGGGATTTTGGCTACAAATGAAATGAATTTCTACTTTGTGAAGGTTCAAGAGTTCTTTTACTAGAGACGAATCGAATTCTGCCCAATTATCGGATATTATCATTTTCGGGATACCGTGATGGGTAAAGTAAGTCAACAGATTTTTTACAACGTCGACTTGAATTGCTGGTTAAGTGATATGCTTGAGCATACTTTGAGAAAGCATCAAGGATGGTAAGGAATTTGCCACCATCTAAGGTAAACTTATCTATGTGTACTATCTCGAAAGGTCGCGTGGGTGTTGGAGTTACATTAAATTTTGGTTTAATGGGCACGCGGTCGTATTTTGTAGCCAGACAAGTCTCGCAACGGTTGATAAAATTTTGTATGGTACCTTTTTGGTTCGGCCAGAAATATGTGCGTTTGATTTTTGCATATGTTTCCGTTATGCCTCTATGATTCGTTTTCCCGATATGATAATCAGATATTATGTTTTCCACTTCGTCTTCGTTAGGGACATCCTGTACGAGATCAGTGTACTTAGTCATTTTTAAAGTTGACTCTCTAAAGACGCTCATCATCACGGATGCGAATTCTTGATAGATTTCTCCCTTATCATCATTATAGAAATACAAGGAGTATTCTATATGTGGGCGTACATATTCCTTCACAAAATCGATTACATTATTTTTGAAATTGGTTTTTGAAAATTCCACATTTATCCGAGTTTTAGTTCCGAATGGTTTTGTAATTTTTGGAGTTTTGGGATTATTCGAAACGAGTTTTATTAATATTTGGTTAAGTCCATGATTGACTATACCTTCTTTAATTGGAATGGTCAGGACTGTATTGCCTTCGGCGTTGGAGTGTATTGTATCAACGGAATCTAGTTCGGGCGCTGCCGATTCTAGGTTGACGGCGAGGGACTGATTGTCTCTATTGGTAGCGTTTTCGATACCTTCCCTAGATCGTCTATAGGTTTCCATTATTTCGTCTACGACTTCGCGAACATTCGGGTCATTGTCGAAATCTGTAATTATTTCGCGCATAGCCTCTTCGTCGCTTAGAATGTTATCTATATTTGACGTACTAGGTTGGGGACTATCGCTGTTGTTCAGTTCTATTCTAGATAGTGCATCGGCTACGTGATTGGCAGATCCAGGTTTATATTTAATAGTGAAGTCATAGTCGCTTAATTTTAATCGCCACCTAAATAGTTTGGATGAACAATCCTTTAAACTGAAAAGCCATTGAAGGGGACGGTGATCGGTGAACAATGTGAATTTACGTCCATATAAATATGGGCGGAATGTTTTTAGGGCATAAACGATGGCTAAAAGTTCTTTTTCTATTGTTGACAGTTTTCTCTCAGAATCACATAGTGTTCGACTCGCAAAATGAATCGGTAAATCCGATTTTTGATCGTCATATTGGCTCAAAACGGCTCCCACGGCTACGTCACTTGCGTCTGTAGTTACGTTAAATTCCTTGTCAAATTGGGGATATTGTAAAATTGGTGAGTTCATCAATAGGTTTTTACAGTGGTCAAAGCATTCCAAATATTCGTGACTATCATAGTTGATTTTGGAATTTTTCTTTAAGCAGGCTGTGAAAGGTTTAGTGATTTTAGCAAAGTTGGGTATGAATTTTCTATAATAGCCTAAAAGTCCGAGAAACTGTTTTATTTCTTTTCTCGTCTTAGGAACAGGAAATTTTGCAATTGCCTCTACCTTATCCGGGTTTGGTTTAACTCCTTCAGCGGATACAACGTGTCCTAAAAATCCCGTTTCTTTATGCAAAAATTCCGTTTTATCTAGCTGAATTTTCAAGTTTGATTTTCGTAGCCTTTTGAAGACTTCCCTAAGGCGTTCGACGTGTTCTTGTAAACTGGTACTGTAAATCAAAATGTCGTCGACATAAATCAAACATATTTCATTTTGAAGTCCTCTCAGAATATCGCTCATTAGGCGAGAGAAGGATGGAGGGGCGTTCTTTAAACCGAATGGGAGTCTAAGAAATTCGTAATGTCCTGTGTCCGTTGAGAAAGCAGTTTTCGGGATTGACGATTCATCTAATTCCATTTGATGGAATCCAGAGGCCAAGTCAAGAGTACTAAAGTATTGGCATCGTCCAAGTTTGTCTAATAAGTCCGTGATGTTTGGTAGAGGGAATTTGTCTGATATCGTCCGTTCGTTTAGTTTTCTATAATCAATGACAAGTCTATATTTAGCTCGTCCAGATGCATCCATCTTTTTTGGTACTACCCATAATGGAGCATTGTAAGGGGAATTTGAAGGTCTTATTATTTTTTGTTTTAACATGTCGTTAATCTGTCTTTTAACTTCGTCTTTATACACGTTCGGGTATCTGTAAGGTTTGGTGTAAATCGGTATCTCGTCAGAAGTTCGTATGTGGTGCTTTACGTGATTAGTGAAAGTTAAAGGTTGATCGTCAGAATGGAACAGGTCAGAATATTCTTTTAGTAGTTTTAGAATTTCCTGTTTCTCCTCCTCATTCATATGGTCTAGACGTAGTTTAGTTAGGTCTAGCCTAGGTTTAGTTTTAATTTTTGACTGATTAGGAGCCGAAGGTTGATCAGTGGATTCGCTTTCAAGAAAAAGGTTGTCAAGGACAGGTTCGCCTATGATGGGTTCGTTTTGCCTAAAATCTAGAGGTTTTTCGGTCGGATTCATAACATGAACATGGGCATAAGAGTTATTCACTAGAGCTAGGCATTGGGGAATTTCTATGTCTCCTACCTTTGTTCTAGGAATGATGGCTTCGCCATTTTCTATGTTTTTCAATTTTATTTTTACTTGTTGAATGGTCCTTGCGTCAATTTGATAGGATCCTACTTCCGGAATATTATCTGAATTTCTCGCGTTAGTGTTTGTGAAAAACAATTCCAGGGTTATGTTGGGGGTTTTAAGTATTCTTTTTCTGCATTTTACATCGGCTTCCAGGAATAGCAAAAGGTCAGTTCCGATAAGCATGTTAAATTCGTCATGAAATTTAAACATGATGAACGGAAGGTTCAGTCCATATGAATTGAATAATTCTCCACAAGGTACTAGCGCACTTCGGTTGAACTGTGATATGCCATGCGCCGTTCTTACCAATCCTGAGTCTGGTTGAATTTTTGAAGGGAAATATTTATAGGCAATTTCGGGATTAATGAAACTCCTGGTTGCACCTGTATCTATTAATATTTTAAGATTTGTTTTTGGCATTATTATATACGGAAGTTTACCTTGAGGATTTGGAAAGTTTAAGAGTTCGATAATTTCGTGAGGCTCATTTCCTCTAAAAAAGGATCGGTTTGGTAACCCGTGTTTCCATTGGAATTTTCCGAGAGCATATTCCCGAATTCATAACTCATCTGATCCATCTCTGGATCGTTGTACTGATGTTCATATTGAACATCCGTATTCATGAGAGTTGAATCACAATATTGGGCGTTCTGATTATCAAAAAATGGTCCTTGAATGTTTTCTGGTGGCTCAGGATTCTCAATCATGTTGAGATTGGTGTTTTTGGTCGAAATGGACATCGGTACGACACTTTTGTTCATACTCGATCGATTTTGGGAAAAATTTGGATTTTTCGCTTGATTTTGCGGATAATTAGGTTTAGTTGAATTTTGGAATTTTGAATTCGGATTTCTATTCAAACCGGGCTGATTTTGTGAGGGAGTAGGCTGTTGAACGTTTTGAGTTGAATTATATTTTGGCGTGAAGCGCGGAGCATATTGTTGGGGAAACCTCGGCTGGAATTGATAATTAGTCGGGGTCTGCGGCACGGAATGCGGCCTTGGCATCATCCGGTTTGCTGATGCAGCACCTGGCTGATTACCGTTCGTCGCCCGTGCTGGTGGCGAGCTTTGTTGAGTGGGTCTGAAGGAGGAAGATTTATCTTTGGGTTTTAAATTGAAATCATTAGTTAGCATGGATAGAGCCATGCCCAAGTTGGTTGGATTTTTGGTTCTAAGTAGGCTTCCTAACGGTTCGGAAATACGAACTAAATCACTCGCGACGAAGTTGTGGAAACCCATTTAAAAAACGGAAGTTAGTGAAAAACGTTGTCTATTTCCACGAAAAATAAAGAGTTACACTGTTAAATCGATTTCGACGGTTAGGCCATCATCAGTAACAAACAATAACTGAAGATACATTAGAAAGGACACAGCTTTTATAGTAACAGGTGAAGGGAGATTGAATCCCATTGGTCAAGAGAAAGGAAAGGGGCAAGCGGTACAACCAATGAAGTGCAAACAAGGTGACGGGGGATTATAGCTAATTAGATGAAGTGAAAGGGGGTTGTTTTTAGAAACAAAATCAACTTTCGACCTCAACATACTGTACTAAATTCCTATGATTTGGTCTCTAAAATTAAGGACATTCGGATGCCTCCAAATGCTAAACTTGCATCTTTTGACGTGGTTAGTCTGTTCACCAATATCGATGTAACTAGATGCAAAGATGTGGTGTGCAGGCTGATTCACGCCTCTAAACTTAATATTTTCGAAAAGGACGAGTTATTTAATTTGATGTCTATTTGTATGGATCAAAATTACTTTTTATTTGAGGGGAAATGTTATACACAGCCAGGGGTTGCTATGGGTTCTCCGTTATCTCCTCTGCTTGCAGATATTTACATGGATTATCTTGAGCAACAAATATTCACAACTTGTAGCACAAATGATCTTCTCTATTGGTATAGATATGTCGATGATATCGTCATTCTATGGAAGGGCACAGAAAGACAACTAAATTCTTTTCACGAAAAAATCAATAAATTAGATCCCTTTATCAAATTTACCCTCGAATTCGGCGGAAATAAACTCAATTTTTTAGATCTATCCATCTCTTTGGTAAACGAAAAGCATGATTTTTCAATTTATAGAAAAGATACATATAGCGATATAACTATCCATAGTACTTCAAATCACCCTTTAGTCCATAAGCATGCAGCCTTCCATAGTATGATTAACCGAGCACTATCTATTCCAATGAGTGAACAAAATTTATCAAAAGAAAAATCCATTATCAAAAGCATAGCGGCTAGTAACGGATATGGAGGAGATCTCGTTGATACCATATGGGATAATGTTCTTAGGAAAAAGAGTAGGGAAAAAGTTTCCAATCTGGCTAGGGAAGATGTAAATTTAGAAGAAAAGCAATGGATAAGTATACCTTATTATGGGAAAATTTCGGATAAAATCGGCAAAATTCTATCATCTAGAGGTTACAAAGTAGGTTTTAGAACTAAAATTAGTCTTAAAGCATTGCTAGGACAAAATCAATGTTCAGGATAAAAGTGTGGTTTATAAACTAAAATGTTCTTGTGGCTACGAATATTGCGGTCAAACTGGTAGGAAATTCAGGGAAAGAATAGACGAGCATCAGGAGGATTTCAGGGAAAATAAGGGTAAGTCTACATTTGCAAAACATCTTAAGGAATCCAATCATAGTTACAATTTTGATTTGACAGATAGACAGTTTGTAGAATTTCTTCATTTTTGTCCGAAGGGAGGTATGTTGAATGTACTTGAAAAATTCGAAATTATCAAAAGTGACAGATCTGGTAAATGTTTAAATGAGGATATACCTCAATATATTTCACCACTATTAGGTCCATTTTTATAAAGCTTGGAATTATCCCTTCACAATGTTGAAACCATATTTAGTTATTTTCCCCCCTTTCACTTCATCTAATTAGCTATAATCCCCCGTCACCTTGTTTGCACTTCATTGGTTGTACCGCTTGCCCCTTTCCTTTCTCTTGACCAATGGGATTCAATCTCCCTTCACCTGTTACTATAAAAGCTGTGTCCTTTCTAATGTATCTTCAGTTATTGTTTGTTACTGATGATGGCCTAACCGTCGAAATCGATTTAACAGTGTAACTCTTTATTTTTCGTGGAAATAGACAACGTTTTTCACTAACTTCCGGTTCGGAAATACCGTGCACGAATACCCTTAGATCGTAATTTCGCATGTATTCCGATAAAATCGGAGCATGCTCACGCATATTCAGTTGGAGATACGCCACCTGTGAATTAAGAATTAGACATATACGGTCATGAAAATTGAAACAATCTTCATGCGGGGATTGTTTCATTGCGCTTAATTCTGAAAGTACACTGTAAGTATCACGCTTATCGCTCTAAGTTTGAATTAATGCCTTCCTAAGTTCTGGGTATGTATCTATAGTGTTGACATAGATTTTTTCGGCTACTGATAACCCTAGCTTAGACGTAATCACACCTAGGATCACATCGTTCTGGAAATCGTCTCTATCAACATGATTATAAAACCTTAAATATATCTTATCACATTGTTTTAGGAATTTTGCTAGTATTAATGGTTCTCCGTTAAATTCGGGAATTAACCTATTATATTCCCTACGGAATTCTGGAGGCTGCTGGGGCGGCTGTTGAGGTTCAGGTAGAGGTGGAACGGAATTCTTGGAGGTTCCTCAGGAATCGGGTTTAATGCTCTTTGCAGTAGAGCAGCTGCATTAACTGGAGGTGCTGGTCCAGGTGGAAGTGGGATATCGCCTAGGTCCATGCTTCTGTGGAGTCTGCGTAAACTACTCCAATCCCAAAAGCTGGCTAGGGGTTTTGGTTCCTTGACCTTAGGAATTTTTCAGAATTTTTATTAAAGTTGATTAATGAAGCTCTTAGAGTACGAGTATTCAGTAGGTACTCTGGCGGTTTATAATGATTATATTTGGAACCAGGGTACGGTCCTTAGAATTGATTTATTTGACCAGGGTACGGTCCTTAAAATTTATTTATTCGACCAGGGTGCGGTCTTTAAAAATTATTTATTTGACCAGGGTACGGTCTTTAAAAATTATTTATTTGACCAGGGTACGGTCTTTAAAAAATTATTTATTTGACCAGGGTACGGTCTTTGAATATTTTAAATTGATGAGACCAGGGTGCGGTCCTTAAGAATAATTCTTGTAAATGACCAGGGTACGGCCTTTAACTTGAAGAGACCAGGGTGCGGTCTTTTAAATCTACGTTGATCGCTGGGGAGGAGGAAATACAATATTCTTTTGTATTTACCTCAACACAACGGTATCCAGTCGATGTTTAACCTAACTGAAGAGATGTGAGCTGAATCGTTGAAAAATTGTAGAATTGAAGTTACTTACAGTCTCAACATCTTCTTCAGGCGTCCGTTGTCCGTATCCCGTAGATCGTAGAAGTCTGCCGTATCCGTGTGCACTCCGGTTCTGTTGAGCGCGGGGTTCTTCGACACACCTCAACTGTTGAAACAGAGATTTCCGAATAGTCCGAGAAAATCCGAGAATCGGTGTGTCCTACAGCGACTGCACCAGTTACGTCGGGTGCCGAGAGAAAAGAGTTTTTAAAAAGCACTTTCTTTATTTGGAACCGACGGAACACAAGTTTAACTAAGGAAAACGGAACGGAGATACCTACGTAGCGTACGAGCGGAGCAACGAGACTGACTCGAACGGTGGGGGAATCAAGCTTATATAGCCTCGGTGGGCTGATTCAGCAGAAATAAAGATAGATCAGCGGTTTTGGTACTATAACATATATATATATATATATATATATATATATATATATATATATATATATATATATATATATAATATTTTATATAATAATATACTATAATATAATTACAATATAATATTTTATATAGTAATATATAATATATATTATATTATGTATAGTTTTTTTTTTTCACTGATCACCACTGTACGGCACGTCACGGTCATATCCCGGATATGTGTGGCACCAGTGGGGGCCTCTTGGCTCAGGTGAAACCCCACATGAGGTATTAACGTTGGCTAGAGGCTTTGATAAACTATTAATTTAGAGTGATTTGTGAACCACGGCATATAATTTATATACTTATATACATAATTTGTAAATACTGTTTTGATGAGAGATTGTTAGTCAGGTTGAGTGATGGAGGGGGAAATAAACTGTACTGTAATAAACTATTCTCAAACAATTTCCATGATTATTTTCAGATAAAGCAGTTTTTTCTCTCTGTGAAATCATTCTCAGCAAATTCAAATTTCCTAGCAATGATACCAATTGATACCATTAAATTGTGTTATTCTCAAACTATTTTTGTGAATCTTTGTTTCAGAATCTTCGGTTCATACTTCATACTATATTATAGTTGTGAGGAATCAGTAAATTAATCTATTAATTATTAATATTAAGTAACCTATAAGCATTAACTTACCTATTAGATATTAATTATCCTATCAGTTTCAAAACTGACCAAAACTATCAAAATAGTAGTTAAATAACGAGGTTTTTACTAATTTTCTAATTTGATAATCAAAAATTCCTGAGCAAACGAAGTGTTAAAAATATCAGCATAGATGTAATGAAAAAATAAATCAATAAGTTCAATCATATATGGTCATACTCTACGGTTGGAATACTTCTGAAATGGGGACCAGTTTTGCCTTAGGTCATCTGAAGTAGGTCATAATTAACTTTCCTCATCAAAGATGCATGACTTTGATGACTGAATCAAAACGAACGTGTGATGTGAACACCTACGAACGCCCATCTGGTATTTGAATAGAGTTTTATATATTTACATTGCATAAATATACATTCGCAGTAGGTATCATTTAGCCAAATCAGTGGAACTCACATAGAGCACACGTTCTTAAAAGTTTGAACTCACTTGTATTACCATCAAAATAGGCGCAACCAGTGTAACGTGACTGAGGAATTAATGTTAAATTATATCATTGTTTCTCACGAGTGGGGGTCAGCAATTTATCATGGCAGGAAGATAATAAAAAAATTCATACATAATTCATACACTTTTTCCGCGCAAAAAAGAAGTTTTTGTTCGTCTAGACATTAGTATATGCTAGAATCAGTAAAAATTAACGTTATCAAGTATTATGCAAAACCAGTCTGATTTATTGGGTTCTTAGCAACATCGTCCTTACGTATTGATCAGAGCCCTGTTACAGTTAGAACATTTCAAATGATAAAACTGCGGAAAGAATCTTCATCGCACTTTCACTTAGAGCAGGAATATGAATAGAGGAATTGGCTGGTTCACTTAGGTCTGGCTGCAGAAGGGAATCCTGGTAGTGCGCTATGGTTTTTAGGCCCTTGCTAAACCACTCCGAGCCTTCGAACACTCAATTGGTTTTTCTTGCGCCATTTTCTTCATCATCAGAGAAATGTGACTAATCAAAAGCGCTCCCCCTTCCCCAATCTCCACCATTAGTTTGAAAATCCTCCTGGCATCATCCCTTGCTCAGTTCGTTTCGCGTTTCACCCTTTTCAAATTCCCTAATGAGGAAGAGAAAACTCGGGAGTTGCCGAGGGGAGACTGGTGGGTTCAGAATCCCTCACACTTCGTTCCTCACTATTTACCTACCTTCTATTGAATACCACTCGTTATAATTATCAGAACTCAACCCCTTTAAGACCTACAGCTCCGGTTGGGTTGTACATAATATTAAGCTGCAGGCGGACAGATTCTGTCTCAGCCCGTACTAACAGCAATTACTTGTGCCCTGCAGGGGATTGTCTATCCGATTGAAGGGTCGGACTTGTCTTACATTCAACAAGCGAACACACAATATATAACAACCAATTTATGCTTCTAAATGCTGAAACTGGAATACCTTCGTAGTTATTTAATGTACAACCTTTCGTAAGCCATCCAAATTTTCACAAGCGTTTAAAGCAGCAGCTCTAAGTTCAACTCATTGACGTTCCATCATGTACGTGAATCCTTGTTAATTTAATAACTTCATGGAAAAGTTATTGAAAATATCTCTGATGAATTTCTTGTGACTTTGATGGACATTTTATTACATCATCATTCCGGTTAATCATTAGATGAGTTTCATGTCAATTGAATCAATACAATTCAGTAGGGAAACATATAGATGCAATCGTTAAATTCAGCCAAACCACCAAAAGCATGAATTAATAAGGTTGAACAAGGTTGAAAGGGTTATCTTTACAGAACAATAATATCCTATTATCCGTAAGCTTTGAGAATATGTTTTCCACGTATTCCGTCTTAACACATCATGTGGCCTTCATCTTTCGCCGTTCTCCACCCACAACGCCGACGCCTCGAAAAGGCGCTTAACACGTTTAAACTGAATCGAACAAGACAGTTTGGGGACAAAGTTTATTATGGAATCCGAGGTAGTGAATACGTTCGGGTTAAATTCATGTCATGTGTGAGATACAAAGAGAGTTGGTGGAGAAAGTTTGTGTCTCGTTGTGTTGCTATGTTGTGAATTGTTCAACTGATTCTTGGGGTGGGTAGAGTTTTTTTTTCCATCTGAGTTCTCGTACTTCGGTCGATATTAATATTTACCAGTGTAGGGATTCACAAATACATTCCATCCATCTCTTAGCTGGAATAATATAGAAGCTCACACCTATGTAGTACTGCGTATATATACAATACAGGGAGTGTGTTTGTGTAACACTACACCAGTGCGGACAATAAGAATGCAAAGCCTCATAACCCCCTTCTGCCCATTGATATGAGGTGTTTCAGGGGAGGCAATCAGGGGCGCTCTAGACAGGGGCGTCGGTCATCCTCTTCCTCTTCTTCATCCTCATCATCCTACTCCTCATCTTCTTCCATCACCCCGGTCAATGCCCACCTGTGTGCCCATTGTGATGGAGCTTTTATCACTAAGCGTGGGGGTCAACACTGCTATTGATATAAAGCCAAGATATGCTTCTTCTGGACCTGATGGTATTTCTGCCCGAAGCTGGAATAAAGATACAAAGACTGTTATGCTGTTCACTTTCAACCTGTTGCTTTATCGGGGAGACCCCGGAATGCGTTGGTCTGTGCCTGGACAATTTTCATACCAAAGAAAGGGGTAAGTGGGCTTGGATGCCACCGTCTGATATCTATATCATCAGTCGTCTGCTGCCACTTCCAAAAGATTCTGGCATCATGTTTCCAAGTAGTCTGTGTCATAGGTGATGTCCAGAGAGCATTTTGGCCAGTGAATGGTATAGTAAAGAACATAACAGTTCTCCAAACTGTAATTTTACTAGCCTGTAGGTATCAAGAAACAGCAGCTCCATCTTGCCGCTTCGAGATCACCAAAGGCTAAGTTCTGTAAGCCATTTCGCCATGAAAGATTGTATTCGAGGCGTTGGGGCCCCTCAAAGGTTAATTGAGTACGCATGCCTACTTGTACCAAAAAGGCATGACTGTACTTGAAGCACGAGGTGAGATGTCAGGGGATGTTGCAGTTGGCGGAGAAAACCATAGCGGGGAATGCATTTTTTTCGTCATTTCGAGCAAATTATCGCTGATTTCTCAGGGAAGACAGCATCTTTCGGCAATTTTGACCGCACCATCGTGTTCTTTGGGTCTAGAAACGTAACTTTGTCCGTGATATAAGGAGTGCTCTCGATCAAATTTTAATGGGGCAGCGGATAGAAGATCGAGTGCTCGGCGAAAAAACGGCGCATTAAAAGGGTCTTCCAACCCCCCTTCCACCCACCGGCCCATGGTTCGGGTGGGAGTAGAAAATTTTAAACTCACTTATTCCTCATTTCGGAGAAAGCCAAGAAGATCCCTCCACTCGTAGATTTGCCGTTCGGCCGCGCTGGACAAACAGAGAAACAAACAAACGGAGTTTCATTCCAATAAAATAGTAAATACATAGAGATAGAGACATTTGTGCGATAAATGGCAAATATTTTTAGAAAATTTAAGACATTTTCATCGCTTGATTTTCGTTTGTTCAGTTTCATGTATGATTTTGCAATAATGAGCCTGTATAATATGTCAACATAACAAAAAGTGATATAGGTACTAATTCCATTTGTTACTTCTTAAATTAATATAGTCATGACTGATAGGCAATATCATGAACTTGCACTCCTGACACACAAACAAAACCACCCTTTTATCGAAAGCAACATTTTCTCTTTTTTTCCTATATGGTTTTTCTTATAGGTATCCGGAATACGAATTTAGATCACGCAAATTTCTCAAGAGCCTCGATTGGTTTGAAAAAATACTTTTTCTTATGCGTGTGAACCATAGATTTTTCTTATTAGATATCGCTTTCCCATTGTAACAATTTAAACATATAACTCAAAAAACTTCAATAGAAACTTAAATATGATAATGAAAAGAAAAAAAAAAAAAAAAAAACGTAAACAAGTACTGTACGTATACAAATTTGTCGTAGTTTGGTTCCGATAATCCATTAGAATGTATTTTAAATATCTTTCTTTTATCTTCATCCTTGGTACCTTCGAAATGATAAACCGTTATATTTTGTACTCTTTGTGAAATTTGAGTTCCAGTGACGCGGTCAGTTGTATGCCTCCTGAAATTTGTGAACGAATTTATTCATTCATCATCTACCATCATTCATTATGTTATGATAATTATTCTGACGAACAAATGATCCATTCAAAATTAAGATCAACTTCAATATTTCTCAACGAACCACGTTAGCTGCCTCCTTGTCTTTATCACAGAAATCTATTAATGATGTAAGGGATTAAGCCCTTTAACCAACACATCGATCAACACTAGAGAGAACACTAATGAGGTATGCATAGATAATTTTAATCAACTATCGTAACAGCTCACGTAATGAACCACCGCAGTTGACGTCAATCTTATCTTCATGTCACTAAGTCCAGGGTAATTGCTACAACATAATAATGAACAAAACCTACTTGGTGTGAAGCAAGCTCAAGGATTATAATTTGAAAGCGTCAGGTGCTTCAGAAAATTAGTGAAGGTTCATAGACAACCAATCTTTGTGTACGAAGACACAGGAACATCTAAATGACTCCTTGACTTGATTAAGTGATTCTGTTCATCACTCAGCGAGACCGAAATGAAGTAGGAGGGCGTGTGAGCCACTGAGAAGGGAGCGTGAGTAAAACAGAAAAGGGTGAAAGTAGTCAATAAAATGTTGATGAATGGCTATTAATTAGAATATAGAATCCAGTCTTTTATAATGACCGTCTGAATAAATTTGTATATGATTATTATACGGTTTATTTTCCAACTTGTATTACATTTTTATTTGAGCCCTTTTGATGTTTATTTCATAACGTTGAATTTTATGACAATCACTATAAATCCGAAAACAAAATTGTTAATGTTTCCATGTTTCCATATTTTAGAGGTGCTTTATATAAATTCCCTGAATTTGATAACAAAAATTGGTTTCGAAAATTGTTAATATGTACTATCATGTTTTAAAAATTAATTTAAAATCAATTTAAAATTGTTAATATGTATCATGTTTTACCGCTGGGTTGTTGCTTGAAAATTAAGCGAAACTCAGCGCGAGCCGACATGTCTATTGATTTTCACGTACAACCAATAACTCCCTTAGTTTTCATAGCACAGAAACTGTTCGCCACTTTTTGGAATCCTCTCATTTCTTCGCAACATTTATGATCCCTAAGCACTATAGTGTGAAGGAAAGCTAAAGTGAAGGAATGTATTTTATTAACGTACGTAACGTAATAAACTAATATTGTTAAGTAACCATAATGAACTAATAACGCGAAAAGAAGACACTACATGGTAAGTACTATTGAATAGTAGTTACCAACTAGATTACCTACAATACAAATTCAAAATTTTCTGCTCAGCTGAAAAACAGCTTTTGTCTTGTGGATTTTTGAAGACAAATTTTACGATTTTTTCCCATTTCTTTACCAAAATTTCCAGGAAAAAACCTATTAAATGATGCCACAAAGTGTGGGATTCAGTTGAGCCTCTCTAGTTTTCTTTTTAATGTACACTCAAAATCCATTGTTTTTTAGAGGGACACCAAAAACTAAAAAAAACAATAAAACACAATATAAAAATAGTAGGAACATGTTTATTTTTTTTTAAATACAATTTTTTTGAAGCTCTATTACGTGTAATACACGAAAATGCGATTGTAACAAAGTATAAGGACAAGCCAGATGGAACTGTTTCCTGGGGGTGTCCTTATACTTTTGGTCAGCACTATATATATATATACTCGGCGCTTCGTGCCTCGCCGGGGGGCTTCGCCCCCCTGGACCCCCCTAATCTATACTCGGCGCTTCGCGCCTCGCCGGATCTTTTCTATTTTCTACTGCGTAGAAAACGAGGATAATTTGCTATGCAATTCTTAGCCTGAATCAACTTAGTTTTGGAATGTAGCCAGGTACGTAAGGAGAGGGAACTTGGTAGCTTGAAATGTGAACATTTATCACATAAATCAAGCGCTTTCCAACGAGTGGCGAACGATTTTTGTGCGATGAAAACTGCGGAAGTTCCATTCCCCTAGCAACGGCTGGGCTGTACGTGAAAAACACTGAAATTGTGACACAATCTATAGCAACTACTCAACTACTCGGTTGTACGTGAAAACCATCGTTAATTTCGTTAAGGACATCACAAAAAAAATTATTGTGGGTCGGCCTCAGAATTGCATAGCAATTAATATGAAAAAGCGCATCCATCAGGAATCGTTTCAGAATGCCTCAAAACGGATTTCAATGAATAAATTTTCCGAAAATTTTGATTTTAAAATTTTCGCTAACTAGTGGTCAAACATTAGTTGAGATGCCGTCCTATCACAAACATGCTGGTTACTTTTTTATGTCATTGTGTGTTGATAATAATATAATCCGTGGCGCGTATTAAAATGAAGAAAATTAGAACAAAGTATTCAGAATGAATCATGTGTCTCTACCCTTGTATACCGTTGTATAAACACTTCAACGGCAAAATATCAACGCATAATAATGCGTTTATTTGTATAGGCAGGTAGATGCGAGTTACTAATCATACTCTCAATAATATAATCAGACATACATACTGACGTTCCATCAAATTAATCAGTAGGTACCTAGGTGAATCGATACCTACATGAAGAATATTTATGTTTTCAATTATTGATTTCTCTAATCTCCGACAAAAAGTGCACTAGTAGAATAGACTGGTCGAAAAAATGACTCAAAAGTGGTACAAGAATCCTAAAGCTGTGGTAAAATGTTGCTGTCAGCGGTGAGCCTCATTCCTCTCCCGACCCAGGATAAATTTACGAGTCGACAGAAAGTGATATCTCTTCCGCTGTCACAAATCTGTCTTCTCACTCTGAAATCCCAACTTTAATCCGAAAAACAGTTTTCAAATCGTTGAAAGAAGGGGTATGATTTGTTTTCGGCAACACTTAGTTTCACATTGCCCACCAACCTCTTTTTATAACAAAAATACTTCATAAACTAAACGCCAGTGCATGCGCAAAAGACTATGTACACTGCATGCGTACATTGGTGCAAGGATATATGTCTTAATGGCTACTGAATTCATGTGATTATTAAATCCACTTTCACCAAAAACCTCATAGTTTAATTTCGAAAAGATTGAAAATTGAAGAAGATTACAGCTAAATATCTTTTCTTTTTTTTTTTTTATTAAAGCGCATGCCACCTGGTCATGGGCGCTGAATACATTTGACGCAATTAACGAAAAAATGTTACAGTTTGTAGAACACTGATAATGTTTTCAACTTTTGAAATAAATTGTTCAAATGTGAGGAACTGTTCCCTATCAGTTCTTCAAGATTTCTTGGAGTGTCTGGTTGTAGATCACAAAAAATTGGACATCCTGTCAGTAGATGACGAACAGTAAGTTGGCATCTGCATGTTGTGCATTCCGGTGGTGGTATTCGCTGCGCAGACATAAGGTGATGATGAGTGAGCCGTCTGTGGCCTATGCGAAGACGAGTCAACATTACTTCTTCACGACGACGATTGAGGACTGTTCCATCAGGGAGCTTTATGGTTCGAGCAGATGAGGCCCATGAGGATACGTCTTTCTTAACCTCCCATAGTTTCTGATGTTCCGTTAATTGCCACTCCGACTCCAGCTAAATATCTTTCAGAGCGTTGTACGAGTTAACACTCTTTCTGAGGCGGCTCTAGCTTAAGCTCCAAAAATCCTGCTAGGTACTTACATTTGCTAATCTCCGTTTGCCGTGATAGCAATGATATTGAGCAATATGGCCGCGCACCAGCAGCTTTTTGTTTTTTCCACGGTTGAAGTTGATTAACAGTTGTGATCAATGAATCCATCATGCGATTTGGTACTATGATTTATGTAGGATACCTAGGATGAGGTCGATGTCCCTCAAAGACACCCGAAGAAGATCTGACGGCGGATTCCGCACTTCGAGGATCTGGAGGATATCGAGTTTTGGTGGATATTCCGACCGTTTCGAAAGTCCTCGGGCTCATTGAGTCTCACCTGGAGTTCCGTGGGACAGGTGAGATAGAAATAGCTTTTACAATCAAATTGATGAAATATAATACATAATTGATATCGATGATCGGAAAATAACGTATACTTTATTATGATGACACATTACAATGCCATGTTGAATATAAATCCCTAGTAGAGTAGGTCATTACGTCAACTGTTTCAAGCGGACCTGATTGAGAGCGAACCGAATGAACCCGAAGTTGGCCGGCAACGTTCGGTTCTCCTAGCAACACAAATATTTACACTCAACTCAATTTATCCACTCGCGCCTATATTGCGCAAGGTTAGGCCTATCAATGAAGGCCAGTGCTGATTTATTGTCCCAGTGATTCGAAATGTCTTTTTAGCGAATGTCATCGGAGAGTTTGCTTTTCATCAGTTTACCATCTTCTTACTACCTGGGTTGCTTATAACTACATGATTTATAGCTATATTTCGTTCATTGGTTGTTACGTCACATTTTTTTGTGGTGTTACATTATTTTGTAACTGAAAAATTCGATTGATCCCAAGTCATAAGACATTATCCATGTCAAAATGTCGTAACAACATGCCGACTAGCATATAAACGCAAGCAGGAATCATGCAAATGTATTGCACATAACTTCATCATGAATAGTTTATAAAAATACTTATTTCGTGTTTTTTTCTTCTGAAAAATTGACCATTATGAATCTAAATAGAGACCTTTACAAATACGCTACCAATACTTCTAAATTAGATTATAAAATAAACGGAGTTTTCTGTGGCTATCTACCTATATAATATGTATAGACAGACTTGACTTGAAAATGAACCCTCACATATATTAAGGAAACAAAATTCTGATTTTGGAATAATACCTTCAATTTCTTGTCCGTATGCGATGGTAACTGGGCCGCAGTACCCAGAAACCCTTTTTTTCCAGGAGGTAGCCACCCTGCATGTTTCACTTTCCATCCACAAGCGGCCTCAGTAACACCCGGCTCAGTGGATCCACTCTCTTCCCATAACGTTTTTCTTGATTTCGTTAGAAATCACTATTTTTTGTTAAATTGTGAACTGACTAGAATGGAAATAGAAATGAACGAATGCCACGAATAAGTACACTTGTTTGTGCTGATAAGGGTGTTTTTGTTGCTACAATATTATAGGTCTGACTATTAAGCATTAAGATATTGATAGCTTCCTGGGATAATTTGGGAACTTTGTACTTTGGTTTTTTTGAGGTTCCTACTAGTAGGTAATATCTGAGAACATTAAGCACTTGTAAATTCTGCAATGATTCAAGCGGCTACGAGTTCTTTGAAAGCTTATTTCTTTCGTACAGATTATGTGGCCGTCTAATAACTATTTTTAAAGGCTCTCTTATCATTTTCCTAAATTAGGATCATGTTACGTGTATTTTTGGTAGAAGCTTAGTACACGTTTTTGAATACTTGAACAGTAAAAATATTCATAAGCAGACAGTCAGTAATATCTGTACTTAGCTCTTCTTTTTCTGAAGAGGTGATATTTCGCTTGGGGGGTGGGAGTGGGGGTCACCAACAGTGTAACCTTGAATAGATCAAAGTGTTTCATCTTTAGAGGTTGATTCAACTCTCTTATATGACATTGGAATCTTACGTGGTACAGGCCACAGAGGATATTACTTAATTACCATAGTTACGATAATGAACCAAAATTTAAATTAATTATACTCAAAGCGTCGATATTTGGAACATCTTCGTGTTGCTGTTGGTGATGTTGAGTTGGTTGCTGTGGATTAGCTGTTCTTGATCAAACAGGTGTAGTTGGCTCGCTGGAATCAACAACGTCCTATTCACCCTTGAAGGACCTTCGCGTTCTTCTGCGTGTCACTTCATACCCATTTGAAGGAATTACTGAACGTGCTTACTATTTTAGGTGGTACCTATGTGGTGTTGACGTGTTGTTGGTTCTTCGAAGAATGCATGACCCAAAAATGAAATAAGTCCATCGAACTATTTCTTTTTGTATGTACATTTTCGAGGCACTGGTTCTTGAAGCCTGGTTACTACAGCATGTTCTCCTCCTTAGTTATTCCTCGAAGTGCTGAACGTATTAACGTAATTAATACTTAAGTTTCACTTTAAACAGTATTTCAGTATTGAACATGAGTTGAGATCCCACTTCCTAATAGATCAATTGAACACAAGTTTATTTTTTTATTTGAAGGAATACATTGGAATCTTTGAGCAACCAAGACCTACGTTGTATATTCCACACAACAAAGAGTTACAACTTTTGATCGATCATTTGTAAAACACTGTTACACGTTTTAACAATAACTTGTTGTTACTGATGCTTGATCCCTATGGAGGACAGATGATCACGTCCGCTACGGCCGAGATAGTCGGACGAAAAGCTCAAATCTGAAATGGTTGTTTATTGCTTCCGAGACTGCAAGGCAACGGAAGCTTTGTTTTCACTTTCGAAATGAAAAAAAAATTTTGCTCCAAAATCAAAATTTCCACTCGCATTTTGCGTTTCAGAGCCTCCTGAACAAATTTGGTTCCGTGTCTGTCTGTCTGTCCGTCCACATTTCCTTGTAACAGCCATAACTTCCACAATTTTGATCCGATTTTAACCAAATTTTCAGGGATCGTGCTCTAGATGGTCCCCTATCAACTTCATCATGATTGAATCAATGGTAGCTTCTGCGCAGGCGCTAACGTGAATTCCTTGTGACGGTCATAACTCGGTCAATGTTGAACGGATTTCGGTCAGATTTTCAGGGATAAGACAATCATCATAAATGCATTAGCGGTACGCTCTGCGCATGCGTGAACGAAATATTCTTGTTACGGTCCTTGCAACAGCCGTAATTTCCACAATTTTGATGCGATTTTCTTCAAATTTTTAGTGATCGTGCGGGTATAGCTCTACATGGTCCCCTATCAGTTCCGTCATGATCGAATCAACGGTAGCCTCTGCGCAGGCGCAAATAAAAGTTCCTTGTTTCGGTCATAGGAAATTGTGAACGGATTTCGGTCAGATTTTCAGGGATGATACGCGGGCAAGGTTTTTGGAGGTCCCGTATCACATTCTTCGCGATTTAGATCAAAATATTAATGAAATCCTGTAAATCAATTAAAAACTCCTTCAGTTTTGATCCGATTTAGACGAAATTTTCAGGGAACATGCGGACTACAACCTGGATGGTCCCATATTAAAATCAAAATTTTCCTTATTAATTTCATTTATTATATGTACCATTCAGCTTCCAATTTCCCACCTTATTAATTCCCTGATGCCAGAACCGGTCGTTTCTAGTTTTCTGGAATTTAATGGTGACGTACTGTGAAGGTCACGAGGAAGCTCATGTGCCATTTCCTTGGCAGTGTATTTTTCTCTATAACGGGTTGTTACTGATGATGACGTGACCGTTGATAAATACTGGACCTCCATACGTCGATCTAACTCTTTGAAATCAATGTAACGTTTACAATACCATGTTGTTTGGTGTTTTTTTTTTTTTTCAAATAATTTTTATTGATTTGTATGTATTAAGATAAATTATTGATGTATAAATGTGATGGCAAGCACTTACTTAATTTGAGAGATGAAACAAACTGAAAAAATTTCGCCTTACATCAGGTCTAGGTTGAATAGGTATGTCTTCTATAGTGTTAACCCGTGAATTGCGTAAAATCCAGCTCTAAATGACGAGCCGAATGGAGAATGTATCTATTAGCGGACAGTGGTCACAGCACTTATTGAGGACGCCTCTCTGTGTAATGACTCCATTCATTCGAGCTTGCTATCCCGGCTTGGGGCGAAACATGGTGGACCTATTGTTCTTGTCTCCATTACAACGGATCGATTCGTCATTGGCTTTTTCCCCCCCATCCGCTTCACTTCTGTTTTTGTTTCGACTGCTTGGCAAGTCACACGGAAAGTACTATTATTTAGAATTGAACAAAAAGAGAAGAGGGAAACATATAAAATATTATTAACAATATTATCATACTGTACCTCAATAGAATCCCAATTTTTTTTAGTACCTTTATATATTGGCTGACTGCTAATATCTTCATTGCTATACCTCCCTTACGGCTAAAAGTGTAAACTTTTTTATTTTTTAATTATTATTATTATTAAGAGATTTTTTGTGATTGGGATGACGATAACTGGTGACCTTGAATTGGGTAATTTGTGAACTCTTATCATCCATGTGTTTTTTAGCACATTTTAAAAGAAAATGAAGCAGTTGCAATGGCTCAAAATTTTTTAGAATCATGACTTTTGGACATTTTCTTAATTGAAATCCGTTTTGAGACATTCTTAACCAAATACTAGAATGTAATCCTTATATATAAAGATGAAATATCTATCTGGTTCTATTGAACTATATGTAAATTATAGTTCAATAGAATATATTGAATCAATGAATATATTGTATAAATATATATATATATATATATATATATATATATATATATTTACATATATATATATATATATATATATATATTGTTATGTAATAGAATGCAGTGGAAGCAAATTTAAAAAAAGGAAGCCTAGAAATTCTTTCAATAGAAGTTTAAGGTAGCAAAAGAAAAAAAATAAACAAGTTTTCTTACGACGAAGTATATAATGAGGCAAAGGCAATTTAAATGAAATCAGAGCTCTGAATAAAATGTAAAATTAAAATAAAATATCATATAGAAAATGTCTTTCTAAAAAAATAAAATACTTTCTGTCCGCGCTTGGATTTGAACTCACGACGGAGCGCCTTGTTGCCTCTCGCGTAGGGGGAGCAGGCGAGTGGAAGAACGAGGGTAGCGGGGTGGGGACCGCTGACCATCGGCCGGTTCCGACACTTCTCGCTTGGGTTCGCCGAATTCGAAAGACGTTCGGATCTGGGCAGACTAGTTTCCCGTCTTATTTCCCTTCTTGGTCGGAAGATGTTGAGAAAAATAGGTGTCTCTAACTCCGACTAGTTTCCGTGTTTGGCGGAGGATAGGTAACTGCCAATAACTCGGATTATGACGACGGAATAGAATGGCGTCACACGAGAGCTGCGAATAGACGGGGCGGGGAAACGAGTTATAACTGCGTGCTCGGTGAGCGATAGACTGGCGAGTTGGGAAGAAAGGCGATGAGACGGCGGCGCTATCAGGTGAACTTTGACGGGTGAAGCACAAACATAGACAGTTCGGCACAACAAAAACTAATCACTTCAGGAATGTAATCGGGAGACAATAATAACGGTGTTTTGGCCAAAACATGCCGCCCACCAAATTTAAAGTTAAATTTCTGGATTTTATGGATAGGATGGGTAGGATAAATGACGGAGTGGTACTAGTTTGGCAACAGAACGTTTGTAGATTGATTGATTTGGCAGTTGGATGGTGACAACTCGAACAATACCATCATTACCAGGGTGGACTGTGATCACCTTCGCCATCGGCCAGTGCAAAGGAGGAGAATCATCCTTCAGGAGGACCAAGTCGTTTACGGCAATGTTGTCATTTGACTTGTACCATTTTGGTCTTCTTTGTAGTGTAGTTAGATACTCAGACCTCCATCGTCTCCAAAACTGTTGACACATCCGTTGGACTACCTGCCATCTGGACAGAAGGTTTTCACACGTGTCCAATAATGATGGTTCTGGTAAGGCTATGAGTGGCCCGCCCACCAAGAAATGAGCTGGGCACAAGTAGTCTGTCTCTGATGGATCTGTGGACAAAGGGCATAGGGGCCTGGAGTTTAGAATGGCCTCAATCCTGGAGAAAAGGGTCGCCAATTCCTCATAAGTCAGTGGAGTATCACTCCCAACTCTTCTTAAATGACCCTTAACAGACTTCACACCTGACTCCCAAATTCCACCCATGTGTGGAGTTTGAGGTGGGTTGAAGTGCCAAATGACCCTATGTTGGAGTGAGTAGCTGGCTATTGCTTGCTGAGTATCGGAGGAACGGAACCATTGATGAAGTTCCTTCAGGTAATTTGATGCTCCTAGAAAGTTGGTCCCATTATCTGAATAAATGTCAGATGGAAGGCCTCTTCTGGCTACAAAACGATCTAAGGATGCTAGAAATGCTTCGGTCGACAATTTGGTTACAGCCTCCAAATGCAGTGCCTTTGTAGCCATGCACACATATAGGCATAGGTATGCCTTGCCCAAAGCAGCTTTTCTCCGATTAGACTCCCTGATACTGAATGGACCTGCAAAGTCTATACCCACATGTTGAAATGCCCGATCACCATTCACTCTGCATTTGGGTAAATCAGCCATGAGTGGATGGATTGGGGTAGCACGTGATCGATAACATCTTAGACAATGAAAACCTCTAGATCTAATAAGGCGCCTCAGTGCAGGGATCCAGAATTTTGACTGGATGATAGCTTGAAGCGTAGAAGCACTTGGATGCAAATACATCTTATGATAGTGGTCCACCAACAATAGAGAAAAATGCGAGTTGTGTGGCAAAAGGATTGGATGCTTTTTCCTCTCAGATATATTGGCATGAGCTAGTCGACCTCCCACTCTTAGGATTCCCTCAGAATCGAAGAAGGGCATGAGCTTCTCAAACTCCTTGAGCGCTTCATTTTGAGAGTTGGATTCTGACAACCATTGGGATTGAACAGCTCTGATGCATGCTGCTAACCCAAGGTTAAGCTCGAAAAGACGAATGGGACCAGTTCGCATCCTGCAGCAACAGCACTTGACGTGCTTAAGATTATACATCCACCGTTGAAGCCAAGCTGAAGACCGAATCAGAGTCTCATAGCAGGAGAACCTTTTCATCCAAGCAATCATTGGATTGTGGTTGGCGACAGCAATTAATGTTGGGATCTGTGTTTTCATCTCTGGCAGCTCATTGGGAACAGAAACCGATGAAACAGGCCAACACGATTCAGGATGTGCTAACCATTCTGGACCATGCCACCAATGATTGTTACCAATTAATTGTGATGGAAATAAGCCCCGGGATCCTAAATCACTTGGGTTGTGCAATGTGGAAACATGACGCCATGTTTGAAGAGGTACTGCCTCCAGGATCTTGCAAACCCGATTGCAGACAAACACTTGCAGTTTGTATGTGGGAGTATGTAACCAACCAAGTACAATGGATGAGTCAACAAAGAAGATTGGCGACAGCAAACGTTCAGAAAATGGTTCACAAAACTGGGTGATGGATGAATAAAGTTCTGATAGCAGCACTGCTCCACTCAATTCAAGTCTTGGGATTGTTAAAGTCTTGATGGGAGCCAGCTTTGATTTTGATGTTAATAAATGTACATTCCAAGTATCATTGTTGGGTGTGCAGGTGCGGAGGTAAAGAGCTGCTGCATAACCTTTCTCTGAAGCATCTGAGAATCCTATTATTTGGCACCAAGAATCCCTGGATATACCAACACAACGTGGAATTCTCAGTTGTGTGAGTAATGGCAATTCTGATATTATGTTGTCCCATTGCGATTGCAGATGAGGTGGAATTGGAGTGTCCCATTCCAAAGCCAGCTTCCACACTTCTTGAATGAAGCTCTTCATTAGGAACGTTGTTGGTGTCAAAAGCCCAATCGGGTCGTATAATTTGGCAATTGTGGATAGGATTCCTCTCTTAGTTTGAGTTGTAGATGGCTGTTTGATGGTAAAGCAGAATTCATCTGTGTACGGATCCCACTGTAAACCAAGAACTTTCACCCATGAGTCTTCCATGTTGAGAGAAATTGGTTCAGGATTCGTTAGATGGAAAGGATGGATTAATTCAGGAATATTACTAGCCCATTTGCTGAGCTGAAAGCATCCCTTTTCCAGGAGACCAATGATTTGATCACGGAGTTCTTCTGCTTCTGGGATGGATGCTGCACCAGTTAGAATATCATCCACATAGATATCATGGGATAGTACTTTAGCAGCTAGAGGATAATCACTGCCATGATCAATGACCAGCTGCTTAATCACTCGAAGCGCCAGAAACGGTGCACATGCTTGTCCATAGGTAACTGTGGAAAGTTCAAACTTTTTCACAGTTTCAGCATTTTGATCCTTCCATAAGATGCGTTGGAATGAACGGTCTTGCTTATCAACTGCTATCATTCTGTACATCTTGACGATATCAGTGCTGAAGACAACAGCATGCCGACGAAAGTTGAGAATCACATTCTTGATATCTGTCTGCAGTTTCTCTCCAACCAGTAGATGATCATTGAGGGACTGATTATTGATATGAGCACTGGCATCAAAAACCACACGGATTTTAGCAGAAGTTTTGGCTTCTTTCACCACACAATGGTGAGGGATAATGAATTTTGATGGGTTAGTGGTGAGAGCCATGTGCCCTAGTTGTTGATATTCCGACATGAACTCACAGTAAAGTTTCTGTAATGGTATGTTTGCCAATAGCTTCTTTTCCAAGCTCTGAAACCTCTTGAATGCCATGTTAAATGAGTCACCTAATGTTGGTTCCCCATTTTTGAATGGAAGGCGCACAACATATTGACCACTAGGCAGCCTGTAATGAGTTGCTTGGAAGTGCTCTTCACACTGTAAATCTTCTGGTTTTATGGGTGGTACTGGTGTTTTAACTTCTTCAATTTCCCAGAATTTTTTCAATTCAAAATTCAAATCATCATTTCTATCTCCATTGATAGTGAATAATGAGTTTACTGAATAGTGGTATGAATCACCTACTCGCCCTATTATAACTTCACCAAATATTGTTGAGAATAGTCGTGCTTGTGAACCAAGCAAAGGCCTTGATGAACCTGTCCATATCATGGTGAATAACTCTGCACCCAGCAAAAAATCGATTGGTCCAGGTTTCCAAAATTGAGGGTCTGCCATTTGAAATCCATGGCAAGAACTAATAATGCTATTGGGAAGCCTTGAAGTTGGAAGGTGAGACGTGATGCTGGGTACTACGAGGGCTTCTGATTGTAGCTCATTACCGTGCAGGTTCTGGTTCTGGGGTCTCAGTGAGCATGTTACTACACCTTTAGCATCATCAAATGATGTTTGGCCTATTCCAGCTATTTTTCTTTGCATCTTCTTCATGGGGAGTCCAAGCCTGTTTAGACACTTGGTGGTGATGAAGGAGACTTGGCTTGCCGAATCAATCACCAGCCTAACTGGTTGATAGATTCCTCTTGCATCTTGAAATTCTGCTATTGCAGTTCCCAAGAGTACCTGTGTATCACAGGTTTCAGTGACATTGAGGCTTGTTCCTGGTATGGCTTGGGTCTTGTTATCAATTCCCAATTTCTGGACTTTCTTGTGCAAGTGTAAAGAAGAATGATGCTTATGTGGGCAGAACCTGCAATGCCAATGAGACCTGCATTCTTGAGAACTGTGATGGGGTGATAAACAGTTAACACACCCTTGCCAATTCTTAAGAAGTTGGTACCTTTCTTCTACTGATGCTTGGTCATATTTTTCACAACTAAGAATATGGTGGCTCATTTTACAAATTGGACATGGTGGTAAGGATTTAACATCTGAGGACTTGGTCTTTGGTTTCTTACTATTTCGAGTGATTAGAGATGTTTTGGATGATTTCATTGGCTTTGGGGGTCTGGATCTGTTTCCATTATTCGGCAGGTTGATACTAGAAACAGGTGAAGGTATAGGTTGGGATAACTGAAGAGCTAGCATTCTTTTTTGAACAAACTTGGATAGGGTATCAAATGCTGGGAAAGTGTCATCTCTATGCATCATTTCAAATGCTTCTCGGGTTGCTGAATCCAAACATCGAATACCAAGATGGAACAAGATGAAGTCTGCCTCATTAGGTACTCTCAGTAATTTGAGTGAAGAAATTGTATCACCTACTGTAGACAGAAATTTCTGCAAGTCTACCGATGATGCCTTCCCATGGATGGGTTTAAAGTTCAAGATTTGGTCAAGGTATGAAGACGCCAATCTCCTGTCATTGTCATATACATCCGTCAGAGCTTTCCAGGCGATTGAATAGTTGGCAGCCTCCAGTGAAACATTAGAAATTACACTGAGTGCTGTACCAGTTATAGATGTCCTAAGGTAATGGAATTTTTCAGTGTCAGAGAGTGCGTTGTTTAAATGTACTATAGACTTGTAGGTGTCTCGGAACTTAGGCCAGGACAGGATGGTTCCATCAAACATGGGTAGTTGGAGTTTCGGTAGAGTACTGGAAGGCTTTGGTGACGCCAAGGTTTGCTCAAGGGTACTCAATCGGTTGGATGATTCTGCGGAGAGGCGCCTCTGTTCAGCCTCATCGGCTGTCCTTTGATTCAATGTCTCGTGATAACTACAAGCTAGCAGGTAATATTTTTCAGCAGCCTTTCTCAACTCCTTATCTTGAGTGGATGGAATACCCTCAGTAGAACCCTCAGCAACACCACCACTAGAAGCAGGCGCCTCAACATCTCCAAAATCACAGAGCTCAACCCACAATTCATCGAATCGAGTAAATGTGTTTTCCATCAACTTAATCATACCCTTGAAGTAAGCAACTTGGCTTAAATCCGTAGGGGAGGCTATGGCCTTCTTCCCTGCATCTGCTACAGAGTATAGTCGTGTTCCACAATCCTTCAATTGCCTTCTAATCGAAGATATAGAACCCGTTTTCGCCATAATTGATTGTATAAAGGATAAGGAAGGACTAAAAGGATCAAGAAATGGATCTGTTAAGAAACAAAGAACTGTGTAGAAGGATAGGACACCAGAAACAAATAACAATGTACAATATTACCAGAAAATGAGGATATCCCTGAAAATTTAGTTGATTAAACAAGTGATTAAAAAATATTGCAATAATAATATTATAGGTGAATGTCTGATAAAGACAAAGAATGAAAATACGTAGTTACAACTATAAATTCAAGAATAGCATAATAGAAAAATTTATATAGAATGATTGAATCAGTTCAATTGAACTGCAGATATTATAGTTATATAGCATCAACAATGTTCTGTTCAAAATGTCAATCTAAATTGGCGTAATATATTGATATCGAATAGTTGATAATTTTATAATAGGTATAAAGTGTTCCTGTGATTTGAGGATAGAACACAGAAAAACAAATAGAATTTCGTGGTAGTAACCACGCTCTGCTACCAAATTGTTCTGTAATAGAATGCAGTGGAAGCGAATTAAAAAAAAGGAAGCCTAGAAATTCTTTCAATAGAAGTTTAAGGTAGCAAAAGAAAAAAATAAACGAGTTTTCTTACACGAAGTATATAATGAGGCAAAGGCAATTTAAATGAAATCAGAGCTCTGAATAAAATGTAAAATTAAAATAAAATATCATATAGAAAATGTCTTTCTAAAAAAATAAAATACTTTCTGTCCGCGCTTGGATTTGAACTCACGACGGAGCGCCTTGTTGCCTCTCGCGTAGGGGGAGCAGGCGAGTGGAAGAACGAGGGTAGCGGGGTGGGGACCGCTGACCATCGGCCGGTTCCGACACTTCTCGCTTGGGTTCGCCGAATTCGAAAGACGTTCGGATCTGGGCAGACTAGTTTCCCGTCTTATTTCCCTTCTTGGTCGGAAGATGTTGAGAAAAATAGGTGTCTCTAACTCCGACTAGTTTCCGTGTTTGGCGGAGGATAGGTAACTGCCAATAACTCGGATTATGACGACGGAATAGAATGGCGTCACACGAGAGCTGCGAATAGACGGGGCGGGGAAACGAGTTATAACTGCGTGCTCGGTGAGCGATAGACTGGCGAGTTGGGAAGAAAGGCGATGAGACGGCGGCGCTATCAGGTGAACTTTGACGGGCGAAGCACAAACATAGACAGTTCGGCACAACAAAAACTAATCACTTCAGGAATGTAATCGGGAGACAATAATATACCGGTGTTTTGGCCAAAACATATATATATATATATAAAATTATAAGGGTAATATATAATTATAAGGGTATATTATAAGGGTAAATACTGTAGGTTGCCTATCCTTGCATTAATATCTACCATTATGAATACTCTGTCACAATTATTGCTGATGACCCACTCAAACGTTTTGTATTAAATACCCCAGTTGGTGCAATTTAGGTAAATTGGTAACATCGTAATTTCTCTTTCTTTTGTTCGGACTATCAATAATATCAAATTCAACAGTTCTTAATAATAAGTTTTTCCTAATCCCAAACAGTCTACCCTCACTAGGTCTTCCTAAACTACTGTTTCTAGCAGCGGCTTCCCAGTACAGACAATATTCATCCAAACATATCGCTATACTTTCTACCTCAGTTTCTACTATAGATGTTTGGCACAGCATAAAAACATCATATTCTGACAAAAAACTTCTAAAATAATTATCCTTCATTTTTTCCACAATCCACAAACATTTAGGAGTAATATTCCAATACATTGCTCTTGGTACTTTGAATTGGGAGGCTTGTTCATTCCTAGTCATGCTGACAGGCCAAAAGCTGCTTCCGTTTCCTGGTCCCCTTCTCCGATATTGTCCTGCGTTTCTCTGCCCGCCGTCCCAAATTTATTTTGATCTCCTTCCACATCAACTCCGACCATTTCCTTTATTTTTAAATAACCACAGCCTTGCTGATGGAGCAATCATCTTTGTTGATCCCAGCTAAATCCTTCTTTTCTGATCCATAAATTGTCAAAGGATACAGGCCCTGTGTTGACTTCAGTAATATTTTTCTAATCAAATGTTGGCGCCTCTTCTCTCTTATTTCATACGCGTGTAATCAGAGCTGATCCAGAATAAAGTGTTCCGCAAAGCCACTGATCTCTGGAAAACATCGTCTTTATCATCTTGGCCTTGTAAAGTTACGAGTATCGGTTTAATGCAGGATGCTCCCTTGCCTTTCAAGATTCTTGCCGATACTACATTGGGAGTTCCCATCTCTTAGCACCCCATGTAATAATTCGGATACCTCATCCCTAATAGTCCTTCCTGGTGTGGTCGTAAGCCCTCCCACTATTATGTTGTTTCTTCTTCTTTCATTTTATATTAGTACAATCCTGTTATCTCGGAGTTTTGCTTCTTTCTTAAGCGTTACTATTCATGTTTTAGTGGTTCATTTTCCTCCCTCAATGTATTGTTTTCTTGTTGGATTTTTTGTATATCCTCTTTTGTAGCGAGGTTTCTTATTTGATCATTTATAGGATCACTTTTTCGATCCATTAGAGCCCCCATTCCAGCAATCAGTTCTTCCATCGTGAAGTTCATTGTTGGAGGTCTTTTTGTATCTCGTTCCTCACCTTCTATTCCTGGGGTTAGTTCCCTCTAACTTCCTGTTTTGTGATGGGAATTTTCGCTATCCTTCTTTTGTCTTGTCATAAATACTACCTTATCATTCTAAATAATGCCTGCATATATTGCTATGTTCGGCGCGCGTGTTTTGGTCTATTATTATACTCGTGGATCGGCTACTTCATTTCTTCCAGCGCTCTGAGACAACTGATTTGGGGTCTATCAATTGTCAATCGTGTTGTCTATGATTGACGGCTCCCCTACTCCCGATTCATGTGGAGAGAAATGATAAGTGATTCATAGTGGGAGTGCTCACTGTGAACGACACAAGCTTCCCCTTCCTATTTGACGGTCGTCTCCTTTTGGCTCCGTCTTCCCTCCTCCGTCCTGTCACCTCAGCTCACTGTATTGGCCACAAGATTCCACAAGCTCACAATTACTTAACTCAAAACTGCAGTACTAAAAAGCACTATTTTGTAGTGCAAATACACGGAGATCACCAACCGGATTGTGGGCACCGTTCAGTGTTGTACATATCTGCCATTTCTCGAACAATTGTTCGATTTCTACACTGCATAACCACACACTTTTTTCACGACCCGATGTTTAATCGACAAACGCTCGGCGCGATCCCCCTCATCGAGCGAAGATGTGTACCTAATTGGCGGCAAAATTCAATCTCCTGAAGCATCCCTTTTTCTTTTGGTTGGTACGGTGATAGAATTGCTGCCAACCACATTTTTTGCCATCACACTGTGTAGAACCGTCTGAAGGCCGATTGAATCGCTTTTTGTTACGATGATATTGCAAGTTGTCAGAAGAACCTGGCAGGGTCGAGATCCAGCGCCCCTCTCTGCGCAAAAAAATGGAAATAAGTCTCACGTCAAAACGGAAATTCGTGAACCTAATTGATTCTCGTTCAAATCCTCCTTTTTTTGCCGCTCCGACCAACTGAAACTAATTTCTCCTGTCACAATTAGATTGAGAGGGGCGAAACTCCAATTCCAAAAAAGTAAAAAACCGAAAAGAGAAGATTCAACTGGCCCTTCTGGGTACTTGCTGACTGTAATACGACTGGGTTTTTTTCTTTTATACCGAACTTTCATTTGTACAGAATATCTACCCTTGATTAAATAAAGTTGATTGAATTTCAAAAAAAAAAAAAAAAAAAAAAAAAAAAGAAGAGAACGTGATTTCCTGAATTCGATATGCCGCGCGTTTATATTGCCACGGACATCATTGGTGGGTTCCCAGATAAAAATGATTGGAAGTAAAGCAATGAAATGAGTAGAGAACTGAAATCTTCGAAGTATGATTGGTTTCATTCTAGAGAGTGACGTTAGATCCAAATTTAACAGGGTGCACGTGCAAGGGTTGAAAGATTGAAAGGCTGTGAAGGGGGTTAAGGTGAAAATTTGCGAGACAGCTTTTCAATACCAAAAAAAAAAAACCTATAAGCAATCTGAAGTTATTACCTAGGAACGAGAGTAGAAAATTTTTTAAATGCAGCAAATTATTTCAATTTTTTAAATATTATTTATGTATTATTTTGGCCAATTGTAAATTATCTAAACTCAACGCATTGCGCCTCGAAAAACGCTTTGATCCTTACAGCGCCAGGACCTCACGGTTTTACGCTTTTACTTAAAATTTTATTAAATAAAATCTATTATGACAAAGTCTTCTTACCGTGTAGTAGGGTTGCATGGACTGTGTATTGATTTGAAACTATGTTTGTTTCTTGTATATACCTCAATTACAATATTTTATTTTAATTCAGTAGGTCGATAAAAGATAAATTAGCCTCCACACCTCTATACCTCGTTACATTGTTTTCATGATGTTCCAAATACGTTCAATTTTAGACTACGACACTGTTGGTCGAATAGGACCGAAACTAGCCTCTGGGGTCCCCTATCAGTTTCATGGTTCCCGAAACAATACTTCACTCTGCGCATGCACATCCGAAAATTCCACCAAACATAATTTTCTCGCGTCCTAGTTGTCGGCTCTCGCTTAAATTCAGATGATAGTTGGGGAGTGATGATTGATCATCCCATATCAATTTCAATATTATTGTATCGTTAATGACTACTGCGCATGAGCCAATGTGGAATCCTTGTAACACGCTTATTTTCCCTAGTATTCATCCAACTTGGATGAAAATTTCAAGAAAGGCGCGAGCCAAGGTGCAGACGGTCCCCTATCTGTTTCATTGTTGCAAATCAATACTTCACTCTCCGCATGCGCAAATGTAAATTCCATTGTGCTCCATTTTTTCTCGCCCTAGTATTCCAATCTTGCTAAAATTTGGATGATAGTAGGGAAATGACGATTTGATCATCCCGTATCAATTTCAACACGATCGTATCATTAATAGCTACTGCACACGCGCCAATGTGAAATCCTTGTAACGTCCTTAATTCCCACAGTTTTCAACTGATTTTGATGACAGTGTCAGGGAATACGCGGGTTAGGTTGTGGATGGTCCCCTTCCAGATTCATTGTTGCCAAATCAATATTTCTAACTAGCTTAGCTAACTAAATGCTATTATGCTCCAATGTTTCGTGGCCTAGTCGTCCAATCTCGCAAATTGGATTGGGATTTGATCATCCCATATAAATTTCAATATATTTGAATCATTGCCAGCTACTGCGCATGCACCAATGTGAAGTTTTCGTAATGACCTTAATTTCCACAGTTTTCATCCGATTTTGATGTAATTGCCAGTGAATGCGTGGGTTAGGTTGTAGATGGTCTCGTATCTATTTAATTGTTCACGACTAATCAATTCATTCTGCGCTTGCGAAAGCTAAATTACATTGAGTACCATTTTTTCTTTTCTTAATTGACCCTTATGACGTTTCACGCTACTTCTTGATAGGTACACTCTTTTCTGCTATGGGATTTTTCAAGATCAATTAGAGCTTTTAATTCATGATACGAAAACGAGGAAGCTTTGTGCTACAACCAACTATGCAGATGTTTTTAATACATCTATATTTTAATTCTACCTTTTAGAGTTAATCAAAATTACGATTTTGGAACCTCCCGGGGACAATTACGATGTACATAAGCGCACTGATCAACTGAGGGGCCTCAGGACCTATATTCCAGAAGCCCTGACATTCGACCTGTGTTTTTATTTATTTATTTTTTATATTTCTTTATTTTATTCTTTCTATTAGTTTTTTTAAACTGAATTACGGGGGTGGGGGGGGGGTCCTGTGAACGTAGTTAGTTACGCAAATTTCATTTGTAAATTGATTAAAAAAATATCGTAAATTATGAAATTTCAACTAAGAAGGAAATATACAATAATTGCAGTACTAAAAACTCAAACGGGAAACATTTACAACTGGACCTACTATTAACATCGAAGAGTATAAGTGAAAAACAACAATGCAGTTTTTGCGTATGAAAAAACTGCTTGCTAGAATGTAGGTACACTTCATATGACCAGCATTTATTAGACATGTGAATAAAGATTTTTGTATGCTCCTCCTTTTAAATGTCTTGGAAGTCTCAACTCCGCAAGAAAATTTCGCGGAACCAAAGTAACGTAAAAAGAAATATTAATTTTTGAAGCTCATAGATTGATTCAGGGAACAGGAATTAGTGCTCTGGTGTTGAACGGTGAAAGTTTAGCACAATTAAAACCAGTTCTCTCGTTGTTCACAAAACATAAGGATTCTCTTTATATAGAGCTGATTTAGCGAGAAAGTAGGAATCTTGGAAAATAACTCAACTGTTAAGGCTCTTTAATATAACAGTGATAACAATCTTAATCTTTTACATCTTTTGAAGTATTGTAGAATCCACAACTAAAATCAACGTTAAAACCGGCAAAATGGCACATTTTAATGAAATTTAGGTACTTTTCTCAGTTCAACCCTCGAACGGAATCTGATATATACCGATGGCATCACCACCGTGTTCAGAACTTGAAAAAATTTTGAAAATCAAGTGTCACTCGGCGAAACAAGAAGAAAAAAATCTAAGAACCAACACCAACACCCTATTGAGTACCTACGAAGACAAAATAAACTTTTGATTTTTTCTCATTTTTATATGATAAAAACTTATTAATAGGCACCCCAAAAACGCTCTGCGACTTCCGCTTCAATCTCTCAACAATTGTGGGGAAAATATAGGGGGAATGGTTTACTTTTGAGACATTTATATCCATCATATCCACACATTCCAAATCATAACACATCAAAAGGGTAACCAGGGGTAACCAAACTTTTACAGTTGCTTTTCCAGTTCGAAAGTTTGGTTACAAAGAAAAAACTGATATAAGCTGGGGTAATACTGGAACTGTTACTTGCTTATTACTAAACGTTTTAAAGTGGGAATATCAATTAAAAATTAAGATTAACACATCGATAAATAAAATGAAATAGAAAAAGTGGAAACTATTTGTGACAGGATCAGGATGCAAACTGTTCGTATCGAATATTGTTAAGTGAGTTCTTAAATGATAGTCTTATGAATGTAAAAAAAGGAGATTAATGTTGAAATAATACGGAACCCATTAAATTAGATTAAACAGAGATGTTCCATTGATCAAACTGAGAACATCCAGCTTCACACCGTCATTATTATAACATTAAGCTGATTTGGGGGTGTAGATAGTGATTAATTCTATTTCTGTGTGAGGGAATGGGGAGCCCACTCGTGGAAAGTGAGAGAAAAAAAAGGTCCCAAATGCGCCATTGGTAGGTTTCACACGTTCGGGGCTTAGATTAAAAACTACTCACCCTTCCACGTCCCCGTTTTCCCGTTCCATCTCTCCACGGGCTTCGACCCACCTCCCAGCGGCCGATCTGCAGCAGTTCAGGGGGCGGTTTCCACGGTTGACCGAAGCCACATCGCCGATGAGCAATTTCTATTCCATATGCGATGCTCCTTTCGAATTATTACCCCATTCCGAATCAGAGGTAGTATTGGCTCCATATACTTCAGGATTTCAAATGACCGGCTTATCTCAACTGGGTGTGTGAATTGAAAAACAAGAAAAAAAAGCTTCACAGGGTGATTCTCTGGAAGTGTTCCTATCATAAATATATCGGAATTTATTTGGGATACAACCGCCTATCGATTTCACGAGCAATCTCCTAGATAGGGTATCGAATGATAATACTATGTATAGGTACGTACATCGTAAATCCATCATCCAATGAAATGAGCACGAATCAATAGGAACTTAATGCTAAATCGTAAAGGTAATCCAACACTATTTTATGAACGATATGTCTACTTTGACTCGGCTGGTATTTGTCAGCGTGTGTGTGTGCGTGTGATCCACGCAACAGGCCACAACTTTAGAGCTATCAACTTGAAATTTGGTACGCAGGCTATTTAGGCATACAGAATTATCTGTATAGTTTATGGTGACGGTCCGACCACAGGAACTGGTCGTCGATGACGACGGTCGTCGTTAAATCATCCGAAAATCAAGTTTGTTATTTTTTTCAATAGTTTCCGCAACACAGAATCGACTGAAACCTCTTTAAAAGCTTTGTAAGTTGTCCTTGTCGACATTATGGCGTCATCGTCATCGTCACAGACACCAGCCATTGTCACCTTCAAAATCGAGTTTGGTATCGTATTCAAAAGTATTAGCCACACTGAATCGATTGAAACAACTATAAAAGCTTCAAAAGTTGTCTTTGACGGCAAACTGACGTCATATTCGTCGTCGTTCGCTGTAAAATCATTTGAAATCGATTTTTTCAACATAGAATTGGTTGAAACCCTTTTAGATGATCAAAAATGTAACCAAAACAATACAGTAATGAGTGATGATAACATCAAGGACGTGGAACGGTACATGTAAGAACTGTGATAAATTTGTGGTAGTTTTAGTTATTCGTTGGGCGCTGTATCGAATCGGATTTTGTTCACAGCTAGATTTATCATTCTCGTGTTAAAACCACCGTTGGTAGCAAAAATTTGCACATTACCTCAAACATCGACCCACCAGAGATGAGCTGCTATTTGGATAGTCATACCGCTATCGCATAGCCATCGTATTATATATTGAATAAAAATGGCATACATACGAATTACAATCAGTAGTCACGTAATGAGCGATATAACTGGAGTCGTAAGTTTGAGGGCATGAAAGGATCCGACCATTCCCGGGCCTCACCCACCAAGTCGGCTCCCTGAACCCAGGACATAGAAACTGCAGACCCGAATGCGGTGAAACTCGACGCATTACAAAAAAAAAAAAAAAAAAAAAAAAAAAAAAATGCAAACAAATTAATAATAAAAATGAGTAAAGTGATGAGCCGCTGCACAGGAGAAAATAACTGTGGAACCTTTATAGTCGGCGAAAAGAAAGAAGGGGGAAAAATAACTAATAAATATCCCCCCTCCCTCCTCTCAAAATTTGTTGGTTTACGCCGTCTGCCTTACGCCCACCGCCCAAATTCTTTTCTCTGAAACTACTACACCTAATGAAATTTGACTCACCAATCATATGCCGGGGATCTGCAAGGAAAATCGTCATCAATTTTGATCAACCCTAAATGGCAGTAATTAAGTCCTGAAATATCAACAATTCGAGATTTTGATAATATTCAAGGTAACAGGAATGTGTATTGGGTCTCATTCATGTACATCATCTCGAAGAATTGGATAAAACCAATCTGATCAATGTAAATATATCCGTTTGCTCTCCCCAAGGGCTAGAACTTTGGCAGGAAAGAATAAACAACATGAGAGTAAATCTCAACTAGTGGAACATAGCAAAAGTCGCATTGTATCTAATTACGACGCTCGTATCAGCTAATATATTTCTTTGGAATTTTAACTTTACGAAATCGTGTTTATTAGAGCTTTTGTCACCTTTAGAAGGACTTCTGAAGAGAGGGTAGGTGATTCATTTTCAGTTGGTGGGTCAGCTCGTGTTGAATACATTAAATACAAGAAGTGTTATTAATTTTGATTAATTTCTTTCGGGAAGCAGCTGCATTTATCTAGTTGTGTTTAGATACTTAATGTATAATAGACTTCATGTAAATATAGACAGGTGTTCTGCGTAGAAGAACTATATAATTCAGAAAAAAATGAACATTTGTGTAATGATTTTTAGCAATTTTCAAACTTTACGAGGAACTTAGTCAGCGTACCCAGCAGTAAAAATGGGAATGATCCGAATATTGTTTCATTCGTTCAATTACCTATTATATTATCCATTTTTCATGGTGTGAATAACATGAGAGGACAAACATTTATCTAATCAAGGAGGTGATCCAATCGGACAGATGGAATATACAAAGATTGAAATCACTTGATTTGGATGGAAGACTATTGAGGAAACGACCTAAAACTATAGTAAATGATAGTTTTATGCTCATCCCGTCTTGTTGATGGAGTAATGAAAACTTTGTTTAACAGTAATATTGAACCGCTGGCAGTACATTGTGATCAGAATAACCAACCAACCATCATAATTAAACCGGAAAATCCTTAAAGTGCTCTAACAGCTATGTCAAACTATTCACGACAAAACTTCTTTACTCAAGCAATCTTTCATTGTTGGAAATATTCATAACCAAACTTGAGCTACGATCCCGCAATAATCCAAGAGATAAAGCTTCAAGCACGTGCCTTCGAGGTTGACTGCCTCTGCTAACAGAACGACTTATCGAAGTAAATATCTATTCATGGGGAACAGGAATAATAAAAGTGTAGTTTCCAGTCTCGTTATTAATAAGCGTAGTTGGAACTTGGTTTAACAACTAAATACCGTTCCGAGGCCACAAATCCTTCTACCGACCAAAGCTAGGGTAAATCAACTTAGTCGGGAAGCCACCATGAATCTTTAATTACCAGAGTCAAAGCACAACGAACAGAAACAGGAAAAAAAGAGAGAATTGCAAAGAAACTTCTGTTGATTTAGAGCTTTGGGAAGAAGACTGTAACTGGTTTTGTCTGGGTAAAGTTTTGATCACCTTGGTTCCGGAAATAAATAAATAATTAATTGGAAGTTTGCTCCCACTAATTAAATGCTAAGAACGGACAATCGGTTTGTCCTGGAAATGAGACAATTTGGGATATTAACATCATTAAACTGCGGAGAAGCTTGGGAAGGGTGAAGTATAAGTTATTGTTCCTCAATACCCACGTACATTAATCTCCTTCACAATGTTTATTTACTGGAATAGTCAAGTATGCCTTCTAGGTTAGGAAAAAATCGATGAATCGGAGCTTATGTTTTCTTTGAATGCAAATACGATGGGAAACGAATAGTTGCTATTCGTAACACTGTTTTTTTGTTTTTTTGTTTTACACCTTAATAGAACATTTTGGAGAGCTACACAGGTTCAACCTCGACAATAGCCCAGTAAAACGTACCCATTCATTTCAGAAACTCGTGCGATTTCCTGTCAGGATTTACATGTATGCCAATATTATATATAAAATAGAGCATATCGAGCTGATGTACGTGCAGTAAATGTTATATTATAGGGAGGTTGTGCTACTTGGTTTTGCTAGGTTTGCCGAATAGGTTACGGAATGCTTACCCATTCACTATAAATGATCTGGTCAGTATTCACAATCCAATCCACGTCACTCCAAAGCTGAATATTACATAAAATCTGTGTAGTAATACATGGACCCGTGGAATCCTGTATGTTATTCCAGTCTGGGACTAGAATGATTTGTAAAAAAGGCCAGGAATCAAGCCCTATAAATCACATGACTTCTTGAAGTTATTATTACCCTGCATCCTAGCTAAAGAAGCTCATTATAATTTTTTACCACGTTTTATCCCCATTGCGTTAATGATTTAAACGTAGAATGCATTTTCACGGAGACCTTCTTGACAAAAATTGTTATTTATAAACGACCCATAACAACGACAGGAAGAAATGACATGTTATACATTGATAAATAATTATATCGACAGCACCACAATTGAAGTTTTTGTCTTCTTCGCAAAGGTATACCAAGAAATGCAGTCAACAACATTATATCTAATCACGTACTAAATATGGCTTTATTGATGGACAAACATTCTGGCCTACCTTTTCGATATTTCACTTATATAACTAGTGATGTTCTCATAGTTTTTGGTCCACCCCGTTGATTAGGAATTACCTGAGCTTGAATGATGAATGACCTAGAGAGATATCCCGATTTTTATGCTTAAGCCCCCTCAGTAATCTGAGTTTGAGGTATGTTAGGTTGTGTCTAGCACTGAATAAGTATTTTTGACTCTCCTAGAAAGTTGAGAAAATGAGATATACGATGTTAGAACTTCAATGACAATATAAATACAAATAAATAAATAAATAAATGAATAAAAAATGGTATATATATATATATATATATATATATATATAGCATTATTATCATTGAGCAAGATTCTAATAAACTGAAATGATTCGATTATTTGCATGAGATGAGGAAAGATCAAACGATCATAGAGTCACGATTCGACGGAAAACGGTTGATGAAAACGTTCCATCGAAGTGTGAAGACAAGGGGAGTGGAATCCCGTGCCAAGACCCCTCAACGCATCATTTTTCAAGACATAAGGGGTAAAAATATGAGATAGGTGGAAGGGCTATACTAAAACGTCTGAAAGATACGGGAGCAAAGAGAGGCAGACGGAAGTTTTTTTAGCATAAGGTGGCGCTGAAAATTCATTCAATACCTCCTTTCTTGAGCCACAAAGGCGAGACCTCTGATTGCTCAGTGCCACTGAAATGCAGTTAAAGTGAGATTTATGGAACTCGGCTGGAGGTGGATTTATTCGAAGAGCGAACCGGAGGAAAGGAAATAGGCGAGTACGTCAGGAAAACGTATCACTTTTCTGGCACTGCTCACCATTTTTTATTCGTATACATAGAATTACATGGAAACAATGGTTGAATAAATTGGTGGCTAGACGCAAAACAGCTGGTTCAACAAGATGAATGAAAGGATTCAAAATAAATTTACCTACCGCTATACTTATTTGTATCGCGTGGACGGTGTTTTTGAATGTGCACTGATGGAGAATACAATCCACACTGACACCCATCGCGGTTAACATGTTCTCCAAAAGTATGTATCCAAATGAAAAACAATGTCTCTCTCAACTTTTTGCAAAATTTATTGATGTTTTATTCCAACTCAGATGGCATAAAAATTCCACATTCAAAACCTTTTTTAATGTGGGCTTTTCTTGAATTCTTTGATGTCGGTTGCATGTGGTAATCCCTCCTTACTATTAAAACTATCAAACTTCCATTGGATTCATGACGCGAAATTTTGATAATTCTCATGCTTCTACATGACGCAAATTGTTGCTCACAGTTCCAAATTCCACTCATTAACGTACAATAAAATTTTCGTCATGTTCCGCATTATTCGCATGATAGTTTTAACATTTGAGCACGGTGAATCAGGAGCAATGATAGAAGAAATATCGTTGTTTGATTTTTACTGCCAAATCAAACTTTTTTCTTGCGTGAAGACAAGCAAGAATGTGGAAAATGTCAAGACATTTCACCTGCGGTAGCTTAGAAACTAAAAATCATGCTTGAAAATTCTCATCCAGATAGGAGTATTGCGTTGAGAGGAAGCCTCAACGATGAAGTTGCTTAAAAGTCTCAGACTGACCTCGTTTAGCAATTAGGCTTAAGAGAGGGCTTAGTTCGGCAACTTTTCGCGGTTAAGCAACATAAACGATCTCTACAATACACCGCTGAGGCGTGAGGCACCAAACTTCGAAAATTCAAAGAACTTGTAAACAATGCTAGAATTTTTCTTTCTCGCACCCTCAAAGTTACAAGTTGTCAGTTTATTACTGATGGTTTACAACTAAAGTACTACAGGATTATTTTGGGGGAAGATCCAAAACTCCCTACAAAAAACCAAAGGTTAGGATTCCGGTGCTTATTGTACCGGAATTTTTCACAACGAAGTCGTAGTTTCCATTGCGGTACCTTGAATATTTCATGGGATCTCCCCAAGACCATTAAACATTTACACCAAAATAATCATTGGACCCGCAGCTCGAATCAAAGATAACTTGGGGAACTTTGGGCATAATATATAATCAGTGTGAAATGTAATAAAACACCTACGCTTCACGAAGTAGTCCAAAAATATTAAAATAAAAATTTGTGAGACATTCTCTTCATCAAAATCCGTTTGGTGGCATTCTGAAAAAATACCTAGATTTTAACACTTTAGTTTGGTGGCATCCAGACCACCAATCTTACTATACACATCATTCTGATCTATATGTCCAACTAATCTGCATTTTTACTAAGGGATTGACTGGAACTTTTTCAATTTTGTCGCTCTGATCAGTTGATTTCAAAATGAGCAAATCGATGTGTTGGAAGGCTTAATCGATACTATCGAGAAAGGCTATTTGATGGCAGTAAATAAGAGTGGGGGATCCCTAGATTTGAGTTGCACGGAGACGCAAGTGTCGCTCTAGCGGGAAGCGTCGCAGTGCGCTGACTGCGTTTGTGGCAGCGCCAAGGCCCTACAACTGTACGTGGATCTCAGACGCCGCCTAATGCAAATTGAAAAGAGCATTGGCGGACATATTGGGGTCAACTTCACGCGCCCTTTTTGAATTGTAAGGCTCGCTAGTTTGTGTATAAGTGTTCGTAGAAAACATTATTTTGTATTATCTTGATGAAAACTAGTCTAAAATCATTAAAAACGTCAATTATTATGATGACAACACAGTTTGTGAATGAATTTTATGCAATATTTTCAACAGAGACAAACTGTGGGAGCTGCTTGTCTTTGGAATATCTAACCAAATATGACGATTTACAAACTTATTTAGGCCACAATTCTCGTCCGATTTTCGTGATTCTTTTTTTGTTCAACTATGAATTTGGTCTAGTTTTGGATCTTGTGGTGAAATTCACACCACACACTTCGACGGCCCTTTTAAGGGCCACCAAACATCAAGCTAAAACTGTCCACTGGGAGTACCAACTCCCAGCCAAGTATATGTAAATTCACCCAAAGGGGTGAATCCGCATAACCAAACAACAAATCCACTACAGATCTTATAACAGGAATTTCAAATTTGATTATGAAAAAGGGTGAATGGAGGGGGTAACAGTAAAATATTATGATGTTTCAACTAATATCGTTAGATGTTTGTGATTCTTTTTTGTTCAACTAAGAATTTTGTCTAGTTTTGGAAGGTGTATTAAAAGTTTCAAATTTCATTATGGACGAGGAAGATTGAAGGAGGTAATAGTAATAAATCATGATGTTTTAACTATTCAAGTCAGATTTTCGAGATCATTTTTTAAATTCGATTATAAATTCGGTCTAAGTTATAAAAATATGTCGGGAGCTTCAAATTTCATACTGGAAGTTTCATTATTTTTTGAATTTGCTGTCGGTGGAGGGAGTTAATGGGGGGGGGGGGGGGGGGGTTAGAAGTCATGATATATATATTTTTTTCCTCTTATTTTAACTCTCACCAAATATATATAAAATCCATTCATAGGGACGTCCTTGTAATGCATGCATTACTTACCAATATGATTTCATGTAGTTTTGCGTAGTGGCGATATTGTACTTTTCATACCGTACTTATAATAGTTAGGGCATAAGTTAGTTAGGTATTTTAAAGTGAAAGATCCTTCCATTATTCAAAAGCAATTATCTCAGAACCATTCTTCCAAAGTAACAGAAGAATCGCTCTGCATTTCAATATTGAGACAATATCTTGTACATAAGACACAGTTTTACAAACACCATGGGTTCACCTAGATGGGGCAAGGAGTATGATCAGAGGAGCTGAACAATTGAATAAGTAAATGAATAACTACATCATGGCACTTTCTATGTTATTATATTATTTTCATTTTACATACAATTTCATGCAATTCTGTCAATACAATACAATACAATACAATATACAATAGTACAATACAATACAATACTATATACAATAGTACAATACAATGTCAATACAAAAAACAATTTCATCTCTCAATTTCTTGTTTAAAGGAAATCTGTGGAAAAAACAAAACAACGTTTACCTAGATTAATTTGAAACTTTGTAGCTCATGCATAGATATGTAAGTCAGTAAAAAGAAAATTATTACTCGTACCAACTTCAGTAGGTACTGCGTTACCACATCAAGAGGCCTACAACAGACCAAAATAATCTTTAGGAAATCGTGAAAATCTATACTTACTTGTGAAATGAGAGTGTGTAGTCTTCAGTTTTGCGATTTCTGCAGTTAAATGCCGCACACACTTTAACCATTGTGCATTATCAAAGAAATTTCATGAGTAGATAAACTATAATAATACAATCTTCATTGCACATAAATAAACGATGTTGCCCCCAATATGGCCGACTACAGACCGTTCAATTTGCAACGCGACACTAGCGTTACGAGTGGGTCTAGTTTACTATTACAATGTCTTTGGGCAGCGCCGACAGATGCCGCAGGCTGTCGGGGCCGTCGCAGATCTCGATTTTTGAATGTTTAGCCCTTTAGGGTTCACACAAATTGATGCCGAGCTTCTAGGACCATCTAAACCCCAAATGCTATTTTTAACGCAAGTTTCATGAAGTTTGGTCTATTAATATTTGAGAAAATCCACGGGCAGCGGACGGCGGACGGACGGATTTTTATTTATTCGATTTTTGGATTCTACGCATCTTGAAACGTAAATGATAACCTTTTCGGGGGGGGGGGGGGGGGGGGGGGGGGGTTAAAATTGGTTTTTCTTGGTCGATTACAAAGGTTGATTATTAGAAATAATAAACCAAAAGGTAAAATTCAAAGTTCATTTTGTATTCGCAGATTCGTAGTTTACGAATGCTTTGTACTTAAGAGCTCAAATTAAAAAAAAAAAAAAAAAAAAAAGTATATACGAGTACGTTCTCTAATCTACTTTTTCTCGTCATATGCTAAATTTCAGACACCGATCCTGATGGTTTCATTCGATTCTTTGAAATAATACCTACCAATCAACAGCAAACATGAAGAAACTACTCATATTTCGAAAGTGGTCGATATTCCAATTCTTGTATATTTTAACACTTCAATTGTATACTTAGGGATTGATCGAATGTGATATTGGGATTCGAGGAGCGTAGATATTTTTGACCGATATTTCTTCCATTTCTGTCCTTTCCATTTCGATTTTCCAATTTTTTCTTGGAACGTCAAACAAATGTGTGAGTTTAAATTTTTTTCTCTTGGCCGACTACCAATTTTATTATAGGTATATATAAAAAAATAATGATAATAGTAAAAACAATAATACTAATAATGACTCTTCCGGTTGAGACGCGGCTTAAATTTAATAATAAAAACGCGGCAGGCCGCTCGTAATTTCTCTCTTATGAGAGAAGAGCTATGAGCATTGAAATGTCTCAGTAATTTCAATGTTTTTTATTGTTTTAAATAAAATAACAATTAGAAAACATAAAATAATTATTGACACACAAAAACTGAATTTTCTGTAAGCCAGTCTTGACGATGCCCAATTCTTCCACGAATATGAATATTCACAGGTAGGTTATTTTCTGTTATGGTGCGCGTCTACAATTACTATAAGAAGATTAACTTCTCAACCAAGTGACAACAAAACAAGCGGCATTGTTTACTATATCCATTTATAACATAAATAAATATAAAACTACGACATGAATAGAAGAACAAGCATGAAAGAAATGCGTGATAAATTGAGAGCTTTCCAACGAGTGGAGAACGATTTTTGTGCGGGGAAAACTAAAGAAGTTTCATTTCCCCAGCAACGCTTGGTTGTACGTGAAAATCAAAAGAAAACAGCACCTAACTTGTTTATTCTCAGGTTGCGTGACGTTTTTTTCTCTGCGTAACAAAATTTCCGATTGACCCGTCGTCAGATTTTCAATGTAAAAAAAAAAAAAAAAAAATAATAATAATAATGATGTTATTTTTGGAGTAATTGTAAATTAAGAATGGGGAATGTCCAACTGGGGAATTCTGACCTATCGACACTATCTATTCACAGACACTCCACTGTCCGTGCAACTACTCGTATCTACAGTACTGTATCTCTTCTGTCAAACCGAAATAATTCCTGTTTCACCCTTCGGGATTAATGGAGGAGTAGATTATTAATGTTTCATCACTAGAAATCGCAGAACTTTCATAAGGTTTCATTGTGAAAAAGGAGTCATCAGAAACAATGTTTGATGAGAGAAACTCATTAAATATTCCTCGAGCTCGAAGAAGAAAAGTAATCAAGACCAACATCAACGTGAACATACAAAAACCTCGTCACTAATTTCAGAAATCGACAACTTCTCGCAATCTCCGGAGAAGGGATCCCGTTAGTGTATTCACTGGTTCAAACTTTGTTATAGGTTTTCTTCATTGATGATTTATATATATTGGGATGAAGGAATCATTACATTTATTGAGGAAGGGAGGTTTCCTTCTTGAGATTTTTCCCTTTCATCATTTTCAAATCCCTTTAGTATTCAAGTTTCAATCCGTAGAATCCCCGCTCCGTCCTCCAACCTAACAATTTATCAACTCTTGGTTTTGTACCTATATTTTAACTTACTTGAAGTCGTAATAGATTGTGTTTGAAATTAATTGCCTCGAAATTAATTGCATTTTGTTCTCGTCGCAAAAAACGTAATCCAATTGAAGTCTTGAACCGATCTGAGATTTTCACACAAGCCTGAAAATAAAAATTGGTTCGGTGGTGTTTCGGTGGGGCTTATACATGAAGTACCTACCTATACAGGACTGATGAGGGGATCATTAGATGAATAATTCTCTAATTTAGCAGAGATACGCATCTCATAAGGAAAAACAAACAAGAGCGTATTTCTCAACATTCAATAATGACACCTGAGATTCGACCACAGGTTGGATACAAGATATATTCTACTTAAATTTGCTATCCATAACTTCCACTTATGTTGATGCGTCAAGATGTCAATCTAAGTACACCTTGTTGCTTGTACAATTTAAATGCTTGTCTCATGGTTTCCGGAACCGGACTGCTACTCTTAAAGATTTTGAGTTTTCCATTCAGAAGCGCTTTTTAGAGTGTCTTATTTATTTATTTATTTACGGGCAAGCCCAAAGTCACATAGAAACAAAAAACCAAAGAACATACAAGAAATACAATACAGAACACAATACTAAAATAATAATTCAGAATATAATGAGGAAATTAACAACAAGTGAAACCAAGTAAATTAAGATATGGAAAATAACAGTTCCGGCAAACAACACTGCCAACAATAAAATACATTAAGAAAAGCTCAACGGGGAGGAGGCAATCAGCTTTTTGAGGGAAGCAAGAGAATTATGAAAAAAGTCAAATTCAGGGTGTAAACCAATAAGTAGATAAGCGGAGCGAGGCAGCCGCTGCAGAGGACTATTACGTACGTAGTTCGTCGATGAGAAAGGGACGTGGAAGAGGAGAGGAGAGCGGGCCGACAGACGAGGCACCTGGAGACCGATCATGGAGAGCAAGACTGGACAATCGAGCTGGCCATTTAATAGCTTGTGCACAAGAGCGAGGTCGGCCATAGAGCGACGCCTCTCCAGAGGCAACATACCACAAGCATCAAGAAGACTGGCATAACATACCTCACTGGAGGGAATGCCCAACTTGAATGCAGCATATCGCAGAAACTTATTCTGCACTCTCTCCAGGGTGTACTGATGAACGGCGTATCTGGGTGACCAAACAGGAGAGGCGTACTCCAAGATCGGGAGCACCAGGGCCTTATAAAGCAACACGTGTTGTGCTTTACGAACCCCAAGACTCGCATTGCTCTACTCGATAGGTCCTCTATGTGTTTTGAAAATGCCATTCGCCCGTCACAAAGTACTCCCAAATCAATTATTTCTGTAAGTCTCTGAAGCTGGTCACCCTGCAGGACATAATCGAACGCGAGAGGCTGGGTGCAACGGTGAAAAGTGACCACCGTACATTTAGATGGGTTGAGAAATAGGTTATTATGAGAGCACCAGCCCTCCAGACGAACGACCGCCAACTGCAGGTCAGCACAATCAGATGAAGAACTCACACGAGAGAACAGTTTGAGATCGTCAGCGAAAAGCAAGCAGTGGATGTCAGGAGTGAAACAGTTGACCACTTACAGTAAGAGGCTTATGCACGAAACATATTTGAATGTGTCAATTTTAATCCCCCTGCCTCTGTAACTCTCGTCAGCCTGGGGTGGGAATTTTTCTTTCTCCACAAATTTTATGAGATTTTTGTACTTATATATATCATACATTCCTTATTTTCAATATCACACCTTTGTAATCGAACAAGAAAAAAAAATTGTTAACCCACCAGAAAATTTCTTGGTTTACGTTTCAACATGTGTAAAATCTAAGAATCGACAAAAGTTCATCCGTCCGCCGTCCGCACCTTTTTTTTCAAAGATCACTGAACCAAACTTCATGAAACTTGCGTTAAAAATTGCATTTGGGGTCTAGATGATCCTAAAAGCTCAGCATCAATTTTTATCAACCCTAAAGGGTAAAATTAAAGGGCTAAACATTAAAAAATCGAGATCTCGAAAACTTGCCGAGTAACAGTAATGACTTTTTGCTTGTCAATATTGAATAAAATACCGAAGAATCGATAAAAACCATCTGCTACGCTGTACGTTAAACGGTTCGATCTCCCTAAGGGCTAGAACATCAAAAAACTCCTTCGGATTTTTAAGCGCAGGACAATAAAGAAATAATTACCTGCTGGCGAATCTATTGATTATCCAATCAAGCACTAAATTCATTAACGATCACTAGATAGTGGTATTGTAGTACATAAGAATTGTATTGTGAATGTCAGCTGATATTTTGGAAATATTAGGTGATATAGTTGCAATGAAATTTATTCTAACGTTGCGAAATCGAGTTTTCTCTATTGTCCGTGCGGATATATCTACTAGTAAAGTATTGATACCCAAGTACTAAATTGCATACCTTGAATTACTCCCAAGTCTACCTATGTGGTAGTAGAAGCATTGTTTACTCTTTTGAGAGATGGAAAAGTTATAGACCCCACTAAAATCAAACGGTATTCGTTTTTTTATTTGGTGAACAGATTTTATTGTCCTAACAAATTTCTTTCCGTGTCTTTCAGTGTTTGTCGTGTATCCGAAAAACCTTGTAACAAGCCTAATTTCCACAATTTTCAACTCATTTTTATGAAATGTTCAAGGAATGTGCGGTATAGATGGATCAGTCTTGTTGTTTCCAAATAAATACTTCACTCAGCGCTTGCGCAAACGTGTATTTCATCAAGCATCATTTTCTTGATCCCCCGTCCGCCGTCATATCTTGCTCAAATTCGGGAGATAGGAGGAAGAGAATAGTTTGGGAATTCCCCAGCAATTTCAACATAATCCTATCATTCGTATGTAGCTACTGCACATGTGCAAATGTGTATTTCTCTTAACTAGCGTAATTTCCACAGTTGTAATCAGATTAGGATGAGAACGTGCTGGTTAAGTGGTTAGGCTACTGGTAGTCCCCGATCAATCTCATTTTTCTCAAATCATTACTCCAATCGACGTATGTGCTAACGTAAATTACATGGAGCATCATTTTCTCGTCTCCTTAATGACTGGTTACAGCGTTTTACGTTATCTACATCTTGATTGACTATATTCCGCTACGGAGTTTTTAATGATTATTAAAACCATTTCAACGGTGATGATGTTATTTTCAATTCATTATGGTAGGTACCTCCTTACTTAAATATATTTAAACTGAAATCAGGGGGACTATTAAAATTTAGATTTTTTAATTAATTGCATCAATTGCCTCTCTGCAGATGCCTATATCTACACAAGCATATTTATGTCAGCCTACGGACCTGCGATTTGAAATGTACCTCCTTTGTAATATATAGAATTTAAAATTAGTGCACACTGATAAGATGTGGAGCCTCTGGTAGCTCCTTATTGGAGATCTGGAATACAATAAATTACAATGTATGGAGGGACTCAGATCAGCTTCGGAACCACCGAGGCTAATTTCTTGCTATTCGACTCACGATGTTGTTATATAGATGGAACTGCTTCGGGACTTCTCGGAAACAATCACGAGGTACGGAGGCGCAGTGATCAGCTGACGGGTCTCTGATCCTATATTATTTTCTTGACATCGACCTTTCTTTTTAATATTTAGTGTGAAGCGTATAATTGCGAGGTCTAGGAATTGTGAAGGTGTGAACCCTTTTGGAAGGCACGGTGCGCCCATCATATACCTATAATATTACATACGCGGTTTAATAATAATTGCAGACCAATGAGTTGCGTAGAAGGGCATCCTAACACAGAAATAATAATCCATGTGCAATGATTTGCAGCGTTTTTGTATTGAAACTCCTGGTAGATGGGTGATAATTTATCTCCTCATAGGCTCAGTTATATAGCAATTTAAACAAGTACTTAGTGAAATTGTTGACCATTTTACATAGTATTCATATGGTCTTGTACTCCTGAACTATTGCAATAACATTTCACTTTGTAACTATATGTTTGAGTTGTGCAACACATTCTTGTTTAGGACAATGTAATCGATAGGACCGTATAAATACACTCCCCCATGATTAGCATACAGCTCCACCTCATCTCGCAGCTCTTGAAAAGCAATAACTATTCCCAATTATTTACATTAAAGCCTCAACTGTTGGAATGGGATAAACAGGTAAACATTTAGCACGGTTATTCCCTAAGGAATGAGAAAGCTAGTTTACTCTCTAGCCCAACTAAAGCTGGCAAGGTTGATAGGACCAAGTGTTTGCAGTAAGGTAAACCCAAATGGGTGCGCTTGCCTTCCCGACCACTTCCCTTCGGTGAAGTCAACCATTAGTTCCACTAGTAACGACTAACCCTTTCTGCCGTGCCTTTGAGGCCACCTCCAGAGTTTGCGATCCTTGCATTTAAGAGTTATCCGACCGTCCCAGAACTTTTCGAGGAAGCCGTTGATCCGAACTCTTTGATTACATTTCTTGAAAGTATCAAAGGTGAATTGGGTCGGTTGACATAGAGATAATGCTGTTCACTTCAACTCGGAAAGTTGGATCAATAAATAATTTGACATGTTGAAAAGTACTCTCCAGTCATCTCTTATTCGAGAGTAGACGGTACTGTCAGTGAGTGACTGTCACCTACTTGGTAAGGAATAAATTATTTCAGAGAAGTTCTTCTCCATTTATCTCATTCCGGATCTATCTCAAAAGGAATGCCGGATCTTGCGAATCAAGGATGGACACGGAATGGTGAACTCCTCCTTACATATAAATAATAATGGCCACGCTGGAATTTCCAAACTGCTTTCATTGCCTCGAAACAAAAGAAAACTTAGACACAAGAGCTGAAGAGACTGGCATGTAGCTATGCATTTACTGATGAAATAGTCAACTTTTGTGCGGCTCTTCTGGACACCTTAACACTCAACTAAATATTCAACAAAAATTGGAAAGCAATTTCAGGTAAAATTATGACCTTACCTGCAACTGGAAGCGACGGTACGTTGTAGTTCCCGTTCTTGACTAGGACTCTGGGTTGCTGTATATCGTGGCTATTCAATAAAACCATTGTAACTGAAAAACATTACCAGTGCAGATAGTCAGATCAGTATCAGTATAGCCACTACATCAGTACATCTTACATAGACCAGTTACCATGAAATTTTAATATAGATATTGTGACGATGAATAGCAAGCATACGCAATCTATTGGCTGTCAGTCACATCAAATCCGGAGTCGGAGGGTGCGGAAGGAGAGGAGTGAAAGCGAGGAAGGAAGGGCAACTCCCTCGCACTTGCTTGCTGACGCTCGACTGAACCTAAGTTGTCCTTGAACCATCTCACCTCGCATGACGATTCGATACATTATATAATATACACCTATTGACTATCCTCTTTGGCGAATCCCGTCAGATTAGATCCTTCTATCCTAAACCCCTGCGGTTTTTTCAATTCAAACTGTAAAACCAGCTATTGGTAAATTTCTCTCTGGTTAGTGGGAGTAAAACACCCGTAGAATCTTTTTGAGCAATACTTACATCTTTGAATAAAACATCAAAGTAATCCCCTTTAATCTGCATACCCATCTTGTCACCTTAATAAAGATTTATCATAGTAGAGTATTCGTGTACCAAAATTTAGTACAGCAGGCCTTCAGCCCTTGTTACAATACTTATCCATCTATACTAATGAGAGGAGGAAATATTTCCAAATACACGGTGTTTCACCAGACAAAGACCCCCTTCCAAAATCGTAATTTCTGGGGTTAAAAAAAAAATATATATATATAATAAAAATAAATAAATAAATAAAATAAAATAAAAAATATTAATAATAATTTTTTTTTTTAAATCTGCACGTTTTTTTCCAAGAATTTCAAATGACCTATGATAGCGTTGTGCATTGCGCAAGTGCGAAAACGTGAGCAATTGACATCAACTTTGTTATTTTAAATGAGAAGTTCCTTTTTTTTATTGCAGATTTGAATTCTACGTGAAATTTCATGAAGAAACTACCCATTACTTGTGTTTTTAAGTGCGCGTAAACAGACCGATTCCGCTCCAACAGTGCAATAAATGTGAAATACTGAGTTTTTGAAGATACTCAATTGCAACATGTGATACATGATTTTGGAGTATTTTTTTGGTCTGAACCTTGTAATTGATGTTCATTTATTGATATTTGCAATACCAACTTGGGAAAACACCGAAAATCCTACATTTAAGTACGCTTTGTGCTTTGTGGAAATGTGTAAGAAAAGTGCAATTCTGGTGAAATTGTCGGTGTTGTCCCGAAATGGTGTTGCAAATATCAATAAATGAACATCATTATGAGGTTCAGCATGAAAAAATACTTCAAAATCATGGGTTACACGTGGCGATTGAGTATCTTCAAAAACTCAGTATTTTACATTTATTGCACTTTTACAGCGGAATCGCGCACTTTCGGAGCGGAATTGCCAGGTTTTAGAGCACTTTGAAAATCGAGTGATAGGTTACTTATCCATGAAATTTCACGTAGAATTCAAATCTGCAATAGAAAATGGGGGTTCCCGTTTAGAATATCAAAGTTAATGCCAGTTGCGCAATTCGCGCACGTGCATGTTGATTAAAAAAAAAAAATTTTTTTTTTGTTAAACCAGAAATTACGGTTTTAGAGGGGGGGTCTTTGTCTGGTTGAACATCCTGTACTATATCATATTACCTAACTTTTAGAAAACCAACTAGTCGCCACTGCAATGATGAAATGCGCCGCAATAAATAACAAAGTAGAACTTCGGAACGTCCTCCCAACCTCACTTCGTCGGCTCAAATTTAATTTTCTTGCATGTCCTGAGAGGGGCTTGTCCCCCAAGACGGCTGATTCATGATGTGTAATGGTAGAATGATTCTTTATATACACTAAAAAACTAGGCTCCGAAATGCGTATTGCTTACGGTATTTCTTAATTTTTCCATTTTTTCTTTAAATATCTCACATCATTCTTTACTCACTCTCTTCTACCGAATCTCGTCAGCCGATTTAATGAAATTTGAACTGCAGGCTGCATTTTTCCTACGGAAGTGTCTTTTGGAGGTTCTAGCCAACAGCCAAGTTTTGAAAAGTGAGGGGGGAGGGGGGGGGGGGGGCTGTAAGAGTCTATATGAAATAGCGATCTCATGCATCCTGTGTATTCCAACTTTTTCTTCCCAGTCCCCAGACCACCAAAAATGTCTGATTGATGTCCCCCCGAAATGACGATTCGCGTACAAAGATACCAAGCCACAAGATGCATGATATGATAACGCCGTATCCTAGTACAGTACATTCATTCTCTCACTATTTTTGAAGCAGCGACTCACTCCTACACTCAGCCAAAAGAGTGAGAGAATGAATGCTCTGTACTGTACGACGGCGTTCAGACTTCCCCGATTGGATGATACCATACATTTTGTGGCCTGGCATTTTTTGTACGGGAGAGCGTCTTTTTGGGAATAAATATAGTAATCGAATATTTACTTTATCACTATTTATTTATTTATTTTTTTATAATTATTATTATTTTTTTTTTTTGTTCTAGGTAAGTGTCTCATGCGCTAAAGGTGGACCACGAAAGTTGTGAGGCATGTAAAATCAACAAGAAGAACTGGAATGCAACTTAGACCTATTACCTAATTATTCTATCTTAAACATACATTTTTTTGCTTAATTATCACTATGCAAGTAAGACACAATAAAGGCAGTAAGTCAAGAATAACACTTTCGATCCTATACAGATTTAACAGGACTATATTGTCAAATCATATTGTGAATAATAGAACAGTTCCATTTTACTCATTTAAAATGCATGGTGAATTTCACCACCAGACTCTTCCATCAACTAATAGGTGCATGATCATCTTTATCAAATTCAAATTCTCATAGATACTAACAGAACGACGAGAAAGATCCACCAGTTTGATAATTTCAATTGTATTTGAGATGGGATGACAATTTGAAGGACAAAGGTGTAAATGTGTTAGGTTCGTGTTTTGACAGATATTGTTTAATATATATTTCAAAATATGCACATCTAGCTGTTGACCTCTTGAGATACTTTCCTCAACTTCCAATGATTTCTTCATGAAATATCCATTGAGATATAGGTCTCCGTCTCGCATGAAGTACTTACCTCACACATGGGAAACTTCACTTGAGTTTTCCCTCGAACTCCGATCTCCAAATAGATTATGTTCTGCTCGGAGTTCCGATTTATTGGTAACCCACGTGATTTATGGCCATGAGGTCGGAAGGAGTCGTGAATAGCGCGTATCCTACAGTAGTGGGAGGAGACCCCCGAAAATCTTCTTCGTATTGATCGGATTAAAAAAGTGATGGATGCGCTACAGGTTGCCGCCCGCCCGGGGGTTTTGAAGGAGGCGATTTGCATCGTGTAAATCCACGATCCGTTGAGCTTTATTGATTGTCGAAAGCAGGTGGGCTCTCCATTAAGCCAGAATGCCACAATCAATTAGCATAATTTGATTTGAGGCCCGGTAGGATTTCAAATCAAATCGGGAACTGATTTGTAATCCCCGGAGGATGAAAGTGGCGGATTTTGGAGTACTGGATACAGCTCAACCACTAGGTCTTATCCGACCGCTAGGACCGCTACGCTTCCAACAAAGTTGATTATGAAACTAATTATGGAATGGTCCGATTGAAAACAAACCCTACCGTGTTTTAGAGAGGATTTGATATTCGGGGAATTCGCGGTACTTGATCCTAAAGCGGTGATTGAACGATTAAAATACCTCAAATCCGAATGTTATTTAGGAGTATTTTTATCGCATCGTTCGGAAAATCTCACACAAACACACAATCCACCTATTATTTAATTTGAATATCGAACATGGTATTTGCCACTCATATTACATGCAGGCTTCTCTTTGGTTGCCTTTGTTCATGGATTTAGTTAGGTAGGTAGGTATATTGTTTTCAAGTGCCGATTCCAACGCGGTTTTAATGAATATATTCCACTGTTTCAATTAATTCGTGTCCACGTTACATATTATAAGGAGAGGATAGCTTCTAAAACACGGGCAGTTCTCGATTACATTGTAAATGATGTATTTAGGATTATCAGGCCTGTTTGTGGGAACAATTTAGATTTTTTTTTAAATAGGCATAAACGTGTATACGAAACCTTTAAAATACGTATTTTTTCAAACATCAAACTAAAAATTGAAATGCAGATGAAAAATCCAAAAACGATTAACTTTTTAAATCATTTTCGTCTACAATAATGATTAGTAATCCTGAAAACATGTTTCCTACCTCAAAAAATTTATAAGCATCTAACGTCAAATTACTCAAAATTTAGTATGAGTGTTCCCGAGGAATTGCATCAGAAGCTTTTGCGATACCAAGAAGAGTATGAGAGCACCTTTTTATTATTTACATGAATATTAAAGAGGTCAGCAAAAATATTGCTTCATTTACACCAGATTTTACGAGAACCAAATTGGTTGGGATTTAACATGTTGTTTACTTCCACATATTGGTTCAGCTGGTTCTTCACGATTTTTTTTATTATTTTGGAAAGAGTGCTTAACATAGTTATTGGTCTTCAGTTTCCTAAGTCACCTACATCTTCTCCATTAAATTATGTAATCACTTTTGCAAGTTTGAATGTGTCAGGGAATATGGATTTTGAAATGCTAATATTAAAAAAAATGAAGGAGGGGAATTTAGATAATTTCAACATACTTCTTAATAATGCTTAGTTGAAATACTTCTATATCAGGCGACGAGTTACCTTTCATAGATTTTAAAATATCTTCGTCTTCTTCAGACATAGGTGGACGGATAAATACTGTGTTTGCTATGTAATTCAAAGTATTTGTTTGTTGGTGATCAATATTGAATTTTTCATTCAGTCTACTTCCCGCATGTTAAAAGAAAGTTCTCAACGAGTCACAAGCTACTTTCCTTGATTCACCAATTCGGACGTTATGATTTTAGTAATTTCTTGAATCAATGGGCTATCTGAATTTATTTGTTGATGGGAGCAAAAAAAAGGCAGTTTTGATGGTTTCCCAAATTGTTTTTGGGGTTCCCAAAGGCTTCCTCAATTTTGTCAGAATAGTGCAGTTTTTTAGCAGCTCTAATTAATTGTTTGATAGAGTTCCTATATCGGTTAAATAATTACTTGAGGTTTTGATTCAGGGAGCTCCGTTCCGAACGTTTTTTCAATATATTGAGTATCCTTAAATAGATTTCACTAGGCCTTTAGTTATCCATGGAGTTAATTTAACTTCTTCATTAGTCATTCGCTTTTGGTCAGTCATCTCGGAAATACAGGAGTTTATGATGTGTACAAGTTTTGTAGTAGCAAAGTTCACATCATTAGAATTTGATACCGAAAGCCGTCTTATATCCCTGAACAACATTTCTAGTTTATACAGATCTATTAAATTATTCACTCCACATGTATTATTGCGATTTAAGTTAAAGTTTAGTGGTGATAGTACCAAAGCGGTGGAATAGTGATTTACTCTTGATTATTGAAGGTTTATGATCTAATATTTTGGATTTAGCAAAAATATAGTCAATGGCAGTTTTTGATGTTCCATCAACACGGGTTGGTTCATTTATGAGGCCAATGTACCCAAGAGACAATAAGAATCGGTATAACTGTCAACAGTTTCGTTATTACGTAACAAGTCGAGGTTGATTTCGTCGAAAAAGACAGAATGATTACACTTCAGTTCTCCAAGGTTGGAGTTTATTTCGGAAATGAAGAGAGTTGTTTTGTCAACAGTTTTAGACGGTGATCTATAGATCCAATTATGTTATAATATGTTTCTGAACCGAGTTGGAAGCTACCAAAGGCTGGGACCAGAAGCTGCCATCATGGTTAATGTCTGGGCTTTACAATTTAGGATCTATTTAGTATAAATTACCACTCCATCATTACGATTTCTAGAATTATCTGTATAGAATAATGTTAAACCAGGAATATTGATTACATAACAAGGAACAAAACTAAACATTCCTGTGAAAAACAAGAAATCTGGCCATGATTTTTCGGCCTCCAGCCAACTCAATACGTCGTCTAAATTTGTACTTAAGCCAAGAATATTCATGCGAAACACGGAAAATTGTCTTTTCTAACACCTCACCCCGCGCCATGACACGGTTGCGGCCATGACCTTGATATTATTTAAAACCACGCCTTTCAGCTCTGATATTGCTTGCGTATCATATCACATCTACTTATCTCATCCCGCCTTGTCTGCTCCATGTCAATAATGCAAGCGAAAACTCGGACAAAGGACTCATGTACACATACACAACCTCCCACACTTCAATCACTTGAAAAGTGAAAAAATATATCAACATATAAATGTAGTAGAACAAATGTTAAATTTTTGAAATGTCTCCACCAATTATTGGAATGTTTGTTGATAAATTGGTGTTTCAATTTTTGTCACTAATTGTAGAGCTCTTTTTTTTTTTTTTTTAACAGGTATATTGACACTCACGCGTTGCTGGATGATGGTTCCAGTTTGACTCTAATTGAGGCGGATCTGGCAGCTGAGCTTGGTCTTAAGGGGAAGCCGAAACCACTCTCGATGGCCTGGACTGGTGAAATGGTAAGAGAAGAATCAAAATCTGAAGTTGTTAGCTTTGGAATTTCCGGTACGAATTTAGGGGCAAAAAAGTTTTTCATTAATGGGGCCAGAACTGTGCAAAAGTTAGGATTGCCTGCATACACCCTGAATATTGAAGAGTTGGCGAAGGACTGGCCATTCATTCTTAAGGGAGCAGTGGGGTCGTTGGACAAGGCGCAACCTCGGATTCTTATTGGGCAGGATAATTGGTCTCTGCTACTAACCAGGAAATCTTTCGCGAGTAAGTGGAATGGGCCGGTGGTGTCTTTGACATCACTGGGATGGGTGTTACACGGTAATTTGCCAAGCAAACAAGGTGGTCAAGGAAAGTACGATATGCATCACCTACAGCTAACACATTGGCAGAATATAATAAACGAAAATCATTTTGACGAATTGCATAATTTGGTTCAAAGACAAATCCTAGCTGATAAGATAGATAAGGTTAACGAGAACTTCAAGGCTGATGATGACAACGAGATCACGGCAGCGGAACAGATTCTGCAAACATCTACAAGACGATTGCAGGATAGATGGGAGACAGGTTTGTTATGGAAGCATCAAAAGGCACTTCCTGAAAGTCGGAACCTCGCTGAAAACAGACTGCGTTCGCTTGAAAAGCGGTTGAAGAAAAATTCATTGGTTTCAATCCATGATGTTTGGAACGGTTTGTTCGCCTTACGGTGCGCAAAAGGTAAGGGATATTAATGCTCTAGAATTTGAAAGTAAGTATCCAGAAACGGTGAAGGCAATGAGATCTAATCACTATATGGATGACTACGTTGATAGCGTCGCAACAGAAACAGAGGCTATCCAGCGGGTCAAAGAGGTTCGAGAAGTACATGCTAAGGGTGGTTTTGTTATATGTAACTGGGCAAGTAACTCTAAGGTAGTCCTAGATGGGATTCCTGAGTCAATGCGGTCTATTGCTTCAAAAGAAATGATTGGAGGGGACGATGCGTTTGAACGAATACTAGGAATTAGTTGGAATACAAAAAGTGATAATTTTGAATTTACTTCTACTTTGAAAAAGGCGACAAGCAAAGGGCAGTTGGAAGGTGATCAAAGACCTACGAAGCGAATTATCCTGAAAATGGTGATGTCTGTTTTTGACCCGCTAGGGTTTTTAGCACCAGTCACTGTCCAAGCACGAGTCTTCCTCCAAGAGTTATGGAAACAGCAAATTGGTTGGGACGAGGAGATTCCTATTCAGCTTTCTAGTAGGTGGAGCAAAGTTTTATCATCTTTGCAGCAGGTCCTCAATACAGAAATTCCTCGGTGTTACACGTTACTTCTAGTGGAAGCTGAGGAGCACCAACTTCATATTTTCTGTGACGGTAGTGATAAGGCATACGGAGCGGTTCACTTGAGAACAAAAGCTGGAGCAGTTGTGGACTCTAATTTTGTGATTGCGAGAGGTAAGGTAGCACCATTGAAAGCTATTTCAATTCCAGGATGGAACTGCAAGCAGCAGTGACAGCAGTTGAGCTGAAGGTATTCTTGTTACAGGAGCTGACGGTGAAAATAGCAAAAATAGTAATGTGGGACTCACAAAAAATAAATAAATAAATAAAAACCTTACAAAATTTACTCAGCACTTGCGTTACTTGTTCTCTGTTAGTGAATTAGTAAGGGCGTAGGTGAGCAAATCCTACAACCGTGGTTAGAAATGTATAGCTTATGTTCATTGTCCTGGTCTCCAAAAACAGTATCTATTCATGTATAATTGATACGAATTTCAAATAATTACTCTCTAAATTTTGCTCTTCATCTTATACTTACACCACAATGGGTGGCATTTTTCCAATCACGCAGTTAGTGGTAAGTCGTTAACCATGTTTATATTGCTATTAAGTTGAATCCCTTGACTTTTGTAATATACATAGGAATATAATATACCTATAAATAACGCGGAAGGAAGTATATAGTGTTCATTTATTTTTGTCGAATTTATAACGGTTGCAACGTGATTATTTACCTCTTCTAATAACCAGAAATATTCATTTCTCGCTTCTCCGTCATTAAAGGCTTTCATGGGTAATGATTATGTGCATTTTATTCATTATACACCCGATAGAAAAATGGTCGAGAAACTAATTAGCTAAGTATAAAGGCGCCCAGGAATTAATTCTGCTTGGCTAATCCCACTTTATTTAACGCTCTTGATTTACTAGCGCGCTCAATGGGAAGGCAATGGGCCAAGTTCTGACCGGTCTTTGGTGGACGGGAACTAAAGAGAGTCGACGGAAATTTTTCCAATTACAGCTCGTATGGTGATTTTTTTACATTATAGGACAGATCTGAAAACGGAACGCAACACACAATATAGTGACCGGTGCATAGCGAGACAAATGAACTAGGTACCTTACCCAGCTCGAAAAAATATTGATTAGTAAGTGAAAATAGTAATAACGAAAAGTAGAGCTGATGATTGAGTTAGGAAAGGTTTGATAATGCATGAATTAGATGGATACGGAGGAAAGACCGAGATCAAAAGTGAAACGCATATACAATTTTGACACTATTGGATCATTATAGATGATCATGAAATCATCTTAAATTCAATTAAATTTATTACTTAGCTATTTATTAGCTGATTTGAAAAAACGAATAAAATTTATTATGAAAAAACATCAAACTTTTAAAACGCCAAGAACGAATTAATAAAATGTATTGTAAGCAAAATTTGCGAAATCATAGCAAATGTTTTTGAATGGCTATAACACTCGCAGTAAAAAAAAAAAAAAAAAAAAAAAAAAAAAACCCTCCGCCCTTACTTTTTTAAAAGAGGAGATTAATTTAAGAAAAAAATTATAGTCTTGTAATAATTTGAACTGTCAAAATAAAAAAAACGTTGTAAAACTCTTACCGACACCTCTCGCAAGTCGCTTCGATAGAGTTCAAAAAAGTAGGTAGGTAAAACTTGTAGGCTAAGATTTATTCGAATAATAATTTTAAAAAATCGTGCTCTGTGCTAAAATTTTACCCCCCGACAATAGCAAAACGTTTGTTCAAAAGTCAGCGAGAAGATTCACAAATTTAAGAATGAAACTGTCACGTTTACCTGAGGAATTTCGCAAGTAGGAACATCCCTAATATGCATGAAAACGGTAAGTTAGATTTTATTTGCAGATCGTAGAACAATATTAACTGCAATAGAAATAATAAAAAAATATAATAATGACACTTAATAATAAATCTGATTGGATCCGAGAGTTTCTGGGTAATTATTTAAAAAATTTTTTGTTGGTCACGTTTCAGGATATAACCTAGGTGTGTGTGAGTGTATGTGTGTGTGTGTGTGTGTGTGTGTGTGTGTGTGTGTGTGTGCACGCGCGCTTGAGTGCTTATGTGTTACGTGTGTTGGGCTGCTGGGGTAGGGTAATTGTCGGTGTTTTAATCTCTTCGTAACTCCCTCAAATCCCTACCCAAGTCAAGGTCATACGTCCCCGTCGTGCAACTCGGGAACCACCTAGGTCAACAGGGGGTGGCTAAATGACCCGCTGAAGATAAGGGGGGGGAGGGGGGGCGGAGGCTATTGTCAACGGGCCTCTCGTCCCATACGCTTCCTTAGTTATGGAGACAAACGAACATGAGCCTCATAACCCCCGTCTGCCCATTGTCACGCGTGGTTGTAAAGGAGGTTCTTGGGGGCATCCCAGGCAGGGGCAGAAGTCTGGCAGAAGCATCCCGTGGAGGCCAATGCTTCCATTGATATAGAGGGAGAGTGGGCCAGGTACGCTTCTGAGGATTTGAGGATTTTCTGCCATTCAATCGCTTCACCTGAGGCATTCTCAGATATCATTGCCATCAAGCGAAGTGGGTCTGCCATAATCCTCGATGTCCAAGTTGTCAGTGGCAGCATGAACGTGGAGCAGACCTGGCAGTCTAAGATAAGTAACTACGATAGAAATGATCAATGACAAGCGATAACCAAGCTAGAAGCATTGGCAACCATAATATCACAGTCATGGCCATGACCATGTTGTGGTGCGGGGTGTGGTGTGGAAAAGTGCCACGGAGTTACTCGAGTCGGGCATCTCCACTAGTGTCCTCAGGGGCTCTTACCTCAACTGGTGGTCGTTTTATAGGGGCACTTCCTTTCATCCCTCTCATTCTCCTCCTCCTCCTCCTGTAACTTCCTAAAATAAAAGTGTGCATGTTATATTCAGGTGGTCGACATGGAGCAGACCAGGCGGGTTGATATGAGTACATATGATATAAATTAGATGAGGCAAGCAGTATCAAAGCTAAAAGAAGTGGTGGTATATAGCGTCAAAGTCATGGCTGTGGCCGTGTCATGGTGTAGTGTGTGGCGCTGGAAAAGTGCCACAGAGTTACCCAAGTTGGACAACCATGGTAAAAAAAATGTTTGTGTGCATCAAATTCCAGTGATCCTTCAGATTGCTCTAGAATCTTAACTTCGATTTTAAAACATTTTGCAGCAATTACAATAGCTTCTTGAAAAACCTACTTATAAACTCGTAAACGAGTTCCACTATCTGCTTTTCAAGCAGATACCATGTTACATGGATATGTCTTTGATTGGGGATTTCATAACGGTTGTCCTCGAGATTTGTAAACAAATCCTTTAACTTTGGGCTGTAGGCGACGAAAAGTAGGATAAAGAATTTATTCTTGGAGACACAATAGCATACTATACATAATATTAAAGTTATTAACTAATCATTTTTATGTTCATGATAGCCTGATTTTTCAGTAATAAATGAAATTATATGATAGCCTGATAACGTTTCATTCTCTAAATGAGGACATCTTCAGATCTTGCTTTCTTGACATTGAGTTGACTTGGTGAGCGACTGTTTTATTTGACAAATCCATTATTTATGGATGTTTATAAATTTTTTCCTGGACACACCAAGATCTGAAGATGTCCTCAGTAAGAGGATGAAACGTTATCAAATAAAACAATAAACGAAATAATTTCATTTATGTTCCCTGGGCCGCATCCCGACTAATCCCTACAAAACAACGGTTTACTTATAGAAATGTCACTAGAGGAGAGAAGTCACTACAATGAGTTGTTGTTTACAGACGACTGTTGTCAAGGGGATGATAATGGAGTAATGGAGTATGGAGTGGAGGAGGATGGAGTGGAGTAAATGATGCTACTGCTTTAAGTTATTATTTAAGTTATATTGTAACCGGCTTATTAAAATTGTTTATAGTCCAATCAACTTAGTTTAGGAATGTAGCTAGGTACGTAAGGAGGGGGAAATTGGTAGCTTGAGATGTGAACATTTATCACATAAATCAAGCGCTTTCCAACGAGTGGCGAACGATCTCTGTGCGATGAAAACTACGGAAGTTCCATTCCCCTAGCAACGGATTGGTTGTACGTGAACATCATTAGAAATTGTGACATATTTTTTGCGTCACGAAAATTTTTGGTTGACCCCCCAGAGCAAAGACATATCCATGTCAATTCACTGAAAAGGTTAAAAGGACAATAAATTGCTAAATGAATAAGTGTTGTGCTAATGATTTCTAGCTCATGTTTTGGTTTTCAGATTTGAAGCCAAAGCACGGAAAAATTACACAGTCACTTAGTAGTTGTGATAATGGTGTTCCCCCTCAAGACTTACTTGTCCATTACTTCAACGTCCTTCGAATAAACTGGAAATAAAGTTTGTTGAGAGATTCAAAGGTGGGAGGGCAGGATACCGACGGAGAAGGATTATGAAAGAAAGGGCGAGGATATAGGGAGAGGTGGAAGGGAGAAGGAGGAATAGAATAGATAAAGAGAACCGAGTAACTGGAGGAGAGGTTGAAGAGGGACTCGAATTCTGCCGAGTTAGTTTATGCGAGTTATTTCATCCTTTTCCACCTTGGGGAAAGTTACAACCGAATTAAAAGTACACTCCACCCCTCGATAAAGAGGGTTCGGAGGGGAGTTTATTCCTTTGGAAATTCCTATGGCGTTTTCTGGGATGGAGGTGAGCCCCCTTTCCCAAGGTCTTTCTTGAGTAATTTTAATAAATTGCGCCTTACCGCCGTTGAGTGTCTCACAGACAAGTTGACAGAGTTTCAAAAAAACGCCTCGTTCTCTCCACTCTCCTCACCAGACCAGCGGTCTTTTCTCAAAGTACTGCTGACAACTTTTTGCTTCCGACTGTGCGTCACCATTTTAATCTCAAGTGTCTGACTTAAGGTCGATGTTCAGCAATAGTACAGTCTCTGTATTCTACTCATGAGAAAATGTCTCGTTTGTCTTCGTTACCTCCATCATACTGTATGTTAATTACAGAAATTTTGTTTCTAAAAATTATTGTATTATAAAATAAAAAATAAAATTGTTTGTATTGTATGGAACAGATACGTATATTAACTTAAGGATAATAAAGAATATAATTTCCCTACAATGGATGTATGGCAAATATGATGATTATCGATTTCAATTGGTCTGATTAGAAGAGGAAACGCAGGATGATGCAAGGTAAAATTGTATGGCCTATAGAGCTGCCTACAGGCTCTCTGGCAGGAGCCGGTCTATAATCTTTAAAAAGGGAGAACAGAAGCTGCATCCATGTCAGTTCCATATATCAGCTAACTGCCGCTCATTCCACTCATTCATGAGACAACCTACAATACTAACCGTCATTCTCCCTCCATCCAACTGGGAGATGAGTGGGGGAGCTGCCACCTCAGATCTTCAGATCAGCTCCTCCACACAGTTTATCACCAGCTTCCTACTGCGCGCTAGTTTTGTGTTTGTGAGTTAACGGTTGTGAAAGCTTTCCCTTTGAGTCCCTCTGTACTAAAGTCTGGGGAAAGGGTTCGTACCCAGGAACACGTTTTGTAGAAACATTTCCACCCTCATACTAAGGCACTATGTACCTCCCCAGTCCGGTCCAATACTTCCGTCCTTGTACACAGTAATAGACTGAGGAAAACTTGTGACCCCCCCCCCCCCCCCCCCCCCCAGAAACGTTCCCCCTCGTAGCAACAAAAGTGTTTCCGGTTCCGCCAAAAGGAACACAGTGAATAGTATTAAGTTTTTCTACATTGACCAATTCATTAGTTTGGGCAACCTCCTTGTTCATTGTTCAAAGTAATTTTCATTTCTTTATGTTGCTTTCTTGTGTTTCAAAAAAGAAACAAACTACAGAGTTGGTGTCGTAGCCCAAGGGTAACTAAGTGCAACATCCATAATACTCATCGTTATTGCTTTTTCATTTCTCGTTCAAAAAAACGCTGTTAAGAAGTTACTACTGTCGCCCAAGGGCGAGTAAGTTTGGAAGAAGAAATGCTTCATGTTATCTTGCTTTCCTCAAAAGCAACGAATTTCATTCTTAGTTCACAAAACCCTTTTTTTTGGCCGTACTGACGCTTAAGGGCAAGTAGTGTAGGTCGGCAATCTTTTCACTCTAGCGCAGAGAAACTCTTTGCCTCAGCAAACTTTGTATTGTCCCACTCAGTGGAAAGTAAATTTATTCAATCTGAACTTATCTTGTGAAAGTAATTTGTAAATAGCAACGTTTTTTCAATTGAACAATCCTTAGAAAGCAACATTTTTGGTTAGCAACATTTAGTAAGAAAGCCTATTGCTTTAGAGCAAGCAACTCAGAAAGTAACGTCGCAACCACATCTTCTCCTTCCTAAAAATACATTTCCAACTATATTCAGTAAACTTTTCATCTAGCAAAGAGCCGCCTTCTTTCAAAAGCAACGTTTTGAATCTGAAGCTCATAGCAACTTTATCATTCTCATGTGAAGGTAAATCCTTTCCTAGCAACAAAAGTCACCTGTTATCCAGTAAAGCGAAGGATATAAAAAAGCAATCAGCGATATCGAAGAAACAAATTCATTATAAAGCAACAACTTCTTTTAGTATCTTATTTTATTCCTAGTAACTATATCAGGCCAATCTTGCCTATTCAGTTAACTGTAACCCGGTATATGCTTAGCAATGTTTTAGATCATAAGCAACACCATTCTTTCTATGCCATTTCATTTCTGTATGTGATCTAGTTGTGCAGTATTATATGTCTATTTATCATACCAGGACTTTCTTTTAGAAACTCCCTGACTCCCTCTCATAAAACGACAAAGTAAAGCAACACCTTTCCATGGTGTGAAGGAAATACTGATTCACTTTCCAACTAACAAAGTTAGAGCAATCACCTTCAGTGGTCACCGCTCATTTGGAATGACGCCTTGCTATACAAATACTTCAGCTAGAAGCAACGCCGAACTTCGTAACCCAGAAAGACGAGGCCTTCAGTTCTGGCCAATGTAAGTGTGCCTTTTACCTCTGCCGATTTCTGTCTGTGTATCTATCAGTGCATTTCTTTCCCATTTTCTTGCCATCAGTTCTCTCCCAAGAGTCCCTAAAAAGCAACGTTTCTCGTTTAACTTCATCTTATCAAACAACCCCTTCATAGCTAACCTTTCTTGCTTATTGGAGACAGCAAGCACCCTAACCAATCAAGTGTTTCCTCTCCTAAAGCACAGTAGCAATGTGGAGTTGGAGATAGCCCTTCTTCCCTGGCAATCGAATTCCCACACACCGGTTATTACACATACGTCCCACGTAAGCAACTCTGCGAGGTTTCCAACGAGATCTACCCCTCAAGCAACGATATTGTGACCAGTGGTTCCCGAATCCTCGGCAATCATTTTCCCCAGTATCGGGATCCTCTTTGTAAACTACTTTACCCGTCACGTAGAGTAACTTTTCTCCCTTTCCATTTATAGTATCATTGCTTTTGGAAATCCCTGAATCTACCAGCTTACAATGGTGATAAATTTACATAAAATGTGATCCATAATGCTGCGTGTTCAAATATATATTTATCAATTCCTTCCTGCATAATATTGTGACTAGAAAAAAAAAACCGAGCTAGGTTGAAAATGTGCATTACATGTACCTACCTATTACATGAATGCAGGTATTTGATTGCAAACGGGGTTGCAACGTAATTAGGACAGAAAGGCTTTTTTTGTAAAAATTTGTGAACTGGGTTGCACGCGAACGAGCAGCTGAAAATTCAAAAATTGAAATACAATAATAATTAAATTAAGAGAAAAATAAAACGTCTGCCAATGTGGGTATGGCACATAGCTTCCTCGTTTATGTATCACGACTGTATAGATCATTGAAAAATATAAAATGATCTTTAAACATTCCATAGCGGAAAAGAGTAAATCAAGAAGTAGCGTGGAACGTCATAACTACATATGGAACGGAAAAATAATAGGGACTCAATGTAATTTACGGTTGAGCCCAGCATGAACACCAAACAACAATCGATTAATTGTGCTGACCTCCACTGGAGACATTTCGTAACGCTAAGGAAGACTGAGTATTTATGAACATCACAAGAATAAGTGGATGGCTGAATTTCCGCATAATTTCGGTTTCGTACAGAAAGTATGGTAAACTTTTATTTAAAAACACGTCAAAACTAGCTGGTCTCGCTGCACGACGTGAGGTTTTCGTAATGATGCATGAATATCCGTCCTTTTCATTCGCGTTCGGAGTCAAAATGTGCTTCTCAAAAGGAGGAAGGGAAGTATCTAAGGGAGTAGCATATCCATTCTATTCCTAAACACCGAAAATAAGTATGAATAGAAGTTGATATAAGAACCTGATTAGGTTCAAAACCGTTTGATGTAAAAAACATGCCAACACTGCAAAGATCAATGAGAGATCTCCATCGATTTCACAAGATCCTCTCAGGAAACTAGTATGATAGGGTTGACTTCTTTGATTTTATTTCCTACTACTGACTTATAACATGTTAGTCTTGAGAGTATGATCTACAATAAAAAATAGTTTTATCTTGCAACTAATGTTGATTGTTTTATGTTCCACTTTGAAATTCGAAGTAATTTTATTGAATGTTTGTAAGGATGGTTGATTTTCTTTCTTTATAAATGAGAATGCTGACAAAACTCGTCGTTGCGCGACTCAGAAGGGGGGATACCAGACTTCTTTTTTCTTCCTTCTTGAGCATCGGCTAGACATTGGAGAGTTTGTAACACGCTTCATTTCAGATTTCAGCTTCATAGGTTGAATAGCAAATAAATCAGATCCGCCTCTTCTACGTCCCGGTAAAAGCGTGTTTCACGCTAAAAAATATAAGTATCAATTTGAATGACACAAGTAAGATGGGTACTCAATGTATCTCGTTGAAGAGGGGATGCTCAAAATTATATATTTTTAATTCAAGCAGTAACATTTGATAAACATGTGAGCATTTTTTTATATTTTTATTCTTATTGTTTAGAGTTCACTTCCATGAAAATAAGTTTTATATTCATTGGTGGGATATTTCTGAAGGAAAACGGGTGATAGGGACGTTATGGCGTACGAGCAACTTATTTCCCGGGCGGCAATAAAACTACGACAAGCCATTCAAATTCAATCCGCGAATATCCCCCTTGATATTTTCCTTCTTCGGAATTGCCGGCTATGAATTACAGCGGCAGTTTCGGAGTCAGTACGCGAGGACTGAGGATACGGGTCTCTGCAGGGTGGCAGAACGTGAAAAATTCAGGAGCATCTCGCTTTCCCCCCACCCGTCACCTTCTTGGGCGGATGTAAGTGTTCACTGAAGCCATTTGGCGATCCACAGAAAACCGATATACGTATATCCGTATATCCTCTTGCCTGTAATGGGTTACGGGCCCACCATCTGTTGGAGAGCCGGTGGATTGGACCAATGATTTTATTCATGCATGGTCGCTCATTGTAATGAGTCTTTATAAACACTATTCGCTTCTGTTGGCACTTTCTCTACTGCTCGAATGATCAATCTTAGTAACAATTCAAACATATCCCAGTAAGTCATTCAAACAAGCTACACATTAATTTGTGTGGAAACATTGATTCAAGACATACATTTTTTCAGCCTTGACGTAACTACCAGAAAATATTCCTGAATAACCGTCCAAAAATGTACACTTAAAATAATGAATGAATAATAATATTAAGTCCATTGAGAAATTGAGATATTTTTGACATACCATAATTTTGAAAACAACACAGTTTATTCTACTATGAATTTATTCAAATGGAAAACAGCCAAAGGATGGTATTAAATCTAAATAGTTATTTTCGCTAGTAGTAACAGTAAAATTATCATTCACGTACCTTTCCCCTCCACTCCACTCTTCATTCCCAAGACCTTTCACTTCTTCCCTTCTACTCCTCTTCACCGTTATCACGACCTCTCATCTTTTTTCCGTCACTTATTCATCTATATAAAGTGAAAGTATTTTTCACGCTTCTGTACGGCGATCCCCTCTCCACTCAAGGGGGCGAGGCAGTGAGTAGCTTTAACCGAAATCATCAGAACGAATTCTGATCCTCCATTTGGAGGAAAGTTCATGATGTTTGCGACGCCCGAGGTAGTTGGACGAAAAGTCCCGACCTGGAATGGTTGTTTACTTTACTTTACTTTACTTTATAAAGTGACAGACCGACTGACTGACTTCAGTACTGTTTCGACGGCCTGATGATGGTCTCCTTGCACCAAAAGAGCTCGCCTCCGGTACTTGACTTGCTAGTGACGTCGGATTCCTCCGTGAGGTATAAATGGTAAGCCATAGGATAAGTTTTGGAAGATACAGTAAATGTCAGTATTTACCATAATTACCCAAAGTAGAAACTTGTTTGATGGATGAACTGGATTTGCATAGTTCTTTAATCGGTCTGATAAATCACAAAAGAACATTTGAAGAACGGATTTTTCTTGAAATGTAGATTTGAAAGAGTAACAGATATAGGTGATGACTCAATGAGTAATTCAATCCCACAACACACGTTATTGAAAGTACTATACCGAAAGAGCCAGCCGTTCCACAAAATGTTTGCGTCAGTTTGCCATTTTTCCCCCTTATTTTTTGGAGCACATGTGTTTTTACCTGAGAGTGAATGGATAAGCAATTTTAAAATTGTCTACTCCCATCAGAACCATTGGCTGGTGGGCGGGAGAGGCGTGAACCCTCTTTTAATGCTCGTTTTTTGGCCGAGCGCTTGATGTTCTATTGGCTGCAACATTAAAATTTGATCGGGAGCGCTTCTTATTCCAGCGACAAAGTTACGATCCTGGATCCGTAGAACACGATGATACCATCAAAATAACCAAAAGATGCTGCATTCCTGGAGAAATTACCGACAATATGAAGAAGAAAGATAAAAAGCATTCATTCCGGCTATATTTGTTTGCGCCTAGACCCTGTGAATGTTGACGTCTTTGCTCGGATTGGTCTTAAAATTGTCGTTGGAGTTCCAGTTTGGTCCTATTAGAATTACGAGGAATGTAATTGTGCTTTATGTTTGAAGTGAACAAAATGTAGGCGAAAACGCTCGTTTCCAAGCTACTGCTCTTCCTATTCCTTAGAAACGTAAGAAAAACTAGGCTAGTTGTAAACATAGGATAAGACCTTGTCCCAAAAACGCAAACTGTGTTCTTTGTTTTAATCGTCGCTCTAAACTGAAATCGTGCGGGGGTCTGGGAGTGTCCTCTAGAAGAAGCCATAGTATAATACGAGGTGTACCATGCTGTAACTAATCACGGGCGGCAATACACCACAGGCGGCAACGGTTTTATTTTGCTTCCGAGACTGCAAAGCAGCGGAAGCTTTGTTTTCACTTTCGAAATGAAAAAAAATTGTTTAATCCAAAATCAAAATTTCCTCTCGCATTTTGCGTTTCAGAGCCTCCTGAACTAATTTGGTTCGGTGTCTGTCTGTCTGTCTGTCCGTCCACATTTCCTTGTACTCGTAACAGCCATAACTTCCACAATTTTGATCCGATTTTTACCAAATTTTCAGGGATCGTGCGGGTTGAGCTCTAGATGGTCCCCTATCAACTTCATCATGATCAAATCAACGGTAGCTTCTGCGCAGGTGCTAACGTGAATTCCTTGTGACGGTCATAACTCGGTCAATGTTGAACGAATTTCGGTCAGGTTTTCAGGGATGATGTGGGTAAGGTCCCTTGAGGTCCCATAAGACAATCATCATAATTTCATTAGCGGTACGCTCTGCGCATGCGTGAACGAAATATTCTTGTTACGGTCCTTGCAACAGCCGTAATTTCCACAATTTTGATGCGATTTTCTTCAAATTTTTAGGGATCGTGCGGGTATAGCTCTACATGGTCCCATTTATTATATTTCCCATTTAGCTTCCAATTTCCCACCTTATTAATTCCTGATGCCAGAACCGGTCGTTTCTAGTTTTCTGGAATTTAATGGTGACGTACTGTGAAGCTCACGAGGAAGCTCATGTGCCATTTCCTTGGCAGTGTATTTTAATATGTTTGTCAGTGCTTAAGGAAAGCTTTAAAACACTTATATACCTAAGCTGAGTTAGAAAGACATACCTATTATGGGTGGCAGAACTTTAAATGGGAAGATAAATATAATGAATTCCAGGCAAGTTGGTCAACCAGAAGCCATCCGCTACCCTATGATTGGAATTTATGAAATCAAACAGAAAACGAATATGCATCAAACTGTTCATTACTTTTTTATTACAACTTCATATTATTTAATCCCTTATTTATGTACTTTACAAAAATATATCAAAGAGTTATAAAGAATACATATCCAGAGAATCTTAACAAACGTGCTTTCATTACTACACCGCAATTTTGAACACAACTGAGTTGAAGGAGTCAAGATGAAGAAAAGCGAATCAAAAGGACTTCAGACACTGTTGGAGAATTTTCAGAAACGGTGCGGAAATTTTCAATAGACAGTGAAAAATTCGGGAACCTTGCACTGCTTATTACCCGCTCAACTGAATGAGTCATTTGAGTTACCTCACAGGGTACAACTTGGTGATTAGTCAACTTTATAATTCTTGTTGATTCCAGTTCATTTCTAATATCAAACTGTGAGCCAATTATTGAGTGGTGTTCAGGTGGTGATCCAGTGGTTTGTGTTCTTGATGGTACATCTATTGTAAAATGAAATCTGGGGGACACCCCCAGATCCCCGGATTGTTACTGTTAGGATTAAGGATCAAACCAATGAAACACAGAATGTGTATTTCGGGGATTCCCCGGAGGGCTGGTATCATTCTGGTAAGTTCGGCCGAAGTTCATTCCGCGTTCTTGGAATCCAGCGCCTTGGATTGTAGACCTACGTGTCGTAGACCCTTCCCGGGGATATTAACGTTTTATAAGGTGGCAACCCTGTGACCAATTGTGGTGTGAACTTATGAGTTCCCAAGACGAATAGAAGCATGGTGGCTCAGGTAAGTCGTTAAACAATCCAACTATCGTCTGTTCACTAATTTTCAATAAAACGGGAGCAGTAAGTTAAAAAAGTCGTTAAGCATGTTAGGCATGGACCTATGTTTCACAACTCAATGTCCACATATTGCAACGCATTATACTTCTCAGTAACGAAATCTCCCTTCTTCCTTCTATGATTTTCCATGTAAGCCATTACTTTGGGCCTACGCGACCGACTGCTCGTCCCCTATGGCCAGGTAGATTTGGAGCATTATCGTACAGGACGCCCTCGCGAAAGCTGTGTTTTGCAATTATACTTACTAATTCCGTTCAATTGTGTCTTTAATTAAAACACCCACTTCCTGATGAATTAGTCAAATAATCATAAAGATTACAAGCAATCCAACTATCGTCTGATTACTAACTGTCAACGAAATGGGAGCAGTACGTACCGGTCTTTCTTACATACCGGCTTATTTATAATATTTATAATAATAAATACAGGCAATAATGCTTGCCACTATGTATTATTTTACATGAATATTATATTATGGATATCGTTTTTCTCACGACCAACCCCACCTTCCTACCACGTCCGGATGATCAAAGATGATCTTACTGCAAGGGAATGAGAGTGGAGGAAGGCGAAGGAAGTAGGTGGTGGAGCGGACGCGCGGTGGGGGTAGCAGCTCGTACGGGAGAGGGGTGGGTTCGGGGGGGGGGGGGGATCTTACGGGACGGACGTCTTCAAACCAAATAACCCTCCGTAAAAACACATTCTGTGTTAAAAATCGTTAATATTGAAGACCACTGTTACCAACCTTACTGTTGTATATTATATGCTTGCACTGACTATTTAGTAACTAACTGTTTTAACTGAGAGATTTTAGAGATAAGGTGGGTATGGTGAAAGAATATAAAGGATCAGCCTGGCGTAGCTATTATATGACTGTAAACTTAGGTGGGTAAGTATTTCAAAGTCGGCGGAACAATACTACCTTGCACTCTCAGTATTAAGTAACTAGGTTTAGTGAATCTATGCACAATTGCACATCACTGAACGCCTTGCTGGAGAGGAAACACAAACTTCGGCGGAGCGATATCATCTTGCGGTCTAAGTTGGAAGGAGGTGTGATGAAAGTAAGCTAGGTAAAGAGAAGAGGGAAGGAAAGCATAGGTTGACCAAATGGATACCAGCCTGGGCACTGCATGTTCTTTTATACCTAAGTATGTTAGCAGAACTCATGCGTCGACCGACGGTTCCATCAGTTGGCAAGTAGGTTAACCCAGTCGGTATCAGATGGGCCACATTCCACAAACATACAATTTGTGAACCCGTATAATTATATAGTCCTGAGTAGGATAAGATAATTTGATTTATTAAATAGATTTACCACTCAGATATAATATAGTATTTTATAATGGGTATTTTAGTATTTCTCTATGTTTAAGATAGTGACGAGCTTGGTTGGCTCATAGTAGTTTGGTTTCATAGACCCCAATAAGTTTAAAAAATGAATAGTTTCCAAGAAAAATAATCCGAGTGTCCATGTTGTGAAAAGCTTGTGCTTAATGAGGAATACAATCAATTCACTAGAAACTCATACATAGTAGTTATTATTGTTGACTTTCATTTACTTTATATCCTTCATCATCATAATCCTCCCTTCATCATAATAATCTTTCATGATCATAGATGGCTCCTCCTTTAAACATAGAGTATATTGTCAGAGGATGTTTATATCCTGTAATAGTGGTGGTAAAGTGCCGTGGTAATAAAGCGTGAGAAACAGTTTCCGCCACCACGGTGTTTATGCACTGTAGTCGTACCTTAAATTTATAGCCGATAGTTCAGTGCCGTAATGCAAAAATATCACCAATTTATTAATACTGTACTTTACATTAAACAATATCACTTCTACCATACTCAATGTTGAGTGCAACCTGAGTGACTGTTGATTCTCATACCACTTAGATCACAGGTCTCTCAAAGGGGAGCAAATTACAGCGTAAGATGATCGCGCCTCACGTATCGCCTTTTGTGGAGCGTTCAGGGAGTCTGATTAATTCCATCTCAACACTGGAAAGTGCGAGGGGCAGCGGATGTAATTAATTACAGAAGCGTGTGATGTGCGCAGAGTTTGGAGAGGACTACGTGCAGAAGTTACTTCCATCTACGTTGGTAATGGAGCACGGGAACGCGCTGATCCGAGTGTTCTTTGTATGGAGGCAATTATTCTATATGTACGAGGAAAATAACATTAACGAAACAGTTTTCTTGTAAAGTCAGTATTGATGATGTGCTTCCTAAAGTTAAAGGTTAACATTGTTTATCAACACTATTATTACCAATAGGTACATATTTTTGGTTTATGATTTTCAATAATAAACCATAAAATTAATATACTTAAATGTCTGAATAAATGATAATAAAAATAAATATATCCCTCAAAATTGATTGGTTTACATTTCAAGATGCGAAGAACTCCTAAAACGCTTACTAAGTTGGTGGGCAGTATAGCTTCCTCACGAGTATTGTAGCAAAGACGTATAAAATTAGTTGAAGAACAACATACTAGTCAATATTACTGAACTCACCCAACCCAATGGGTTACCACAAATCCTACACTGACTAAATGCCTTTTTCTTGTTCAAAGAAATACTAATTCATCAGTATAAATCGACAAAGTTATGAATTCTAAGTTAACATTCAACTATTTTTATAACCTGGATATCAACTGTAATTCATCATAAGCTAAATAGTTACATAGGATCTGCAGGTAATTCGGTTGTGCACACAAGCGGGTTTGACATCGTGCTTGATAATTAATTAAATAATTACAGAAAGATTACAAAAAAATTAACAGAACAATAAGATCTGTGAACGAGGTCAATCAAGAAAGAATGAACTTAATTTTCAAAAGTCGTCTTCTGCGAAGACTCTTCACACAAAGAGAGGTATCTTGATTCGCCTGGTCTTTACCCAATACCCCAGCATAATCAATTCTATAAAACACTTCCACCTTTTGCTGTAATTTTGCCTTTCTCACTTGATCGCTGCACACTTTCTTGCACGGTAATTCAAATTTCGACGATCAAGGGAATTGCATGATATCAGCAACATCAAGTTATGGATTCGATAGAGAGATGTCATTGGTTGAGCTCCTTTGATGCTGTTAGGTGCCTTCCAAGGATATGAACAGGAGCCATCCTTAACACCAATGTACCTCCTGACTGCCATATGTGATTTCGGCTTGGTGCAATTTTTCATGTCTGAGATAGTCAACACTAATGTCATCCATTAAATATAATCTATTACTTTATGAGGATCAAGGCTTTGACATGGCAAGGAACATCGTACAGTTATCACCAAAAACAGAAGAAAATGCCCAAATCGGCACATTGGCGATAACAATACGTATATACGTACGTGATATTTACCTAAGTAGAACTATAATCATGTTTGCGCATGCGTACATACATCAACCATCTACGGCATAGAGTCCAACTGAGAGTCTCTCGTCAAAATCGGTGTATTAGTTTAGGAATTTAGGCCGTCACAACTAATATCAGGTTAGAGCATGCGTAATAGTTGGTTACTACCACCAATCGCAACGAAATTCACAAGATGCAATCTCAAGACTTTTACCCAACCATCACCGAATTTTAACATTTTCAGATCGATGATGGTTTTGAGAAATCGATGTTTTAGCAAACCTAGGTACGTTGACTCATGGTCATACGAAAGGCTCCATTCATCCGAAGAAAATTGAATCCATAGGGATTCTTTAGAGCTTAACCTATTTAATTCTTGAAAATTAATTCAAAATCGGTCCTTTCATTTCTGCATTTCGCCTGTGTGAATTATAACATCTTTGATATGCTCATGTACCTAGTATAAAAGAGTGGCTCATGAGTTGTTGCAAAAATTGACGTGGTATTAGTATAACATATATGTTAAGCAGATATAGAGCTTAATTAATTACCTACTTATTTTACCGTCGTGCTTCAGCGATAGTCATAACTATTTCATATTCGAACTAACACCATCCTTATATAATGTAAGTGGCAACGGATAGTTTTGTTATTCAGGTAGGTATTATACCCTTAGCTATTCGTGTTCCCTTTGAAGTGAATCGAAGTGAGGGAGAATTTCACTACAAAGAGTACAGAGGAAGTGTATGCATACGAACTCTCTATTACGTTCCCTTTATATTCGATGTTGAATCCACTGGAAGTGATAGTTTGACTGAACCGTAGAAGATATTTTACGTAACACGTCCCTCACCAAAGGTACAAAATTCGAACTACTAACACCTATCATACGTTTTTGTTCACTGAAGTTTCAAACCAACCGTTAGCGCCGGATCGTTGAGCGTGATGACGCTACAAATGAAGGCAATCAAGCTCACAAACGTCTTTGGCAAACGCGATGCGGCCTCATTTGCAAAGTTTCTCTGGTTGATTAGCTGATCACCTTTGCCACACCGATGTTTACTTTGCGTTCGATGAACTGTTTACAGCTGTGGATGTCACCCCTTGCCCTCCTTAGAGCCATGATAGGCGGATATCTTTCTAAGGAAATCGTATCACTTCTACAATGGATTTTCCATTCTGTGAACTTGATAAACCCAAGATATTGTTGAGAATTTGACATTGGAAGATCAATCAGCCTCAGCGAGTGCCAGAAAGAGCAAAAATTTAATAGCTTAAATGGAAGTAGATATGTATCGACATAGTGCGGAGATCTTTTTGGATACAGACAGTAAAGAGGATTTTGATTTAATGCTAGTTTTGGAATAAATCGAGTTGTTATTTATATATTTTGAAAATACCGCGACGAAGTGGTAAAAGTGCATAAGATTTATAAAGCCTATCGAAGCTGGGTCTGATTAATATGCCTATTTACCATGCGATATGAACATTGCTGTATGCATTTTATAGAGCCACATCCAAACCATCTTTCTTTATATTTGATTCAGGTTTCACATGTTAGCTGTTTCTCATATTCTACGAGTATTATGCTCTGATAAATGCGGATAAATTTGCATATAAATGCGCATGGATTTAATGGCGAAGTTAATAGAAATAATTTTAATTAGTCACTTTTGGACTCCTTCACCTATTTCACATAAATGATCGGTATTTTCTGTGAATCCTCAGGCTTGATAAATTGTTGTGTTATTTATTTATTTGTTTTATTTTTTTTATTTTTTTAAACAAAGGATTGAATAACATTCTGAAAAGGTTTTTCCTCCAATAACATGACCTGGCGCATTTTTTCTACCGTCTCTGTGGCTCGAAAACGAGAATATGATCAATCCTCATCAATATATTACAGTTGTTATGTTTTATATTCCAGTATGAAGAAAAATTTTTCGTTCTCTTATTCATTTTCATATTATGAAATTCTCATAAGTTGGCTTTTCACAATATAAAATTGTTATTTTTATCAATTATTTATTAATAATATTGTAATATAGGTTGATAAAGTGGCTATGAATTCATAAGGTAAAAGGGAGGGTGGTTGACATTAAAACTCTGTGGTAGCACACTGTCCATAGAATTTCGCTTTCAAAGTGATGACATCCCGAATTTGTGACTGTGCTTGACCTCGATTCCTGTTTCTATATCCTCTTGCTTTTGTTTTATTCACGAGATATCTACGGAGTATTTTTTAGGATGAACCGATAGGCGTGATGTAGGGACCTATCGATTCGGAGAGCCAACATTGAAAAAGGCTGGAATTGAACAGCGGCTCCCGGGTCACCCCAAGCGTTATTGTCCGCCCCGCTTGGTCTTTTCCTGGGCGGCCCTCTTTTGTTAGAGCTCGGGCGTAGTTTTTGAAAACCAACCGGCCCACTCGACAGGTGATGAAGTACTGCCGGTTGTAAAACCGGGATAGGAAACAGGATAAAGAGCAGCTCGTCAAGTCGACTACCACCTCCAGCGGGAAGTCTTTGACACTACCATTCAGCTACTGTCAAAAATGCTGTTACGTCACCGTATGAACTCCCTGGCCAGGCGTTGGTCTCACCCACTCAATCTCTCTCTCTCTCTCTCTCTCTCTCTCTCTCTCTCTCTCTCTCTCTCTCTCTCTCTCTCTCTCTCTCTCTCTCTCTCTCTCTCTCTCTCTCTCTCTCTCTCTCTCTCTCTCTCTCTCTCTCTCCCCCCCAGAGTGCGTCAGCCTTGTGACTCATCACGATTCTAACACGCTTCCTTCCCTTTGATCCAAACCGATAATTGAGAATACCTCGATCCCGAACATCCGAAGGAAAGAGTCTTTGTTAGCCAGAACTTCTCTACTTTCTATCGAATTCATAATATTCTGAATCCACGATTGATTGGCGCCACATTGCTAATATACATGTATGTGTGAGTACAAATATATATATATATATATATATATATATATATATAGTTGGAGGTTGAGTTCATATATAGATGGGTTGGAGGAGTTAGTTGAGTATATATATATATATATATATATATATATATATATATATATATATATATATATATATATATATGTACAGGGTGTCTACACTTAAGGTAACCTAACCTACTAGGAATCAATTATTCTACAAGTATTTTGAAAAACTTTTCTCCTAGCTATTATTTTGTTTAACCCGCAAAAAAAAAAAAAATTGTTTTTTTGACATAGATATGTCTTTTGGCTGGGGGTCAAGGAATTTTTCGCGACACTTTTTTTCCCGACCGACACTTTTTTTCCCGCACGGCACATTTTCTATTGATTTTCACGTACAACCAAATAGTGAAGAGTAACTCCCATAGTTTTCATAGTAGGAAAATCGTTCGCCACTTTTTAGAATGCTCTCATTTTACCACGACATTTCATGACCTCTAGCCATTGTAGTGTCAAGGAATGCTGATTTATTACTCTAAGTTAAAAACTGATAATGTTTTGTAACCATAATGGAATAATCTTGTGAAAAGAAGGCACTGCATGGTTGGTATACAATTGAGTAGTAGATACCAACTCGTAAGCAGTAGGTACTAGACATATCCATGATCTTTTGTTTTTCCCATCAAGGGAGAAATTGAAATGTTTTCACGAACATGTAAACTTCTATTTTGACATAGATATGTCTTTTGGCTGGGGGTCAAGGAATTTTTCGCGACACTTTTTTTCCCGACCGACACTTTTTTTCCCGCACGGCACATTTTCTATTGATTTTCACGTACAACCAAGGCGTTACTAGGGAAGAGTAACTCCCATAGTTTTCATAGTAGGAAAATCGTTCGCCACTTTTTAGAATGCTCTCATTTTACCACGACATTTCATGACCTCTAGCCATTGTAGTGTCAAGGAATGCTGATTTATTACTCTAAGTTAAAAACTGATAATGTTTTGTAACCATAATGGAATAATCTTGTGAAAAGAAGGCACTGCATGGTTGGTATACAATTGAGTAGTAGATACCAACTCGTAAGCAGTAGGTACTAGACATATCCATGATCTTTTGTTTTTCCCATCAAGGGAGAAATTGAAATGTTTTCACGAACATCCAGAATTTTTCAATTTTGACATGGATATGTCTTTTGGCTGGGGGTCACGAAATTTTTCGCGATTTTTTCAGATTTTGCCTTTAAATTTAAATTTCAGGATACCGTTGGAAAAGCGTTACATTTTCTACTTGCTGATACAAATACACTTTTTCAGCTGATTCTGTGGGGGTTATAGCCCAGTCAAATTAGACCAAAAAGAGGCAAATAGGAGAAAAAATTCATAGTAAAGAAATTTCTTCACCAGGCTCTTCCTTCACACCTAGTAAATCATATCTCAAAAGTCCCCTAGTATGGGGGGTGAGCTCGAGGAGTGGGGGGTGTTTTTCTCCTTTATTTCGATTTTTTTTTCGGTTTTTTGCCTATAACTCGAAAAGTAAGCGTTCTAGCGACTTGTTTACTATTACCAGAATTAAAGTGCATAAAATTTACTACAATTTTTACTCCTGACTTTATTCTCTACGATTAGGCGTTCCGCCGCTAGAGCGCGTTGAAAAGTAGGTATCATTTCAAAAAATCAGCAAAAAGGCCTTTATGCTCTTTTTACGCAGAAATCATTCGTATGTAGCTTCTGGGTGACTTAGAATACATCATGATTTGTTTTAAGAACATCAGTGATGCTCGGACAGTGGTTTGAGCAGGTTTCATGTATGTCTTTTTTTTCTGTTCTTCGCTTACATCCTGGAAACTGTGATAACCATAACATATTTTCAGCACCCTTACCAACTCACTGTGAATTATCAGTGAATATATATGTATATAAAACACAGTGGCTCTAAAAAAGAAAAGAAAAAAAAAGGAACTAATGAAAATGAGCTTCCGCAGCTTTTGGTGTAGCTGCAAAATATATTCTGCAGAATTTCAGACGTTGCTGGTGGATCCAAAGTTGGAATTGGTTTGAGGAAGCCATCGTCTCCCTACTCCAGCCCCAATTCTGCAGAATATATTTTGCAGCTGCACCAAAAGCTGCGGTAGTGGTCGATGTGGATGCCGCGGAGCTGGCATCCACTGCTCAACACTCTACTCAAACTGTTCAGGTCCCTGCACAAACAACCCACCACTTGCTGACGACGGTTCATCTACAGAAGATGATGAAACAGACGTGGAACCATAAGACTACCCACTCAACACATATGTCATCGCCCTGTAAGTTTCATCCTAATCATCTGCATGAACTTCATCTATCTATCAATATAAGATTATATGCACCTCACTGTAATCCGATTTTGAATTTTCAGTTTGACTGTGGATGGTGATTCTCAATGGATGAAGAGCAGATAACTGTGAAGATTGATGACCCCTTCCCCCTCCCACTCCTTTTGTGAATATTACTTTAACATGGGTACCTGCTGTACCTGCACATTAAACATTTTTTGGTGAAACACAGCTCATTTTCTTCAGTTCCTTTTTTTTCTTTTCTTTTTCAGAGCCACTGTGTTTTATATACATATATATTCACTGATAATTCACAGTGAGTTGGTAAGGGTGCTGAAAATATGTTATGGTTATCACAGTTTCCAGGATGTAAGCGAAGAACAGAAAAAAAAAGACATACATGAAACCTGCTCAAACCACTGTCCGAGCATCACTGATGTTCTTAAAACAAATCATGATGTATTCTAAGTCACCCAGAAGCTACATACGAATGATTTCTGCGTAAAAAGAGCATAAAGGCCTTTTTGCTGATTTTTTGAAATGATACCTACTTTTCAACGCGCTCTAGCGGCGGAACGCCTAATCGTAAAGAATGAAGTCAGGAGTAAAAATTGTAGTAAATTTTATGCACTTTAATTCTGGTAATAGTAAACAAGTCGCTAGAACGCTTACTTTTCGAGTTATAGGCAAAAAACCGAAAAAAAAGTCGAAAAAAGGAGAAAAACACCCCCCACTCCTCGAGCTCACCCCCCCATACTAGGGGACTTTTGAGATATGATTTACTAGGTGTGAAGGAAGAGCCTGGTGAAGAAATTTCTTTACTATGAATTTTTTCTCCTGTTTCCTCTAATTTGACTGGGCTATTAAATTGACCCGGAAATCGAATTTCCTGAATTCTTTGAAATCACTGGATTTTGCGGTCAATTCTTCATTTATTACATGATCAATTAAAACCAGCTAATTGGGAGACAAAAATATGTTTGAATGTTGAAAACCATGGTTTTGTCTATGAAATCGAGAGTGTTTCTGAAAAAGACCCTTTGAAAACAGGACACTGGGGTTTCTACCTATATTTTCCTCAATGAATTGAATTGTATCCCCCAACTACTCCATTATAACAGAGTTTTACACTTTAGATCGCGAATTTTCAGTTTATTGTTAAGCAGAAATGTATGTGTTTTAAAAGGTTAAACTAGTTAGCTAAAATGTAAAACTTGGTTATAACGGATTGGGGAGATCTGCAAGTATTACCATTTCATTCATTCTGAAAGAAGTCACGAGGTTGACTTTTCACCAAAATCATTGGATTCATAAAAAAAAGGGGGAAAAAGTTAAATGGAACCAGGACAGGAAGAAGAGGGGGTAAAGTGTATAAAAAATACCATTTTCTGCAGCTTAGAAATTTCGCAAAAAGATTTATTTGTGCGTTTGGCAGTACTTAGAAAGTTCTTTCCATTGATGAAAGTTAAAAACTTGGGAAGCTTGTTGCAGCCAAAGTTTGTGTGCCAAATCAAAGATATAAAATGTCAAAAAAAAAAAAAAAAATCCCCAGTTACCTCTATTTACATACTTTGAATGAAATGATTGAAACACAGAATGTGTTTTAGTTAGTGCGTTACACATAATCCAATGAAACCTGAATATAAGAATGACTCAGATTTCGCGGTGTATCTTATCACTACTATGTTAAGTAGTTTTATTCATTTATCACCAGCGCAACGACTCACTACCAGTCTAATGAAATCATCAGACATTAACAAGCGGTTGCAATTATGTTCATAATATCAGTTATTGAGAATGATCACCTGTGTGTAAACAATTATTCAAATAACCATGATCATCATTCAGCTTGTTGGCAGCAGTTAACATAATACGGTTGGATAAATCGAGAGCTTTCGAACGAATGGTCATCGAACGTTGTGGGATGAAACCTTTCCATGGGACACTCTGCATCAAGACAGTTTTGTAATTTTTGTAATTTAGGATTTTTGGAGCCATTTCAATAGTTTCATTTTCGTCGAAAATTCGCTAAATACAACCATCCTCAAGTTGTTGGACATGTCAAAATCTACCGATTTAGAAACTGCGTAGACAGATAATGAATTGTCCATGGGTCCTGCCCAACTAAGCATGTGTGTGGAAGGATTATGCTCATGTATGTTGGGCTTTATGAGCACCTTACTCCTTAGCTAGATTTTTCTGGTTGGAAAAATAAGACGAAACTTTAGCATGACACCCCTCCACTTATCTCACTTCAAAAAACGAGATATATTATGGGAGGGGCGCAGAAACATATTCAATTCGGACAGCGTTTCGTAAATATTGTATTCTTTTGTTGATTGAGACAATAACGACCATTACGTGGTTCACGTTACCCTGGAAACATCTACCCTTTGGTGGCCAACCATTGAGTTGAAAATTACACATGAATTGGGAATATCACTGTGAAATGAGTTGTGGAGATATCCCGCTGTAAAACCGAGGACAATAATATATCGAGCCTCATGCTCGAATTGATTTAGCAGACTCCCAGGTGGAGCGTTTATCTCGCCTAGATCGCCAATATTGTTCACGAGCACTTTCGAAGAGGGAACGCTAAGCCGTAATTACAGCAAACAATTCATTAATCGTATCATACCAGACACTCATCCGTACAGGACAAAAGGTGGAAGCAGATAAGACCCAGCGCTACCCTCTACAAACACGTTTACTGCCCCTGAAATTAGTTTCGCGTTAATTTCGACTCTGACCCTTTTTCACCCCTTCACTTCGGGGAGATACCACTGCCCTCCGCAAAATGCTATTTATCGGTGGATTTGAGATAACATACGGGAAAGATGGGCTTTCCAGAGTTCATTTGGAAATGATTCACCAAATCGGGCTAACACACATCACCTAATCTTCACTGTTACGGACATTGGGCGAAAACACAATTTAATTTCCATTAATAGTCCCACTTCAGCTGGTAAATCTCGTACTTCTTCCTCTCGACGTTGACTTGGATCCCCCCTGTAACTCTTCTATATGCTCTCGGTCCCTTGTGGCCAGTTCTCTTTTAATCTCTCTCCCTCCGGCTTCAAAGCCATTAAACTCTTGGAGCAAATTAACTTTCAAATTATTTGCTAGGAGAGGGAAGACTGGAGGTCTTGAGTTAGAGATTTTTTATTCGTTTTATTTCTCTTGTTTTATCTGTTTTGAATTTACATATTCTTTCCCTACCTAAAGATTTATAGGTCTGGCTCCCAAAAGTTATAGTAATAGGTGAGTTATCTGGCTCCCTACTGAGTTACAGTAATATGTGATAATGATCAAATGTATATGTTTCGGCCATAAATATCCGAAATGTTTGCTTGGTACCTACATTCCAATACTACCTACCTATGTCGGTCCCGTATTTTGAGATCCCTCCCTTCAATGCCCGTTTTCTGATGAATAGGACCTAACTGTACACTAATCCTCCCTTCCCATTCATCGAAACCTTCACTACTGACATATCTACCTGAAGGTCAGTATTCGCTTCCATGTTCGACAGGACCCATCTAGTGCGGTTCCGTTTCCATAACTTCGTTGGATTACTATATTTACAGTTTTTGAGGCTTATTCACATTGGTACACTAAGAGGCATGACCTCCGCAGCCCTCTGTCATCCAACGTGTGGTTATGAGCAAAAATTCTGAAATATATATATATATATATATATATATATATATATATATATATATATATATATATATATATATATATATATATATATATATATCAAACTGTAAATAGTAGTATGTAAATATTGTAAATAAAATTATCCAAAAATATCATCATCAACTTTCGCCTACATTTCATCATCCGACAATACCCAAGGTCCTTCGAGCCGGGATATCTCACAATAAAAATCCCTGTGCGCAGCATCCCAGGTCCGATAGGGAGCTGGTAGTATTGTGAACCTGTTCCGGTACTCTCTCAGCTGGCATCGATTGCCAACACGTACTCCAGATCGAAACCTGAAGATGAACTACAGCGGACTCCAACGACCTCGGAAATAGATTTCAGCGAGTCCCCAGAGGTGAGATCATTATTATTTTTGAAACATAGTATAGAGCGATCCATCAAAGCTCCTCCAAATTTGACTTTACAGAACGTAGAGATATAATTATCGCTTCACATTACGAACGTTCATTCAGAGCTGTAGACAATAATATTGACCAAATCACGATCACTATTCAAGTTATGACTAATTTACAAACTGCAAGGGATTGGGTAGCCTCTATAGCCTGGAAGAGAAGGCACATGGGGAGTTCGGACTTCAAGTAGCCCCATTTGTCCGCCCTCCCTCTCAAATACACCGAGATGCTTCTCCATTTGTCTCACGAATCAGTCTACCAGTTGATGTGTTCTCACAAGCAATGAAGGGACATAACTTCTTACTCCCCACCGTTCCACACTTCAACGGGGATATTTCAAAATTAGCTTATTTCAAAACAACGTATGATGATGCCGTTCATAATATTGACATTCCTGTGGCAAAAAGCTGACTTTACTCAACGAAAAACTCTCGGGACACCCACTATTAATTATCTAAACAACTGATGAAAATGATGCTGACTACGATCGGGCTCATAAAAGCTTAGTAGACGAGTACACTGGACGCAGAAAAGTAGTGACTGCCGCCATCAATTCATTCTTCACTAAAAACCGATTCGAGTCCACAAGAGCTCTCACGTTATATCGCTCAACGTAGAAACGCGGCGGCCAATCTTGAAGCCACTCCCTTAGATAGTCACCATGATTTTTCCAAATCCTACGTCACATTTCACGGCCTCTCACCGAAATTCAGAAAGGAGGAACCTATATATATATATATATATATATATATATATAATCCAAGACGAAACTCTCCATAGGATTCAGATAACAATTCCGTTCTAGCGCCAAAAAATCAAGCATAATCAAGATACAACGCATTTGCAAACTAACTTTCTGTTAGCATATCCTTTTGCACAAGTTTGTGGAATAATTCCCGTTTAAATTTATAGTTTTCTAGCCATTTCCTATTAATATTCTGAGACAATAAACGAATCACAAGAGGTTTAGAAATTTTCCTTAGGCAAATTTCATTGAATGTAAACACATTTTTGAACAAACAATTTCAAAACTTTCAATTTTTGTCTGGAAAACTATATTAAGTAATATTTTTGAGGTCGCACTGTAAAAGTGGAAAAATTACATTAAACAATTTCTAGCTATTTGCAGGCACATATGAAACTGCGGAACTCTTTCGAGTGTCACAACTGGTCCACTGCAGTGTTGTGAAACCCAAAAGAGTTCTGCAGTTTCACACTTGTGCCTGCAAATAGCTAGAAATTGTTAAGTGTAATTTTTCCTATCTTATTTAAATGACTTTCTTTTAGGAAAAGAACAAATTTTTTTAATCTCATTTTTAAGGACATATGTATTTTGTAAAACATACACACACGCGAGGAGGTGTTAATAAGAGACCTTATATCAATTATCTAAATTTTCTAAGATATTTCAGTATAAGTAATTGTTTCATCATTTACCTCCAACCCCCGCATTCCCAAAAAATTTCCCAGTGCAGCCTCAAGTTCATTTCATAGAGGAGAGTTAGAATTCAACTTAACATTGATAGATCTAAAATATGAATGCCTTCCGGTCGTTCGGGTTCGTCCTTTAGCCCTTTTCCTCAGTATCTCATTCCACTTTTATGTGTCAACTCTGCTGTCAATTCGGAACAACAATGCATGAGAGACATGTGTCGTAAATATTTGAGCATCTTGCTTAATAACACTGTATGAAGAAGGGGCTACAAGGTGATAAAGGCGTCAATAAAAGGGAGCCAGGAGGCATTAGGAGTGTTTTAGGTCGCGTGCAAGTTTCAGAAGGGGAACGGATGCTTTTATGAGAACCAATAAGACCTTCTTTCCTCCTGACATCGTCGATTGCAATAGCTTTAAGCTTTTAAGAGGTTCTAGACGATTTGGAACAGTCAAGGGAACTAGAAAATTCAGTAGGTCGGAGGTGTTCGTAGAGAGTTGAGGCACCACCCAAGCACATGACTTGACTTACTGGTAGGAGAATGATAAAGGTCTATGTGTCAAGTTACTTAATAAATTACTAATGATTTAGGTACCTCGAAGGACAAGTTTCAGCGAATTTTCAAAGAAAAAGCTATTTAGATGGCTTCAAAAATTTTTAATGTTGGGGGAGGAGAAGTGGATCCCCTACGAATCCTGTTCATACATTGAAAAAGAACACAATCCTAAATTTTAACGTCCTATATATATTTATAAGGAGTATTTCGAGACGATAACCCCTCAAATGACGGCATAAACATTTCGTACCAACGCAGAGCCTGGTCGAGTTCATTGGCCAGCCCAATCGCTCCACAATTTCAGGTTCAAATGTATAATTTTTTTGGCTCTAATATGCTTTAAAAAAATCGGTTTTTTGCAGTAGAGTATGTGGGGTGGCACGATAGAAGTATTTTTAGCGCTGAGTCGATTGCGACCACTCCAAGATCTTTAAGATTTATAAAAAGTGAGAAGAGATTTTTCAAAATTGGCTGCGACAAGGGTCCTCAGTTTTATTCAGGACGTGGTTGGCCTCATGATTATAATTCAAGTGTCTAATTAAATTTTATCCACAACTTTTTTTTTGAAAATTAGCTCTATTAGCTAAGCTGCATGACTGATTGAGGGACGTACTAAAAAGTGCTGAAATCACAAAAAATAACCAACACGGTTAGCAGAATTTAGCTCAGATAAAATAGCTCATAGCCATTTTTTGTTTTCAAGTACAAATTTTCGCTGAAAAATGTACTTAAATTTCATTAAAATGTGCTAAAAAAATCGATAAAAACTGCAAAATAGATAAAAATCCGAAATCTCTTTTTGAATAGCAGATTATCATTTAGAACGGGGTTTTCGTCATAAAACTGGTATTTAACAATTTCTTTTTACTCAAAGTCCTCAATTTTCAAAACAATACAACATTATATTGTAGGTACGATAGTTTACGAAAATTCGATGATACGATCATGCTGCATGACTGGAACTATATGATTATTGTAGAAAGAATCATTTGCGATGTGTGACGGTTGCCTTTATTCAGAAAAGATGAAGTTATCTTGCAAACTTCGACATATCCGAGCGTTAATTCATGTCTAACTTTGGTTTGGTAATTAGGGGTGTCTTAACTTGAATAATCGAGGGAGCGAACTCCACAGACCTGCACACTAAGCACCACTAAGGTTTTTTCAATGGAGTTGTCACACTTTTGAACCGTTTCATAGATGTTGGACTGCTTGGTGTGAGCCACCACTCCCTATTTTCAGGACGGTCAAAAATGGAAATTAGGCAGTTCAGCCATTCTTCGATGCAATGGGAGTTAAACAGACTATTACTTGAGTGCATTTACATATGAATCTAAGCACACCAGTAACAACTTATAGATTTTCTGCCCTCCCGATCCTGAAAAAACAAAATAATGTCTTTACAGAAAGGAAAGAAAGCCTCTGCGCAAACGATGTCTAAAGAACATTCGGGAGCTCTTGAATAAAAAGAAAAAAATATTTTAAAAATCCCCCTCCCCCCCCATCAATCTTTTGAGCATGAATCGATTAGTGTGGACCGAATTTCTCATATAAACTCAAGAAAGATCATCCCATAAAAGGATTCAGTTAGTGATGGTTTGTTTGCCAAGCACGTGTTTCCATCCTTCCACGAAGGATGAGCCCGATAGCAACGGGTGGCCACGGAAAGGTAAAGCATTTGACAGTAGAGAGTGATGGAGAGTCTAGGTCTTGTTCATCATTTGAGATGTCTCTTCTTTATTCCTCTGACTTCCAGTGAAAACTTATTGCTGGTTAGCAAAACTAATGATTGATCTGTGGGTAGTGGAGGCAAGGGAAATCCCCTGATGAAGATATGACAACAACTCAACAGAATACTATTAGAATGGTAAAACCATATGTTACTGAGTTCAAAATTATGCATAAAACTGAATGCTGAATCTTCCTTGTGGATGCAGATTTGCATGTTATTGAAATACGTTAGTACATAAACAAGTGTCATTGTTAGCAACGAATGTGAGCAACAAGTATAAATGAATAAAATAAACGGCGGGTGTTTCAGAGCCTATGAAATTTTCCTCAGAAAAGTAATATTAAAAGATGATTATGAATCACGTCAATCTTTTCGATTTCTTATGCCATTTTTCTTCTCTCTTTATGAATCAGTTGATAATTTCCTCATATGAGAATAAGAAATAAACTGTTGTGGCATGAGCACGGAATTAGAGAGGGAGGGTTTCGTAAATATAAGTACTCTAGTGCAACACGCTCACTTCGTCAATTTAATATGCATGTATAAGAGAATTCAAGTATGTCTGTCTGTACGTCCGATACGGACTCTAAAATGGTTGAGCCAATTTCAATGCTGTTTATTCCAACTACCACCGAGTTCCTAGTCGTGTTATTTAGAACAATTTCAAGCCATCTCACAGTCCTATTACATCCTGAATAGGAATACAACGTCTGCCGGATAAACAACTCTATAGTTTAGGAATTCGATTTCGCTTGTACATCCAATATTTGCAAAGGATCGCTTGTTCAAAGAATTTTCGAGCAACGAGTCCATTGACATCAAATCGAAGTTGGACCTTTTGGCTAACCCCACTTCATTAAGTTTAGATTTTTTTCGAGATATGGTGAGTGAAACCGTTTAATAAAACGCTTAACCGTAAGTAAGGACGCCCAGGTTTGCTATTTATTGCATTGAAAAGGTATGTATTAATTCTTCCTTGAATGAAAGAGGCCGTTCCAAGGTGGTCAATACCCACAAGACGCTAGTGTAAGCCGGTTAAAGCTAAGGGAAAGGGTAAAATGTCTAATAAATTATGGGAGACAAAAAGTGTCTATGATAGTGACTATGGGGGGATGTTACCTGGCGGTCACTATAGAGTGGAAAGATTCTACCACTGAAGGTGGGAGTACACTGCGTTGCTTGAGGGGTAGACTACCCGAGAACGCTTGAATGGACTTACATGGGACGTATATGTGACCACGGGTGTAGATGAAATGAATAGCGAAATAAATGAATATCTTCAGCTTAATGTGACTAGTGTGTCAATAGTGAGGCACGTAGTTATGAATTAGACGTAGCTGTCCCTATCAAAATAGAAATATTGGTGAGTTGAGGAGGTTGCGAAATGGAGACACGAGTTAGACGCGAAATGGCTGTAGTTTCGTGGCTCTGGTAGCTAAGGAAAATAGTGGCTGAGAACACAGTACATTCAAAAGAGGTAATGTCTTCACTTACTGTAATGGATGTTGGTAAACTCTATGGCAGCCTCAGACCACCGGAGTGCTTATTAGCTGAAAAAACGTGTCTCAATGCGTTAAGTACCACTCAAAGTAAACCTCAAGTTGAAGACTCTTGAATTATGTTACTGTCACCTCGCAAGTTACAGAAGGTAACTAGCCAATTAAATATATATTATGATAGAACCTAGTAGTGTCCCGCTTCTGACACTAATGGCTGCACATGTGAACTGCGTGGCTACTTCAAGAGGTACAGGAAGTCAGGTTACTCTTAAATTACTTGTTTATGGAAATTTATTGCAACGACAGATATTAAAGTTATTAGGGGTCACTTCGTGACTCTGACTTGAAAATGTGACTCTACTGATATTACTTGAAATATTAATGACTTGAAAATATAGAGAACTGAAATATGACTGAGACTGATAAGGTTACAATGAAAATTGACTTTGCAATTTATATTCTGAGTAAAAATGGCTATGCGTGTCTCTGCAGTACAAAAAGTGAATTTTGTCATACGATGCTAAATACAAGATAATATGAAGTAAAACGTGACTATACACATACAATATTCAATACTGTGTGAATATACTAGAAATATTCCGTGTTTCTGTCGAAACATGACCAAGACAGTGACTTATTGAAAGTGATTTTAGAGATTTTAGTAAAAGAAGGATATATATATATGCATGCATCGGAATGCGCAAGAATTAATGGTTATTGTTCAAGAAAATGGTTTCTTAGCCTAAAACATGACTCTTTCACATAAATCGAGATGCTGTGTTTTTAAGTCCTTTGAAATTTACACTTGCGCCGGGCAACTTCAGGACGGAAAATGGGATGACCTTTATTTACGAGGGTCTTTAAAATGGCTTTTAAACTCGTCACGTGTGACTGGAGGCTCTAAGAATGACTCCTCGCCTTAGATACTTCAGGGCTTACAGGGCAATCTAACGAATCACGGGACTACAAAATACACACAACTGTACTAGGTGTGAGCTCTAAGATTACAGAAGGCAGTAGGAGCCATTTGACGGTAAGATGGCTTCTCTCACAACTCCTTCTCCAGGTTCGTTGGTGGGGACCTGTCAAGGTCAAAGTTGTGTTTGGGTTACCGGGATGGAAACCCGTGGAGTCATTTTTCATTTTGGGATCTAGGTGGCACTGGGGCAATGGTTCCGTTTAGGTGTCTCTGGTGAGGGGGAAGTAACAATCACCCACTTGAGGCCTTGGTGGCTGTGAGGGTGCCGTAGGCGCCAGCTTACACTAGTCATGCATTGCCAAGCGTTCAAAAAACCGATGTGCTGAGAAGGGTGACAACGTACATTGGCCCAACACTGGTCCGCTCCCGATCTCACCCTGTCTGCAAAAACTTTTCTTTGCATACCCTGGGATGGACATGCCCTCTGAGACGCCTGATGCCAACTATGTAACGGTTGATCGATTCTGTTTAAAACCGCTCTGCGTACAAAATATGCCAAGCTACAACATGCATGACATAATTTAATTTGGGCCAAGCCATCCGTCTCCTAGTACAGTGCATTCATTCTCTCAATTCTTTTACAGTGTATTATAATTAGACACTTCTTCAAGCTTTCAGACATTGAGAACCGTCTCACTCGTACAGAAATTCAAAAAGAGTGAAAGAATGAATGCACTATACTAGGAGATGGCTTAAATTAGATTATTAATATGGATTTTGTGGCTTATCATCTTCTGTACGCGGGGCGTATTTATTTGTGGAGGGAGGGGGTCAAAATTACTCAATATGATGATAAGCGGCAAACAAATTAACTTTACGATTGAGAGAAGGCCTATTTGCCCAAAACGCATTGTGACGGGCATAAAGTGAGGCTGAATCTATCAGTCGAAGTGTATGAAACCCAAACCTAACTGTACAAGCATTAATGGATGTAAATGTTCAAGCGCAAAAGTTACATGAAAATCAAGTCGCAAACAGTTCCTTGTTTACGTACATGCCGTCGGATGCAACGTTAGACAGTCATGGTGTCATTGGACTCACAAATATGTAGATCATTCAGCTGGAACCATTCTTGGGGACTCGACGAAGCGAGGGTGCACAGCTAGTTATTTCGTTAAATCAAAACAGTGCGCAACGTTGGTGACCTGCGATGTAGAGACAAATAGGTGGCCCCCATACGTTTACGAACTAATAGTAGGTACTTCGATCTCACGATTCCGTCCCTAAAGAAATAATCGTACCTTTAGACGAAGTAGTGGACATACTGCGGGTACTTGGGGAATGTTTGTGATCCACTAACGGAAGGATCCCCCCCTCCCCCTCGATTCGCCACAATAAAAATCGATAGGTTGTACATCAACCAGAAGGAAGATCCCCGATACAGTGAGCGAAGCGACAAACAGTGTCTTCAGAAAAGAGGAAAAGTTTGTTCTCCTCTCCTTCTCCTCCTTCTAACTGTTTACCCGAGAGCGGGTTGAGCGATATATTGCCGGTGATTTAAAACTATGATCCACCTCCCAACATAGTTCCTTTTCTCAGGCTTTTTCCTCCCCACATTTCATTGCTATGACCGTCTGATTCACTCACTTACTCCCGCTAACTCTTTCAGTTTCCGCATTTATTCGTCTTCTCCTGAGGAGAGTTTTGGTGTTTTTCCAAATTGATTTATGTGTCTGGATCTGTATATTCGAAGATGTTTCCCGTCGTTCGACTTTAAATTCCAGTAGCTAAGTTCATTCTGGAGAATATATTGAGGAAACAGGATTCGTATTAGGAAAACTAAGAAGTTCTATATTGAACAAATATAGCGCTGGATTCAGGATTATATATATGAAAATCCTATATCCGATAAATAAATATAAAAGAAAAAGTATGCAATGTTGGGTTCAATACGTGGAGGTAACTTGAATGTATAGATCCTCGAAATGTTTTGAATGTTCTTAGAAGACTCTATAAAGCCTTCTTATGGCTGTAGAAAATAGAGAAATTAAGATGGAACATTATTCTCCATGTTTGAGTTATGTTTGGTAATCAGAATCTGCGCGTTAGATATCACTTTTGTGTATCCAAAAAAGCTACTAGTGAGTTGGAAGCGATGAAGTTCATTCAGGACCATATACGACCTAATCCGTTCAATCCTAGAAGATTTCATTGAAATCGGATGGAGTCCTAGGAAATCATGATTGTTATAAGGATTTAAGGTCCGTTCATGCTCATGTTCAGTGATTTATTGACAAATAAATTTTATAATCAACTACTATTTAATAATAAAAATTGTTTTCTCTAAACTATTTCTTCAAAGTTTTTTTTAAATCTTGAAACTTATATCTAAATTTAAATGGATAAATCCAGTTTCAAGGTTTTTGTATCCGAAAGCTGACTATAAACTGATCAGAATCGAAAACACGCTCTTACGAATTCTGAACTCAATTGATTTCGAAGAAATGAATAATAATGTAAACAATGCAATGATACTAAACTACAAACAAACACCTGATCACTCTTACGATCACCTCGTAAATTAACTAATATTACTGGTGGCCCATTCAAGCTTGTTGATTGCGTCACAACACCTTTCCCCACTTATTTGGTGTAGTCCTCCATCCATAATGGTGGTCCCCGGCCTGACGCCAATCAGTACCTATCCAATAATATTGATTTAATAATAATTCAATTTATACTGCCCTCCCCATTTGCGATATTTATATTGTGTTATTTGTATTATATTGCGATATTTGTACTGTCACGCCACCTCCTCGGCGAGATTTGTACTACCCACTCCTTGGAAGTAGGAGGCGGGCGAAGGTCGTGGGAATCTTTATCTTCAAACGGAGGGGGACACCCTTTGTTTTGTGATCTAACCAAGTATGACCACGTTTTTTGACACACTTTTGCAATTTAAACGAACAGGTTTCGAAATTTATGAAAACTAAGGTTTTACACATCAGTCAGGAGATTCTGAGCTTGAATTTGAGTACCAATATGTTAGGGTTCTGTTGAGCCAAAATGGGCGATCTTTTTGATCCTCATCATCATTCTCATTCTCGCTGTACAGTTTTATTATATAGAATATTTTATTACATCATTGAAAAACCTGCTGTTATAGTTGAGGCATTTCAAGTTAGTCAAACCTTTGTTGATCAATGACTAATAGTGAGTATAGATGTTCGAAGAAGAAAAAATAAAGGTGGTGGAAATATTGTTACTCCTCAATCCAACAGAATACTAAGTAAAGTAGTACTGCGTTGGATGGGGTCTGCATAAGAATATTGAATGTCATGGACGACGAACGCTTCAAATTTCAAAAAATAAATCTATGTTTCTTCAACGACATTTTTCTCTCCCTCGAAATTCAGTGTTTTGCGTTTCAAATGTCGAAAAAATTGCCAGGACGCCGTCTGTTTTCCAGGCTACAGCTTCATAACGAGTGGGAACATTGCGTGCAAGTCAAATGAAATCCGAAAAGTGCAGATAATGTCATGGTTTCAAAAGTGGAGAACTTTTATCGGGTGACGAATACTACTAAAGACGAATATCTTCATGAAATTTTATGAATTTTCCCCCGATATTTTTATTTATTGATCCAGAAGGATATAATCCAGTTGGATATAATCAAAAATGTTTGAAATGAAGGTTGTGGATGATGATGAAGAAATTTAATGAAAAAAGGATAAATTTGGTTCATAATGCGTTACAAAATTGTTGAGTCGTGTTGGGCTGAGGGGGTGTTTTCTATGAGAATCCAAATTTCAAAAAATAAATCTGTGTTTCTTCAACGACATTTTTCTCTCCCTCGAAATTCAGTGTTTTGCGTTTCAAATGTCGAAAAAATTGCCAGGACGCCGTCTGCTTTCCAGGCAACAGCTTCATAACGAGTGGGAACATTGCGTACAAGTCAAATGAAATCCGAAAAGTGCAGATAATGTCATGGTTTCAAAAGTGAAGAACTTTTATCGGGTGACGAATACTACTAAAGACGAATATCTTCATGAAATTTTATGAATTTTCCCCCGATATTTTTATTTATTGATCCAGAAGGATATAATCCAGTTGGATATAATCAAAAATGTTTGAAATGAAGGTTGTGGATGATGATGAAGAAATTTAATGAAAAAAGGATAAATTTGGTTCATAATGCGTTACAAAATTGTTGAGTCGTGTTGGGCTGAGGGGGTGTTTTCTATGAGAACCCAAATTTCAAAAAATAAATCTGTGTTTCTTCAACGACATTTTTCTCTCCCTCGAAATTCAGTGTTTTGCGTTTCAAATGTCGAAAAAATTGCCAGGACGCCGTCTGCTTTCCAGGCAACAGCTTCATAACGAGTGGGAACATTGCGTACAAGTCAAATGAAATCCGAAAAGTGCAGATATTGTCATGGTTTCAAAAGTGAAGAACTTTTATCGGGTGACGAATACTACTAAAGACGAATATCTTCATGAAATTTTATGAATTTTCCCCCGATATTTTTATTTATTGATCCAGAAGGATATAACCCAGTTGGATATAATCAAAAATGTTTGAAATGAAGGTAGTGGATGATGATGAAGAAATTTAATGGAAAAAGGATAAATTTGGTTCATAATGCGTTACAAAATTGTTGAGTCGTGTTGGGCTGAGGGGGTGTTTTCTATGAGAACCCGCAGCCTCGGGCTGCCGGAGGATAATTCTCGGGTTTTTTTATGAGAACTTTATTACTATTTGCTGAAAAAGCGGTGGCGGTATTCGTATATTCAACACGGGGTATGAGGGCTGGAATAGCTATTGAGTACATTTTTTATACGTTTCGTCTAAGCTTGGGTAATTTTGCTTCCTCGCTACCGGGTTGTAGGTAGAACATCTTTGTATACGTGCATGAAATCGAAAACGCTGCAAATCATTGAATAAACGTATAGTATTTCTCTGATAGTTACGACTACGTGACCCATCTACACAGATCAATGGTCTATAGTCAATAATGATTTATAGTTACGTCTATAAAACATTATTTGAACTCGAAGTATTGCGCCTCGGAAAAAGATTAGCCCTTCACAGCGCTAGAACTTCCCAATTTTACCGGATCTTACGCACGGTACACCTCCTATAAGACAACAAGATTACTAGGCTAGTTAAACCCTAGAAAAATGCCTATAATAATAATTCCAGCACCTACATGAATTTTTCGAAATTTTATTCTTAACGATTATATTATCGATCCGATTATGTTCAAAATTTGTGGGTTATATTTTGATAAGTCTCAAGATGTTATACCACGTATTTAATTGCCAGTGGTATTAGTAAGTATACTTTCACAAACCAGGTCGTGCCGGGACTAATAGACTGGTTTTAATGAAATGGCTTGGGATTGTGCCGGTTAGTTCTTAGTTTCCTCTATTACCATTTGGATGGTGAATACTGTTGGATTGACGACAGGGTGTGCACATGTACTAACGTGAATTTTATCTCTTTTTCCCACATTTGTATGAATATACACATATTACTGTTCCATTTTGCATTTAATAATTTCGACTCGTAATTCATTCTCGAGCTAATTCTGAACGTCCATGTTATATTAAGTGAGAAAGCTATACTGCCTACCCAACTTTGCAGATTTGTTTTGGAATTTTCCTACGACGCAGTGTGGCTAAATACGAATCCGACGGGTCAAAATGTTTTTAAAACCTATTCAAATTGGAAATTGAGCGTAATGCCAAATGTATCTTAGGTTCTTCTATGTACAATTGTTTCTTAACCCGTCCTTCTTTTCTTCCAAGAAACTGTTATAAAAAAACACCTGTTGGCATGCTTTTCAAAATTTCACCTCCAAAACCGTTTGAAAAATTGTTGAATTAAGGCAAAGATCTAGAATAAATCCACAATTGATTCTGTGGGTCGCAGTGGAGGGTTTGCTGAAATACAGTACCCAAAGCCCCTCTACCACGAATACATATTTAAAAAAGTAGAATATTTTAAATTATAATTTGCGTTGATAGGCTGACAGATAATTCAAGATAAGTGGTAAAATGTTATCCTCGTACGTTATCCAACGTAATGTTATATACGTTATCCAATTTCAGAGATTCACAGGTTCGGATAATACCATTTTGGTTTATTATTTCCAATAATAAGCCTATGTGATCGTGTAGCAAAAAATTTTTATAACCTCAAACTTTGTCACTTTACGTTTCAAGGTGCGTAGAATCCAAATTTGAAATGTCCGTCCGCCGTTCGCCGTCCGCCGTCCGGGCCATAAAAGGCCTAAGAATTGACTTATAAAACCCGTTCTTTCGCACATATACTCCATTTGGGGTCTAGTTGGTCCTAACGTTTAACCATCCCGATCGCTTTACTCGCATAGATGCTATGGGCCAAAAACGGGCGAAAAAGTGTCTTTTTCTACGCGCGCACGCCTGGCACGCTTGGCAGGGGGTCACGGTGGGTGGTGAGGGGATGGTGAGCGGGGGGGTGGAGTGAGAGGAGGCGCCGGCGCCGCGGCACCTTGTGGTGGGTACTGCGTCGGCGTTCCTTCGAGGCATGAATATGTTTTTTTCAAGGTCATATTTGTGTGTTAATACCAAAGCTTTTCCTACGCATATTTAATAACATATCCTCTCTTCTTTTCGTACGTACTTAGATAATGATATTATTAAGGCAATAACTATTTGAATAGATAGGAGCTCAAATCGAGAAATATAAACATGCGTATATAATTATAGAAGTATAGGTTGTGGCAACTCGAAATAGGACACGCCGAGGAGTCTGGACGGGCCTTATGACGTAAGTTAGCCAACTAGAACTATGATCATACTCAATTGAAAAAATAATAAACCTTTGTGAAATAATTTGCAGCGTTTTTTGAGTAGCAGCAGCAAAGTAATTTGGGAAAGGCGAGGTGGGATGAAGCTTCCTGGAAAGGATTGGAATAATCAAATGTAGCAACTTTTCTATCCTTAACCAAGAATGCCGATTAAGTTTGTTCACATCTTAACCTCACTCGATGGTGTCATTGGTTCATGTCATGTGTTCTATTTCACGTGTATCACAAAATGTGGGACATGAAAGAATTCTTGCTTTCCACAAAAATTGTTTTTCGTGCTGAAGAGGAGCCCGTTTGTTTGATACGTCCACAGACTTTCTGGTATTTTATTTTGCAGTCAATAAGTCTGGTTTCTATATTTCAACAAGCCTAGTATAATCTGGTTCATTTGCATTTGTGTTCATTGTAGTTTAAGAGGGTCTGATGTTACCTACAAATACTTTTCGAATTAGTACTTTGCTTTACAAATCAAGACGTAGGCATTTCGATTTGAAAACGCATGTGATGTGAAAATCATTTCATAATTTCTTCATTCATAATGACCAGTAATATCAACAGTTTCAGGAACATGGCCATCGAAGCTAGGATGCTGTATGCCTACAGTTGGTACTATTTACGTGTGACTGGAACACCTGAACCAACACATGCATTTGTTTGGAACGGCCCAGTAATGGCAATTAACTATGTTTGTATTGAAACGGCGTCTCAAAACTTAGTGTAGAGCTCCGGATTTGAACCGAATGTTTGCTAAACGTTTGCATAACTTCCTGCCATAAGATAGGGACGGTGAGGCCTCCAGGACTAAGCTTTAGAGTGTGTTGAACTTGGCGTAATGTACTGCGGCAATTCCACAACCGCTCTCGTGAATTCATTACGGCACCAAAGCCGGGGCGAGAGGTCGAGGCGGGAAACGGCGAAGAGACCCGGGAGAAGCGCGGTAAAGAAGTCGAGGGGTTCGGCGCTTTCAGACGCTCGGTGATTCCCAGCGAAGGGTGATATATATTTGTGGAGGCCGGGCGCCGGATTCCTCGGTCGAGCCTTGGTGGTCGTAGAGGATGATGATCGTAAAAGGTGGGTTCCTGTAGGTAACCCTGTTTATGTAGCTCTCTTATGCCATCGAATAGGAAAGGCGACCTATCCAATACCCAAATTATTTCCCCTGTAAATGATTTTATGATTCATACAAACTATGTAAAGAGAGTAATCATCTTTCTGTGTCATTGGTGGGAGCTTTAAATCACAGGTCTTCGAATGATTCTACGCACTAGATGAGTGCGGTGAACATAAACAGTGGCGTTGATATGTATTGTTTAGCCATTTTAGGTAAATGATGCGTACCACCTACCGTGGAGGTACCAGAACTTATCATTCTAACAATTCAAGCTGGTTAGCTTGTAGCTTCTGCCCTTCCAATAGATGGACATTTTGTTCTTTCACTTTAGAGACAATTTGCGAAACCCTCTCTCTTTAATTGAGTGAAAATGGGGTCCTAGTAAGCAAACTCGTTAGTAGTTAACTGGAAATACAAAGTTTTTATCAACTAAGTACCTACCACTTATTTTGTCAGTACCCCTTCCTTCCTGTTACTATAACTTGGATTTATCTATGAGGTCCATATTGAGGAGTATATATTAGCAAATTTTCATAGAAAAAAATCTATTGCAATGACTCCAAAAATCTTCAAAAAATTTCATAATTGAAATCCGTTTTGAGACATTTTGAAACGAATTCGAGAGTTTAACATTTTTCATAGGTATAAATATATATAAATATATATACATATATACTTATTTATTTATTTATGTATGTGTCCTTCCAGACTATAACTCCTTAGGATTGAGATCAAAATTCCGTTCTTGCGAGAAAAATAAAGCTTTTTAAAAAAAAAAGGACGAGTTTTTTGGCCAGCATTTTTTGGGCACTTTAAATTGGTGAAATTTCAAAAAAGTGCTGAAAAAACACTGAAAATGGCTTAAAATAGTTTAATTTCTATTTTTTAGCAGAGCATTGCTCAAATAAAGTTTATTAACTATAAAATACAATATTAAAAAAATTATGTACTTACTATGCTGAAAAATGTACTTAAATTTCGTTAAAATGTGTTAAAAAATCTATAAAAACTGCAAAAAAGTTAAAAATCCAAAATCGCTTTTTGAAGCGCAGAATATTATTTAGAACGAGTTTTTTTTGTCACAAAATTTGTTGGGCAATTTCTTTTCCCTCAAAGTCCTTAATTTTTAAAACAATGTAACATAACATAGTACGATAATTTACAAAAATTCACTAACACTATCATGCTGCATGACTGGAACTTCTTAAATTAAAACGGTTATCAACAAAACATGCACACTTTAACAACACATTACTTATCCAAACCATTTGAAAATAATAAATCTGAATTAAAATGTAACGATATATTTTCACGATTCTAAGGGGTGGTCTGTCGTTCATATAAATTCTGAAAATGGGAAAAACAGCTTTCCCGTATTTTTCTGACTTGAATACAACTAACAGAAGAGGAAAGTACCTGTGTCCAGAGGTATTACGTCATTCTCTCACCCCAACCTTGTCTTCGAATTTTGACTGACTTGGAACTTTCCCGTGCTTTTTACTTTCCCGCCACATTTAGGGTTAACATTAAGGTTACTTCTGAAAACCAGTTCAACGAGATTCAGTCGCCTGAAAGCTGTCAACATGGTAAGTTTGTTCTGATTCTTTGACAGTACACTTTTGTTGTGTCATTCTTCCTTCTGCATTAGAAGGAAGGAAATTAACTATTAATTTTTTCCATTTGCTTCTTCTTGTAGGGCTCTTGTTCTAGTTTCGTTTGATAATAGCAAATCATAGAAAACACGCAGTTGCAGCAGAAAAAAGTAGAGAAAACCCTAATGTGTTATTCTCTCACCTGTCATTCTCTCGCATCTTTTTTTGAGAGAGAATGACCAACGAGGTGAGAGAATGACTGCTGGAATTATTTTCAACGCATTTTTTATTTGATTTCTGGCTGAAAAAATTATTATTTTCACCTGGATTCTGGGCATTATGTACGGTTCATTAGTATACATGATGTGGATACTTATTTACCTATATATAATTGAAGGAAGCCAGAAATAGCCCGAAAAAGTATCAAGACGCTCGGTGGAATAACTAGGATTGGGCAGAAAATTCTGCACAGAATCGGAATGATGGGGTTCGAGATTTCCACTTTTTTTGGTTTATTATTTTCAATATTTTGCAGCGTTTTAAATTTGCATTTCAAATAGTTGTCATTTTGACCCCTCCCGAAACTGTGTGGGCTACCAGAGGTCCCACTGATGAGGCAGGCCACGGTAAAGGTGCACTTGATGTCATTGGTGCAACTTTGAAGCGAACTGCAGATCGAGCAGTTGCCCAGGGGAGAGATATTACTGACATAACCAGTTTTGTTGGCGAAATTACTAACAAGATTAAAAAGGTTCGGATTCTTGTTGTTTCGAGCTCAGAAATAACTGACATGTGTCGATCAATACCGAGTGGTATGGATGAGAGGTGAAAAAACCCTTCACATGAACAGAATGAGTTGCTTCGACTGTCCCTACAATTGTTCGAAGTACCAAATTGGCTCCCATATTTCTTTGGGAAAGCTAAAGTCACCCCCTGGAGAGTATGGAAAACCTATTAAACCCACTCAAACGAAAAAAGCTCTCCTTCAAAAGGAGAAACCATCGTCGTTCACATCAGTGTCCCCAGTTCCCAAGAAATTGAATCCATTGAATCCATCGAATTCATTGAATCCATTCAATGAATTCGAGGAAGTGATGAAGATTGGCTTCCCTGAAGATGGTAGGCATGGGATCGGCTGTCGAAGGAGGTTCGGAACTGGGCAATACTTTCCAAAGTCCCTTAGAAGTCGAACTGACCGATGATTTGGTGGGGAATGTGATACCAATAGACACCAACGAGAACGTCCTCGCAGATGATGATAATGGTGATGTCACTGAAGGACTTTGCTTCCAGTGCGGTGGTGCTATAAGTCATAACAAAACTGGTCATTTGTGTGATGTATGCCAAATTGTCTTGCATCACAAGGGTAGCATTGCTGCATCTGACTTTATTGATTTTGGCATCGTAAAACTTTTTTGTTGCAAAAAGTGTAGAGATCTCAATATTATCTAGGCGATTAACCGAAATAATATATTATATTAACCATTTAAATTGAAGTCTGGCAACCTGTCAAAAAAGTTTAATCTTGTAGAGTGCGTTTTCAAGATTAGACGTACGTTTTATACTACTTTTGAGTTTTAGTCAGTTACTGTAGTCTGATCCAGTTTTTCATTATTATTTATTATTTTAAGGCTGCACGTTCTCAAGTGTTCTCAGATCTCTGATTCGTATAGTATTAAGAATGTGCAGAATATATTAAAGTTACCTACGTTTTAATGGTTACCTACCCTGGTCACAATTTTAGGCTGTGTTCATGAATGAGCTATTGATAAGCTATACTGGTTAATTTGTTATACTTTTTGCTTTTATTGAGAATTGACTAATATTTTGATACGTATTGTAAAGAAATAAAAATATGAAATTATTCTGGAAATGAACTTTTTTTCTTCTTTTAATTGAATTCATTTCGAGATTAAATTCAAAAGTACCCATATATCTTTTTCAACAACTTGATTCCTTAATTTCTGGTGAAAACTACGCTTGAGGTATGATATTCTATTAACTTCCAAATTGATCTATTACTGTATTATCAACACTATGGTGATAAAATTTAGTTCAAATTGATAGATGTACAAGAAATATCTTCAGTATTCTGATAAGCGAGAGAATGACTAGAAGGGTGAGAGAATGACAAATCCTAAGGAAAAAACTTAAAATGTCATTCTCTCACCCATGAGTCATTCTCTCACCCTAAAGATTTCTTAATCAATTTTTAATCAATCAATTAAACATGTTCATGTACGCCCCACCATAGAAATACATCTAGATTGGTTAGGAGAACGTCTCTATTTTTTTTCAGAATTTAATTCCGACTTTAATTTTTCTGAAAAGTTGGATCTGCAATTTCCCCTTTCTGGTGGAATGGCCCATATATCGATATCCTAGGAAAAGAAGCCAATTTGCTTGCCACTACCTAATCCAGCTTCTACTGGGTAAACTGAACACTTGGGAAACATATCACCTTTATGGCTCATACAGTATCACTGCAACTTTACGAACATCTGACCTCGTAAAGGAGGACCCATGTATCAGGTGTTCCACAATGATTCCAACTAAACCTTCTTCACCTCACCACCCTCCGATCCTATTTAGGCTTAGACTGATTCTTGTCCCATAGGTGCTATTTCCAATTTCCTGCTACTAATGTTCACCAGGCTTGAAATGGTACATTCTAAGATTTGTCCATGGAAGAAGAGAAAAGGAAGGCTCACTAGGTAGGATTGAGCGTACAGCTTTGGCTGTAGCTCTACCTGTACCATACTCCAATGCAGTTACAAGCTTGTTATGGTATCTGCTGGATTACCAAACATGTTCTCTCTCATATCATCCAGTTTCTATATTTATTTATGTACCTATATTCTTTCTATAGTAATTTTTTCGTTTCTAGTTTATATTTTTGTTTTTGATACCACTTTCGTTTGATAAATTGTATATATTCGTGAATTGATTGCAGTAGGTGGGCACAATAGCACATATAAAAAAAGGTTATTGTTTGTTACTGAGGAAGGCCTGACCGTCGAAACATCGTTTCGCTTTTCAAGAAGGCTGGCATTGGGGATCTTAAATGTTGATATGTGATATTGTGCCCACCTACTGCAATCAATCTACCACCTACTAACCGTCGAAATCGATTTAGCATTGTGACTCTTTATTTTTCGAGGAAGAAACAACGTTGTTTCACTAACTTACGTTCTGAAATGGGTTCCCACTACTTCGTCGCGAGTGATTTAGTTTGTACCCATCGCAAGGTATCACTAAAAATCTCATGAGTCGTTCATGGACTTAGAGTAGGTTTAGGAAACATTTGAATGGCATTGCTTTTATTCTCCCGGTTATTGTGCAAGTATGCGGTGAAGAATGAGGACATTCCATTACTAATCTGATAGCTTTTTGAATAGTTATCGTATTTCTTTTAAAAATGCGCTTCCGTATTCTCTGTGTCCGTTTATTTATGTACTGACAGGAACGCCCGTTGTTTAAAATACAACGGGTGCTAGAATGAGGACACCTTATTATACGACTATTTTTCTTCTAATTTTGATTCTGGATTTCAATATCGAGTGAAATAATAAGACTAGCAAGCACAACAATGAATACACAAAACGGAAGTTAGTGAAAAACGTTGTCTATTTCCACGAAAAATAAAGAGTTACAATCTTAAACAATGTCGACGGTTAGGCCATCATCAGTAACAAACAATAACTGATGATGGCTGTCATGGATCACCTGTTCCAGGCTCCATGCATTGCCCCCAACACCTTCCTTCTCGACTGCCAGTGCCGCATAAATACTTTTATATTCCTACAGTTGGCTAAACTGCCTCTATCCCTACCCTTTTCAAGGGACCCAGCTGCCTGATGTAACTCATTATGATTCGCTACCTGTTCTTTGCCAAAGCCACTTCTATTCATTCTTTTACGATTTGTGCCTAATAAGCCATCTCGCCATTTTTCTTCAGTTTCAATTCAGCCACGTGCTACTTTTCTTTTTACTTTTTTTCACTTATTAGTGAAAGTGTTAGTTTTCTTATTTATTAGCCACCTGAGTGTTGCCTCGTTGGTCAAGTACCAGGTTAGTGCGTAATTTAAGTTAATTTAATTTAATATCCTTTTTCATCTTTGTTCTTTTCCCCATTTTCCATCTTAGGTTAATTTCCCTTTGTTTTATTGAGGTTCTAATTTTTTCCTTTTGATTTCCACTGCGCATTTGCCTTTTGCCTTATTTCAACAAGTACAGTTTATTTTTCCCTTATTAACATGTATCATGTTTTAGCCCTGGGGTCCTAGCGAATTTTGCGAGTCAATTTTTTTCCGCGCACGAAATTAATTACAGTGATTTCCGCCTACAACCGAGTCGTTGCTAGGGAAATGGTACTTCGTCGTTTTTCATCCCACAAAATTCGTTGACCATTCGTTCGAAAGCTCTCGATTTATCCAACAATATTATGTTAACTACGGCGAAGTGCGTGTCCAACAAACTGAGTTATGAGCATGGTTATATAAATAATTGTTTACACACAGGTGATCATTCTCAATAATTGATATTGTGAACATGATTGCAACCGCTTGTTAATTTCTGATGTTTTCATAGAATTTCGAATTAATATCGAGGAGAAAACATGATACATGGTTGAAATTTTGACATTTTCATGTCTTTGCTTTGGCACATAAACTAAAAAAACGTCACGGAAAATAATTGCTCACGAAAATTGCTCACGAAAATTGCTCACGAAAATTGTCCCAAGTGGCCACAACGATGATTATGACCATCAGAAATGACGTTTTTACCTACTGATCCCACGATTCTGAGATTTGGTATGTGGGCCCTTGATGTAGCCCCTTGAGGGACTTCTGAACACAACTGACTGATCCAAGATCAGCTGAGTGGCTCTAGAATCCAGTTTTTTCCCTAATGATCCCACGATTCTGAGATTTGGTATGTAGCCCCTTGAGGGACTTCTGAACACAACTGACCGATCCAAGATCAGCTGAGTGGCTCTAGAATCCAGTTTTTTCCCTAATGATCCCACGATTCTGAGATTTGGTATGTGGGCCCTTGAGGGACTTCTGAACACAACTGACCGATCCCAGATCAGCTGAGTGGCTCTAGAAACCAGTTTTTTCCCTAATGATCCCACGATTCTGAGATTTGGTATGTAGCCCCTTGAGGGACTTCTGAACACAACTGACCGATCCCACATCAGCTGAGTGGCTCTTGAATCCAGTTTTTTCCCTAATGATCCCACGATTCTGAGATTTGGTATGTAGCCCCTTGAGGGACTTCTGAACGCAACTGACCGATCCCAGATCAGCTGAGTGGCTCTAGAATCCAGTTTTTTCCCTAATGATCCCACGAATCTGAGATTTGGTATGTAGCCCCTTGAGGGACTTCTGAACACAACTGACCGATTACAGATCAGCTGAGTGGCTCTAGAATCCAGTTTTTTCCCTAATGATCCCACGAATCTGAGATTTGGTATGTAGCCCCTTGAGGGACTTCTGAACACAACTGACCGATTACAGATCAGCTGAGTGGCTCTAGAATCCAGTTTTTTCCCTAATGATAAGGAAATAATAAGAAAACACACATGAAAATGTCCCAATGTGTTGCAGACTCGTATGCAAGCATTTCTGATGATTTCCGCTTACTTTACTAAGTTTACATCAATTTTTTAATCTATATAGGTAATATCTATAACCTAATACTGACTGATGCAAGCGTCGGCAATGTAGACAGAAGCAAATGTGACTAATGCAGTTTCTTCAGTATATTGTGCATAGACCTATAAATATATTGAACATTTGCTTATTTTCTGTAAATACATTTTGTTAAAGACTTCCATAACTTATTCTTAGAAGTACGAGTAAGTTGTAATAGAAACAGAATATGCTGATGTAGGCCTAATTGCACTAATCACTATTGCAGAATTTCAAAACTAAGGTAAGAATTCATTTTAAAATCTATAATATTAAATATTTTGTACATTGTATTTTACTAATATTCTGTAAGTAGTCTTAGACTTCTGTACTTTATAAGTAAGCTAGAATCAATAAAAAAAAGTTATGAAGATCTAATTTTATATAGGCTACTCGTGATTACAGTAGGTCTACTGGTAAGTATTTCGGTACGCTAGTCCTGAAGAAATTAAAGCCTGTAAAGGTCACCGATTTTTAAAATTTAGAACCCCAAAAGTCCCCGATTTTTGGTTCTAGAATTTCTCTATTTTTATTTATTCCTACCTTTTTATATACCTTGTCTTGTTGTAAGGTCCATTAGGCTGCAATTTTCCGAACTCCGGTTCGGTGGTAGCAGACTCTGCTTGGACAGTTGCTTAACTTTTTAGCTGTCTATACATTACATGGTAACCAGAGCGTTTCTCTAACCGTTACATGGTTGCTAGAGCTATTACATGGTAGCAAAACGTTACCACTATTTATTACATAATAGCTGTGCGTGACATTTTTTGCTGCATTTTAGTTCACTCATTATTACATGGCCAAACCGACGAAATCGATTCAACATTGTGACTCTTTATTTTTCGTGGAAATAGACAACGTTTTTTCACTAACTTCCGTTTTGAAATCGGGTTCCACAACTTCGTCTAGAGTGATTTAGTTCGTAACAAATACACATATACAGTTTGTCGTACTCATATACTTTGTCAACTGACTTCTACCATAAAGGAGGTTAGCCGTATTCTCTTACTGTTATTACACCACTGTTTCTTGGGAAAATATTTGTCTTAATTTCAAACCACTCTGTGTTTTTAAGAAGCCTAATGATTCAAAACGAAGTATTATGTTCCGCAATATCGTGAAAAAACTTTCTCTCAATTTAAGGGAAGTGGCATAAGCTTTACAACACTTTTCAATAGCGCCTTTCTCTTCCGGAAGTGAGTTTTACTTCGGAAGTGTTATAGCTTTTTAAGAAGTTCGGCCCTCAAAGGTGTGTAACCGTTTGGGTTTTTATGGCTTTATGGCCCACTCATTACGCCACTGTACGCTACTCTTGAGTTCTCAACTGATTTATTTCTTTTCCATGCAAAAAAAAGAAAGGTCTCCTTTTTTTCTACACTCTTTCAAAAACAGAAGCGAGAAAAAAGTAGTCATTTCTAGGTCGCACGCAGAAGTAGTTGAACAGAGTTTCACTCCCTTTTACTGCCCAGAGCTCGAATTACCTCCAAGTGCTCTAGGGCCGGTACCGCTGTCTCGGATCCCCTTTTCCACCGTATTTAACAAGGTTCAACAAAAGTAGAGACTACAAGCGTTCTAATGTCACTAGAATCTTAACTAGCTACGGAGAAAGAATTCACCTAACCATCCTACGACTTGTTTCCACCGAGAGAAATCTAACTTACTCCCATTCCCTTAATCTTATCAGATTACAGCGTTGCATTTTCAATGTGTCGCGATTTCTAGTGTTGTGAATGATTCAAGAAGCATTCTTGTAATTCAAACTCCACAGTTTCAAGTTTTTTAAGTGCGAGGTGTCGAATACAGACTAATTATCTCATCACCCCTGAATTGACTCCGGTCGATTTTTATATTTTTTTAAACTTTACTTCGACAAGGTAATAAGATGCTCCATGATTTTTTTTTAAATACTGTGGCCTTTTATTTTGAATGTTACACATTTGTACAGCATATTGTTCCAGTTATGATGCATGATCGTATGAGTGAATCTTCGTAAATCATTTTACTATATTATTTTTAATTGATTTGAACATGTTGGACTTTTAGTCAAAAGAAATTGTTAAAAAACCAACTTCATGGCAAACAAAATTCGTTCTAAATAACGTTCGGCGGTTCGAAAATAATTTTTGATTCACAGCTTCTTTTTGTTTCTATAGTTTTTGAGCAGTTGAGCTTCTCTTCATAACTATACTGCTGGTATATTAGTTTGGTTATCATTTTATAAAATTGAACTTATAAATATTTTTCTCGTTACAGTGTTGAAGGCTGGGATGAAACCGGAAATTCATGTGTATTTAAATTTTAAATCAACTGAATATCTGAAGATATTTGGTTTCATTCCTGTTTTTCTTTGAAGATCATTTAGATTGGAATTCTAGAATATAATTATAGTAAATCGTCTACAAATGAATCAAAGAATTACATTGTAAAAAAAAAAAAAAAAAAAAAAAAAAACGATTTCGAATAATGAAGAAGACTCAGGTTGAGGAAGAACACCAAAAAGGTTGCGACTTTTCGGAGATTTTACATATTCAACTCACATTTGGAGGGCAATAATATATTATTCCTTGTTATGCCTTTGAATTGCGAGCGGTAAATGTATGGAGGTCCCGGTTAACTACCGGCCTGCCGTGTGACCTTAGCCAGGGCCAGGTTCAAGGGACCAAGATGACACACGAATTAGAAGAAATCCCCCACAGAGCTTCATCCCCTCGCCGAGATTATCCTTGTCACCGGCGATGAATGGCCAGTTCCAGCCGCCTCCAGCTTGCCAGACACATCACGTTAAATAACTGGGCCCCCCGACGGTTCGTGTATAACGGCCTTTTTTCATTTATATTTTCCCATCAATCCCTCCAAATTAAGTTACTATCGATCTCCTTTTCACCATCATAGTAGTAGGTGTTACGCTTTTACAAGTGCTAGTTCTAAAAGTGAAAAGGTCTCCTGGGACCAGGTCAAAGTGTATTCCTTGAACGGATGGATATAATATTGAAAAAATCATCATGACTGATGTACAGATCAACGGAAAGTCACTGTTCACTTCTTTTTTCGATACAGGTGCTAAACATTTGGGTATCTAAACAAATTCACGGTAATACTTGCTGATTTACCAATATATGGAGATAATTATGGATTATCTGTTTTTCAACCAAAATATATGTTTTATTTTTGAGGCGAGGCCACTTGTAGATACATCTTTATATCTCAAATTAACCTTCTGGATCCTTACATTGACTCCACTCGAACTTACGTGGACTTAGCACGAACACGGTAGGTATAACCCTATAACCCTACAGAGCGATTTTTTATTTTTTTTATTTTTATGCGCCTAATGTGCAGGAAAAAAAAAATACCTTGGTTGCTCGGTATGGTTAGCTTTGTGCTAGGACATTATGGAATAGGATGAGCTCAATTGAAATATATGCGGTTCCAATGCACCTACAAAACCAGGGAATGTACAATTACGATTACCTTATTGAAAATATTCTCTTTCAAGAGTATACCATTCTCGTGAAACATCGATTTGTATCTCATAATGTGCATTGTTTTCGATATTAGATATAGTTCTAATATCAGATATAATACAGATATAAGTTCAATCATCTGTGATGTCTTGCAATTCAAGCGCGGAGAACCAAGCGAGTATCCTATGAACGAAGGGGCAGAACAACTGAGGACCCCCTGAATATGCTTCGCATTTTTATGTAGCATGTTATATAATGAAAAAATAGGTAACGAGAGCCGAATCTGCCATGAGCTGAAGCATAATAATACTATGTCAAAGTGCACTGAAGTATGACCAGATAACTGAGAATGCCTTACTTATATTCAATCCCGATCTGAAAGATTCAATTTCTGTTTACTTTTGTTATCGGGTTGGGAGAGATCTCATGGTAGTATGATGTAGTAATTACAAGTAACGTTGTTTAATAATTTGACTTATTTCAAGAGATCTGTTTAATGTTTGACATTTTTTTGTAGTTGGTTTTTATTTAAGTTGTATTTGTGATTGGTAGATTAAACGCAAGGGTGGTGGGTGATTGGTTGGTCTGTAAATTTTTGTCTCCATTGGCTAATTCTCATCAGGAGCTAGGTAGTTACATGCTATACGTTCCTTTCCTGGCAATGCGTGTTAATTAATAATGAAGTTAATAATTATGTAGAACATTAATTTTCAAATTTTGATTCACATTGATTTTTTTTTTTTTTTTTTTGTCTTTTCGAGAGAATGTAATTTAAGGTTTTTCCGATAAATAAGACACTTGATTTTTTCAATATGCATGATATATGAGAGGAATGTACCAAAATGGCTCCCACGAAAATCTGACTTCAATATTTTTTACAATTTTTGAATTTTGAAAAGAACATATTCAAATTTTTGCTGTAATCAACCCACACATTGGAACTAAGTACGGTGTAAAGTTTCTTGAAATATTGAAGTTATAGCTTCGGAGTTACGGCCAAATCAATGAAGACGGTGGGTCTTGTAATAAGCAACATTTTCGGGAGCTTTGTTGGATGATGACATGTCACCAATTTTAAAGAGCATCGAAAACATTTTTTCAGCTAAGTACTGCTCTTAAAGATTAGACAGTTGACCTTCGATTTATATTCCTAACTGCTCCTGAATTTATATTCCTAATAGAAGGAGTAGGTTATCGGTAACTTCTGTTTGGTCTTTTGAAACCTGAATCCGACCGTACAGCAGTTTGCAAATCTGACTTTGGATAGTATAAATGCTCATATGAACAGATCAATTTACGTAGATGAAACAAATCATCAAGCGTTAAGATAAGGAACTTTCACAAAAATAGTCATCAATATGTAGGTAAGCGCTTAGGTCAAAACACACTGTACTTAATTACAAACATGCAATATGACCGAGGTTGAAATACAAGTAACCTATCATATGGGAATCACATCAATAGATGTGATCTGTTCATCAGTTAATCCTACTAGGACTTAAGCTACTACCAATTCAAAAATCGATCAGCTTTGAATATACATTCTGAATCTTTTTGAAGGGTACATAGGTATGCAAACCCGCACGACTGAGCGGTCTTGAAGGAGGGATATAAGTGTTCGCCGTCAACTTATCGATGAAAAAAATGTCAATGCTTTTGAACACCGATGATAGGTCATTAATATTCAAAAGTTTCAACGCTGAGTGCAAAGCTATATCCAAAGCTATGGAGTTTCGACCGCGAATTTCGTTCGCAAAAAGACCCACCGTCTTCATTAATCTGGCTGTAACTCCTAAGCTATCGATTCAATCGTTCACAAAATTTCACAGTCATTTCAATATCTGGGCTGAATTACAATGAAGATTTGGACATGTTTTCGTTAAATTACACATTTTTTTTCAAATGTTAAATTAAAATTTTGGCGTGCGACCTTTATTGGTTTATATTTATCATAAATCATGAATATTAGCGCAATAAAGCTTCGACATTTTTAGAAGAAAAACCATAATTTATATTCTATAGCAAAGACATTAAAAAAATCTATAAGGATGTTGCGATCAATAATTATAATCCGAAAATTTTCCTTTTTAATGGATTTTAATTTAAACTTTCAGTAACAATGCATGTCGGGAAAGAGACCTATGTCACGTACAAAAGCACCAGACAAAAACGAATATCAAATGGGTATTATCCAAACAAACACATCACTCACCATCCTGACATTTAAATTACTCAGCACGAATAAAACCTAGAAACGAACAATGGACAAAAAATTCAAATAATAAACTTCTCTGAAAATACTTTAAATTACTAAAAACAACGTTACTTAAAAATACTACAACTACAATTAATCTCTGGAGTTGGGATTTAACTTAATTAGGCATTCCCAGATGTCAATCCATACTTCGGGGCCGAACAAAGAGCATTATTCACTGGCTCATGGATGATTTGTTTCATGTTAACAACATTTTCCTCACACAACCTGAAGCATTAAAAATGCATTGCATATGCATGCGGTACCTTATGTTGCTCTCCTCTTTTGTTTTTAGGACGGTCACGTGGTCTCTTGAGCTTGACTTGCACGATATCACTAATGAATAAATCTAGGTAGGTATATAAGAAACCTCATAATAGACCTAAATTACAACGATATGGGATGGGGTATAACTAGAATGATATACACATGAGGGGACATTTTCAACTGATCGCTTCTAATATTCCCTGGTTACAATAATATGAAATGTTTATTATTTCCAAAAAATTATATAATCAAATTGAAATGAATGATCGAAATATGCTCATTTTTCAGTAATAAATTGTTGAGAGCTATGGATGAGAGCTAGAATATCGGCACATAGCTTGTTCGTTTAGCAATATGGACCACACTCCATTCTGTCTACCTAAGTTCTTAGGATGTTGTTTGATTTCGACGCTTTGCTCGGCACTGATTGCTTGTTCTACGTTGCTATTCCACTCTGCAAATAGTACCACTCTGTTGCAGAAGAGGTTAGCATTAGGATTTTCTCCCTGGATCTTCTTTTAGGTAGTAAGCAATCTAAGCTCGGTGACCTCCCAAAAACCATCTTGTTATATGTAGCTAGTTATCTTTCATCTCAATGATGAAAGGCCACCTGTATAATAGTAACGCTCTGAAAATTACATACTTATCTAAAACATCGATAGAATTCGAACCCATGTCTTTCCTAAAGTGAACCCCCGAAAAATATCTCGACCTCTCCACTCAGCTACGTGGGTAAATTTAATTTGACCTGAAGTTTTTCCAGACCGTATCACCATATCATATTAGTAAATTTAAAACAAACGGAATGAACAAATAGTTCTCTCCTTATATTCTCATAACTTAAGCCGGGCCAAGGGAAAAGAAATATGCCAACACAAACGTACAAATAATGCTGTTCGAGCAGAAGGTGAATTAATCACACCTGACCATTAACACTTTTGCCCGGCCATTTATACGGTTCAAAAAGATGAACGGCTTTCCATTTCGGTGAAAATGCTAGATCGGATAAATGGTGGCCAGAGATCTCTCCTCAATCCACCCGCTCGCCCAACAGCTCCATTTGCAGATTAATGGGCTTGATAGTTCCAGCTCGTGAGGAAAGCATTTTTCTGTTCGTTTGTGCATCGTCAATGTCGGTTGTCGAATTCGACGACGCCATTAAAAAGTTAATAGTTCTGTGATGCAATGTTTGTATAATGCAGTTCTCAGTTAACTTCAATTGATGCCATACTTTTGTAGATCAACCTCGGGAATGATTTTTTATTTTAATTCACACAACTTGAAACAAGACTAACGAATTTTTAGGGAGCCAGGGTATTTTTTTTTTTTTTTTTGTAAATGATTAGCTGATATTTATTATTTAATATGATGGAAGTATAATTTAATTCATACCGTCTTGCATCTCGAATTTCAGTCAGGTTGTTAGGAGGAAATGCAGAAGGTGTGCGGCAGATTGTGTCATCATATCTTCAAACGTTATCGCTAACATATTTTTCAAGGTGTTGATTTGGTTTCTCTTGGTCAATCATGAAGTCTCAGCATTAACAAATTAAGAAATTAAATAAAATCAAAGAAAAAGTCACTGATGGACTGTAATGATAGGTTCGCTCTGGAGATCTTGGAGATTGTGCGTAATGTCTCCCTTTATGGAAGCAACAAAAGATAATGGGGATATGTCTTTCCTTATTACATGACTTACCCGATTAGAAATGGGAGAAATTGTCTAAGAAATAAAGGAAGATCCAATAGGTAGATGGGATCTCATATTACCTTCTGACCTTGCCATTTTCCTAATAATAAGAAGGACCTAACTTGAGCTTCCACAGTCTACAATCAGACTGAAAACGATGGGGCTGTCATTTATTAGTTAACTTTCGTAGAAAATGAAGCTATTACAATGGCTCCAAAAATTATAAAATCAAAATTTTTGAAAAATTTCTTAATTGAAATCCGTTTTGAGACATTCTGAAACGAATTCCAGAGTTTAAAAATTTTTCATATATATATATATATATATATATATATATATATATATATACGTTACGTAATAATAAACCGCCTCTCTTGAAATAAAACCTGCTGATGTAGGCTTCACCCACATCAGCCGAACCAGAAGCTATAAATAGGAGACACCGAGCGCGACTCGTCAGTCTTCCTCTGAACCCAGTCACGTAACCGTGTGTTCCTAGCCTCCACCTGTAATTTTCCTGTATAAATAAATCGCAACTTTTTTAAAAAGCGATTTATCCTTTAACCTATCATCACTGGCGCAGTCTATGAGGACGTGAAGAAACCAGGACCTTTTTGAGGGAATATCAAAAGGACCCGGACTCCACCAGACCCTACTACCCACGAAGAAGGTACCAAACAGGCACGCAGAAGGCATCAACAGGACCCGGCGGACAAATTTCAACAGAGAAGACTCCTCACGTTGGCAGATGACGGCTCCAGCGTGAGTAAACCCAAATCAATTAACATATTAACATTTTCCCCGAATTTGGAAGAAGAAAAAGCATATTTCTTTTTCCCAACTAGTGAAAAGCACATTCACTCTCCCAAATTTCACCGTCACAAAACCCCATTCGAAACATTTCGAATCAACCTTAATTTTCAAATCGTTCGAGAACGAACGTATCTCAAACAATAAGTCGCGAAGACTAAAACATTTTATCGTCAACTTGAAGGCATATCAAGTTGTCACCTCGTCACCTGACCCGCACGCAGACCGCTCTTGCTATCTGCACGTACACCCGCTTGCCTTATCAAGCCCTTTAAAAATCCTCCGTAATCTCTACCAAGAATTCCCGGCTGGAAGAAGACGCTCTCGGATCTCTTACGACCGTGACCTTCAGTTTACAAATAAGACATCTAATTTTAATTTTTCATTGTCTCATTTGCATGATTAATTAATGAATATTATTTGTATATTATAATTTTTGTATTACAGCTACAAACTAATCAATAACTGAAACCCACTCGAGTCGATTTATAAGACGAAATTTTCGTCTGAAAAGATAAATCAAAATTCCAAAACACAACAAAAAATTCCCTCACGCCAGCTTCCCCTGGCTTGATCTAACACTCTTTCCTAGAAATTTTCAAACGATACCCGAAATGGACGGAACTTCAGGAACCCAAAACGTTCAAATTCAACCGACTGACTATGTAGGAATTATTAACCACCAGACGGAACAGATAGGCCAACTGACCGCCCTAATACAGAATTTACTTGTAAACCAGGTGATTTCGCCTAGGGAACAGAGACCCACTAACAATGACTTACCCACTTTGAAAAAGGAACATTTGGACCTGATTCCGACCTTTAAAGGTTCCCCTGAAACACTAAATCATTTCTTGGAAATTACCCAACAAATCCACAATAAATTTTTCAACAACAATGACCCTCTAGACTTTCAAAATGTAATGATCATCAACGCAATTAAAGCTAAAATTGTATCCCCCGCCTCGGAACAGATTTTTTCGGCAAATCTCACAACCTACGAACAAATCAGGCAGGCCCTAATTGAGACCTACACGGATCGTAGAGACGACGTTACCCTATTAATTGAGTTAGTCACGTCAAAACAGAATGAAGGGGAATCACCCTTCAAATTCCATGATAAAATAACTAAAACCCTAAATCTCCTAATCGCTTACCTCCAAACTCACGATGTCCCAAATCACGAAATTTTGATCATGAATTATAAGAAAGTAGCACTTCGCTGTTTCTTACTACAATTAAAAGAACCCCTTGGCAGCATCTTGAGAACGAGACAGCCCGCCGATTTGAACACGGCGCTGTCATGGCTAACGAACGACTATCAGATGCTTTGCAACAACAAAACTAAGACCCCTCAAAGTTCTCAAAATTCATCGCAAACCAGGTCATATAATCAGAACAAGCCACATCAAAATTTTTCACGACCATCGCCAAACACCTCACAAAAACCTAATAACCCGTCAAATTTCAGACCAAATCACGGTTATTCAAGCCAAAATTATTCCAATCGGAATACAAATAACCAGAACCAAAAATCAGCCCCTCAGGCAAATTCCTCAAAACCAAACTCGAGCCCTCAGCCTTCAAACCAAAAACCAAATGCACCGCCCACGAGACAAAACGTCCCTAACCCATCGGGAAAACCGACACCCATGTCTTGGCGCACATCTAATCCAAACTTCAACAACGTTGAAGTATCCGATATACAATCTGACGACCCCGAAATTTGCGAAGACACAACTTACGAAACGGACGTTTACCAACCAGTAGAAGAAAACGAATTCGATAGCCCCCATTTTTTAGAGGAAAGCGACCCAGAATTCCCCAATACGACTTAATGAACTTAAACAAGAAAACCATTAGTGAACTCCCGTATATAGACCTACCAAAATTCAACTTGAAAATTCTAATAGACACCGGAAGCACAACCAGTTATGTAAACCCTGAAATCGCAGAATATTTCTTCCCAAATAAACGCAAATTAGAGCCATTTTTCGTCAGAACCGCCCACGGTTCTTCGCGAGGCAGCCATACTACTCTAGTGCCCTGCGGAGACGCTTTCAGACAGAAAAATCTAAATTTAAAATTCAACATATTTAAATTCCACGACAAATTCGACCTCTTGATAGGGATGAACAACCTGAAAGCCATAGGAGCAAAAATCGATTTAGTCGAGGACTACTTGCTCACCCCGTACCTAAATATCCCGCTGAAATATCTAGGCACTGAACATGCGGAAACCCACATGATAGATGCTAGATCCATCCAGCAAATCAAGATTAGAGTCAAAAACCTCGAACAAGGAGATGCTGTCCTCCCCTACTTAAAAATAGGAGAGATGGAAATCCCCGAGTGCTTGGTTCACGTCGAGGACTATGAAACCAACGTGCGAATTTTAAATCCAAAACCAACTTCCGGCAAATTCTCCCAAATTTCCCCCATAGAAGTAGAAACTTTAGATGAAATCCCTGTAGAATCGCTAAACAACATTTTCGATGAAAATTCTAAATTCACTTTTGACATATCTAAATTACGCCTAAATCACATGAATGAAGAAGAAAAGGTAATGATCACAGATTTAGTTAATAAATATTCCGATGTTTTCCATCAGGATAATGAACCCTTATCTTTCACCCACAATATTAAACATGTAATCCGAACCACAGATGAAATACCCGTTCATGCCCGTAATTATCGATTCCCAGAAATCTACAGACAAGAAGTAGACCGGCAAATCGAGGATATGTTAGAACAAGGAATTGTCCAACATAGCGAAAGCCCCTGGAACGCCCCAATTTGGATCGTCCCCAAAAAAGCTGACGCTAGTGGCAAACCTAAATTTCGAATCGTGATCGATTATCGAAAACTCAACGAAAAAACAATCGAAGACCGATACCCGCTACCTCAGATTTCGGAATTGTTAGATAAATTAGGCAGATGCCAGTATTTCAGTGTGATTGATCTTAAATCCGGATTTCACCAGATTCAAATGAGTCCCGAAAGTATTGCAAAAACAGCCTTCAGTACACCTACTTACCATCTTGAATTCAATCGTTTACCATTTGGCCTCAAAAACTCGCCAAGCACATTCCAACGACTGATGGATAGTGTTTTACGTGGTATCACGAATGAGTACTGTTGTGTTTACCTCGACGATATCATCGTGTACAGTACTTCTTTGCAGGAACACATCACCCGTCTTGAGGAAGTATTCAAGAGATTGCGCAAAGCAAACCTCAAGGTACAACTTGACAAGACCGAATTCCTACGCAAAGAAATTGCATACTTAGGTCACATAATCACCCCAAACGGCGTAAAACCGAACCCCGACAAGATCAAAGCCATTCAAAATTATCCCATTCCAACCACCACGAAAGAAATCAAATCATTTTTAGGACTACTAGGGTATTACAGAAAATTCATTAAAGATTTCGCGAAAATTACCAAACCCATGACAAAATGCTTAAAGAAAGGAAGCAAAATTGATACGAAAGACCCCGAATACGCGGAATCATTCGAAACCTGCAAAAATTTACTGACTAACGAACCCATCCTGCAATACCCAGACTTCTCAAAATTATTTCACTTAACAACGGACGCAAGCGGCATTGCGGTTGGAGCAGTGCTGAGCCAGACGGTTGACGGACACGATAAGCCGATAGCTTACGCGTCAAGGACTCTCTGCGATTCCGAGAAACGCCTCTCCACAATAGAGAGAGAACTCCTTGCAGTCGTTTGGGGCGTACAATACTTTCGACCGTACCTCTACGGTAGAAAATTTAAAATTCACACCGACCACAGACCCTTGCAATGGTTATATTCTATAAAAGAACCCGGCTCTAAACTATTCAAATGGCGCACAAAATTGTCAGCTTACGACTTCGACATTGTTTACAAGAAAGGAACGTTGAATTCCAACGTTGACGCCCTTTCTCGTGTTGAACTACTGAACAACAACGAAAACGAGCCCATTGAAGCCGACAAAGCAGTCGACGTATTTTTTGAAGCCTTAACTCCAAAATCCCTCCTCCGAATGACAGACAAGGACGTAGACACTCCCGCTTCCATAATCGTAAATTTTGACTCTGACGACGAATGCAATGATTCCCAATCCAACCCTAGCAGCACGATTCACTCTAACGCCATAGGTCATGCAATCGTAGCTATTCCAATTAGAGACGAACCAGTCAATAATTGTAACCACCAAGTCGTAATCAACTTAACGAAACTCCCGATGAAAGACCCTGTCAAAGTCGAAAAAATATTTGAAAATAAGAATAGAATCACCGTTTACTTAAATAAAAATAACTTAGAATCAGATACCATAAAATTCGTAAAAGAGTACATCCTACCCAAAATTAAATACGGACTTTATTTTACAGAAGACATTTATGAACAGTTTACGAATATCATGACGAAAAATTTTGCCTTTTCGGAAATAACAATGACAAAATACACCAAAAAATTAGAGGACATAACCGACGAAAACAAAAGGTCAGAAATAATCAAAAAATATCACGAAGGCCTAACCAACCATCGTGGCATTGAAGAAACCTACAACCACCTGAAGCGAACTCATTATTGGCCCAACATGAAGGAAACCATTCAAAGATTTATCAACAACTGCACCATCTGTGTAAGATGTAAATACGATCGGAACCCGATCAAAGTCAAATATAATGTTACACCAACCGCTTCACGACCTTTAGAAACCATACATATCGACAAAATGACCCTAGAAGGCTCAAAATTTCTAACCGTTATAGACTCCTTCTCCCGACATGCACAAGCTTATAACTTAAAATCATCGAACGCCTTAGACATTGTGGACGCACTACTAACTCACTTTACCAATTATGGAATCCCCAAAACCATCGTAGCAGACAACGGCCCAGAATTTCAAAACTCCATAATCAGAGAATTTCTGTTACTACACAACATAAACATACACTTCACATCTTCCCAACACCCAGACTCCAATGGTCTGATCGAACGTTTCCATTCCACTCTAATAGAACACATTAGGATATTGAATGAAAGAAATGAGCATAAAAAATCGACTATGAACACCAAAGTCAAATACGCCGTACTGGCTTACAATAACTCAATTCACTCGATATCCAAGTTAACCCCTTTCGAACTGTTATACGGACACGTAAAACCGGACACCTTACTAGACTTGAACATAGATCAAATCGTGGCTAACAGCTATCTTTCTTCCCACAAGGAAAAAATGAAAGCTCTATACGCCCAAGTAGGTGAAAAACTTCATTCTGCAAAAGAGAAATACATAGAAAAGAAGAATGAAGGCCGCGAAGAAATTCCCGCAATTCCACCGGAAATTTACGTAAAAACGGTCCAAAAACAATCCAAAACCAGACCGAAATTCAATCAGGAACACGTCAAAGCAATAAATCCAGAACTTAAAACTGCATTAATAATTCCCCGTCATCACAATACCCAAGAGAAAATCCACATCTCAAACGTACGACGCCCCAAAAAATTTACGGACTCAGTAGCAAACGCATGGGACCCTAAACTAGACAAAACTGAAATCCTTGCAAGTAAATTCGGACTAAAGGTGACACGCGAAGACTTGATAACCCTAAAAGACAATAACTGGCTGAATGACGTAGTAATTAACATTTACATGGAACTGATAGACGAACGAAGCCGACGCAACGACAACCTACCAAAATCCTACTCTTTCAACAGCTTCCTATACGTATCCTACAAATTTGGCGGTTACGAACGAGTTCGAAAATACACCAAAAAGTCGGACATATTTAGCAAAGACATAATCCTGATCCCCATTTTCAAATCCTCCCACTGGAGATTAATCGAAATTAAAACAAAAACAAAACAAATAAACTACTACGACTCTTTGAACAAGGACGGAACCGAAATTTTACAAGACATAATCCGCTACTTAGAAAGTGAACACCTAGACAAGAGGGGAACACCACTAGACACACAGAACTGGAAACTTTCGACTCCACCTAACACACCCCAACAGAACAACGGAAACGATTGTGGCGTTTTCCTATGCCAGTTCGCAAAACTCCTTACGATTAACGAACAACTCCCTAAAACTCTAGACGCCCAAACATTAAGAGAACAGATCTGTTACGAAATCCTAAAAACGGACTTACTCTAAATGTTACAGGAAAACCTTTTTCCTCGTCCATGGATTACTCGTCTTTCTCCTCGGACAGACAGACTCGACAGACCAGACCATCAAAAACATAACCCTCAACCCGGGATTACTAGCCAGCCGTCTGGGACCGACAAAAATAGTGGAAGGATACCACACACTCACACACCATTATGACCTAACCGAACTCATTTCTAGAACACAATCGATGAAAGAGACTTACATAAAAACCTTGCAAAAATCGACACAATCCACACTAGATCACAGTCAAACCCAACTCCTAATGCACACAATAAACTCAACCCTCGAACTAATTGAACAAAAACTGAGTGACATTCACATCCCGTGGACGCCCAAAAGAAACAAACGTGGACTAATCAACGGATTAGGATCATTGGTTAAATTCATAACAGGTAACTTAGATGCACAAGACGAACAAAAGTATAACTCCATCCTGGAACAAATTCAACGAAACCAAAAGGACTTCCATTCCCAACTAGAAGCTCAATTTTCAATTAACACCGCGGTCCAAGAAAATTTTGATAAAATAGTTGAAGCCATTGCCCAAAACAACGTTGAATTAAAAAGGGAACTGATTTCATTACAACATCAAAATCCAAATTACTCGACATTAGCGATAACCAGAGCGACGTTAGAACACCATCAAATAGTACTCAATATGATTGCCGATATAATTCAAGATATAGAAAATTCCTTAACAGCTTGCAGAACAGGTTCAATTCACCCTAGCATAATTAAACCACACTTACTTTTTGACGAACTTCAAAAACTAAGCACATATTACGGCAATAAATTTTTAGATTTCCAAGGAAAAAATTTGTTCGAAATCCAAACACACATCAGAGTTCGATGCTACGTAGGCATTGAAGAAATAATCTATTTTCTGGATATACCCATAGTAGACCCAAACGACTATGAGATGTACAGCATAGAATCAATACCCACTTTCATTGATTCCGAATATATGACCATAGTACCCACTCTTAAATATCACTTAAAATCAAGTACTAGAACCTATCCGTTGTCCCAACCATGTCCACCTGGACATATACGATTATGCCCAAACTTTCTAATTTCACCATTTCACCCCGAATGTGAAACAGAATTCCTCCTCACTGGTTCCACCACTAAATGTCAGTATGTAAAACTTACTACCGATAACAACCATGTCAAGCTCATGCTAGATATAAACAATTACCTCCTATTTTTTCCTAAAGGAGATGTTATTAGCATAGCCCAAGACAACACAGTAGAGACCAAAACCCTCCACGGTATTTACCTAGCCTCACCGGGTAAGCACCACTTGTCTTACCAGAACCAGACGCTTTTCGCCCCCCATAGTGAAACAGCCGGCCGACCACAATTAATTGTAGACGCCCACATAACGCTTACGGACATACAACGACCGACTAAGGAAATTCAATTTAAAAACCTAGAGCTTAAAAACATCAACCTACAAGACGTCCGCCCAATAACTCACTGGAGCTTAAAACCTTACTCGATCCCCAGTATTTGGACAGTACTCCTGTATATCATCGTAGGATCAATAATATGCCTAAACGCAGTAAAGTACTACCAAATCCTCAACAGAAACTCTAATAGCTAAATACCTAAATTGCTGTACAACGTCCATTTAAATAATTATGATTGTTATTCCAATCATTGTATTGTACTATTATCCTGATCGTTGTATTGTACTACTATTGTAGTATTGTAGTATTGTATTGTAATATTGTATTGTAGTATTGTAGTATTGTATTGTACTATCAATTGTATTCTTATAATTAATCCATGTTCATATTAAGTGAATCAATTTAATTCAAATACTTTTTACATTTTTACTTATCATATTGTAAAACACACGGATTAAGTAAACTTGATGTGGGGTTGCTCAATTCAGAAAATTTAAAATTCAATCAAAATTATAGAGTCAGATCCTTTTCAGCCTAAAATTTCATCCTAGGGGGGACGCGTTACGTAATAATAAACCGCCTCTCTTGAAATAAAACCTGCTGATGTAGGCTTCACCCACATCAGCCGAACCAGAAGCTATAAATAGGAGACACCGAGCGCGACTCGTCAGTCTTCCTCTGAACCCAGTCACGTAACCGTGTGTTCCTAGCCTCCACCTGTAATTTTCCTGTATAAATAAATCGCAACTTTTTTAAAAAGCGATTTATCCTTTAACCTATCATCACTTATATATATATATATATATATATATATACCATTCTAGACGATAAATCTCCTTAGGTTCGTGGTAAAAATTCCTTTCTTGTGCCAAAAAATCAAGCTTTCCAAACGAAAGGATGAGTTTGTAGGCTAACACTTTTTGAGCACATTAAATTGGTCACATATAAAAAATGTAAAGAATAAATAACTAAAAATGGCTCAAAACGGCTGAAAATTGTTACGTTTTATTCAGCAAAATTTAAGCCAAAAAAAGTTGATCAAAAACGAAATAAAACATTAAACAATTTACACAAAATTATGCAGATAATTGTTTTTAAATTTCATTAATATTTGCTGAAAAATCTATAAAAACTTCCAAAAAGAGCTAACATTTCCGAATCTTCCTTGAATTGCAGAATATTATTTTGATCGGGTTTCGCTGCCATGAAATTAATAGTTAAACATTTCTATGCACTCAAAATGCTAAAATTTCAAACAGTACTACCAATTTCAAAACAATGTATTCTAAAACAATATATTTCATCAAATAGTATAGTATGACTGGAACTTTTTTTCTCGTCTTGTCTCGGCTCCCTACCAAATTTCAACATCCAGCAGAGAAAATAGCTTAATCAGATAATTAGTACGGAGTTCGTAATTTCAATTGTCTCCTATTCTTCCAGGGAGGGGCTCCGTAAAATTTTAATTTTCTCGGTTTAATAGGAGAGAGGCTGTAGCTCGCTCAGCTGATTTGGTAAAATCGCGTAACTTCATTCGACTCTTGTGGTCTTAGAGAGGCCTCGTTCTTAAAATTACTAAAGTGGACAGGATAGCTCACTCAGCTTATGAGCATCGAGCCCGTCATTTCATTAGTCTCCCAATGTTCCAATGAGGTTCACTACTAAATTTCAACATCTTAGTGGGGTAATGAGAGAATTGATCTTACTCAGCTGATTAGGATGAAATGCGTGATTCAATTCATATCTTGATGTCCCACAGAGGCTTTATATCAAATTTGAAATTTCTATGGTGAAAAAGAGGGAAATTTAGGTCACCAAACTTGTCAGGATCGAATCCGTCATTTCATTCGTTTCTTAATGTCCCAGACCTCACCCCTCCCTCAAACCCAACCCTTTTCGCATGCCCCATCCCTTTTACTGTTCGGGACAATCAAATTTCACACACCTCTTAATCCCGTTGACGTCATCGTGTCGTAAACCAAAAAAAAAAAAATATATATATATATATATATATATATATATATATATATATATATATATGACATCTTGATTACCCGTTTTACGGAATAGGGAGTAAGTATGCTCGATATTAACTTTGGTAGTAATCAGTTTTGTGTGGAATGAGCTTCAGTAGACTAGAATCAGACCAATGTTAACGCCACTAGGTGATTTTGAAAGACAACAAAAGTTTAGACGGCGGAACTGACCCAAAAATAGCCCGATATCACTCGTTCGTAATTCTTTTAAGAGATAATTCAGAGTTTTTGGATCGAACCTGTTTTTATGCTCTACAACTTTGATACCTACAAAAATGTCTATGGGATGTAAGGTTTAATAATTATTACAGAAAAACTCTGAAATGGGCAAATTGAGACATCTTTATGAGGTCGCCATTTTGTATTCCATCAGATTCATTCAGAACGGGCTGAATTCCAACAATATAATCTCAAACCTTCTCCTGAAATTACTATTTATCTTTGTCCATGGCTTCTGGACTACTCGTAAAAGGCATAGATCCCTGTCGAAACAATGAAACAATATCGTTGGTCCTTCACGCTCTGGAGACAATATTGTTATTTTATAGCTTCTTTGGGTTTCGTTCGATTGACGTGTTGGTTTGAAAGTGCCTCCACCTCCATAGCTTATACAAAGTCCGAACGGATTAGTTCACGCTCCATTCACCCCACATACGCAGGGCTTCCGCCACAGGGCTTATCCTATCATTGGCTTCCGTTGGTGGTGCCTTCCGGAAACGCGGCCTTTGAGTCAAGCTGAGCCTCAAAACGGTTTCCCAGTTTAGCTTTCACCGTTTCTCTAATAGGGACCCTTCGACCTTCATCCGATATATCAGTTTATCTTCGGCGTATTCCAAACTCCTTAGGCAGACGTTATTAATCTTCTCTGAATGAGCTAAGAGAATCCTCACTTGAGTATGTGTCAGAAAACAGATTTGCTTAATCGCAGCTTCTTACTCTGCAAATAGATATGCAGAGGAACCAACACGTGTGATATCATAAAGTGACCAAATGTAGTAAGCAATACTTAATCTCCAAGCAATATATTCAACATTCATACATCACTACGTGCGATAGGCACAAAGGTACCTAACAACAATAATTATCAATTCGACGATCAAAATGGGCATGCTGAATAGTGGACCTTACAGTAACTGCAAGGATTTAATTAAGGCTTTCTATTTTTTCAATAAGGATTAAGAGTTCAATCGAAACCACATTTGCGTTTTCTTCAATGGCAATAGAATGTTTTAGGGGACATAAATTGCATCCCACTTTTATACAAAATTCCATAATAATTTTTCATCCCTACATACATAACAAAGTATAAATCAAAGTAGTGTTTTCCTTTTATTCTATTCTATTTTGAAATTGAGTTAGTAGTCCGATGAGTTGAAAGGATTTTCATGTACTAGTTTTGTTCAAACCTGTAGAGAGACGTGTATTGCCGAAAACGTACATTTATGAACTTTGAGGTGCTGAATTCAAATCATAAAGCAAAACTGGGAAACGAAAATGTTTTTATCAAAATTTTATCTATTCAACGATGTAAATGAGGCATTTAACAAAGTTCAGGCCTTTTATCTACCCTTTAAGGTTCATCAAGATCGATGCCGAGCTTTTAGGTCCTACCACTGCATTTGTGATTTATGGCCCAAGTTTCAGAAACTTTGGTACAGTAGATTCGGAAAAAGCAGGCTTCTTTTTCGGGGAAAATAGAAATTGGGGGTCAAAGTGGTCAATCTATGCGTAATTTAATTATTTACAACTTTTCTTCAATAAGAAACTCGATTAAATATCAACTTTTATCCTTATTTTGCGATTAACTGGTTTTTTTTTTTTTTTTCGAGTAGGTACAGTAAACTTTGAAATACTGTTACTCTGTTATTCAGTTAATTCCGAAATTTCTGGAGGTCAATCGAAACAGAATTTAATCCTCTATAACTTCTTTGTGCAACGATAATCGTTTTGATTGTATCTGTAGGGAAAATGTTAAAAATATCTTAAAAGACCATGACCACACTGTCGTCTTCAATCGATTCTTTTTCTCGATTTAATCGATTATGATTGTCCGTAGTTGAGAAATATAAAAAATAAGGTCTTTTAACTGCTATATACGAAATGTGTTTTGCGTTTTGTTGGAAAAGGGTGTGTGATGGAGCAAAATTAGTGTCATGTTTAGATTTAGTGAGCCAAGAGATATGATGTTCATGAAGAATGGTTCAAAAAGCGCGCCGAGTGATATGAAGTTTAGGTGGAATGGTGCGAATAGTTTTTTGGTCTTAGACCTGTGATATTAGTCAACACTGAAGTGGGTATAGTACGTTGGATGCAGTAATGTAGAAAAAATCGTGTCCAGCAGCCTAAGAAGACAAATTCCCCGCTTGAACTCGAGTACGTAACATCTCCGAGGCCCCCCTTACGGGCACTACATCAGCCATGACAAAATGCGTGGAGTAGAGAGGGAAGCAATATTCATGAAAATAATAAAAGTCTTTAAAATGGAGGAGAAAGAAAAAATACCTGTTAGTAAGTGTTGGTTAAGACTCAATTATGGTTCATATCTAACAGCGTTTTCAGGGAACAAATGATTTCTGGTAACACAAAAACCTTTACAGTGTCAATCAGAATCGATTAAAGTGAGAAAATGAGTCGATCGAAGACAATTATGTGGTCATGGCAACCTGTCTACACCACTTTTTTTCTGTGAAACCCACTTATCCCATAATTCAGGGGTAGACACTTGCTATGAATTGGTGGGTGATGGAGAATAATGGGTATCACTGTCGGACTCAGCAGCTTGGAAAACACAAAAGTGAGGTGCAGTTGTACAAAAAGAGTTCAAAAAATTAAATTTCACGGGCCCGTGTATTTAAATATGTCACGGACTGGCACTCCTCACGTCCTTCATGCCGTATAATCTTTAAAATTGCATTAAAAATTACGCACAGTACACCTGATGATACATGCGTGAATCAACAGTTTGACGGCGAAACAGGCTTATATTATTTTGCCAAACAAAATACCTATTTACCTTTCAAAACTATTTTGATAAATCGTTTCCGAGATATAATATGTCGGTATTGTTGGTTTTATAACCAGTGAAATCGAAATTTTCATTATTAAGGCATTGCGTGTTATTGAAAGATGAATATTTGGAAGGTAAATAACGGTTTTCACAATGTAAATATAGTTTGAAATCTTTTTATTTTCGGATCAGTGATTCAAGTTACTCCCCTGATTGATTAGAATTTAATTTTGATAGAATATTTATGTCTCTTCTATCCATTTTTACGAACTGCTTAAAATTTATTCGAATGTGCTGATTCAGGTCAGAAGGTTTGAATTTTTCTCCGTGTTCCCCACTGTTATCTTTATACTTTAGTCCTCAACATTGGCCGGGAGGACCCTTTTTATATGCAAAACAATACTCATGAATATGGAGGGACTAAAGGGGCTTGCACATGTAAATATATCAGGATCATTTTTCACATTGGCAAGGATCTGGTTATTCTTTTGAATAAAAATTCGTAATAAAACGAGTATGGTTTCACTCACTTGGCATAATTTTAAGGTCTAGAAGAGAATGATTTGATGGGGATAGTAAATTTTGTAGCAGCATCCGTATTCTATACTCAAAATACGCACAATATACCGGTACAAAACCCAAAATTTCGACAATCTCCAGAATTGACATAGGGACGTTACGATGTGTCAGTTACTCGTACTACACTATTAAATTATTAACGTACTTATACTAGAGTACGATAGTTAACTTCGAGGTTCAGTCGGGCTGAAGGATAATGTTTTGAATTGATGTGATAGTGTAAGGCTAATCTAATGTGTTTAGTCAGAAATCTTTGATTGATCGGTAGACGGTGTATTTGATAAGAAAAAAATTGTGTTTCCGTGGAACATACATATCTGCGGTCACCAGTTTGGCATGGGTCGAATTGCCCAGGAAAGTTCAGATATCTCCTCCTAACCTCAATAGCACCGCTGTATCAATACGGTAAAAACTTTTGTTAGTAAAAGAATGTTTCTAGTCCTATTGTACTGGAAACGGAAATTATATACGAATTGGGTAGGATGTGGCGTTTCGTTTAGGTACTGTGATGAACAAAATGTTAATTTACCAAATCGTTAGTGCAAAATAATTTCTTACTGGAAATTTTAAAGGGGAGGGGGGTGTACTTTGGTGATGTGTCGTCTTCGTGGGACTTTTTAGGGCGTATTACTTAGAAGCGAAAAAGCACTACTCAAGAGACTTCTGAAACTCTGGATTACCAGTAAAATGGAGCACTTATCGTAGTTGCATACTGGAACGCATATCAACTGTGAGACGTTAAGCTGAAAAAGGTCCCGAGGAAATGCGTTACTCCAATGAGCCGCCAATTGAAGATTCTCACCGAATCCCCAATGATTTTTGGCAATGTTATTTGAAGAATTACAGAAAAACGTCTGAATCCTGAATCGTCAGTAAATCAGTTAGACACTATTCACACCACTATAACGTTATTTTAACTCCAAAAGTCTCTTTGAAAAGGGGAGACAGGTGGGTTTCTGAACGAAGAAAGCACGTTAAACAAACTGACATAAATTCGTATTGATAGTCAACATGCACGTATATAAATTATAAATAGTAATGGATGTATATTCCTGTGGATGTATAGACCATGCAACAATATGTAAGATGTTTGTATCTCCTAGGAGTATCACCGAAAGGAAATTCCCTCGAATACGCTTCTTATTTCTAAGCTTTTAGTTCAAGAAATAAGAAGTTACTTTGTTGAAATTCGATATTAATGAATAATTTTCGTCACTACAAGTACTCGTCTCAATACTAAAGAATAGGTTGGTTCCTACAACGCCAAATAAAACTACTTTCAGTATTTAGTTTCAATTGTCAAATCATTATACTCTCATTCAACAATTTAAAAACAAATTACTTTACCCAAACTGATTTCTAGAAAGCTTCAGTAAAAGAACTGATATTTGTGAATTAGATTTAAAACGTTAATTTACCGAACCGAATTGTTCGAAAGCTTTGGTAACAACATCGCTTTTACATGTATTAGCTAAATACAAACGATATGTGTCTAAAAATTCGTTACTGGCAATCAACTACATGCTTTAACCATTTAGTTCTTCCTACTTTCATTTTCTTGTAGAAATAGATACGTTCAAATGAATTTCACGAATGAAACGAAAGACTAGTTTTATCTAGTACAATGCGTCGAGGAAATAGGCCGTGAAGAAATGGTTTTAACAAGCGAGCGCTTCCTCCTGCGCATTGGGGAGGATTGGAGTGGAATCAACCTCACCACATCACAAATGAGGGTTTTTCAATTGGTGTGACAGTTTCCTAAAGCTCTTAAAAAATCCAAGTGAAACATTTCACCCAAATTGAAAAAAGTGCCGTTTTTTACAAGCGGTTGCATGATTACTCATATTTCAAATTTTAATAGGTTATTCTACGTAGAATTTAACTGCCGTGAATATTAGTAATAGATGTTTCCTTGCTAACTAGCTTAGTTTTGGCGTAAGATCAAAAATATAGAAAACAGTTCGAAAGTTGAGAGCACACTTGGGTTTTTACTATACATGTTGACTCTAAAACTACTACGAAAATCGAAACAATCCGACCTTATGTTGAAATTTTCAATAATGAACCTTTGTGAAGATAAATCAACTTTTTTTCTCCTCTATTTACTAGACAATTTACTAGTAATGTGACATTTTCGGTTTTTTAAACATTATTATTACCTATACAATCATTTATTTATTTGTAATTTTCATCACCATTTATTACATTCATTTGAAATTCCCAAATCTTAGGCAAGGAGACTAATAATTCCATACCACTTGACGATGAGAAACAAAAGAAATTGAATCTCAACTCAAACTCAAATATTCATAAGGCATTCATAAGACTTCTGTAAAGTTAAGTTGGATCACATCCATCGAACTATAGGTATATCGAGGTATGTCCATAATTGAAGAAATAGTAAGAGCAGCTATGATCAAGTAGGCACTGCACAGGTACCTACATACCGACATTTCTTAAAGTAGACATTTTAGTAACATTTTAAAATTTTATTTATATTATTCTTTTCCCCAAAATTTTAGAATTGCATTATTTGGAGCACTGACACAGTACAAAGCATGAAACGTCACTTGTCCGATAAGTGCTGTTCCATCACACATTCCTTTGCACAAACAAGACGGTATGGAGTCTTTGGGCATTGCTGATCACGAAACGAGGTGATAAGTTGCCGGATTTACTATTTATTCAAAAGCGGCAGGATCCAATTTTGAGTGTAGTCCCAACTGCCAACACAAAAACGTGTTATTTTAATACATCACTTTTCATTAATTTCTGTTCTCATGTTCACAGAATAGCTTTTGTTTTTGAGTACGATGAATTGTCCATAAAATATTTTGAGTTCAAATTATGATCGAAAGGCTACGAAAGTAAATAAGTAAAAATAGTAAACCCACGTAGAAAATCCCTAAAATCATTAGTTCATTTCTATATACTTAGCGAGTGAACAGAACTTGACCCGGTGAATCGTGACAGTTAGTACCTACTCGGAAACCAGGGACAAAGTGAAAAGTCACGGATCCAGGGTCGATCGTTAAATATCAAAACCACGAGTGATTGGCTGCTACATCGTTACTGAAAGCTTATGCCGCACAGCTCACAGCGGTCAGGAACTTGACAAAAGTTCGAATGCGATGCCGACGAAAACCCAGAATAACGTTAAGAACTTCGCCTAAGAACCAACCACGGTATATGTGACTCCTATTTGTTCAAAATCGGACAAGAATCCCCACAATAGATAGATCACCTGATAAATAATGACACCTTTTTTTAAATAAAAATATTTTTTTTTTTTTCTCGTGAGACGAAGGTTGTGGGTTAGGTAGATATATATATTACACAGGAAAGTATAGATAGATAGATAAATAATGTATTTTTGAGCCATATATATATTAATTGCTATGCAATTCTTAGGCCGACCCCCAATAATTTTTTTAAAATGTCCCCTTTTTTTGTGTTACGTTTTTTGTCCCGAGATGGGAAGCGAGAGGTCGTGGGTTCGAATCCCGGCAAGGCCTGAAAAAACTTTTTTTTTTTTTCTTCGAATCCCGGCCAGGCCTGAAAAAAAATTTTTTTTTTCTCGTGAGACGAATTGCATAGCAAATTATCCTCGTTTTCTACACAGTAGAAATATAGAGTAGGAGGGTCCAGGGGGGCGAAGCCCCCCTGGCGGGGTCAAGGGGCGGAGCCCCTTGCGAGGCCCGAAGGGCCGAGTTTATAAATAAATATATATATATATATATATATATATATATATATATATATATATATATATATATATATATATATATATATACATGGATGACTGGCACCGTATGATACAAATAGTAATATTGCTACAAATAACTAACTCATGTTGTGGGTAAATAGTTCAGGAAGAAATATCACAAATTAATCATAATGCAACTAGTGAGAAAATCAAAACAAATGGTCAATTACGATTGGCAAATACAAAACATGAACTTATTATTTATCAATTATACCAATAATTATTTTAATTAATGCTAACGTTGAACTTGTCATTCAAAGAGGCAGAATGATCCTAGATGGCATATTTCTCTGAAGAATTTGAATAGGGCTAGCACTTTCTGGGTGTCCGTGGTAGTGAATGCGGCCTGGTGGTAAGAGTCCATGGTTAAACCGATCATTAAGGGCACGAAATACTGTCTTGCCGAGGGGTATATAGGGCAAGCTACTAATATGTGGTAAAGATTTTCCTCCTCTCCTGAATTGCAGATGGTTCATACTTCCAACGGAGTTTATTTACGCTGATTGAAGCACTGTGGATTCCCGAGAGGCGCAGCTGTGCGATGATCCTCTTCTGAAAGAAAGGGACATTGAGCTCTAGGTTGTTCCAAGAAGCGTTCCCGCCGAAAGCCAGGGATGGGTAAATCTGTAACTGGACTCAGCCAGCCACTCAGTTTCCCTTCTGTAGGGGGTGTCTCTTACCTTCTCCAGGATCTCCCTCACGCTCCGCTGGAGGTCCCTTGATGAAGATGGAGGCCAGGGCAGAACACAATCGAATCTGCTGGAAAGTGCTACATGCATAGTTAATAATTTAATTCACCAAACAACTTCAGAGTTTGAGTTACCTTCCTACATACTCATTAGGATATTGTGTTTGAATTGCAAAATATTTGAAACACCAAAAATCAACTAGTCTTAACATCTGCAGTTACAGTTTTGCAGAACCATTAGTCCTAAATGTGAGTGAGACCTGCTAAATATATCTTATTTTAGCGTAATAACCACTCCATGGGTTGATGTATATACTTGAATAAATTGAAATATTGGCATCGCCTGAAGAAATCTAATCACGAAATTTATCCCATACCTATGTCAAAATTACTAAATATATATTATTTCCTCTTTAATATGGATAGAAAACTTACGGACATTTTCCAGCCTGAATTAAAACAACGTATAGGTGACTGATTTTTATTTTCTATATTATCAATATTTCTCAGTTTGCAGTTATGGTGGTAATTTTACTAAATAGCGTTTTACTAAACATGAGATTGAACTAAATTCAACCAAGCACTTACTCTCTTCGTTACTTTTATTCATTATTAAGACGGAAAGTATAACTTAAAAAAAAGATAGCCGAAAAATCGATGATGGAGAGTCAAAGGAAACCCTCAATTGTGCATAAGTCGTCAATCAAGAGTTCCCTTTCTCTATCGTCCGAAAGAGTTCATCCAGATTTTTGCATCTAGAAAGATGTAAACATCGCTTGGCCTTATGAGTATTGTGCGTTGAACCTTACGGTTAACAACTCCATCCATAGGTAAAAAATTTCTCCATTATCTCCATTATCAGAAAAAAAATTGTAGAATATTATGTGCTCCACCTAATTATCCTAACGCAATTGAAAGAGTTACAGTTTTAATTAAGATTTTGGTGGTCTGGTCCTCATAACCATGCCTGGCTATATCTTTTGTTGATGAGAAACTGTATCTCTAAATGTGGGATTCCGTTGGCCGCACCTTGCCGTTGTTTTCTGCTGACGCAGATATTCTTATCTGGCAGGACCTAGAGAGCCGACTGCCCAAAAGGATTTTATGTTAATTCGCGGAACCCGAGAGTTCGCTAGACGCAGTTACTCAGAGCAACGCGAGTGTTTTTACCCTGCTTGTAATTCTACCTTCGGGCTTCTGCTTCACCTTCGCGGGTCGCCCCTACAAATTGAACTGCCCCTAAGAATATCAAGAGTAGTTAGAGGTGAAAACCACACCCTCACCCCGTGGGTCAGAAAAGGTTTAAGTTGAACTTTCCACTAATTTTAAATTAACATTCGCAAGTCTTTCCCCCTTCTCCGCGCTATTTGCTTTTCTAATCGTTTCCCACCGAGGGGGTTGGGAAGTACCTAGAAGGCAAATTGTCCTTGAATAGCGAGCGACGGATTTTAGGGATGAGAGTCGCAAAGGGCCGACGGAGAAGCTCGATTAACCCCCGTCCGCACCCCCTCCCTTAGTCAGACGACCACTCGCTGAATGAACAAATCCCCTCATTTCCTTTCCAACCGACATTTCCTTTTTAGGGGTCGTTCGTGAGAGGGGATGGTCACTACGTAGGTTAGATATCCCTTTGTACGAACCCACCCCTGTAATGAACCCAGTTTCTACTTTATGTTATCACACTCCTCTGCCACGGTTCTCATTAACTTACCATAATTCATCCACGGATTTCTTCATTATTTCTTCCTTCCATGTGTGAATTACATGATGCTTCTCTTTAACTAACGACGAGGGGGTTTGTGAACGAAATTCGTAAACTGCAGAACTATAAAATTGATTTGAAATCACTCCTTTCTATTCCTGATAAATATTAAATGTGGATATATATAAAACCATACAGCAAATCCTAGATGTCTAACGAGTCCATCTACCATATTATTTCAAGTTACTTGCTCCAAAACAATTGCGATCTGCAGCGTGGAACAGTCCGAGAAATACTGGCCCAGTCAAAGTCGAAGTAGTTTTCGTTTCTCTCTCTCTCTCGAAAAAAAAAAAAAATATATATATATATATATATATATATATTATTAATATACAGTAAGATGTTTTAGATTATATTTAATTCAATGAGTTGAAGATGCCGACCTTATTAAGGACGGAATGACGACGAATTGGGACCACAGAGGCAAATTTTGTTCCACTACTATGAAAAGCAGTTTGGGAGGAGCGTAACGGTTCACCACCGTTACAACTTACATTTATCGAATTGCTTCACTTCAAAGGATGCCGTTCACCTCTCGAGAGAAATGTGGTGAAAGGGGCTGTGAATGAAGTTGTTGGAGCCAATCAGAGCACATCTTCAGAGGGTCTTAGACGTGTTGTGAACGCTGGTGATTTATATACATGTTTCGCATGAACGCTGTTCCATTCTCCTATGACAAACGTGAGTTGTGCGCTGATCGTACGTTAACGGCAGGTCCCTTAACAACCCTTTAACGAGCTTATTGGCTGAACCATCCGGTCCTATTAGATATCGAAGGACCACAATGGTCATAGTAATGAACGGATAGAGCTCACCAACGAAGCGAGTGTCTACTTCGATTTGGCCTACATTTGTCAGTCTTAGTTTCGCGCAACCAGCCGCTATTTCAGAGATACCGACTTAAAATTTGATAGGATGTAGCATATACATAAATAATCCGAGAAATACGACTTTAGTATGGATTGCCATTGTTTTTCACGAGTTATAATTATTGAGACTACTTTCGGAGCGATCCAATTTTAGGCTATGACAATATTAACACAGAATGTGTTTTAGACTTGGCATAATCTCTGATGATTTCCGCTTACAACCTAGTCGTTGCTAGGAAAATTGTGCTTCGTCATTTTTCATCCCACAAAATTTGTTGACGACTCTTTTGAAATCTTTCGATTTATCCTACCGTAATTATTATGTTAACTATTGTAAAGTGCGTGGCCAACAAGCTGAGTTATGAGCATGGTTATTTGAATAATTGTTTACACACAGGTGATAATTCTAAATGATTGAAATTGACTATTGCAACCACTTGTTAATTTCTGATGATTTCATTGAGATGGTGGTGAGTCGTTGCGCTCCTGATAAATAAATAAATCAACAACATACATAGGAGTGATAAGATGCACCGCCAAATCTGAGACATTCTTATATTATCAGATGAGTCCGCTAAATTCTCTCCTGTTCACTCTAGGAAGTTAATTTGATAGGGTGACTTTGTGGATAATTAAAAGATAGGTGAAATTACGGGTTCTTTCATGATCAGCCGAATAAGCTAATTTCTATCCTGTTAACCCTAGGAAGTTTAAATTTGATAGGCAGACTCTCATGGGTCACTAAGAGACATTTGAAATGATGGACTCTTTCATGATCAGATGTGTCCGCTAAATTGTTTACACAAAGATAATCATTCTCAATAATGAATGAATGAATGAATGAAAACATGCTTTTATTATAAAATAATTGTTAACATAAATAATAATTATATACATGCTTAATCATAGTCATAGATGACTGTATGATGAAGTTTGCCTTACTCCTTAATGGATGAACAAAATACAAAATTCATTTTAGTGGTAGAAATAATTATAGCCAAATAACAAATAAAGATACAAATGATAATTCAAATAATAATTGCGAACCGACATTGCACATAACAAAATCTCGTACATTCTAAATAATCAATAGCAATAATATTGCTTCCATATCTACAAATATCGTTCGCATCTCCAATCATAACAACATTTCTATCTAAATTATCCTGTATCACATTAATTATATTTCAAAAATCTACCTGCCACCTATTCTGGTTTAAATACATTGGAAAAATGTATTTAAGCTTAAAGCTTCACCTCCAAGTTCTACGTTCATAAAAACATAATCAAAATCACTAAAATACTGGAAATTACAAATAGTACTAATTCTACAGGCTACCGAAATTCCCCCACTTGCCCTTGCAGATTTCGAATTTTTCTCAGCTCCCACCTATGCAATATGATAATCACCAAAATAATTTTCAAATTTATAATAATCAACTTCCATCACATGCGTTTCAGCAAGTACCAAAATTTCATATTTAAAGATAAATTCAAAAAATCCAGGGTCCACAGTTCTTTGCTAAAGTCCATTAACATTGTATCCCATGATTCGTGCGTACTGTTTTTCTGGTGGATGGACCCGGGCTTGTTGCTATATACCCCCAACTGCCGATGATGAACCTGACGCTCCTAAGTCTGTCCGGACAAATCCTCCCCGGTCAGCGCCTTCAGCGCGATAACAGCTTTCTCTTGATTCGAGTTCACTAACCCTTTTTCATTACTTCAATTAAATCGGTCCTTTTTAACCAACAATATATTTTTTCGAATCACTGCATCAACCCCCTTCCCCTTACGCCTCTTCAGCTCATTCATAACTGCCAACAATTTTTTGCGTTTCTCGGGAGTCCTGGCACAATAATCCTGCGATATGAATATCTTCGTACCTTTTAGCTTACTAACATTTTTAAAGACGACCCATTTGTCCACGGGGTTAGCCAGCTCGACCAGAATCATTCTAGTTGAAAAAGCAGGGCCGATAAAGAAGGCTTTATTAATTATAACATGATCATTTATCTTTAACACCTCTACAATCAGTTTGGTTGCAATAGTTACTGAGTTTGCATCGGTTTCGGACGGTATTCCGCAAATAATCAGGTTATTTTCCTTTGATTTATTAAAAAGAAATTCAATTTTGTCGGCATTCTGCAAACAATCAGCACGAAGCTTGCTCATTTCTTCTCTCATTCGAGTATTTTCCTGCCTAAGCGTCTGAACCTCTGTATTCAGGGCCAAAATTCGTCCTTAGTAGGCAAAACTTCTCCTATTGCTGCCATCAATTCTTCCAGCGTCAATTGACCAACCTGCGCGTCCTCCCTCATTGCGTTGATTTTCAAAGATCTCAATGAATTTGATCTCGCTCTTTTACGAGTAAAAACTTCTCAATTCTCAATAACTGATATTGTGTACATGATTGCAACCGCTCGTTAATTTCTGATGATTTCATTGAGTTGGTGGTGAGTCGATGGCTGGTGATAAATAAATAAAACAACTTGACATAGTAGTGACAAGATACACAACAAAATCTGAGTCATTCATGTTGGCGGGTTTCACAGGTTTATGTGAAACGCATGAGCTAAAATACATTTACATGTGTTACAACAATTTCATTCGAAGTATGTAAATAGGGGCACCCACGGCGAAGCGCGGAGAGCCGAGTTATCGTCACCAATGTTTGGACAACAAATGATAAGAAGATAATATTTGGTGTGGATTCTACTCTCTTCGAATTTCGTTTGGAACTTTATAAGCGGATCCTTTGGCTGACTGTTTATCACAAGGACGTCCAAAAGGGCTATCGAATATGTATACATATATACAAACGTGTATATGTAGTAGTATAAAAACAAAAGTCGCAATATACATTTTTCGTGTTAAGTTTTGAAAATAGAACTTGTTGACTCGACGTAAAAACACAGACAGAAATTCAGAGTCGTAGTATTTCCTCGTTAATCTAATTTAGGAAAACACGGTATGGTATTCAACTCTGAAGTACAAAAACATTTTCCAGTGTACTATCCTTCTATGTTCAGCTTATGAGGCTTATTGTCTTCAGTATTTGTGAGGTCCAGGTAGATTATAGTTTATAGTTAGGCACCCTTCATGGAATACCACCCCCTGTCCCCGACCCCTTCGTAGATTATAGTTTATTATTTTTAATAATGAACCTTTGTAATCGACCAAGGAAAACAAATGTAACCCCCTCTCGAAATTTGTTGTTTAACGTTTCAAGATGCATAGAATCTAGAAATCATATAGAAAAAAGAAAAAAAAATCCGTCATTCCTATGTGTTATGCTGACTTGTTTTAGCTATGGGTCTATGTGGTCTTGCGATTAGTTAATACTACAGGCTGATAAATCCTAGCGATTAGGAGTGACAGTTAAATGTCCGGCTATTGAGCAGGAAGGGACGGGACCCAAATAAATCCTAGGTAAACGAGACAGAATTTAGCTCACTAGCTGCTTCGAATACAGCATATAATTTCAATAGTCTCATAAGATCGAGAAGCTCCCTACCATATTTAACATCCCTAAGAAGAACATGGGAAAATTTAGCTCACTAAGCTGATCAGGAAAGAGAAGAAATTTCACAGAAGAAATTTCGGGAACAGGAGGGAATTTCACTCACTCAGTGCAGGATCGTATCTTGATGTCCCAGTAACGTTTCCTATCAAATTTTAACTTCCTGGGGTAAAAAGGTTGGCAGGGCTGCCTTCATCATTACCAAACGCTTAATGTATCGTTGTTCTAAACAATTCAGATACCAGTCCATCCTAAAGATATAAGACATGTCAAAATACTTTAAAACACTCGAAGTTACTTCCCTTTTGACCAGTCATAGACACACCATGCCTAATACTAGTCAGCAACGTTTATATATATATATATATATATATATATATATATATATACTTCAGAGTCGGTCCCCTTCTTCCATTCATTAGGAAAAGACGAAAAGATCAAAGTGAAACCAAAACCCTTCAGGGCTCGACTTTGTATGGACATAGTATGGACTACCAAGTATGGGCATGGGTGTCCATAATTCATCTTTCACTTCGTTTGTGATGAGTTACAGGCAGACCCTACAAGAAGACCACCAAAGTCAACAATGACTGTCATGCATGTCTTCTCTATAAAAATACTTGATAAAACATAATATGTTTAACTGATCAATTGTGTCTAAAAGTTTGCATGTGTTCGTTTATTCTGTAAGAAGTGTCTGAACAGTGCGGTGGTTCACTTTTTGGCGTGTATAAAGTAATATTTCCGTTTGAAGAATTGTACGCTCTCACGGAGGTCATGATGAGTAACTTTCGTGTTGTCCAACATCAAATAGTTACTTCACTATCAACACAGAATACTTTTACGATCTGCTCACCTCTCATTGCTGCATAACCAAGGTCCTATTGAATTCGGTATGCCTTCACTGCACTAACACTTGAGCACACTTGGTGAACATCGTTATTCTTTGTTTTGAATGAAAATCTAATCACAAATCCGATCCGATACTACCTACCACTTCAGCCAAGGGTTATCCGTGATCCTAGCTCCATCTTTTACCTGCGATAATAATAGTTCTACTGTGCTGATTCCAATAGATTCAAACCCGCTAAACTCTTTCGAATTGCGGGCATGCATAGCTTTCGCCGCTTTCAAAACGAAAATTGAGCACTTTGAGTAAAAAGAAAAATAAATTCCAATTTTACTCGTTCTAAATAGTAATCGGCTATTGAAAAAGAGATTTTAAATATATTTGCGGTTTTTAGCGATTTTTAAGAACATTTAAATGAAATTTATGTATCTTTTTCACCATACTTTGTTCATACATTTTTGAATGTTCTATTTTATAGTTAATGAACCTTATTCGAGCAATATTCTGCTAAAAATATAAATTTAACGGTTTTTAGAAATTTTTTGCTATTTTTGGTATTTTTTCAGCACATTTTTGAAATTTGACAAATTTAATGTGCCCATAGAATTATTATTTATTTATTATTATTGCTATTGTTGAATAAATCTAGATTCTGGTAAACAAATTCGTTTCGTTCGTTCAAGAACGAAATTTCTACCTCAATCCTAAGGAGAGTAATCGTCTGGAAGGATACACACACTCACATGTATGTTTAAAAGCGTTAAAGTCCTCGAACGTATTCGTTTCAAAATGTCTCAAAACGGATTTCAATGAAGAAAATTTTGATTTAAGAATTTTCGGAGCCATTGCAATAGCTTCATTTTCTACGAAAATTTTCTAAAATCATTACTGTTTCCTAGAAAGTTTTTGAGATCTCGATTTTTGAATTTTTAGTCGTTTGATGCCGAGCTTCCAGGACCATCTAAACCCCAAATGCGATTTTTAATGCAAGTTTCATGAGGTTTGTTGTAATGATTTCGGAGGAAAGCCGCGGACGGCGGACAGCGGACGGACGGATTTTTTTAAATTCGATTCCAACGCATCTTGAAATTTAAACCAAAACATTTTCAGGGGGGTGTTACATATTCTTTTCTTGGTCCATTACTAAGGTTCATTATTCAAAATAATAAACGTATGTGAAACAAAAAGCAGCTTATTCCAGAATGTTACATTCAACCTCCATCAGTTAAAAACAATATATCAAGTTCAACATGTACAGGTTTCACGAAAAAGAAGGATAATATGAATTAAAAAACATTGTAACTCATTTAAGTTCGTTGATTTGATATTTTTGTTATGAAATGGAACCGCAGTTGTTGGACCTCAAACGTTTCTTTATTTTGACAGTTCATTTTTTTACAATAGAAGAAGCCCCAGACCCTAAGGAGAAACGTCGGCGATCAATAAAAAAAAAAAAAAAAAAACAATCTGAGGACATAAAGGCCTTTTTGTAAAGTCTTATTTGATATTAATTTGAGAAAGAAATATTCTGTTTAGAATTGAAATTGAAAGAATTCAACCAACTCGGTAAAGTGTACGCCGATTGACGTCTGTGAATATCATTCCATGGATGAACCCATACCAGGTTCCTACTTCATAACTGTCGACCGAACTAGCATCGCATCCAGTCCGCTCGTGATCCGGTATAATCAATTATGCAAATTCCAAGCCCATCACCTTCATTAGCGAGAATTACCCGGGACCATTCCACTCATTCCGTTCGATTCCACCCAATAACCTGATGCCATTCAGCGTCTTCCCATTACACCGTCATTTTAAGTAATGGAAAATTCTATTCATTAATCATAAAACAACGTCCATTACCACGAACCAGTCTTTTTTAGGGTTATTTTACATCAGGTCCAACGTTAACCGTTGAAAATATATTCCATCACGTGGGAGACAGTGAATTCAGATTTCCATATTACAAATAATTCCACCTGATATACATAGGTATGTTCATACATGTTTCATTCTTTGGAACAAAGAGCCTTGAGGCAACAACGTTTATCGTGAAACAATGAATTATTAAACAGCACATTTTCAATTAAAATGCGTTTTCACATTTCCTCTAAAAAAACGGTGGAATATTCCAAAAGTGTAATTCATATCTCTACGGACCTGTTTTTCAATAAATTAATATACATTATATACATGCTCATTTTGTAAATTTTTAAATTGAAATGGTTCAAGTTTATTTTATTGTCACTAACTAACAAACAAGGCTATATATACTCATGCCACTTATTATGTTTGATGTTAACACCTCCTGATGAAGTTGACATTAGATTTCCATTAAAACTTTGGGTATTCATTGAGGTGAATAATTACTCCAGTTCAGCACAAATATGCGGAGGTGGAATGGGGATTCGCTGTATCTGTGGAATTGAGATTGACTGAAGGATATGGACGCTAAATAGAGTTTACGACGAATCGTTGGAATTCATATAGGAAGTTCACCATTTAGTTGATGTTGGTTCAATATAGGCTGGATTTGATTTTACGGAGCTTTTAGCGAAATCTCGAAAAAAATTTCCAGTCATGCAGCACGATCGTACGAGCGAATTTTCGTAAATTATCGTACTGTATAATGTTACATTATTTTGATGTTGGAGCTTTTGGATGGAGGTTGTTGGTAGAAAGTTTCGGGGATATATTAATGTTAGTTGGTACTCAACTGTACATGTACAAATGTTATTTATTTTTATTTAACAGTGCTCAATAACATTGCTCATCCATTGCTGGATGCTGCAGATAGAAATTGGTTGAAATTTATTTTTCGATCGAGGACGTTATTGGGTAATGGCGAATCTACAAGGTTGGGTGGATAGTCGGTGTGAAGCTCATTAGCCCTCAGGCGGGCGTCGAACTGATACCTTCCGGAAGGCCATGCGCCATTACCGCCCGATACGTTGCGCGTTTACTTGATTATCTCCCGCCGTCCTGCCATGCGATCGTTCCAATCTTTCCACACCTGCAGTTAGGTTTTCTCATCACCTGACTGTAGGTACTCGATAACAGCATCGAGCACAGCTGATAATAATAATTGTGGAACCAATAATAAATTATGCGCTGGTTTTATTTGGTGAATTCAGTTAGGTGGACTTCAAGAATGGTTTATTTTAGGTGGAATACATAAAACTGACGTGATAAACGAAATTGAACGTTCTTCAGTAATTCATGAGTTACGTTAAGAATAGATTTTTTCATGCAAAAAATATGAGAGTTTCATTAAAAAAGACTTGTTGAAATATCTTCTTCGGTTTCTAACCACTCTATTTTAGTGAATATTTTTCAGTCATATTAGCCCACGAAATTTTAAAACTCGTAGGTAGTTATATTTGAAGTTCAGTAGGGCTCTATAACCAGGCAATAAAAATGTATTCACATAACTTTTCCAATTTGGAAAAAACAATATGATTAGTTGACAATGTTGATGAAAACATGATGAAGTGTTCGTCGATTTTCACATACAGACCAGTGCTGTATTACCCCTACTAATGACATCAGAGAAAATTCTTGGAAGCGATTCAGTGGTTCTCGAGGCGCAGAAAACTTATAACGCCTCGTGCGTAGAACGTTTCTTATAGCAGTTTTTTAATTCTGTAGGTGAGGTTCTGGGTTTCAGGAGAAACCTTTTTTGCTGACCATACTCAAAATTCAGGCTGTACACTTCAGTACGTAGTTCTGTTGAGGTTTACTTACTAAGTGACCTGAGAATGCCCGATTTTGCACGCCGAAACATTTTTCTTTGTGGCCTTGTCAGATTTTCCTCGTTTTTCGTCATTTTTCATTGGTACTTTCTTCTCTGCTTCACATTTCTTCGTTCATTTGAAAGTTTGGGTCTCTTCTTCATTGCAGCTTGGTATATTTATTCGTCTCTCGCTTTTTCGAAGGCATCTTCTTCAAAATCCTTAAAGAATAGATCTTCTTCTGAGTAATCGAAAAACTCACTGGAGGCATCTTCACCTTCTGATGGACCGGAAAACTCTTCTAATAAACACAGGATTTGTTAACAGGTAAGCCGGTTGTCAATTATCCACTCAAAAAAAGAATTTTACGACTGTTTCTGAAACCGCCGCATCTCCTCTTTCCCATGGTTCCAAGATGAATTGACTTTCTCCTTCCCGTACGCAATAAATTGGGAACTGAAAACTGTTGATTAGTCAAATAGTCCCGTATCTGTCCCTTCGGTATTTGTGAGTCAGTTAGTTGAGCAATGAACCCTAATTTATTGTTGATCCCTGACTTTGTTGTTGACATCTGAACTGGGCACCACCGGCAACTAAACCACCTGATCTGGCCACTTTCCAAATCTTAGGTAGGCAGGGTCTGATCCAGAATTTTTACCAAGGGATTGACTAGTTGATGTCGTGTATTTTTAAGATGTGAGCATGCGAGCATCCAGATTCCTAAACTATAAACATCATTCTAATCTATACGTCCAACTAATCTGAATTTCCGCTAAGGGATTGACTACTTAATGTTATGTATTTTTGAGATGCGAGCTTGCAAGCATCCATACCACCAAACAATACATATCATTCTGACCTATATGCCCAAATAATCGGCATTTTTACAAAGGGATCGACTATTTGACGTTACGCATTTCGAGATGCAAGTTTGCGAGCATCCAGACCACTAAACTTCCAATGTATATACGCGCTTGATTGATTTGAATATAGTAGCGTGAGAACACATACGGAACTTTTTGACTAGGCTAATAGTTTCGGATGTGTCCCCACTTTTTTCAAATCCCTATTTCTCATGTACGCAAAAAATATAGTGTTTCTATCATGAAAACATTGGAAAGACGATATTCCGAGGATAATGACAGATTTACATTGGTTTGAAAGCGGGGACACATACGGAACAACACCCATTTTTCCCTATCACCGTCCAAGTACTCTGGGTTGTTATAGGTCTTACTACCTAGATGTTAGTTTGGTTATCAAGAACTTGGAGAGGGAGGGGAAAAGGTAAGGCATAAAGTACCTACGATACTGAACACACAAAATGTCGAATTAAATGAACATGCTTAGCTTGAAGTGCTTACCTTGGTATTCAGAATAAACTTTGTGATCAGTAGAAGGTATCTCGTTATTATTTATTTTATTGGAAATGGCTCATGTATCATTGGTAAATTTTAATTTATTCATGCTTTGGTATACATAATTTTCAAATATATAAGGAAAATGGTGGTTTTCATATTCCTAATGAATATCAACATCAAGCTAGGTGATACTTTAAGCTCAATCGCCTGCCTGTGTTGATTTTTTTTTATTCTCTCATATGAGGTACTCTTAAATTACGAGTTAAATGAGTTATTAAATACGGAATCTATGGATATTTTCGAAATTGGCGAAATTTTAGACCCTTGGTCTCGTCATTTTTTTAGAATAACGTTTGCAACTAACTTTCAAAAGGGATATTTACGATGCGATAACAGTCGTTTCATTTCATTCAATGATTCACTGAATTGTATCTTGATGATTTAAAATAAAAAATAAATCCATGAAATGAAATTTTGAAAGTTAGGAAGAATGCTTTCTTTAAGGGTCAAAATTGACCCCAGTGATGTCTTTGCTATAAAAATACATGTGTACGCCCTAGAATAGTAATCGACCGAGAAAAATAATTTCAAACCCCCATCAAAACAGTTGGCTTACGTTTCTCAATGCGTACCGAGAATCCGGTAAAACTAATGGGAAGAAGAGAGAAAAAGTTTACCGGAACTATACCTCAAAACTACCGGATCAACGTGCAAGGAAAATTGGGTCAAAACTAACGTATTAACCGAAGTCCCCGTGAATTAGATTAAGCGATCAACCTTAAAGGGTAGAATTGAAGGGCTGAAATAATCGTTTTGCAATTGAGACCTCGAAAATTTTCTGATCAAAATAATGTTTTTCTGTAATCAACGTTAGACATTAATTTGATGAATTAAATAGCTCACCCATAAATGGCTACACTCTGTATTCATCCGTTCGGTCTACCTGAGAGTAGGAAAAAATGACGTTACTATGAGTTTGAGCGAAATTGTATGTAAGCATAGCAAAAATCTCTGTATAAACTATGACGTTCGAAATATATTATGACTTTTCTAAATAAACTAAATAAATGACTTACTCTTGTAGTTTAATAAGGGATGATGCAACATTCAGACAGCTGAAATTATTTAGACATTACGTGGTACGAAAATGTCTGAGATGGAGAGCTCTAATTCCATTATCTATACCTTAAAAGTTCCCACCCGTTTTGGAAGTGCCACCTGGAGTCAAGGGATAGAAGAAGCTCCATTCCATCTTATTTACGTCACAGACAGCTGATATCTATGTTTCTTCCCAAGTCTCCCATCGGATCTCGTTTCCTTTCGGCCAAGGCCCCTCCGCGCTTCAGGTCGGTTCTTTCATTCGTCCCCGTTGAACAACAGAATCCCCAAAAGATCAATCATTCTCTTCTCACTTCTCTCCTAAAGCTTTTGTAGCGTCTGCCGCCGACCTCCTTTCATCATCGCTTCGTGTCATACGAGGCAAAGGGGATTTCCACGGAAAATAGGCTTACGTCAATCATTTATCCTCATTTTTCGTCATAAGGCGCAAGTCGTAAAGATTGGTGCGGCGACGGTGTCAACCGAGCAGTGAGATCAATAAGATCGCTTCAACGTAATATTCAATGAATTCCAGAGTTCCAATCTTGAGACTGATTGACTGAGTGATACATTTTTCAGGCACGAACCCTAATTTTCCAATCGTATTTAAATTTTCGCTCTTCCTGACCAATTACGGTGTCGTGCCTGTTAGCCTTTTACAGATATCTATGCCCCTGAAATATAAAAACGCATAACATAAATAAAAATCAATTTTACTCATCATCCAATTTATTGGTTATGGATTATGAAGGCCCTACTTCCGGGATTCAAAAAAATATCATAATACTTGGACCATCATATTCTCTACTATTGTTCATTTATTTTTATTTCATTTCACTTTTTTAATATTTGTACCTTTAATTCTTTTCGTTTGCACACATGTTCCATGTTTCAATCCAAATTTGATGAATTTCCCAAGAAATAGCCTTAAGATATTTATCAATAATAAAAAAATGACAGTTGCTGCAACTGCGAACGTAAAATCTCTTATAATCCAATTTCGTTCCAGTCAGAATAGTTTCAGCTTGAACGTCAAATAATACCATTTAAGTATATTTCATCAAGGTCACGAACGCAAAATCCTTTGAAAATTTTCAGATCTAAATCAAAAGAATAACTTTTTGGAATTGAGATGAATTGCTGCTTGATATTTGAAGAGCTGGTTCAATGTGAAAAGGTGTCTGTAAGGTTATCCAACAGCGTCCGTGACTCGATAAAAAAATTAAAAAAATATATATATATATATATATATATATATATATATATATATATGTGTAATAAAATCGATGATATAAAAATATTGCGGTCGAATAGAGTTGAGATAAAATAGTTTTCTGATTATTTGTGCTCAATATAATTTACAGTTAAGGGATCTTCAAACAATACTATTTGGAGAAAAAGTTTTACCACTAAATATGATAGTCAGCAATTATTTTTTTCGCTAGAAAGGGTTCAAATTTTAGGAAGATTTTAAATGAATATGATGCGAAAAAATTACCTAAATTCGCTAGATTGCATTCAACCTCAAAAGAGGAATATCATCACACGGGTGTGATTTGTGATTTAATGGCCACCGTTGGAAGACTAGGATGTAAATAATGAACTGATGAGATCATTATTTTATTATATTCTATTCCATTAGTTGACAAATAGCAACAAGAGCATTCTAAATAGTTTCAGTATGATGGGTATCGAATGATTATAAGTGATCAGAATATCTGAGTATAGAAACCTGAATGACGTAATAGGAGAACGATCACACCACGAGTCTGCCACGGGTGGTGGTTGGAGAGACAGAGGAGGGCGCAGTTCTGTTTAACTATGACGTTAATCGAATTTCAATCTATCACGTTTCCTCTAAACCATTTGAAAATAGGTTTTTAGGAGCACTGAACCCAATTCTAAGGATTAAAATGAAAAATTCTGACTCAAGAAAGTTGCCTGTTGGTGATTTAAAAGATTGCCAAACGTTATTTCATTTATCGATTAAAATTATCTCATTTCGGCGTTCCATTAATCCGAGTGAATGAGGACTAAACACGTTTGTTGTTGGCACTAAATTTCGCTTTTCTATAGAGTTTTGAACGGTTTTCTCCTAAAATCAATTAGGAATGCTCTTGTACGCAGAACGCCCCTGCATTCAGACACACTCATACTAACTAAACAGACACAAAGAACCATCGTGAATTCAGAGTGTAACAAAAATAAACAAAAACTCCGTTCCATCACCGAGGCGTTTTCGAAGTCCGTTTTGATTAAATTCATTATTCCGGTCGCGTTTTCACGAACTCGATCAGGCCGTTGAAAGGGTTGAAAGGCCGGAGTGGAAATGATGAATCGAATGAAACAGGTTTGAAGTACCCACCCCTTGCATCGGCGGTTGTTTACGGCCGAGAATATATCGCTAGATGTCGGTCAATGAATTCATTTATTTATGAAAGGAAAAAACGGCTTCTGGCATTGACTTTTCAAGGTGGTATTCATTCCATTTTCATCTAAGTAGGAGGCAAGGGTTGTACGTAATCAAAAGTAGGTTGAAATAGAACTGTTCATACACAAACATAGCTCCCGATAAAAAATGTGATTAACTTAAGCAAACGGTCATAGTGATCACAAACCTAATGTTTTAACACCACAATCCTCTTCAAACATATATTTTTATGCTTGCTTATCAAACCGAACCCCTGTTCTGTTGTTCCATGTTTTCTTCCAGCCCACTAAACTATCGCAATGACAAACAGTTAGCCAGGTAACTAAACCTAAAAACTTTCTTCCGCAACTTTTTTATTTTATAGGTTATAATTATTGTTGAATCATGTATAAGAATCTTGATGCACATTTGCGCTCCCTCGTCTTCTATACTCATTCTTTTCCTTGGATTGATCTTTAGGTAGCTATACATATTGTCTTCTTCTATCTATACTTGTGTGTATTAATTATGTGTTTTAATATTACTATTTTTTTAAATATTCATCATTATTCATACGTATTGCTTTCGAGTCTTCATCTCGTCTTCCGAAGCGGATGCATTGTTTTCTCTTTCAAAAGATGAAAGTTTCTCTCTCTCTCTCTCTCTCTCTCTCTCATCAAAATTTTTACACGCCTTACACGGTTTTTTAAATTCTGAAAAACTCTTATTTCGTTGTTGTCTACCAAGCAAATCTTCGTTAAATTCAAAATAATAAACCAAAACGATTATGATAAAGCACTTGACATCATCTAGGAGCTAAACCTCATATTATGTTATCCTTTATTGAGCTTGAAATATCGCATTTGTCAAGGAATTGACTACTGAAATGGAGGTATAGAATTAGTGTAAGGAATCAATTATGACCAAATTGACGTTATTAGAAATTCATGTTACGCATACGCTACGCTACAATCGATTCTACGGCAATGAAATTTGTATGAAAACATACATGGTGTATGTAAGTAGATATGTCAAAAGTTAAAACTCGTTACTTTTCAAAAACGGTTTGAAATATTGATGCGCGGTTGGTTTCATTAGATTGGGTAAGCCAAACTATTTCGAAAATTATACCTAAAACACAGTCCCTTCCGTCTAACCTATGAATTGGACGATTTTTGAAAATTCCAAATTCAAATTTGGGGTACTTAAACCCAGCAGACTTTTGCTGGTTGACGCACTCTGACTGGATAATCATCGGAAGAACTATTTTTGAGTCAGATACAAATCCTCTATCTCGATTTGTTCGAGCGATAGATTGTGCAATGACTGATAAATGTATTATTTGTAATAAAGTTGTGATAATGTAATGTTTGAATACGTTTTTGAATACCAAGTAACGAATTCCCATTCTGTGAATATCATCTGATAATGTACATTTTAAAATTTTTGATCTTCTTTATTTTTCATGAAACTTTGTTAAAAAAAATAAAATAAGTTAATAATAATGTGAAAATGAATAAATGGAAATTGTAATCAATGCACACAATTTAAACCCCACCGTAAATATAAGGCTCTCCTACTCGAGCAGTCAGGGAGTAGAAAATTGAATAGGTAAATCAATCCAGAAAGTATTGATCAAACGACGGCGTTTATTCAAAGTGCTGGACTTTTTATTTGAAAATCATTACCCCAGTGAAGTCGTCAACATTATGACGATCAACTCTCAGTAGTGAACACGCATTCCTTGTCATCAGTTTCCATTCAATTCTAGAATATTTTAATGTACCTATTTCTATAATGGAATGAATTGACTTGTGCTGTAATGATTTTGTGCTGGAGGTCAGTTTGAAATTAGCCACACCGACAGCAAATAATGAAATGATAATTTTCGCTTACGGAAGCCGTTCTAGGAAAACGTTACTCCATTTGTTGCCATCCGACTGAAATGGTTCACCACTAGTAAGAAAGATCTCAATTTAGGCTGAAATCGTAAGTTATCCATACCGTGTCGAATTTAATAACAGATGAGCTACACGCAAATTCATTAATGAAGTAGGTACGGAAAATCCTCGAATATAATTACTTGACTTGCTACTAAACAGGCTGGCATGCTGTTGGTGTTTCATTAACCAAGTTAAAAATGGAGGCCAATGCCTTCATATATCCGAATGCCTTTATTTAGATGAAAAATATGCGTGGATACATTGATTTTTTTTTTTTTCTTTCATTTTAAACCTCCTGATCAGCTGAGTTAACACATCGACTCAAGAACATTCACTACCCGAAAAAATATGAAAACATATTCATTAGCCAATGCTTTTTAATGAAGTGGATAAACAGGCCAACAATACACAGTTTCAATATATTCTACATAGGCCATTTAGTCATGAGATTACATAGATTTGTCTTTGGCTCTGGAGATCGGTATTCTCGTCCTGCAATAATGTTTATTTCTCTTTGTTTCAGGTAAGCTGTTCCATGAAAACATTATCCCTTTTGTTTCCCAGGCAATGTAAGTTTGATAGAGATTTCATAGAACAGTATAGTTATTTAGTTATAATCTTACATATGTACAAAATACATTTATGCTCCAAAATCTAAAAAAAATAAGAGAATGGCGGTCAAAGCACTTGCCCATTACTATATTTTATCACGGTCTTAGGTACCCTCTAGGGGTCTAAATCCGCGCAATCAATAGAGAGAGGGGAGTGTGACAGTACCACAAAAAATACAACTCGTACTAATAGCGTAATGTGCTATGTTCGGAGAAGATTGATTTTCCGGATCTCCGATCCTCATCTATCGCCAAACACAGCATTCCAAGAACTCGAGCATGGCGCTCAATCTGGCGCGGAAGTGACGGATAGACGCGCATTTTCTTGGAATTGACGGGAACTGTCACAATTGAGAGATACTCTTTAGGGTTAAGCCAATAAGAGTTGTGAGAGAGTAGGATAACTAACAACTCATCGGGCTGTATATATATATACATATGTGTGTGTGTGTGTATGTGTGTGCTTTTTTATTTTATTTGTTTATTTTTCAATTTAATGGCGTGCCTCCTCCGTCTTTGAGGGGAGGTTTATTAAAAAAAAAAAAGTTGTGTGTGTGTGTGTGTTATTCCAGACGATAACTCTCGTTATGATTGTGGAAAAAAGTCTATTCTTGTGCCAAAAATCGAAGCTTTCCAAACAAAGGGATGACCGGCGCTTTCTGAGTGCATTCAATTGGTTAAATTCTCTAAAACTTGGCTGATAAAAGTCACGTAAACGTCTGCCAAATTGATCGGACAGTATAGCTTTCTCAAAGTTGCAACATGGTTATTGCTAAATAGCATTAGTTGAACGCATTAGTTAATCCATTAATCCTACAGCAACAAATTTTTTAGGGGACCATCAAGGGGAACACAGTCCCTGAAAACTTTATACAAATCGGTCCATTAGTCTCGAAGTTTCGTCTGCGTCAATCAATTTTAGTTCTTCGCTTGCGCAATAGTTCCTACATTCCAATCACCATTATATAACTCATAGCGAATCTTCATGGAACATAAACTCAACCACTCTCTGAGTTTGAACGAAATCAGACCAATAGATGATGAGAACTCGACGTTATAGGAAATTCACGTTTGCAGATGCGCATTGGCTACTATTAATATGACGTCAATGAAAGGTATAGGGGTTCGTCTAGTAGTTAACCTGCGCACTTCCTAAAAATTTGATCAAAATAGGTCCATCACACTCTAAGTTTTGACCGTGTCAACCAATTTTAGTTTCGCGTATGCCCAATAGTTAATATTACTCCACAAATAGCTATAAATATACGTACTTCATTTACTAATGCTGTGGAACATATACCCAACTTTCCAACCGAATTTGAAAGAAATCGGACCAATGGATGATGAAAAATCGAGGTTATAAGAAATTTACATTTGTGCATGCGTACCGGCTACCATTGATCCGACGGCATTGAAACTTACAGGGACTGTCTACGAGCTACTCGCACAATCCCTGGAAATTTCATCAAACTCGGACGAATGCTTAGTATAGTTTTGTGCGTGACAAGGATTTACGAGACAGTCAGACAGACAGACCTGAAACTGAAATAAATTAATCAGTAAGTTTTGAAACATCAAAAGCAAGTGGAAATTTTGATTTTGGAGGACAGCACTTCTTTCGTCTTCTTGCACGAACACAAAACTTCCCCACTTTCGGTATTGAGGAAGCAAAATAGCTAAACCCGTTAAATTTGTATATTCTAGCAGAATACTGCTCAAAGTTGATTAATGATGAACTAGAACATAAAAAAATGTACCTATGCACAAATTATGATGAATTATGTGCTTGAACATCATTACTCTTGGCTAAACAAAACTAAACAGATAAAAACTATGAAAGAAAAAAAAAAAAAAAATCTTATCTGAATGATAAAATTATTCCGGATAGTTACAATTATTGAAAATATTATTTAGAAGGAGTTTTTTTTCCCATAAAATTGGTCGTACATAATTTCTCTACAATTTTCTCACATTTAAAAACAACGTACATAACGTTTAAATATTTAGGTACGACAGTTTACGAAAATTCGCTCATATGATCAAGCTGCATGACTGGAACTTTGGAGGTTTTTTCCTACATTCTTTCACCAAGTTATCAAGGTTTCTTCCAGGAAAAGTTAAAATGAAACTCCATGAATAGGACAATTGATGCTATTCATTCATAAAATTACGGATCGCCTGACAACTACGTTTGCACAGCTGAATTCCGTCACCCTATGTCATTATGATGATCGATTTTCTTTCTTGTCGCTATGCATGATATCGTTCTTAAATCATATGACTAGTGGGCACCCAAAGGACCTTCATAGCAGCATTGGATGGAGACTGAAAGTCTGAGATGAGATGAAAGTTAGTCGTTTATGTAAGGAATGGGACCATATGCCTATTTGGAGGAACGTAAGGGAGGAACGTAATTTGCTTAGTTGGTAAGGGTTGTCCTTAATTGAGAGAAATTACTGGGGAATGGACACGTGGCGTAAGTATATTGATCCGTTGTACACTCTGATCTAAATGAATACAGGATTAAGAATATGCCTCAGATTACTAAGTGAGGTATGGAAATACTAAAATTCTACATATTTTCAAAGTTTAAAAAATGACAACTATTATTACGTCATAGTTTTGCGGAGACATGAGGAGTTCTGTGACATGATAATTAGCTAGGTATTCAAAACTTTAAAGAATCATTAAAAAAAAAAAAAAAAGTAATAAATACAACCTTTTCAAGACCGAATTAAACTTTTTCCAAACCAAATTAAACTTTTCCAAACCAAATTAAACTTGTTATAAATCTTATTAGGTTTTAAAAAAAAGTTTAATTTCGTTCGGAAAAAATTTAATTTGGTTTTGAAAAAGTCTAATTTTGTCTGGAAAAAGTATAATGTGGTATGGAAAAAGTTGAATTGGGTTTTGAAAAAGTTTAATTTGGTTTGGAAAAAGATTAATTCGGTCTGAAAAAGGTTGTATTTGCTCTGAAAATGCTATAATATTTTCAATTGTGTGGAAATTTGAGCAATTTGTGTACAAAGAAATTGTTAAACATAAAATTCGGCGATACAACTAAGATTTTAGATTTTTGTAGTTTTTCTGCTTTTGCCACCAATATTGTTGAAATTTGAGTATGTTTTTCGAAATAATTTTGCGCAATCTTTTCTTAAAGCCCTATTTAATCTTAAATAATTTTGTTTTGACTGAAGCTATGCTAAAAATGCTAAATTTAATTATTGATAGCTGTTTCAATTCATATTCAGAGATTTTTTTTCGACCAATTAGTTGGTGCTGGCCAATGAATTCATCAAAAGAAAGCTTGATTTGAGCAAGAACAGGATTTCAATCTCTATCCTAAAGCGAGTTATCGTCTGGAATGTGATGAATATATATATATATATATATATATATATATATATATATATATATATATATATATATATATATATATATATATATATATATATATATATATATATTAATTGATATGCAATTCTTAGGCCGACCCCCAATAATTGTTTTAGTAATGTCCGTAGCGAAATTTTTTTCGTGAGACGAAGGTTGTGGGTTCAAATCCTGTTGACTAGTCAAATTTTTTTTGGTCGTACAACTCTCGAAATTTGCATAGCAAATTATCCTTGTTTTCTACCCAGTACAAAAGAGAAAAGATCCGGAAGCGCCGAGTATATATATATATATATATATATATATATATATATATATATATATATATATATATATTCATACTGCTGGAATCGTTTCAGAATGCCTCAATAATAATAATCGAGCTATTGCATTCATTATTTATGAAAATTTGCTAAAACTAGTTATCGTAGGAGAGCATTGCTGGTGTCAAAGTGGTGAATGTGATCTAAGTTTATTTTAAAATATTAATACCTAAATCGTTTTCGGTTTACTTATTCCAAATCGACCAAGAAAACAGTTGACCCGCTCAAAATTTGTTGTTTTATAATATATATTTCAAAAATCAAAAAAAAAAAAAAAAAATTAATAAACATTCGCTGAAAATTCTTACAGAAAGGTTTATTATTCCTGTACTGAATAGCCTTTCCACACAGAAAATCTGTCTATAACTATTTAACATAACGTACCTAAATATATCTGGATAGCTGTAGACGACTACCTACTAAATTTCATAACACACATAAACTTTATAAGTATTTAACGCGAGCTGAACCGCCAACTGAAAAATAGTTACCTATAATAAATAAATCATCGACCTACTCTTCAGAATCATCTACAGGTGATAAAAATTAGTTTAGTTTTTGATACTCACTCTAATGGTACAAGTTTAACTAATGTGCTCATTTATATGATAACCAAGTATAGAATCTTTTACTCATGACGAAAAAATGGTTCCACAACTGGAATCTCCAGATTTCATGACCTGCATGATGCAATTATTTGCCCAACAGAGGTTACTGATGACCCAACTCTTACATCAAAGCCAAACAGGAGATATACCACCAACTAACAGTAAATATAGTTACGTTCCAGAATTTCCGGAGTTTTCCCCCAATGTAAAAAAATGGGAATCCTGCCTCTTTCTTCTAGAGCAGCTATTCACAGCGTATGATGTAACAATCAATGATTGGAAACGGGCGTACTTCATCTCGTGGGTTGGGCCTGAAGTGTTTTCACTCTTGCCAAAACGTTTTGGGGTACTTTCCTGTTATCTGGTAGGTACCTGCGAAAAAATTCTTTCCTGTTATCTGGTACCTGCGAAAAAATTCTTTCCTGTTATTTGGTACCTGCCTTATTTATAACGCTAACAACCTTTTTTTTTGTCATTCACCACCCTGTATAAGTAGCTTGATGGATGTTTTAAATCAGCTGTTTATAGGAACCAGCTGGTATTTTGATTATTTGTTGCTTAGCATGTAGATTTTTGGCAGAGTTTATGTGGCGCAAGCTGGTCGGTGATTGCGATGTTTTCGAAACACTGTTAGAAGTAATTTGTGACTTCTGGTCACCCGAAACTCAGATGTAATCATTGTTTATTGTTATTGTTTGATTAATTTGAGTAATCAATGTTTGTTGTTTTTGTTTGATTAATAAACGTAGGTACCAAATAACAGGAAAGAATTTTTTCGCAGGTACCAGATAAAGGAAAGTACCCGTTTTGGTAAAATTGATGTTGGTGCGCATCTCTATCTAATATCAATATCTAAGTTAAGTGAGTTTCATCAGCAATCAACTCATATTTTAGCAGCGCGGTACCAATCTCCAGATCATTTATGAAGACGGGAGTTATTCTGAATGGGTAGCAGAATTACGTGGTTTGGCTCAGGACTGCGACTTTGGATGTCCAAAAGAAGTCTGTGGTCAATCCATGATTCGTGTCAGCATAAAAGATTTGTTCTTTTGGCAGACTCCCCATGAACAAGTTAGACGGCGCCCATTACATTTGTCAAATCCAACCCTAAATGACGTACCAGATGAGACCACGCAAGCAGCCAATTCTTTAATCGGAAGTTTTAGCTCAATGTCTGTGAATGCAATTTCATCAGATTACAGAAAATCACGGGGAGACAGTCACGCAGCACGTTCTCATACTGGTGTTCAAGTAGGTAGATCTAATACTCGTGAGTCAAGATCCAGAGAATCACCCAGGTAGAGTGAAGGAAGTTCGGATCATATCCCCAAATTTTTAAAATTTCTCTCTCTCTCTCTCTCTCTCTCTCTCTCTCTCTCTCTCTCTCTCTCTGTGTTTTTTATCAAGCTCAATCATTCGGGAGATAAGTAATAGTCGAATTCTTTGGGAATATAAAAAATAAATTGGAAACTGTAATAAATGAAATTAAAAAAATAAAAACTTATGAGGAGCACGGTGGCCTCAGACAGCATTTGTGGGCGCTGGTCGGCATGAGGGCCATCAGTGCTCCATTTCCTGGAGGCATTCAAATACTCACTGAAATAATTTTCCCCAAGCTGTCAAGAAAAATTACCTAGTGCGCTATTTGATGAAAAAAAAAAAAAAAAAAAAAAAAAATGTAAAGAAAGATTATATGGGGGTTTGACTTCCTTCCGAAAAGATTAGGTTTTTGAACATTTAAATGTCATTGAGGCCGGTCCTTTTGCCGCCCATGAGCGCGGCGGATGGTAAAAATAATCCGTAAAATAGAATGAAATCAAGTGGGTAAGCTATGCATTGTTTTCAAATGGCGACGAACCGTAGATTTCCGAACAACTTGCGCATTGATGTACAATATCACTCATCACAATCAATCTCCATTTACCTACCTGACAAAGAAAACGAACAAGTAAGTCCTAACTTTTGGCGTAAGTCCAACTTACCAAGGTGTCACATCGTTCCTGACGAGCCAAGTAGCCATCAACCAACATTATAAACTAAAATTTTCTGTCAGATCCTGTTTTTGAAGCAAGCTTGCGGCTCCACTTGAAAATGGAACAACGACTTTCCATCAAGACTCCGCAGAAGGTCCACCCAACCCGAATTTAGGGAAAACACTTTTCAAGTAAGCCTTGTATAAATGTTGACCTTTTCCATTAGACCCGGCTCAAATAATGTCCACCTGTCTGATTGGCTTTTAATCGCTTTTCCTCCCCGTGTGTTATTTTTTGTCCGTTTCTTTCATAGCCAGTACGGTGAGAGAAGCTAATTCCTAAAAATAATATTGTTCCGAGAAATTCTCGTACTCATTAGCTTTCAATACAGGGATAATTATGCGTATGGGCGTTCTATGAGGACTAACACCGTTTTCCACGAGTTTCAATTCCTGAGAATAAAGTGGATTATTCTACTAGCATATAATACACGTAGGTAATACTATTAGGTTGGTAATCATGTCTATGTACTAACTTTTATGGATGACATAGAGGATGCAGTGGTAATAATTTGGAGAGAGAGTAATAGCTGAAATTAGCATCATATTGTAGCCGTGTTAGTAAAACTAATTGCATTTTAAATGAGATAATGTAAGCGTTTCTCATGAAGCACCTCCAACACAGGGATAATAATTTTCACTTTGTCGATGACCTGAATTGTCAAAAACAATTATACATAGCAGCTTGAAAACATATGATGATTTTATCACATAGGAAACATGAATGATCGAAAAATATCCATTTCAGTACCCATTTTGCCTGTCTTTGCATTATAAAAATCAACTACGAACTAAAACATCAAATAATTTAAATGCACAAAATTATGGTGCATTACAGTGGTGGCTGTATTGTATCTCAATTTCATTATTATATATCCAAAAAAAAAAAAAAAAAATCTTTGTTTTAAAATCAATTTAGGTATTATTGAAAAGAAGTTTTTCGGAATAATAATTTATTAGTTAATCACTTCTTTGCACCCAAAGTGCGCGAATTTCGAAACAATTTAATATAAATGTACTACAATAATTTAAGAAAGTTCTCTCATACGATCATGCTGCACGACTAGGACTTCATTTCTTCAATTATTTTCGGACGAAAAAATTCACGACTAATTATTAATACTCAAAAGCCAATCAAAATGAAGTAGGTAGCTACGAAAAGTTGATCTCGAATCGATGACCGATTTTTTGTTATGTACATCAACATTTTAATAGTTTTTTAGACCTCTTCAGTTTGATCATGGCGACTGGCGAGGCTATTTATTTATCTATATTTCATCAGGTTTATTGTGTAATAAACCTTTACCTTGATTGCCACAAATGTACCGTATCAAAAGATAAATAATAAGCGATATTTCGGGCGAGAGATATGGATATAGATATATCGGGAGAGAAATATCGATATCGATTTATCAGAGAGCATTAATATATATACGAAAATATCGATATTTTGAATGCTAATATCGATATTTAAGATATATCGATACCAGTCTCTAGTACCTTAGGAAGAGCGCCAAGTTTAAAGCCTTATAGGGATGGGGGGGGGGGGACTTTATTAAATTATTAGTTACAACTGCATAGATTCCAATTCTGACTAAATTCAACTATTCGATCACCTCTCTTATTCCGAACTTCAAGACCATACCTGCACACTACCCCACCAACTGCATCCTCACCAATCAAGGAATCTCGGCATTTCAATAGCGAATGATTTTATTCAAATCATGGTTCTTAGTTGCCCTCATTACTTTGTCAGCATAGTCATAAAATGCATTCATCTTCTCTTCAGACTTATTTGCTGAAGGTGCATACACATGGATGATGTTCATAGTGATTGGGTGGCATTCAATATGACAATTGAAGGAAATTCACAGTGCCAACTCCATTTGAATGAACGGTATCAGACGACCACGAATAGCACATGACAAGCCCATACGTTACATATATGTGCTTGACCATGGCCAATTTCATTTTTACGTCTCCAGTTCCACTTCATCCAGCTTTCTAGAGGTATCCAAGCTCTGAATGTTTCAAGTATTGATACTTATTTTCTACATCACCATTGCGGGGACGGAGGTTCTTCGCACCCCTGCTCCATCTAAGGAGTGCCGTACGTTGGGTACTTTCTTATTTTCCTAGCTTTCACATACCAGCTTGGCAGCCATTAGTACACGAGTTACTCATGGTGCCTGCACCTGTTGGGCCGCGAAACGTAATTGACTTCCCTCCTACAACCCAAATCTGAGAGGTCTTCCACGATCCACCATCTCCGGAGTCTCGGCACCTGACTTGGAGAAAATTCTTATAGGCCGAAGGATCGAGAGCACCTGGCCAGTATTCCTCAAGTGACTTGGTACTTTTTCGGTGTAGGAATACCGGAATGAATTCCTGGACGGTGTTTCACACACCGTGGTAGCTCTCTTTTTTCAAAATCCAAAGTCTCAAGGCTTCATTTGGTATGGTTCAATAAAAAGTGCTAACACAAAGTTAATGCAAGCTCAAGCTAGACTCACTGTGCTTCATTCGCCAAACCACGACATAATAATATATTTAATAATATATCTTAATTGTTAATCCTTCATATATCGATGATTCATCAGGTATGTCATACTTCGTACAATAAAGTTTTCAGTTGATGTTTCTCAAATAGTGACACTAATTTATCTGGTTGGACAGTAACTGGTAATAAGATGGTGTACCTAATTAAAATAGTCATGCTACGTTCAATAAGCATTCCTCGTGCTGGAAAGGTGTCTGTTGCAATAATATCTAAATTACATATTGTTCCGTACACTATATCCCCATATTCGAATTCCTCAATCAGTACAGGATAACTATTTTTATCTATTGCAATTTTAAATAGATATTGTTGATAGAAACATTATTTCTATCTACTGTTATATTTGCACCCTTGAAAATTCAAGTTCATAAAATGAATCCCAAAGTTCACGGGTCGAAAATGTCAGCTGAGAGTTAAATTTTTTGTTCCAGAAACGTATTCTTCTCTGTTAGTAGCTCAGAGTCCTAGCGTACTTACCTCGATCAGCTCAAAACAAAAAAGAGGTTTAAATATTCTCTCAGGAGTAGGTAACCTTCGGTTGCTGAATTTAAAATGGAAAGGCGAGCCAAAAGCCGTCCTGCCCTCGAGGGTACAAATCATAAGTTCTAGCAGATGGGAACATAACATGAGAAGAGACGAAAAAAAAGGAAAAAAAAGTGTAGGTAAAAATGAGATCGCAGAGGATTCGGAGGGTAGTGGCGGCAGTAGTGTTGGAGAAACCTGACCCTTTTTTTCCGAGCAGCGGATATCTTCCTCGCGAGATAAGAACTACCAGGTCCTGTGCCAAAGGGTGAAGAGAAGGCACATCCGAACTATAAATCTCTAGTTGGGACCTCGCAACTTTCATTCCGCTCCCAACCCACCCCCACTCCTTCGCCACAACCTAAACAGTCTGCTGTTAACTTGTCTCCTTGTTACATAAACTCTGCGGAGAAGCTTTTGGAACTACTACTGGGACGTCATGCCCTAAGTCTAATACCATTTAGCTTGCCTTCGGCCCTTACTATGTATCTCGCCAGGAACAAGGGATATGGGGGTAGTTGATAGCATGGCTTTCCAACGGCCTCATGTTTTTTTGGCTGAAATACTGATCTGATTTACTTACTCGTCGCACCGAAGAAGTGCATTTAATATCATAAACACATTTCATTCACCGGCAGCGAACTCCCCCTAGTCTGCTTAAAAGAACCTGTTATTAGACGACTAGCTAATTATTTTTTTCACTGTAAATCATTTCACCTGGATCTTTACTATGACTAGTTTCAATTCTTACATTTTCGTAAAATTCAATTCTATCTGTGCAACGTTCGTTGAGGTGATACTAATAATAATTTTATGGGATTATTGAATATTCTCCAAACTCATTCCATTGATATAATTGGTGGTTGCCATCTAGGTAATGAAAAATGTTGCTATCAACCTTTAATAAATATACACAAAGCTCTCTCTCTCTTTCATTATTTATTTATTTTCTTCTTTTCACGTCCTTTATATTATGGATTGACGTTGAAAGGGCATCATCAGTGGAAGTGATCGCTCGGTATACGTTCAAGGAGTGGCCTCCATTTCATGAGGAAGACATTTCTCGACACTAAAATTCGTATAAGTAATATTTTTCACCAACGAACCAAATCCATCTCAACCTAACCAACCTGGTAAATAATCAACTCCCAAAAACAAATTTTTATAAGAAATAATACCTATAATGTTCATTTTCGGTATATGTTCAGTTTTTTTTCCAACATCGATATTTTCTTGCATTTGGAAGGTAACCTTATATTTCGGTGTCGAATAACAATTAAACAACCGAACGTAGAAGTTTAAATTCTTCAATTCAGGAAAATTTGGTGAGATGAATGTTCTGAGTAAATTCAGCATTTGTTATCTCCATCTTAGAAAATTGTCATACAAATCTGGTGAACATAAGTGACGAATGCGGGTTGGGAAGATTCCACAATTATTTTTTGAGTGGAGGAGCATTTATTTGCATTCGGAACTGCACGAATACAACGTAATCCACATAGGAGCATCGAAATATATTGTATCAAAATTTTAATAAAGGATAAGCGCATGTGGCAAGATTGTGACATGTTTATGAGAGCAGAAATGTGATAATTAGGGAAGATGGCCAAACCAAAATGAATAGTGAAATAAATAAAAATCACCCTATGCTTCTCCAGTCTGTTCATGAAACAAAAGTTATTTTAACATCGAGTTTGCTTCAAGATTATAATCCAAATGGTCTATGCAATCTCGCTAAACGTGGGCATGCTTTTCAATTTAATAGTACGAGAATTCTCCAGCTCGAAACACAACCACTTAAAAGATAATTCAAAGACATAGGAAGTAATAATGGACAAAATAGAGATTCAGTGGTAAACAGAGGTCCAGGTTTTCACAGCAGTGTGGACATGGAGCAGACCTGGCGGGGTAAGAGAAGTAAATATGATAGAAATGATCTGCGACAAATGATATCTGAGCTAAAAGTAATGGCTACCAATAACATCAAGGTCATGGCCGAGACCGTGTCATGGCGAGGGGTGTGGTGCGGAAAAAGCGCCATGGAGTTACTCGAGTTGCTCATCTCGACGGGAGCGTTCCATGGTATCACCACCCGCCTCCTGAGGGGTTCTTACTTGAACTGGTGGTCGTTCTATAGGGGCACTTCCTTCTATCCCACTCTCCCTACTCTTCCTTCAGCTATGTTGTTCCATACGGCCGGCATCGGGTAAACCAGGGCGTCCTCCCCATTTCTATTATTTATTTTTTAATTTTGTACTTTAATGGCGAGCGCCCTCCACCTTTGAGAGGAGATTTGTACAAAAAAAGAAAAAAAAGTGTGTGTGGCCCTGTGTGCGTGTGCTGGGGTAGTGAAACTGTAGGTGTTCTTATCTCTTCGGACGTCCTCTGTATCCCTACCCAAGTCAAGGTCATACGTCCCCGTCATGCAACCCAGCACCGTCTGGTTTACCAGAGGGTGGCAGAATGACCCACTGGCGTTTAGGGTGGAGGCTCGTGTCAACGGGTTTCCTGACCCATAAACATGCTCCCCCATCATGAACCAAAAGTAAAAAAAGCCTCATATTCCCAGCCAGCCCATTGGTATGTGGGGTTCTAGGGGATGCGATTCCTCTCCCTCTTCTTCGTCTTCTTCTTCATATCATTCTTCCTCTTCCAATGCCCCTGGAGATGTCCACCAGTGTGCCCACTGTGAGAGAGCCTTCAGCTTCAAGCCTGGCCATAGTGGCCACGTCTGGTAGAAGCATCCTTTACAGGCGAAAGCTGCAATTGATACAGAGCAAGAGCGGCACAGGTATGCTTCTTAGGAATAGTGGGGAATGGCAGCAGAGGAGGCAGAAGCTGTGCGTAATGGGGTACACAATTTCAATATGTTCTTGCAAGCACGTTTTCCCATGTGCACGCTTTCTGCCATTTAATCTCTTTGCCTGAGGTCCCACTACGAGCAGCTTGTCCAGGATGTAATCCTCGAAAATAGGAGTGGGGCCTCCCCCAGATTTCTGACAGGCGTGGGACAACAGCCTACCGTTCAGCAATCATCCTCCGCGACCTCCAGTCTTCAAATCCTCAACCAGACTGATTGAAGCTCGGAGAGCAGGTAGGCCGTATTGAAGGTCATGAGAGTGCCTACCTGCAGGAATTGGTGAGGGGGGCTGTTGAGAAGCCTGATAGTTTGAAAGACGAGGTCGCAGCTCATGTTCAGAGAATCTTCCCACAGGTCGGTGATGCGACCGTGGCGGGGCATTAGGGAGGACTTCCTCCAGTGTTAGTGCCCGGTGGAGGTCGCAAAGCAGCTAAGCAAGCAGGGAGGCGGGAATACCAGCGGGTCCAGAAGTTGTGGATGGAGCATCTCGCTCGTGTAGCTGCGGAGGTACTGGGAGGAGCTGGAGATGAACAAATTTTGCCCCCTTTCCAGGAGTTTGTGGAATTTTGGGAGCCACATTTGAGTGCTCCAAGCCACAGTCTTCGTGAGTCGGTGGTGTCCCCAACTTCTACCACGGATTTCTTATGCAGCATTATGTGCATGCCGGTTCTTCATGACGAGACACATAAGAGCCGAATCAAAAATCCACATCTGCTGGACCTGATGGTATATTTGCCAAACGCTGCAATAAAGCCCCAAAAAGTGTCGAGCTGCTCATCCTCAACCTGCTACTTCTATCGGGAAGGCCTCCGAAAGCGTACCCAAACATCTTCATCCCAAAGAAAGGAGGAAGTGGGCCTGGAGGCTACCGTCTGATTTCAATATCATCGGTAGTTTCCCGCTACTTTCAAATGATTCTGGTATTTTGCTTCCAAGAGAGTGTGCAAACAAAATTGTGTATGTGTGAGTGAGTGTGTGTGTGTGTATGTGTGTACGTTTGTGATTATCAAAATCTGTCCTAATAAAACAAAAAACTACACTTGAATACTAAGCTTTTTTTGTTTTGATTTTCAACGATTCTATAATTTAGGTTGATTGAATGAAAGGACTATCTTCGGCAGTAATGTTGTTCTTGATCGAAATATCACAAAATGAATCAACTCACTTTTTGTTGCAAGATTTGTATCTTGAGAGGTAAATCAACAATCTTCCTGAGGAGAGGGGAAAGATTGTCTTTCCTATCGAAAATAACAAACCAACGGTAGAAATGAAGCATATGCTACTCCGGTAGTCGGGTAGTTAAGATAAAATACCATGCTCATTAGAAGTTTTTAGAGAGGTATTCAGTTTTATCATTCATGTTTTTACAATTTCAGTTCTGATACAAACTTTGTCGTCGCTTAAAATATTAGAATCTATTGGTGCTGGAAGTTTTCACACCCTAACTTTCCTTGTGATACGAACAATATGGGTGAGGGCTGTGTCATAATAATTGTACGTTTGACATCTTAAGGTTGACAGTACACTTAAAATTAACCTTTTCTGGTCTCTCTGTCTCACAGTCTGAGAACATCGCGCTGAACGGCGATGGATTACAAAAATACGTGCCCGTAGATGGGTCGCGGGATACGCCGAGGATCATCTCCGAAGTGGTGGCCCCGGGGTGTGCAGTCGTGTCTAGACTTGATAACCCGTCCCAACTTCCCAGTTTCCTCGATCCCAACCGATCTCTCTCCCAACACGGGAAAGAAAAAAACCGCAAACGGGCGCCGCGAGGTGGGGGGAATCTCGGTTTTCAAAGCAAACAGTAAACATGGCTGAATCCAAACATTATTCTTCTGCTTTTCTTTTGATTTGAAAGAGGAGAAAAGTGGCTCTTCTGACACGAGGGAAGCTGTGAATATTTGATAACAAAGGCGTCCCAAAGTTGGTAACAAGAACGGTTTGAAACTCCTTCAAACTTTTCACATTTCGTCTTTGTAGCGAATGAAAAAATAGGTTGCTTACGAGCAAATATATTCATCCCATCTTATCAGCTGGTCCATTTACGCCGGCTGGTCGTCGTATCACGCTATTTTAACAGATCTGTTGGTGCTTACGTTTGTAAGTTTGGTGGGAACATCTGGTCAGCCGTATGAATATTTGTGATAAATTTGACGTGAACATATCATTATGAATATGAAACCAATGCGATGATGCAGTAACCACGCACTAAATTCTCATGTGATAGTTCGGTTTCCGACAATATGACTGAGTAGTAATGGAACAACGAATCTTGTAGTGTAATGAAGATGAATGTCTACGTCATTTCCAATGAAACCTGTGACCATTTGACCCCGAGGCACCTAGGAGGCAATAGTTTTACCTGAAAATCAAAGATGTTAGGCTATGTAAACGACTATGCTGTAACCGCGGGTGAAAAGTGAGTCGAATAGTTTGTGTACATAGATGAATGATGGTAATAATACGAAATCATATTGATGGAAATACGCGAAAGCAACGCGAAACAGTGAAAATATAAAAAAAACATGCAGGTTAATATTTATTAAAAAAAAAAAAAATAATAATAAAAAATAATGATAATAATAAAAAAGAACGAGTAACAACAATTTTAGTCAGCAATGTTTTAGAAACAAAGCGACCCGTCCCAGCGGTTAGATTAACCCATGCAGTTGGGGCATAGTCATGGTGATTCACCCTCACCTAGGTAATGCTCAGCACCAAATGTTTTACCCCAAGGTCAGAAGCGATACAAATTATTACACAGCGGTTTGTTATTCTAATTAGATATCCCTTCTCCGTAAATCATTGGTATATTATTACTAAGCCCCGTAAATAGTATGCGTATCATGACAATTTGGTGCTTTGTGCCTCCCAAAAGAGTTCAAACCCGTACAGCTCTAAAACCCAACAATTTTACGCTTTACAGTAAATGTCGAGAAGAAAAAAGTTCCAGTCATGTAGCATGATCGTATGAGTGTGAATTTTCGTTAATTATCGTATTACATTATATTACATTGTTTTGAAGTTCGAGCACTTTGAGTGCAGAGAAATTGAAAACTACCAGTTTTATACCAAAAAATCTAGTTCTAAATAACGTTGCGAGACAAAGCAGATTTTGGATTTTTAGCTATTTTTTGGGGTCTTTATTGTTTTTTTTTTAGAATAAATTAATGACATTTAAGTACATTTTTCAGCATAATTATTTGCGAAAAATGTTTTATGTCATGGATCATTGTTGATTGACGTGTTTTGATCAATATCACGTCACGGTGGGGTTTTCTATTGATTTTCACGTGCAACCAATGCGTTACTAGGGAAGTGTAACTCCCTTAGTTTTCATAGCAGGAAAATCGTTAGCCACTTTTTGGAATGCTCTCATTTTATCACAGCATCTCATAATCCCTAAGCCTCTGTAGAGTCAAGGAAAGCTGATTTATTACGCTCAGTTATAAACTAATATTGCTAAGTAACCATAATGAACTAATAATGTGTAAAATTAAACATTATTAAATGATCTGAATGTAGAACCGTAGGTCTAAAGTCCGTTTTTTTATTGGCAGCAGATGCTTGCATTCTCTTCTGGCAAGATCCCTCGCATCGATTTCGTCAAAGATGCGTCGTTCAGTCTTTCCAGTGTAGCTTGAAATTTTCCTCCTTATTTCCTTATCGTTAATAGCATTGTGACAACTCTTAATTTCTCGAAGAGGCTCAAGGGGTGTGAATCAGTTCGCCACCCTGTGGTGCACCTTGGGTTGCGCTACACTGACTGCATATAAGTACTGATAGAGTCACGGAGTTTGTACATACCCCATTTGGCTGTAGCATAGAGTTTGTATATATTACTGTACATCCTTGTATTTATATTATGCATCCCCAATTTGACAGCATGACGAAGTTTTCATCACACTTTTTCAAGAAAAAAAAAAAAAAAAAAAATTGTTGTTTGTTACAAGGTAAATGGATTAAAGTTATCGAATTAAAAAAATAGACGTTCGACTGCTGTAAGCTATCCGCCTCCCAAAGCTTTTCCCCTCAATTGCCGGCTTTCATCACACTTTTTCAAGAAAAAAAAAAAAAAAAAAAAATTGTTTGTTACAAGGTAAATGGATTAAAGTTATCGAATTAAAAAAATAGACGTTCGACTGCTGTAAGCTATCCGCCTCCCAAAGCTTTTCCCCTCAATTGCCGGCTCGAAATTTATGAAATTTGGTTCCTCCCAATCGACCTGGTATGTGCCTGCAATCTCGCCATTATTTTCAATCAACCCAATAAACCGTTTCTAATGTGATTAGCGAAATTAGGTCGAGAGGGGTGAGTACTGATTTTTACGCTTTTGTACGGCAAACCCCTCTCTACTCAAGGTGGCCAGGCGATGCGTAACTTTAAGGGAAATCATCAGAACGAATTCAGATCCTTCATTTGGAGGTCATCGACGCCCCACCTGCAATGGTTGTTTACTTTACTTTTTTACTAGTTCTCAACGGGTGAAATCTTATGGTTGAAATATTAAAAATTTAGATCTTGAAAACTTTACAAATAAAAGGATTCAAGAGTTGGAAGGTGATCGGAAAGCAACTTTGTTATGCAAGACTAGGCTGAAATTTCTACGTACTCAAGGCAAATTTGTTACCTAAGCAATGTTTTCGTTTTGCAAAATACATATAACAGTTCGTTGGAAAGTTTTGTGTAAAACTTCTGCTTTATGTAAAGCCTGTTTTATATGCATTTTTTTAAAAGAATATACTAGTAGGTATTGTTATTTACTCTTATTTTAGAGCAGATTGACTTGTATTGTAGGAGACTAGGTACTGTATACTACTCTAGTGATATTATATACTTTTGTATCGTTCTTCGTGAGTGCTCTGGCGAATTTCGTGTTTCCCCGACTATCTGCGGGTAGGTACCTTCTCCTCGTTCTTTGCTCTTCCCGCATTCCTACATTTGTCCCAATCCGATAAACAACAATAGCGGACCGTTAATGGCGCCCATAAAAGAGACCGTGGGGCGTCCTCACAATAGGCATTTCCACCCCTTTTCCTTCCGAACCGAGATGTTGGCTCGGGACCAAATGGGGCGACCCCTGCAGCCATCTGCATGAGGTACATGTTACCACCCGTAGAGGGGAAAAAACCCTGGTATGAGAGTTTCAGGTCCTTCCATGTAAACAAGGAAGCATGTTTCAATGTCATAGTATAATTACTATGCTACGGCTAACGATCTCTGGCGTTACTACAAATATTAGACGCGGTTCAAAATAGTAAATTTTGTGAATAAACATCAGTTTTTGGACCCTCCAGATGCATAAAGTACTTGAAGAAATAAACTATCCGTTACTTACCTAGGTAATGTAGAATATTTAAAAACACGGCCAAGCCAGGAGTTAATTCAACTGATCAGGTTGCCTCCATGCATTGTCGTTCTCAACCACATTAAATTAAACTTCCAATTGAAAATATGGTGTGAGAATAGACTTTTGTATAACTATAAGTTTAGATTATTTTAAGAGAATATGAAAGCACTAGCATTAAACACCAAAACAACAACAATTAAACAACCAAAAATTCCAACATTTGCCCAACGGAAATCTGTTTTCAGACGTTACTGGAACACTAATTGTTTGTTACTTTTTGACACTACACACATACTCACTTATATATATACCCAATAAGATATCACTCCTTAAGAAACTAATCTATCATTCGAAAATAAAAGTTTGTTTAACGGAAAATAATGAACTAATGGAACATTTATGTTTTTAGCGAAATATTTCTCAGAAAAAGTACATCAACAACGCTCTACATTCAGAATACAGTTTTCACAATCTAGTCAATTTGTGTATACAATTGTTTTATACCCAAATATTGGTTTTTCGTAGTGGATGTTTCCTTGTAAAGCCGATGAAGTTTATATTTATCACGAGACGCACTGCAGATCACACAAGTACTACCTAGTTGTTTCTGCCAAACCGGGCGCATTAAAATTATATTAAGTCAGTGGGTGGTGGAAAGTTCTACCCATTGGTAAATGTATACCAAACTTCAGTGCGAAACATTTATATAATACTTTAATAATAAGCACCTGAGCGTTTGTAATGCCCCAGCAAGTTATACTCTCTACTCCGTTACGTTTCTTTTCCCTCCTTTCAGAAATCTTTATTTTATTATATTTCCTCTTGTTTATCCACCAAACTGAGAGCGTAGCTAACAAATTATTCGAGAGGTGTTCTTGGGAAAGGTGAATATGTCCGACATGGCCGGTAAAGAAATACACAGAGAACCATGTAATTTCCCTTCTTTAACTTTCTCCACTTCATGGAAAAACATTGAATCATGGATATATTTATATATATATATATATATATATATATATATATATATATATATATATATATATATAGCATTTACAAGTCAAATTAACCTTTTTACAAGTCAATTTAACCTTTTTACAAGTCAAATTAACCTTTTTACAAATCAAAATAACCCTTTTACAAATCAAAATAACCCTTTTACAAATCAAAATAACCCTTTTACAAATCAAAATAACCTTTTTACAAATCAAAATAACCCTCTTTGAGCAATGAGCAAAAATCGTTGAAGGGCAAAGAAAAGAAACTGAATACATTGAATACGACAAAGTAGGTATAATAATAATTAATTAAAAAATATCAAGTTTCCAACAAAAAATATATCAAAATGTTCCATCAAAAACTCAATCAACAAAAATATCAAATTTCGAACCGAAAATTCATCAACATTTTCCAACAAAAAAATGAGGTAGGAAGGCAATGAGGTCAATCAATATATATAGTGCCAAAAGTAGGTTGAGCAATATAAGTCCTATGAGTGAGGACATGAAAATTACTTGAAGATCACAGTGAGAAGGAATACAGGAAAATGGACGATGATTGGAAAATCAACGATTTTCGCGCATTGCTCAAGGAGGGTTATTTTGATTTGTAAAAGGGTTATTTTGATTTGTAAAAGGGTTATTTTGATTTGTAAAAAGGTTAAATTGACTTGTAAAAAGGTTAATTTGACTTGTAAAAAGGTTAATTTGATTTGTAAAAAGGTTAATTTGACTTGTAAAAAGGTTAATTTGACTTGTAAATGCTATATATCAGAATAAATTTATCTCTGGAGCTATTATCTCGGATTTTCAAAATTTTGTTTAATTAAGGCAATATTTGTTATTATCCTATCAAAATCAATTATAATTTGAATCAAAACTAATTATTGCATATTCTATCGACGTACAGAGATCAAATCCACAAACAGTGAACAAATAATCCCCATAGGTGCTGCCATCTGTTGAAAAAATTATCATTAATATCAGAGATAATTAGCCTTAAGAAAATACGTCAGATCCAGATGTTCGGATTATTTAAGATTAAAAGAGTGAGACGTTAAAACCATTTTCGAACATTAATCGGTGTATAGTGGAATATCCAAGGAATATAATATTTCAAAACAAAAATACAGGTATAGAGTGTAGTAAGGACTTGCATGAACGACGACCAGGACTGACATTCAATTACTACGCTAGGTAATGAATTATATTGTAAATATTCAGATACTACATAGGCTTAGGTCATATAATCTACCTATAAGGTAATATAACCTATTGTCTCGGACTCATGCAATATCATACTGTTCCCGACAATATCATCGATTACGATAGGGCGCAAACATATCACCGCCCCAAGGACTCCTTACACGTTGACTTGAAGCATTTACCAATTCTAGGCCCAAGCGCTAAGTAGTGAATTTTCTGTATCATGTTTGTTATAAGAATGGGGGGGATCTATCGAGTCCAGAACGTGTTTAGTTGTGCAAGGGCTGGCGACTGGCGACAGATAAGCATAATCATGGAGCAGGAAATCGATTCCCACAAGCGCTACCGCAGAGAAGTAAATTGACTTAATCCCCTCCTAATATCTCCCGCCTTACCTTGAATCTCCAGACTGAAAGGAAGGGTGCCTGGCTGAGATAAATATTTTCTAGAACGTTGTGCGTTTACTTCGATAAGAGCAAGACGCCTTAAAAGTGGTTTTTACCTTCCCCCTTTTTTTCTACTCGAAAAGGAAATCACCTTTATGTGAAATCTCAACTCGTCCCACCAGCGTTTCCCTAGAAGCCCCAGTCGTCGAGCCACCCCAGTTCGAAAACCCCTGGAGGCATCCGCTTGCTAACTGTGAAGCTGCTTTGAATTCATGAAATCCACTTCTTAGAGACGCCAACCCGCCTTTGAAATAAAAAAATTATTTCTTTTCCCCACCGCTGAGCCTCCCTTTCTGGATTTCGCAGACGAAAAAATTATTTAAGCCATGTCATAATCTAATCATTTAAATTTGCGGTTCTATTCGGGTTCTTAGACGGAGGGCTTGAGGTTTACATTAATCAAAAATACCATAAAGCTCGCATTCCATTTCACGGATGGGCGACAGAGGGCACGAGATTGATTCACCTTCCCCTTCATCTTTTCTCGAGAACGTTGTAATGAAATTTCTCTTAGTTCGAAATGGCACTGATATTTAATTATATTCAGTATCCCTTCAAAATTTACGGAAGTGTTTGTTTCTGGATCCCTGCATGATCAGAAGATTACAATAGGGGTGTTGAGTTCACTATAAAATGATCCATTTGTGAAGCATCATCAGGATCACATAGCAGAAAAGTATGAATAACCCATTGCCTACAATTGAAAAAGCACCTAAAAAGTTATGAATTTATTACGTATCTCATTTTGTGCGTCTGAAAATAGTTGTCATCAAGTAAAAAAAAGCGAAACCACTTCCAACTCCATCAATATCTTTATCTCAAAGAAAAGAATGGAAAAACCAGCCATCACGTGAAAAAAAATGTCTGCCGATTTGAGCGTGGCGCATGATCTTGAAAAATTCCACAGCAGAGAATAGTAAATCACGATGTAGCAACGACGTTTGAGAAGCGGTCAATTCGGAAACAAAATAGTTAAGCTTGAAGTAATTTACATTTGCGCATTCGCAAAATAAAGTAATGGTTTCATAACAATGAATTTGGTAGGGGACTTTCAGAAGCCTAATCCGCACATTCTCCCAAAAATTTCATCAAAATTGGTTGAAAACTGAGAAAATTAAGCTCCTTACAAGGATTAAACATTTGTGCATGAAAAGCAGGTACTAATAATACAATCATCAGCAATCTGTCCGCTTTGACGTCGCTCTACAGAGCGCTGGCAGAACCAATCTTGGATTTTACCTCTGTGGTTTAGTCACCACATTGCATGTTGTATTTCCCGAATCGTTCAAATCAACAGAGTTCATCGTGGATTTTCGCTTAATATAGCATATAGGCTCCATATCCCTCATGACTCGGTCCAAAGTTAAGTTTTTGGTCTCGCATCCTGGATTAAGATCTGAAAATCTAATGTAGATACCCATCTCATACAGAAATACTTATACAACCGCCCGCTCTGCAGATACCCCGAATCATGAACTATGTGATTCACAAGTGCCCTGTACACTTTCCTCAACGTTTCATCCGCAGTTAGACACAAAGTGCTATGTGTTGATTTTTCATAATAATTATTAGTGCCTGGACGTTTATTTTATTTAATTTGTTTCTTCCCATCAATCCATAGGAATTCTTATCTTCATGGATTCAATTCTTTTCTTTTCATAGTATTACTAACTTATACTTTCATGAAATTGTTTTTCTTTTTGACATGGATACGTCTTTTGGCTGGGGGGTCAAGGAATTTTTTGCAACACTTTTTTTTCCCGACCGACACTTTTTTTCCCGACCGGCGCATTTTCTATTGATTTTCACGTACAACCAAGGCGTTACTAGGGAAGAGTAACTCCCATAGTTTTCATAGTAGGAAAATCGTTCGCCACTTTTTGGAATGCTCTCATTTTTCCACATTTCATGATCTCTAAGCCATTGTAGTATCAAGGAATGCTGATTTATTACTCTAAGTTAAAAACTAATATTGTTTTGTAACCATATTGGAATAATCTTGTGAAAAGAAGGCACTACATGGTTGGTATACAATTGAGTAGTTGGTACCAACTGGTAAGTAGTAGGTACTAGACATATCCATGATCTTTTGTTTTTCCCATCAAGGGAGAAATTAAAATGCTTGATTTACACTTTACAAATAGAATTTCACCGCACCTCAACCAGAAGGTTTCTCCACACAAAATGCAACGCTCCGGCACTTTACATTATTATTAACTCGAAAAACGATTTCTTACTATACTTTTCCACCGATGATTGCTTGGTTTATCGCTCATAAACCTCAAAATAATTGTAGGGTGATAGACAAATTCACCCTAATTTCACCGGAAATTATGTCGCGTTGATAATTTAAGGTCCCGAAATACCTTGTGCCGATAAAATCTGGTATTTTCCAGGATACTCGGTACAAAGTCGTTGGTAATTTTGCAAGGAATTGAACCGGCATTGTACTTATTTGCCAAATATAGCGGCAAAATGGAGAAAATAGCAAAATTTTCCAATTTTTTGTAAAATTCCTTAGTTTCTATCAGTTTTCCGGTGTCAAATTTTTCATTTTGTATTGGTTTTGCCGGTATTTTTGAAATAAATAAATAAATAAGTTCCAAAGCAGATCACGTGACAACTCTTGAGTTCATCTGGAGATTGATTGCCTCCCCCTCACAATGTCGGCTGTAAAAGAGCCAACCAACGATCTCCGAGGTCGGTGGTATCCATCTCCACTCAAACTTCTGACGTATAAACAACTTCCAACATCTCACCATACCAATCTATTTGGACGGGGCAAAAGCACGAGACTTGGAGAAATTCCTTTCTATCCACTGACTGACGGAGCGAGGGCACTGGGCCAGTACTTATTCCTCAGGTAGTTCTGTTATTATCCTTATTATTCGACCGGGCGAAAGCGCAGTAATGAACTTGAGTAATCAATACGTAAACGAACTGATCTGATCCGCTCATCAGGTATATTCTCAAAGCAGTGGTTTAAGCAAGATTACGGAATACATCTATTTGCATGGAATTTCCTAACATATAATTGAAGAGTTTCAAATATCTTCTTTTTTTTTCTACCCCATTTAATGTACTTATTCTTCTAGAATCGTTTTATCCTACTCTATCCTAATTGATTTATATTTCCTCTAATATCAATATTAACTTGACATTGATTTGATGACCAGTTCACTCATAAAGTTTTGATGAATTTTATGCTCAACAGAAAGCACGAAATCCTTAGGGTTTTATTTTAGAATGTGTAGGTAGGTACTGTGAGGAATCTGCACAATGGTAAGAAATGTCGGTTAGCATACTAAGGAAGGCGATTCGAATACATTGCGGTTCAAAGGCAATCGCATTCCCGAGCTTTTTCCAGTGAAGCTCTCAAAGAACAGACCTCCTGGGTAGGAGGTGGCAGAATCGTTTAACCTCCGGGCGAGTTTCCCTTCACAGCTCAAGTCGCTCTCTCGCATTTCCCTCTTTCGTTTCCTTCTTTTTCTCTTTTTTCCAACATTTTCTTTTTTTATATTTTTTTCTTCGTCTCTCTTGGTGCCGTTAAGCTCCACTCTTCAAGTGAAGGGATAAAAGAGGGGATCCCCAAAAGGAAGAGAAAAGAAGGTGCCGAAATGATCTTCAAGATCCCATCATCCCATCGCCGCCCTTTACCGTTCCTGCCATCGGGTAACTGGGAACTGTGGCTCCTCCTCATTCCCAAGAGCTTCGCGTCAAAACCTATCAGTGGGACGGACGTACCGTCACCACTCAGTCAGCACTTGCGAAGTATCGCTTTCGAGAGATTCTCTAATGCTAGAGATAAAAAATTTACATCCATAAGCTATATAAAGATGTAGTTCCAAAACAGGCACATGCTATATGTTGAGAAATTAACGTTGAGCAAAATTTTATGATCATGAAGCTACTGCAATCACCCCACAACCATTTCATCCATTTTCCTAACGAAAATCCGATTCAATCTGAGGCATTCCGCAACTATTCATGGCGTAAAACAATTTTCCTAGATGTGTTTTTCAAGTTGATGTAATATGTGATATTGAGATAGAAAACCTATTATTTCGACAAAACATGAAGCCAAAAAGAGGTTAAGTTCATCAGACTGTACTTTTTGAGCACAATAAATTGTTCGAGTCACTAAAATTGCCTTCAAATAGTGAGTGAGCAAATCCACATAAAAAAAAGTTTACTTAGAAAACCATACAACGGACATTCGTTCACTAGAGCTCAGAATCACTCAGTACCTATTCTTTTCTATTCCTGGTGCTATAACAATACTTAAATAGGTAGCTAATTGGCTCGATTCACCATAAAATCTTTCGTCCAAAGAATGAGTGGGAAACTATTATAATTGTGGTCCGCTGACTAACTTAATTGGTATAGGTAAGTCATAAAAAAACATTTTTTTTCCACAAAAATTAAATAAATGAAGAACAAAATAAATAAGTAAAATCCTCCTGTAAATTAATCTTGTCCTTTTTTATCCAAAATTATAAGTACCGAAACTCGTAAACGAGTTCCACTATCTGCTTTACAAGCAGATACCATGTTACAGGGATATGTCTTCGATTTGGGATTTCATAACGGTCGTCCTCGAGAGTTGTAAACAAATCCTTTAACTTTGGACTGTAGGCGACGAAATGAAGGATAACGAATTTATTTTATCATTCTTGGAGGCACAGAAAGCATACTATAAATTAAAGTTATTTCTCCAATACAGACGCAATGAGTTGTTGTTAACAGTCGACTGTCGTCAGGGGATGAAAATGTTTCCTATGGAGTGGAGTAAATGATGCTATAGCTTTACGTTAAGAATATTGTAACCGGCTTATTAAAATTGTTTATAGTCCAATCAACTTAGTTTAGGAATGTAGCCAGGTACGTAAGGAGGGGGAAATTGGTAGCTTGAGATGTGAACATTTATCACATAAATCAAGCGCTTTCCAACGAGTGGCGAACGATTTTTGTGCGATGAAAACTGCGAAAGTTCCATTCCCCTAGCAACCGCTGGTTTGTACGTGAAAAACACTGAAATTGTGACATCAATTTTGCGTCACGGAAATTTTTGGTTGACCCCCCAGAGCAAAGACATATGTCAAATAAAGACTGGGACACCGAGTTATAATTGATAGTATTAATGAATAACTGTTCGGTCCAATTTGATTGCAAATATCATTCTCACCAATGATGAGCAAGATAAATATGACCTGATCCGACGAGGATCGAGATAAGGGTGACTACATAGGCCGTATCTGCTATAAATACCCTGCACGCAGCACTGAGCACAATTCAAGATCTGAAACCCCTTAGTGGTCCGTCTCAGCTCCTACCAACCTCAAAAACCTATTTTCCATGTCGAACGGTGTAATACCGCAGGTGAAGCCATAACTCTCGAGCCCCTCCTCTAACTTCTTGTCCTGCATTCATAGGATGCGAATTTCCAAGATTGTATTGCTAGTAGAGGTAACATACCTCGGTACAAAAAGATATGAACAGGTACGTGTTTTATACTAGAATAGATATAACTTCCGTATTGGGCGGTGGAGCATTCTGGTCTATCTCCCCTTGGCTAGCTCCCCCTCCATACGATTCCAATACGGAAGTTGTATCTATTCAAGTATAGTCAGTTCATTCAGTGTCAAGTTTATTTTAAATGCGCACATTTGACTCACCTAGCCTAATTTTCAATCCACAACAATAACTAAAAACATATTGTAGTAGCTGAAGATCGAGCAAGGAGTGTTGATAGTTTAAATATTAGGTACTGCTGGCTCTTATCGATCTGATAAACTAGAACCTCAAATGCTTGTAATAGCTTCCGTCTTACACCTCATCGTAAGTTATCTTAAGGACTTCGTTCAGACAACGTTCACCTGTCTTGGGTAAATGCTTTTTCAATTATCTCTGTTCTACATAGTTCACTGAACATTTCCAACAGAAACCCAAGTATGAACCGAGTAATAAATTTGAGTGCGTATTTTGCTGGTTGTAATACTTAATACCTTTGAACTATTCCTTAGGTCACCCCTTGAGCAGAGATAAACAAATATATGCTGTCTTACTCGTCAATGCTCGTACTATCAAGGCCCCATTGAACCCACAGCAGAAGCTGGGCCTTATTCGGACGAACTTACTGCCTAAGCTGACGTAAGTCATTGGCAGGTTTGATGCGGGGATGCTGCTTGAGGTAGATCGGGAAGTTGCTCCGCTAGGCTGTCCAAATGATGTCCCAAGTACCTACATCATGTAGTGCAGCAGTTTCCACGGACTCGATGTGGCGGCACACTACTTTATGATGTGGTTGTCAAGCAGATAGCAAATATTCTGTCATCCAGCGGCTGGAATGTGGTAAGGAAGAGACTTTATCTCATGCCGAGGGACCGCAGCAAGGAGAAGGATATTGTTGTCATTAGGCTCTATGGGTTTGCCATAAATCTGGATGTCTAGTTGTTGGTGACAGCATGGATATACAACAAACTCGGGTGCTATGATATCAATCAATCATCATCTCTCGTAAAATAAGAGGTGGCGAATAACAACAAGGTCATGACTGAAACCGTGTCTTGTTGCGGGGTGTTGTTAAGAAAAGTGGAACGGAACTTCTCGAGTTTGGCAACTCGGCAAATAAATTGTTTCGTTTGTAGGGTCACCACCCGTGTCTCTCAGTGCTCTTCCTTTAGGAACCTCGAAAGCGACGCTCCTTTGCCGGAATGAATTTCTACTATGGAATTATTATTTTATTTATTAATATCCTATCTGTTCACATGTTTCAACAACTAACATCCAATGTATCCAGCATTCTGATAGATAGTTGTCGTCTGGTATATGCTGGTTTCAGTGGTTCTTTTAAGATACAACAACATTACAATGAACATCAGGTGTCAACATATAATTAATGTTTCTCCACTTTTCTCTAGGCTATAGTGATTTCATTTATTTTAAAAAATCAGTGGTACTAGGCACTAGTGCCCCATTGGCTCCGTAATTCAAGGTTTAAATTTGTATAAAACTAGAGCCATTATACTAATTTCAAGTATGATCAATCAAAATTGAGCTGATGCTCATACCATCCGGAAGTGTTGTGTGGTGTTGGAAACATCATCTTGAATGAAAACAAGTGGGACTTACAGGGTAGAACTCGGCTCCAGTCAATCAGGTAAGTACTATTAATTTATTGCGTAGGAACGCTAAATAGACTATTTAACTACATAATAATTCCCAACCAATTGTTTGAACGATTATTTTCGGATTTAAGTATATCAAGTTTCATCATGACAGTAGTTGACCGACTCGTATAACTGTGTTGAAGAGGGTGACCCCCACGATTCGAGTGCTTGTAATAATTTTGAAATACGAACATATTATTAAATAAATATTATAATGATATTTTATAATGGATGTCTGGAAATTCAAGCGCTGTGGAAATAACAAGCTAGCGTGAAATTAGTTCCACACGTACTTGTGCATAAGAAAACTGACGGAGGCTTGATGTTGCCTTCCCTTGTTGTAACGTGGAAGTTTGTTCCGAACCTCGCATAAGCCCGCTCGTTACTTTTCGTTTCTTATCCTGTTGATGTAAGCTCTACCTGTTTACAAGTAGGTATTAAAAGATAACCTGTGTCAAGAAGAGGCGAAAAGCCCTAACGTGAAGGAGCACCTGTGGCTTTCCTCTAATAAGAACCAACCCCTTACCGGAGTTTTGCAACCCGCAGACTTACTCTACGCCTCTTCGCAAAACTACCCTACAGTAACTTTCCTCTGAAGTCTAACAATGCTGAAACAAACCCATCTTTGAGTTCATTAGCGCCTTTACCTCTTCCTGAACCTTCACTCCCTCTCCTTCCGAAGATGTTAATAAAGGTGAACGCAATAAATTGAAAGGATCGCTCGGCTTAAATAAACGCAGAGAATCTGTTTTTACTTGTAAAGTTTTGGAATAAGTGATTTTGTTCTGGGGATAATAAGATCCTGTTTCACAGTTAGTCAGGCACTATACTTCCGACAAACTTCAAGATTTTCAAACTAGCAGAAGAATTATAGTGTTACACTTCCTTCAAGTTTTCAGTTCACGACTCCTTACATGTACATGGTACTGAATTTGACCGATGAATTCTGTAACAATTTGTTAAATTAGTTTGATTTTGTAAGGTTTTATTCACGAATCAATCCTTCATGAAAGTAATACGAATGTACAATGAGGATAAATATACTCAACTACGCTTGAATTAGGGTAATATAATTAAAATATACAGCAGTTTCCTACAGTCTCTAGGAAAATTTTCTAATCGCTATAATGATCAACTCGTATTTCATGTGAGCTGAGACATGTAGACATTTTACAGCTAGATGAATTCATATACATGAAATTGATATGATGAACATACAATTAGTCGGTCAGTATATATTGAAGTTTATACATCAAGTTTCCTTTCCTCTAACATCTTGCAAAATGTTCTCATTTTCATCACCTCGGTCAACACAAATAGAACTACTCAGAGCGTAAAAATAATATCGGGGATATCGAATATTATGATTGTGAGACATTCAAAAAGAGAACAGTGTGTTGTTAACAGCTTTCTTAATTTCCTGAGTGCCTTATCGTTGTTGTACTGAAATCCGTGGTTCGTTGTGATCATATGATTATCAAAGGCTATGAAGTTGGAGTACGATCACAATTGCGACTGGGCCCTCCATACTCCTCCCCAAAAACGTACATATTTCAAGAATACATAAGTTCAGTGCGGACAGAAAGTAGTACAGCTTCCAATACAGGAAATTCTAATAAATAGATGATTATTGGTTATTGGTCATAAGAACATGCATGGATTGTTGATGAATCTAGTTCTCAAGGTCCACTGAAGCAGCCATTGAGCAGTTAACTCTCTTAGAGAGGCTTAAATACAGACCGGAGAAAGCAGAAAATTCAGAAGTCATAATAGGCATACCAATGTATAATTATTTTGGTAGGAATATATCAAAACAATATTAAGCGTTACTTTTGGAGGCCCGGGCCCTATGAACCGTCCCAAACTCTCCGCCAAAAATAAGTGGATTTATTCACCTAGAAATAAACAGCACTATAACTCAAACATACTCAGCTACCAAGGCACGAATACGGTACGTAGGATAAAACCCTACATCACCGAATCCGCAATCAGTAACGGTAAGGAGTCTTGTAGTATCGCAAAAATCTTAACAGTTCATGATAAGCAGCTATCAAGTAACATCTTCTTTGGTGACTCGAGGTTAAAATACTCGGAATAACCGCAAATAGAAATAACAGGAGGAGCGAGTTCAATTCCGTGATAGTTCGCGGTCGGTGAAGCGCTATTAATAGGTAACCCTGGTTAATAATAATTGTTCAATATACGTGACCCTCTTACGCCCTTTATCGATAAGCGCGACAGTTATAAGGTTTCATATGCTAGCACCTAACCAACAAGAAAAAAAAAAAATATATATATATATATATATATATATATATATATATATATATATTCTACTCATATTAATTTGAGTTATTTTTAATTCTTGAGACGCCAACTGTCGAGCATCTATAAACCGTTAGAACTATGCAGATCGACCAACATACACATGGATGCATCCAACATACTTTACTCACATAGAATTAAACATTTAAAACTGCCAATTTTAATTTTTACAAATTACAAATACTTTGGTATGTGGTTGATAGTAATGGTCACACTTTCATGTTTTCCACGATGTTTAACGGTTCCTTCCTTGACACTTCAACTATTTTGACGTCTGTTCGGTCGGGGATGAGTTCATCTGCAATTGAGGACAATGGAAAATTTTCATGGTTAATTTTTATTTGCTCAATAGAAGGATCTTGATGAGAGCTTTCCAAAAAGGTGCTATATGATGGGTATCTGACCAGTAGCAAGTAGTACGGTAAGTAAATACGCTTTCTCTCGATTGAGGCGGGAACCGTCACAATTCCTCTTTTCCATATTTGCGAAATCCTCTACATTAAAGACCGATGACTGGCCTAGCCGAATTTCAAATCAGATGCTCATCATCCTTTACTCACTGTTATATTGGTGAATTAGAAAAAACTCTGAACACAGTAGTTAGAATCATGTTAAGAGTTCCGAACCAAATGAGTGACCTAAACACGTATAGAGAGCTCGGGTTGCTTGAGCCCATGCATTCATACGTCGTCTCTTCTTCTAAGATAATCCAAGAATTATGTATCTGAAATAATTGAACAGGTCTCACCGTTTATATACCACAACCCCATTATAGTTTTTTCTGCCACCAGTTTCTTTATCATGATCTCTCGATTTGTATGTCAATCCCCAACTCTTTACTTCATTTGAGCATCACCTATTCTTTAGCGGTCTATAAGAGTGCTCTCCATACATTTTTTCTGGACGTCCATCATAACGTCAGTTTTAGGGCGTCTCTTGAATGGTTAAAATTGTTTTGAGCCAGTACGATTATTAATTAACATAGTTTACTACTGTATTCACATAATTAAGTAATACTTTATATGTCATTAATATTAATTATTAGCTTTTCTTGTTTTCACTTTAATGCAATTTTCTATTTAGGCATTCCACTTACGGACATGATTGTGCCTCTCTGTCTCGAGTCCCCATGGCTCTTGGACAGCCCAGGCTTTAGAAGCCAATAAATTGACTTATTGATTTGATTTCAATAGGAAATTAGTTTAGAACTTTGAACGTTACGTGTTACAGTGTTTTGAGCTTATTTCATTTTATGTATGTATAGATGATTTTTGATATACCTATCATTAAAAAAATAAAATAAAGTTATAATTTATTTAATTTGTTTCAATACCCAAAAGTGGGGACTGGTGAGAGGCTAGAGGACAGCCGGCTTTGACAACAAGAAGATCCTGAGATAACTTCCGAGTCCAACGTTTCTTACTATCCTTATACAAACTTTACGATTGAATAACATGAACTTCAAGTTTGTAGGGAGTCAGAAAGTAGACCGTAAAGGTCCGACCACTTCACTTTCTATCAACGGGCTCCATAAACAACAAACTCACTTATTCATGTATTATTGAGGGTTCCCTTGAAGGGAATCTAATATGACCCGAAATTTCGGTTCGGGCACTTGGAAGGAACGTTCCGCGCTCTACCGTAAAAAAAGGAGGATGGGCTAGTAGAGTGAAATTCAACTAGAGGTAGACGATGAGGTTGAAGGAATGAGGCGAAAAAGCTCGTTTTTTCTTCCTTTCTTATTCTGAAAAGGTTACGGAACTGAAGGGAGTAAGGTTCGAAAAATGATGGCATTTCCGGCGTCGCCCCAGCCCCGCCCTCCATCCCGTGTCCTGTATCCTCCATCAACCGACCGACCTCTCTCCATCCTGCGACGCATCCTCCCTGATCCACGACGCCGTATAAAAAGCCACTTCCTCCCGTTCCAGCGCGTGGCCCGAGGGCGTCTTTTAGCCGCAACCGGAGGTATTGCGGCTCTTGTTTTTCTCTATGTGACTTTCTTCTCTCGCTTATATCCGAGTAGATCGTTTTCCTCAATTCAAAATAGCTCCTTCGGTAGTAAGTTTGCTTTCGAAAAAACTGAGCTATTGCAATTGCTTCAAACTCAAAAGCCATTATGAAAAACTTCATTTTCAAGTTATGAACCATTGTGAACGTTATACGTAATCAACAAAGAGATAAAAGAATTAGGCGCTCCTTCGAAGCTGAAGCAAAGCCCTAATCTGCCACATAGATCTTGAAGGCTAAAATTCAAACACATGAAACTTGCTTCAGTGATTTGCTGGCTCTAGAAATGTGATTACTAAGTTATCCAGAGAGTTTTTTTTTTTTTCTAACAAGGTGTAAGAAATTCGGTTAGCAACTTTTGATACCTTACGAAGAAAAACAACCGGATTAAGAACAACAAGCAGTTCAGAAACGAGCCAGGCTTCTCATTCGTTCCTCATTCTAGGGAGAGTTCCTCCCAAATGTCAACTTCCTAGCGTGAACTGGAAAAGATTGGAGTGAGGTGCTGCTCAAACGCATGGAGATCAGACTTTACTTGGCAGATCTCATGTTTTTACACAAGCTGATCCAAGGTATGGTGAACTCATCATCGCTTCTAACCAATGTGAACATTGTGGTTCCCAATAATGGTTCCCATTTGGCTACACATCCTTTGGATCCCGTTTTCAGTAACTTTACTATAAAGGATGCCGCTCTATATGAACGATCCCTTGAACGGTGCTAAGAACTAACATTTTCTCCCAATGACCACCAACAATAGTGCTTTCTAGAACATTGTGAAATGTGGATAAGTTAGAATTTGTAAGCGGATCCTCATTTCCTTCGTCTATCGTATTGATATGTTGAAATGGAGTGAGTTATAATAGTTTCTGGTATAAGTATAATCCATGTAGCCCCTATAACCTTGGATTAGTAGGTATACAACTTTTTTCTCACCTTTGAAAATGAATTTTACGATACATCTTCTACAAATTCTAGAAGTATCTTGCTCGGGATCTCAAAGAATCATATATATATATATATATATATATATATATATATATATATATATATATATATATATATATATATATATATATATATATATATATATATACATATACATATGTCTTATTTTTATCGAATTTGTCGCACTGCGAGGAAAAGTCCACGATAGGGTTTCTTGTATCTGAAGGAGTAAAGAGGATTGGTACCGACCGAGTTACACTTAGCTTCCAGTGTATCTGTGCTATGGATCTTGGAACATCTCCAATGAAAGTTTTGTTTCAATCAATACGAAAGCCAAACGGCACATTACAACAACGTTTCTATGCCAAAGTTGGCCGGTCACCTAACTTGAACTGTTCACACTTAATTAGGTCTTGTGATTACTATAGATTCATCCTTCGGAGTTCGAAGTATAAATAGTCACAAGGAGTGAGAAATATATACATACTACTCAGTGAATTCTTGCAAAAGTAAGGTCTGAAGGTACGATATCTTCATACTATTCTTTGGTACAAGAAGTGCCATATATTTAATGATTAGGTGATAACGCTTAGGTTTTTTTATGATTAGGTTTCTTTTGTAATTATTTATGAAATATATTACAATAGGTATATACAATAGGTCGCAAAAGTCAGTTTTCTTCACATTATTTGAGGTATAACTTGGAATATAAATAAAATAACTTGGAGAGCGTTTTTGTCAGGTTCCTGATTAGTTTTAGGCAAAAAACCAGAATGAATCCAAAAGTTATTGGAATACCCGAACGAGGGAGAGGGGTTATGGGATATTACTTGGATTTTTTTTCCCATTTTATGCTGTGTGAATTTTTTATTAAACCTCATTTAAAATGGTTAAGTTAAAAGGTAAAAGTAATGTTTAGCCAGCGCTAAACACGATGGTGAAGAAGGAACTATTGTGCATTGCAAACTTAACTTGTCCACGTAATTCGTTAGACCCACAAACCTTAACACTTAACAACCTTACCACGTAGTAATAGTTAATTTCGAAGCTCAATATTAAATATTTTAATCTAGTCTATCATATATGCACCTTCCTTTACATTGATACGTAATTCATACATTACCGAGACCTCCCTATGTATGTTGTATTGTATATGAATTTGGTATAATGGCGAATGGATCATGTCTGTTCACTGGATGCACCCGCTCCATTATATCTTAACATGAATATGCAACAAGTAATCCAACCCCCCTCCTCCCTCACAACCATAATAAAGAAACATTTACATTGTGAAATCAGATAATGACACATGCACGAAATCAGACTTAAAATATCACGATGTTGTGTATTCACCATAGCGTACAAAGATAAACAATTTTTAGAAAGAGACTAGGCGAAAATGGGAGGATTTTTTTCTCCACACCGATCCTCCCCCATGGTTAGCTTACATATTTCTATTATCACCGTGTTTCTATATAACTTAGAACTAAGTATATACTCATAGTTACTGCATATATATTCTTCTCTTTCTTTTCGGCAAAATTGAAATGTTCACTCGCCTATTCGCTCTTGGCCATTCTGGTTTCGTGCCTGAGTTTGTGTTAACGTGAACTTGTCCGCAACTCCAAGAAAAATCTGGATGTTAATGCCTATTGAAGACAAGAACCGGTCGTCAGAAAGGTGATCGTGGTTGAATAGTATTCATCAGTGGTTCTTATCAATTCATGGACCTTCATAAAAGTGTATTGGAGAATGGAATAAGAATATTTCGAGTGAGTTGTGGAACACAAGTAGTTCGGTACAGTTGAATGGTGAAAAATGAATTATGGTGTTCCCTAGACGCGGAATTTTATGGTCTATCACTTTTTATTGGGACATATTTGAAACTTTTCGGCTATTTTCAGAAATATATCCGAAAAAAACTCATATTTTCAAGTGGGTTGAAAAAATTGTGTGACTTTGACGCGTTTCCGTACCGGAACGGCTGAATGAAAATATATTGGTGCTAAATCAAAGCAGAATTTAATGCTTTACAACTTCATTGGACATAAAATTAGTGATTAAGTTGCTAGTTCTCGAGGAATAGCCAAAAAACCAAAGAGAAGGAACTTAAAAAAAAAATAATATTAATAAGAAGACTGATAATAATAAATAAATAAAAAACTCAGTTTTTTATTGACCCGAAGCTTCCTCCTGTCCAGAATTTCACTGAAACCATCCCCGAACCTCTAAATATGCTCCAAAAATAATTATTTTTATGGGAATCATTAGGGTCATTTAGGGTGTTAGGGTGCACGTCAGAAAAGCCATTGGTAAGATCATTATCGCAGATATTATTTTGTTTTAAGCCGCCACCATGAACAAGTACATGAACAAGAAGTATGTATAAACAGCAGCATTGACTGATGGTGTTGATTCAAGATCGTCCTTCTTGAATTGAAAAAAAAAAAAAAAAAAACGGACGGTAGACCTACGGTTCTACAGTCAGATCATTTAATAATGATTAATTTTACTCATTATTAGTTCACTAGAGGCCTGTTAGGGCTTGGAAAGCCCTAATCTAGAACACGATCAAGATAAGCACAGGTACGGACGGCGACACTTGGGGCCGTCTAACGCTGAAATCGGTCCGCGAAGTTCTTCACAATTTCAAAGATCCTTCAGAAATAACTCTCCTAGATGTTAGTAACTACACTACGTTTCTAACTTACCGTGGCAACTGTTGTTACTGCCACAGCCTATAATAAACAGACAGTCTCCCTATCAAATTTCAACTTCCTACAGTGAACAGGAAAGAATTTAGCTCACTCAGCTGATCACAAAAGACCCCATCACTACGTTTCTTACTTACAGACACCTAGGGCCGTGCTGATTCGGGATTATATATAAAGACCATTCGGAATTATATATAAAGTCCGCTAAGTTCTTCAGTTTCAATTTCTTCGTTCAGAAATAACTCTCCTAGATGTTAGTAACTACACAACGTTTCTTACTTAATGTGAGTTGATGGCAACTGTTGTTACCGCCACAGCCTAATAAACAACTTTCGTTGATAAGGACCGCAAAGAACACGATCAAGGCGAGTATAGAGACAAACGGCGACACTTTTGCAACAAACTTGGGGCCGTGCTGATTCGAATGAGTCGTCTAACACTGAAATCGGACCGCGAAGTTCTTCACAATTTCAAAGACCGTTCGGAATTATATATAAAGATACCAATTTTTATACAGCGTGTCCCAAACCTAATTGTACACAATTCAGGAGTCAATTTAAGAACTTATTGCTGATCGAAAGTTTCTCCTAGAGATTTTTTAAATACTTTGTTTTCAAGTAATTTAATTTATTTTTATTTTTTTCTATTACATGACATTAAAACGGCCTTAACATCCCTTAGAACCAAAAATCAAAAATAAGGAAAGTAAGTTGAATTTCCTATCTCCCTGTGGCCGAATCAATACTTTTGTGCCAACATTCATCATTATCTCATCATCCAGGTTCATCAGCTCCAATCCAAGAAAGGAAGAAGATATCGCAATTCTGATTCCACCATCGTGTTTAGCACTAATAAATCTGTAAAATTGGTTTTCTCTCAGCAAAAATGAACAATTTTGTTTTTCGAAGTACTTTACTCCCTCATTTGGATAGTCCAAAAATTTTGGATTTTTCCCTGATTTTTACTTGCTTAAAAATTAGAACTTAGTTTCAGCTCCCCTCCCCCATAGCGCTCTCCAAGTTTCACTCCAATATCTCGAAATTTTGGAGAAAAGTTAGGAGGGAGGGGGGGGGGGAGTACTTTTGGGACACCCTCTCTGAAATAATGTAACTCTATTTGCATGTGAACAGAATCACCAGATGTCGAAGAGAATGTGATGCGTGAACACGTACCTTGTAGTTTGGTACCAACTGAGTGAGTGGAAAAAAGTAACAGATTGGGATAGCGAATATAATAAGGAATTTTGAAAAATAAAGTGAACAGTGAAATATATTTTTCTAGATCGGAGACAGCATATTTGTTCAAAGTTTCAGTTTCGACTAATATCCGGGATGGAACGACGGGTTGCTTACTTTCCGCAACGTTCCACTGGATGAGAACTATCTGAAACAACCTGCACGCATCTAAACTTCCAATTCCTTGGGAATTTTCGTATTTTTAAGGACTCTGGATCATAACCTTTGGATCAGCTAATTTATTGATTAAATAATAAGTGTTAAATATTCACAAAATTGTGTTTTGCCAGAGCGTGCCGGGTAGTTGAAGTTTTCCCACTACTAATACCTACTTTTTTTTAAATATTCGTAATTTTAAACGTGAACCAACAAATTTTGAGGGAGTTTAGAAAATACATTTAAACAGGATCATCATGGATGACAAAAAACCAAAGAAGGTGATACAAATATGACATGTGTTCCAAGTTCCAACTTGAGCGAAGACGGCGCTCGAGGCATACCTCTCCTTCAAGACTGATCGGTCTTGCGTGTCTTGCCTATATGTGCCCCTGTGGTCGGCGTTAGGTTTATCTCTATTTTCAATTATAGGTATAGATAAATATGATCCTTAGTAATCGACCAAGAAAATAAAATATTATTCTCCTCTTCAAAATTTGTGGGATGGAAACCAACGTTTCAAATACGCAACTTCTAAAAAATCGAAATTAATTTTTTTTTTTTTTTAATTCGTCTACCGTACGCCGCGGCGCCGCACAGTGGTACCAAGTGGCCGATATTTTGGTACAAAACCTCAAACCGATTGAATATGCCTCTTAAGGAAGGGTTTTCTGGCACGCTGAATCGATTTAGATGGGTTACACAGTGATATACTCACACCTAAAGTAAAAAATTGGGTGAAAAAAAAAGATTTTTTTTTTTAAATACTGGGTGCGGGGTACTGGTTTCCATGTTGTCGATGCTGAATAGATTAAGACCATTTCAGAGGCAGAAAACTAAAAACGGAAAAAAGAAAAAATGTCCCAAAAGCCCCCCCCCCCTCCACCTTTGGATAGCCCAAAAACGTTTGGGTTTTTTCTGATTTTTATTTGCTCAAAACTACTTGTAAGTATTTTCTAGATATCCCGAAAACAATCGCCAGGTTCTCTTCGATATCTCAAAAATTGTGGGAAAATTTTGGGGTACTTTTGGGACATTCCCGTATAACGTAGGTATGCGTAGGATTCAGAAAGTAACTGTGACCAAACTTTGACTTAATCGGTTCTGAAACTCACAGGGTGCTTCTAATAATAACTAAAGGATAATTTAAGACCATCCAGAGGGTGTAGGCAGTCATCAAAAAGTCCAAAAACCTAATATATATATATAGGGGAGCTTTGAGGAGAGTCTAGAGTTATAACCGGGGACCGTCTTTGGGTCTACTAGAGACATTGAGACAAAAGTAAAACGTTAAACTCAATGGTGTACTGGAGAGCGTTCTCGACTGCCCACTTCAGTTCAAGGACGTTTTGCCCACTTCGGTAAAGTGTAATATGAACAGTTTACCTCAGGTCCATTGCTAACTTTACCCCGATAACGAGTCAGCGGTGGAAATCTCTATAGGACACTTTACACACAGAGCTGATGCTAGTTGAGGAAAGCTTGAGCTTTAACGACGCAATGAGACTGGGATCCTTCAGAGGTTGGTGATGGTTAGTTACTGTGATTGGTTACTCCGAAAACCTAGTAACGATGGAGCTGCTTCAAAATTTGGTGAGCACCTACACAATCACTACATCGCAGATACATCACCATTTCCTCCAACTTTATAAAGGCGAATACTGACCGAACGACGAACAATTGCGAGTCCTTGCTTGCAAAGTTCGAGGCATTTTTTCTTCTTCAAGACCAAACATATGTATTTGCTGAGACTTCATTTCAACTTGGACCGCAGTATAAGTCAAAGTTGAGTCAGTAATGATGGACAGCTAACCCACCACACCAGAAAGGAGGGTTTCTCGTTTTTGATAAATAAAATGAACCGATCGCTAAACCTTTTATATTTACTCGGTGTGAAGGGTTCTGTGTATAAGGTATCCTATCTCTTAAGGGGAGCGACTGTCCTTCGGACGTAAAGTGGACATTTTTTAAAAAGGGGAGAGCTGTCCAAAATTTTCCAATACACCCTGCCTTCGGGTGAAAACAGTGGTATTTAGCTGGTAGCCTGGATGGTAGAGTGAGCTGCACTCTAAGTGGGCACAATTGCCAAATCGATTGTTTACATAGCTGTAAGCGGGTAGTCCAACTCGCGCAAGTTCTGTACTAATTGTCCTTTACTTCGCGGTTTTAATGTTTCTTACGAACAGTATGAGCTGTTACCCGATAGGCTACCAGCTAGGCTACCAGCAAGTAAGCCGATTTGCGAAAAATCGACCAACCCTGCACGAGACCTTCTCGAACGATCAAGTTCGTCCCCCACCCCGGCAACTACTTGCAACCGTTCCCTACAAGAAGAACTGTGAGTTCTTCAATTCCGTTCAACGCGGAGCAGCTCATGAGTCACAAATGAAAAGTCACATTTACGTTTCTAAACTGTTATGTGATCGTGTTATGACCACCAAACAATACACTTCATTCTGATCTACATATCCAAATAATCTGCATTTTTACTAAGGGATTGACTACTTGATGTTATGTATTTTTGAGATGCGAGCTTGCGAGCATCCAGACCACCAAACTATACACTTCATTCTGACCTACATGTCCACTAAAAAGGTTGAACGGAATTGAAGAACTCACAGTTCTTCTTGTAGGGAACGGTTCCAAGTAGTTGCGGGGTGGGGGACAAACTTGATCGTTCGAGAAGGTCTCGTGCCTGTTAGGGCTTGGAAAGCCCTAATCTAGAACACGATGAAGATAAGCACAGAGACGGACGGCGACACTTGAGGCCGTCTAACACTGAAATCGGTCCGTGAGGTTCTTCACAATTTCAAAGATCCTTCGGAAATAACTCTCCTAGATGTTAGTAACTACACTACGTTTCTTACTTACCGTAGCAACTGTTGTTACTGCCACAGCCTATAATAAACAGAGAGTCTCTCTATCAAATTTCAACTTCCTACAGTGAACAGGAAAGAATTTAGCTCACTCAGCTGATCACAAAAGACCCCATCACTACGTTTCTTACTTACCGACACCTGGGGCCGTGCTGATTCGGGATTATATATAAAGACCATTCGGAATTATATATAAAGTCCGCTAAGTTCTTCAGTTTCAATTTCTTCGTTCAGAAATAACTCTCCTAGATGTTAGTAACTACACAACGTTTCTTACTTACCGTGAATTGATGGCAACTGTTGTTACCGCCACAGCCTAATAAACAACTCTCGTTGATAAGGACCGCCCAGAACACGATCAAGGCGGGTATAGAGACGAACGGCGACACTTTTGCAACAAACTTGGGGCCGTGCTGATTCGAATGAGTCGTCTCACACTGAAATCGGACCGCGAAGTTCTTCACAATTTCAAAGACCGTTCGGAATTATATATAAAGATTATGGTTACTTAGCAATATTAGTTTATAAATGAGCGTAATCAATCAGCATTCCTTGACACTACAGAGGCTTAGAGATTATGAGATGCTGTGATAAAAAGAGAGCATTCCAAAAAGTGGCTAACGATTTTCCTGCTTTGAAAACTAAGGGAGCTACACTTCCCTAGTAACGCATTGGTTGTACGTGAAAATCAATAGAAAACCCCACCGTGACGCTCGCGACGTGAAGAAAACAAATTGAGACGTCCTGTTAATCATTATTAAATGATAGCAATGAATTCTACTTTCGAATAGCCCCCTCAAAAAATCCCGCCAGTGAATTGAATTGTAAACAGTATACATATTCTTTTCTTCTTGAACCTTACTCGGGTGGTTAGTGAGAACCCTTCGTACCGGGTGGGCGAAAGAGGTACAAGGTAACAGAAACCTTTTATTCTACTTCCTTCAACAGAGAAGCGAGTAGAGCAAAAGAGACGTTGTAAGGAATCACTGAACCACGAGAGTGGTCGACTTCAACCTCGCCATTCAAAGTTTACATCATTAGTTACCGTCTACGAGAACCCCGTTCATTTCAGTATTCTTTCTTCTGGGAATGAATCTCAATTGAAAGAAAAATAGATTCCTTTCAGGAGAGTTGGTCAACAAAGGCTAAAATATAATAGTTTTTACTATGATCTAAGCCTTACAAGTAGGGTTCTATTTTTCACTTGAGGGGTGGAGGGTGAAACTATAAAACAAGGAACGTGTTAGTTCTAAAGCTCATGAAGCTGATTAGACACGGTAATCATTTCGAATGACGGGAAATGCATGGCACAATCCTTATATGTCATACCTCCCCCCCCCCCCCCCCCCCTCACAGCTTCCCAGTTCCGTCATGCGAATTAACTAATTAACCAATTTAAAAAAAAGAAAAAAAGAAGCGTATGATACCTACTTTAATTTGCACTAAGCGCAGTGAAATGTTGTAAATTGTTTTACAGAGTTTTATTTCAGTATTAATGCCCTTCTATGCAAATCATTGCATAGATAGTGTAACACCAAAACTTGGTGCTTCGCGCCTCCCAAACGCGCTCATATCATAGCTCTAGAACCCCACAATTTTACGCTTTTCCATAAATTTTGAAAAATTAAAAAAAAAAAAAAAATCGAGAAAAATGTTCAGAGGCCCCTTAGCTGCTCAGTGCTCTTCCGTTCCTCGTAATTGTTTTCGTGGAGTCCCGAAGGCGCTCCATTTAAATTTCAACATCTCAAGTCGATTAATAAAGAAATTAGCCTCAGAGGTTCCAAAGCTGATCAGAGACTCTTCATACTTTCTAATGTTATTATTGATCTCTTGAAAGACAATGAAAACTGAAGATAGTCAAGTCAAGATACCTTGGTCACCAAGTCAAGATATCTACCTACAATGTTGGATCGGTTCCAACATATAGGTAGGCAATCTTCAGTTACGTTCAAAAACTGATCGGGTTCAACAATCCATGAGGAAAGAAAACATCAAAGGGGTTAAGGCAAAGGTTAGACTTGATGCGTATTCTGCCAAACTTCAGTTTTGACAGATTCATCCAAATAAACCATACGCGTTCAATGAGACTGGTTTTGGCAGTGAAAAACTCGTCAGAACACATGCGTACACATACTTTTTGGTCTTTTCTCGTGTTTTTCTATAATTTGTATGGATATGGAGATATGACATAGTCTAATTTTTGACAGTAGGTCCTTTACGGGCATGAGGAACAAAATTTGAAAAGGTTGAACAGGAACTCAACCATGCCTCTATGTTGATTTTGCTTTTTATTATTATAATTTTTATTTGGTTTTCCTTTTGAAAATTCGCATATATGCATGCTCAAATAAACTATGGGCAATAAAAATAATATTGATCAAATCTATTCCACTCAAATCCAGTCGTTCATTCTCTGTGTCGGCGAGAAACGTTCTGACTTTCAGAAACTGCACTAGTGTATCTATCATTTACTTTTTATTAATACGGGCATAGCCCGACAGAAAAAATTGCAATTCAATTCGTAAGGGCAAACATTAAGTCGGTAGGTAATTGGAATTAGAAATGATAAATTTCTACATCAGAAGCGTTAAACATAAAATGACTCGACATGATCATTAAAAGAAAAAAAAAATGCGCTTATTTTACAAAAAGAGGTTCTCCACATACACAAAATTCTTGAACGCACGACAGCTGGTGATAGAAAGAAAAAGTTCCGAATCCTGGTACTCTTGAATTGTACGATTCAAAGTCCGTCGCATCCTGCATAAATACATATGTGCATCCATTCATCCGACCTGAATCTGTGTTTGCGACTTCGCCAGAGCAAGAGTTCGTCAGAATACGCATTCGTAGTAACTTTACCCTAAGATACAGTGCTTTCAGTTTTCTCAACCACGAATAATCTCTAGAGTTGTGCCTAGCCAGTTGTAAGTTGATGTTGACTATATGGGGTTGAGATTGGGAGACTTGGGCCTTGAGAGAATTGGGAGACAGGACATGGGCCTTTTCAAGCAAAAACGTAAGTCGTTGGTCCTCCCGACTTGATCCGGTGCCCACAGTTGGATTGAATATGGAGTTGAAAGATGAGTTTATTTTCATATGCTCAAACGATGGTTGTAAATTATTGTGCGCTTCCAATAGGAGATCCGAGAATGAATCCTATACAAATCTTACTGGGACTCATCATAATTTTCTATCATTTGTTTTCATTATTTTATTTCAGGCTTGATTAATAGTATTGCTATGTTTGTAGAGTTATTGTACAGTTTTACCATTCGCTCAACTACAACCCTAAACGAGTACGGCACTCAGCACGACAAACCTACTCCTGTATTTTCCTTCCCCCTTACCATGTAGATTGAGTAATTGTTGATTGTAAAATGAACAATTATAATCATTCTGATATATAAAGACGTTTCACAGATTATAAAGATAACAAAAACATGATTCAAATTAATCGAGTTAGGACTGATAGGATAAATGAAGGTAAACCCACTATCAACAAATTAATGAAATTATAGAAAAAATAACTGAAATAGCTAAGTTACTGTGAATAGGAACTTTAAACTTTGAAAAGACTTGAGGCAACTGAACTAAGTAAATAAATTCCTGTTGGCGGCTATATATATGCCTCAGGGGAGTCAAATATAATTTGGATGGGTAGGGAGGCAAATAAATTGAAGTTATCAGTCATTGAAGTAGGTAGTGATTTTAATTTTAAACCTAATGTGGCAGCATATATGCCATATTACATACATGGAGCAGTGCAATAATAACTGTTATGTGCATATGTTGCGGCAATACCGAGCAATCATTCGCAAGTACCTCGATAGGGCTAGGCATGTTGCGTTTAAATAATGCTGAAAGCCGATATGAACCTGGAAAGTGAATAATATTACGGAAAGGGTTAAAATCCCTTTTTTGTGAGCAAAGGGAAATACCGCGAGAAAGGGAAAAAGACTCTTTTGTGTGAGCGAACAAAGGAATCATATTGGCTGAGAACATAAAGGCCTCGAGACAGCCGGAATTATGTATTCACAGACGTTGCAGCTAAACGCTTTTGAGAGTTATGGTTAAAAATTAATCAAAGGTTGTCAGAAATCATAATCCTCGACACGGTGATGAATTACTGCTACTGATTTCATTGGCAGCCAGTATCCAAAAACATGTAAGTCCCTAATGTTGTATGTGTACCGTTGTAATCGGTAAAATAACTAATTGATGTAGCGTATTTAACCTTCATCCGCTAGCACCTTATCGTATCACAATAGCGCTCGCAGGGTGGCTGTTAGCCACCCGTCACTTTTTTTTTTTTTTTTTTTTTAACGAATTTTTATAGAAAATAAATATTTGCAATTTATAAAAAAAAAGGAAAATTAGAATTTTTCAAAATGATTATTAATGAAATCCGTTTTGAGGTATTCTGAAACAATCCCTAAAGTTTGCGCTTTTTCATATCTATATATATTTACATGTATGAGTATGTGTACGTGTATGTGTGTGGGTGTGCGTGTATGTGTGATTGATATGGAAATTCCATTCTTGCGTCAAAAAATCAAATATTCTAAATGTTTTTATAATAAGTTCCTTGAGAAGCATTTTTTGTGTTCAATAAATTGCTCAAATTTCACATAAATCTCCTGCAGAGTTGGGTGTGGCCCATACGTTCCTCGTATCTATAACAATAAATGTACTAAATAATCTTAAAAGATCTCATGGCGAAAAGACTTGAATCAAGATGTAGGTAACGTAAAACATTGAAATTGGTCAATTAGGAACAATAAAATTATGTTTGAAGGAATTTGCGTTTACACAAGCGCAGAATGAAGTATTTACTTGAGGAATCGTTAAATGATCATTAAATGATCACGTTGAAATTGAATTTGATTGATCATGACCACATAGTCATCCCCCAACCGCCCAGCAAATTAAAGTGAGATTGTTCAGCTAGGGTGTGAGAAAATAATGCTTAATGGATTTTTCGTTCCCACATACACTGCGTGGAGAATTGATTTGGGAACAATGAAACTGGGATAGGCCTATCCACACCCTAACCCACACATCTACACATTGCTCTTGAATTTAATCAATAGCTTCATTTTCTATGAAACTTCGCTAAAAATGACCCAGCTTACCAACATAAACACCGATGGTGATGAACAGTTCAAACGTACGTGGGAGTATATGTTAGAAATTAACATTAAATTCTGCCACATTCAACTCGGAATTTCTAATCTCGGATCTACAGTAAAACTTTCATAATATTTTAACCGTATTCTTTGTGATTAATTCAAATTCAAATGATTATATTATCGACGAATGTGATGACTCGCCCGGTGAATGTCAAATTTCAAAGAAAGTAAATCTAATTTCAGTTAAAATTTTCAGTTTAAACTGTGTAAAAAAGCTTAAACTATTTTAAACAAACAGTAAAAAAATACGAACAAATTACCTATGTATTAAATAAAACAAAATACTGTTTTTCAAAATAAAAAAACATGTTTTTTGCCAACCCTGATAAACATCATGGGTGACAATCTGCCCCCCACGCGATCTGATGAAGGTTGACAGCCTGGAATCTACAAAAGTCGGGGACAATAGGTATTTTAATGCCAGATCTATATGTATACTAATTAACACGGTTAGTAAATTACCCCCAAGTATAATGGGCATGTATGACATACCTCGACCAATTTCATTCGCGTGTGTTGGCATCAATGTAGTGGCCTTGAAAACTCAGCTCCTCACTTAATTTTCTTCGTAATTTCCCAAGACAGAGGAAGTAATTGGTATCATGTTTCAGGTTTCGGGAAGCGAACAGATTAACATACAGCAAATACCTAATGAATGAAAAAAAAAAAAAAAAAAAAAAAAATACTACAAAAATTTGGTAAGCAATAGTTATTGTAAAATAAACTCGTACAATAAATTAGTCAGTTACAAATTATTGGAAGTAACCTTTGAAAGTAAATATTCACACTAAGAATAATATTATCATAACTTTATTGTCTGCATTAGTCTGGGTATACAAATATTATTACTGGGAAAATAGGGCAAAATTCTTTACGAACTGCGTCCAATAAGATTCATTCAAAATGAATTATCAATCGACCAATCACATCTCCGACTTTATTTATCAACCCGTTGATCAAGTTTTTGAAGGGCTACGCTAAAAGCGAGGTTACACGAATACGTTCTGGTTGATTTCACCGGCTCTACAGATGGAGTTAGTCTCATACGGGAGCATTCCGATTAGCTGAATGGATAGAGAGAAAAAGTCCTTTGCTACTATACCTAGCGGGTTTTTACCCCTTTTTACGGAGTTGGTTTCAGGAGGCCACTTTGAATAAACAAAGTTGAAGCTCGGGGTGGTGTGTGATTTGATGACGCGGTCCAGTGAGCACTGGCTGAACTCACCCGAAAGATTTAACTATTACTTTTTTAAAAGTTCGAGCGAATCCCTTCGCAAGAGCCGGTCGCTTCGAATTAAAGGCCTTCAACTATTTGCTCAGAACAATCAGCCTTTCATGAAATGTTCACCCACTTCACGTCTGACTCGGAGAGCCGTACATTCCCGCTCGTGGTTGACTTTTGAAAGTATTGAATTCCATACAATAACCATATTATTATCACGCATAATGTTAGAGTTGAAATCATTGAGCTATTGAACCTACTCTGGAAATTTAAATTGAAAGCATTTCATGAAATCAAGATCACTCATGTGTCACTCACGTGATTTGTCACTCATCACTACATATGTGTTTGTGACTGCATTTTGTCCAAGGACGTGTCCATCATCCTCTCAAGTCCATGGTTCCTAATTAGAAATGATTTCATGACACAAGAGACAGCCTGGGTTATGTTGTTGATAACAGATTATAAGTAATGATAATAAAGAGTGGGTACCATTAGTCCTGCCTTCATAAATATCTTTCCCATCTTTGCTCTGCTTGAGTGGAGCTTTTTCTTGAGTATTCATGAGGTTCATTTCAGAGAATTGAATGAGACCACTAGAATTGGTATTCGCTCTGTTTGAATGAAAATAAAGTATTGCTATCATCGAGACCAAATAGCGAAAATTCCATTGTGATGATCGAACCAGCTGGTACAACTAAAACGGAAATCCTTTAAAAAATATTGTTTAGTAGCTAACTAGCATGTTTAACATAATATAGACTGACTAACGTAGGTAAGGAGAGTATTTTGTTTCATCAATTACTTTCGTTAGGTGCCACTGTCCAGAAATCTAGTTATCTTTTGAGTCAACTTTCATAATTTTCAATTATTAACTCGTTTATCATATCTACTGTTTCCATTCGAAACGGACTTCATTGCTATTTCATCTGCTCCTCCGATGGCATGGGTTTGCAGAACTCGCGGTTCGAATAAACACTGGCTCAGCTGTTAAGTTCTGAGTCCATAGAACTTAGTTTGGGTAACTGAAGTGCGTACATACCTCTATACGAGTCTGCGAATCTATTTATTTTCATACGGGTCCCGTAGAATTTCTGGGGTTTCATTTGATTAGTTAGGCCATGAATTGACTATCTATGAATGAACTGTAAGTTAATTGAAAACCTGTGAATTCAATTATATCAAGATCACCACAAACATCAAGTTCTTTTCACATGCATATTTAAGTATATCGTTCGATAATGCATCCGATAATTTTCATAAAATTGCGATTTATAATTTTTTATGGATTCCATTGAACTAGAATTCATATCTCCTCCGAGCCAAAATAATGAAATCCTTGAGGAATGGACCATTCCCTTAATATCCGCCTGGTTCATACATGACAATCTCACGAAAAAGGATTATGTTATTATTTTAGGATTTTGTTAAGGAATATGTTAAGTTAGGATTATGTTATGTTAAGGATTATGGATTAGTAGCCCACTGCATTCAACAGAACGTCTGACTATCGAATTCAGAAATGATGAACCTGTGTCCATCAATATTTAGTCTTTCCGGATCTACTCAAATGTATTAGCCATATCGTCGTGTCTAACTGTTTTTACTATTCCCTGTTTGGTGAAATGCATTAAAACTATTCGTTGTTTCTTATTTAAATATAACTGTATTTTCTATATGCCTTGGTTTGATTTCAAGTTGAGTTGTGATTTCATTATATTGTTTGATTTCAATGATAAACTCAGATCTATGTCCGTGCATGACCTTGCTACTCGGGCTAACTGATGGACACATGCGCCCGACGCACTTACTTCGGTATGAAAGGACGTGCGGAGCCCGGGTGTGTATCAATTCGTTAAATAAACAGTAGTCTTTTCACTTCTCAACGCCTTTTGCACGGGGTTATCGCTTCTCCAAACTCTATTTCATATCCCACATAAACTGCACAGTGATATTTAAGTTTGTGTTACCTCTCCAGCATGGTAAACGGTGATATTGCTTCATCGAACCTGGTTTTTCCTGTACTCAAGAGTAATCGGTGGTAGCGTTCATCGTTCCGCCGAACTTAAAGGACTTTCCCATCTCAGTTTACAGTGATATGCCATCGCTCGAGGCTGGGCTGTCCTTCATAAGTTCCCTGACATAACTACCTCACCTCTCATAATTTATAAGTTAAGACAGTCAGTGGAGAGATATAGTGCCGACACATATAATCCCATCACCGTTGAGAAGAAAGTTTAATCTTCATCCAGGTAGACCCCAATCATAGCATTTTCATGTAGAGACAATAATACAGCGTCATGTTAAGAATATTGGTGAACATCTAAAACCATATAATATTCAAGTCTCAAAAGTTTTCTTTCCTGCTAAAGTCTCCTACATATTTTCAGGAACAATTTCTCAAAATCTCAGCTTTTCAACAGTGTCATCACTTTTATTTTAACAACGATGCATCGATGAAAAGTTCATTTTACAAAACGACAGTAATCGGATGGTTATACACCCGAGACACCCTGACTTGCAATCCTTTGCTTTGTGTATCTTTTACCAATGCGTCGTATTGAAACGTGTTCTTCAAACGAAATTTGGAACCATTTAGATCGGGTGATGATTATGAGATATCTAATCATACCTCCTACTACGTACCTAAGTATTCAACCCCCCCAAGGCAAAACGCAGTAATGAAAACAAGCAATAATGTAAGACTGTTAAAATTGTTATAACATCTGCTCAAAATTATTCCCTCTAGTTCAATGCAGATTCGGTACTGCATCCTCGCTGAATGTGAGGCTCTCATAAGAATCTTCTTTGCTTCGGTCGCATTTACTCGACATCCAATGACTGAAATAACCTCGATTATACGAAGAAAATTTCAAGTCATTCCGTATCCGATTACAGTCCTTTCATACGGTGAATTGGATAATTTTACACTAACGATGTGCAATTTAGAAGATTGCCAGCAACCAGTTGACATAATAATACCTAAAAATCGGCTTGTCATCAGCCGAGAAGATTCAAGAGTACCAACTTTCGATTCAACGTGGAAACTCAAATGGAAAACAATACTTCTCAAGCCTCAGTCGTTTCGGCATGTTTTATTTCATTTTTTTCTTTTTCTTTATTTATATTTTTTTTTTTTATTCAGACGTCACTTTTTCCTCGTATTTCCGCTACAGAATTACGAATGATGATAATTTGATATTCCGAGATTCTGAGATTGGCAAGTTTCTCAAAGAAACTGTTTGAGATTATAGAAAAAAACTAATTTATTAGGTACTTCAAAATTGGGGTGATGAATTCTCAACTTCAGTTTAAATTAATGTCCATGAGATCAATGTTTTCGAATTTGAAGTGAAATTGAAGGAGCTAGGACCATTTTTATGTCACCGAGTAGAAAACAGGACAAAAAATCTAAAATGAAAAAATACTCGAGAACAAAGTGGAATATTTCTAGGAGGCGCATTTTGTTCGTGATCAGTTCAGAATCGAACCTTGAAGTTTATCACACATTAAGTGTTAATACTTTGTATACAGAGTGTATCTTTCAGAGTGCTTCAAGTCTAGGTTTTACCAAAAACATGGCTCAAATACTTTTAAAATCAAAATTTTTTGAAAAATTTCTCCATTAAGATTCATTTTGAGACATTTTCAAACGAATTCAGGAGTCAAAATTTAATTTAAAAATTTAACTTAAATTGGTCAAATTTAAGAAAAGTGCTGGAAAAAGTCACTAAAAATAGCAAAAAACGGCTACAAATTGTTAAATTTATATTTTATTGCAGACTGTTTCTCAAATAAAGTTTATTAACTATAAAATTCAAAAATTGGTATACAAAATTATGCTCAAAAATTCACTCAATAAATTTCATTAAGATATGCTGAAAAATGGATTAAAACTGCAAAAAAATGTTAGAAGTTCAAAATCTTTTTTTTAATAGCAGATTATTATTTAGAGTGAGCTTTTTGACTCAAAATTGGTAGGTAGTTAACAATTTCTTTCCACTCAAAGTTCTCAATTTTCAAAACAATGTAGTACGATAATTTACGAAAATTCGCTCATACGATCATGCTGCATTGGTGGAACTTTTCATCTCGGCTCCAAAAAAAAAAAAAAAAAACTATCGCAGCGATTTTCGTATTGATTAATGTAAAAGCCTAGAAGTTTTACAGGATGATTCATCACGATGGCCCAGCTGTAACTCACCACAGTACTCTGCTGCATTTTATAGGGGTTCACCTTTAATCTATTTGATGTGAACCATAGTTTCTGATTTCGGTTTTATTTTATATTGATCAAAATCCAAACTGAAAAATGTTGAATCATCGTCATATGTCAAGGATATAGCGCCAACAAAGCCATCAAGATCATTCAAGAATGATACGACGATCAAAAGGCCGAGAATAGAAACTCTGAGGAACCTCAAGGGCACTTTATAAATACATTTAATTTTCAATAATGTTTCAAACAAAGGTCCGGTGGTTCGGGAAAAAAGATAAAGACGGATTTTTTGAATTTAAAAGTGATTTTGATATTTAAATTGATTTACAAACATATTCTTTCAAGTTACAAAAAAAAAGTTTTCCGCTCGAATAAAACAGGTTAATATTGAATTTGAACTAAAACGGTAGATCGAAATCAAACGTATACCGGAAGTGAAAAAAAGTGGTTCACACCCAATAAGTCGGAAACGTGAGCGGACTTATAAATATTACGATTTAATAATGATAGTGACTGGAATTAAGAATGTAAATTCATGATAAAAAAAGGAAGCGAATCGAGTTGTTTCTACATTGCATTTGTGGAATATGGATTTATGGGAGCACTCCAATTAAAGCAAACCATCAGCGGACAGTGAAAGAGAGGGGGTTTTTAATTAAACCTCTGAGGCATTTCTTAATGAAGAGCGGAAGGTGCTAACAGGTCGGAGAATTTCCTTTATTCAAAGGTGCCGGAAAGATACGATCTTTTGATCTGGTGTACTCTTCTTCTTCTTTTTTTTTTTTTTTTCGTTTACCATTCAAGAAAACGAAAATAACATTGCTCATAAAATGCTCCTTGGGGAAGGGCTTTGAATATTATTTGTTGCTGCTGTTGAGTAAACTGTCTTCTTCTACTTAGAGATCTTTTTTAAGGACGTCCCTTGAAGCTATGGATTATAGGCAAAGCTTTTTATATAAGAGGGAGGCCTACTGGGATTGATCTAGGAGGGCGGGGGACAACCCAAGCATCAGACAAAAATAACAGCAAACAAATCCGTTTCAGACCATTTGCTTCAGGAAACGTTGCTGTAGAGGGACTTAGATTGCAAATGTGAAGTAGAGGTTTTTGAGGCTCATAATGTTATTTTTCATAAGTTGTAATTGGATGCCGTATATGCCTTGTTACGAAAATCCATTCATAGATTGTAATATTTTGTTGAGGTCATCATTCTAAGTGAGAAAATTGTGTTCCCTACCGCATTTAACGTCGGAGAGTTCATATTATGTTCATATTTGAAAATTCCGCCGAGAGCTTTTCACCTACTACTTTAGAAAAATACGAGTTTAGAGAGTCGTAAGTTTTTTACGCGCTACACTGTCATCACTAATCATTTAACGTGATCATGTAACATTATTTCTTTAACTAGTCGAAATTCCTACCTATTCATTTCGTTTGTTCCCCGAATTGCTGTTTTAATCGTCTCCCAAGTTTTTTTCGAATTTCCTTTAGCTTTCTCTATTTTGTTGACAAAGTGTATCTTCTTCGCTGCTCTGATTAACTCCTTTACTTTGTTCCTGTAACGATTGGATTTTTGCTTTAGATTAAGATCAAGTGGGCATTTAATCGAGCGTTTTTTCAGTTTGTCTCTTATTCTTACTGATTTAATTAGACCTCTAGTTATCTAAGGGGTTAGTTTGACTTCCCTGCTGGAAGTCGTGATAAGTTCCGTAACCACTAACATGGATGCGTTCAAAACTTTTACGAATTCAGTTGCAGCAATATTTACATTGTCGGTATCTGATGACCAGTTTGTTTCACTAAGTAATAATTTAAGTTTGTGATTGTCTACTTTCTTCATATGATGAATTTTCTCTCTTATCGGACGGGTGTTTAAATGCATAATTAAGGCGATGTATCGGTTATTGTGCTCTTTAGTATTGCATGGGAAAGTTCAAGCAATTTAGTTTTAGCAAGTATATGATCTATAGCAGTTTCGGACGTTCCCGTCGGTTCACTTATCAGACCAATGTACCCCAGAGAGAGAAGTGCATCAGTGTAATCATCAATAAATGCTGCATGACTTGACTGGATCTTTTTCTAGTAACGTTTGTCGAACGAAACTGGAGTCGAGGCGGTGGCGCCGTAAAAGTTCCTTCGTTAACCCCTCCGACCTTTTTCGAGGCAACACAGGCCGAAAGCAAACCGAACAGGGGAGAGGAAGAGCTATCCTTCACCCGAGTGAACAAACTATGAGGAGTAAAGCTTCTAAGGCCTCATCCACCTTTGTCACTGTTTGTCCTTCCAAACAAAAGCGGTCTATCAATCACTCGCTCTCTTTCCCTCTCTTCAGCTCCACCGCACCGTCCTATATACCATGGGATGTTCGTGGAAATGGGGGAGCCGTTACATTCATTTCACCTTTTCTCATACGCGACTTTCCGGCAGCAAAAGGGATCGGGCCACCCCATCGCATTGATATTCCGCACAATCAACATGGCGAATTGATTGACAGAATGCGATACTGGGGGCAATTCGTCTCATGCCGAGTGTAGAAGAAAAAAGTTACTGTGCTTAAGTCTAAAGTTGAGACACATGTCGTGCACATTGCAGTTTTTCCATTCTTGCGGTCAGAAATAAATTGTTTTAGCAAGTTAGAGTGGCAAAAAAATGCGACGAATAGTGGTTGTGATCCGTCATTCAGCAGCAGGGATGTGGAAATGGAGAGACTATAACATAATGTGTCAAATGAACAGGCAAAGAAGCCGTATATTGTCGCCACTAAGCTCGATGGGTCGGCCTCAATAATCCACCCATGCAGTCAGTCAAAGCGTCGGCATGGAGAGCAAAAACTATAATGAATTTGATATAAATTATTTGCTGAAAGCAATACCCGAGCTGAAAGGAGTGGTGGCAAATGAAATCAAAGTCTTGGCCACGACCGTGTCATGGCACGAGGTACGGTGCGGGAAAAGTGCCACGGAGTTGGGTATCTTGGCAGGAGTGCACCGATGTATCATGATCCGCGTTTTCAGGACTCTTATCTCAACTGGTGGTCGTTTTAATGAGGCACTTCCTTTCACCCCCCTCCATTCTCGGCCTTCTACGACTCCCGTATTCCCCTTGGCCCGCGCCGTAGCACAGTGTTTCGACTAATGTGTTTCAGGTAGAAAAAAGTCCAAATAAAAGTTCTCACAAAAACATCTTCAGTATCCAAGGTGGGAGGTAAAGGTCTCAAATCGATGGTATTTGCATGGAATTACCTCCTCTGGGTAACTCTGTGCCTAAACTTGAACGCACCGAAAATAGAAAACAACTGTGCGGAACCCCTAAGGACATTATTCCTCTGAAATCTAATGTTTAACTTTTCCCCTTCTTCTAATCATCTTGGTTTGTACTGAACTGATTCTCCCGAAGGTTTTAACGAATGATATTTTCAACTTTTGAATGTCAAGTTTTAATTTCTATATCCTCTTATCAGATGATGGATATTATAAACTAGTAGTATAAAGTTAATGTAAAAAGATATGAGTAACGGATTGTCAACTGTTGAAACTAGAAGTTAATGCAGGGAAGCAGAATTTAATGTAGAATTTGCATTTTCAACACGTTTATTCCGCAAATCTCTGCAAATATTGATTTTCTTCGATTTTCAGTAGTAATTTGCAAAATTCAAAATAGTGAGTTTTTATAAAGTAATGTCCGTGAAACTTGAAATCCGAGTAAACTACGGTAATTTATACCTTTCTAGTTTCTCAATATGTTGTATTTAGAATATTAAATTGAATATTCTATGGGTTTTATAATGCAAAATTACCATCCATTAGATGTGAAAACCTTAATATTTTTAGCTAACTTCATCAATGAAACGATTAGGCATCAAAATGATTTTTTTCTTCAGTATTTATCTTATTCTATACGTTTCCGCTATTATTTAAGGTGATAGCAGCAATATTTATTTCTATCGATTCTCGTGGTTTCGGAATATTTTACACCGAAACCCCCAGGATTGAAACACTGTGCGTCGTCGAGTTAGCCTGGGCGTCCTCCCCACTTCTTAATTCAGTTTTTATTATATTTTTCAATGGGGTTTAAAATTTCCTCCGTTTTAAATTTATTTCGTTATAAACATCCAGCGATTCAAAAAAGACTTAAATTACGATTTATTATTATTATTTTTTTTTTCTTCTTTTCCAGTTTGTATTGATTTTTGAAAATATTATTGTACCTATTCATTTTTCAGCATAGTTTCCTGCATACATTTTCACTGTTTCAGTTTACAGTTTATCAATTTCTCTTCAATAAAATTCTGCCAAAAATGTAAATTTTTAACCGTTTTTATTGGTTTTTAGCCCATTTTTTTTTCAAATTTGAGCAATTTAATGTGCTCAAATTCGAACGAACTCATCGTTCCATTTGGAAAGCTCGGTTCCTTGGCACAGTATTTAAATTTTCATTAGGATCCTAGGGAGAATTATCGTCTGGAATGACACCTGAGAACCAATAAATATTTTATTATTTAATTTATACCTAATTTAACAAATCATTTATACATTTTAGTGAAGTATACTCAGCTATCGTGAGTTCATTCATTTCATATGTACTTATTCGGATATGTGCTCATACGCATATGTGCTCATACCTACGCAATACATTCAATTTATAAAGTTTCTTTCAATGATATTTCATTTAATTATGAGACTTCCTTTCGAACTTTCAATTAGGAGAGGCTATCTTCAACTGATTAGTACATATCTACGTTCCAGATAACATGAGGTAGGTGAACCAAGAAAGTAGTCAACTGTGTGTTAAACGATATGTTACCTGATTCGTGTGAAAAAAGTACCTGATTCGTTCCGTTTAGTGAACAAATCCAAACTGTTATTGGAATTTAATTAAGATGCACTAAAGGAATTTCAAAATAGCAGCATAGCATACAGCTGTTTAGAAAAATGTTACTTGGTAAAAAAGTTTGTCATAAATTTGATTTGTAACAATTACATTTGAGAACTATTCTCAAATAAAATGTGCTTTCACGAATAAAGTTCTTCATTTTTTATTTCTTATTTTATTGTTTATATTTTTTACTATTTTATTCCACATTTTATTTCTCATATATTCAACTCTATAATTTAATAATATAATTGATGGTTATACATTATATATATATATATATATATATATATATATATATATATATATAAAACTGAATAACGACTTATTTATATAAATAAGCAGACAAGTTAATATTACAAATTATGTGCTACTATATTAAACTAAAATACTTGAATCTTTAGAATAGTCAGTATTCTGATGCAGAGCTTCAACCTTGATATTATGTTTTATTTATATCAAATGTTTTCTTCTGCCTGTTCTTACCTATTTTCTTCTTCTAAAAAGGGAAAAGTCGTTCGGCCGTAGAGAGACAGTGGAGACCGGAGTGGAGGGTTTGTACGGAAGATCGCCTTTGAGACTTACAACTGAATTCACTTTACCAAGAATGACCCTATACAACCTGCCGTTCTCTCTCCTCCTTTTTTACGTTGTCCCCAAGAATAAATTCAAATAAGAAGAATGGACAAGGATATTTCCTTCCGTTATTTGCCCGAGAAAGGTGTGCAGGAAGAGGAGGTAAAAAGAGTCTGCGCCGAAAGTGGGCGAAGCTCATAAATTCACATTATTACCGAGGAAAAAAAGAAGTTCGCGGATGGAGAGCGGAAACCCAGGGCGGAATAGAGTTACAGTGGCTATAGGTTAAGAAGATGAAATCGGTTTGGGTCATACCGGAGGGGGCGCGTATCCCAGAGCAATCTCGGTGACCCTTTGTGGGGGTGAACCTTTGGGGTTTTTTCGAGGCCAAAAGCTTCGGCAAAAAGCCCTGTTCCAGCCAAAGGGATTAGTAGGGGATTAACACTCAAAAATACCTTCGTTCTCGGCTAACGACCGTATTGGACGATGAGGATGACTAAGGGCCTGAAAAAAGTGGTTACCACCATGAAAACGCAGTTTGTTGCAGTAAGCCCATCAACAACGTCTGAGTTTTTACCCATTCAGAGCAAACAAGAAATGCCAATTAAAATCCAAACGGAAATTCAGTTTCAAAAACTTCTTGAAACACCCAATATTCAGTCAATAAGTATCGAAATTGTTGCAAGTTATCACACAGTGCTTAATTACTTCTGAATGAAAACTCGTTTTTATTACACATAAAATATAATATAAATACACAGCCAAAATAATTAAGGGATAACTTTTTCTTTTAGACGTCAAAGAACCCAGATCAATCGAACAAAGTTCATATTATATCTCATGATTTGGTACCCAATGGAGATAGGATGCACTCAAACACTGAGAAAGACCAGCGATATCAAGCTCCGACTTAAGCCAAAACAGAATAAAATCTAGCATTTTTCTCAAGAGAAGTAACCCCCTTCCCCCTAATTTTTTCCCACAGTTAATGAGATATCCAAGTGAAACTTGGAAAGCGTTTATGGGGTTGCCTGATACTAAGTTCTAAGCAAATGATAATTTCGAGCTTGATTTTGCTACTTTTATTCTGTAATTTGGCATGTAGCCTCCGTAATTACGAAAAGACTGGATATGGTTATTTCAGCAGCCTATGCACCAACTAACCCGTACAGGTGCGTCCGTGCAAAGCACGGGTAACTGGCTAGCATTTCTATAATATCCTGATACAACATTGATCGGTGCTTCTGTGTAAGTATGCGTGTATAAATAAGTATAAAGTTGATTGGAAAAATCCTAATAAAGCCGTAATTAAGAAAGTTGTTTACTTTCCTTTAGTTGTTTTTGCTTTCCAACCATAATTAACGAAGTTGCTTTGCCCAGCACATTTGAAACAATCATTAAAAAGGAAGCTAATCATGGTGTTAATTATAGATCTTTGGATTATAGTTTCTCTCAATATTTACTCCGAAAGTAGCGGAAAAGTAGGTAGGTAGCTGTGTGAGCTAAACCCTGTTCGGTTCAACTTAGTAAGGAAACACAAATGAGATGTTTTAAAAACATAGTTTTGTAAAAATAATGGACTTGTTTTTTTCTTCTATCGGTACACGAATCTTGAGATGTAAATCAACAACTTTTGAGATGGAAGGGAGGGGGAGATGAAACAAATGTTTTCTCGTTCGAGTTCATAGGCTTATTCTTAAAATAATAAACCAAAATAGACCAGTTGGTCGCTTTACCAGGTTCTTCATGAAGATTGAAAAATTGGTTATCTAGTAGAATTTCAAACGATGAGACAAAAATCATTGCAAACGGTTCCAAAAGCAGTTTGTGATGATTAGACAATGACCGACATCAGTAACGACGCCGTCGTATTGTCGTCAAGGACAATTTTTAAAACTTTTACAGTAGTTTTAGTCGATTCTATGTGGCAAAAAGATTTTAAACAATTTCAAACTCGAGTTTGATGATTTGACAGTGATGACGACGGCCTATTGTCAAAAACTACTCTCAAAGATTTCATTTATAAGAAGCATTATGAATCAAAACTAATCCACTATTTGTATGTACGCCTATTATAATTATAATCCTTCATATCCCGCACCTTAAATCCTTTTTCATTTGCATTAGGTACCGTTCCCATACCCTCCAGTTTATTTTATTAAATTAATAAAATGTCCTCTACAACCAAACGAATATGGCTATACACTTCTTCCGCTATGCATCACGTTCCCGCGTGGTACACCGACCATTGTGTACAATAATAAATTATCATTTTCGATAGGAGTATTAGTTATTGACTGATTATTGCTTAGTTAGGTACCTTACCAATCCGTGTTTGTAGCGATAGTCACTCAACTTGGTTAGGTAAATGACAAAAAATAGCTCTTAACAACAGGAACAGACATTTTTGGCAATTGTTATTGTTGAAAGAAAATTCCAGATTCACAGCAATCACTACTCCATTTACTGGCAGTGGACCTGCATTTTATGTTGAGGGATATACCTACTCGTACCGACAGCTCAATAGTGTTGATAGCAGGTACGTTTGATCATTGATTCAAAAGGGATACTACGTGAACATAATATCTGGGTTCGCCGATAGCATCATTTACCGAACGCGTTGTACTTGGGACATTCGCGTGAGTTATGGGTCCTGTGACATGTACCGAGGCGTCAGATCGCTTGAATCAGGATATGACCGATTGTTTCCTCTCATCAATACATAAATACTAACGGCGAACCGAACAGACTAACCACTCAACTGGCAAACATTACCCTACCAATACAAATAAGTTATCGATCTATTTATTTTTAGACACACATCCGTGACGTGACATCACCAACCGCTCATTTTTAGAAGTGAAAAAAACTACAAAATAAGGGATATGCTGATCGACCCAAAACTCAGTAACTCGTCAATTGATTATGAAACATTTTCCATATTGCACATTGATAATCGGTAATGTATGATGTAACATAGGCCTTTACGAAGACAATTTCTTTTTCGAAAGCTCCGCGAAAGATGAGGAAGAGTTTTATTTGGCACCATTCCTGATAATCAATTAACGAGAAACTACAACATGACTGCGAAAATCACAAAGTTTGGAAAATATTATGTCCAGCATTCACATAAATTTTATATTTATTTGTTGTTTTATATATCCTGTGATCGTTACTAATGCATTTAAAAATCCTGAGTTATTTCTATTTGTTGTTCCAGGTACGTGAATACTCAGAGACAGTTGGAGTCAGGGTGGAAATGAGTGTATCATGGGTATGTAGAGGAGAAGTACCTATCTGTCACATGAGTCTCAACCATGGTATTTTTCTTTTTAGTTTTTGTGACATTTATGATAACAGAAATGTGGTAATTATTTATAGAGGTAATTGAGATGACACGACGGGTAGAAGAGACTTCACTTGTTGAAGTGAGTTAAACCAACTTTTCGACCTTCCTTTTAGCCAATACCTATTGGCTAGATTCATATAAAGGAGAAGGAGGACCATCTGTTGGACTACCTGAGACCCAATCATCAACTGCCATAATTGTAGGATCAAAATAGGATAGCAGGACATTAGTGAAATTGAGAAGACATTAAAAGTCGTGTAATACGATCTCGTTAGTGTTAATATGGTACCTAATTCAGCATAGTCACAGTGGATACGAACTAAATCACTCGCGACGAAGTTGTGGAAACCCATTCCAAAACGGAGGTTAGTGAAAAAACGTTGTCTACTTCCACGAAAAATAATTAGTCACAATGTTAAATCGATTCCGACGGTTAGGTCATCATCAGTAACAAACAATAACTTTATTTTCAAGCACTCTTTATTTTGCGTGGAAATATACGTTTTTTCACTAACTTCCGTTTTGTCACAGTTGACTACCCAATAGATCGATCAAGTTTGAAATAATTCTTGCCAGAAAATATACTTGCTCTAAACTACAAGTAAAATGACAAAACATGTGTTTAACATCGTTATGCACGTTGTAAGAGGTATCGCAGAAATCAGTTGGTTGATTAAACCGTTGGTTGGAAACCGTTGGTTGATTAGAGAAAAAAAGCAGTCATGCAGGTCCCTCCACCAATAAGTTGTATCCCGTATTTAATACAATTGTTTTCAAACTGTTCAAAAGGAGCTATGTTGGAAATTTCAGCACCGTAGTCCAATCAGGACAGAATTCAGCCTATGATGTCCCTCAGACAAACCTTCTTGACTTGTACTTGTAAATGTATCCTACTTGTTCCAGAAGCGTTCTATTTCAAATTTCATCATTTTAGGCCGATCGGGAAAGAAATTAGCATCCCAGGCCCTTCAGCTGATCAGTGAGTCTTCGTGCTTCGTATTTAATTTTGAAGTGTTCCAAAATGAGCTCCGTCTTAAATTTCAGCACTGTCAGTGGATTAAAAAAGGAATCAGCTTAAGGTTCCCACACCTGATCAGAGTCCCTCCACGATTTGTAATTATTCAACACACTCAAATTAATATTTAAATTATTGAGTAACGAATAGAACTGCACCCGGCCATCAGTGCCCGAGAAGGAAACAAGCACTTGTGGGTGAGTATGGCCGGCAGATAGGAGGACTGGTGTGGGAGGCATACCGTAGGGCCATTGCCTTCTATGTTATACTCGTGCAGGGAATTAACAATGCTTCCTAATTTTGGGGGTGCTATTCCCTTGCGCGGTCTACATAGGGTTAATTTACTTACTGAAATATATTATATTATTTGCAATTAGGGTTTTTATGTGCGGATATTTTCTACAGTCACTACACCGCAATGGAGACGCAATGATGATCTGATGATGAGAGGTTTTAATATAAGCGATTCACTTTCGGGGTCGTAACACGTTTCTTTCCCCGTTTATAGACGAACGGCCTTTTTTCCTTGCTGCATGTTGCCTGCTCGTCTAGCTTCAATCATTCTAGGTTATACTATTTTTTTCATATCCAAGAACTGTTTCGTATAATAAACTGATTCGTTATACGGTGAGGTCTTGCATTTGGAAAAACATTGTGAGATGAGAGTTTTCATCCTCAATATTTCGAACCATATACGCACTAGTTTCATCGAGGGTGTTAATTCGAGTCCGAATCATGGCCCACTCTTTGGTCGCGAGCAATGTCCTTAGGTTCGACTTCTCATCCAAGAACCGTTTGAAAATGCAGATGATTTTATGCATTACCCACTTCTTCGTAATTTTCTTCAGAATCCAATTCAGCATCGCCAGGAATGTTGTAGATAATTACATTGATTAGTTTACTTCTCTTTATGAGCAGTTCTATATTTTTGTCAAATTGTTTCTTTCCAAATTCAAACGACTTGATCTTATCTTCGAATATCATAATCTTATAGCTCCCATGATTTCCAAGGTGTTATGAAACTGGTTAAATCTGCAGTTCAACTAGTCAAAGCTTTCGAGAATTATTCTCTTTATCTCAAAACTGCAGACTAGCGATCTCCCCTGCTGATCTACGCTGGATTTGAGGTTGGCGATTTAAACTATTGACAACACTTGATAATAGCTTGCCCAAGCTTGCGGAGAAAACAATAATCCTCTCAGAAAATATCTTTGATAATGAATTGTCCGGGGAATTTTTTGCACCAATTAGAATTTCATATCATTTTTCCTCACGAGAATTATGGAAATGGAACTTCATACAAAGTGATTCAAAAAATTCACACAATATTGATGCTACTCCCCATAAAATTACCATGGAGAACTCGAAAAAAAAGTATTATAATTAATTTAGTATGACTTCATACCAGTCGGATATGAAGTGGTGATTAATTTAATTTAGCGTAGGTTTGAAATGCTAAACTCATGTTATATGAATCTATCAAAATCCAGACGGGGAAAACAAAGTTTGGAATGTCTGATGTACAAGGGAAGGTTTGAAATCAAGGATGTTCGAACTAGTGTTGTTTCTAACGCGGGTCGTATTCTTTTCTATCTAAGTTGTCAGTCCGTGTTTGACAAACCTTCGGTATATCTATATGACTTTCTAATCCTCGTTTCGTAGTGATATTGATCTTAATTGGTGTCATATCAACTGAATTATAGTCAGTGCCGAAAAAAACCAGCACCAACTTGGATTTCTCTGAAATATTTTCCAAGTAGGTAGTACGGCATAATTCTCAATTTTCTTTCCTCATTTCTCCTTTTTCGCCGTCCATTCAAGCAATTCAACTGTCAGACCTCGGCTTTCTTACCTTTCCATCACATTTTTTCTCCGCGTCTCTCCATTTCCGGCCGGAATTTTCTCCCTATGTGGAGGTAGTTGTGCATGATTGCGCTACGTCGCGAAAACGGGCACCAGCGATGTTTCATTCCGCTTATTTCACGTCGCCAAACCGCAATGTAGAAAATGCTTTCCACGGGAGCTGAAACGAGCTTGGGATTTCCGAGATTCGCATTAAAAAGAGAGCACTTCTTGGAAATTCCTTTGAAGGCTTAACTACCTACCTTCCGACTTTGTGTCACGGTCTCTTTGCTAAGTTCTATCAGTACTTACCAATGACGAAGAGGTTTTGTAGCGAACAGCGCTGTTAGGGTGAGGGTTTGTCATTCAAAGGCCTTTCTGTAATTAATTTCGGGAGAGAATCTGTAAAATATGATACTTACGATTCCCTCTCACTATTCTGCATGATTTCCGTTTGCCTATTACTACTTGCTGCTAGACCACGATAGAGGGGACTTGATTCAAATAGAAGCCAGATAATAAATCTATTTGACAATATTTTACAGATGTAGCAATAAAATACTGGATATGAGTATTTGAAACATGTGTTTTTTGGCTCGCTTATACATTCACATGAAAAGTTACATAGTATTAATGATTTTCAAAGTCATAGCATACCACCTTTTTGAGTTTTGCTACATAGAAATGTGTCTTTACTGCATGGCTCAAATTACGGATATGCCAAGAGTACAGAACGGAGTTTTGATATCAAATTACAGATAGTTTGGGATTCACATAAAACTACAAAGCGGTACGAATGTAAACTTCCATGGATCATTGAACTCAGCGTTAATTCGGAGCTTAGCAAATGACCCTGGTACGCTTATCAAGGTCTGCTTAGAGCAGATTTATACTTTAATCTGCGTTATGCTCTTTCAATCATTGACTTTTAATTATTTATAGACATGAACATTTTTTTTTTTTTACCTTTACTTTTCACTTATATGATCTTTACTATTTCGCATTTGATTTTCAAGTTTTAAACTCCCTATTGAAACCCTAGTCCCTGGGGCGTTGGTGGAATAATACAAATTTAATTAAGGGTATCTGTCCTTTCTATTTCTAAACGTTTAAAATTTGGTTTTAACCATCTACGAAAACAGTCCAGTGCAAACATTTCCTTTAGAAAGAGTAGGTATTTAATTAGGTATAGGATGTTTTACTTTTTTATAATAACTGAAACTAAATAATTCATTACAAAAATAATAAATAAATAAAAGGTAGACGTAGTTATTGAATATATCCTGTCGTATGATTTTTTTTTTTTTTTTTCAAAGGCTACTTTTTACTATAGATGAATGCTTCCATCACAAAATCCGGGGGGAAGGAATGAGGGGGGGGGGGGGGTTAACTGTCCTGCTTTACTGGAGAAAATTAGCATCTGTGTCCCTCGGTACTGTCTTTCACTCATTCTCCTCTCGGTCCCTTTCGCTCCAACCTGAGGAATGGGACCATGAACCATCTCGCTCGTGAGATGAATCTGCTTAGTTCTCCAATGTTAAAAATGTCAATGTTTTCTTCCAATTGTATTCAGTCATTTAACAAAATTGTAAACAGTTTGCCAAAATAAGTACTAAATTTCGTGACGTTCTCTAATTTCACTCTCTCCGTATTTTTCGCATGTTTTGTTTAATGTTATTAATCTTTTTAAATTATTCTACTCCTTATTTTATGTGGAGGATCCGTCCAGCTGATGGACCACGCTAGACCGGTTATTCCGTGCTGCAATGAGAAGAAGACGAATGATTCAGTTACATATTCATTTTACAGCAAGAAATAAGGTATATAAATGTATATAAAGAAATAAGGTAAGAAAAAAATTCACGGAAGAATGTTATAGATATCGGTTACTTCTACCCGAGAAACAAGGTGTGGAAGGAGCCAACCCGGGTGACCAGACAGAAAATATTGTTACGTATTTTTGGGGACACCTGCTTCTTAACACACTTTTCCACTCGCGGTTAGTGAGCCATAATACCGGCCGAGCTCTCACTCACTATAAAGCCAAATTTCTGCTCCAAATTGTTTCCACGTATGCCAAACCTTTCCTTTCTGAACTCACGGGGCTTCGCGTTTCAGGTGCGGAATCCTCCTAACTTTTCTTCACTGGATTCTGCCTTATGGGGTAAATTTACCCATAATTTCGTGTGCCAAGGGTTTATTACGGTCAACATTTTTCGCCTTCGTTCCGGTTGTCCTCAAAAATTTTACTTCGTGGGGTCCTTCATTACGGGGTAAAATCATTCACTGTTTTGTCCAGTACAAAACGTCCGAAAACTAGGGTAGTTTTCAGTCAAGGTTCTAAGGACCTAATCACGTATACTGTTTCAATTTCGAATTTATTCGCTATAGCCTTGTAGCAAAATCACCATCATACCTCACCTAATATCAGAAATATATTAAATATCGAAGAATATATAAAACTTTCTCCTTACGAAGGTGTGGGGATACATTTATGAAACTCATAAAGACAAAATAATTATGTTACAATTTAATTTTTTTAAAGTACATATTTTTTAAATATAATTCCAAGATCGGACTTTCAAAGGTGTGAAAGCAATCATTGTAAAACTCCTATCCTATGCTTACGTAGGTAAAAGTGACCCAGTGGAAGTGAGAGTGTGAAGTGTCGTTGTGGGAAGAACCCGGATACCCTAAAAACCCTAATTTTATTACACTCTCGCCACACGCCCTTGATTTAATTTTCATAATCAACCGCTTGCCTCCAAACTTTTAATGCAAAAGTTTCTTCCTCTGTAAACTGCCTCGTGGGATGATTTAAAGGAGTTTCACTTTTTGTTTCAAGTTTTATTCAACATTCCACACAACAACCTACCTTCCTCCGTTCTCTATAATGAAATAGAGTTTCAAATGTTTATTCTTGACACTTACTGATAATTTTAAAACCACTGGTCAATAAAGGGACAAGAAAATGTTGTTGAGATATCTCTGCTTTATTTTCTGCATTACTTTGCTGGAAAAAAGAGCAGCATTTAGATTTTGAAAGTTACCATCAATTCACTGGTTCTTGGTCATCAATAAATAGCAAACCTTGGAAAAAATGGTCTGCCAAACCCCCACTTCCTCCGACCTCAAGTTCATGAGAAATATGTATTGGAAAATGATTGCGTTGACTATACCTATATTTCCTAGGATACCCAGACCCTAACTCAATCGTTCTTTACTAGATATTTTATATTAACGAGATATTTGTTTCCACGTTCAATCATTCTGTTGCTAGGGAAGTGCAACTCCCCTAGTTATCGTTCTGCGATATTCGTTCGCCACTTGTTGGAAACCTTTAAATTAATCACAAAATATCATGATCCTAAGCCGCTGTAGTGTCAAAGGAAGCTAATTTGTAGAATCAATTTATTAACTAATAGAGCTTCGTAAACATAATGGCAATTTTGTCTTGTTTTTCTCCTTAAAATAATTTTTGTAGGTGCCTGATAGTAGCCTAGTGATGCTAAAATAATATAAAGTGATGTAATAATAGTATGGCTAAAGCGTGTGCATGTTTTCAATAATATAAGCCGACAGGTTTAAGTAACTAGCAGCCGGGGAGTCAAGGGAGGCGGAGCTCCCTTGCGAGGCCCGAAGGGAAAAGTTTTTTAAAATATGACAGCCAAATGGTGAAAATATTAATGTGGAACATGATTTGGAATCATAGTTTACTCAGCTGGTCAGATTCGTTCCCATATTTCCCAACCTACTACTAGTCAAAACAATACCTTATTTTGGGATTTAGGATTTTAGGTTGAGTACTAAATATGATTGAGGCAAAATTACAATATTGATCAGCAAATATGACCATGAAAAATATGATTTTTTGTGATAAGGAAACTAGAAGGAGAAATTATAACCATTGCTAACTACAGAATATATTACGAGCTTCCCAACAAGTGATGAAAGATTTTTGTGGGTCCCGAATTGAATACGTGGTATTATCCTAGCAACAAATAGGTTTTGCTGGTTGTAATCACACATGATTTTTCTAAAGGTTTTCTTACATTTACATCGATGTTTAAGCAGATCCATTGTTAAAATTGACCAGCGAAGCCTTATTTATGATCGTTACTACTAGTTCATGTCTTAAATGCCGTACATGGAACTCCTCATCAACCAACGAGCACCTCAGCAAAGAGCAGGGATAGTGCTCAGTGCTTCTGATCTATGACCCAATCAAGTTACGTTGGTTAGTTTCAGCTTAGCAGTCTACCCACACACACTGTCATAAAACCGAATCTGCTGTAATCATTTCCAAAGGTGAAAGTTTGTTTGGACCCAGCGGAGAGCCCTTGATAGGCACAAGCGGCCTCGTTACCATTAACGCGACAAAATGTAAAGTTATAATGAAGATTTTGCTAAAGCTCGAACCCTATGGGGTCAGAAATTCTGTAAGATTAACCAAGAGACACGTGCTACATAGGTCAGTCGCCTAATCGAAACTGGATCAGTAAGGACGGAAGAACTGAAAATGACTTGCAGGTACAATGGGAATGAAATGTATATTTGTAGTTGAAGAGCCACTGGTTTCTGAGCTTGTCTCAGAAGTGATTTCTAGGAGTTCCTACATTATGTCATCTCATATAAATCATTCATAAATGAAAATCTCGCGATCAATTTCGAACATCTATAGGATCCTGATAAGATTGAAGGTACCTGAGCCTTAAGCTTATTTCATTTGCTAAAGTACTTGCAACCACCACTAAATTGTAAACAAGTTCGGAAGTAACAAGGAATTTTAATGAGAGTAGGTTATCAAAATCGAGGTCATTCATGGGATGGGGGGATAAATTGGGGAGGACGAGATTTTTGATAACATGTTCGTATGGGGTATTGTTTTCAAAGTAATTTACTTTTGTAAATTAAAATATTAAATAAAATAAAAATTTAAATTAAGAGTAAATTAAAATAAAATTAACGTTTGTAAATTATTTACAAAAGTTCATAAACTTACTTTTGTAAATAATAATAATACCTTATAATGCAGAGGCTTATGCAATCTGACAAACTTCTGTTTCTAAATCACCGTTCTACAACTATCCGCGTTGGACTTCGAAAGTGGTCGGGCTGCGGAACCGGTAATCTCCACAGATAAGATCCAGCGGTAGAATTAGCATACGCATAGCGGAGAGTGGGTGTTAAAGGCAGACGAGTATTGGCCAAGAGGAGTTGAGCTTGGTAAGGGTGAGTGAGATGGAGAGAAGGCAAATATCGCTAAGAGAATCAGGACTGTGTTGCTATCACGGATTTTGTCCAATGGTAGCGATGAAACCATTCAACAATCCTTGTTATCTGTAGAGCCTTTAATAGGACGCTTTTAGAGGAAGATTTGGTCAACAAAGCTTAGCAGAAAAGTAGCTGGTGTGATCTTGATTCTCTATGTGTTTCTTATGAGTTAAAAAGTTCAACTTACTCCTAGTGACATTATTGATTAGTGCTCTGATGACTATATTGGTGCCATCACATACCTTCCTCCTCCCATGTGTATGAAAACAAAGCTTTGGCTACCAGACAATATGGAACGCATTTCATCAAAAATCTTCAGTAAATGAATTATGTTCACGCCAAGAGCTAGAATCTCTTAGTTATCGGTCGATCAGCCGTATGTAGTTTGGCAGGTTTTTTATAACTACGGAACATATACAGGGTGTTTCATAAGTAATAAACCACCCTTTTATTTCCGTTGTTTGTGGAGAAATCAAAAAACTTGTCGAAGCAACCTCCCCTTAATTTTTTGCAAAGAATTCAACCATCGCATTTTCGCGCATCGCGCACTTGCGCAAATGCGCGCTGCGCGCATCAACTTTGTTTTTTCAAATGTGACCCCCCCCCATTTTTTATTACAGATTCGGATTCTACATCAAATTTTATGAACATTTTACTTCGACGGCTTTTTTTTTGGACGCACTCAGGAGCGTCCAGAAGCGCTCAAAGTTTGCCTACTCGCGTTTGCGTGCAATTTCGATATGACGGTAAACCCACAGTGGGGCTCATGATCCTGGCCAACTTGATTTTAATTGGTTCCTTTGTAATAAATTTGGGTCTTTTCTGAGTTCGGTGCCTGGTAGGTACCTACTCAAATTATGCATTAGCTGCATGTTGGATTTGGAAAGAATCAGTTCGATCCGATGCGATTTATTTTTCCTCACCTACAATCCCGAACCTTGCCACCAATTCTGTACCTCAGAGGTCGATTATCGTAAGTGACATTTTGGCGATTTTACAGGAGAGCCAAAAGAAGTTGTGGGCACACCTATTTTGATCCCTATGGCCCATTCTGATGACTTTATCATGCTCAAATTAATTAATTTGAGCATGATAAAGTCATCAGAATGGGCCATAGGGATCAAAATAGGTGTGCCCACAACTTCTTTTGGCTCTCCTGTAAAATCGCCAAAATGTCACTTACGATAATCGACCTCTGAGGTACAGAATTGATCAGCAACTTGTCCTCCGAACTGTACGACGTTTCCGTCAAACAGGTTCTGTGGCGGTTCTACGCAAACCAGGTCGACCTCGGACAGCGCTTTCAGCCAATATTGAGTTGGATGTGCTGTTGTACACCGAGGAAAATCCGAATTCATCCACTCGGCAGACGGCTCGGATCTTCGGAACGTCCGCTACCACCGTCCATCGGATTCTTCGCCACTACGGCCGCAAGCCATATCGGTGCCACCTAGTGCATGGGCAACGTGATGGGGACGAAGAGAGGCGCCTCACGTTTCTAGCTCACATGGAGGTGCTGTGGGGAGAAATACCGAACATTCATTCCGTGGTGTTGTGGACAGATGAGTCGACTTTCACGAACAACGGACTGTTCAACCGATGGAATTTCCGCACGTGGGCCACAGAGAACCCCAGGGTGTCCTTCAGCACTAGACATCAGGTGCGTTTCACTGTTAACGTGTGGTGTGGTTTGATTGGCAACCAGCTTATTGGGCCACATTTCATCACTGGTGGCACTCTCAACGGAGAGCGGTATCTCGAATTCCTTCAGGAAATCCTTCCTGGGTTATTGGAGGAGGTTCCGCTTGCCACCAGGGAAGTGATGTGGCTTCAACATGACGGTTGCCCAGCACACAGCACACGAGCAGTAACTCATTTTTTAAACTCTCGATACCAAGCAAGGTGGATCGGTCATCGCAGCTCAATCCCATGGCCAGCCCGTTCTCCTGATTTGACCCCATTGGATTACTTCCTTTGGGGTTACTTGAAAAACGTGGTGTACGCGGCCGACCGTCCTCAAATTGCTAGTGCAGAGGATCTCCAGCAGAGGATCACGGAAGCCTGCGCGTCTGTGTCGCCTCTTTCCATTGCGGACGCCCTTAACTCTGGGTGGCTGAGAAGAGCGGAGGCCTGTATTCAGGAGAATGGAGGACCGCTCGAACGGATATTGTAAATTTTATTGTATTTTATTTATTTATTTTCAAAGATTTTTACAGCGCTGGCATCTTTTCCCCGTCACAGAGGATTTGATTTATTTTTGAATTTGAAGGACTTTAATTATTTTATGAAAATTCCCAACCCGCCAGCCAAGAAGAAGCATTTATTTTTAAACCCGCCGCAGCCGGTTCCAAGCCCGTGTTTCCAAAGGGTGAGGAAAAATAAATCGCTTAGCGTCGACCTGATTGATTCCAAATCCAACATGCAGTTTGAGTCCCAGGTACCGGAATCACCGTTATTGATAAAAAGTAGCGCAAAAAAAGAATTATAACACTTTTTTCAGCCACTTTTCTTAGAAAAACCAACAAAAATACAGAAAAGTAACATCTCCACGTGATTCATCTTGAAAAAATAGCCCAGGATCATGAGCCCCACTGTGGGTTTACCGTCATATCGAAATTGCGCGCAAACGCGAGTAGGCAAACTTTGAGCGCTTCTGGACGCTCCTGGGTGCGTCCAAAAAAAAGCCGTTGAAGTAAAATGTTCATAAAATTTGACGTAGAATCCGAATCTGCAATAAAAAATGGGGAATTCCATTTGAAAAAACAAAGTTGATGCGCGCAGCGCGCATTTGCGCAAGTGCGCGATGCGCAAAAATGGGATGGTTGAATTCTTTGCAAAAAATTAAGGAGAGGTTGCTTCGACAAGTTTTTTGATTTCTCCACAAACAACGGAAATAAAAGGGTGGTTTATTACTTATGAAACACCCTGTATATTTATTATATATACATATATAATGGCGAATGATGGTCCTCAAATTCAGACACCACTTTCAGTCGCATGCATCCCTGCTGGGATTCGTTACATCGCTGCCCTCAGAGACCACTCAGATAATCATGGAGGTTTCTCGCAGTATCGATCCAAAAGTTCAACGTCATTATGCGATTAGTAGAGGAATTAACCTCCATAGCTTTTTCAGCTGATCAGTGTGGTCCCGCACTCTGGATTTATATTCCATCTGTCAGGGAGAAGTAGCTTTACCTTGTGAAACAATTTACAATAATGATTGTATCTACGGGGAGATCTTCCAAACTGCTAAGTAATAAAAATCTATATCCTTAAAAATTAAATTATGTTTGTTTGTTTGTCCTTCATGCGCGACCACAAGTATGAACCAATTTTGATGCTGTTTTTAACAGGATGTCCTTTGAGAACCAAAAAGAAAGACAGGCTACATAGAAATCACGCAACTCATTCCTCTCAGCCCCAAAATCACCATTTTATTGAAAAACCGTGTTTGCTTCTTGCCTCATCCTAAATGCCTCACTTTTTCAACAACTACTGACTCTCTTCGATAATTTTGTTAGGCCGATGCAACAATTACTTTTTTGTTATAAACAATTTATGTTTCAGCCGTAAAGGACTTTCGATGGCCAATTCAACGATACCAAAACGATTTTGGTGGGTTGAGCCGTGCATTTTCTATTCGTAAAGATAGATAATCAAATTGATATTGAAAAAGCTTTATTAACTGCAACAATTTTGGTTGGAAAGTGCCTTAACGCAGCTGACATTATATGGAGGTTCAAGAAACGGGGACGCTGTTACCAGTACCATTTGCAAGAGAAAAAAAAGCATTATTTATGAGACGAGTTCAATGTCGTGTTCTAACCCAATTAGCAGACCTAGTGAGCTAAATTCTCTCCTATTCACCCTGGGAATTTGAAATTTGATAGGGAGCCTCTCTGGGACATCGAAAAACGAATAAAATGATGGGCCTCTTCCTGATCAGCTGATTGAGCTAATTTCTTTCCTTTTCGCCCAAGATATGTGATATTGAGGTCACTTTTCACGACTTTTCACGTCTGACATATCTTTCAATGTCTCCAAAATGTTGGACAATAGGTCAGCAGAAACTAATTCAAATACTCCTTCTACAAGTGTTTTAATAGTGTCTGTTAAAAGGGAATTGGGAGGAATTGAAGAGCTAGGGAAAAAGCATAGGATTAAGAGGTATCGTTTACAAAATTAATTGCACCATTATGAATCAAAGTTATAATCCCTTACACACCCGTATTCACCTTCTATAAGTAAGAACTACTTTGCTATTTATTTTCAACGTTTTATTCGCTTCAACTGGGTAAATTATAAGTTTTAATAAATGAATTATTTTTATGTTTGTAACCATGACTGTTCAAACAATATGTTAGGCGGGACAAAGGCGCAAACACACAGATACAGTTAAATAAATTAATAAATAAACGTATATATATATATATATATATATATATATATATATATATATATATATATATATATTATTTTGAGATATTTATTACAGATGGTTGGAAAATATAGGAAACACATAAATATAACTTACAAAATTGAGAGAATATTTCGCCGTTTCGGCGTCGTCAGCTCTAGTTTGACGACTAGAGTGTGACTAGAGCTGACGGCGAAATATTCTCTCAATTTTGTAAGTTACATTTATGTGTTTCCTATATTTTCAAAAAATCTGTAATACCTCAGATTAATATTACACGCGAGTGTTCTCATCCTTCATCAAAACTATATATAGTATGTTGATTTGATGTTGGGTTTGATCTGAGGTTCAGTCAGTAATATCAGGTTTCATTATGCCATAAATTCGGTTTATTTATAAATCTTCATCATGAAACAACAATACTAGCGCATGAAATAGGAATAAACCTTAGGAAACTAGCCAACAAAAGGAATGATAAAATTTTATAAAAAAATTGTAGAAGTGCCAACGTTCCTCCAGCACACATAATCGATGACATAAAATGTACCTACCCTCTTTTATGATCCCACCACCCTTGCTATAGAGGTATAGAGTGCAATCTATTGTCATCAAAAATCAAAGTATGCCCATGAGAACTTGAAAAATTACAAAGAAGTCAAAGTAAAGCTAAAGTTGAATTCAATGATATTGTATCCCCGGCTATTCATAACAAATTCATTAGCCAACAAAATAGTGTACCAAACATTGTTCAATGCAGCAAAAAATGTTAAATGAAGAAATTTTAACAGAGAAATAGCATTGTGTACGGAAGCCTCGAGACTCACTTCTCCTCCCCAGCCTTACCTCCCCCCGGCTGTGATTGCCGATTTAAGGTTTCGGTGCCAAACTTAGACGATTCCGTTTGCTTTTGGGTGATATTCTGATGCACGGAGAAGTTTAATGCCAAGAATATTTGCTAAAGCGTTAAAAAGGGAGTTCCCAAATTGGGTTCCCTGTCGAAGGTAATGCGTAGGTGTATTTAATACCGGCTAAACCAGGTAGAGATTAACGCTGCTGCTATAGTGTGCGTTTCAATATATGCTTTCGGGATAGCTTCTGGCCGCCTAGTTGCTCGGTCAGTGATTGTAAGGAGATACCGTTTTCCATGTGATGGGGGAAGGGGACCTACTATGTCTATGTGTGTGTGTTCAAACTTTTCTGCGTCTGGGAAAAGAATTGGAGGACGAACGGATGGGATATTAACTTTTGAAGTTTGGCAGCCAAGGCAGGATTTTACGAAAAGCTCAATATCTGTGTCATTTGGGGCCAGAATACTTTGGATGGGTTTAGTTTGCGAGATACACGGATACCGGAATGAGTTGTATCAAGATATATTTTAAAATATGTGGGTTTTAGGGATTCCGGGATGTATGGGCGGGAGCTGTGTCCTTTTATTTCATACCAAACTGGAACACCATCGGATATTCTTTGTTCGAAGTGTTTGTAAGATGTGCACGGAATTTCATGAACGTTACTCTGCAATTTACTATCTTTTTGTTGGTGTTCATATTGCTCACAGAACGGCGGGGACGTCTGAATTTCACAGATTCTGGATAATTCGTTTGGAGCTGTGTTATCTATTCCTGATCCGTGTAGAGTGGAAGTTGTTAATTCACTAATAAAAGAGAGTTGGCTCTTCGAATACATACAATTTTTCCATTCATTTTGATCGCGTCGACTAATGGTTTGTGGTCAGTTTTGGCCGAGAATATTTTGCCTTCCAGTAGAGGTTTGAGGGCATCTGATACTTTCAAATATAGCCAGTAATTCCCTGTCAAAAGTGGAAAATTTACGTTGGGACGGAGTCAGAGCTTTTGAAAAAAATTCGAGGGGTCGTTTTGTGAGTTCACAAGTTGGAACGTACCCCCCATCGCGTAGTCACTGGCGTCTGTGGCTAGCTACAGAGGGCATAAGGGATGGGGGTGATATAGTAGTGTTGCAATTGTTAGGGCTGATTTGCAATTTGAAAAGACTAAGCTTAATTCTGGAGTCCATTTAATGAAAGTTTTGTCTCTTTTTTTACTGTGGCCGAATAGTGCAGACAACATCCGCTGTTCGTGCTCAGCGTGGGGAATTTCACGTCTATAAAAATTGATCTTGCCTAAAAAACGACGTAACTCACAAATTGTTTCGGGTTCCGGGAAATCAGAAATAATTTTTACGACTGCCGGGAGTGGGGTTATGCCATAAGAATCGACTGTATGACCCAGAAATGATACTGAGGGTTGCCCTATGACACATTTTGTAAGATTCGTTGAAGACCGAATTCTAAAAATTAACAAAGCGGAGGTGTTCAAAATGTTCCTGTTCTGAGGAGGAAGCAAGGGGTACGTCATCTAAATAGCAAAATGCAAATTCGACTTGAGCCAAAATGGTATCCATGAATCATTGGTAAGTTTGTGGACATTTCGTTTCGTATATTCGTAGAGCCCAAATGGGGTAAATATAGCTGTTTTAGAAATGTCTTCCTCGCGAACTGGAATGTGGTGAAAAGCATGGGTTATATTTAAGATTGAGAAAACTGTTTTACCATGTAATAGTGTGTTAAAATCTCGTAAATGCGGGACGCCGTGATTGTCATCTAACGTTATTAAATTTAGTCGACGGTAGTAAACCATTAGGACGAATGTCCCCATGAGTTTTTTTTACAACTTGGAGTGGAGAAGACCATGGGGGTTTAGAAGGTCAGAAAACCCCCATTTTGATTGATTGTTGACTTTTGTTTTCATCAAATATTCCGGGTTTTTCTTCAAATATAACTAGCCTTTGATTTAATAGGAGGGCCTTTGGTGATGATAAAATGTTCAATTCCGAAGAGTTTATATTTTTGAGTGTCTGAAGGTCCCCAGTTTTTTAAATCGTTGTCAATAAGAGATTTGTATGGGGAGTCTTGTGAGATATTGCTAATTGTGTTAGTCACGAACTGTTCTTCAGTGAATTTAAAGGACTTGCTGGGAGAGTGGTGGAAAAGGGTGGAATTTGGTATTATAACTGAAAGTTGATTGTCTGAAAGGGAATCTATACCTAAAATGGGTTTGGGCACATCTGCAACTATAAAAGTGTGAGAAAAATTAGTCTTATATCATTTGTAGTAGGATATTGTACGATACCAAAAGTTTTTATGACTGATCCATTTGTAGCGAAGAGTGGGCCATCGAAGCTGGAGGCTTTCCTTTGAAGGTGTCGGTTCGGAAATAGAGATGGTTGTATCTACATTCGATGGAAAATGTGACTAAAATTTACTATAGCATACCATAGTTTCACAATAAATAATATCAGTCATTAGAACGATTAAAACGTTCTGTGTTTTGAACAAAATAATTGGTAAAAATGAATTAAGTGTCTTTCCTATTTACTTTCTTAGCGTGTGGGCGATGAGGGATTGGTCAGAGAAAGGAAGACAGTCGGACTAACTGGCCTTTGACTGCTTTTATTTTTAAACTCCATAATAACTCTGTTGACAACAACTCATTTGTTTGTTGTTGTTTGTTGCTTCTAGATTTGAAAAACCAAACTACATTCCTGACCGGTAATATCAATGTCAATATGACAAATGCAATTCACAGAATTCCGATCCAGAATGCTTTTGAGCCCCGCGAAACAACATTTCCCGGCGATCCTGGAAAGAGGGCATTGGCGACCATCGGACCCACAGTTCGATGTTTGTTGACAGTTGTGCGTGGTTGGCTGTCAAACTAGTTGACATCGGTCTCCGTAGATTATTATAGAAGCGTTCAGAGCTGGTTGCTAGGACACAGGGAGGGTTCACAGAGTGGTGGTGTTCTGTTAGCTCCCAATTATATTATGATGTCCGTGCCAACATAAATAAACGGATTTGATGTAATCAACGCTAAATAAAAGTAGGTGGTGTATTGTAGCGGATGCAATGTGATCACAATAAAAATGAATCAAATGTAACTTAAATTGAAAATTCCTACTCGCATTTGCGTTTTGGCCGTCCAGAACCATTTTTTCCAGCAATGATCCCGCTGATCCCTTCAATGGGCAAAGTTAAATTTGCATACAGTTTAATATTTTCAGGGAATATGTCAGTCAGAGTCAATATGACTATTTGTAAATCTTATCGCTGCCGAATCAATATATCAACCCCTACGATGTACATCTTTGAATATCTTGTTCAAATACAAAGCATTAATTATTCAAATTTGTTCCTCTTCTGATTATAATCTCTTATATTACCCAGTGTGAGTTGCATTGTACCTACTAATTTCTCTGAATCTGTGTGCATAGACCTCATCTTTGCATTTTTATATGAGGAGCTTCAATGTATTCCTATATTTTATGTATTTCTGTTTGGAGAGCTGTGTTAAATAGTTGCCGTTTGAGTTTTTTTTTTTTTTTTACTATTTTTTCCTGAATTTAACTATTCCAGCGGTGATCCAAGGAGTTAATTTAACCCGACCTAAAGGACGCTTGAATTGAAAGGTTGCAGAACTAGTGCAAGGTTAAACACCTTCTGCTTCTAATTTAGCAGATTCGTTCACATCTGATACCTCGTAAATCGCGTCCCAATCGTCATGGACGCATGGACGCATGGATCGCCATGGAAAAATAGTCAGTTATTCCACTCTCAATTATACCGGCTATACATATATTTTCACTAACGCGGGTGAAGTGGACCTATTGTTACCCAGAGTTGCTAAAAATGTAATTGCAATTACCATTACCTTTTCCACTTACTTCAGGTAAAAAGTAATTGCAATTAGGTACCATTACCATTCCAGAAATGGGAATGGTTTGAAGCAATTACTTATTCCAATTACATACTATGGTAATGGTTTTTTCAATTACCATTACTTGTTATGATGAAAGTAATGGGTCCTTTCAAAAACCCATTACAGAAAAGGTAATGGGTAATGGGGATGGAATTTATCCCATTCCCATTACAGGAACGTTTGTGCTCACACACCACGGGAGGGTGTGAATGTGTGTGCTTGCGTGCGTTTTGCGCTCTGGGAATCATCCAGCATTAAATAATAATATGTATCATCCATAATTTAATACGTGATATACAATATCTCATACCTATATATTTATATACCTACATTATATAGGTATATATATATATATATATATATATATATATATATATATATATATATATTTGTACAAGTTGATGCCACGTTCGACCAGTGCTTTGGGGTGAAAGTTTTAAGAAAGTTGCCAGATACGGCTAATGATAGATTGCTCCAGCAATCCGAAAGAGCTCACAGATTAATACTTGGAGCAAATCGACCACCTGGCCTCAATCTAAACGATTAACTCAAGGTATCGAACACTACAAAAATTAATAATCGTTTCAGCCAGCATCTTAGCCTTGGATACGAGTTTTTCCCAAGCAATCAGGACGCAAGAAAACAATCATTTCTCCTACTATATTCTATATCTGTGACCAAGATTTTCATCGAAATATTAGATTTTCCATTCTTTCATCTTTTATCTGTGAAATGTCTTTCCTAAATTACTAATCATTCATATATATATATATATGTATATATATATATATATATATATATATATATATATATATATATATATATATATATATATATATATATATATATATATATATATATATACTTCCACAGTCTTACCGCGCAGGTTACCAGATCCAGTATTACGGCGCTGACGCGATAATACTGCGTTTGTATCACACCGGTCTTTTATATACGTTTAACACCAGTTACAGGATTGTCGCGTCAAGTTGTCCTCCTATGGCTGGCGCTTGAGAGTTCCTCTTTTCATCAAAATAAACAGGATCGTCCCTCTTATTTCATCATTTAAAATGTGAGAAAAATAGTGTCCAATGGGTAAAAAATCCGAGGAATCTGATTTTCAAGGTCTCGTCGCGCGGCGCGTCTCATGGAGGGGGTAATTCCGAAACTTTTCTTATTTTGCCATTTAAAATGTGAGAAAAATAGTTTCTAATAGGTAAAAAATCCGAGGAATCCGATTTTCTAGGTCTCGTCGCACGGCGCGTCTCATGGAGGGGGTAATTCCAACACATTTCTTATTTTGCCATTTAAATTGTGAGAAAAATAGTTTCTAATAGGTAAAAAATCCGAGGAATCCGATTTTCTAGGTCTCGTTGCACGGCGCGTCTCATGGAGGGGGTAATTCCGAAACATTTCTTATTTTGCCATTTAAAATGTGAGAAAAATAGTTTCTAATAGGTAAAAAATCCGAGGAATCCGATTTTCTAGGTCTCGTCGCACGGCGCGTCTCATGGAGGGGGTAATTCCGAAACATTTCTTATTTTGCCATTTAAAATGTGAGAAAAATAGTTTCTAATAGGTAAAAAATCCGAGGAATCCGATTTTCTAGGTCTCGTCGCACGGCGCGTCTCATGGAGGGGGTAATTCCGAACTTTTCTTATTTTGCCATTTAAAATGTGAGAAAAATAGTTTCTTATTGGTAAAAAATCCGAGGAATCCGATTTTCTAGGTCTCGTCGCACGGCGCGTCTCATGGAGGGGGTAATTCCGAAACTTTTCTTATTTTGCCATTTAAAATGTGAGAAAAATAGTTTCTAATAGGTAAAAAATCCGAGGAATCCGATTTTCTAGGTCTCGTCGCACGGCGCGTCTCATGGAGGGGGTAATTCCGAACTTTTCTTATTTTGCCATTTAAAATGTGAGAAAAATAGTTTCTTATTGGTAAAAAATCCGAGGAATCCGATTTTCTAGGTCTCGTCGCACGGCGCGTCTCATGGAGGGGGTAATTCCGAACTTTTCTTATTTTGCCATTTAAAATGTGAGAAAAATAGTTTCTTATTGGTAAAAAATCCGAGGAATCCGATTTTCTAGGTCTCGTCGCACGGCGCGTCTCATGGAGGGGGTAATTCCGAACTTTTCTTATTTTGCCATTTAAAATGTGAGAAAAATAGTTTCTTATTGGTAAAAAATCCGAGGAATCCGATTTTCTAGGTCTCATCGCACGGCGCGTCTCATGGAGGGGGTAATTCCGAAACTTTTCTTATTTTGCCATTTAAAATGTGAGAAAAATAGTTTCTAATAGGTAAAAAATCCGAGAAATCCGATTTTCTAGGTCTCGTCCCACGGCGCGTCTCATGGAGGGGGTAATTCCGAAACTTTTCTTATTTTGTCATTTAAAATGTGAGAAAAATAGTTTGTAATAGGTAAAAAATCCGAGGAATCCGATTTTCTAGGTCTCGTCGCACGGCGCGTCTCATGGAGGGGGTAATTCCGAAACTGTTCTTATTTTGCCATTTAAAATGTGAGAAAAATAGTTTCTAATAGGTAAAAAATCCGAGGAATCCGATTTTCTAGGTCTCGTCGCGCGGCGCGTCTCATGGAGGGGGTAATTCCGAAACATTTCTTATTTTGCCATTTAAAATGTGAGAAAAATAGTTTCTAATAGGTAAAAAATCCGAGGAATCCGATTTTCTAGGTCTCGTCGCACGGCGCGTCTCATGGAGGGGGTAATTCCGAAACTTTTCTTATTTTGCCATTTAAAATGTGAGAAAAATAGTTTCTAATAGGTAAAAAATCCGAGGAATCCGATTTTCTAGGTCTCGTCGCACGGCGCGTCTCATGGAGGGGGTAATTCCGAAACTTTTCTTATTTTGCCATTTAAAATGTGAGAAAAATAGTTTGTAATAGGTAAAAAATCCGAGGAATCCGATTTTCTAGGTCTCGTCGCACGGCGCGTCTCATGGAGGGGGTAATTCCGAACTTTTCTTATTTTGCCATTTAAAATGTGAGAAAAATAGTTTATTATTGGTAAAAAATCCGAGGAATCCGATTTTCTAGGTCTCGTCGCACGGCGCGTCTCATGGAGGGGGTAATTCCGAACTTTTCTTATTTTGCCATTTAAAATGTGAGAAAAATAGTTTCTTATAGGTAAAAAATCCGAGGAATCCGATTTTCTAGGTCTCGTCGCACGGCGCGTCTCATGGAGGGGGTAATTCCGAAACATTTCTTATTTTGCCATTTAAAATGTGAGAAAAATAGTTTCTAATAGGTAAAAAATCCGAGAAATCCGATTTTCTAGGTCTCGTCGCACGGCGCGTCTCATGGAGGGGGTAATTCCGAAACTTTTCTTATTTTGCCATTTAAAATGTGAGAAAAATAGTTTCTAATAGGTAAAAAATCCGAGAAATCCGATTTTCTAGGTCTCGTCCCACGGCGCGTCTCATGGAGGGGGTAATTCCGAAACTTTTCTTATTTTGTCATTTAAAATGTGAGAAAAATAGTTTCTAATAGGTAAAAAATCCGAGGAATCCGATTTTCTAGGTCTCGTCGCACGGCGCGTCTCATGGAGGGGGTAATTCCGAAACTTTCCTTATTTTGTCATTTAAAATGTGAGAAAAATAGTTTCTAATAGGTAAAAAATCCGAGGAATCCGATTTTCTAGGTCTCGTCGCACGGCGCGGCTCATGGAGGGGGTAATTCCGAAACTTTTCTTATTTTGCCATTTAAAATGTGAGAAAAATAGTTTCTAATAGGTAAAAAATCCGAGGAATCCGATTTTCTAGGTCTCGCACCGCGGCGCGTCTCATGGAGGGGGTAATTCCAACATTTTGCTTATTGCGACATTTAAAATGTGAGAAAAATAATTTCTAATAGGTAAAAAATCCGAGGAATCCGATTTTCTGAGTCTCGTCTCTCGGGCTGTCACATGGAGGGGGTAATTCCAATACTTTTCTTTTTTTTGTCATTTTAAATTCGAAATAATTCAATAGTTTGTACTATGTAAAAAACATGAGGTATACCATTTTCTAGGTCTCGTCGAGTTTCGCATCCCACGGAGGGGGTAATTCTGACACTTTTCATATTTCGTCATCTCACATTTGAACAAAATAGTATATATCAAGTAAAAAGTACGACGAATCCGATCTTCTAGGTCCTGTCGTGCGGCAGGTCGGTTTTGGGAGGTAATACAACACTGTCTGTAAAATTGCAATTAAAAACATATAACCGAAAATTCCTTAGGTAAATTGTCTGAAGGGAAGTTGAATCTTCTTTTTATTTGTAGCAGAATGCGAAAAAGAATTCAGGGCTCCAATGTGCATGAAGGAGTGGATAAGGATCATATTTGCTCCCTATAAATCCTTGTGAGTTGAACAAAAAATATATCTGAAACTCTCCATTCAAGTGATGTAGCTGATCAAAAATGCTATTTTCCTCCCTTTCCTTTCGAATTCCGTGTCACTCCTTCGTGCTTCCTCAGCAACCTCAATTCCGGCCCCCATAATAATTCTCGGAATAATCCCTTAACCTATAACCTTTAAATTACACCCTTTCGAATTGAGTGAGTTTGATACAAAGTGTCAAGAATCATCTTCGGGTGATGTGGGGTTTTTCAGCCAAATTTCGTAAACTTTGGTAAGGAAGTATCTGAAAAAAGCGTCGAACGGCGGACGGTGTGGTGTAGGAGTAGGGCAGACGGCGGACGACAAGGGGACAGATTTTTTAAAATCGATTTTGGTAATTGACGTATCTCAAACGTAAACCATCAAATTTTGAGGGGAATTGAAAAAAAAGTAATAGTTCTTAATCGATCACAAAAGCGCCATTATCAGAGGGATGATCTCCCCAAGTACCATCCAAGCTTGTGCGAAAACAGACAGTGTCTAATGAGAAAAAAAATTCTTGGAGGCAGACGGACAAACGGTCATTTACACAAAACGGAAATTGCCAAAGAATGTCTACAATATAAAATACGAGTGGAAATATGATTTTGGTGAAAAAACGTGGTTCTGCGACTACATTTCATTCAATGAGGTGCATCGTTCAAAGTTTACAATTTGTTCAAATACGTTCTCGAAATCAGGTTAATTCCAAATTTTGGTGTCATCCCTAGTGACTTGACGTGAACAACATTATTATTATAATTTTTTAATACATCACTGGGGCATGAAGGAAAGTTTAAAGAAGGGAAATTTGAACAATAGTTGAGATTTCAACGTTCGATGTTTTGCCCCGAAACTCGGCGGTTGCCCAAGGTTTTGATGGATGAAAAACAGTTTAAAAACGCAGCAAATTCTTGACAAAGGTTTATTATTCCCGTTTCAGACAATAGGTACACGTCACTTCCACGTTCATCACTTTCATATTTTCTGTGATCAATATTGCATTGCTGAATTGATACAGATACCTACTGTAGTATCTCTTCAATCTAGATATTTTTTGTGATGATAATTTGTTAGCGTTGTTCGGTACTACCTAGGTAATTAGATTTTGCGATTTACATGACCATGGACTTGTGAGGTTTAGAGTTGTCTAACCAATAAAATAATTATTTGTTCCCAAAACCTTGCAAAACACTTCAAAACCCAATTTTTACCCGTTTTTTTTTTTTTTTTTTTTTTTTTTTTTTTTTGCCTAAAAAATTCTTGGGTGATGAAGGATTGGACTGCTGAGTTTCGGGGCACTACGAAAACCTAAATGCAGCCCCTGTGCAAAGTTTCAGATTTTTGAGATTTCCATGTCTATACTAAGGCCTCCCTGGATAGGAAATTATTACAATTTGCATCACTCAAAGCGTAACATAACGGAAAACTTCTGATAATTTTGGCATAAAACGACTCATTTGTTACGTTTGTTCACCTTCTTCCCTCTTTAAGGCAAATGTGGACAGGAGTTTAATATGATTCTGAGATAAGACATAGTGCTACGGCCGCACCAAAAGTTTATTCCATTTTTGTAGAAACATTTTCATTAAAAATAAAAATTAATTATGGAAATGTTCTCAAGACGAATACGAGATTGGAAGTATCATCCATCATTTTGAAATGCTTTGTAATTTTGTCTTCAAAATTGAAATTACAAGTTGAATTTGATTGAATTTTTTTTGACAAATTCGATAAAGGGGTATTACCTACAATATCTTAAAATCGCACTTTCATTCATTAAATATATATGCTCGCATTTTCAGCGCCTCGCACAAGGACGAGTAGTTGTACACAAACTTAATGACGCTCGACGTTGGGTTTAAGAAAAAGTTGTCCGTGTAATACATAGATCAGAATGTTTACTAAGTTTCTCTCTCGCAAATTCATATATATGGCAATCGAACACTATGTCGATCAATGTTTCGGGCTCTTGCCAGTCTAATACCCACAAATGGGCCTAACCCGAAGAGGTAGGTACCCCACATTGCCACCAATCTGTAGCTGCCTGAAAATATCGCTATAATTATTAGATTCCTAAGCTTGCCTATCAGCTATTTTAGTTTTATTTTCATAGGCTAGGACTATGTTGTCTACGTTTGCGGGTATGGAATTATGCTCCTGAAAGATCCATAGACTCTCGAAACCCAGGTCGCAGATGATTTGTTTAATTTGCGTAGCCCTATTATACTTTCGCTGGTTGTTTCCCACCCCATCCAGATCCAAAAGTTATTTGTAACATCTGTAGGTGCATCTTTCCTTTGCACTCTCAAGGCCATTGTGGACGACAGTTGTGCGAGAGAGAGGGTAGATAAAAAGTTTATTCCAATTATTTCTACAAGGGATGAATCAATTTTCCTGTTCCAATATATATTTGAGTTTGTATCTACGAGAATATTGGAAATATCATGGAACTTGGAAAAAAAAAAATACAAAATTTTAAATTTCGTTTTCAAATTGCAATTTCAAATTGATTATTTTTTTTAATTCAAAAAATCAGGTTTAAGCCGTGTTTGGGAACTATATGAGAACATGTAGGCACAAACAAGAAAAAATTTCCTTGATCATTAGAGGCGGAAAAAGAAATTTAGAACTGGCGAACGCGATCTTGGGCGGCGCGCTTTGTTTTCCTTTGATCTTTCCCGACTGAAGGACTTTGGATATTTCAAGCTGCCCCCTCCTCGGTTCGGGGTCTTGCCATTATTCAGGTTTAATACAGGTCTGTAGCCCTTCAATTTCCTTGCTACTAATTCCTTCGTATTTTCACAAACGTTTTTAGTAAACCTGTGTAAACTACCTGTGAAAACGACTCAGTGCACAGCTTACAGTTGTAATAAGCGAAAAAAGATTGCAGAAGCTGGCGAAGCAACAGTTTCATTTTATCGTTTTCCTATTGATCTTGAACTCGGAAAGAAATGGATTTATACAATTTAGAGGGGCCATTGACAGGCAAACACAAAAGAAAACGTGAACAGCAATTATCCTGATGGTTTCGATACTGAACGCTCTCTCCTAGTTTAGTGAGTAGTCTATGATTATTGAAAGTTCCGAATAATTACTAGGTACGTCACAAAGGGCTGTGATGTAGTTACTATTCGAAACTTCGAAAAATCATAGAAATATGTATAATCATCGAAGGAGAGCGTGATTGGTGTCAAAATTCTCAGAATGATATCGAGTTGTATTAAAAAAGAATAATAAATAATGCACCCAAGTCGAAAACAACTAGTAAGAAGACAGTAATCTAGGTAGGAGGCCCCTCTAGTTCATTCTATAATTTATTGCTGATCGCTAGACTTGTTGGGGGACCAGTACCTTCTTTCTTCTTCGGGAGTTGAAAATTTTTTTTCTCGCCAAAATCAAAATTACCACTCTCATTTTTACGTTTTAGATAGTTCTGAATTTGATTTGTATCAATTCTCTCGGTAAGAGGATGTTGTTTGTCTGAGTAGTTATCCAAAAATACTTGTAACGACCTAATTCCTTAGTTTACCTCTGGAATTGATTAAATTCTCGGGGAATGATTATTGCTGATGGTTCCCTATCAGTTTCTGTATTCACATATTAATATTTCACTCTACGCAAACGAATAAAGCGCTATTTTCTCAAGGTCTATTCATCGAATATACCCCAAGTTTGGAGGTTACCTAGGCGGGAAAAGACGATTTAATTGCCCCGTATAAAATTCGACACGATCATAACTTAGTAGCTGCTACTCGTGCAAGAATGAAATACTTTTAACTTGCATCACGTATACACGTTTCATTCGATATAGACGACATTTTCTGGGAATGTGCGGATGGTCTTCGGTCAATTTCTCTCTCAAAAATTAATATTTTTCACCACTCAAGCGCAAACAAAAACAAACAAAAAAAAAAAGTTCAAGTCATGCAGCATGATCGCATGACGGAATTTTCCTGATTTATTGTAGGATAATTCTGTTAAATTATCGAATGTTCATATTCGTTCCTATATTCATTCCTATTCGATGATGAAGTGAGGACCCCCCCCCCCCCCCCCCCCCCAACCATTCGCTCTTGGTGCGGTAGTGTATACTTTCATTTTGATGAATCACTCTAATCACCATAGTGAACTCTGATGCTTATTTGATTTCTATTCAACTTGAGATGCTGGACATTGGAACGGGATCTCTTTGGGTGTAGTAGAGTATAATTACAACTTACAGAATCACCCTAATCAGCAGAGTGAACTCTGCACCTAATTTGGTTCCAATCAAACTTAAGATGCTAAAAATTGGAACGGGACATCTTTCTATGTGGTAGAGTAATTATATTACAACTTAACAAACCCTTCTAATCAGCTGAGTGGGCTCATTAGCTTCTTTTGTCCCTATTCAGTTTTTCTGATGTACCTATCTATACTGAATTTTTAAACGGGGCCTCTCTGGGTATGGTAGAGCATAATTACAACTTGCGATACCACTTTGATCAGGTACAAGTTGAAACTTGATTGTTGAAATTTGAATTGAAGCTTTTTCGGTACTGCTGGATAAACATGGCAAAGTATGCAGCCACCTTACAGTGGTGGTGGCAAAAACCTTCCACGTCGTCCCAATCAGCCCAAATGTGTGAATCGACAAGTGCATCACACGAAAACAAAAGTGTCACTCTCGTTCAAGTGGTTGAGTAAGACCAGGAAATAGTCACATTTTCAATTAATATACAATTTCCATCATAAGACGAAGGAAAGAATTATCGTATTCTTAGGATCAAGTCATCAATGATGCCAACACACGTATACACCTACTTATAGTAGGAAAAATGTATACATTGGTAGTTTCTAAGGAATATTCAAAAATATTGAGCATTATTTTCGTTTGCTACTATAAAAATCAAAGTCCCATACGTACCTATTTGCCAAATCCGTTCCACGCATCAGAGAGTCTTTATTTCTATTTTAAAGTTTTTGTTATGTGTTATGTATGTATCGCTCATTCCGGGCCGCAATTTTCATACGAAAAATCGGAAATTTGAATTTTTTTTTTTTTTTTAATTCTCCAGGCCATACCATAAGTTGAGCTTCCTTGATCCGATCCATTTCACTATTGGTGCGTTTTGAACGAAAAAATGGTTGAAAGTAAACCCCTTGAATGTGGCACATAAGATGTAGTTATCAACGCTGATTCAACTGGTTCTATCTGGTTTGGTTAATTATTTTCATTAATTAACCTTTGCAATCGACCAAAAAAAATTTTTTTAACCCCCCCCCCCCCCCCTTAAAATTTGTAGGTTTACGTTTCAGGATTCGTAAAATCAGAAAATCGAATTTGGAAAAAAAAAACCGTCCGCCGTCCAGAGCTGTCCTCCGAAACTACTGGACCGAACTTTATGAAATTATTATTGTTCATGCAACTTGCATCCAGTTCGATTAACCCTGATACCTCGTTTATACATTCAGCCCACTTCCGTGAAAGTTGGAAGTGAGCAGGGAAGAGGGCAGCGAAAGCATGTAAACACCTCTCTCGCGCTGCCCCTTGCTCCTCCCACTCGTCCTGCCTGTGCTCCCTCCACTGGCGGTTTTTTCGGTGCGGACCTCAAAGAGCGGGCAGTGCGAGTGGTATGTGGTAGTGAAGGCGGTATGTAAACGCCTCACTCGCGTGACTGCCAGTCGTACTCCTACCGTAGTCCGCCTTCTCTGTTTTTTCTTCTATATTTTGTTTTGTGTATTTATTTATTTTTATTATTATTATTTGTTTAAAGTATATTTTGTAAGGTAACTATTACGATCGAGTGGACCAATAAGTTAACGTTAAAGTTGAACTATAGATGGATAATTTATTAGGCTTAGGTAGGGTTGTCTTCACGGGCAACATACTATTTTCATCTTCATAGTATTTTTGCACAAAATCTCGGAAGAATTTTGTATTTGCAAATAAATATAGCATCATTCTAAAATTCAGTTTTCGTCACTCTCGTACAAATACCTACACGTCGCGTTTCATGAAATAAAAATTAAGCATCCATAATATAATATGGATAATTAATCTATAATATAGATATAAAAATAACTATATCTCTGAGGTCCATTAATCCTTTTCAAAATACCAGGGTTTTCTGCAAGTAACTGTATGGACACAATCATTGTGGGAAATATTTTTATTATTGCAGATAGGTGACCAGAGTTAAAACACCAAGGAAGCATAGGTACAGCTTCATAAAATACAGCTATCGAATAATAAAGACGTATTCTATAGAGCATACCCACGGTGGGTAACCCACCCAAATGACTAGACAAATTTAAATAAATTAATAAATTAAAATAAATATAAGAAATTGAAATAAATACCTACGAAATATTGTTTTACATGATTTCATGTGAAAATAGGAACTGTAAATATACGGATCCTTGATAAAACTGGAACTACTAATGTAAACAGCTCAAGAGGGATTCTGTAGAACGTACCTAACTAACTCTTAGCTTGACAATATGAAATTCAAGTGCCCATTGCTCAGGAAACTGAGAATAACAAAGTAATCACAGTGCAGATTTGGAAATAATATTCCACAGGTCCTAGGGGACCTAGGTACCTATTTACTTCTACTATGAAAACTTAGTAATGTCAATAATTATGTTCAATTTTTCTAAAGCTCCAAAAAAAATAAAAATATATATATATAGTATATATTTTTTGATACTATATATTTTTAATCTAGTATACAGGGTGTATTGCAAGCAGATGACAATACTCAAGGGGGTTAAACTCGACCAAAAATGTAGTTCAACAACGCCAACCGCAACTCTCTATCTCAATCCGTTTCAGAGATATGTCGTATTTAGGTAATGTTTTATCGAAAAACCCATGTTTTTTAGCATAGAAACCCCAATTTCTCCATTTTACCTCACTTTATCTCAACATTCAACCCAATTTTCGGAATTGATGCACCGTTGTTCTTGAAAAGTACCGTCTAAAAACCCTAATAGCCATTCAAAAGTTTATCGTTTCTAAATAAGTAACATTCCTTACAGTACTAGAAAGCTTCCTACGTTTCTAAATAAAAATACTGCAAACTGGGGGCTCTCACAAAAGCAGGGAAATTTAATCACCCTTTCAACGGTATGCACAAAATTAAGATTATCTTCCAATTTCATGGAGAAATTCAACAAAAAACGTTAGTAGGAGGTAGTTGGTAAACTTTATTTTCTAATTTTTTAAATCTGAAAAAAAAAAAAAAATGATCATGTAGTAAATTAGAATTTTAAACTTCTACTGAAGAAATGGCCAGTTTGTACTTGAACCAACTTGAACTTGAAAAAATCAAAATTGAAGTTGCTTGAACTGACCCCCACCCCTACCACAACTTTTTGTAGATTCCTTCCAACGTTTTTTCACACTGCAACTTGAATTTCTCCATGAAATTGGAATGACCTTAACATTTGGATCATACCGTTGAAAAGCTGATTAAGTTTCCCTACTTTTGTAAGATCCTTCAGTGTGCAGTATTTTTTTATTTTTCAATTAGAAACGTAGGAAACTTTCTAGTACAGTAAGGAATGTTACTTATTTAGAAACGGTAACCTTCTGAATGGATATTAGGTTTTTTAGGCGGTACTTTTCAAGAACAAAGGTGCATCAATTCCGAAAATGGGGTCGAATGTTAAGATAAAGTGAGGTAAAATGGAGAAATTGGGGTTTCTATGCTAAAAAACATGGGTTTTTCGATAAAACATTAAAAACGACATATCTCTGAAACGGATTGAGATAGAGAGTTGCGGTTGGCGTTGTTGAACTACATTTTTGGTCGAGTTTAACCCCCTTGAGTATTGTCATCTGCTTGCAATACACCCTGTATACTAGATTAAAAATATATAGTAGGTATCAAAAAATATATATATATATATATTTTTTTGTGGACCTTTAGAAAAATTGAACATAATTATTGATATTACTAAGTTTTCATAGTAGAAGTAAATAGGTACCTAGGTCCCCTAGGACCTGTGGAATATTATTTCCAAATCTACACTGTGATTATTTTGTTATTCTCAGTTTCCTGAGCAATGGGCACTTGAATTTCATATTGTCAAGCGAAGAGTTAGTTAGGTACGTTCTACAGAACCCCTCTTGAGCTGTTTACATTAGTAGTTCCAGTTTTATCAAGGATCCGTATATTTACAGTTCCTATTTTCACATGAAATCATGTAAAACAATATTTCGTAGGTATTTATTTCAATTTCTTATATTCATTTTAATTTATTTATTAATTTAAATTTGTCTGGTCATTTGGGTGGTTACCCACCGTGGGTAGACTCTACAGAATACTAGACTAAAATTGGGATCGAACAAAGAAAGAATCTCGAAAATCGGTTGACAATAGTGGTTTGGGCAGCGTCGACAAAATTTGTGTCACACACACACACACACACACACACACCTGGAGAGTGGTATTGAAGCACACTCGGGCGCATGTTGGCACTGCTGGGAATGAAGAGGCGGATTCCTGTGCAAAGGAGGCAGCCATGAGCCTAGACCTCCCGGTTGCTTTCTCCCTAATGCCTAAGTCCAAAATCAAGCAGGATTGTGGTGCTCATAGTATCGAGCTATGGGAACAGATGTGGAGGACGACAGCTGACGGCCGTAGGACAAAGTCATTCTTCCCTACAATAAGATACCGACTTGCCCTTGATCTTTCTATTTCTTGGAGGTTAACTCTTATGTTGTCGGGACATGGAAGAGTACGTGAGTTCCTGCAACGGTTCGGCCTCAGTGAGGATGCTACTTGTATGTGCTCAGGGGAGATACAGGATTGGGACCATCTTTTGTTTCGATGCAGCAAATTTGAACAGCAGCGTACACGTCTGGAGAGGAAGTGCTTCCTGAAATGCGGTGCCTGGCCGATACCGATGAGGGATCTCGTTTCTGACCACTTGGATGAAATTATTGTATTTCTTAACTCTATGAACTTGGACTTGCTGTGATAGTGATTGGATTTCCAGCCTATTGTACTATCATTTAAAAAGTGTATATTAGATTATTTTACCGCATATTTTTGTAATTTACATTCAATACCGTAAAAATAAGAATGCGTATGTTAATTACTGATGTTATAGCATGTAAATCGCCTGTATTCTCTTGGGGAGCAGGCGGAATAATAAACTCCTCTTCCACAGGGGTACTGTGGAGGAAAAAAAAAAAAAAAAAAAAAAAAAACACACACACACATACACACATACATAAGCACACACACACACACTTTTTTTTTTTTTTTTTTTTTTTTTTTTTAAAGATCGTCGATGGCGACGATATCTGGCTTCTTGCCCTGGTCACTCGGCATATGGTACAGTCTCTCTCTCTCCACATCCTGCCGAGGAGGAGCACTCCTGCCGAGATGCCCAACTCGAGAAGCTCCGTGGCACTTTTCCCGCACCACACCCCGCGCCATGACACGGTCGCGGCCATGACCTTGATTTTATTAGGCGCCACTCCCTTTAGCTCAGATATCGCTTGTCGCAGGTCGTTCCTATCATATTTACTTATTTTAGCCCTCCAGGTCTGCTCCATGTCCACGCTGCCACTGACAGCTTGGACATCCAGGATTATGGCAGACCCATCGGGCTTGATGGCGACGATATCTGGCTTCTTGCCCTGGTCACTCGGCATATGGTACAGTCTCTCTCTCTCCACATCCCAGCCGCTGGATGACAAAGCACCTGCTATCTGCTTGGCGACCGCATCATGACGCAGAATGCGGCCACCATGAGTCCGTGGACACTGCTGCACCACATGATACAGGTTCTCATTTTTACCCCGACAGGCACGGCAAAGGGTATCTACTGTCCCACGACTACCTCTAGAACACCTCACCGCAGTGGCTAATGTTGCCACCCGGGCGGCATGAAAATGTCGGTAGTCGCAGGCCCCAATGCCCTCTGAAGCCCATTCAACCCACTGGGAGGAAATGGGGGATTCAGAGCACTGTTGGAGTTCTTTACCATCCACTGAATCATGCAGAGCAGTAGCGAACTCAGCAGATGAGCTGGGTTTTGGAGCAGTTGGAGTTGCTCGATCGCACCAAAACAACTGCTGTCTGACAAAATCAAGGTCAGCAGCAGTGCGGGCGACCTCCCAGCCAGAGCCCCTTAGGGCAAGCAGGCGCTGGCGGCGTAAAGATGGGATAGCGGCTGAGAGAGAGACAATGCCGAGCCCACCGGCCTTGACTGGTGCATGGATATAGGCACTTAGGACACCAGGTGGAAAGCCTAGCCAAGAGCGCACAGCAGAGCATACTTCACGGTCTAACTCAAGCAGCCTCCCCGCAGTAAGCCTGCCAAAGACTAGCCCATAGGTTAACTTTGGCAGTAAGTACGTGCGTAGGAGGCGCAGCTTATGCTGTGGCTTCAGTGGAGCCTTGGTGACACGAGCTAGTGCTCCACCACACAGCTGGTGGCACACACAGCATGGATCGGGCAGGGATGGAAGTTTGTTCTAAGACAAAACACTCCTCATCCACTACCTTCACCTTATGCTGGCGACCTGACGGGACCAAGGATACCAACCCACACTTAGCTGGGTTGACCACCAAACCACACCTGGCTAGCTGCTCAGCAAATGCGTTGAGGGAGATCTGCAAGCCCTCACGGGTTTCTGCGCGTAGGATGACATCATCAGCAAAAGCCAATGCACCTACTCGCACCCCAGGGGCGAGATCGAACCCTATTTCAGCTGGCAGCTTACCCAAGGCCGTATCCAGTATCCACGTCCAGGTTGAAGAGGAGTGGCGACAGAGGATCCCCCTGGCGTACCCCCCGCCCAATAACAACATCCCCTGACAACTCACGTCGTGCCTCTAGGACCGTCACGCCTTCGTGGTACAGACAGGCAACATACTCAATTAAACGAGCAGATGCCCCGACACCACGAAGACAATCGGTCAGGGCAAAGTGGCTAACTGTGTCAAAGGCCTTAGCGACGTCCAGAGCGGCAAGATGGAGCTGCCGTTTCTTGATACGAGCCAGCGAAATGACAGTTTGGAGAACTGTTAGATTCTCCGCTGTGCCATCCGCTGGGCGAAATGCTCTCTGGACGTCACCTATGACACCAGCCACTTGGAGGCGATGCCAGAACTTTTTGGAAGTGGCGGCACACACACACACAAACACACACACACATACTCACACCACAAATAATACGCAGACATACACCTATGGTTTTTTCACAGATTCGGTCTTAGAATGGTCTGAAATGGTATCTACCAACCTCGTACCTACCTACATACAATCAGAGATGAGCAAACACATATTATCCGAAAATACAAATATGTATTTATCCTTTATTTTTTATTATTTATAGTTGCATTTCTTTGTAGGTACCAATATGAATAAATTTGTATGTATTCATATTTTGGCTACGAATATTCAACATTTATACTCGAAACTATGAATATAGGAATTACATTCGAAGAATATGAATATTTCAATACTTATAGAAGTGCATATTATTATTCAATTTTTTTTTAAATATAAAATAATAATATTCACGTAGGTATTCAATCTCGATAGGTACCGATTCAAATTTTTATTCATCATTCAATTTCACAAAACCTAATTTTTGTCTACTTGCTGCACGAATACAAAGATGAGTGAGGGAGCAAAATTGAATTCTAGTTATTTTTGGCGTTTACCACATAAGTGAATTGACTGGATCTCAAAATTCAACGTAGAATACCGAGAATTTGAGTAATTTATGATAATTTCAAAGTAGGATAATGCAATACGTTAAAAAATCTGTCACAAATCAGCCGAATCCAGCCTTGAAAACCGTCACGTGTAAACTTCTATAGGCGCACCGCGTCGAAAAATTTAGCGGGGTGTGAATACGATTTTACCGTCACGTTTTTTTCCGTCACGCTGTTTTGACAACCAAGCCGTTGCTGGGGAAATAAAACTTCTTTATTTTTCACCGGACAAAAATCGTTCTCCACTCGTTGGAAAGCTCTCGATTTATCACGCATTTCTTTCGTACTTGTTCTTCTATTCATGTCGTTGTTTTATATTTATTTATGTTATAAATGGATATAGTAAACAATGCCGCTTCTTTTGTTGTCACTTGGTTGAGAAGTTAATCTTGCTTATAGTAGTTGTAGACGCGCACCATAACAGAAAATTACCTACTTAGGTACTCTGTTCTAATTTCGATTTTTAAAACATTTATGTCGTAGTTTTAAATTTATTTACATTTACGAATTAGCGGGAAGAAAGCATGTTCCATGTTTTAGCATTTTAGCTAACGCATGCCCAACATCCCAACAGAGTGGAAAGTAATGTCCAAATCGTCATAGAAGTTTACACTTCTCCCGTGTGGTCTTTAGCACACCTGGTTTTTTTTTTTTTTTTTTTTTTTGTATGTTTGCATTTTCAAAATAAGACGATGAAATTCACCCTAAAGACCCTTGAATTTGAGTGATTATCTGTTCACAAGATAGGTAAATGGACTACTTTTCAAAATGCATCAAAATTCTGCTTTCAGGAAATGTATTGCACAATAACAGGTAAATATTATGAATATCATTTACAATAATAATTCATACAATAAATTATAACAAAATTCATTATTGACTATTATCAATTACTTATCACTTTTTTGAGGGAGCCTCATCCCTTAGAGACATTAACTTACATTTTCTGGGATCCTTTGGGGGGGGGGGGGGGGGGTTTGCCTTTACTGGAATATCGCCTATTAGGCATCATAAATAGAATGGAAAGAAAAACGAACGAAAAACACACACGAATCTGGGCGCCGATACCTAACCGCGTTATAGGCAAGAAGCGAGAGTTGGTCTGCGGGTAAAAAATGTAAACAAGAAATCAAGAAGCTAAATAAACCCGTTTGCGAAACCCCCCGCTCCACGCCTTTCTGCAGCGGTAGCGAACCCCCCTCGTAACCGACGCGTCCGGCAAACGCATAGCAACGCCTAGCAACAAGCATTATTACAGTTTGTAGAGGACACTATCACCATCAATTTCGCACTGCGTTTTTACACCTTCATTCTCACTCTAGGTCTGATTCCCACTACAATTATTTATAAGGATAATTCTAGTAGATAGTTGAAATACGTAAAAATATGGGATGTTAGCGTTTTCCAGGAAAAAATTGTTCAAAATAATATTTATGAGCAAAAAAAAAATTGAGAAAATAAATTTTTGTTAGCTATTTTTTGGAAACTTTATGTTCGCTCGATAGCCTAGGATGAGACAAACTCAAATATATATTTAGATTTGAAAATTGATTGACTGGTGTGGAGATGATCAAGATTATTTATTTGTATCTCTCTCTCTCTCTCTCTCTCTCTCTCTCTCTCTCTCTCTCTCTCTCTCTCTCTCTCTCTCTCTCACACACACACAACTGTCGTCCCCTTTAGACACAAACAAATCGTCATCCCCCAACTATCAACCATAGTAGAATCAATGCATAGTAGAATTTACGTTTGCGCATGCGCGGAGCAAAGTATTGAGTCAGGAACAAAGAAACATATAGGGGACCGTCTACACCCTAGCCCACACATTCCCTGAAAGTTCCATCCAACTCGGATGAAAACTGTGGGATATAAGGTCGTTACAAGGACTTCACATTGGCGCATGCGCAGTAACTATTGATGATACAGTCATGTTGAAATTGATATGGGATGATCAAATCTTCATCCCCCCAACATCCAAATTTGAGCGAGATCGGGCGACTAGGGCGTGAGAAAATGATGCATGGTAAAATTTACATTTGCGCATGCGCAGAGTTAAGTATTGAGTCAGGAAAGAAGAAACATATAGGGGACCGTCTTCACCTTAGCCCACACATTCCTTGAAAGTTTCATCTAACTCGGATGAAAACTGTGGGAAATGAGGTCGTTACAAGTTTTCACATAGGCGCATGCGCAGTAGCTATTAATGATATACAGTCATGTTAAAATTGATATGGAATGATCAAATCGTCATCCCCCAACTGTCATCCAAATTGAGTCAAGAACGGAGAAACAGGCGACCAGAACCAACAAGCAAACGAAACTTAAAAAATACATGAGTCAGTAATGAACGAGTCCCACCAAAATGAACGGCTGAGTGTAGTAGATTGGTGGTGAAGGGGAGAATAGTTCTTAGTAAATATGATGTTCGAGGATCAAAGTTCACACGTGTCCCAACCAATCGGGGTTCTCTCGACCCCGGCACCCATAGTTACCTCTCGCTCCTTCATCTCTCTCTCTGGGATTCCGGATTTGTAAAACCTATGCGATAGTGTAGCGCCAAAAATAGTCTGCTCTCGATCGTAGGTAATACTTAAATGGGAACCCGTTTTTGTAAGGAAACTATGATAATACGAGTAAAAATAAATTATAAAATAATATTTTAATTAAATTAAAAAGTTTAATTTGATTTAATTAATTTTAACTTTTCAAATGATTGAATTTTGATGATGTTCTTCCAAAATTGAAATGTCCACTCCTAGTTCACGGGCCTGGTGCCGTAGATTCAAAAAAGGGCTGGCGCGAGGGTCTGGGTTGCTACCTGTCTATTGTTGCCTCTCCAATTTAATATACCTACTAGAACAAATTTAGATGAATTTGAATGAATATCTAGGGGCTGTAGAGGGGCCTCAAACAAAATGGCCGGATTCTTTTTTAACTATTCCGAAGCACCTATGTAAGCTGGGGCCTCAAAATTTTGTATGTACCCTTCAAATACTCCGTAGAAATGGCGTAAAGAATTTTTTTTCGAATTTTCATGAAATTGTGGAATCTAGCAAACGCGGCTTCTGAGAGAAAAATGGACTTCCAATTTTCATATAGCGCATCGATTAACATAAGGATACCAATTTCGGTGAATTTTAGACATTTCCCAAGGGCATTTCATGGAGATTTTTATGAAATTCATGAAATTTCTGATGTCTGGTGAATGAAGCGTCCTAGCGCAAAACAGATTTCAAAATCGAATTCAGCGACTCAAAATACATACTGGAAAGCATTCTCGTCAAATTTGCTGTGAGTTTTAAGGGAGAAATTGCGAATTCAAGATAAAAAATAAATTTTTAAAACAAAATGTTTTTCCAGAATGAAGCCCAGGTGGTTCCAGTAAGTGCCCGCTCAGCTTTTTTGGCAAGTTCAGTTTCGTGAATTTTTTTCAAATTTTCATCTTTTGGGTAGGTTATCTGCATATATTATTGAATATTTGAAGTGGTCTTTAACCACCATACAGGGGTCAATCAGTAGGTAGGGGGTGGGGGTTTTCGGGGAGATTTCTATGAAATTCTTGAAATTTGAGATACTAGGTGAACGAAGCGTTCTAGTGCGAAACGGATTTTATTCGGAATCAGCGCCCCAATTTCCATATTGTAACACAAGTTGATGAATTTTGAACAATTTCCCAGATGAACTTTGGGGGTTTTTCATGAAATTCAATCCAAAGAACTAAACCTTGAAGAACAAAACGGATTTCAAATTCGGATTCAGAGACTTAAACGATCACGTTCGTCAGGTTCGAGGACCACGTTCGTCAGACCTAAATTTCGCCTCCCGTCTCTGATTATCAAGGAAAATGTTTACTGACTGTTCCATTTTGTTCTCAATTAAATATCAATTTGTAATTGCAATTTTGAAGACAAAATTACAAAACATTTCAAAATGTTGAACGATACTTCCAATCTCGTATTCGTCTTGAGAACATTTCCACAATTAAATTTTAATTTTTAATGGAATTGTTTCTACAAAAATGGAATAAACTTTTGGTGCGGCCGTAGCACTATCTCTTATCTCAGAATCATATTAAACTCCTGTCCGCATTGGCCTTAAAGAGGGAAGAAGGTGAACAAACGTAACAACTGAGTCATTGTATACAAAAATTATCAGAAGTTTTCCGTTATGTTACGCTTTGAGTGATGCAAATTGTAATAATTTCCTATCCAGGGAGGCCTTAGTATAGACATGGAAATCTCAAAAATCTGAAACTTTGCACAGGTGCTGCATTTAGGTTTTCGTAGCGCCCCGAAACTGAGCAGTCCAATCCTTCATCACCCAAGAATTTTTTAGGAAAAAAAAAAAAACGGGTAAAAATTGGGTTTTGAAGTGTTTTGCAAGGTTTTGGGAACAAATAATTATTTTATTGGTTAGACAACTCTAAACCTCACAAGTCCATGGTCATGTAAATCGCAAAATCTAATTACCTAGGTAGTACCGAACAACGCTAACAAATTATCATCACAAAAAATATCTAGATTGAAGAGATACTACAGTAGGTATCTGTATCAATTCAGCAATGCAATATTGATCACAGAAAATATGAAAGTGATGAACGTGGAAGTGACGTGTACCTATTGTCTGAAACGGGAATAATAAACCTTTGTCAAGAATTTGCTGCGTTTTTAAACTGTTTTTCATCCATCAAAACCTTGGGCAACCGCCGAGTTTCGGGGCAAAACATCGAACGTTGAAATCTCAACTATTGTTCAAATTTCCCTTCTTTAAACTTTCCTTCATGCCCCAGTGATGTATTAAAAAATTATAATAATAATGTTGTTCACGTCAAGTCACTAGGGATGACACCAAAATTTGGAATTAACCTGATTTCGAGAACGTATTTGAACAAATTGTAAACTTTGAACGATGCACCTCATTGAATGAAATGTAGTCGCAGAACCACGTTTTTTCACCAAAATCATATTTCCACTCGTATTTTATATTGTAGACATTCTTTGGCAATTTCCGTTTTGTGTAAATGACCGTTTGTCCGTCTGCCTCCAAGAATTATTTTCTCATTAGACACTGTCTGTTTTCGCACAAGCTTGGATGGTACTTGGGGAGATCATCCCTCTGATAATGGCGCTTTTGTGATCGATTAAGAACTATTACTTTTTTTTCAATTCCCCTCAAAATTTGATGGTTTACGTTTGAGATACGTCAATTACCAAAATCGATTTTAAAAAATCTGTCCCCTTGTCGTCCGCCGTCTGCCCTACTCCTACACCACACCGTCCGCCGTTCGACGCTTTTTTCAGATACTTCCTTACCAAAGTTTACGAAATTTGGCTGAAAAACCCCACATCACCCGAAGATGATCCTTGACACTTTGTATCACACTCACTCAATTCGAAAGGGTGTAATTTAATGGTTATAGGTTAAGGGATTATTCCGAGAATTATTATGGGGGCCGGAATTGAGGTTGCTGAGGAAGCACAAAGGAGTGACACAAACTCGAAAGGAAAGGGAGGAAAATAGCATTTTTGATCAGCTACATCACTTGAATGGAAAGTTTCAGATATATTTTTGGTTCAACACACAAGGATTTATAGGGAGCAAATATGATCCTTATCCACTCCTTCATCCACATTGGAGCCCTGAATTCTTTTTCGGTTTCTGCTACAAATAAAATAAAGATTCAACTTCCCTTCAGACAATGTACCTAAGGAATTTTCGGTTATATGTTTTTAATTGCAATTTTACAGAAAGTCTTGTATTACCTCCCAAAACCGACTTGCCGCACGACAGGACCTAGAAGATCGGATTCGTCGTACTTTTTACTTGATATATACTATTTTGTTCAAATGTAAGATGACGAAATATGAAAAGTGTTAGAATTACCCCCTCCATGAGACGCGCCACTCGACGAGACCTAGAAAATGGGATTCCTCATGTTTTTGACATTTTATGTCTTTACTATGGCACATAAATGAAAAAGCGTCACGCGGGGGAGCGTCACGCGGGGAGCGTCACGCGGAGAGCGTCACGCGGAGAGCGTTACGCGGAGATTCCCTAATGATCCCACGATTCTGAGATTTTTTATGTGGGCCCTTGAGGGACTTCTGAACACAACTGACCGATCCCAGATCAGCTGAGTGGCTCTAGAATCCAGTTTTTTCAATAATGATCCCACGATTCTGAGATTTGGTATGTGGTCCCTTGAGGGACTTCTGAACACAACTGACCCATCCCAGATCAGCTGAGTGTCTCTAGAATCCAGTTTTTTCAATAATGATCCCACGACTCTGAGATTTGGTATGTGGGCCCTTGAGGGACTTCTGAACACAACTGACCGATCCCAGATCAGCTGAGTGGCTCTAGAATCCAGTTTTTTCCCTAATGATCCCACGATTCTGAGATTTGGTATGTAGCCCCTTGAGGGACTTGTGAACACAACTGACCGATCCCTGATCAGCTGAGTGGCTCTAGAATCCAGTTTTTTCCCTAATGATCCCACGACTCTGAGATTTGGTATGTAGCCCCTTGAGGGACTTCTGAACACAACTGACCGATCCCAGATCAGCTGAGTCGCTCTAGAATCCAGTTTTTTCCCTAATGATCCCACGATTCTGAGATTTGGTATCTGGGCCCTTGAGGGACTTCTGAACACAACTGACCGATCCCAGATCAGCTGAGTGGCTCTAGAATCCAGTTTTTTCCCTAATGATCCCATGATTAATGAGATTTGGTATGTGGGCCCTTGAGGGACTTCTGAACACAACTGACCGATCCCAGATCAGCTGAGTGGATCTAGAATCCAGTTTTTTCCCTAATGATCCCACGATTCTGAGATTTGATATGTGGGCCCTTGAGGGACTTCTGAACACAACTGACCGATCCCAGATCAGCTGAGTGGATCTAGAATCCAGTTTTTTCCCTAATGATCCCATGATTAATGAGATTTGGTATGTGGGCCCTTGAGGGACTTCTGAACACAACTGACCGATCCCAGATCAGCTGAGTGGCTCTAGAATACAATACGGGGTTTTATAGGAAGGGGAAAGGGGGCGCAAAGACATAAAATGTCTCTCGTGGTTGCGTACTTGTACGACATTTTACACAACACATTGAACATTTTAAATGACAAAATAAGAATAGTTTCGGAATTACCCCCTCAATGAGACGCGCCGCGCAACGAGACCCAGAAAATCGGATTCCTCGTATTTATTACCAGTTAAAAATTATGTTTTTTAATTTTTAAATGACTAAATAAGAAAAGTGTTGGAATTACCCCCTCCATGAGACGCGCCGCGCGACGAGACCTTCAAAATCGGATTCCTAGGATTTTTTACCTATTAGAAACTATTTTTCTCACATTTTAAATGACAAAATAAGAAAAGTTTCGGAATTACCCCCTCCATGAGACGCGCCGTGCGACGAGACCTAGAAAATCGGATTCCTCGGATTTTTTACCTATTAGAAACTATTTTTCTCACATTTTAAATGACAAAATGAGAAAGGTTTCGGAATTACCCCCTCCATGAGACGCGCCGTTTGACGAGACCTAGAAAATCGGATTCCTCGGATTTTTTACCTATTAGAAATTATTTTTCTCACATTTTAAATGACAAAATAAGAAAAGTTTCGGAATTACCCCCTCCATGAGACGCGCCGCGCGACGAGACCTTGAAAATCGGATTCCTCGGATTTTTTACCAATTAGAAACTATTTTTCTCACATTTTAAATGGCAAAATAAGAAAAGTTCGGAATTACCCCCTCCATGAGACGCGCCGTGCGACGAGACCTAGAAAATCGGATTCCTCGGATTTTTTACCAATTAGAAACTATTTTTCTCACATTTTAAATGACAAAATAAGAAAAGTTTCGGAATTACCCCCTCCATGAGACGCGCCGTGCGACGAGACCTAGAAAATCGGATTCCTCGGATTTTTTACCTATTAGAAACTATTTTTCTCACATTTTAAATGACAAAATAAGAAAAGTTTCGGAATTACCCCCTCCATGAGACGCACCGCGCAACGAGACCTTGAAAATCGGATTCCTCGGATTTTTTACCTATTAGAAACTATTTTTATCACATTTTAAATGACAAAATAAGAAAAGTTTCGGAATCACCCCCTCCATGAGACGCGCCGTGCGACGAGACCTAGAAAATCGGATTCCTCGGATTCGTTACCTATTAGAAACTATTTTTCTCACATTTTAAATGGCAAAATAAGAAAAGTTTCGGAATTACCCCCTCCATGAGACGCGCCGTGCGACGAGACCTAGAAAATCGGATTCCTCGGATTTTTCACCTATTAGAAACTATTTTTCTCACATTTTAAATGACAAAATAAGAAAAGTTTCGGAATTACCCCCTTCATGAGACGCGCCGCGCGACGGGACCTTGAAAATCGGATTCCTCGGATTTTTTACCTATTAGAAACTATTTTTCTCACATTTTAAATGACAAAATGAGAAAGGTTTCGGAATTACCCCCTCCATGAGACGCGCCGTTTGACGAGACCTAGAAAATCGGATTCCTCGGATTTTTTACCTATTAGAAACTATTTTTCTCACATTTTAAATGACAAAATAAGAAAAGTTTCGGAATTACCCCCTCCATGAGACGCGCCGCGTGACGAGACCTTGAAAATCGGATTCCTCGGATTTTTTACCTATTAGAAACTATTTTTCTCACATTTTAAATGACAAAATAAGAAAAGTTTCGGAATTACCCCCTCCATGAGACGCGCCGCGCGAGGAGTCCTAGAAAATCGGATTCCTAGTTCTTTTTACTTCTTAGAAGGGGTATATATATATAAGGGGTAATATAAAACGGAAGTTGAAGAAGTTAGAGGTTTTGTAGGGTTTGGAATGCTTACAGTATAAAAAACTCATTTTGAAAGAATACAGATTTTACGTTTCATCCTGACCGATAAGTAGGTTAATTATTCAAGTATAATGCCATAAAACATTAAATACCTATTACAATTTCATAAACAGCGACATAGCAACTGTTATCTTGCTTCAATAGGACTGAACTCACTTCCAGTACACCCCCTTCCATCAAAATATAATCAACGACGGGATCTGCCATCGGAAACGAAAAAACGCAAGGAGGGAAACCTAACCCGATAGATAATTACTTCACCTAACAAACAACCCATCTACCACCCCTTGCGCCACAATCCTGTGAACTGTGATGGAGAAAGAGCGCCGTTTGTTGGTTCGATTATACCCACCCTTCAAGACCGTGCGCGACAAACCTGTCGAAGTATTAAAAAACCCAGGATTATGGCGCAGGTTTGTTGCGCTGGGATGTGACGCGGTAGTCCTGTGGTCCGTGATAAAACGACGCAGCAATCCTGTCAAAAGATAACTATATATATATATATATATATATATATATATATATATATATATTTATTTATTTATTTATTTATTTATTTATTTATTTATTTATTTATTTATTTATTTATTTATAATTGGAGGTTGAGTTTTGACCAAACTAGACTTGAGTGGTTTTTTAAAATTATGTTTTAATCATAATGATCCACAACGTTTCTACCCAGGGGCTAGGTCCTAATCATGTGGTACCTAAAACGTACAAGAAATATACATAGGTATAAAGTAAATGGTAGAAAAGTATGATCTGAATGGGACGATCTTAGTAGTTTTTCTTATCATCTATGGTTTAGATTTTAAATATAAACTAGGTTTTTTCTAGTTTTTACAATTGGCTTGTATGTGGAGAAGGGTCTTCCACCAAGTAGAAGTAGAAGTACTAGAAAAAACCTAGTTTATATTTAGAATCAAAAACATAGATGATAAGAAAACTACTAAGATCATCCCTTTCAGATCACACTTTTCTATCAATTACTTTATACCTATGTACTTCTTGTTCCATTTAGATTATACCTATTTCTTGTACGTTTTAGGTACCACATGATCAGGACCCAGCCAGTGGGAAGAAACGTTGTGGGTGATTATGATTAAAACATAATTTAAAAAAACCACTCAAGTCTAGTTTGGTCAAAACTCAACCTCCAATTATATATATATATATATATATATATATATATATATATATATATATATATATAATTGTATATATATATATATATATATATATTACATTCACATTAAACATGTATATATTGTTTAATGCATATGAACATACGTATATAATAATATAAATATAGGTATATATATATATATTCTTAAACTTTGTGATCCTCCGTTTATACGGAAATAGGCAAAAGGCGAAAAGCAAAAGTTCCTTCCTGTAATCGGCGGGGGGGAGGGGGGGTTATGTCCATTCCCATTACATACATTGCATTTATGAAAACTCATTGAAAAATTAATCATTACCTAACAACTTTACCGCTACCTTATATTACGCAAATTCAGATTGTTCTCAACACGACGTATAGTTGGTGTACTTGTAAACCATTATCATCCATTATGTTAACATTGATGTAACCAACAAGTATGATGTAACGGAATATATACATTCCGAGTTTGAACAATATCGGAAGTGCCTGTTGATCTGTTTAGGGAATAGCACGATTCCACCATCCCTATTTCAATATGTTGTAGTAATGACAACATTTATAAGAGGTTTTTAATGACGATATCCCAAAAAAAAAAAAAATTTAACCCCACCCCCCTCACCCCTTTCATATTTTAACATCCACACGGAAGAATCAAAACATTTCTGCACGTAAATAAATATTGCAATTTATTATTGTAATTTATTTCTCCACGTATATTTCCTTGTATACTGGCTTTGTTTCCCTTCACCCATCGCTCTCCATACAACGGTCACACTCCCAATGTTGCTTCATGTCAGTCTTCCTGTAATAATTATCGAAACTCATCGGCCGAGTACTAGAAGGTTCAGCGCATAATGCCGCATAGCATAAAGACTTACCACAGTCCATTCTTCAATCGACCTCTCGATGAGGCTAGAGATCACAATATCGTACAGCCTTGAGCGAGCAAGAGCGAGCAAGAGCGAAGAATCGCGTATTGAGACAGCAATGCATCTAAATAATTATATAGCGACGCATTCTCTTGAATATTTGAAAATTCTCTTTTAAAGAAATATTTTTGATTTGAAAATCAATAGTAATTTGAATCAGTTCTGATTATTGTATAATATCATATTGGTGAACTTTGTAGAAATCCACAACAGTAAACAAATAATTATCGTCTTCTTTAAATGAGGTGGTTATAAATTATAAATTTCACTGCCATCTTTTGAAAAATATCATATTTATAATCGGTGGGGAAGGGGGTTTCAAAGGAATCTTCTCTGCTTTTTTTCGTTATTTCGTTACATAGTTGCTTATGAAGGGAACGGCTTACACAGAGGGTATGCGGAGCTATTCCCGCAGTCCCGGAGGTAACGCCCTTGTTCCAGATACCCTACATACAGGGCTTTCTGGGAAAGCTCTCAATGATAGCCGACACTGCAAATAGCCTATTGTGTTGGTGATGCTATTTGAAATTGCCACAACCACACTCCACAATACGAATTTTCACGTCAGAACCCGCTATAGAGCCTGGAATTGTGTCAGCTGTCACCGAAAAAGGCAGCCAAGTTACGAGAGGGTGGCTTACATTTCATTTTTACATCCCTCCATCTTAACCGGCAAAGAAACGGAAACTCCCACTCGTGAATCTACCTCGCATAAAGTTGTAAAGACCCCCAACAATAACTTGGTTTTCATTGTCACGATCGCGTTCGTGAGACGTTTTTTGCACGCGCTCCTTGCTTTACAACTGAATAACCCACTAGATCCGACCTTATTTTCAGCTCTCCTAAAACTGAAGTAATAAGTCGTCCACACACGGGTCGTCACGAAGTGGTCACGATGCGACGCGCTCGTCGCTGGACTCCGCACAAGTTTTTTAATGTTCTAGTTCATCATTAAAAACTTCTTTTGACTAACATTCTGCTTAAAAAAAAAATAATTAACAATAATTGTTTGCCGTTTTTTAGTGATTTTTTTAGCATATTTTTTTGAAATCTGATCAATTTAATCAGCTCAAAAAAAAATCCAATCTAACCTTTCGGTTGGAACGCTTGATTTAAATCAAAAAGTTCAATAACAATGAACTAGAACATTAAAAAATTGATATAAAAGACTATGCTGAAAAATGTACTGAAATTTCATTATTATTTTCAGAAATATCGATAAGAATTATCAAAAAAGCGAACTAATCATAAATAGTTTTTGAATTGCAGGGTACTTACTGTTTAGAACGAGTTTTTTTCCACAAAATTGTCAGTCAGCCAACAATTCATTAGCATTCACAGTGCTCAAATTTCCAATCAATATAACTTAGTACTGAATCCAAAAACTAGATGCACGAAAGTTAAATGCGCATAATTGGATTTCCTCATTAAATAGACGCTAACAGGCCAAACATTTTGAATCTAATTTTTTTTTTTTTTTAAATTCCTATTTTTTTGTTTAATAGTTCCTGATTGTTTTTTAGCTGATTTTATCGAATTTGATGAATTTTGATGTTGAAGAATCCTCCCTAATTGGCTTCGCGGACGCAGTATATTAGGATTCATTATCGAAAATGTTGAAACCGTCCAAGTCCCCTTACTTTACGATTCCGGTTATATTTGAGCATATGTTCTCGAACCTGATGAATTACATTGAAGAGAAATGCCTCGAAATACATAGCATGGCAGACATATTCGGATTCAATTTTAGAAAACCATTAATAATGAAACTAATCTGCCATTCTTTCGGTTACTGTTGTGCGTATCCCTTGATTTCGGCTATTTTAAATTGACATGTCCCGCAAATTCGCTGGAAAGTCGCACGTATTTAAATCCAGCGCTAATTTAATGACACTTGTCTGCGCATGTATTATCCTGATTATTTTGAGCTGATTTTTACGAATTTCATTAGTTTTAATGTTCAGAAATCCCGTATATTTGGTTGGCAGATGAACTTGTTTGGATTCAGTAGTAAACCATTTTTCAAACGATCCTTATATTATAAATAATAGAGATTCATCCGGATTTATTCAATCAATCCGTAATGGCATCAAAAGACTTCCATTTTGTGGATTCGAAGCATACAGGAAACTCTCATACTCAAACTCTTTTATACCCATGGAACACTAGTTTCTTGAATTTACCAAATTTGTATAGGTAAGTTTTTATTTTTCTCTTTAGAAGATCCATTAGAATATTCCTGACGTTAGTGTACGCATGACGGTATGACCACACCAATGAACACTCATTATTACGATTAATTCTCAGTACTAGTAGTGGTATATTGATTCCAGTGAAAACAATATTAAATAGAATAATGTGGTTTTATTATGTAGTTACGTCATCCCCATAAGAGGACTGAACACACTGCCGATGCCTCATAACGAATTAGTCCTTCTTTGTGTTTACCACAACTCAAGTTCATTTAGGTAGGTACTGATCCTTAGGGGCTTACGATTTCCAAGTCTCTTCGATTGATGATCAAATGATTAGCAACAATAACGGTGAGCGTCGTAGTTTCCCCCGACTTGTCTTATTAGATTTCAGCTCGATTCTCCCGCAGAATATAACGGGAGTTGAGCGATAAATCAGATTATCGGGTAATTCGTCCGAGGTAATCAACCGTCAGGAGAAGCGTGGCATGAATCACAGGGTGGTTGTCACGAACTGATTGCTTGGGAAGGATCCGCAAGCCCCTCAACCCGTTCATCGTCGTCTTTATCTTGTCAATCTATATTATAATAACTAAGTGTATAGAGGTACGCCCACGTACGGTCACAAACTACTGGCTTGCAAACTTTGTCACTACTATCATCCGTGGACTTTTTAACACTACTTATCCAACATTTACCCATTCAACATTTATGCACACTTGGAGTATTGTAGGCTGGTGATTGGATAACCCGATTTGATCTTGATCAGTTTAGGGATTTGCTACGCGAGTGCTCGAAGTAAATTTAGCTCAGATGGATTCGATTCAGCGAGCGTCTCTCATTTCCTACTTTCATATTATGTACTTACCTACTAATGTAAAATATATCAATCGAAACTAATGTATATCTGGTAGAGTCAATGTACATATATATGAGGCATTAATAAATATAATATGATGACTCACATCGGAAAAGCTGAAACAGAGCTGAACTGAAGGACGTGCAAATCGTCATGCTATGTCCCACAATGAGATTTTTGATAAATATTATGGAAATAAATTTCTTCAAAAAATTAAACTTTATGAAAACAAAAGGATTCTGCATTTTTTGAGCACATTAAATTGGTTAAATTAAAAAATGTGCTAAAAGAAATAACTAAAAACGGCTAGAAATCGTTAAATTTATACTGTTTACCAGAATTTTAGTAAATAAAATTTAATTAACGATGAAATAGAACATCGAAAAATGTGGGCAGATATTTATGCTGAAAATCGTGTATAAATTTCATTAATATTTGCCAAAAAAATATAAAAACTGAAAAAAGCTAAAAATCCAAATGCTCCTAAAAAAAGGCCAAATTATATTTTGAACGAGTTTTTTGCTATAAAATTGGTAGCTCACAATTCATTTTTGCTCAAAGTCCTGAATTTTCAAAATAATTTATCAATATCTAGAAGGTTATACTATTATTTACGAAAAGTTGGTCACATAATCATGCTGCATGACTGGAACATTTTTTTTTTTTTTTTTTTGCCCCTAATCTAACGAATGGAACTGATATGGGAATTTTCGGTCATTATATTTATTTACGCAGTTGCCTATTGGCTAGTGATTGGCGTAGGAGAGCTATCTGATACGGAAATAATAAATCTTCGTCTAATGATTAGCAGCGTCTTTGAATAATCACATTTGAAGATTCGGAAAATGTCTATATAAACTGGAAATGGTTCATGTTTCACAAAACAAAACACTTTCCGGTACAATATAATACATACATTAAATTATTTGCTTGATTCCATTGGAGTACAGTTCATAAATTCCAGTACTCCCTCCCACGAATAAATTCTGGCTACAAAATACTAGCCTTCCCAGTAGCATTGTAAATGTCTGAAACCAGTTGCTACTCTATTTATTTATATTATTTTGTAATGCTGGTCGTGCCACAGTGTTTTGTCAAGTGGAATAATATTTAATTGTATCTTTCTATTATTAAGGCGTTAGTTTTGGTCGTGGCATATTTTTCCCCCATGTTTTTGATTAGTTCCATATTGAAACATTCAGTCATGAAAGGAGGCAGAGTGGGTAACAACACTGTTTCTCATGTTCAGCAACAAAGGGGGGGGGGGGGTTATTGTTTTAAGAAAAATAAACTGAAATGTATCCGTGTTACCTAAATAATTTAGTTAACCCGCGATGCCGTTTGAGAGTTTTCGGTATCCGTAAATATTCTGCTAATGTTATTTAGTTTCCTTTGTGTTAGATATAGAAGGTATACCTATATTGGAATTCGTCGAAATTTCAACGATCCTTTTTACGCTTGGGGAGGAATCGCAAAGCTGTAACACAGATAATAATTGAAAGTGTATTCAGGAACAGATGAACACAGCAAATTCATTCTATAATGAACTGACTAAATACATCACGCTTCAGTGACAAACTTTTTCTATGCAAGACTGTTATTCAATTCGTAACCACCCCCGTTGTGGTGGTTATGAAAATGGTAATTCAGAAGTCCAAGTCGGAGGTGTATTTCGTGTACGACAGAAGTTCGTGATAAATGCAGTATAGGTCCGTTCTCACAGTAAATTTTCCAATAGCTACCTAAATAAATTATGAGAAGCGTTGGATCTGTCGGTGGCAATGACTTCATTACGCAACGAAATAAGCTGTACCATAATTCATCCAGAGATTTCTGGTTCTAGAGGCCCATACAAAAACCGTTGATTTGGTTCAAACCCCCCTCCACAACACCTCTCATTCACTCACACAAACTCTGGAGGTGATATTAATAAACCAAAACAGAGCGTTTCGATTGGAGTATGATGCGGATGAGAGAAGAGAGGCGTGACCAGGATTTTAAACTGGCTGCCAATCGCTCGTAAATTACGTGAGGGGGGAAAACACTCGGAGTTTTTGAATTTATGAAAGCCGGGCTCGGTAGGATTCCACAAATCTCGTTCTTGACGAAGTGGTGGAGGGGTTGCGGAATGATCACCTTTTTCCCAGTCAATGGCCAATATCACGATGGAAGGAGAAAGGTCCAGTCGTGCAGCAATATCAGAACTATGTGCGATTTTTCTTCAAATTTTATAGAATTTGATATCTGTCAAATACTTAGAAAAAACAAAAACTCTTTTGGTAAACAACAGTCCGCTATTCAAACCAATTCTAGTATTTTCACGTGGAGTATTTCTTTACTTCGAGTGTTATTCCGAATTTCCATCAGTCGTTACAAGAAAACTGTCACGAATGAGCTAAATGTTTTACAGTTCCCACAAAGAAGTTGAAATTTTATAGGGAGCCTTGCTAAGTCATCAAGAGACGAAACAAATGACTGGCTTCATTTTCATCAGCTGAATTAGAGAAATTCATTCCTTTTTACATTTGACTGTGAGTCTTTAAGTCACCGAGAGAAGAATTATTAAAATTACGGGCTCCGTCCAGATCAGCTGGGTGAGAAAAATTATTTCCTGTTCAACCTAGGAAGTTAAAATTTGATAGGGAACATCACTCAAACATTAGGAGACTAATAAAATGTCAAGCTTCATCTCAATAGGCTGATCGAGCTAAATTCTCTACTGTTCACCATAGAAAATTTAGCATCAAGTAATTTCGAGTCTCTTTGGAACATAAAATCACAGGATCTTGCCAGACCAACTCAATGGGCAATATTCTGCCCTACTTATTCTAGAAAGTTGAAATTTAGTAGGGAGCCTCTCTGGGACATCTTGAAAAAGTATGAAATGAGGGACTCCATTCCAATCAAATGAATGAGTCAAATTCTCTGCTGTTTGCATGTAAAGTTACATATTTGGGAATCTCTCTGGCCAGTCAAGACATCAATGAAATGAAGAGCTCCAATCCAATCAGTTGAGTGATCTAAATTTGGTAATGTCACTGTATAGAAAATAGGAATTTAAAAGGGAGCCACTCGCCAAAGACGACCTTCTGCTAGAGCACACACAACGCACACACTGATTGTAGTAAATAGTCCTTGCATCTTCCGTGTTCTATTTTATTTATTTTATTTCTTAATTATTATAAAAAAGGAACCATTGTTCGGAACGCCATTTAATTTCAGTAAATGGATTTAAGAGAGCATCCCTGATTTTGTTTCCAGCTTGATTTGAGTAATTTAATTTTTTTTTTTTTTTTTTGAAACCCAATTTTAAAACTGTCCCTTTCTATGAGAATGGCCCTACCTTCAACTATTACCCCTGTTTAATGCTATTTACTCTACTATGATTGCCACTCACCCCAATGCTTTTGAAAGCCCCAAAGTATGATGGATATAGATCAGTGGTTCTCAATCCTTTAGGAATGAAGAACCGCTAACAAAGATCAGAAGTTACCCAGAACCACTCGATTTGTCTATAGTAATTGGTGACATAGTTGTAATTTACTGTTTGTCATAACTAAATGAATAAATTGATAAAATATGTTTAAAATCTCCGACAATAACTTTTCTACGTGCGGACCCGGTTGCATGTTTTTGACCAGTTTATCAACGGGGGTTATACTTTTCGCCACTGCAATTAGGAGGTCACACTTAAAGTTTCCTAGCTTCGAACGATGCTTTAATCGCCACAGTAGATGGAAATCCTGTAGTGCGGAAAACAGGGTGAGGAGTTCCAACGCAATATTTAAAACTACGGGGCACCACAGAGCAATTTTACACCTGAACCCTCCAGTCATTGAAGCAGTGAAGTTATACTTTGCAGTTCCTGTTGCTTTGTGACACTATTTTAGTTTTTCTTGCACAGCGTCCGGCAGATACTGAGATCGTATCGATATCATGAGTTACGTACCGTGTTTCGTATAGGATCCGTATTACCTATCTCATAAATTCAGGAAAGGTATTATCATATCGCTCTTTAGCGGTTCCAAATAACGTGCGGTAATGTTTTCTCACGAACTAAATTACTCACAGCAATATTGTAGAAACTCATTTCAATGAATAGAATGGATGTTAAAGGATTTTTTCCTTTCGGACTCATGCAAAACTATTTTTATTTATTGAAACCCACTTTGTACCTCTAGATGAAAAGATTTTACCTATTTTATCAGAAATGTTCCCAATACGGGGTACAGCCTACTAGACAATTGTTTTTCTTCCAAAGATATATCTTCTCTAAACCAAAGTGGAGACTATTCCCTTACTATTTTTCGTGAGAACCTTATCACATATGGTATCAACGTGATCTCTTTTGTACTCACTACTTGATTCTACGCATTTAATAATCAATTATTGATGTTTCCTTTTGATAAATTTTGTTCGCCCATTGGAATAGATAGTGCACGATCAATGTTTTCTTAATCGATTGTTGGATAACGTAACTGTATAAAAAATAATCGCAAATTCGTCGGAGAGTCAACCTACCCGTTTTGGTTTATTATTTTTAATAATGAACCTTTGAAATCGACCAAGAAAAAAATTGTTTAACCTCCTCTGAAAATTTGTTAATTCACGTTTCAAGGTGCGTAGACTCCAATTATCAAATTAAAAAAATAAATAAATAACATAAAATCTGCCCGTCCGCCGTATGCCGTCCGCCGTTCAGAGCTTTTCTCCAAAACTACTGGACCAAAGTTTATGAAATTTGGCGCAAAAAACATACATCGCTTTTCATCAACCCTAGAGCGTAGTATTTAAGGGCCGACTTTTTCAAAAATCGAGATCTCAAAAACTTTCTAGGTAACAGTGATGATTTTTTGCTTGTCAATGATAAATTCATTCTCAAAGAATCGATTAAACCTATCCGCAAGTCTGTAGGTAGAACCGTTCGTTTTCTATGAGGGCTAGAGTCAAAAACGTCGTAGAAAAACTTTCGGATTTCTTTCCGGGTGCGAGAGGATGATGCGCTTTTAATCACTACCCACAGGTGATACGGTGGCTCTTCCAGTACCGGACCGATTCATGGGTAGTAGATAGCGGTGTCGCGACTGTTTGTTTCCAGTCGGAGGCAATACAAATTTTTACTTCCTGGTCAACTCGCAAGATGATTATTTTTAGACAAAGGTATAGTTTTTATTTTTATTATTGAGTTTATCGTAACTCTTGTCACCTACAGATGATCACTGAATCTTAGTTAAGTGTCTTATTTTATCAACTTCAATTCGTGGATGCCACAATCGATGTCGATTTATACCTGTGATGTTCATCAACCATTACACTTAGAGTTCAGCTCTTGTTACGTTTATAAGGGCGAATAATGTGTATTTAAGATTAATTGAATTACGAGTATATCAATTTCTCCTTGTTTTTCTTGTCACTGATAAATATAATAGAATCGCCACCCGCAACGCTGTACGTTGAAAGGCTATATTCTCTAATCAACTTACTGAAATACATTAATTGTAATTAATATGCATATAACAAGCATAGTGTTTAAAACAATATGCAGTGTATGCAAACCTTTTACTTGATGGGAAGATGACTTAGTCAGAGATAATTCTGTTCCTCAACTTTACTATGAAGCGTAAAATTATGGGGTTCTAGCACTGTACTTAATGGGGTTTTTGAAATAGTTTTTGAGATTTTCAGATAAACAAGAAATTTCTTGTGGAATAACACTAATTCTGTAGAGCGGGAAAGCGTTGACATATCTGACACTTTCACAAAGATTCTATGAAAATCCGTCATCCATGGAAAAAATTCCAATTCTTACTCAGTGTAACAAAAAATTACCCGATCTCCGATTTTACGAGTAATTGTTGTTTTCCCGTTCAGCAGCCTGTCACCTAGTGGAATCTACTCAGCTTAAATCCCTTTGCTTAACAATCAAAATATTATCAACTTATCCCTGAATTCGTAATTAAATTGAACAAGCGAGACAGGATGGGACCGAGCGTGGTGCAAATCGGTATATGAATATTATGTTTGATGTTATAGCAACCCTCCCTAGCCCATGTTTATTTGATCACCTCTCGGCAAACTGTTGATTCAGTCTCTGCAATGAACTGTTTTGGTGACAACAACCAGTTAGGTTGTCTGAATAGGAAATACAGATGTGCGTTGAGTTCTAGTCTACGTTCTAAAACACAGTAGCATTACAGTTTTGTTTGCGAAACTAGAATATTTCTCACTTCGGAGAGGGAAGTGGTGGATAGTTGGAGTTAGCCGCGTATTTCACAATGGGAGTTTGTCTTTCTGCGGCCCTTGAATGTCCCGAGAAGCGATCAAAACTTACCTCGTTAGAACGGACCATCATTTACTCGACTAATACATTGCTGGTTGCTACATCGCTTTAACTGTGTGCATATTAGGTACAATCTTACTGCAATAAATTTATTACATAGAGATATGATTTAATGATTCATAGAGGATCAGTGGTCACGTTAGTACTATTTAAATAGGTTCGAGTGAAAAATGGAATTTTTTTATTCTAGATTTATAACAATATTCTATCATAGACGGCCTAATGCATAAAAATGTCCTTTAATAAGATCTGTATATAAAATAATACTTCATATACCTATAAAAATTTATTCTATTTATTGGTTTTATTTATAAGAATCAATATTTGGGCAAGTACATATTTTTAGGTACACTAAATTAAAATATGAAGTATTGCCAAACGATTTATTATCTTCTTCTCATGTAGTTTTTTTTAAACTTTATTAGCACTTTCCACTCTTATTCCATTGTTTATAGGTATAAAATATTTTTTTCTTGAATTTAAAAAAAAGCTCCTAAATTCATATCACGTGGTTCAAAGCTTTGTTAAAATATGTGTATTTCTGTCAGTGGTCAACTGCTCGCATAAAAATAGGTGTACCAATCCAATATTAGCAATGTTCATTTACCTGATTTAAGATTCTACATTCTCCTCAAGAATATTAACGCAGCTGAATCAATACTAACATTTCATAACCGAATTTTCACCAACTGAAGGTAAATTTCTTCCATGACCTCAAGGTAGTTTGCTGCTTCCATGAATGTGATTGTGCCAGTTTATAGAACAATTTTTTGATATTCTTGAAGTTAATATTGCAACTACAGAGATTGAACCGGTTTATCCGGAATTTTGAGTGAACATGTTATAAATAATCCAACTCCCATGAAGAGGCGAAATAATAGGAATTTCCACTCGAATTTTACCTTTTATTTAGGCCATACAGATAATAATTTTAATGGACAAATGAATATGGGTTTAGAGTCAAATTCGAATGGTTTTATTCATTATCGGTTCGGGTTAGCTACTGGATGGTCTCACATGTGTTTCTATCGATTGGAATTTGTCGTGACTGACCTACGTAAAATATAGTTTCGCCTAATAAACAGTGTAGAAACTGACCGGCCTGCAACCAGAATCTTGGAAAGTAAAGAAGGAAGGGAAGAGTGACTAGCTGTAGAAAGAGAGAGACTGACCCTATGAAGCTGCTTGCAGGCCGGAGGAGACACCACTCTCCCATTCAACCACCACTCTCACAACTTCGACTTGTCTCTTGGCTCAAATAACCCCACCTAAATTTTTTAAGGAGGCGTCTTCTGATAGGACTCCAGGTGTTCCAGTTTCCCATGCAAAAGATTTTTCAGCTTCATTTCTAAGTCGGGGAGGCTATGGTGCCTTAACGGGCTTTGGTGCCTTGTCTTTTACATCCAAGTGCTACAGTGTCCTTGAATGGGCTCCAGATATTTATTCCTTACTTCGTCCGGACACTAATACTAATACGACGGTGCTCTACAGAAGGCTCTTGATAAATGTCCAAAATCAAAACTTTCCTCTGCTAATTCGTTCGACAGCATAGTGGCAACTCCAAAGAAAATAATCGACCTCCATCTCTCCGTGTTCTGATTATTTTGTAGGTCATTAGGCCCATGAAATTTTGTATAGACCCATGTGCGGAAAGCAGATTTTTCTAAGTTCAATTTTTTCAGTTCTGAACCGCTAGGACTCACTTAGACGAGCACCTTTTTTTCAGACTCTCTTGGCGCGACTTCGCACGCAAATCAGTCCATTATTCAATGGTAATGATTAATGGTAGTTTCTATACTTGCGCAAACTAAACTTTTTCAAAAATAATAAGACTGTTTTTTTTAACTCTCGATTAAATATTCAGGACTTGGTCAGGTTGAGTAGGTGGTTGAACTTGATTTCAATGAAATTGAAATAACTGAGATTAGAGATTATAAGGAAACATGAAATTCTTGAAGCAATTATAACGTCAAATGTTTGTATATGACTGAGACGAAGCAGAAGCCAACGACAAAAGTGGAGCGAGCATTGATGTTGCTTATGTTATTGTTATTTTTTCCATCAATTGTTAACAACTGATCCTTAATCTATTTTTTGCCTCCCATAATCTTTCATGGAGATACGCTTCAGTAGCTATAACAACTTCCTGGACAACCGTGAATTTGATTGTAAGCCAATCTATCTGTTTCGTGGGTCAAGTGGTGGAAGCCTTTCCTCCCAACGTAGAAAGTAAAGATAAAGGAACGAAGTTATCAGAGATTGTTTCTCAGCGAAAGAAAAAAAGGAGTTGGTCAAGGGCAGAAGTTGTCGTTGGCTGAAAAACTTCTCTACGCTATTGTACTAGCTTTGAAAGATCTCTTCAACCCGCTTTCAAACAAGCCCCTTTCCCAGTCACGGTGGCTCCATCCGAGACGTCATTTCCACCATTCCACTGTCTTTTACTTCCCGATGTTACCCGTCCGATATCGGTCAGTTAAATAATGTTACGTCCTTCTATGACCTGATAGCACTATAGCCTCGTCTGCAGATTGACTGTTTCTTTTGTTCTCAATTATTTTTTTAAAACATATCTTTCATCTCTATTTTTCTAAAAATCGAAGTTGTCGCTTCGTACTCCGCCTTGTGCTAAAATCAAAGCTTTCATTTTCCATTGAAGATATTTGTACTATCGTAAGTTATTTTTAGATTTATTCAACGACATTGTACAATAGATACTAAAAAATCGATGAACATCGATAAATGATTTTACGCCAGTTCTCAGTATAGAATCGTCCTATTACAAACCTCTTTTCGGAAAATCGGAACTGTGAACTGTTAGTTTAGAAAAAATACCTGCTCAACGTAGTTTTTTTATTAATTTATTTTTTTAATAAGAAATTACTAAGGATGGGGTTACTTCAGACCACGTTTTCAGGTTTTTTTGAGATGTCTCTGTCTGTATCTCTTCAATCGAGTTGGCCTTTCAATATGTCTCACCTGATCTATTCACCGTCATATTCCCATTTCAAAATTTAACATTCGAGCATTAGGAACCCATGAAAAACAAAGGTAAAAGTGGTATAGTCATTACCCCGCGTGGGGGCAACTTCGGACCACTCACGTTTTTTCACTCAAATAATCAAGAAATGAAGCCCTGGCCCGATATTACCCCCGTATTTTGCCACCAGATCGGTTCTCTCACCTATTACGACAAAAATATTTCATTTTTAAACGTTTATTCCATACAAAACAAAACCAGAAATGAGCTGCCTTCAGAGCTGCCTCCAATGTGTCTTGGGTATAACTTGTATAAGGACGGCCCCCGACTTTCTTTCGGTACTTTTGTGGCATGCCTGTAACACATGGAAAACATAAAAAACATGAGTTAGCTCAATCAAAATGAGAAAAACACGTAAAAAGGCGCTAAAACACAAAAAATTGGGTGGTCGGAAGTTGCACCCCAAAGTGGCGACTTTTAGTTTTTCGTTGCTGGAAAATTAACTAACAACTAAATAAAACATCTGATTTCTTAGTTAAATTCCTCATATAATTTTGAAGAAGTATGTGAACTTACCTCTTCGGAAAATCTAGCGGAAATATGTAGCTGCAGGCACACTATAAACACAACAGGAAAATATGTCGAAATAGAGGATAACAAAAACGTGAAGAAAATTATGATAAGCGACGTCAAGAAAACTATCTTCAGGTTTCATGTAGGTTTGAGTAATGCGCTACCTATTGGGACCTAAATGAACTTCCTAATTTCATTTCTATGGCCGGTAGAGGGCACTGCACCTGCATTCCTACGCTGGTCTGAAGTTGTACCACCTGGTAGGAAGTAACCCCATGTTACGTTAGTTGTTTGTGTACATCAATGTAGTACCCTATTTAAAAAAAAAAAAAAAAAAAAAAAAAAAAAAAAAAACTCGGCGCTCCGCGCCTCGCCAGGGGGCAAGCCCCCTGGACCCCCGGTTACCTCTATTTACATACTTCAGACGAAATTATTGAAACACAGAATGTGTTTGCGTTGTCGCGCAACCAAGTGACAACCAAACAAGCGTCATTGTTTACTATTCATTTACTACTAGCCGCTCCGGCTCGCTACGCTCGCCTCCACGTCCAGCCGGGGGGCAAGCCCCCCGGACCCCCCATTAAGTTGCTCGCTTCGCTCGCAACGTGTGGCATGTAGGGAATATTGCTCGCTTCGCTCGCAAAGTCTGGCATGTAGGATATGTTGCTCGCTTCGCTCGCAAAGTCTGGCATTTAGGGGATGTTGCTCGGTTCGCTCGCAAACGGTAGATCTCTAAGGGTAGGTTTAACTTCTGTAGGGGATGCTGCTCGCTTCGCTCGCAAACGGTAGATCTCTAAGGGTAGGCTTAACTTCTGTAGGGGATGCTGCTCGCTTCGCTCGCTTGAGGAAGTTATACTGCCCACCCAACTTGGCAGACGTTTTTTTCAGTTGGGAATTATTACAAACAAATTAAATCTTATAAAACTACGTGGAACCACGAAAAGTTTATTCGGGGATGTTGCTCGCTTCGCTCGCAAGGTATACCTGTATATGTGTAGGACAAAGTCCGTATTTATTATTTGAAATGGCTCTCGCTTCGCTCGCAAGGTAGGTACCTATGTAGGCATACCTGCTCGCCTCGCAATGTTGTGACATCGAACCCTTCACGTCAATTCTTGAGCCTTCTCTCGTCCACGGCAGAATCATTTTAATCGCTTTGCTCGCTTCTGCTCGCAATTTGACCGAGTTCTCGTCACTTTTTTCGATATCCGATTTCGGATTCAGATTCGGCGGACCCGAAGCTGTATTTCGCTCGCGAAAACCGTTCCGAAAAACGTACCTTTATGGGGTATATTTTAATCGGAAAAAACCAAGTTTTTCGGCGGACTTTTCGAGAAAACGGGTCCGTACTCTCGCATTTTTTTGACGCATTTCCCGATACTTTTTTCGCGATCCGATCGCGCCTTCGTCTTCCTCGTTCAAAAACCTACGAAACCGGTATTTTTCCTGAATTGTCGACGGCCGTTTAGAGGGTTAGAGGAAGCGGGGAAGTCCAAAAAGCGCACATTAATTCTTACTTCGACCCCCCTCCCGCCCTACGGCCCATGGTTCGGCTGGGATTAGAAAATTTTAAATTTGCTCGCTCCCCCTATCGGAAAATCCCAAGAAGATCCCCCCACTCGTAGACTCCCCCCACTCAGCCGTTTGGCCGTGCATAGACACGACAAACAAACAAACAGACAAACGGAGTTTCATTCTTATTAATAGTACTAGCCGCTCCGGCTCGCTACGCTCGCCTCCACGTCCAGCCGGGGGGCAAGCCCCCCGGACCCCCCATTCAATTGCTCGCTTCGCTCGCAAAAGTGGCATGTGGAGAATTTTGCTCGCTTCGCTCGCAAAGTGTGGCATGTGGGGAATGTTGCTCGCTTCGCTCGCAAACGATAGATCCCTAAGGGTAGGTTTAACTTCTGTAAGGGATGCTGCTCGCTTCGCTCGCTTGAGGAAGTTATACTGCCCACCCAACTTGGCAGACGTTTTTTTCTGTTGGAAATTCTTACAAACAAATTAAATCTTATAAAACTACGTGGAAACACAAAAAGTTTATTTGGGGATGTTGCTCGCTTCGCTCACAAGGTATTGCTGTATATTTGTAGGAAAAAATCCGAATTTATACTGCCCACCCAACTTGGCAGACGTTTTTTTCAGTTGGGAATTCTTACAAACAAATTAAATCTTATAAAACTACGTGGAACCACGAAAAGTTTATTCGGGGATGTTGCTCGCTTCGCTCGCAAGGTATACCTGTATATGTGTAGGGGAAAACCCGTATTTATTCTGTTGAAATGGCTCTCGCTTCGCTCGCAAGGTACCTATGTGTACCTGCTCGCCTCGCAAGGTATTGCGTAGAAGTGCAAATACTGGCAAGGACCAGTGGCTGTCCGTGAGGTATACCAGAGGGGAGGAAGTTGGGGGTATACCTGGAAAAAAGTAATCCATGAGATAAGGAAGGGTCGGGTCACCATGACCCGATGCGACTAACGAAAGGTTAAGTGCGTAGGTAGGCCTCTCGCAACATTGTGAAAAATGATGGATTAAAAATGTCATATTAAACGCTTCCCTCGCTTCCGCTTGCAATTTGACCGACTTCCCGTCACTTTTTTCGATATCCGATTTCGGATTCAGATTCGGCGGGATCGAAGCTGTATTTCGTCCGTGAAAACCGTTCCGAAAAGCGTACCTTTACGGGGTATATTTTAATGGGAAAAAACGTAGTTTTTCGTCGGACTTTTCGAGAAAACACGGTCCGTACTCTCGCATTTTTTTGACGCATTTCCCGATACTTTTTTCGTGATCCGATCGCGCCGTCGTCTTCCTTGTAGGAAAACCTACGAAACCGGTATTTTTCCGGAATTTTCAACGGCCGTTTAGAGGGGTAGAGGAAGCGGGGAAGTCCAAAAAGCGCACATTAATTCTTACTTCGACCCCCCTCCCGCCCTACGGCCCATGGCTCGGGTGGGATTAGAAAATTTTAAATTCGCTCGCTCCCCCTTCGGAAAATCCCAAGAAGATCCCCCCACTCGTACACTCCCCCCACTCAGCCGTTTGGCCGTGCATAGACACGACAAACAGAAAGACAAACAAACGGCGTTTCATTCTTATAAATAGTATAGATAGAGATTCATGCTCATAACTCAGGTTGATGGCCACGCACTTCACAGTAGTTAACATAATATGGTTGGATAAATCAGGAGCTTTCCAACGAATGGTGAACGATTTCTGTGCGATTAAATTTGCGGAAGTTCCATTTCCCTACCAACGGCTCGGTTGTACGTGAAAATCATAAGAAAATTTACAAGCGGTTGCAATCATGTTGACAATATCAATTATTGAGAATGATCATCTGTGTGTAAACAATTGATTCAAATAACCATGCTCATAACTCAGGTTGATGGCCACGCACTTCGCAGTAGTTAACATAATATGGTTGGATAAATCAGGAGCTTTCCAACGAATGGTGAACGATTTCTGTGCGATTAAAATTGCGGAAGTTCCATTTCCCTACCAACGGCTCGGTTGTACGTGAAAATCATCACCGTCCCACATTTCGTTACCATCCCGCGTTCCATTTTCGGCTAGTTAGTCCATGGCTAAAACACATTCTGTTTTAAAAACACGGACGGTAGACCTACGGTTCTACGGTCAGAACATTAAATAATTATTAACATTAGACATTGTTAGTTCATTATGGTTACTTAGCAATATTAGTGTATAACTTAGCGTAATAAATCAACTTTTATGATTATGATTCAACGACTATGATACTTGAATGATTCGATCGTAGGTTACCCATATAATACAAATTATTTATATCCAGTAAATGAGAATGAAAACACCTTCTGGAAGTAATGTTGTTACATGTGATGGGTTTTATGATCGGTGGGAAACCTCTTCCTCTTGAAGGTTTTGAGGGTTCATAACGAGAAGCTTGTGGAAGTTTGCTCAAGGGATTATTACAAAAGTGGAAAGTGGTGTCTGCTTCGATAACACCGCGTGTTGAGCTAATTTAGTACCCAGTTGGGCAGAAAAGGCATTTAATTCGGGAAGGCCTCTCAGCGGTAGGAAGGCGGTGTGCGTAGTAGGTGAATCAATTGGTAAACCCACAACGTACCCTCTTCTCGCTGCTCTTCCAGGTTATTCACAATCCACATTGAATGTTCACCCTTCACTCCTTTCCATTGGTTTTCATGTTTTCTACCTGTAGCTAAACAACCAGCTACAAAACGATCCGTTCTTTCAATCATATATGGCTCTCAAATCCATTATTCATCATGTCGAGCATAAGTATAAGTGTATCTGAATATGTTTAAGAATTTATTTATACATATACCTCCCTAGACTTGATTGAATTAGGAACCTTAACAGGAAATATTAAAGTAGTATTTAGTTAGAGATTTTTGTTCATTAACGTTTGTAGAACTATAGGTATTAAGTATTTACTTCAGATGGTCGTTATCTTAGTTTTCAATTTGAAGCATTGGTTATTGGACTATTTGGAAAATAATCTTCAGTTCATCCTCCCTTCGACGCGCCGGCCCATAGAAGAAGGTGAACACAAAGCATGAGCAAAAGTAAAATTCATCAAGGGTAATTTTTTCGCGGCCTGATCATCCTCACTTTCTCAAATTTGGAAGGGATTTGAGCGAAGTTGACTTATTTGAAAATGAACTATATTTCAAAGAAATGTAAACACAATCGTATCATTAGTAGCGCTGCTATGCATGGGTGACTTTCAAATCCTTCCAACAAGCAAAACTCCAAAACTTTCCGTCATATTTCGATGCAATTGTCATCGATTTATCGGTTTAAACTGTAGGTTATCTCTGAGTAACTTCATTGCTTCCGACCCATTGCTTTCTTGTATGCGCAACCGTTACATAAATCAAGCATCATTTTTTCACTGCCTAACATACTGATTTTGACATGTTCTGCTCCGTCCTAATTTACTAGTCCCTTTAAACATAGGAATCTGCAGCGGATTCTTTTAAATTATATTTAAAAAAAAAAAATTAAAAGACATAAAATTAGAAAGAACGTCTGGACAACCACAATCAATTTCTAAATTTTTTACTCTTATAATTGATTCAACTGGGAAGTGAAAACACTACGTTAATGATACTGTTTAAATTGTGTATTTTTTATAAAGCATACTCCAATGTAAGGAACATACCTACATGTTCAAATATATTAAAAAAATAAAATAAATAAATAAATTAGAAGGAACGTGGATGCTAAAGTGCCTCACAAAATTCGTTCCAGCACGTAGATCCCAAGAATAAAAATATAAAGCAACGGTTTATTATTGTAAGATACAACAGTTAAATTTATTGGTAAATGAAACACACTTTGTTCTCGGATGTACCCTGATTCAGAAAGAAAAACCTGAATGTTCCATCGTGCATGAAGTAAAAGTACACAGTATTAAAATTGATGTATCACTTCGTTATTTTTTACTGGAATGACAGTTGTAAGCCTCATCTAGCATCCGTCAGATTGCTGTGGCAGTAACATACGAAGCTTACATTCGCTTCAAGTTTATTTTGTTTCTCTAATAGGTTTCTCTATTGTTCTTAATATTAATGCTTAAGCCGCATCTCAACCAGAAGGTTCATTAGCGGCATAGTTTTTCTATTATTAGGGCCTATCTTCAACTTGAGAATTTTTTACACAAATCGTATTGAATGTCCCTTGAGAGTATGAAGTGGCATGGGTTTGAATTTGAAATCCGTTGACGACCATTTATTTCTTCTACTTTTAATATATGTTCCAAAGTGATACGTATCGAAACTCATTTTGCAATGAAGTTAGGGAGAGTGTATCGAAACGTCCCAAAGTCTGTCCATATTTCCTATTGATTCACAGGGATTGATACCCACTTCTTCTGTTCAACACACAGAATCCCGAAAAGCAAAACAACACACAATAAAAAAAAGATAAATAAAAAAAATTTAAAAAACCGCATGGGGAACAAAAGAATATTGGAAAAGTCCCGCAGGGAAAAGTGGGAGTTAACGCCATTCGCCAAACTCTCCTGGCGTATTCTTCCTAGGGACCAACTAACAAATCCTTGCTAAGGGTGCTTCCTGATGATTGCTCATCCTTGGAAGGCCGTCATGGTGGTGTCTGGGCTCGGGTGGGTAGAATTATTCTTTCGGCGGAAGAATAAGAAAATGTATGAACAGCCTTATTAGTAATACTCTCTTGTATGATTATTATTTTCTTCTTATGATTGTTATTATTTTTATATTGTTGTTCTACGCTTTGTTTTCTCTCTTCGTACGGCTTCAAGTATAGATGCATTTCATAAAATGAGTATTTTTTACTTTATTGATTTGTTTAGATTTCAATTCATTTGACAATTTTCATGCTCCTGTTTGCAATTACAAAAAAAAAATATATATATATACCTATGTCTATCTGAAGTGAAGGATAGCTTTTTGGAAGAGCCACAAGTAATCGGGCATATCATCACTTTACTGATTAATCTCAAATAATAATAGGATTGTGGTTCACACCTATGTTGTATCTTATGATAATATTGCTGAAATATAACATGGTATAACGAGGGCTTGTTGATTTGTTACTCTACCAAAGGAAAATAATTACCTACTGCTCCGAATATCGTAAATTCTTTAGTCAGCGCAGCATCAGTCATCTTGACTGTGATTCGGGATTATTACAGAAATATGACACTGGAGGGTAAATACTATTGATTGCCGTCTATATCAACTATTCAATATTACTCTGTAATATTTAAATTATGTAGACATCCACAACTAATTATTTGATACATTCATGCACCTATGTGAAACATTGTGAAGGCAGAATGAAAGCAAAATATCATGTGCATACAATACAATTGAATTTAATATTCACTCAATTAGGGAAATGGTTGGGTTGGATCCTTCCCATCAATGATAATTTTACTATACATTTGATCTCTGGGGTTTAATAGATGTGGATGCCAACCGTTTGTAACATAAAAATGTAATTAGATCGCTTCAACATTTTTTAAATTTAATGCATTGATATATATCACGTGGAACCAAAGAATATCTTTACTCGAGAACTAGAAAACAATTAAATTAGGATGGAAAGCTCTTTAAGAATGGTCATAAAATACTTATTAATACTTTTTTGTCTCATGTCACTCAGATGCATACTCCATCAATTAAATAAACTATTTATAAAGTTCCTAATAATGTAAATTAGATAACATCACGTAAGTTGGGGTTCTTTTCCGTTAATTCACAACCACCCCTTTTATTGGTTTCCGTTAATTCACTACCACTTGATATATATTCTATTGTTCTAAAAACTGTTCCCCAATCATTTTTACGTCCACTGTGGTAAAATAGATCAGAATGCCGTGTATAGTTTGGTGGCCTGGATGCTCGCAAGCTCGCATCTAAAAAATACATTACATCAAGTAGTCAATCCCTTAATAAAAATTCAGATTAGTTGGACATGTAGGTCAGAATGATGTGTATAGTTTGGTGGTCTGGATGCTCGCAAGCTCGCATCTCAAAATTACATAACATCAAGTAGTCAATCCCTTAGTAAAAATACAGATTAGTTGGACATACAGGTCAGAATGAATGAATGGTAGTGAATTAACGGAAAAGGTCCTAAGTTGGCACTCAAGAGATTTCACGCTACGCTGAAGAATAGAATAAAGAGGATGTGAAACTTATCAGGAAGGTAGGGACTGTTGAAAGCGATTACCATGAAGGGCATTCAAGGGCAATTACTCAAAACTGAGATGGGGACAAATCAATGTGTTCTTGAAGATAACTAAGGTTGGATCCAACCTTTGCCTTGTGATTTGAGGGTTATTAAAGCTATAAAAATAACTTGTAATTCACTCCTGTGTTTTCAATCGTAACTTCTCATTCTTTAGTTATTCCTATTGCTGCCTCGTGCTCTGTCGGCCAAAAAAAAAAAAAAAAAAAAAAAAAAAAAATGCTGGTGATAAAAATGGAACGAGTATCCGGCAACACCCTTCGATTAACTTCACAACATCTACAGTGAACATCAGGATTGAAATCTTTCTGTACTCACTGGATGTAGAGATGTATTCGAATGAACAGGCAGCATCACGGATTCGAGATCAATAATGACTTGATAACGCCAAAAGTACTGCTATCAGATAGTTAAATTATTAGGAGTTACTGCATCTGGATCACTATTGGTCTCAAGGTCTGTTTAGTTGCTTATTTCTGCTTAATTCGACATGTTTCTCGTCTTTAAAACATAATTATGTGTTTGGGAAAGTAAGGCAAATTAGGTTGTGAAGTGATGTGGGTTTCAATACGAGAAATGTAGTGAGTTTCAAACCATAAAAGTAATAGCGTTCCTCGTAAAATTACCACTCAAAAAGTTTGGTCAGTTGTGAAATTATACTACCTAGTAAACAAATTCATTGACTATTGGGAATACCAAATAATTAAAGAATCAAAAGCAACATAAATTGTCAATAAGCCAAGTTTAAAGAGTTTAATAATCTTTTAATAAACTCCGATCAAAGATAGGAACAACTGGGTAGTATAATTTGAATAGCTTAGGGAACTTTTCTTTTTAAACTTTTTCTCGCTGATCAGGAGCTTAAAATAATTGGTCTTAAAGATACATAAGGAATAATAAAAAAATAATAATAATAAAATAAAATAAAATAGAAGTGGTAACATTGCTCTGGTATTGAGGCTTGTTCATAAACTATTTGTTGTGAGAGGGGGAGAATTAAGGTAACATATTTTTGTTCTATTACTATCCCTTTGTTGGGTAAAAACTAAGAGACAAAGATAAAAACTGTACCTACAACCAACATTTTTATGGTAATCTCTAGGGGAACTGTGAAACTGGCTTCGAAAAATTTAACGCCGTTTCGAAATGCGCTTTATTTCGCGGATATTGTTTGTAGAGAGAATCGCTCGGATTAGTAAAAAGTCAACTTAGAAAATCGCAATTATTATTGTGATACCCGTGGTTTATCGGAGCATTCAGCTCTTTTTTTTTTTTACATTTTATGTCTTTACTATGGCACATAAACTAGAAAAACGTCACGAAAATTGCTCACGCAAATATTCAGATGATTTCCGCTTACAACCAGTCGTTGCTAGGGAAATGGTGCTTTGTCGTTTTTCATCCCACAAAATTCGTTGACCATTCGTTCGAAAGCTCTCGATTTATTCAACCATGTTATGTTAACTACTGCGAAGTGCATGGCCAACAAGCTGACTTTTGAACATGGTTATTTGAATAATTGTGTGCACTCAGGTGATCATTCCTAATAATTGATATAGTGAACATGATTTCAACCGCTTGTTCATTTCTGATGATTTCATTGAGCTGGTGTTTCGATGATGAAACTGGTTTGATTTGAGAAACGGAGGTTACATCATTTTAGTAGGCAGTTTCTATACTTTATATTCTAGAAAGGTGTAATTTCGTAAGTAGCCTCTTTAGGACATTTACTTGACGACGCCCAGGGTCCGGATCAGCTGAGTCGCTCTTAGAGCTTGCATACGAGCCTACAACACATACGAGCCTGCAACTAAAGACATAAAATTTCAAAATGTGTTGCAGAATCGTATGCAAGCGTTTTTTCAATTGTGCAACACTATGAGTGTCAGATACGACCTATGTTGTAATATTTTTTATTCATCTATGGGGAGTTTGCTATGATGGGGAATAAATGACGGTACCTATCTTTGGATCCTAACAACTAAACGTTTTGCTATTGTTGACTTGCAATAAACAAGTTAAGTATACCTACCTACTCACCGATACTCCATTGCTCTTGGCCACGATCTTTTCTGTATATGATATCATTATTTGTGATTCACAGTACCTACTTGCTCAATTACCTACTGCGTACCTCTACAACAGCATAACAAATTATTGAATTTTTAACGCCTATCAATATTAGCGTCATTCCCTAGTAATGTGGGAAAGGTTGAATTTGGCATGGAAAAGGATGAATTTGACTTAAGGCTGAATTTGGTTTGGAAAATGTTGAATTTGACTAAGAAAATTTGCTAAAAAATTCTAATGATTATTTCCAAAAGTTCCATTCATGCATCATAATCGTATGAGCGAATTTTCGTAAATTATTGTTTTATTTTATTCTTTCCAATTTCTGACAGTTTATTTTCATTATTCTTCAATAGCCTTCGGGTAGTATAGTAGACGTGAGTCCAATAAATGATTCAATATTAGACATTTATGAATTTGATTTATTTGGATCAGTTTCGAATTTATACAACCTACCGCCTTTCTTCCAGAGTGAAAACTAAGGGAATACTATTGCGCTTTCGATTGAACTAGTTTTCTCCATTGTTTCTAGGTATCCGCGTGTGTAGGTAAAAGCTATATGTCTGACCACTCGGTAAATGATATACCTACAATAGTTCGTTTCATTTATGTTTTTTCTCCGGTGATTCACCACAACGCCTCACCAGGCCGTCAACAACGGAAATATCAGCCCACATCGTTATGAACATCGTTTCCGGTTTTTACAAAATCATTTTGTTTACTCGAAAAAAGGTGGGAGCTTTATACATTTAATGGCGCCGTTAAGGGCCCCTTCAGCTAACGAGAGGGAAGTGGGGAGAAAAAAAAGCAAACAAAATTGAATAGCGGGTAAATCGTGATGAGTGGGCTAGAAGGGAGGGGGTTGGGGGTGAGAGGTTGATTGTTGCAATGCAAGTGGAAACGATGGGTGGATATAGTGAGGGGGGGGGGGGGAGGGGACTTGCGGCAGCCGTGTTTACTGACAAGTGCGGTGTTTAGATTGGGATGGGTTTAATTCACTCTGAACCGCTTTCCCAGTGTTTTCCATCGTGCCAGCGAGGCAAAAGAAAAAGTCAAATACGAAACAAAGTCGTTGAGATAACATTGGCGTTCTGTATAAAACGTAAGAAACTATATATTAATATGTAATGCCATGTGAATTTCGAGAATTTTGAATTTAAGTTTTTTGTTAAAAAAAAAAATTAAAAAAAAAAAAGGATTAATTCACCTCTATAAGGGAATTCAACAACGAGAGCCCAAGTTTCCATCGATTCACAAATTATGGATAGATCTTCATTGCTTCTGTTCAGACCACGATCCTCAATCTGGATTTTGTGAGAGTGACTTGGGTATAGTTGTTGAACTTCTGTTAACGAAATGTCCTTCATTTTATGGGTAATGTTTTATTCAATACCATTATACTGAACGGTTCCCGTTACCTCTTAAATATATCTCCATATCAAGCTCAAATGATGTGGAAAGTAATCGAATTCTGTCATTATTCCTTCAATACTGAAATATTATATTAAAACTTGATTGGCTGTATAAAATTTCAAAAATACCTTATATTTTCCTAATTGATAATAATTGATTGATTGTTACCATGGCCTCCAAGTGCTTGTATGTCCCTATTTTACTGGGAATAACCCTGTCTCAGTTATACATCCCGGTTAGTAGGAATAAATTCCCACTTTGTATGACATGTGTTCTGCCAAGGGTTGGTTTACTTTTATGTAATGTGTGTGCGATTCCTTTCATTTACCTTTTGTCATTATTAGAATAATCCGGCGCTAGCTTAATTAATAGAGTTACTTACTCGGGTATTCGAAGAAGAATCCGTATCGGATAATCTGTAGGTACCTAAAGTTGATATACTGATTTGCTGTACCTACTTGATGAGTTGAATAGAAATATCTGAATCTAATAGTTTATAGAATATCTAAACAGTTACCTACAGAAATATCTAAAAAGATCTGTATATTCCGTCAAACGCAAAATTACAAAAGTGAGTAATACAAGAGAAACATGTGAGAACATGTGAACTAATAATATTATGTAGGAGTCTCTTCTTTACGTCCTCATGGCTAATCGTGAATGACAATCGAAGTCAGGTGGCGGGGTAATTTTCTTCTCACTCCTTCGTACACACACCGCACAACAACGTTCATTCCAAGACATGGGGATGGGTTGAGCATCCTGAGTAGCATCAGAAGGACAAATAATGAAGAGACGTTACCTGGAGAGACGTCTTCAGTAATCCGAACTTAGCGAACAAGCAAACGCTTGTGCTTTCTTACTTTCTTCGTTGCAATTTATGTCATGTGGTCCTGGCCTACTCGTCTTTCTTCGTTATTTGACACACTTCAATTTTTTGGACTTTCTCATTACCAGCGACCTTAGATGAGATTTATTAATTTAGGCGTGCTGTAAAAGAATAGAGACATTAGAGAGGAATTATGACTTTAGAAATCAACTCATTTTTAAATTTAAGAAATTTTTCTTTGGGTAAGCATTTTGTCAAGGCATCTGCCTCTTGGTCATTAGTGCTTATCCATTCAATGGTAACTGAGATGCACCGAATGTCTCATGGTTGTTGAGTCTTCAATCTTAGTGAGGACAGTAGCAGGTCGACAATCTTCATACAACGTTGGTGTGAAGTTAATTTGCAAAATGTTTTGACACCTAGCTTTAATTCCAATCAGCTCTCTCCCTGCTACATTGCAACATATTCACTCTCCGGAGCAGAGAGCGCTACATGGTTTTGCTTTTTGGATTTCCAAAGTATCAAGTCACCGAAAAGCTTGATGACATAGCCCATGGTAGATAGACCAGCAACATCATGCTGGCCAAGAGCGGCATCAACAAAGCACTCCAAACCACTCGTTTTAGCTGTGAAAATCAGACAATGATACAGCGTTCCTTTTAGATAGCGAAATACGCGTAAGACCATATTCCAATCTTCCATAGAAGGATTAGATTGTCGTCTACTAAGAAGATTAGTGACAAAGGAGATGTCGGGTTTGGTTCTATTTTGAATGTACAACAGAGAACCTAAGGCCTGCGTATATGGTACATTAGTCATGTTTGTAATGCTTGATCTCAGGCGTCATTGGGGTTTCAGAAATTTTCCTACTTGTAGGATCAAAACGCTTAATCATTGCCTCTATCTGTTTTGTCTGATGTAAGTAAAGTTTACGTTATTTTCTGTCACGAACAATTTCCATCCCTAGAAATGTACGTGGCCCCCCCAATTCCGTGATTTCAAATTGCTTCTTTAATAGAACCTTAGTTTCTGATAATTTTGACCTACAGTTGCCAGTCATAAGTATATCATCGACATACAGCAGTAATATTATAAATGTTTGGCCTTCTCTCCAGGTGAATAGCACGGCTGAAAATTGTATGTGGTGAATCCGATACATTTGATGGCCTTCATGAATCTAATATACCATCTTTTAGGAGACACCACAAGCCCATACAAGGATTTGTGTACCTCACACACACATAGTTGTGGTTAAAGTTTTCATTTTAGATAAATAATCACTTAAACCTTCTGGGGGCTCCATGTAAACGAGTCATTCCAATTTACCATTGAGAAACGCAGTTTTTACATCTAATTGTATAAGATCTAAGTCGAATTTATTCGAAACAATCAATATAAACCGTACGTCAGGCAACCTGGCAACTGGCGCATATATCTTGGATATATCATAGGAATTATAGTCCCCGAAACCCTTTACAACTAATCTACTGAGGAATCTGGTGCTGCCGTCTGGTTCCAACTTTTTCCTATGAACCCAGCGGGCTTTCATTATTGATGCATTCCTATGTACTTGAGACCTAGGTATAATTTTCCAGGTGTCACACTTAGTTAATGCATCGAATTCATCACTTATGGCTTTTAGCCAGAACTCGGCTTCTTGACTACTTAAGGCTTGTTCGTAATTTTCCGGTGATTCTCCTAAATCATTAACGGCTGCGTTCGTTAGAAATTCACATTCAGTCCATCTGATTGACTCTCATTCTCATCATTTACACTTTAAAAGAAATCATACTCACTTGTACCACCTAGATTAGTATCTCCCGCTCTAGTTTAATCTGTTTAGGAAGCTGGGTTTTCAGAATTGTCTACAATTTCCGGTTCAAATTCCTCCTCAAAAATGCCACCATCGGTTAATTTAGGTGGGGATTCAGTCTTGGGCGTATATCTATACAGAAAGAGTTTAGCTTCCATTTCTAATTTCGGGAAAATTGATTTGTTAGCATGAATTAGGGTAAAATCTGCAAATGTCCTTGACTCAATACAGCTGACATGCTTTGATATAATTATTGTTTTCTTTTCTGCGTCAAATAAGGTATAGCCAGTATCTTCACACTCGAGCAGAAAAGCCAATCCAGCTATAGGAGAAAATTTAGGTTTGGATTTTGCATGATTGTCCAAGACATAAGATTCACATCCAAACCTTCTAATGAGTTTTAAAGAAGGAGGCCTTTTGAAAACGACTACAAAAGGAGATAGAAAATTGTTAGAAGCATTTGGGGATCTATTGTGAATGTGTAGGACATGTCTCAGAGTAAATGCCCACAAATAGCTAGGTAAGCCTGATGATATCAAGTTTACCCTTACTTTCTTAGCTATTTCTAGGTTTAATCTTTCTGCTGGTGCGATATTTTGGGGTGTTACCGGTTCACATTCAATATGGACTATACTTTTTTGGTTTAGCAGTTGTTTTAGAGCTGTAGTCTTATATTCTGTCCTGCATCTGTTCTTAATTCAGCTATTTTTATTTGAGGTCCTAACAGTTTCCTAATTTCTTGGAGAAATTTCTTCAATGCAAAGTCTACTTGAGTTTTGTCAGCAATTTCATACGCCACTACGTACCTACTTGCGTCATCTACAAAGGTGACAATGTATCTGCTGGTAGTTCGGTATGCAAAGGGTTTTATGGGGCCAAGGAGGTCGCTGTAGACTCTGTGAAAAACTATATTTGTCCTATGGCGTTTTTCAAGGCAAGGGTTACGTTTTGCTTTTGCTTTTTTTCAGTCTGCACATTCTAGAATGTCCTTATTGAATTTTACACCCTTCAACTCGGGGGAAAACTTTGTATCTCTAAGTATTTTTTCGACATATGATTTAATCTGAAGTGCCACTGCAAACCTACATTCTCCCTTAGTGACTGTGTCGGAGCCTGATGGTCATTGGAGGAATCGAGTCCTCTATCACTGAATCTAACCTTCTTCCTCCCTCCCTTCTCCTTATCTGCTGAAGTACAGGGACGTTTTAAGGAGGACTTTCGCCCTGAGGTCGAAGGAGAAGCAAGTGAAGTGATAGAGTTCCCATTTCCAAGTGATGAGGTAGCCCCGACCTCAGACTGTGTAATACTGAGAGCACCTGAGCTACCTTTTTTAAAACCAAGATGTCGGAGTATTCGACTGTAAACTGAGGCTTGTACTGAGGGTGAGGCACCATAGAGTGGCAAGCCAAACTCCACCCACCAAAAACGACCATCAAAGTATCCCAATTTTACTAACTCTCCGGTACTCCTATCTTCGATAACTAATTTGGTTTTATCGAACTTGGCTTGAACATTATTATGGAGAATTTTGCGCAACGAGAAAAGATTTTCGACAGCTGTTGGAGCATACAAAACGTTTGTCAAACACCCTAATTTCCCAGTTTCTGGGTGATGTACAATGACATCACCCACTTGTCGGATAGTAAGGTCTGCCGTAATATTTGCACATGTGATATGTTAGTTGTTTAGGAAGATAACTTAAATTTAAAAATAAACTTACATCGCTGAAAACATGATCTGTAGCTCCGATCATGATATGTAGATCAGAGATACGACGAAAACAACTCACATCATGCTGCTTACCTTCAAGGGATATGGTTGAGCTGACTTCCGATGGATGATAGCTGTTAACATCAGAGTCTACATAGGCCATTCCGGCATATGACTGTTCCTCATCTTCCTTCTCTCCTTCGGTCGATATCCAAGCCATTTTTTGCTCAAGTGGAAGGGTTTCAGTATCCGGATCCACTTCAGAAGCAGAATTCACAGAAGGTTTTTTAATCTTCAACTTTTTTTCATAGGTACAGGTCTCATGCCTTTTCGAGTGCGAGGAAGATAGTCTGAGTCCGGCATCAGCTTGTTGTCTCCAGATTGCAGTTTGAATTTCAAATTTATATCATTGTAGCGTAACTGCACCTTTCCTACTGAACCACTGAAACTTTCGCTAGTTTTTGGACGTTCGTTTCTTTCTTCACGTTCGCATCTTTCGCTTCTTTCTTCACGTTCGCATCTTTCGCTTCTTTCTTCACGTTCGCATCTATCGCTTCTTTCTTTACTTTCGCATCGTTCTCCTGATAGTAGTTCATCATGATAATCGACCTCTTCAAAAATATTTCTCAGCGGAGCGGACAAATCTAGGCCACCAAGTAATTTCTGATATCTGTCAACCTGCTGTCAAACCTTCACGTCAAAATACTCTTTCAAATTCTGTGCCTCAGACATGAAAGTGAATACAATTCTTTTCCTTAAAGCCGCCTTACGAAGTCTCACACAAGCTATATCTCTTTCTAAAGTAGGATCCATAACCTTATGTACCATGAAAAATTGTTGCCATCAATACATTCATACATTTAACAATACCTACCTATATCAGTTACCTCTAGTATGTAAACTGATGTAACCTAATTTAATCTTTTAATACTCAAAATTGAGTCAACAAGCCAAATGTTCTGCAAACCTATTTGATTGAGTTTTATTCCTAGTAAGATGCAGTTACCTAGTGATTAACTGAACATTTTCGTTAGTATCTAACAATAACAGAAGAAAATTCACTATGAAGAAACATTCACTCAGTTTAAAGAGAACGAATGAGATACAAAAATCTCATCTGTTACGCCAATTACACATGCATGGTTCAACCAACTGACTGCAGTAGACGATATCACAACACCTCAAAAATGCTAACATTATTTATTTCATATTAAAGCATTAAAAGTAAGTAGGTACCTATTATTCATAAGTACCTACAGTTAGCGCCTCGAATCGCTAAGCTGATCAACCTCAGAGCATTGTGGGTACACCCTGAGTGCGAATTTAACATCCTTGCTTTAGTTTCCAAGACAAACATCATCTCAACTTAGTGATTCGCAGAAAAATTAGCGCAAGCCCCTTACCTTTACTGTCGGCCCACAACCTCCACAGCTATTCAAAGCTCGGATGCTTCCTTATTTACCTACGCATAGTTCTTAAGTCAAATCTCATACTCAGGAAATACTAATTATGGGTCAGAGCTACACACATCATGGTAAGAGCAAGTCAGAAACCATTGACTTTCGCTTCATTCTCTTTATGTCCGCATTAGGGCTATACGGACCTTTCGCTGCACGTGCATTTCCATGATAACGAAAATTCTTGAAACAAATTTTCTGTCACACTACAACATGTTTTTTTTTTTTTCCTTTCTTAGGCTTTCAAACACTTTCCGGAACAACTATACCCTATAGTAAAACATAAACAATACATGAATCTTAGTCCTTTCATATTCGCATTTCATTGGCATATTGCCCGAATAATCTATGAATATCCTACTTGGTATGAGAATCCTACTTTGAAACACTACAGATCTTGGTGAGAATTCCTAACAATAAGCCCCACCTGATGGAGGCAAGTTTGATTTAATTTTTGTTTAATGTTTGGTGACGTTTCCATCATTCTAAATATGTGTACCTATAGCTACCTACCTAGGTACACCTAAGAGACACCTCATACAAAAAAATTAAAAGCATGCTAAGTATGTTGCGACCTACCTAAGTAAGAGTCTCCTCACACAATAAATTAAAATATAATTACTTACAGAAACATACAATATACAACACAGAAATATACAACAAATAAGTAGAACCGATCCAATATAGAGTTTTTCTACAAGTTTATATCAATTATCCACGGACTTAATCCTTCAATTAAATATAAAATATACTACTCAACACAAGGAGAAAAACAACTCTTGTGTTTAAATGCACTTACCTTTCTGCCTTATATTCTCAGCTTTCACAAATTCATTCTTGGTACCGTGTCCTTTCGTAGTAATGCTCTATTATATCTGTCAAGCCACATCTTTCGCATACACGGATTTACTTTCTCACCTTTCTCATCAGTGGGAATTTTGAACAGCTTGCGCAAGCCCTTTAACTTTCTCACCCCAGGCGGATCACCCACCTTTTTACCTACAAACGCACCTTACCTACTCGCGATCCGCCCGGTTCGCTTGACAGATTAAACAAACTTAAACAGAAACTAAATTTCCGTTGTAGCTCTGCCCAAGTTCTTACAATTCAACAACTGGAGATTTACCTAGTCAAACCATTCTCAGTTATACATCACACCTTCACACTTTTAGTTTATGGAGGACTGTGAGTGAACAGAAAAGGGATTCCTCCCACAACGGAACCGAGCGCGACGTCGTATTAGAATAATCCGGCGCTAGCTTAATTAATAGAGTTACTTACTCGGGTATTCGAAGGAGAATCCGTATCGGATAATCTGTAGGTACCTAAAGTTGACATACTGATTTGCTGTACCTACTCGATGAGTTGAATAGAAATATCTGAATCTAATAGTTTATAGAATATCTAAACAGTTACCTATGGAAATATCTAAAAAGATCTGTATATTCCGTCAAACGCAAAATTACAAAAGTGAGTAATACAAGAGAAACATGTGAGGACATGTATTATGTACGAGTCTCTTCTTTACGTCCTCATGGCTAATCGTGAATGACAATCGAAGTCAGGTGGCGGGGTAATTTTCTTCTCAGTTATTAATTTTTCTACAACTCTGATGTTCAACTATTAAAACTCATAATTTAAAATGCTATTCTCATTTCAATCAAATTCTATAAATACAGTGTTAGCGATACTCTTGCCTGTAACCAATGTTTTTCATTCACGCTCCTGGATAGGCTAATCCCGATATCATGAAAACCCTAACCGAATACTGAAACAATTAAGGTGAGAGCCTGCTTAGATATCTCTACTACTAGCCGCTCCGGCTCGCTACGCTCGCCTCCACGTCCAGCCGGGGGGCAAGCCCCCCGGACCCCCCATTCAATTGCTCGCTTCGCTCGCAAAGTGTGGCATGTAGGGAATATTGCTCGCTTCGCTCGCAAAGTGCGGCATGTAGGGAATGTTGCTCGCTTCGCTCGCAAACGATAGATCCCTAAGGGTAGGTTTAACTTCTGTAGGGGATGCTGCTCGCTTCGCTCGCTTGAGGAAGTTATACTGCCCACCCAACTTGGCAGACGTTTTTTTCTGTTGGAAATTCTCACAAACAAATTAAATCTTATAAAACTACGTGGAACCACGAAAAGTTTATTAGGGGATGTTGCTCGCTTCGCTCGCAAAGTCTGGCATGTAGGATATGTTGCTCGCTTCGCTCGCAAAGTCTGGCATGTAGAAAATGTTGCTCGCTTCGCTCGCAAAGTATGGCATTTAGGGGATGTTGCTCGGTTCGCTCGCAAACGGTAGATCTCTAAGGGTAGGTTTAACTTCTGTAGGGGATGCTGCTCGCTTCGCTCGCAAACGGTAGATCTCTAAGGGTAGGCTTAACTTCTGTAGGGGATGCTGCTCGCTTCGCTCGCTTGAGGAAGTTATACTGCCCACCCAACTTGGCAGACGTTTTTTTCAGTTGGGAATTATTACAAACAAATTAAATCTTATAAAACTACGTGGAACCACGAAAAGTTTATTCGGGGATGTTGCTCGCTTCGCTCGCAAGGTATACCTGTATATGTGTAGGACAAAGACCGTATTTATTATTTGAAATGGCTCTCGCTTCGCTCGCAAGGTAGGTACCTATGTAGGCATACCTGCTCGCCTCGCAATGTTGTGACATCGAACCCTTCACGTCAATTCTTGAGCCTTCTCTCGTCCACGGCAGAATCATTTTAATCGCTTTGCTCGCTTCTGCTCGCAATTTGACCGAGTTCTCGTCACTTTTTTCGATATCCGATTTCGGATTCAGATTCGGCGGACCCAAAGCTGTATTTCGCCCGCGAAAACCGTTCCGAAAAACGTACCTTTATGGGGTATATTTTAATCGGAAAAAACCAAGTTTTTCGGCGGACTTTTCGAGAAAACGGGTCCGTACTCTCGCATTTTTTTGACGCATTTCCCGATACTTTTTTCGCGATCCGATTGCGCCGTCGTCTTTCTCGTTCAAAAACCTACAAAACCGGTATTTTTCCAGAATTTTCAACGCCCGTTTAGAGGGGTAGGGGAAGCGGGGAAGTCCAAAAAGCGCACATTAATTCTTAATTCGACCCCCCTCCCGCCCTACGGCCCATGGTTCGGGTGGGATTAGAAAATTTTAAATTCGCTCGCTCCCCCTTTCGGAAAATCCCAAGAAGATCCCACCACTCGTAGACTCCCCCCACTCAGCCGTTTGGCCGTGCATAGACACGACAAACAAACAAATAAATCCTCTAATAAACTTTTCGTGGTTCCACGTAGTTTTATAAGATTTAATTTGTTTGTAAGAATTTCCAACAGAAAAAAACGTCTGCCAAGTTGGGTGGGCAGTATAACTTCCTCAAGCGAGCGAAGCGAGCAGCATCCCCTACAGAAGTTAAAAATAACCTTAGAGACTACCGTTTGCGAGCAAACCGAGCAACATCCCCTAAATGCCATACTTTGCGAGCGAAGCGAGCAACATTTTCTACATGCCAGACTTTGCGAGCGAAGCGAGCAATATTCCCCACATGCCACACGTTGCGAGCGAAGCGAGCAACTTAATGGGGGGTCCGGGGGGCTTGCCCCCCGGCTGGACGTGTAGGCGAGCGTAGCGAGCCGGAGCGGCTAGTCTCTACTATTAATAAGAATGAAACTCCGTCTGTCTGTCGCTCTGTCGTGTCTATGCACGGCCAAACGGCTGAGTGGGCCGGATCTACGAGTGGGGGGATCTTTTTGGGATTTTCCGATAGGGTGTATAAGCGAATTTAAAATTTTCAAATCCCACCCGAACCATGGGCCGTAGGGCGGGAGGGGGGTCGAAGTAAGAATTAATGTGCGCTTTTTGGACTTCCCCGCTTCCCCTACCCCTCTAAACGGCCGTTGACAATTCCGGAAAAATACGGGTTTCGTAGGTTTTTGAACGAGGAAGACGACGGCGCGATCGGATCGCGAAAAAAGTATCGGGAAATGCGTTAAAAAAATGCGAGAGTACGGACCCGTTTTCTCGAAAAGTCCGCCGAAAAACTTGGTTTTTTCCAATTAAAATATACCCCATAAAGGTACGTTTTTCGGAACGGTTTTCGCGGGCGAAATACAGCTTTGGGTCCGCCGAATCTGAATCCGAAATCGGATATCGAAAAAAGTGACGGGCAGTCGGTCAAATTGCGAGCGGAATTGCGAGGGAAGCGTTTAACATCAGAAATTAATCGACCACGGGCCGCCGTTACACAACGTTGCTTACCTGAAAGGGACGCGATGACCCCCAGGGGACTCACTACGCAATTGACTCATTTCAACGGAATTTCATACGGGTATTTCCCAAAACCTATGCAGCAATAAATACGGGTTTTTTCCTACCTATATACAGGTATACCTTGCGAGCGAAGCGAGCAACATCCCCGAATAATCTTTTTGTGGTTCCACGTGGTTTTATAACATTTAATTTGTTTGTAAGAATTTCCAACAGAAAAAAACGTCTGCCAAGTTGAGTGGGCAGTATAACTCCCTCAAGCGAGCAGCATCCCCTACAGGACCCGTTTTCTCGAAAAGTCCGCCGAAAAACTTGGTTTTTTCCGATTAAAATATACCCCATAAAGGTACGTTTTTCGGAACGGTTTTCGCGGGCGAAATACAGCTTTGGGTCCGCCGAATCTGAATCCGAAATCGGATATCGAAAAAAGTGACGTTAAGTTGGTCAAATCGCGAGCGGAAGCGAGGCGAACCGTTTAAAATTACATTTTTAATCGACCCCGCCGCCCATTTCACAACGGAAGGGACTCGACTTCTACGCAATACCTTGCGAGCAGGCCAACGCACGCGCGCGTATAAGGATGGAACTTTCCCTTTCGAGCGCCATTTCAACAGAATAAATTCGGATTTTTTCCTACACATATACAGCAATGCCTTGCGAGCGAAGCGAGCAACATCCCCAAATAAACTTTTTTGTGGTTCCACGTAGTTTTATAAGATTTAATTTGTTTGTAAGAATTTCCAACAGAAAAAAACGTCTGCCAAGTTGGGTGGGCAGTATAACTTCCTCCAATATAACTTCCTCCTACAAATCGAGACCGCCGCCGTTTCACAATGTTGCTTACCAGAAGGGACTCGATGACTCATTTCAACGGAATTAATACGGGGTTTTTCCTACACATATACAGCAATACCTTGCGAGCGAAGCGAGCAACATCCCCTAATAAACTTTTCGTGGTTCCATGTAGTTTTATAAGATTTAATTTGTTTGTAAGAATTTCCAACAGAAAAAAACGTTTGCCAAGTTGGGTGGGCAGTATAACTTCCTCAAGAATAAATACGGGTTTGTCCTACACATATACAGCAATGCCTTGCGAGCGAAGCGAGCAACATCCCCAAATAAACTTTTTTGTGGTTCCACGTAGTTTTATAATATTTAATTTGTTTGTAAGAATTTTCCAACAGAAAAAAACGTCTGCCAAGTTGGGTGGGCAGTATAACTTCCTCAAGCGAGCGAAGCGAGCAGCATCCCTTACAGAAGTTAAACCTACCCTTAGGGATCTATCGTTTGCGAGCGAAGCGAGCAACATTCCCTACATGCCACACTTTGCGAGCGAAGCGAGCAATATTCCCTACATGCCACACTTTGCGAGCGAAGCGAGCAATTGAATGGGGGGTCCGGGGGGCTTGCCCCCCGGCTGGACGTGGAGGCGAGCGTAGCGAGCCGGAGCGGCTAGTAACTAATGATTTCAAGTTCTACCTCTATGGTTGAGCTACATGTTTGATTTGTACTTGGCCAACAGATGAGTGATATGCTGAACAAACGTTGAAATTATGGTCCATCTGCGATTTTAAAGTTATTAATTCATGAGTATTCAAGGGTAGATATAATGTGTTTTAAACCATCAGCGGCAAAACTAGTATTCTCAATGAATATTTGAACGAAAGTACCTATCTAATTCAGCAACCTTTATTTGACATTTTTTGGTGTCCCTCTGTCTGCTTCGCAACGTTAACTTCCTTCCGGTACAGCCATTTCATCCTTCACCGGCCCCCACGGCCTTCCATTCACCCGACAGACTGGCGGGTCAGCTGTCGGAAGCAGGCCACACGACTACCTAAGAGATGTAGGTATGGGGACGGGAAGAGGCCTGCGAGCCACTCGTGCTTTCTCTAACCCCCCTTGCCAAACCCACCCCAACATTCTTCACCACCAATACCACCACCAGCCTTTTCCCTCTCGCACAACAGAACAGCGGCCGTCCCATACATCTCCATTCCCACTTTGGCTTCCACCAGTCTGATTCACAGCCTCAAACCTCTTTCTCTATTCGTCTTGATTTTAATTCCGTCGTGAATCACCCTCGCTGAACCGCTACTATGGGTGGTAAATATCGCAATGCAGGCGAACTTTGATCATTTTGACATTTTATGTCTTTACTTTGGCACATAAACGAAAAAAGCGTCAAAAAAAGCGTTAAATAAAAGCGTTACGGTTGGTTTTCTGATGATTTCCGCTTACAACCGAGTCGTTGCTAGGGAAATGTACTTCGACGTTTTTCAACCCGCAAACATCGTTGACCATTCGTTAACTACTGCGAATTGCGTCGCCTACAAGCTCAGTTATGAGCATGGTTATATGAACAATTGTTTACACACAGGTGATCATCCTCAATAATTGATATTGTGAACATGATTGCAACCGCTTGTTAATTTCTGATGATTTCATTGAGCTGGTGTTTCGATGATTTGATTCATAGCAGGTGCTCCAAATATTACGATAACGGTTTGATTTGTGATATCATTTTAATAGGTAATTGGCCAGGGTCCGCTCAGCTGATTAGCTCTTAGAGCTTGCATACGAGTCTGCAACACATACGAGTGCAACTAAAGACGTAAAAATGTCCCAATGTGTTGCATACTCGTATGCAATCGTTTCTTTCACCAAATTTATGCTTCACAATTTCAACAGATACCACCTCCAAATAATTTCAACAGAATGAAGTAGCAGGGTAAAGCAGTTGGTTGGAATGATTTAAAATGCCTTATTAACTGCAGCAATGTTATCGGGATTAGTTTTTTTGAATTCTATGTATATCATGTTTTATTTCTTGTTACACTTTTATAATTTCCACCTAGTTGGGCAACTAGTTCGCTGAATTCACCAGTGCGCTTGTTTTTAGGTCAGAATCAGCTGTACTTACTAAACATGGATTGAACTAGTAATAGGTTCTTACTGATTTTAATTCTTCCATCTAATATCATAGGTTCTTACTGAGATTGCTTCTCCCTTCATTTAGGTCCCGAGAATAGGTTCATAAATAATTTTAAGGAAGGAGTACTAATAGGAGATGGAGACCAAGATAATAACTAGTAGCTCAACTGACCCGGTTACTAAAAAAAAAAATATATATATATATATATATATATATATATATACATATATATATAAACTACTTTTTGCATTTTATGTTCAAGGAATTAAGGAAGTTAATGTATACATTTAGTGATCCAAAAATTGATACTTGATCAATATTTTTGATGAGGATGATATATTGAGATTTGAACAGGGTTAGTTCGTTTGATTCAACATCCCTAAAAATGTCGACAGCATTAATAATATTGTATTTTTCAGATTTTTCGTCTAATATCGTCGACATCTTATTGGCTATAATATCGTCGTTGCACCGCACCATGTCGCTTTGAAATTCACCCCCATCGATTCAACGCGTGTAAAAGTATAAGAACACACCAAACCAGTATGCTTGAGTTTCTTCTTCGACGTCGTCGACGATATCGCCAACACATCGTGACGCACGGAACCTAAACAGCATGATTGGGGTCTAAGGAGCCTACCTACCAAATTTCTAGTCGATTACTGCTAAATTGCGGCCTCTAGAGCGGGAAAAAATGGCTTAGACAAATGCAGGCTGCATAAAAAAAACCGTATTCCTTAAATCCGATAAAATTTGTAATAATATAGCTGATTGGTTTGGTTTATCCTCAAAATCCCCAATGAATTATAGTTAAATAACGGAATGATAGTTGGATAATTTAAGATAAACACTTTTACATCCCAAATCGATTTGAAGGCAACATGTTGCCTATAGAACAGATTATTGTATGAAATAAAATGAAGCCATCGAATTTCCCTAATGTTGGGGTATTATACAGGGTCCCTAAAAATCTTTTCCGATTGTTTTGGATGCGGAATGAATGTCGACGTTTAAGAAATCAAGTTTCAAGAGTTTCAAATTCTGTATTTTGCTGGAAAAGTTTGGCATCGATTAAATTAATAAAACTAAGGAGTTGGTTTTGATAGTTTTGTTTCGTTACGATGAGAACGCTTCAAATTTATTCATGACAAAGCTTTATCAGGTGATAAATCAAAACGTGAAACTTGAGACGAATAAACAGGATGCTCTTTGTGTGGAAGACTTCATCAACGTGCGTTCAGAAAACTTTCTCATACCTCCCTGATAACAAACCCATCCGCAGTGGTTACAATAACTCACCGAGCGTGGATGCATTTGTATAGACGGTTTTGCCCGATTTATGCTTGATGTGAACGAGTTATAAAACTATTAGGCATTTGTTTTATTTTCATTCCAATATTTATTGTTGTTTTTGGAAATTTTATCCATTTATCTAATCAAGGAGGAAATTTTCACGAAAATGTTCACACGTGGTTGTAGTCTGTTCTTTAAGGTCGATAATAAGGGCGATTGAACAGCTCAATATTCAGCGATATAATTATCATACATTTCGAAGTGAAATCCTTGGAACTACGAAGGCAACGTAATGAAAAATTATTCGAATCGGTAATGGGTACTATGAATTATTCAATCAAAACCTCTTTAAATGATCCTCCATAACATTCTCGTTCTAATCAGTAAAATAATCGTCGTGAAATTAAATGTTGGATACAATCCATTTGATATAATCTATACGATTTTGTTTCATAGAAATTCAGTTTCACGTTAGGGACCTACACACTTTTATGCCTTGAGGGGGTCAGCACGGTGTTCCACTTTGATCGAATTTTATTCATAATGATATTGTGGATTGTGTTTATCTGTCAAGCGCAGGAGGTAATAGTCAACTGTCAACTGCTTAGTTGATTGATGCACGTCAGAATCTAGTTCTAACCCCAGCGGACGTATGGTTGCGCGAGTTGTGTGCTGCGTCCACAAAGTTATGATAGGGATAACTAGCTAACACAGAATAATACCTACATCGTAATATTTATTGTACGTACTTCGATATAGTACGTTAACGCTTCATCAGAATAGGGATTATATTATCATTTATCAGAACACATGGTCGAAATCAGCGTTAAATTTATTCAATGATTAGTGTCCATTGATTCACGAATTCATATTAGACTACTTGCTGAAACATGAAAGATTAAAAAAAAAAAATCAACACTTCTGAGAATTTTAGAAACTTTACTACTCTCTTGAAAAATATCATCGAGGTTTTCAGATCTTCTTCACAATTCTGAGGCTTTCAAACTATGGAGGGCTTCCAAGTCCTTATGGTGAGCAAACGGATTAACGTAAACTAATTTTTCTTATTTTTTTTTAGGTAGGTATTTAGATTTACGACTCTACCTAAGTAGTACCTTGGAACGTATACCAAAAAAGTTTGTGGAGAGCTTAAAATTTTTGTTTTTTGGTCAGATAGAAAGGTTCATTATTGAAAATACTCGTAATCAAGCAAAATAAAATAAGAAGAACTAAAATTATGAATTTAGCAGAAGAAGAGATATATTATTACCAAAGTATTATTTGGTTTCCACTGATTAGTTTGACTTTCTACGTCAGAAAGTACAAAACAATGAAATTAGCAGTTCCAGTATTATCAAGTGCTATAGTTCGGATGGTAGTACATATTGAAAAAAAGTCCCGTGGAAAATACATTGCTGACAACTAAATCGGTGTTCCAAATTTATACATCCTAATTCGGCTTAACAGCCATTTTACCATTGTTGAAACATGGTAATTAATGTAAAGGTGTACGTCATAACATGCAAATGATTTATTTAGTGAGTTTACCATATGGTAGAAAATGAGTTTTTTTTTTATGGTAATGGTGGTGAGCGAGTTTTTCGAAGGTAGATGGTAGATAGATAAATAGAGGTGATTTCATGCCGGATTTCCTTATTGAAATGAACAGAATTTTTCGACTTTTGCAGACTAGTTTGGTTGCAGACTTTATTGGAAGTTGTTTCACTATGTACTTGAAGTATATTGAAACTGACTGTCTTATGATATTGAAGAATGTTTTCCTGTGAGGACCAAAAGAACAACAGTAATTGCGTCTGAATTTTGAAGGACTTAGCACTATAACAAAAAATACCCCAGTGAACACCAATCCGTTCATCGGATAATGGTAAAATTGTCGGTGTCAGACAGAAACGCTGGATTTATGACTGAAAAAGGACAAACGCACCAGTGCTTGTCGAATGGTAGCGCCAGTGCTTCTTCCCAGGACCGGCAGTGTGTGGAACGGAATCCCCGGTGCTTAGCGAGCATCCAGATCACCATACTATGCAAATAATTCTGATCTATTTGTATCTTTATTTCACTCAGGAGAATAATTCAGGATTTTTTCTATTTTATGAGATGTGAGCTTGCGATCTTCCAGATTACCAAACTATGCAAATCATTCTGGGCAATCTGTCCGACTAATCTATATTTTACTAAAAGGATTGATTTAGCAGGTATATATTTTATTTTTGAGTTGCGAGCTTGCGAGTATCCAGACCACCAAACTATACGTCATTCTGATCGACTTATCGTTCGTACGTATAATTGTTCCGTTGTCATCATTTACCGCCTACCATCATAACCATATGCGCTTTTGGTAGTGTTTCCACCATTCTTGGGTTCGAACCAGTGGCGCTTATGGCTAAGATTTACTGGTGTTTAGTGAATAATCGAACCACACCTCAAAAGTGCTTGTGAGTGGCAGCCAAAATCATGAAGCAACTATTCGATTTTCCGAATGATCTCACATGACGCTCAACCGATGCGCAAGCGTTCGCGAAAATCGGTGATAGGTTAATGTTGAAAATGAGTATAAAACAGTTTACCATTTCATCGATCCTATAGAGTCAAATTTTTCTGGTATATATTTTTGACAGACAAACTCAACGTGAGTTTAAAGCACGGACTTGCTCCAATTTGCGTAGTTAGCAATCGTCTGAGCAACGTAAAAACGAATCTGCAATAAAGCCGACAACTCGAGAAAACATCTGTCGCAAGATATCATAATTAACGAGCTCGAAGCTTAACAACGAGTTGCTGATTTAGGTAGGTACCGCTTTAGTATGAGTTGCAAGGTCGACGCTCCGTCGCCTGTACGAAGTCGCGTGACTAGGCAACATGCAAATTCAATAGCGTTGACATTGCGAAGGAATGAAAACAGTAGAACTCGCAGCAGCGAGAAGTTGGAGAAAAGCAGTAGAAGTTGTTTAATTGACTCAATGATGAAGGCGACATTATTGTTTATACGGGTGTTTGAATATACGTATAAACTAATTACTTTGAAAGAGAAACAATGGGGACGTATAACATTTATAGTTTTGGTAGATAACAAAGTTTCTTTATTGGAAAAAATGAAGTAAATGCTGTGAAGGTGATGTCTTACCAATGACATACGAAAGCGTGATATCAACTTTGACTTTGATATTGGCTTTGAATCATAAAGGCACTGTTTACCGTAGGCTAAAAATCATACTTTTATATTAATTTGATATGTAGCTTACTGTGGAGTCGCGTTGATTTGTGACTATCAAAATTTAGTGCTCCTTATTCTAGAGAGGAAACAACAGGTGACATATTGAATAAGCAGGGACTAGAAAAGTTCCAATTTATTGTAGTAAAATCGTATTTTTTAAATTCAACTATTAGGTACCAAATTTTTCTATCATCATGTGATACTGTGATACCATCCATAGTCCTGTATAAAACTAATAGTTCATGAGATTCGATGACTTGAGAGTTCAAAGATGGAATCATCGTCAATGCGATTAGGAATAAGCCAAATTACATGAAAATGGATAACAGGTCGGGAGTACTTCATGCAGGTCGTCTACGGCTTCACTTGTAGAATAATGGGAATGGAGTTCAAATGAGGGATTTACGTTCCTATGCTTTAAAAGATCTGCGTGTTCCTTAAAAAAAAAAAATATATATATATATATATATATATATATTTTTTTTTAAACAAAAAAAATATATATATATATATATATATATATATATATATATATATATATATATATAATAATAAAAAACTGGTCAGAGGAGTGTGGCGCATCGAGAAGAGAGATAGATGGATATATAGATCGATAGAGAGAGAATGAGAGAGAGAAAGAGAAAGAGAGAGAGCAAGAGAAAAAGCGCATTTATTTGTTTTAGGTACATGTTGATGCAGGGGTACATAATGCATCACTATCCAGGATGAAGTCTTTGTCCCTATTGGGAAACCCCAAAACTGGTTCAGACGTCATTGCAACTTTCAGCCTTTCGAAACTGTTGGCGCATTTTTCATCCCATAGGAATGTCCTTTGCTTTCCAGTTAATTGATACAGGGGTTGTGCTATCTCTGCAAAACCAGACACGAACCTTCTGTAGTAAGTACATAGGCCTAGGAATGATTCCAGCTCTTTTTTGTTTTTTGGTACTGGCCACTCCTGAACTGCTTGGGTCTTCTTGGGGTCTGTTTGAATTCCATCTGCAGAGATCACATGTCCCAAATAGAGAATCTTCTTCTTGAAAAACACACACTTCTTTGGATTCAGTTGAAGATTAGTTTTCTGCAAGCATTCAAACACTCGTTCTAGTTTTTTAAGAACAGATGGGAAGTCTTTACCATAAATCACTAGGTCATCCAAGTATGTTAAAGCCAGATCGGCGGGGATAACAGCTTCCATGAGTCGCTGGAACGTGGCAGGCGCATTTATACATTTTCTTATTGTAGCGATATCTGCGTGTGCCTTGACCCGGGCTCTTGCTAAAAAAAAAAATAGCAACGAGTCGGAACTCTGCCCATATATATATATATATATATAGTAGGTTTTTTTTAAAGGGCAAAAAATGCTTGTAACCCAAGTGGGTTGCGGCATATATATATATAGATTCATATATATATATATATATATATATATATATATATTAAATAATAAGTCGTTGCCCTTTTCTCGCCTCTGTAATAAAAATTAACCTTCTTGATTTAATATGCAATTAAGCCACTTGTTTACCGCATAATATAATAATAACTACTGCACATAGACCCTTTGTGTCCCCGCTCCACGACTAGCCCATTCCTGGTCATTTGACCGTCGCAGAAAGTGTCGCCTTTATTTTACTGTGACGTGCTGTTCAACTTCTGTGTCCTCATTTTACCACCTGATATTCAACTCATAGATGACAAAAATATAATGATGATGTGTTGCTACACAGGTAGTTTACAAACTTGCTAATTGCTTATATTTATAGTAGGTACTCTTAATAATGTCGCACCAACGTGCTAGCCTATAAGATATTAAACAACCCTTTAATAAATTAAAAAAAAAGAATGTCTCAATAAATTAATATACATATTAAAAACTGAGTAATTTCAAACACCGATCCTAATATCCTAACAAATAAGGATTCGTGTGTCCTGGATTAAATATGATTTCTTACCTGCTTTGTTCTGGGGATGAGAGTAAAATCAATGAAATCGTTCTTGTCACTATGTTGTGATTCAATTATTATGATGATTAGCATATGCATATTATAAGTACTTATTGATGTATGGTGTACCTCAGACTGATGGGTTGGAGGATGGTGCAAACACAGACACACATTTAAAAGTAAACTCCAGGACCGGGTTTAGGAATGCTTTAAAACGAATTTCCGAGTAGAAAAATTGGTTAATTTTCAGTTTAGCGAATTTTCGTCGGAAATGAACCTATTGCAATCGAAATATTTTGTATTATGTGGCATTAAGGGACGCTTTTCCGTATTATGTAGCATTCTAGACGATAACTCTCCTAAGGATTGAGATAAAAACTCCGTTCTTACGACAAAAAAGCAAGATCTCCAAACAAAAGGATGAGATCGTTGGCCAACATTTTTTGAGCACATTAAATAGGTAAAATTTAAAAAAATGTACTGGAAAAATCACTAAAAATGAATAAAACTGCTAAAAATTGTTACATTTATAATTTATAGCAGAATATTGCTCAAATTAGGTTTTTCAACTTTAAAATAGAACATTCCGATGAAAAAATTTAAGCTTAAAAATTTACCTAAATATCATTAAAAAAATGGTAAAAAATCGAAAAAAACTGCAACTAAGCTAAAAACCAAAAATCTCTTCTTGAATAGTAGATTATTATTTAGAATATGTTTTTCGCCATAGAATTAATGGAAAAATATCTTCGGACTCAAAAAGCCCACATTTCTAGACAATCTAACATAATGCGATGCGAAATTTTCCGAAAATTTTCTCATACGGCCATGTTGCACGATTGGAACTTGTTTTTCAAAAGTTCTATGGTCATTATTGTTACGAACCCTTATAACCGTTGAGAACCTCTCGTGTGCATCCGTTGCTTGGCAGTAGCAGATGATTGAGGAAATTCACGTTTCTTTGGTGCAGAGTTGCCAATAGTACGGAAATGACCGTAAACATACGGTCATTTTAAGCACCAACGGTTTACGGTAGTAATCTCTACTAGAGATTAATCTCTGCTAGAGAGTTCCTGGTTATCACGTTTTTAGTTTACACGGTGCCCGTGAGCCATGATCAGCTGATCTGGAAACAACTGACAGCTGACGAATTAGTAGAAGTGGACAACGTGAGTAGGAGACCGCTTGATTGGCAACCCAAGATCGAGTCTTAGTAGTACGTCCTCGTTACCACGTCTTCGACACTTCGCCCGTAATGTATAAACCTGAGGAAGGTTTCAGTGATAAGCGTATTCAGTTCATATTTTTCATATTAAAATTTATATCTACTGAATTAATATATTAAATATATTATTCAAAATATAAATTAAATATATAATTATATTAAAATATACTCAATTTATTTATATACATCCTATTTTTACTCGAAGCAGTCCATTTATCGAGTGCCAAAAAACAACTAGTCAACAAATCGAAGGATAAAGGTTTGCCGAAAAACGGATAAAATAATTTCATTCTAATCATATCTACCTTTTAAGATACGAACATGTATTATTTTAGTGAGTTTCTACACAAAATGCATATAATCTGTATATTGATACCGACCTTTATATCTACATGCACCAATATTCCTACTAACATAGTTGAGCTAGAACTTACTCGAACGATCGCCAAGACAAGTCGGACGGATGTTTCTTCAAGGTAAACCTGGAACACGTCGAGCTCGTCTTTGCTCAATCAACTAGCGTGATATATAACCTTACGAAGTCCAATACTTCATGCTGATTTTCATTGCACTAATAAAACGGCGGAAGGACGGACAACGGACTGATTCGATTTTTGAAATCCATGTATCTTAAAACGCAACCAAAAAATATTGGGAGAGAGATTAAAAAAAATTGCTTATCCGATAACAAAGGTTCACTTTGCAACGAACACTACTAATCGAAAACAGAACAATAAACCACATGATAATAAATTATGGAATGTGAGATCTGGATGATGGAAAACAGAGCCGGAGAAATACAAGATGTCGGAATCTCGGAATCAGCTTCAGGTTACAAATTGATAAGAGACGACGTGTGAAGACACACAAAACACCTTAGTAACAGCCAGCGTTGTTAGCAAAATTTTGGTTCTCCCTAGATTCACGTACACCGTATTAAGACACCGAGGTAACCAGGAACTCTCTATTATCTTATTCAAAAGTACGGTAAAATGACCAAAATAGGTAAATACATTATTATCCTTAAACCTTCTATCACTCAATATGGTAGTTTCCCATCGTCGAACAGGGGGCTGAATGAGAGGTCCCCTGAGAAATGTAATCTGCGTACACGTCCACACCTATTTACGGTTGCAATGAAGAAAGGTAGCTTTTGGGTTTGCTAACTCCATTTGAGAACCGGAATGTCACCAAGGTGGCTGAATCGGGCCGCTGTCCTCGACAACCCTGGAGTGTTGGGATATACCGGGAGTAACGTAGTTGCGCTTGCGGTCGACTGGGCGGATCACTTAATTACGTCCTGCGGTCATTATTAAGCCCTCCAAGACGCTCCCTCCCGTTACGGTCGTTACAGCTTTCAGCAACCCTATTCGATCACTCTAACACTCTTTTCCTGGTTGGTGAATGATATCATTGAATGACTCGTCCTCTCACTTAATTAAAAGGTTGGGTACCTTGGGCTGCCTTTTGGGCCTCTAAACGATCCGTGATTGCCTTATTAACCCTGAATTACAACCCCATCTTACACCCCCATCATTACAACTGCTACGTCATAATGACGGATAATAAAATGTCAATCATAAAATTTGAAAGTGGCCTATTTTGAGGTGTAACGCCAAGAACCAACTGAATAGAAGGTCATAACAAAGTTTTCAAAAAATATAGCCTCGAATTAACGACGCCGCGCGATTTTTAGTGAAGCATGTGACATTTGCTGTACTTTTTCACATAAACATTTAGATTTTCCTAGGCGGTATGGGATTTTTAGGGCGAATGTCCAATGGATTTTCCATTCCTTTGAACCTATTAGAGAACTTAGGAATGGTTGGTTACACCAGTATAAACTATACAGAGATGCCAGCGCAATTTAAGTTCAATTCTCAGCATAGATTTTAGAGCTTTAATATTCAAATGACCTAGTTCATGATTAGTACATTTCTTTCAAATAATATTTTGCTAAATAAATATAAATTCAAAAATTTTTATCCCTTTTATGTCTTTTTTTTGTGTGATTATTTGGTATATTTTTTGAAATTGACCGATTTTTGATTGATTTTTTTGAAATAAACTGTGCTAAAAATGTATCGTACAACGAACTCATCCTTTCTTTTGTAATGCTTGATTTTTTGGTGCAAGAACAAAGTTTTCATCTTAATCCTATCGATAAACAGCCTTGAAACAGATTTCGATGGAGAAAATTTTTATTTTAAGATTTTTGGAGCCCTTGCAATAGCTTAATTTTCTAAAACATTTCACTAAAAAAATTAAAATGACAAAAATACTCTGTCAAGTTGGGATTTGAATGGACGAGACCTTCTCGAACGATCAAGTTTGTCCCCAACCCCGGCAACTACTTGGAACCGTTCCCTACAAGAAGAACTGTGAATTCTTCAATTCCATGTAGGTCAGAATGAAGTGTATAGTTTGGTGGTCTGGATGCTCGCAAGCTCGCATCTAAAAAATACCGCATCGTAAAAATGCAGATTGGTTGGATATGTAGATCAGAATGAAGTGTATAGTTTGGTGGTTATAACACGATTACATACCAGTTTAGAAACGTAAATGTGACTTTTCATTTGTGACTCATGAGCTGCACCGCGTTGAACGGAATTGAAGAACTCACAGTTCTTCTTGTAGGGAACGGTTCCAAGTAGTTGCCGGGGTGGGGGACAAACTTGATCGTTCGAGAAGGTCTCGTTTCGAATGGCATATAGTTTCTTGGCTTCCATAATATGGTTTATTCATTGTAATAATTCATTGGGATTGAAGCAAACCCAACGAGTTTGAAACCCTTTTTCCGGCAGAGCTAATCGAATTTTTGATGTGTTGTTTACCATGAAGAACTTCGTGGGGTACCATTGAGTTGCCCTAACTACTCTTCGAATTTCCAGTAAAATAAAACAATGAGAAACAAACCTAGATATGTACCTATATAGTCTGCTAGAAAGCATTCTACCACTGATATTGATGAAGGGAAATGATTGATACAAAAATAATATATATTTTATATTACAATCCCTCCGTCAGAATGACTAAGGGGTCGAATAACCGATATTACATCCACCCGTCAGAACGACAGGTAAAAAACTTCACTCATCACAACTGCTCCGTCAGAACGACACTGTGAGTTGTAAATAATCGTACAGTACTCACCTGTTGGTCTAAAGAACAAAGGGGATCCACCGGCATCTCACTCTGTACTAACTGTTTGAAGCATACCTTGAGTGGAAGTATGATAGAGCGTGACACTATCGCGTAGCGCCAAAAAATTCACGTCTGCTCCGTCGTTTAAACAGAGGGTTGTAATCCTAAGTCATACTCGAAGTTACGACGGTTTGAGTGGCAAACTAATTTTGTAACTTATACCTATGGAATCTTCAGAAACTGTAGTTTCCGTAAAAGGTCCACTTTTTTCGAACGATTACATAAAAAAGCTCGTTGAAGTTCGAGAAAGTAAGGTATATCTTCATTAATATGAAACTCCGCGTTTTATCCGAGGTTTTCCCCATATTATGTTTTTTTTTTTTACCTTAAGGTTACAATTCCAGATCAGTGGCGTTGATGAAGTTGGATTCTTCTTTTGGAAATATCTCACCAAAATCTGAAAATATCTTCGATCTGAGATTCCGAGAGTTCTCCTGTTCAGTGTTTTTTGTTGTTACACCATCTTTAATGTAAAACTGCAAAATGACAAGCAAAATATTGAGAGGTCGGAACTTGAAAGCCCATCTTTAAAACATTTCTTCTAGCGAATTTTCGTAGAAAATGATGCCACTGCAATGGCCCTAACAATTTAAAAATCAAAGTTTTAGAAATTTTTCTTCTTTGAAATCCGTGTTGGGACATCCTGAAACGAATTCTAGAGCTTAACACGTTGCCACACATATATATATAAATATATATTTATGTATATATAGATGAGTCCTTCCAGGCGATAACTCTTCTTAGAATTTTGAAAAAAAATTCTGTTCTTGCGCCAAAAAATCAAGCTTTCCGATCGGAAGGATGAGATTGTTGGCTATCGTTTTTTAAGCACATTAAATTGCTCAAATTTCAAAAAAGTGCTGAAAAAACCGTAGCCGTTGGGGGTGTCTAGCCGCAAGTGGTTTGTGTTCATGATGGTACATTTATTGTAAAATGAAATCTGGGGGACACGCCCAGACCCCCGGATTGTTAATGTTAGGATCAAGGATCAAACCGAAGAAACACAGAATGTGTATTTCGGGGATTGACTGGTGACATTCTGGTAAGTTCGGCCGAAGTTCATTCCGCGTTCTTGGAATCCACTTGGATCGTAGCAAAGAGCTTATAATAATAGAGAGGACAGGTATTCCGCATTTTTCGCCACTGGGACCGGGTTCAGCCATGTTTTTCATTTATACAAACACTCGCGCGAATGATGGGTCGCAGGGCTACGTGAGTAGGGTACTGATTGCCCAGTCCGTAGAGAACACTTGAGACCTGGGGAAGGGACGTTCGGCCGAACACCAGCCATACCTTGCGCCGTTTGTCCAACTATCGTTATCACAAATTCCAAGACCGCCTCCGCTTTGAATCCTGTACTCACGTAATGACATACGGGTAGTTTCCCAGCGCTTAACTGGTTAAGCCAAAGACTTAAATAATTGAATTTAGAGAACATAATTGCAGATCGCATGACCTCGTAATTTAACCTGAATAATCTCCCAGAAAGTTATGGTGGCCGAATCCCGACCAAAATAAAAGAAGACCGCGGCCGACTAATCAATAGGTACAATTAATAAACTACCATCATCTGTAGGGATTCTAGCACGTCGAATATCAATGAAATTTTATATTCGTCAAAGAGAATTCCAGTTGAGATTTGGGAACCTTACCTCAATAGGTCATAGGTAATCGATTACATCAATGAAATAAATTCAGGTAAGTAATTAGATATCGAAATGAGTTCCTCAACATCTTCCCTTGAAACTTTAATAAACTTTATAGCATGTAAAAAAGATGAATTATGAATTGAACTCTAAACATGTAAAATGTAAATCTTTTGTGCGAATTGTATTCAGCTGAATTGAAGGTAAAACTCAAAACATTGCATTTCGCCTCGAGGAGTGAGTTTATTGAACTTGTACTAACTAACTGGTTTTAAGACTCGAACTATTAATCACAAGAGGCTGAATGAATTTTTCAATAGTGGATGGATTTCAACAATAAAATAGCAGCAATTCAGCAATATAGGTAGGTAAATTTTAGTGTTTCTGAACTAGAACGGGTTACATTACCCTACTTAATCACAATAGGTACATTTGAAGTATCACAACATCAGTCCGATTGGGAAATTATTATTAATAGAAGTAGTGATTTTTTCTTCTTCAAACGAGATCTTTAAACAAGAAAACACCCACTTCCTGATGAATTAGTCAAATAATCATAAAGATTACAAGCAATCCAACTAACGTCTGAATACTAACTGTCAATGAAATGGGAGCAGTACGTACCGGTCTTTCTTACCTACCGGCTTATTTATAATAATATTATAATAATGCTTGCCACTATGTATTATATTATATTATATATTTTCATTCATACACACACTCGCGCGACCGGCTTATTTATAATATTTATAATATTATTATAATAATGCTTGCCACTATGTATTATATTATATGAATATTATATTATATTATATATTTTCATTTATACACACACTCGCGCGAATGATGGGTCACAGGGCTACGTGAGTAGGTACTGATCGCCCAGTCCGTAGAGAACAATTGAGCAGCGTTTCCACTCACCATTATCAACATACTAGCCGCTCCGGCTCGCTTCGCTCGCCTGCACGTCACTTTAATCGCTTCGCATTGCTTCCCCTCGCAATTTGACCGACTTCCCGTCACTTTTTTCGATATCCGATTTCGGATTCAGATTCGTCGGGATCAAACCTTTATTTCGCCCGCGAAAACCGTTCCAAAAAACGTACCTTTATGGGGTATATTTTAATAAGAAAAAACAAGTTTTTCGTCGGACTTTTCGAGAAAACGGGTCCGTACTCTTGCATTTTTTGACGCGTTTCCCGATACTTTTTTCGCGATCCGATCGCGCCGTCGTCTTCCTCGTAGAAAAACCTACGAAACCGGTATTTTTCCGGAATTTTCAACGGCCGTTTAGAGGGGTACAGGAAGCGGGGAAGTCCAAAAAGCTCACATTAACCGTTACTTCGACCCCCCCTCCCGCCCTACGGCCCATGGTTCGGGTGGGATTAGAAAATTTTAAATTCGCTTATGCCCCCTTTCGGAAAATCCCAAGAAGATCCCCCCACTCGTACACTACCCCCACTCAGCCGTTTGGCCGTTCATAGACACGACAGATGGGTGGGGTTCGGGGGGGATCTTACGGGCCAGACATTTTCAAACCAGATAACCCTCCGTAAAAACACATTCTGTGTTAATTTTTTAAAAATCGCAAAAAACGGGTAAAAATCGTTGAATGTATATTTGTTTGCAGAATATGGCGCAAATAAAGTTCGTTAACTATTGAATAGAATATATTAAATATATTTAAACGCCGTACGGGTTGATGAACCGTTTCTCATGTGATTAGCGAAGTTAAGCAACGTCGAACGTGGTGAGTACTTCGATGAGTAACCGCCTAGGTAAAGATCGCACATCCAAGTAAGTTTCACGCTTCTTTACGGCGAACCCCTCTTCACTCAAGGGGGCGGAGCAATGGGTAGCTCACAGCAAAATCATCAGAACGGATTCTAATCTTCAATTTGGAGGATAGCTGACGACGTCCGCGACGCCCAATTCAGTCGAACGAAAAGCCCCAACCTGAAATGGTTGTTTACTTTACTCTCTACTTTTTTGACTAAATTGCATTTACTATAAAATAGAACTAGAAAAATGTATGTTCAAAATTACCCATGGTGACAAATTTACTTAACATTCATTAAATGTGTTTAAAAATTGATAAAAGCTGCAAAAAAGTTGAAAATCCAAAATCTGTTTTTGAATCTCAGAATATTATTTAGAACGAGTTTTTTCTGCCATAAGATTGGTATTCAACAATATTTATTTTCCCTCAAAGTCTTTAATTTTCAAAAGAATTTAACCATGAGTACGATAATAGTACAGTTATAGTATCTTAACGGAATTCGCTTCTACGATTATGCTGCTTGACGTTTTAATGAATTAAACTAAGAAATATATTAAATTAAAAGTAGTCAAGTAAAAGCAAGTGAGTAAAATTGAACAACTATCAATAATGATCAGTTCTGTTTGATAACCACCTCAGAATATAGAAACAATATTGTTTCAATGTTATGTGACTACTTCTCACATTGCTGGAATTATTTTACCGCTTACCATTAGGGCTCAAACGATTTCACGTGAGCTCTCATCTGAAGGGTGGGTAATAACAATATTAGCATGAAACATTATTTGCTTCCAGCCACTGGTTGTATTTGCTGCCCTCATCCCATTTAGAGGTGTAAGTATTTCACATCGCTCAGTCTAATTTAACTAATGATATAGGTAATAGAATAATCTTTGTGATGATTGGGTGAAACAAATTGAGTTATTTGATCAATAATTTGCTCTCCTAATCAATAGTTGTTCTTTCAAAATCTGGTAAGCTCAAATCCAGTAAATTAGTTATGGTTTCCGATTTCTATCTCATAAATGTCCCTACCATTTTTCATTCATAGTCTCCTCCACATCACAAAATAACTGGCGAGTAGTGTTTTTTCACTCTGAGTGCATTGTTATTTATTATTTCATATTTTATCTTTCTGTCTCTTATTCGTTTGGCATTTTCGATATCGAGGAGTAAAAAATATTCCACTTTTTGCACGGTTTTCTTCTTTTAAGCTTCCCTGTTTTCATTTCACGTATTTTAGGCGGTACTATAAATTTAATTTACTTATTTTGTTAGTCACTGATTTAGATTTGGTATTAGACGTACTTTTTCAATCTAATTGTTGCATCATATCAATAAACCGCTGTAGAATTATGGGTAAGTATGAGTGAAGAGAAATCTTGTGTCGACTAAAGTCAATTCTGATTTCGTACAAACTCTTTTTCTTGTAAATGTTACTACGCTGCAGATTTTATGCTATTCTAACTAAGTACAAATTACTATAGTAAAATCGGAAAATTATACATTTGCAGTTTTTATTCAAATGTTTAAAATTTCGAGAATTTGTCCAACATCAGGGAACTATCAATGCGGGCCTCACATCACAATTTCTAATCGTTTCACTACCAAGGGTATGTGTTTGGAATGAGACTGAAACCATTGTTGGTAAATATCTTTATTGTCAGAGCCACAGAACGCACCATTACAACGGTGATGTAAAGCATGAATAATTAATCAAGTTTGAACATGAGTAGGAACGGTCCCTGATCCGAAAACATGGCATAGCTTACTCTTGAATAGCTAGAAGGCAGCGGTTGAAGGTTGAACAATAACAACCATGAATCGCTAATCATAGAGCATACATGTTAGTAAACGACTTAACTCAAAGCGTGACTCGGACCAAGAGAAAGTTAATTAAACCTTGGAACAACTCAGAAATTAATTGGCTTGTACAACGGAGATCCTTGCTTTCGTTTCTAACCTTACGAGGAGAGGGGAGACGCCGCTTTAATTATTTCATTATAAGTGGCTATGCCTGTATTTCAAATAGGTAGAAGTTACGTTCTCGTGATTTACGAGAGTATAGTGTATGAGTCGTCAGCAAAAATAGCATGATAATTATTATGATATTACCGATCTATTCGGTTTCCGTTACCGGTTTGGCGCAATATTTATGAACGATTCATGTAGGTTTGTTGTCACCGAATTGCGGTACACTATTCCAGAATGATGTGTTATTTATATTTATTCAAACCTTGGGATTGGATTTACTGTGGTTACAGTATATTTCATCCTCAGACAAAAGATGAAACTGTGAAATAATTTTAGCGCTGTGTGAGGAATTGTAGTTTGGCACAGGGTTTTTCCTGAATGCTAGAGACAAGCTCTAAGTTATTGCAAGACGTCAAGAGCATCATGACAAAAGCACTGAACAACATTTCCAGAAATATTATAAGTAACTGTGAAAATCAGTTATTTCTGCAATTGATATATCTATTTCTCACACACAGCGGTCAGGAACTAGACAAAAGTTCGGCTGCGATGCCGACGAAAACCCATGGTGAAAAACGATACTTTGAAGTACCAGAAAACCAAAAATTCAAACCCCAAAATCAAAGCGGTGCATCTCCAAAAACGGCGCATAAATTAAGAATGTATCGGTTACAACATTTTTTGACGTTCGATAATAGGGTGGTTCAAAAAAAAAAAAAAAAAAGTTCTGGGATTTCTTGTCCCCATTTTTTTTTTTTTTTTTTTTTTTTTTTTTTTTTTTTTTTTTTTTTTTTTTTTTTTTTTTGCTTCCTCGGTATGTCAGGATGACACTCCTAAATTTTTAGCAAAAAATATTAATCCTAATCACTTTACCTGGGTCGATTTTGGCCAGTTATCGACCGCTATCGTAAACCAACCTCTAAATTGGTGCCGAGATGATGATTTGAAGGACGGATTTCAATTTTTTTGGGTCAATTTATGGGTTATCGCATGCGCTGAACACGATGAACCTATTTATTTTACGCTCCGTCCACTAGTTATCCGGTAAACTGGCAGAGGGCGCTGCTTGAAGATAAGTAAAAACCGAAAATTTCACCGAAAATGCTGTCGCCTGGTTAAGAATTGTACAAGAAACATGCTATTATGATCGGATAATATGCTTTGGCGTGTTCTGAACATGATCCCGTTTTTTACTGTACTTTTCCGCCGATGATTGCTTCGTTTATCGGCCATAAATCTCAAATTAATAGTAGGGTAATAGACAAATTCACCCTAATTTCACCGGAAATTATGTCGCGTTGATAATTTAAGGTTCTGAAATACCTTGTACCGATAAAATTTGGTATTTTCCAGGATACTCGGTACAAAGCCGTTGGTAATTCGGCAAGGACTTGAACCGGTATTGTACTTATTTGCCAAATATAGCGGCAAAATGGAGAAAATAGCTAAAATTTTCCAATTTTTCTGTAGAATTCCTTAGTTCCATCGGTTTTCCGGGGTCAAATTCGTAGTTCTGAGTTGTCAGAACTGTGATTGGATCGTTTGAGCGTAGGGTTACCTATTGTCAGCGGTATCGGTCACGTGTAAAAGCTTGTAAAATGGTATCTGGTCGTTAAGCGAATAAGTACAATGCCGGTTCGAGTCCTTCCCAAATTACCAACGGCTTCGTACCGAGTATCCTGGAAAATACCAAATTTTATCGGCACAAGGTATTTCAGAACCTTAAATTATCAACGCGACATAATTTCCGGTGAAATTTTGTCTATTACCCTATAATTAATTTGAGGGTTATGGCCGTTAAACGAAGCAATCATTGGCGGAAAAGTATAGTAAAAAACGGAATCATGTTCAGAACATGCCAAAGCATATTGTCCGACCATAATAGCATGTTTCTAGTACAATTCTGAACCAGGGGACAGCATTTTCGGTGAAATTTTCGATTTTTACTTATCTTCAAGCAGCGCCCTCTGCCAGTTTACCGGATAACTAGTGGACGGAGCGTAAAATAAATAAGTTCATCGTGTTCAGCGCATGCAAAAACCCATAAATTGACCTAAAAAAATTGAAATCCGTCCGTCAAATCATCACCTCGGCACCAATTTAGAGGTTGGTTTACGATAGCGGTCGATAACTGGCCAAAATCTACCCAGGTAAAGTGATTAGAATTAATATTTTTTGCTAAAAATTTAGGAGTGTCATCCTGACATTTGGGGACAAGAAATCCCAGAACTTTTTTTTTTTTTTTTTGAATCACCCTATCGTTTTGCTTGGGTCATAATCGAACGTCAAAAAATGTTGTAACCGATACATTCTCAATTCATGCGCCGTTTTTGGAGCTGCACCGCTTTGATTTTGGGGTTTGAATTTTTGGTTTTCTGGTACTTCAAAGTATCGTTTTTCACCATGGGTTTTCGTCGGCATCGCAGCCGAACTTTTGTCTAGTTCCTGACCGCTGTGCACAATTTATTGGCCAGAATTAGATCAGAATAAAATGGTAGTTGGAGAATGAATCCCAGATGTTTTTCCACGAATTTTTTCTATTGCTTTTGCATACGTGTTCAAAGTAAAATTCAACGCCATAGACCAAACACCGCGAACCTATTCCGTTTTTAAAAGATCAAATATAAATTTGATTTTTTTGGTATAGATTATAAAAGGTTCTTTGTAAGATTCATTGCCGTTGGACTTACAATATGGCATGAGCACATGCGAAATCATAACATCATAAATATGTACAATTTCACATCTCTCTGGTTCGTATTAGCTACTGCGAATTGGATGTTGTGGATTCCTCGTTTACGTTTGCCAACATATTATGTATACATATATACATATGTTTATGTATATGTAATAGGTTGAGTGTACTCGTAATACGTAATTTTCATAGATTTTGGGTACCTACTTTATCTTTCTGCGAGCGCGTGGTCGCGCTCCGTGCGGTAAAACCTTAAATGTTTGGATTTCATACGGTAGGCGTAGATGAAAAATTGTAGGATGGATAGGTCTTCCTAGTTCACAATCTGCCCGATAAATTCACGAGGCCTGAACCCAGGAAAACAAATTCTATAAGTCGCAATCTTTTTGTTAAAGATGATGGGTCCAAAAGAGCCGCTTTGAGTGAAGCGCGTGCCCAGTCACGTGAGTTTTTTCCCGGCACGTGTTCCGGCACGCTGCCTCCCGTTTCACATTTTTATGCAATGTGCCGACCATTAAGTAAAATTTTTTGTTTAGTTTCACCTTCTGGCTTTGCTCCCTGCTGAATTTATTGTACTTGAAGGTTATAAAACACCAAAGTGAAGTAAATATTTAATTATCAGGAAAAAATAAACACTTCACCACTTCAGATTTTGGTAATTGGAACTTAAGTTTTTTTTTGCGCTCGATTTTAAACGGATTAATAGATCAGATAGATTCTGCAGGAGCTTTAAACTGAAACCCCATAAAGTTTGGACCATTTCTTCAAATTTTCAAACTTGATTGTTTTCTTAATTTATTCACCTACCATTTACGAATATTATTTCATCTCGGTCAATTTCAGTTTACCTTTGTCTATTTTACAGATGAAGATCAGTTGAATTCTCTAAAAACGTCAGAACATTACCCAGAAACTTTTAGTGATTTCGTGAAATTGTCAGATTGGACGGGTCGGATTGGGGGGTTGGATTGGTTCGGTATTTTATTTACCTACCGACAACGGAAAGTACCGGTAGAAAAGTCCTCTATTACTTCACAGTAAATGCATTTTTCCAAAAACTCATACACAACGGTTTCCAAAGAAAGGAAAATAACCACTTTATATGCTACAGAAAGCGATGGTTAATTACACGGTGAATGTTACCAACGAAGATTGAAGGACGGTTAGTGATGGCAAATCTACGGTCTTGACAGGTGAGTTCCTGCAGTTAAATCAATGACGAAATTGACTGCTCTATCAGTGGAAATAGCCAATGACAACCAATTTCAGGTAGGCACCGTCAGACAAGTGACTGATTTTTGAAATGTAAAATTATTAAGATAACGTAATTTGGAAAATGGATGCCACACGAGCCATGTCTGTGGCGAATCGAGTGCTGGAAGTGGGTGTGAACTTATTTCTTATTCTCCTTTTATTGGCTTCAAGTTATATACAGCCATTACACAATATTATCATAGAACAAAGTTATCATTTTCAAGTTCAATTTTCAGATTGATTACAAATTTATACGAATGTTTTGTAAAAAGTAAAAAAAAAGGTAATATAGGTAGGTACTTCAATCTTCGGGTATACTAGCAAACTTACAGGTAGACGGGTCTTTAAATCATGTTCACTACATGTTGGAGGAAACCTTCTCTAAACGATGAATATGCAGGGCATCCCAGTTTAATTTGCTAATTTGTTTCCTATGCTTCAGTCCAAATTCGGAAGTAAGTAGATAATACCATCTGGATTCTATCGAGGTGAGCGTTACAACAGCTGTGTCTGCTATGTGACTTTATCTTAGACACACTACGAAACGATAACAAATAGCTGCTTTCCTGTTTTTAATTTATTTTGGAAATGTATGAATTTGTAAATTTTTGGGGATGTCTGGAAATGGTGTGTAGAATTCAGAACCAGTTGAGTATTGTCCGATTGCGTATATTTTCAAGTATATTATCTATATTCATTTTAAAAAGCTGTTATTGTTATTGCGATTAATTAGAAAGCTGAAAGTTGGAAGGGTTGTTTTTGAACAGTGACGTGGGTATTACTGAGAAGATCTGGTCTGAGTAAGACAAGTATTTTTGGTGGTAGTTCTACCTAGTTTCAAGTATAGATAAGCAAGTTTGTAGCCGTTATCATTGGCCGTTATCTGCCATGTGTTACAAAAGTTTGACGATGACTTGGTTTTGAACCGTTAATAAATTATGGCTTTTTACAGTTAGAAAAGTGGTTGCTTTTAATCTCCAAGTCCTACAGTTGAGAGGAAAAGAGGAAAGGATTTCTATTGTTATCGATAATAACCATTATAGGTACGAAAACGCATGTTGTACCTACCTAAAAAACTCACCTTAATCCACCAAGAAAGATTACTACAAAATTGAAGGCTGTAGTGTTGGGATAAATTCAATCTTAAGGTTGCTCTGGAATGAGGTAATAAATGAGGTAATAAACGTTGATTTGGGACTTTCCCGTAAGATTCTACGCTTTGAAACGTTCGAAAAGTGTGGCTAAGTAACCCCTTCCGACGGCAGGTTCCACAAATGGGTAATATTCGGTATCAAAAATGGTTAGCTTTAGACTTTTTCAAGAATATTGTTCGCTATATGTTATTTTGTGTAGGACAAACCTTGTCCTGGTTTTGTTGATACGCAGAAGTGTTACGATGCACAACATTAGCACTGATTATAACAGCAAACGTAAGTATAACGCGTGGAAACTTTTCACATGCCGACTAGTGGTCTGGTGGTGGGATAAATCTTGAAAACTAAGGGCGCTTTCTCGTGGCCAATACGAGAAAGAACCGACTTTTTTCCCGCCCAGACTCAACAGATATTATATAATATTTCGTGAGACTTATTATGAAAATATTAATAAATAGAAGAATAAATATTTAATCAAAATTTCTGAAAGGCAAGAGCCAGAAAATATTAGTAAGATCATGAAGTTTTGATTTTTTTAAACCAGGACTTGCCTATATAAGTTGTGATTTTTCAATTTTTTTATTTTTATTTCATTTTTTCAAGTTCATAAAGTTATCAAATTTTCCAAATTACATTCATTTGAACTGTTTATATTAACATTGCCGCGTTATTCCTTCCATCGCGATTGATATATATTGCACGTTTACATCAAACAACATTTTTCATCTAACTGAAATCGCTAATTGATTAATTGTTTGAATTAAACATTGATATTTCATTGAAAATATGTACTGCCGGTGTGCTCTGATGCCTCGAGTAGGCTTTAGAGGTAATTAATTTTCTATTCCCCCTGAATTCACCTGAAAGGTGTAATAAATTGGATTGTTTGGATACTAGGAGGGTAACAGTTAACATTATAAGGGGTTGCTTATTATATTCCAGTTCAATGTGTCGAATACGTGATTTATTACTACTACACATTTTCTCAGTCACCGCCATGAAATCTACCGCAAAAAAATTATCGGAGATCAGGTAAAAAGAGCAAAGCGAGAAAGATTCATTTTCTTGAATCAAGAATGGGACAGTAACAAGATGTCTAAGTAGAAGAAAAATGAAAATAACAAAATTTATTGTTTTCTAATTATGGCGTATTAACATATATAATCAACAAAAACTCACTCATTAACATCTATCAATCTTTTACAAAAAAATAAATATATATATAAATATTGATCCTCTTTTATGCCTCTTGATTACCTATATTACTTTTCGGTTACTAGTAGCCCTCCGAACTAAATCTTGAAGCAGTAAACCGAATTTTTCGTTGTGCTATTTCACCGAGTTTGTTGGAGAAGAAAGTTCTTCCATTACCTCGCCTGTTGGTTTAACCGGATAGGTCTTTACTTAGATTCAATAAAAGCAGCAGTCCCACCTTCAAGCCTACAGTGGACATCATGGGTCCCGATTGTGGACCTCCACCCTATTCCCGTTCCTTTGCAAACTTCAAAACATCATTAAAGAATAAGAAGCGTTCCCTTATTTGTCTCGGTTCGGAGAGGTTTTTCCCAACGGTAGGCGGATGCATTGGAGCAACAAACCTATTTTTAGATGGAGAAAAAAAGAAACAATGAGAGCGAGCGAGAGAGAGAGAGATTAAGAGAGAGAGAGAGAGAGAGAGAGAGAGAGAGAGAGAGAGAGAGAGAGAGAGAGAGAGAGAGAGAGAGAGAGAGAGAGAGAGAGAGAGAGAGAGAGAGAGAGAGAGAGAGAGAGAGAGAGTGAGAGAGAGAGAAAGATTATCTTCAATTAATTTTCAAAAATCACTCATTGCGATCAGTACCACCTAATTTGGGATCTTTATTACATATCGGTAGTCCAACACCAGTACCTGACACACTAAGAATCCCCCCTTTTTTCACTATATTTTACTATATTATCCTCCATTCTTTTTTTGGCACGTCATCATGGGCTGCAGAAGTCTCTTAACTATTGCCTAATTTTACCTACATTTCTCATTATTTTATGTTTATAAGCCAAAAATAGCACGAAACCAAAAGCAATGTAAAAAAAATCGTCATGACATGTGATTCCATTGCCATTGTCGACTAATGAACACCACGTTCCAAAATTACCATTTCATTATTAGTTCTTGTGGATTTTTAATAGCTGGGGTATAGATGTATGTTAATTAAATTGTTAAGTAGGTACCAGCTTTATGGTTCCTTAATCCTTTAATGTCTAAATGCTAAATATTGTTGGTGATGAGGGAAAGAAGTAAAATTAGGTACTCTTTTTCACTCTGATCATAATCTTACCATCAAGCTGGTACCTATTGTAGGCAAGTTCAAATCAAACTAAATAGCTGAGGACAATAGGGGGGGGGGTAGTACGGTAGTACTACTGTTATAGTGACAAATGGCTATACAATATAATTCGATCCAAACCCTAAGAAAAGGAAAAATGAAGTTAAATTACTATAGAGACTAGACACGAAACTTATCGTGACCAAAAAGGGATGTTACCGGGTGATGCTATAGTGCAGAAAGTCACTACCACTGAAGGTGGAAATAGCACAAAACAGCTGCTTGAGGGGCGGGTAACTTCTGGAACGCTTGAATAGACCTACGTGAAACGTACCTGTGACTACGGGTGTGGATGAGCTAAATTGCCAATTAAATGACTATCTTCAACTCAACGTGGCCACTATATCAATAGTGAGGCACATTGTTAAATAAGACGTAGCAGCCCCTATCAAACCAGAGATGTTGGGGATTTTAGGAGGTTGCAAGATAAAGTTAAGGGGACATTCGAAATCAGATGAAAACTGAAGATGTCATACTTGTTGAAAGGAATTGAGGTTGTAGGTAGAGCAGCAGCTACTCATGATACGCTCGAGATGAAACTCATATGGGATAATGGCATCCTCATTTCAAACTACCCTCCACATCTGAGCGAGGCCGGACAATAGGCCATGAGAAAATAGGAATTGATGGATTTGCGAGTAATGAAACAGATACGTGACTATCTATAGGTCAACCTGTCAATTCCTGGAACGTTTCATTAAAAAATCGAATGGAAACTGTAAGATGTGTAGAAGTTATGCTTGATACAAGGATTTCACATACAGCCGTATTCGGCATGGACACGCACAGAGGAATATAGACAGACATAACATGAAAGTTGTTCAGAATGGTCTAAGAGGAGAAATGTGATTAGAAATTCTGAATTCGAAGAAATTCCTCCATAAATGAAAACCATGTTTTCGTTACCTTAGTGGTAAACTCGGAAGCAATATTTAACCTCCATTCAAACATTGCTAGATTATGTTTCAAAAGACGGTTATTACGAAGATTTAAAAAAAATAAAATAAACAAATAATTTAAAATTAATAAATAATCAAAATCCTCCTATTCGTCCTCCGAAGTGTTTTCCGAAATTACAGGAGTTTAGTGTTTTAGCAGCCATCATTTTGACGAATTAAATGAGACCCATTTGGTTGTTGTAGGTTCATTTGTTTGCTCCCCAAAAAGAGATCTGTGATAGTCCTGTATACAGTCAGGTAGTTGTAATGAGGAGGCCTATTCTGTATTATTCTTGTGAAAAGGGACAACTCAAACTTTATTGAGAATTTAATTATGACATTATATATTATAGTATAGTCAGGTCTCCTGCGTTGGAATATCCAATACAGAAATAATAAACCTTTGTGTAACAATGCATAGCATTTAGTTGTTTGCGCAACGCTTCTTCCACAGCACTGGGTTCATCAGACTCGCCTATTACGTAGGAGACCGGAGTTCGATTACCCACGAGAAGAGAGAAGATTTTTTACCCCCCTCTTGTGCAATCATAATTTATTTAGTTTTTTCAAAGTTGTCTTCAATTATTTGCTTTGGATGGCTGTACAAAAATATACAAATTACTTATACATTTGTATTTGTCTAAGACGGTTGTTTGGAGATCGGCTGGCTTAGCTGTGGTCCGGCATCGAATTAGACTCCTTCAAGATCTGGTTTCAGAACCTTACAGCCATGGCTTTAGAAGATCAAATAATTTTGTTTCGGGAAGTGATCGACAACGTGATAATGATATCATAGATGATCTCGAACTCCTGATCGGCACATGGAACATGGAACAGAAGAGTCAACCAGATTACGAATTCAAAAGCAATCACATTGTCACGTATTGGTTATGGTTAGCCGGACGGGCTTCGGGACACAATCGGCATTGTCTAGAGTAATCATCAGAGATTATAGTGGATCAATTCAATAATGCTCAGCTTCATTGTTCTCTGTTATTGACCACGCGATGTGACGGCGTCCCTACGTATATTATCTAATAAGGCTTCAGCGTTAATAGTAGTGGCAGCTAGATTTCGAAGTCAAATGAGCTAGCTCTCCTAGGAGTATTGGCCAGGTACTTACCAACTAAACTGATTGCTATGGACAGCTGATTCATATGGTGAATGTGTGTTTAATTACAAATGAAAATGACTAATCATTGACTCTGTCTTTTCATTTCATTTATTGTATAAGTAATGTTTTATAGATTAAGTGCAGGACACAATTTTGGCGCAGTCGACGTAAATCGGACGGCTTTTGATAAGAAACGAGTGTCTGTTTCTATTAATCGTGTATAGATTTGAATATTTTCTTACCACCACCATGGAGGTTTCTACAAAACCAGGTGAATCAATCCTTTGTTAAATAATGATGGATAGAAACAGTAGGTTACTGCATTTGAAATGTATTTATTGACAGAAAGGAGTAGAATATTTATTCATCTTTCAACTAGGACTTGGTCGCCAACTTAAAGCTGGTGGTCATTGATCCTCCGTTTCGTGTCAGTATATTCTTTCATTCTTGTTATATTCCATTTTCAACACCTCTCCTCAAATGTACTGGGATTCCAAAAAATCCAAGAGCTACTGGAATGACACTTGAGTCAATATTCAGCTTGACTTGTCGCGCATTATATTTTCTTACACCCTTGAATAAATTGTTTTTTGAGCTCGATTGGACCATTTTTTACGTTTACAGCTAGTGAAACAATACCTAATTTCTTATTGCCGTTTCACAATAAAAAAGTGAATCCCCATTTTTCACAACCACGATTTTAGCTCTAGTGTACCTAGTTGTTCCTATGCTCTAGAATACATTAAATTTCCCCTAACAGATGAATGAGGAGCGCGTGATGTGTAAAAATTGTGTACCTATGTTGTGATTTGAGTTTTGGTGGATTTTCAAGAGTATCACAAACACCTTTATTTATCTAATTTAAGGAACTACCGGTATCCACCATGAACCACCGTATATTATTACGAACGGATACACCAGGCAAATACCTGACTCACAGCACTATAAGGTACACATTATTTTCTCCTATCATAAACATTCATAATATTAATCCTAATTATCGCAGTCAAACTCAATAGCAATATCTAGTGTGCTATTACATCAATTCACCCTATGGATTAACCGGGAGTACGAACAATCAAAGACGCTTCATGTTTATCAGTATCGCATAGCTTGGTATTTCGTTTCACATATTTATCACCGAATAACGACAATGTTGAATTTGAGAATTCAGAATTCATCTAGCAGGTAACTATGCAATTCAAAACTTTGTCTAAATATCTAAGCATTTTTCACCACAATGACTCCACTTACCAATCACCCATTATAAAATATATTTTAAGTGTTTACTAGACGCCTACTCCATGTTGAAGGAATAAAATATTATACCGTGTAAACATCTTTGAGACCAGTGCCATTTTTTCATAATTTGATACCGAGCGAGAGCTTTTTCTATTTTCCATAATGAAGTTGATAATTGTGGCAATTCCCTTTAATCAAGGCAGCGAGGGAAGCTTAATGAGGGAGAGAAAGCGGCGTCGAAGGAGAAAAGTTGAGAATGAATTAATTAAAATTAATGCCTCCAAAAGTAAAGTCTTATATCGCTTCAAGAAATCACGTCTAGAAAAGCTTCCCCACGCTGTGAGCTCTCAAGATGTTTGTTAGAAGTACTCTACCAAACTTGAAAATAAGCTATAATATTTTCAAAAGTTCATGCCGTTATAAAATGATACCGTGAAGTAAAGGACGGTAAAAACAATAACTACGGATAAAAAAGCTTTTTTGCTGCTCCTTGGAGTGAATTCTATTTTTTTATTTCATCTATTCACGCAGGTATAAAAAATTAGGTGTAACCATGATATTTTTGATCTTACTTATCGTACAATCAGTAGCTCATTCATTAGATAAGGAATATGGTCAGACTATGGTTTTGTTTAATGGTCAATTCGTTTGAAGTTTTACCGTTGTTTGTACCACGCCGATTCATCTTAGTAAATACTATCATGGCCGCACGTCACAAAATAAACATATCACGTAGAATTTTACTGTAACATGACTGTCCTTCTTCCTGGTATAGCAGATCTATTCGTATCTTACGTTAAATATTTCTAAATTAATAGCTGAACTTATGGGTAGATTTGACTAACTTCCAGGGCGATTTTGACTACAAGGTATTTCGAAAAGTCTTTTTTAAACATACATACTTAAACAAAACAATAGGAATGGGCGTCAAGTTTCACCCCAAAGACTGCATTAATAAGTGAACCGGAGACTCAGCCCAGTAGTCATGAATGATCCCCCTCTTCAACATTTAGACTGGTATTTTTATTTATTTTAGTCTGAGGACTTGAGGCTCTCCAAGCAGGCCTTCTTGCCGGATGAAGTGCGGTGTTAATTCATACGCACCTCAACTGGCAGACCATCCTTCCAAAACAAATATGTTTTCTTTGTTGAGTTGTCTTTCCACAATATAAAGTTTTTTTGGGTGACTTGGCCTTGTAATTTCTTGCACCTTCCACTATAGTTCATAAACGCTTCTTCCAACTGAGGAGCTGAAGTATTTTTTTAATACTCAGTCCATCACTTGAGGCGTCAGCCACAAATATAGTGAAGCCTTTGAAACCCCTACTGGAAACCGAACCAGTTCCGCTATAGAAGTGGCCTATCCGGTCCCAAATCACTACTAAGTGGTTTTTTAGGCGGATGGATTGGTGCATTTGGCCTCCAATTTTTTAAAGGTTTAAGCCGCACCTCAACCAAAAGGGTCATAAGCGGCAACCTCCATATTTGCTTAATTATTTGCGTATGTCAATTGTTCTCATTTTCTTTTTTACTTTTTTTGGGTGCATATACCCAAATTTATTTTTATTTTTATTTATTTATTTATTTTTTATTTTTTTTTGTTCTCTAAAGTGCTGAAAATTGTTTGACAAACTTGGCTTCATTTGTATATTTGACTTAACTCTCTTCCACAAGTTTTGTTACTCCATTGGTTCACTTATTTGTTCTTCGTCTCGTGTAATTACTGTGTAGAAACAATAATGGTTACTGACGTTTCATCCAATCTTATCACGATGATACTAAAATAAATGCTCTTACCAACAAGGCTAGACTATTTTGTTCACAGTCTATATTCATCATTCCTGGATCTACCACCCAACATATGTATGTTTTCTCTCCAACAGTTTATGCTGAAAATTTGCAACGCAGAAGGTTATTTGCTCTTTTGAAATTATTAATAAATGACGCATGACTCTAGGTACCTTTTAACCCTACGTTGAACTTGACGGTTCCAAACGTATTTCCTCTTCGGGATATCCCAAAAGAAAGACGATTATCCTTTTCTTGCCTCATCTCTCCTGTCTTTGTGAGACGAAAAGGAGATAGCGAAGTAATGGTTTTTCGACTCAATGACTGAAAAGATCCCCACTTCTCAAGGCCCCACCCTCTGCACCCAGCGCATTTCCTGGCCTCTTTCTTCACCGTCCTTACTTATGCCATTAGCTGGTGTCTCCATCCGATGCTTTATACTCAGTAACCATTTTACCGTTTCTCTCCATCGATCCAACAGCCGGATCAGAATCTTATCAGACAACCCTACTTCCAATTCTCCTATAACGATCTCAACGTAAACTTTGCTGACCTGACGGATGGTGAAAGTTTTGAATACATAGAATAGCTTTAGTCTCGATTTTTTTATACCTCGTGAGCCAAAATGTACGCGAATTCAGTTTTTCATTGGAATAATTCTAGGCATTAAAATCTAACATAGACGAACCGCTACTCCCTTGTTCTAGATGTCATTCATTGAGCAGTTGTTGAAATATAGGTAACCACCACTACAAATTAAACGTGTCAAATAAACTCTAGTATCAGTTACAAACGCTTAGTAAGCAATTTTATTAATCACAATTGGTTAGAAAAAAAGAAGGAAACGAGCTTTAAAAAATGAAGCCAAAACCTGTTCCATGTTGGAATTTAAAGAATCTTTTGTTATTGCTAAGGTAATATACCACTGGTAAGTTTCACTTACTACATCACTCGAAAGATTTCGAACCTATATAAATACCATCACTTAGTCCTACTTTTATTGTTTTGTCTCAATAGTTCTTCTATAAATTGATGCAGGTACCCTAAATTTTTTATCGCAATAAAAAAGACACGGAAATAATCAGTTAATTTACCAACCAACTGTTAGTTACGTACTGCCTAGGGTTTGATCAACTGCAGTCCTCACGTATTTTTAGTACCCATGATGACCTGATGGTGTCCACAATTAACTGAAATATAACGCTGCATATAAAAGCATTCATAAGTCGATGGATGGTAGATATTTCAAGTTTGCTGAATAGGTTCTAGTCCGTATGGATTATATTCAAATAGCAGGTATGTAGGTACCTATCTGACAATTCCCGCATTATTCGTTCATAACAATCTAAACATACTTAGAAATATGTTCTCATCGCCTGCACATACAATCACGTGAGGCTGTCAGTGAAGGATATTTCCTCGAGTTTTGCTTTAATTAAAATACGACTTTGGCCAGCAGCGTTGGTCCCTTGCCAATTCGCATTGGCACCAAATCTATACTTCTAGGTCCTAATGTTTTCACACTCTGTTACAAGTCCACTCACCTGCGAATACTGGGATAGTATAACTTGTGATCAGCTCTGTAACATCTTCAAGGCAGAATATGTTCGATACTACGCGTAATTACTACGGGTGCTGAGGTGTCAGGTAAATTTTTCCTTATTTGTAATACGTTACATGAACGTAGCGCAATGAATTCGGGGGACGGTTCTGTAGAGTTGAAACACCGTCTCAAGACTAGAAAGGTTCTTCACATAACTTGGTGAGAAAAAAACTCGACGCTCCGCGCCTCACCAGTGGGCGAGCCCCCTGGACCCCCGGTTACCTCTATTTACATACTTGTAACGAAATTATTGAAACACAGGATGTGTTTTAGCTCACGCGTTTCACACAAACCCTTCTTCAATCTTAGGTTGAAAATTGGTTAACTTCCAATGGTGAGATAATAACTTAAAATATTTACAACTCATAAACAGCGTCATAACAAAGTTCCGTATCATCGGTATCCATGTTGTCGTCCCAGATATTGTTACGAAATTTCGTTAGCTTTTTTGGCTAGTCAGTCCATGGCTAAAACACATTCCATGGCTTTGGAATTCACTCAGCTGATCAGTGATCACCCAGGCGTCTTCAGTATTCTCCCTTGACCCTCCCTCTCAAATTTCAGCATCCTGCGTTGAATAGGAAAGAAAATGGCTTAGGAGCTCACTCAGCTGATCAGTGATCACTCAGGAGTCTTCAGAATTCTCCCTTGAACCTCCCTCCCAAATTTCAGCTTCCTGCGGTGAATAGGAAAGAAAATGCCTTTGGAGCTCAGTCAGCTGATCAGTGATCACCCAGGCGTCTTCACCATTCTCCCTTGACTATCCCTCTCATATTTCAGCTTCCTGCGTTGAATAGCATTCTCCCTTGAGCCTCCCTCCCAAATTTCAGCTTCGGTTACATAGGTTACACCAGGTTACATAATCCTTAGCTTATTTAACCACCGCTTCACAAATCAAACCGTTCTCACAATATTCGGATCACCTGCTGTGAATCAAATCATCGAAACACCAGCTCAATGAAATCATCAGAAATTAACAAGCGGTTGCAATCATGTTCACAATATCAATTATTGAGAATGATCAACTGAGTGTACAAAATTATTCAAATAACCATGCTCATAACTCAGCTTGTTGGCCACGCACTTCGCAGTAGTTAACATAATATGGTTGGATAAATCGAGAGCTTTCGAACGAATGGTCAACGACTTTCGGGGGATGAAAAACGACGAAGTACCATTTCCCTAGCAACGACTCGGTTGTAAGCGGAAATCATCAGAATGTTGTCGTCCCTGATTTCGTCACACATTTCGTTTCAGATTTCGTTAGCTTTTTTGCCTAGTTAGTCCATGGCTAAAACACATTCTGTAGTAAAACTTGACATAGTAGGTTTCTAGCAGTTCTAACCTTCGTGTACTGTTGCCTATTGGGACAATAATATATAACAGTGTTAATGATTTTCCAATGAACCAATCTTTAAGCTATTCCACATTTCTATCTAAAAAGTATTGTATACCAAATATACAACACTTACCCAGCATTTGATGCGAAGTCAACGGGAGAGTAGGCATATAGCAGAGGCAACTTTCTAGGCCGATGAAATACCTGTAATAAAGCAAATCTGATTTAAATCGTACTGGAAAATGTTACACTATTCGTACGTAAAGTACTTGTACAATATCGAATGGTAAACTTTAGAGCGAAATTCCACGGTTGGACATCTGCACGCTGGTCAATGCTGAAAATTTAAATTTAAAATTTGGTTAATCCAGATTCCACATAAAACGTTTAGTCTCTTGAGGGGAGGTTGAGGAGTTCCTCAGGTGTTTAGAAAAATAATAATAGGTATGCCAAGATTACATCCTCGACGTTTCGTTCTGTAGCCTAGCTCAAAAGTACCGATAATTTACTTTGACCTGTGTACTGGTTTCGTTCGATATTGTGACGATAAGTTCATGGTATCGTTCGATAATGGAACGATAAGTTTATTGTGAGCACACCATTTTGGTTCATTGACATTTTATGTCTTTGCTATGGCACATAAACTAAAAAAACGTCACGGAAAATTGCTCACGAAAATATTTTGATGATTTCCACTTACAACCGAGTCGTTGCTAGGGAAATGGTACTTCGTCGTTTTTCATCCCACAAAATTCGTTGACCATTCGTTCGAAAGCTCTCGATTTATCCAACCATATTATGTTAACTACTGCGAAGTGCGTGGCCAACAAGCTGAGTTATGAGCGAGGTTATTTGAATAATTGTGTACACTCAGGTGATCATTCTCAATAATTGATATTTGAACATGATTGCCACCGCTTGTTAATTTCTGATGATTTCATTGAGTTGGTGTTTCCATGATTTGATTCATAGCAGGTGATCCAAATATTGCGAGAGCGGTTTGATTTGTGAAGCGGTGGCCAAAGCATTTTAATGAGTAATTTCTATACTTTACACTCTAGGAAGCTGTAATTTCGTATGTAGCCTCTTTAGGACATTTACTTGACGATGCCCAGGGTCCGGATCAGATGAGTGGCTCTTAAAGCTAATTTATATGCTTTACTCTCTAGGAAGCTGTAATTTCGTATGTAGTCTCTTTAGCACATTTACGTGACGATGCTTAGGGTCCGGATCAGCTGAGTGGCTCTTAGAGCTTGCATACGAATCTGCAACACATACTTGTCTTCAACTAATGACATAAAATGTCGCAATTTATTTTCAGTTATGAACCTTTGTAATCGACCAAGAGAACAATTTTTAACCTCCCCCCCCCCCCTCCCGTCAAAGTTTGTTAGTTTACGTTTCAAGATGCGTAGAATCCAAAAATCGAATAATAAAAAATCCGTCCGTCCGATGTACACCGACTGAAGCTTTTCTCAAAAAGTATTGGACCAAACCTTGAGAAATTTGTCTTCAAAATCATTTATCGGCCAGGTATTAGCCAGTAACATCGGCATCGCGTTTGACCTACACTAAAGGGTAGAACATAATGGCTGAAATATTCAAAAATCAAGATCTTAAAATCTTTATATGAAAAAGTAATGATTTTTTGAGTTTCATATATATGTATCCGCCCTAAGAATCGAACGAAACAACGTGCGTTTATTCGTTTGCTTGCCCTAAGGACTAAAGCATCCACAAGAAAAGAAAACATCAACACAAGAGTGTATCGTGACCGGTTAAACATATCAAAAATTGCCTTGAATACTATGACAATAGTATCAGCAGGTAATGTAATTCAAATGGAATTCTTACTTCCCGCAAACGAGTTTATTATGAGTTCTTTATCCTATTGGGGTTTTGAATCGGTGTCAGAGGCAAAACTTTTAAACTATCTGGTCATTCATCATTAAACATTCAGCGATGTAATGAGTTGGATATTAAAAGGTTTCCAATATGTTTCATCATCGTCACATTCAAGCGTGAGTTTGATAAAGCACTTGTTTTTCACGGTCCAATGAAAAACATTTGCTCAAAATTGGGGATACTAGAAAAAAAATCTTCCCAATGTGATCCTTCGGTAATATACCAGTTGTATGAGCAATGGCTTTTGCACTAACTTGAGATTCTTTCACGAATGCTTAATACCAAACTATTTAGTAATTTTGATGGAATTTTCAAAAGAGTCTCGTCAGACGAAAGTTCGTTAGACGGGAATTCTTTTTCATTGAAGTTTCTATTAGCATCATTGCTTTCAAACCCTTAGTTTTTCATAAGTTCTCATCATAATCTCATCATAATCGTGGCTTTGTAACAATCTGATTCTGCACATATACATGACAAAATACATGAGGAGCCTGAATTGCCGATCCAACTTGGCAGACTTTTTTTATAGCAAACCCTGTATATTATAAAATATTTCCCTCTTGTTTTTGCTCTTTCTTTCTTCTACCTCCTGTTAATAGTGATGTCATTCGCGGCCTGAGCGTTTCCACGATCCTTATTCGTCTCTTCTTTGATGTCAAACTTGTTATATACCACCACTAACGATCTGCTCTCCTTTCATCCTTCATTTTTCGAAGCCAATTACAACGAGAAAAATCTTCAAAGCTCTCCGTCAAGCCCGTAGATGGCTATTACGAAACCTTTCGTTGATATTGTCACCGGTTCTCCAGATGGCAGGAAAAGAAAAATCGTTTTTGCCAAGTCATATTGAACATCGAACAGTAGCCTCAGCATTGACACTAAATTGCAAATTTTTTTATTATGTTTAAATCTGATATGTCAGAGCTTTTTTCGAGTAACAGGTGTTGATGATTTAAGCACTATCAACGATGTGAATCAATCAACTTTAATATAAGTACGGAATGGGGAAACTTACTATGTTTGTGATCAAACAAGGCCGAGAAGGAACCGTTTCGAGTTTTCGGCATTTTCTTTTCATCCTTTTGGTTTATTGTTTTCAATAATGAATCTTTGTTGCTGATCAAGAAAAACAAAACTTTTAACCCCTCTCACGCTCAAAGTTGTAGGTTTTTGTCTCAATGATCACAAATTCCTAAGAACTATTTATAAAGATCATGTAGATCATGCATAATTTCACCCTTAATGAGAGAAACAAGAGATCATGATGGATATATCTTTCCTTAAAATATCTTATTTTTCCGATTATCTATGAGTGAAATTGATTGTAAAATTATGAAAGATCCAATAGGTGATAGATCCTGTCGTTTCATTTTTCTCATATTTCCCAAAAGAAGCTGATGTTGATAAATTTACCTACACTTCATTAATATTTTCGAAATATAGATAAAAGCTGCAAAAAAGGTAAAAATCCAAAATCGCAGAATATTATTTGAAACGAGTTTTTTTGCCATAAAATTAGTAGTTAACAATTTCTTTTAGCTCAGTCCTCAATTTTCAAATCAACATAAAGTACTCTGTTACATTAAACTAATGTAATTCAGTAGAAAGATCAGAAATGAAATTAGTCTTTAGAAAAGCCTCAGCTGATATGTGAAACTCCATGAATATATATTTAAAAAACATGGATAGTATATGTTCTGAAAGGATAATGAAAATTGCAACAGATAACAAGACTAAAATTCTATTGAATGATTGATTTAGTCCCTAAGTAGTTTTACTATATTATAGACGAAGGCTTCATGTTATGAGTGCAAACTATATTACTGGTTTCCTGTTGAACTCTATGCGCTCGAAATGCCACCGCAGTCCGTCAAGCAAAAGACCCAATGGAGCTTACCCCTCTACTCAACTACCAATCCTAAACACACAAACCCTAACATCTCGTTACGCTGTCTCTGATTCCCTCTTTTCTCCAAACTCGCTCTGAACCATCTCAAACAACTGAAGGAGAGTTTCTGTACGATAACAACGTGCTTCTTGAGATGTGATCATTCACATGAGCGCTTGCTACTCTGTTACGTTACGTTCCAACTCATGCATATCATACATATGAGAATCGCTACGTAGAGGTTATAATGTTCAATGAATCTTGATTCTAACTTACTCGCGTTACTGATGGCCAAACCATAGCATTATCGATCTTCATATTGTACAGATTGGAACTGATCTCCTCTACTTTGGACGGCAATGCAGATCTGGCATTTCAAGTGGAAGAAGTCGATTTATGTTGGGGAAGATTTCCGCACACAATGAAATTCCCGTCATGTTTTTCTCCCGGAAGTTTACTGCTTACTTGCTGGACCGTTTAATGTTGCATTAGTTATTTGATTGTCCATGTTGAATGGAAAGATTTGGATTCTTAGTCATCACAGTTCAAGACACATTATCATCCGTTCATTTGTCTGTTTAACCCACTCATTCCGTAATTATTTTAAAATTTTCCCGTGAAACATTGCCCATTTACTCCAATGATCTTCAGTGCCTACCTATTACGAGAAAAATAGTTTTTTTTTTATGAAGTTCATCAAGAAGCAACATTGTGCTAAGCACGCTCATTGTGTGAACATACAGTAGGTCGCTGAGCGTGATTCACCTCTAAAGAGGAACATAGTTATAAGTCCAATGTCTTATCCTAGTAAAGTCAGATTTTTGGAATAGTGGAAATGAAGTGCAATGGAACTATGGGAAAGTTAATATTGTGAAAGTAAGTGGATTGGAACTGTTGGGATGTTGAATTGTTGATGTTTAGTTGTAACTATTCGCAAGTCACCATGGTGTTTTCTTTTCAAACGACGTTCGAGGCGAGGGAGTGGACGTTGATTAGGTATTATGTTAATGAGGTCGTTGGGATGGGATGAGCTTCTTTGGTGCATTGAGTGCATTGCCGCAATGAGGGAACCGTTTACAGTGAGAATGTTCAGGTCTGAGTTTAGTTCTTCGTTACGTACATACCACAGAGCGTTCGAAATTGTTCTCAATATACGATTTTGTAGCATTTGGATTTTATAAATCTGAGTAGCACTCGCTGATATCTACAAGCCACTGCCATACAGCCAGATGGGTCATATAAGTGTTTTATACAGTATTAGGAGAAAAATAGTGAGAAATAAAATCTAGTCACCTACAAGTATCAATATGCATTTTTTTTATTTTTTTTTTTTATTGGTGTCTCGTATGGCATCACTGAGAGAGTGGTACGAGGTTAAAAACTGTTACAAAATTTCATTCTGATCTGTTGACAGAGTGCAGGTATAGTGAAAACTTATAATGAATGTGTGGTGCCTTTTCGGTGTATGGAAAACCTAAAAAAAATCAAAACTCAACCAAACTGGATAATTTAGGCACATCGTGCCATTCGGGATTTAGCCACCAGTGCGAATCTTATCCTGTTATTTTTGGGTTCGTGCAAGCATCATTATAACTTTTTTCGAAAGCACCTAACTTATGAACGATGTTCAGTGCGAACCATTGAAATAATAACCTATTTGAATAGTACAGTAGACATGTACAAAGACTACCACGGAAAACTGCATCAGGGGAGAATTTGTCACTAGGGGGGTGACGGCTCCCCATCTTCTTCTCTGTCTGTCAGGTCAGAGGAAGCAGGGGCTCAATTTACACCATTTTAGGACCATGGTTGAACAATATTTTCTTTGGTGACACGTAAAGCTGATGGAATTGAAATTAGAACACTTTCTCTACTTTTTCAAAAACAGAACACACGTCAAAAATATCTTAGGACATGTAAAACATAACATGGACATGTCCATGGCAGTGGTTAGCCAGGTATTCATGAACTCACATGTCTTTGCTGTGCCGTACGGCATCACCGGAACAAAATGTATAAATTTACGGGAGATGTCGGAACACTTGATATTATGATAGAATAACCCAATTTCAGGTAAATCTCCTGGCCAGTAAATAGTTGTACCAGATACCTCGAGTATAGACGAAGGAAAGGAAAGGGAACTGTAGTAATCTGTAGGTGTCAGTTCCTGTTAGGTGCCTTTGTGGCGTGATCAAGATATCCCATTGTCGCTCAAGTTTGTCATCCTTCGATGAATCCCTTCAATGAACCTTAGACCCTACCAATGAAAGTATATTAGTGTTTGTTTGTCAGCCCAAGAGAATGCCCTTTGATTCCATATTTCTCATGTCTACAGCTTCTTGAACTACCCCAGGCTTTACGGATGTAATAAAATCTAGAAAAACCAACATTCCAAACAATCCAACATTCCAAACAATCCAACAATTCAAGAAAATGAACACCATTATAATATATATTTAACATATTTATCTAATATTTTCATTCTTAAATAAGATAAGAGTTGATTATACAACATACACAGTAGAGTGTGTATGGCGTTTTTACATGCAATAAATAACACAGTGGTAAGTATGTAATGCATGAATTACAGGGACGTCCCTATGACTGGATTGTATACAATTTTGCGACAGAACCTTGGCGGAGCACTAGCTGGTAAAGAGGTAGGCTTACTGTGGGGACGCTGCTAGAGTTAGATCACGAAGTTCGCTCTGCTGTGCGCTCTTGGCTAGGCTTTTCACCTGGTGTCCCAAGTGCCTATATCTACGCACCGATCAAGGCCGGTGGGCTCGGTATTGTCTCTCTCTCAGCCAGCATCCCATCAATGCGCCGCCAGCGCTTGCTCGCCCTTAGAAAAAAGTATATATATATATGAGAATCTCTATATATGTCCAGGTGGTCAGTGGCAGCGTGCACATGGAGCAGACCTGGTGGGCTAAGATAAACAAGTATGACAGAAATGACCTGCGGCAAGCGATTTCCGAGCTAAAAGGAGTGGCGACCAATAACATCAAGGTCAAGGCTGCGACAGTGTCATGGCGCGGGGTGTGGTGCGGGAAAAGCGCTACGGAGTTACTCGAGTTGGGCATCTCGGCGGGAGTACTCCGTGGTATCACCACCCGCATCCTGAGGGGTTCTTACTTGAACTGGTGGTCGTTTTATAGGGGCACTTCCTTTCATCCCATTCTTCCTCCTCGTCCTGAAACTTCCGTTATCCCTAGAGCCGGCGTCGGGTAAACCTGGGCGTCCTCCCCACTTCTTTAATTTTATTTGTTTATTTTTCAATTTAATGGTGTGCCCCCTCCGCCTTTGAGGGGATTTTTGAAAAAAAAAAAAAAAAAAAAAAAAAAAAGTGTGTGTGTTAAAAAGTGTTAAATTCTAGTAATTCTAGTATTCGTTTCAGAAAACCTCAAAACGGATTTCGATGAAGAAATTTTTCAAAAACTTCGATCTTAAAATTTCCCGAGCCATTGCAATAGCTTTATTTTCAACGAAAATTCGCTAAAAGACAGAAGATAAATAAATTCATAAAAACGAAAATCGGAGGAAAAATAGTAAAAAATCATGATATATGACTATCACCCCCTCCATTCGCTCCTTCCATGATGAAATATGAAACTACCGGCATATCTCCTCAAATAGACAGAATTTTCAATGATACAAAATAAAAATCGCAAAACTCGGTGGAGAATTATAGCCTAGGTGGCGAAAAAAATTTATCGTAATAGTAAAAATACGTTTTCTTCAGTTTTACCCCCTCCTCTATCATGAAATTCAAATTTTCCTGTTTTTATACCACAGTTATACTAAAATTGGGTTCGAAAAAAAAAAATAATCTCAAAAATCGCTTGAGAATTGTGGCTTGGGCAGTGTCGACAGAATTTTTTCAACATACACACACATATAAATGGTTTTTTTTCCCGGATTCCGTCTTAGAATGGTCTTATACGGTTTCGCATCCGTTCCTTTTTCCTCATACTTGTGTTGGCCCAACCCCCCCGGATCAATTTCAATAGATCGTCTCTCTATTGACACAGCCTAGCTTAACAGGGACGTCCTGAAAAACTCTTGGTGTAGTCTGTATGTATATAGAGACTATTTGCTGAATGAATGTACCATGTGTGTGTGTGTGTGTGTGTGTGTGTGTGTGTGTGTGTGTGTGTGTGTGTGTGTGTGTGTGTGTGTATATATATATATATATATATATATATATATATATATATATATATATATATATATATAAAAGTATATATAAAACGTAATTAGATGGGCTCCTTAGAATCACACCCCCCCCCCCCCACCGACTGTAAATAGCCTCAGAGGTCTCACAGCTGATCTGAGTCCCTCCATAATTTGTTATTGTATTGTGTATGGTTTACGTTTAAAGGTGCGTTGAAGCGTAAACGCAGAATCTACAATCTAGTACACAATACCTAATTAATTAATAATAAGTAATTCCATATAGCCATTGAAGCCTACCGAGGTGACAATAATTAAATTAAATAGAACACCCACACTTTACTAATGCCCTTCTGTAATTAACAAGAGCTGACCTTCCAACTGAAAATCAATGAGGTGATCACCTACCAACGCTTCTGCAATCTATCTACAGGATACATAAGTTATAATAAACTCGACTTCGTGACGTGAGAATTTCATTGGAATTATAATAGCTGGTGAAATCAACACTTTTTTTTAGGGATGTCCACTCCCGTGTTGATGTATTTTTTCTTTTCAATGTTTTAGCCCTGGGGTGAGCAAACGGATGAACGTATAGTAATGGGGGTGGTTTCATTCCATTGTTTGGGCGGATAACTCTGAATGAAACCCTAAAGAATATCACTTATATTTCAAAAATGTTCGAGATCTAGATTTTCGAATGTTTCAGCCCTTTAGGGAAGATTGGAAGTGGCGCTGATGTTACACAAATCCTCGGCCGAAGTATGATTTTTGATCGAAATGTCATAAAGTTTGTTCCAGTAGTTTGAGAAAAGCTGTGGACGGCGATGCATCTTGAAACGTGAATCAACTAATTTTTTTGAGGTATGGGGAGGAAGGGGGTTGAATAAAATAAAATTTCTTGGTTTATTACAAAGGTTTATTATTTACAATAAAAAAAACTAAAAATCACAGAAATAGTTTAAGAATAGTAAAATGGGCAGCGCATTCTAGGATCGGCTCAGACCAAGACTTTCCATACAATCTCTGAAAATTTCATAAAAATTGCAGTCTATAATTTAGGACAGTTCCCTTTTGATATGTCGAACCGTATGCTGACATACGTGAAGACAGGAAAAATAATAAAAAATTGCCTGAAATCGGTGAAAGTATAAATTGAAAAATTCGATTTGGATTAAAAAAAAGATATGTATGTCTCACGATTGAATTCAAGGCTTTTCTACCGTCCATGAAAGTAAAAGAATATTGAAGGTCACACTTTTGATGAAAATAGTAAAAGAATAAATTTTAACGATTTAACTCTGCAAATTTAAAAGTACAATCAGCAGCATGGCTGATAGAGCGATTTTCATAGGAAAGTTGTGGATAAAATTAAATTAGGCACTTACATTCTGATACTTGAGGCCAACCAGACCCTGAACGAAACTGATTGGACAGACGTGTGACGTAATTGAAAAGAAAATTTTAGGACTAGCGGCAAAAGTCGAAAATAACAAAATTTTAGTTAATTACGGAAATTTTACCTGAAAATCGATTTTTCTAATTTATTTATGAATCTTAGATATCTGGTAGTGGTCGGATTCGACAAATACTTCGACTGTGACATCCCACAGGCCCCTAAAATTTTTTTTAGTAAATCGTTTTTTCGGCCACTGAATTGTAAATTTGATCTGAGATTCTTGAGCGATCGGGGGCTGGCTGGCCAACGAAACTGATCTGTCTACTGCCAAGATGGATTTTTTCGCGTTTGAACGTAATTTTTACGCCGTGTTTTACGCTACCTACAATCCGACCGACCGATTGTCGACCGATTTTCGTCATGTTTGTATTTTCGGCAGTTCATACTTTATTGTGGTTGTTAGAGAAGGAGCGTGAGGGATTTCTTATTGCATATTCATGTTACGTAATAACTGAGAGGCTACATCCAGTAAAACATGTTCAATTTGCCATTCATAGCAAAATCATATATGCACCACGCATTACCTTAATTGGGACGTCCCTGTATGCGTTACTCACCAATATGTTTGTCATAATATCCAAAACTGAAAACTTTAGAACACTGTAAAACTACTTATGCATTTCTTTCCTATTTCTACAGTCCATACTCGTTTTTTTGCTATTATTTGAGCTGTAAGCTCATGGTACATTCATTCAGGAAATAGTCTCTATATACATACATACATACACTTCATGGGGGTAGAATGATACCCAATTCTTCCATTCTCGCCATCAAGTTTACGGGGGTTGGGAAATTACAAATTATCGTTAATCGATCGATCAATCGCTAATTATCGTAATTTTAATTATTCTATCTCAGAGAAATAGGCTAAATAATAGCACCCATGCAAGTTGGAAAAATGTATTGAATGTAACGCGCAGACTACACCAAGAGTTTTTCAGGACGTCCCTGTGAAGCTAGGCTGTGTCAATAGAGAGACGATCTATTGGAATTGATCCGGAGGGGTTGAGCCAACCCAAGTATGAGGAAAAAGGAACGCATACGAATCCGTATTAGACCATTCTAAGACGGAATCCAGGCAAAAAAACCATTTATATGTGTGTGTATGTAGAACGAATTCTGTCGACGCTGCCCAAGCCACAATTCTCAACCGATTTTTAAGGTTCTTTTTTTTCGAATCCAATTTTAGTATATAACTGTGGTAAAAAAACAGGAAATTTCGAATTTCATGATAGAGGGGGGGGGGGGGGTAAAGCTGAAGAAAACGTATTTTTACTATTACGAAAAATTTTTTTCGCCACCTAGGCTACAATTCTCCACCGAGGTTTTGCGATTTTTATTTCGTTTCATTGAAAATTCTGTCTATTTGAGGAGATATGCCGGTAGTTTCATATTTCATCATGGAAGGAGCGAATGGAGGCTGTGATAGTCATATATCATGATTTTTTACTATTTTTCCTCCGATTTTCGTTTTTATGCATTTATTTATTTTCTGTCTTTTAGCGAATTTTCGTAGAAAATGAAGCTATTGCAATGGCTCGGGAAAATTTAAGATCGAAGTTTTTGAAACATTTCTTCATCGAAAACCGTTTTGAGGCATTCTGAAACGAATACTAGAATTTAACGCTTTTCCATATATATATATATATATATATATATATATATATATATATATATATATATATATACTTGATTGTGGACACTGTGCTACTGCACTATATAATATTTAAAGTTAAAGAAATTTTTACAGAAATAAAGAGGAAAATGTTTTTGATATTTCGAATTAGTCTTTGTCGAAATTAGAAGAAGAAAGAGTGTTTTTGGAATATTCCCTGGAACCAATCTTGTATCCAACGTTTCATGGTTGTTATATGTTGGAGTTACTCAATCATTGATGTTGAGTGCAGGAGGCCGATTTGAGCCCAGTACCCACCTATGGGCCCGTTCGGACTGTTGAAGTAGCCGGTCGTTCGTTTTATCAGGCATATTTTTCAACACCTAAACACCGTAACATTCGTCGAAGGTGAGTGCTGGACCGTGCGTTCTTGCATGCAGCTTTATCTGTCGTTGCTGGGACTGAGTCAAGGAAGCTCTATGGTTGTTCATCCTTAGATTCAGTTGTTCTATGAACAAACGCTAAAACTTGGAACTCATCATCTAGGTTATCATTGTTTTCTAAAGTATCCTATTTATTCTCACTGCAGTCTAAGCGTAGCAAAATGCTGTAAACTATTTTCCCTGATCTCATTTGTATTTTGTTATAGTCCTCATTATCACTCAACATCCCCTGTCTACCTTGCCTATCCACCTCTTATCAAGTACCGGTAGTAATATACAACATTCTGGAAAAAAGTTTTTGTGTTTTTGGTTCAGAATAACTTAAGTAGTAGGTAGGCACTTGAATATGCTCCTCCACACACACACACACACATTTCGAACATACTCAGATAGAAAAATCACGATATGAAAATGAAATTTTGGAGATAATCATCACATAGGTGGGGTTCGAGGACACCCCAACACGGACATCGAGTTACATTTTCAATGGAAACAGAGTTTACTCAACTTCGACTGGCATCATATCACGTAGGCAGCTCTCAGGGAATAGTTACTGAACGTCTAAAGGTGTTCGTTCGCGATTAACGCATGAATGCTAGGCAAAAATCCCATAGGGTCGGAGGGATATATTAATGGGGTGTATCTACAGGCAAGTTTTAGAAGATGATGATGTCCCACTACCTGATTTTGATTCTCTTAAGGGTAAATGATATTTTATTCTCGGTAAAAATGAGGAAACCACATGGACAGATATTCCTCTATTGCTCAGTATAGTTCCAGAAAAACTCGAAAGTTCCAGAAAGTGAGCTGTACTTTTTGATGCTGCTCCTGACTGATGACTTGATGGAGAGACTAGTGCTTCACACAAACGGAAAGATTGGAGAAATGCCAAGAAAATTTATGTTTTTTGTAAGCTTAACATTAAAAAATCGAGATCTCGAAAAATTTAAAGGTAACACTAATGACTTCATGCTTACCATTGATAAATATAAGCCAGAAGAATCTATTAAAGCTATCCGCAACGCTATACGTTGAAGCGTTTGCTTTCCCTAAAGGCTAACTTGAAAAAAACTCCATCGGATTCGCAGGCAAGAGAACATTAGGAATTCATGTGCTGCTAACATTGTTTTATACAAAAGATCTAGCTCAGTGGATATAGTGCCCGACTTGGCGGAGACAATACGATTTTTAATTCTTCCTTCCTACCCAGTTTCAAGACTTTTTTTTATTTTCCATTCATTTATTTATTTATTCTTATTCATTTTTGTAATTAATTCATTTATTATCTTCGGGTAGGTGTTGTCCAGTTATTTATATTTCGATAATGCACCATCGACTCAGTTTGATAGGTAACTTTTGGTGGACCAGTGTTCTACGTAGAAGGGCTATCTAAATTTCTTTGAAAATTCGTTAAATGTGAAAATTATTGGAAAAGATCCAACTTGCAATTACAATCTAATTATTTATTGACGTTTGTTGATGGGTAAAATATTGATCAGCCTGTTTAATTGGATTTATCTTTGTAAACTAAGTAGGTAATTATGTAGGAAATTATATCATAATGGCAAATTAACATAATATACTTCACGATATTATAGGATCGTATATCATAATATATGATCACGACTGGATTCACTACTAGGCTAGAAAGTGTGGTTGAGCAAAACACGTGACAAAATGTCAGCAAAGGAGACGATATGCAGTTAAATTATTGAGGAGGCTCCTTTCCACACACTTATAATGTCACAATCTGATTTATTTTAGTGATAGCTTTCTATAAAAATCAGAAAGATTCACTTGTATACGAAATCGGAAAGCGTAAAATCGCGGATTGCTGGGGATGTAAACATTTATGATTTTGTTATTTTTCTGAGATGGGTAACGAGCAAACGGCTCAACTCTAAGTATTGATTGAACTCTTGCCCTCATAAAACCAATTTTACAGACTATTTTAATTGTCGAATAGTTCTCAGAACAATTATTTTATCAAACATTTTGTAATCACGAATGTGATATTTCATCGAACAATTCAACCCATCATGTTACATGAAATACCTGCATATCATACTTAATTATTGTGCAGAAATGCATGCAAAGTTATGTTCTGTATTTGACTGAAAAAAAGAACACTTACCGAGAGTAAATAGAGGAGTAGGTCTACAACGTGATTAGATTGTGAATATTCTAATACTCGACGTGAAAGAAAAACCGAGCTCAATTTCTTCCTTTGAGGAATAGCTCACGATGGAACGCAGATATTTCTTTTCTTTGATTTCATCAAGTTAGAATAAAGTTCCTTTGAAAATGGAGATTGTTATTGGGGTAACCGCATTGGGTGGTATATTATTCCAACTTTAACTTTTTCAAAGGACTTTACTTACCTACCTCAGATTGAAGCTTCCCATTCATTTCAGCTTATTCTACTTATAAAAGTTTCCGAGAAGAGGGATGAGACCTGAAAGTTCAAACACAAAATTTACAGCGTAATTTTATATCACCTTCTGAATACTGAAGGAATTTAACGGTTTCTAAGATCGTTGGACTTTGAGGAGGGGTTTGCTTTATACAGGTTACTACTTAAGGAAACTTGGTTGATTAATTGGTTAAACTGTGGGCATAAATAACTTTTTTCAACAACAAAACTGCGTCATAATTTTAGTGGATTAACAAATAAATTTAGTTGATGAAGTTCTCTCTTGCTTTTGCTTCCGATCCGTGTAGTCATACCCATTTTTGTGATCATACGAATTATTACATAAAGGTTTATTATTTCGGCAATAGATAACTCTCCTACGCAGATCAACGGTCTACATATAATTATTATACAAAATAATATAACCACATAAACGGAGGTACCTTCGTGCCGAAAGGAAATTGACGATATAGCATCAATCATTCTACGCTACACTAGTCCGTCTGTTGATAAGAGTTACACATCAATATCTATACGTACAATGGTACTTCACAATTTAAGTATAATGAAATAGATGTAGGCACCTGAGTACGTCACAATTTAAGTATAACTAAATGGATGTAGGCACTTGACTATTAACGTTTGCGCATGCGCACAGACTACTATTTATGTGACGGCAATGAAAGTTATAGGGAACCGTCTAGTAGCTTGCAGTCTTGCAGAATTCATGAAAATTTTATTAAAATCGTCCTATTTGACTCAGAGTTTTCCATGTGTGAATCGATATTAGTTTCACGCATGTGCAACACTTATAAACTCAACCAGTTGCAAAATAATGTATAGGGTATTTTTCTAGAACACATACCCAATAACCTAACGAGTTCGAACGAAATCGGACCAACAGATGGTAATAAATCGACGTTATAAGAAATTCACGTTTGCGCATGAGCAAATGCTACTATTTATTTGGCGGCTTTGACAATCATAGGGGACTGTCTAGGAGCTAACCCGCACATCCTTGAGAATTTCATTGGAATCGGACGGGAACTTGGTATAGTTTAGGGCGTGGCAAGGATTTACCACAGACGGACGGACAGAGACTTCAAACAGGCGGGAAGACATATACGGAACCGAAATTGATCAGCAAGCTCTGAAACATAAAAGTTCCATTCACGCAGCATGATCGTATGAGCGAATTTTCGTAAATTGCCGTTATTGTATAATGTTAAATTGTTTTGAAATTTTAGCTTTTTGATTGCAAGGAAATTGTTAACCATCAATTTTATGGCAAAAAATGCATTCCAAATAATAATCTCCTATTCAAATAGTGGTTTGGAATTTTTAGGTTATTCAGCATTTTTTATCGATTTTTTACTAAATTTTAATGCATTCTAAGTACATTTTTCAGCATAATTTTGTACATACATTTTGAATTTTCTATTTTATAGATAATAAATTTCATTTGTGCAACATTCTGCAAAAAATATAAATTTAATGTTTTTTAGCCGTTTTAGCCATTTTAAGTTATTTTTTTAGTACATTTTTTGAAATTTGACCAATTTAATGTGCTCAAATAGTGCTAGCCAACGAAATCATCCTTCGTTTGGAAGAGCGGAATTTTTATCTCAATCCTAAGAAGAGTTATCGTCTGGAATGACACAGATATCTATCTCTATCTCTATCTCTATTATTAATAAGAATGAAACTCCGTCTGTCGCTCTGTCTGTCGCTCTGTCTGTCGTGTCTATGCACGGCCAAACGGCTGAGTGGGCCGGATCTACGAGTGGGGGGATCTTTTTGGGATTTTCCGATAGGGTGTATAAGCGAATTTAAAATTTTCTAATCCCACCCGAACCATGGGCCGTAGGGCGGGAGGGGGGTCGAAGTAATAATTAATGTGCGCTTTTTCCACTTCCCCGCTTCCCCTACCCCTCTAAACGGCCGTTGACAAGAAAAATACGGGTTTCATAGGTTTTCCTACGAGGAAGACGACGGCGCGATCGGATCGCGAAAAAAGTATCGGGAAATGCGTCAAAAAAATGCGAGAGTACGGACCCGTTTTCTCGAAAAGTCCGCCGAAAAACTTAGTTTTTTCCGATTAAAATATACCCCATAAAGGTACGTTTTTCGGAACGGTTTTCGCGGGCGAAATACAGCTTTGATCCCGCCGAATCTGAATCCGAAGTCGGATATCGAAAAAGTGACGGAAAGTAGGTCAAATTGGGAGGGGAATTGCGAGGGAACCGTTTAACATCAGAAATTAATCGACCACGGGCTGCCGTTACACAACGTTGCTTACCTGAAGGGACCCTCACAGGGGGGTTCCCATTTGCACTTCTACGCAATACCTTGCGAGCGAAGCGAGAGCCATTTCAAATAATAAATACGGACTTTGTCCTACACATATACAGGTATACCTTGCGAGCGAAGCGAGCAACATCCCCGAATAAACTTTTCGTGGTTCCACGTAGTTTCTAAGATTTAATTTGTTTGTAAGAATTCCCAACTGAAAAAAACGTCTGCCAAGTTGGGTGGGCAGTACAACATTTCCTAATAAACTTTTCGTGGTTCCACGTAGTTTTATAAGAATTAATTTGTTTGTAAGAATTTCCAACAGAAAAAAACGTCTGCCAAGTTGGGTGGGCAGTATAACTTCTTCAAGCGAGCGAAGCGAGCAGCATCTCCTACAGAATAAATACGGACTTGCGAGCGAAGCGAGCAACATCCCCTAATAAACTTTTCGTGGTTCCACGTAGTTTTATAAGATTTAATTTGTAAGTAAGAATTCCCCAACAGAAAAAAACGTCTGCCAAGTTGGGTGGGCAGTATAACTTCCTCAAGCGAGCGTAGCGAGCAGCATCCCCTACAGAAGTTAAACCTACCCTTAGGGATCTACCGTTTGCGAGCAAAGCGAGTAAAATTCCCTAAATGCCATACTTTGCGAGCGAAGCGAGCAACATTTTCTACATGCCAGACTTTGCGAGCGAAGCGAGCAACATATCCTACATGCCAGACTTTGCGAGCGAAGCGAGCAATATTCCCTACACGCCACACGTTGCGAGCAAAGCGAGCAATTTAATGGGGGGTCCGGGGGCTTGCCCCCCGCTGGACGTGGAGGCGAGCGTAGCGAGCCGGAGCGGCTAGTTATTAATAAGAATGAAACTCCGTCTGTCGCTCTGTCTGTCGCTCTGTCTGTCGTGTCTATGCACGGCCAAACGGCTGAGTGGGGGGAGTCTACGAGTGGGGGGATCTTTTTGGGATTTTCCGATAGGGTGTATAAGCGAATTTAAAATTTTCTAATCCCACCCGAACCATGGGCCGTAGGGCGGGAGGGGGGTCGAAGTAATAATTAATGTGCGCTTTTTGGACTTCCCCGCATCCTCTACCCCTCTAAACGGCCGTCGACAATTCCGGAAAAATAAAGGTTTCGTAGGTTTTTGAACGAGGAAGACGACGGCGCGATCGGATCGCGAAAAAAGTATCGGGAAATGCGTCAAAAAAATGCGAGAGTACGGACCCGTTTTCTCGAAAAGTCCGCCGAAAAACTTGGTTTTTTCCGATTAAAATATACCCCATAAAGGTACGTTTTTCGGAACGGTTTTCGCGGGCGAAATACAGCTTTGGGTCCGCCGAATCTGAATCCGAAATCGGATATCGAAAAAAGTGACGTTAAGTTGGTCAAATCGCGAGCAGAAGCGAGCAAAGCGATTAAAATGATTCTGCCGTGGACGAGAGAAGGCTCAAGAATTGACGTGAAGGGTTCGATGTCACAACGTTGCGAGGCGAGCAGGTATGCCTACATAGGTACCTACCTTACGAGAGAAGCGAGAGCCATTTCAAATAATAAATACGGACTTTGTCCTACACATATACAGGTATACCTTGCGAGCGAAGCGAGCAACATCCCCGAATAAACTTTTCGTGGTTCCACGTAGTTTTATAAGATTTAATTTGTTTGTAAGAATTCCCAACTGAAAAAAACGTCTGCCAAGTTGGGTGGCAGTATAACTTCCTCAAGCGAGCGAAGCGAGCAGCATCCCCTACAGAAGTTAAACCTACCCTTAGAGATCTACCGTTTGCGAGCGAAGCGAGAGCCATTTCAAATAATAAATACGGACTTTGTCCTACACATATACAGGTATACCTTGCGAGCGAAGCGAGCAACATCCCCGAATAAACTTTTCGTGGTTCCACGTAGTTTCAAAGATTTAATTTGTTTGTAAGAATTCCCAACTGAAAAAAACGTCTGCCAAGTTGGGTGGGCAGTACAACATTCCCTAATAAACTTTTTGTGGTTCCACGTAGTTTTATAAGAATTAATTTGTTTGTAAGAATTTCCAACAGAAAAAAACGTCTGCCAAGTTGGGTGGGCAGTATAACTTCTTCAAGCGAGCGAAGCGAGCAGCATCTCCTACAGAATAAATACGGACTTGCGAGCGAAGCGAGCAACATCCCCTAATAAACTTTTCGTGGTTCCACGTTGTTTTATAAGATTTAATTTGTAAGTAAGAATTCCCCAACAGAAAAAAACGTCTGCCAAGTTGGGTGGGCAGTATAACTTCCTAGCAGCGAGCAGCATCCCCTACAGAAGTTAAACCTACCCTTAGGGATCTACCGTTTGCGAGCAAAGCGAGTAAAATTCCCTAAATGCCATACATTGCGAGCGAAGCGAGCAACATTTTCTACTTTGGGTCCGCCGAATCTGAATCCGAAATCGGATATCGAAAAAAGTGACGTTAAGTCGGTCAAATCGCGAGCGGAAGCGAGAAGAAGCGTTTAACATCAGAAATTAATTTTGCCGTGTTTGCGAGAAGGCTCTACGAAGTCAGGGGTTCGATGAGGCGGGGCTTGCACCTGACGAAAACGGGTTGCGAGCAGGTACACGCACTTACGTCTTGAAGGGTATACAGGTATACCTTGCGAGCGAAGCGAGAGCCATGTCAACAGAATAAATTCGGATTTTTTCCTACAAATATACAGCAATACCTTGCGAGCGAAGCGAGCAACATCCCCGAATAAACTTTTTGTGGTTCCACGTAGTTTCATAAGATTTAATTTGTTCGTAAGAATTTCCAACAGAAAAAAACGTCTGCCAAGTTGGGTGGGCAGTATAACTTCCTCAAGCGAGCGAAGCGAGCAGCATCCCTTACAGAAGTTAAACCTACCCTTAGGGATCTATCGTCATTTATCGACATTCCCTACATGCCACACTTTGCGAGCGAAGCGAGCAATATTCCCTACATGCCACACTTTGCGAGCGAAGCGAGCAATTGAATGGGGGGTCCGGGGGGCTTGCCCCCCGGCTGGACGTGGAGGCGAGCGTAACGAGCCGGAGCGGCTAGTTATTAATAAGAATGAAACTCCGTTTGTCTGTTTGTTCATTTGTTTGTTTGTCTGTCGTGTCTATGCACGGCCAAACGGCTGAGTGGGGGGAGTATACGAGTGGTGGGATCTTCTTGAGATTTTCCAAAAGTGGGAGCGAGCGAATTTAAAATTGTTTAATCCCACCCGAACCATGGGCCGTAGGGCGGGAGGGGGGTCGAAGTAAGAATTAATGTGCGCTTTTTGGACTTCCCCGCTTCCCCTACCCCTCTAAACGGCCGTTGACAATTCCGGAAAAATACGGGTTTCGTAGGTTTTCCTACGAGGAAGACGACGGCGCGATCGGATCCCGAAAAAAGTATCGGGAAATGCGTTAAAAAAATGCGAGAGTACGGACCCGTTTTCTCGAAAAGTCCGCCGAAAAACTTGGTTTTTTCCCATTAAAATATACCCCATAAAGGTACGTTTTTCGGAACGGTTTTTGCCTGCGAAATACAGCTTTGGGTCCGCCGAATCTGAATCCGAAATCGGATATCGAAAAAAGTGACGAGAACTCGGTCAAAATGCGAGGGGAAGGGGGCGAAACGTTTAAAATGAGAAATTAATCCACCCGGGCCGCCCGTTTCACAACGTTGCTTACCAGAAGGGACCCTCACAGGGGGGTTCGCATTTGCACTTCTACGCAATACCTTGCGAGGCGAGCAGGTATACCTTGCGAGCGAAGCGAGAGCCATTTCAACAGAATAAATACGGACTTCGTCCTACACATATACAGGTATACCTTGCGAGCGAAGCGAGCAACATCCCCTAATAAACTTTTCGTGGTTCCACATAGTTTTATAAGATTTAATTTGTTTGTAAGAATTTCCAACAGAAAAAAACGTCTGCCAAGTTGGGTGGGCAGTATAACTTCCTCAAGGATATACAGGTATACCTTGCGAGCGAAGCGAGCAACATCCCTTAATAAACTTTTCGTGGTTCCACGTAGTTTTATAAGATTTAATTTGTTTGTAAGAATTTCCTACAGAAAAAAACGTCTGCCAAGTTGGTGGGCAGTATAACTTCCTCAAGCGAGCGGAGCGAGCAACATTTTCTACATGCCAGACTTTGCGAGCGAAGCGAGCAACATACCCTACATGCCAGACTTTGCGAGCGAAGCGAGCAATATTCCCTACATGCCACACGTTGCGAGCGAAGCTTGCCCCCCGGCTGGACGTGGAGGCGAGCGTAGCGAGCCGGAGCGGCTAGTACTATTAATAAGAATGAAACTCCGTCTGTCTGTCTGTTTGTCGTGTCTATGCACGGCCAAACGGCTGAGTGGGCCGGATCTACGAGTGGTGGGATCTTCTTGGGATTTTCCGATAGGGTGTATAAGCGAATTTAAAATTTTCTAATCCCACCCGAACCATGGGCCGTAGGGCGGGAGGGGGGTCGAAGTAAGAATTAATGTGCGCTTTTTGGACTTCCCCGCTTCCCCTACCCCTCTAAACGGCCGTCGAAAATTCCGGAAAAATACCGGTTTCGTAGGTTTTCCTACGAGGAAGACGTCGGCGCGATCGGATCGCGAAAAAAGTATCGGGAAATGCGTCAAAAAAATGCGAGAGTACGGACCCGTTTTCTCAAAAATTCCGACGAAAAACTTGGTTTTTTTCCCATTAAAATATACCCCGTAAAGGTACGTTTTTCGGAACGGTTTTCGCGGGCGAAATAAATTTTTGATCCCGCCGAATCTGAATCCGAAATCGGATATCGAAAAAAGTGACCTCAAGTCGGTCGAATTGCGAGGGGAAGCGAGAGTAAGCTATTAAAATCAGAAATTATATGTGCTGTGGACGCGAGAAGGCTCTAGGAAGACAGACGTGTTTGGGGTTCGATAACTCAGGTACAGGTTTCGGTGTTTGGGTGTTGCGAGCAGGTACACATAGAGGTACCTTGCGAGCGAAGCGAGAGCCATTTCAACAGAATAAATTCGGATTTTTTCCTACAAATATACAGCAATACCTTGCGAGCGAAGCGAGCAACATCCCCGAATAAACTTTTCGTGGTTCCACGTAGTTTTATAAGATTTAATTTGTTTGTAAGAATTTCCAACTGAAAAAAACGTCTGCCAAGTTGGGTGGGCAGTATAACTTCCTCATGCGAGCGAAGCGAGCAGCATCCCCTTCAGACTTTAAACCTACCCTTAGGGATCTACCGTTTGCGAGCGAAGCGAGCAACATTCCCTACATTTTGCCTACATGCCACATTTTGCGAGCGAAGCGAGCAATTTAATGGGGGGTCCGGGGGGCTTGCCCCCCGGCTGGACGTGGAGGCGAGCGTAGCGAGCCGGAGCGGCTAGTATTATATAAGCGCAAACTTCAGGAATCGTTTAAGAATGCCTCAAAACGGATTTTAATGAAGACATTTTTCAACAATTTCCATTTTAAAAGTTTTCCGAGCCATTGCAATAGCTTCATTTTCTAAAAATTCGCTAAATTTAAGTTTACTTACCGGATAGTAAATTGCATTCTGCAGCTTTGCTGGACCAAAGTCTTCCATTCAAATTGATATTGCTATAGCTTTTTTGAGTCTTCTATACAAATATATTGGAAGCTTCCCTCTCGAGCGAGCTTCACATTACAAATAAAATAAATGTTGGGGTTGGGAACAACAGAATAAACTACGTAGAAACTTTACTGAAAAAATGTAAGTATTTCGAAACAAAATCTATTGCGAATTTTATTGATTACTACGTTTGGCAACCCTTGTTCAAACCCGTAAACAGACTGATAAGTCGGAACGATGATGATCTTTACGTCTTTGTTCATGTTAAGGATACGAAGAAACTATATGATACATTCAACTTGGCAGACCTCTTTCGAATTCTCTATATTTTTAGCCGATTTTTGGAAACTTGGTGTTCTTTTCCTTGTCGACTACAAAGAATAATATTATTGAAAGCGATAAACGAAATTCAAACAAATATACATTAATTTCTTCACCGAATCTCGTCAAATACGGCACGACGAATGGCATGAGAAATAGGACTATGTTTCTCAGGAACCATTTTCAACATTATTTCAGACTTATGATGCGCACGAAATTGAATAGATTTGTATCGTTCCCAATCAATATCGCTGGTACTTTATGGTACCATATAAAGGAAATACGTTCTAAGAAAAGGCGTTCTATCATAAGGTGCCACTATCATTATTATCTCCTATTATACATAATTGTTTTTTCATCCGTGTGTTTGGGTACTAATTGGTGTTAGTGTGTGTATATATATGTTATGAGGCTGTTTCTACTCGAATATAGAGCTCATTGTATTGTTATACAATAGAACGAGGTTCATTCTTCAATACATGAAGTGATGCAAGGGATCGCATTATGAGGAGTGGGCATGTTGAATATTTTTGTCAACTTCATGGAGAGATCAACGAATACCTAACACAAACATTTTAGGTGTTACACTAATTTTCTAACAATCGTGAATTATTATAAATACCAACTCGCAAAAATCTAGTTATAAGGGTAGAAATATCATCCTCCCACAAAATCTACGCGCCCATATAGATATCACGGCTAACGGAGATTAGCGAGTGTATCTGGCCGAATTTTGGGCGTATAGACTCGTATCTAATCTGTAGGAGTTGAAACTCCGGATATGCTCTGGTGGAAGAGGACCTCCGTTAGTTTGCAGCAATCTAACTAGATGAATTGAGTCCTTTATTATCATCATCCGCATTGAACAATACCTGTGATTATGATGTTAATTTCTAAAATTATATATAATGAGAGCTTGCGAAGTAAGTGTGAATTAATTGAATGCGTATACCTACGAGATCTACGAATAATATTAGAGAGTTCCTGGTTACCACGGTCTCTTAATACGGTGTACGTGGATCTAGGGAGAACCAAAATTTTGTTAACAACGCTGGATGTTACTACGGTGTTTCATGTGTCTTCACACGTCGTCTCTTATCAATTTCGTTACCTGAAGCTGATTCCGAGATTCCGACATCTTGTATTTCTCCGACTCTGTTTTCCTTCATCCAGATCTCACATTCCATAATTTATTATCATGTGGTTTATTGTTCTGTTTTCGATTCGTAGTGTTCTTTGCAAAGTGAACCTTTGTTATCGGATAAGCAATTTTTTTTAACCTCCCTCCCAAAATTTTTTTGGTTGCATTTTAAGATACATGGATTTCAAAAATCGAATCAGTCCGTTGTCCGTCCTTCCGCCGTTTTATTTGTGCAATGAAAATCAGCGTGAAGTATTAGACATCGTAATCTTATATATCACGCTAGTTGATTGAGCAAAGACGAGCTCGACGTGTTCCAGGTTTACCTTGAAGACACATCCGTCCGACTTGTCTTGGCGATCGTTCGAGTAAGTTCTAGCTCAACTATGTTAGTAGTAATATTGGTGTATGTAGATATAAAGGTCGGTATCAATATACAGATTATATGAATTTTGTGTAGAAACTCACTAAAATAATACATGTTCGTATCTTAAAAGTTTAATGTTTGTATCATGAAAAAGGTAGATATGATTAGAATGAAATTATTTTATCCGTTTTTCGGCAAACCTTTATCCTCCGACTTGTTGACTAGTTGTTTTTTGGCACTCTATAAATGGACTGCTTCGAGTGAAAATAGGATGTATACCTAATGTAAATAAATTTAGTATATTTTAATATAATTATATATTTAATTTATATTTTAAATAATATATTTAATATATTAATTCATTATAAATTTTAATATGAAAAATATGAACTTAATACGCTTATCACTGAAACGTTCCTCGGGTTTATACATTTACGGGCGAAGTGTCGAAGACGTAGTAACGACGTACTAAGACTCGATCTTGCGTTGCCATCAAGCGGTCTCCTACTCACGTCGTCCACTTCTACTATTTCGTCATCTGTCAGTTGTTTCCAGATCAGCTGATCATGGCTCACGGGCACCGTGTAAACTAAAAACGTGGTAACCAGGAACTCTCTATCTCATGACCTTTACCGCATCTAATAATCTAATACGTGTTCAATATTTTTATGAGCCACCAAAATAGCTTCTTGTCTACGAAAATCATCTACAACACAAAACATTGCATTTACGAAAATACGAAAACTCTGCACGACCATCCTTTCGCTCGTGTAACACATCATGCATGGCGAGATGCTTTGTTGTTGGAATATATGTCAGATGAGAAAGAAAACACATACTGAAACAGTAGGGTGCTAGAGAATATCCGCCGTATCGATCCTAAAGTGCACGAAGCAAATAAACTAAAACTTTAATGCAAAGAAGACAATTTAGAACAATCGTTGTCACCTCAGGCAGCCTTTCTAACCCGAAAACCACTTTGCGAAGGTTTCTGGGTTGCCTCTAGAGCATACTTTATCGGGTAATTTATCTACAGCCAACGTATAAAGATACGAGGTCATACAAGTCAAGCGCGTCCTAACACCCGTATAACTTTTTGCCCTTTTTTCCCTATAGTTCTCTCCACCGTCGAGATACGATTTATTGTTTTCCTAAATGCATCTATTTACCGGGAAAGCCGTGGTTTAACGGAGTCCTTGCACTTTGCGATACTCCTGTCTCATTACCATTTTTACTCCTGACTCATTAATATTATTTCCGGTAAATGAGTGCAGAATAATTATGGTAGGTCTCTAATTCTTATTAACTGCTTCGTACTCCGCCAAATAGCTATATTTTCTAATAGTTGAAGAATCACGTACCAAAGCAAAGTATGTTCAAAATATGACAGGAGTCAAAGAGATTAAGAATGTAGTAACTGATCAATTGGAAAACGAAACGAAAAAATGATACTTGTAATTTGAGCACAGTGAATTATTGGTTTGTGATCTATGGCATTTATAAGGGGCCATCCACAGCATGACCCTCACATTCCCTGATAATTCCATAATCTAATGAATACTGTGGAAATTGAGCTTGTAAACCAGATTACGATTTCGCGCATGCAAAGCAGCTATTGATGATACAATCATGTTGAAATTGGTATGGATTGATCATCTCGCATTTTCAACAATTTCCACCGAATTCAAGCAAGATGGGATGACTGGGGCGCGAGTATATAACTATTGACAGAATTCATGTTTGCGCATACTCACAGTAAATACTGATTTGAGGACAAGGAAAGGATCGTGGCCTAACTTGCATATTTATTCCCTAAAGTTTTACAAAATCAGATGAAAACCTTGAAAATTAAGCTCGTCAAAAAGATTTGCTGAAACATGACAGACAATCATACGAACACACACACACACACACACACACAACCCGGGAACAAAAAAAGTTCTTCAAAATTGTCTAAAACGCAAGATGCAAGTGGAGAATGATTATGGTGACGAAATTTCTAATTTCTAATTTCTCCCGATAGTGAAATCAGTTCTTCCACTACATGTACCAAGTACATGTAGACTCGAATGCAAAAAAACATTTACCTAATATTGTATCGTAGATAAAAATAATCTAGTTTAGCAAGTAAGGACCTTCAAGAAGAAAAATTGAAGTCTGTAATATATATTAGGGCTGTGATTTATCACCAATAGATAACTTTAAATTCGTAATAAAACGAAATATTTTATATTTTTGGATTATAGATCAAATAAAATAAGATAAGATAATATGAGATAAAATAAGATTATATAAATTTTTGGACTATTAAAAAACTTGCAATGTAGTTAAAAAGAGCGCTGCAAATAATTGCACAAATATTTTCTATTTCGATGTTAGATAGCTTAATTGTGCAGATAGCTGGATAATGCAAAAACATGAGGTTCTACTAGCTGCACAATCAGGTTATCTTTGTTTACGCAGTTGCACAGACATGCATGGGCAGTTTACGATAGAGCCGAATTTGCTTACGAAAAATCAGGCAAAATTCCGAATTAATCCTGCGACTGGATGCCACTTCACGTTTCACAGTAGTGTTGCAAATCATTTTAACTTTCAACGCTAATGTGGTATCATTTAATTCAATTTATTTTTTGACATGGATATGTCTTTGCTCTGGGGGGTCAACCAAAAATTTCCGTGACGCAAAGTTTGTGTCACAATTTTAGTGTTTTTCACGTACAACCCAGCCGTTGCTAGGGGAATGGAACTTCCGCAGTTTTCATCGCACAAAAATCGTTCGCCACTCGTTGGAAAGCGCTTGATTTATGTGATAAATGTTCACATCTCAAGCTACCAATTTCCCCCTCCTTACGTAATTGGCTACATTCCAAAACTAAGTTGATTGGACTATAAACAATTTTGATAAGCCGGTTACAATATTCTTAACGTAAAGCAATAGCATCATTTACTCCACTCCATAGGAAACATTTTCATCCTCTTGACAACAGTCGAGGACAAATCGAGGACAACCGTTATGAAATCCCCAATCAAAGACATATCCATGTAACATGGTATCTGCTTGTAAAGCGGATAGAGAAACTCGTTTACGTTTAATTTAATGTAAATCAAACCGAAAAAACGTCCGCCAACTTGAGTGTGGGTGCAAATCTTCCCCGTATCCGTATCAGGAATTTAATCAATGAAATGTTAAAAATGATCTTGAAACACCCCATTTCCATTTCGGAAAATTGTGAATCAAGATTTAAGTATCGTAAAACCTCAAAATAGGCAAAGTTGGAAACGAGAAAATGATAATTAAAGTAATTTGCGTTAGGACACTCGCAGAACAAAGTCATGATCTGAGAACAATGAAATTGGTGGGAAGCCATTCATAGCCTGATAGTTGTGGAAATTAAGATTTTGACAAGAATTGCACGTTTGCGTATGCACAGCCGCTACTTTAATGTGATGATTTTGAAACTGATGTGAGTTACCCAATTATATCATCTTCTCTTAAACATCACCCTAATTCGAGCAAAATATGGCATCTAAAGGGTAAAATAAAAATGCATGAATTTACTTTTGTGCATGCCCAAAGTGTTGACTTGCAAACAATGAAACTGAGAGGGAACCATCTCCTTTCTAACCCGCACCATCCCTGAAAATTTCATCGAAATCAGTTGATGACTGTGGGACTATATTTGCAGACACACAGACAGACACGGAACGGAAGTTTTTCTTCTCCCGAAGGTAAAAACAATGCTTCCGCTCGACTCAAAACAATATGTCGACTCAAAAGCATAATCAACCAAATCACTCGATAAGTTCGTTTCAACATTTTAAGTAGGAATTTCAAATTCATCCTCCGAAATGTGGCCATACAGAGGTAACAGGCTTGTCCAACTGTTTAGACTTATTTTGAAAACTTTGATCCAATAGTTCCAGAAATTTCTTTTTTTTTTTTTAACATGGATATGTTTTTGGGCTGGGGGTCATTCTAGAATTTGCGCAACGACACCAAAATTCGTGACGACCCGGCACTTTAGATTATTATTAACTCGAAAAGTGAAGGCTAGGTAGAATTTCTATTGATTTTTCATTTACAACTAACGAGTTACTAGGGAAGAGTAACTCCCTTAGTTTTCATAGTAGGAAAATCGTTCGCCACTTTTTAGAATGCTCTCATTTTATCACAACATCTCATGACCTCTAAGCCATTGTAGTGTCAAGGAATGCTGATTTATTACTCTAAGTTATAAACTAATATTGTTTTGTAACCTTAATGGAATAATCTTGTGAAAAAAAGGCACTGCATGGTTGGTATACAATTGAGTAGGTAGTAGGTACTGGTAAGCAGGATACTGGTAAGCAGTAGGGACTAGAAATATCCATGATCTTTTGTTTTTCCCATCTAGGAAGAAATTAGAATGCTTGAAAAATTAAAGTTACTGATCAGCCAACATTACATTCATGGTATGTATTTTATTAGTTTCTTTGACTAGAAACGTGAACATTTTGAAGGGAAAGGCGTGAGGTAATTTTTTTCTCCAATCCAATTATAGAGGTACATCATTGGAATGAATAAACCAAAACAACGTTCATAGTTTCCAGTTAGTATATGTAAACATATTCTCGTTATTTTATTTATATGAGCGTTCATGCATTCTCGTTAAGAATATAAGAGCTTCAGAAACGACACATAGAAAGGCCTATACCTCGAGAAAATGGGAATTCCAAATAGGGTTAGAAGAATTGCCCACTTGTTATGTGTGAAAGGCCTGTAATGAAGCCCAATGAATTCATATTTTCGACGCTCCACCTTGTCAAGCGTTGTGCTAACAAAGAAGGAGTGGGGAGAAGGTAATCTTTTTTCTCTCGTGATGTAGCCAATTTCGAGTGGGACGCGACACGATCGGCTGGTACCTAATTTGTCGAGCAACGCCCCTTGTTGTTCAGAATAATTACATATTACCTCGAGAAATGGGGCACGCGGAAAGTTGGCGTGCGAGTAATCCCTCTCGAAGGCTGTATGATAAGTTATTTTAGAGAAGGAAAACCCTTTCGCAGCCGGTGTGAAAAATCGCGTAGCTCTTGAAAATTTCATACACGTTTGGCAACGTAACTACTCGTATTATGGATGAGCATTTTAACTGTTCGTTGGAAGTGAGCTCCATGACATTTTGCGGGCAAAGTCGCTGCTCAGCTGCGGTTTACCAATCCATCATCAGTTTTCGACTAGTTGAATAAAGTTGTAGTTGGATGAAGTGCCGAATCAAGCCGTTCAATAAGTTACTGACTACGATGAATATTTCAACCACTAACTCCATCCATCCGCCGCTTCTAAAATCGTTTGGGACCCGGTCAGGTGTTATTAGCCGATTTCTACGAGTATGTAAGGTGCTCCGATAGTTTGAGTCTGCTACGCCAAATTCACTAATTATATCTTTAGATGCACTACATCTACTGAATGTTAAGCTAGAAGGATATACTTATCTGAGATATGGAGGTATGTAAACCATTCACATAGAGAAAAAAAAGTGTCTAACCATGCAGCATAACATCATGCAGAGTGAATATTCTTAATTTGTTCCATATTAAGTTACTTAATGGTAGGTAGATTGTTTTGGTTTCTTATTTTCAATCATGAGCCTCTGCAAGTATAACATAATAAGAATAATACAATAATTAACCAAAAAAAAAAAAAATGTAACCCCCCTTACAATTTGTTGGTTTATGTTTCAAGATGCGTAGAATCCGGAAATCGAATTTAAAAAAATCCGCTTTTTTAAAAAAAAAGAAGCTTTTTTCAAAAAGTATTGGAACAAACTTTAAGAAATTTGTCTTAAAAATAATTTGTTGGCCGGGGATGTGCCAGTAACATCGGCATCGCGTTCGATCAACTCTAAAGGTCGAACCAAAGGCTGAAATATTCAAAAATCGAGATCTTGAAATCTTTCTTTGAAACAGTAATGCTTTTTTGAGTTCCATTTATAGTTATCCGCCCAAAGAATCGAACGAAACCACCCCGGTCGCTATGCGTTTATTTGTTTGCTTTCCTTAAGGGCTAAAACATCGGCAAAAAAAAAAAAAAAAAGACATCAACACGGGAGTGAATCGTAACCGTTAAAAAATGATCAACAATCGCCTTGAAAACTTTGACAATTGTATCAGATGATAATATTTATAATTCCAACGGAATTCTGACTTCCCGAAATCGAGTTTATCATAACTTCTGTGTCCTACTGGGCTTGTGAAGCGTAGGTTGGTAATCACCTCATTGATTTTCAGTTGTTTGGACATCGATGATGCTTACAGTAACAAACTAGAAATATTATGACAGAGCATTGGTTTTACCATGATGATGAAGTGATAATAATTGAATAAATGGAATAAAGTGAAATTTCAATAAATAACGTAGGTAGATATGGTATAGTACAAAGCTGCATTCAATCGAATTACCTACTTCAATTATATTATTTTTTGAATTATTGATTAGTAAATACTTAGCAAAGAATTAGTCTTAATTAATGGGACTTTCTTCCCATCAAATGGAATTACTTCACCATTTTTATCTAATTCGGAAATCCATGCTCGAACTTTTGAACTATGAGATGTACAACTTTTTGGCTTTTTCAACAAAATTTTATTGGTACCTACTCTGAGGACGTCAGTATCCGAGACGGAGAGGACGTGAGTGAATTGGCTGAGTTCACAGACCTAGCAATTCTGAGTATGTAATTTGAAATTTGCCCTGAACACTTCAGTTGATGTGGAGTGTTCATTCTCCATCTATAAGATATCCTCTCTGATCGGAAACACAACTTTGTTCAAGACAACCTGGAAATGTATATTTTTGTAAGCGTACCTAAACTACTAAAACCTGACGCATATTCAGTAAGGAAAACAGCCGCTTTGGATTGAGCTTTGAATTATTGAGCATTTTGTAAAAACCATAATATATACCGAATATAAGCGAGCATTCAGAATAATATTCGTTCAGAATTTTTTCTTTTCAAGTGTCGAATTTTATCTTCTGTATTTTACTTGTTTTCTAGCATATTTGTTGCATATTAGTTTTCAATGCAAATTCTATACTGCATAAAACTCCAGTCTCAGTTATCACTAATACGTTTAGGGATTGTATACACAAAATATTGTCCAAATCGGGTATCTCACAAAAACACAATACATTCAGTCTGAGAAATAGCACAAAATTTTTCCAACAGAGCTGCAGTTTTCCCATGTTGCCAACTCATTTACAATATAATAACTCAATCAGCTCTTCTTTTTCATCTTCATAAGAATAACACAGCCTGAAGGAGATTTTCTTTGGAGAATTAAAAGTATACAACACTCCTGAAATTTTTACATCGCCACATTGGATGGCCAGAGGAAGTCTCCTCTTGTTTAACTACGTCTAGAACTTTTTAACTCATCAGGCCAAGTCCTTGAGAAATTTCTTCAATCCTCTCGCTTCATATATACGATATGTCCTCTGTCTTCTCCGTACTTGAATTTCGTCATGGAATGATATTTTTAAATTTCATGGTTTAACAGAAGGATTATGATTGTGTGAATAATATTATGTTTCAAGTTGAACATCAGGTAGATATTCAACTGTTGTTGGTACGTTTTTGAATGGAGAAAAACAACTCGGAAGGTAAATAGTTAAATACATAAATGACTGTTGCGTAGAAACATGTTCTATATCATTAATTTCTACACCTTTGAAAAATCTTAAGTGTACTTGCTCAATAAGCTCAGTGATCCTTAGAAGGAATTTTTATGGCTCGATTTCTTTGAGTTGAAACTTTATACCGAAGCCCCGCACAAACTCGCTTGAACTTCCAGCTTTACCCTATTAGTCCACTCCATTTAGCATCATCAGTTGTCCGCTAGGACGTGAGTATTACTTCAACTCCCGTTAGAAAGACTCTCTCAGGACCGAGAGGGAGAGAAGAAACTTAGCGTTTACGTGTTGGTTAACTAGTTCCATAACTCCAGACTTCTCGGCCGGTGAACAGAAGTTTAGTATTGGCGAAGGCCCCTCGGCTCTGAGAAGTATCAAGAATAGCTGTTTGATCGGAAATGATCCGAAGGCAAAGTTTTGAGAATAGGGCATAAATCTCGACAGTATCCGAGCCCTATAATTGCCGGTGCTGTTTTCAAAATGCATTCGAAATATACAATTAGCAACTACCTTGTGTCGAAATAGTTGGCCTAAGAATCGAATTCAACTCTCTCGAAAACTCCAGACTGTAAATTGTCTGCACAGAATTCCAAATGGTTTGGACGAAAAATCGTTAGAAATCAAATTAATTGACGTCATCGGGGAATAGTTAATAGCCCCCCCCCCTCTCACCCCACCTCCCGGTGGTGCGGGAGTGAGGTTATCCTTTTATCACATTCACACAAACGTTACACTGATGTTTCGACCACTCACTATTCACCAGATACCATTCATATCGTAATTTTTTAAAAGATTATCATTGACCTATTTACTCGTGAATATTTATAAAAATAAAACAAATACATTGAAAACCGTACGATATTTATTTTTATTATCTGTATGACTACCTACTACTCGTGCATCAGTGCTCTTGATATTGGTGCATAATGTCTATCGTCACAGGACTACCTAGTCCACACATACCTACCTATCAGCGTCCCGCACAAAATGACCGTTTTGGAGTTTAAGAAACAAAGCCTTGTACTCGTAATATTCAGATATTGATACGTACTAATCAAGCTTTGAAATACCATTGGACTGAGCCAATGACTTTTAAAAAACCTCAGCTCCAACTACGTACTCATTCATCAAAATATTTTTCCTCGTGCCAAAGGCTGTGTTCATACGTGGGCAAGTATACATTTAAAACTATATTTCTGTAAATCCGAGAGCTTAATGTTCGATACAACTGAACCAAGGCAATAATTTTTAGCGATTTTTCGTGGAAAATGAACTATTACAATGGCTCGGAAAATTTTTAAATCAGAATTTTTGAGAAATTTCTTCATAGAAATCTGGTTTGAGGCATTCTGAAAAAAACTTATAAATATGTATATATATATATATATATATATATATATATATATATATATATATATATATATATATATATATAGGTATATTATTATATATTTATATATATTTATGTGTCATTCCAGACGATACCTCTCCTTAGGATTGAGAGGAGTTTGTGGGCCAGGTTTTTTCGGGCATACTGAATTAGCCAAATTTCAAAAAAAAAAAAAAAAAAAAAAAAAAAAAAAAAAAAGATATCAATGGCTAAAAACGGCTAAGAAACGTTAAATTTATATTTTTTGGTAGATAAATGCTCAAATAAAGTTTATTAACTATAAAATAGAACATTCAAAAATTTATGTACAAAATTTGCTAAAAAATCGATAAAAACTACAAAAATTGCTAAAAAATCAAAACCTTTACCTAGTTGAATAGCTGATTATTATTTAGAATACGTATCTTGCGATAAAATTAATAGTTAACAATTTCCTTGCACTAAAAAAGCCATTCCATTTCCAAAACAGTTTAACATTATACAAGACGATAGTTTACGAAAATTCGCTCATGCTGCATGACTGGAACTTTTTTTAAACTCATACAATGAGGTGGCTTCCGAGATTTTCTTCTGAGATTATGAGGTGTGACATCGATTCCATGCTTATGACATATTCGGAAAAACCCCTGTCTGCTGAGCTATACCTAGTCTTATTCCCCCCATCTCGATGAAATTATTCATGGAATTCCATGTCTATGTTGGAAATCAGCTGTCCAATTGAGAAAGTAGTTCCGATGATTCTTTTCCTATGATACAGAAATTTGTAATAGATCTTCTCTGGAGTGCTGGTGAGTTTTTCTGTTTTGTTTGAATATATACTTCTCATTAAAGCGAAACCTAATGCTACCTTGTGGTGTGCCAATGTTCCGTTCTCATCATCCTGCCTAAATGTAGATTTATAGATTTCACACTACTCTCACGGCTTGTTTACTGATTAACAAACTTTTCAGATTCCACAAGAAACCGCAAATTAAAAGATTTACAACTTAACCCAACTCACACGACCAGATTTGAAGCCATTTAAACTGTAATCGCCCATAATCCAAATTCATTACTTACCTTATTCCCTGGGTGGTATAGTTATCTTGAAAAGATCGCCCAAACATTTACCAGGCTGAGTTTCAAAAAGTTAATTTTAACGTGGCTTTTAGGGCTCTGAGCAATAAGATACGATTCCCTGCATAATATACTCGTACCAATACGTATATTATACGCGATAAAAAATATCAGAGGTCAAAATGTTGTAGTTACTACAAGTAAATTCGGGTAGAAATTATATTGTGCCCTTGTCAAATATGTAATGAAATACTAAACGCCAGCAGTTTGCCTTCCTTTTGCCCGCAGTTGTACAGTAAACTTGGTATGTAACTTCTGTTTGAAACCTGTAACAAACTATTGCCAACTGGGCCAATAAATTAATTCATTCATTCATTGGATTGCTCTGCCAAATAAGGATAGGTGGGAGAATTTCTTATTTTCACACATTTTTCAACAATTAAATTCTTTTGAAAGACTAATGTATGTTAGTGAGTGAATTTTAGTGATCAATGTTAGTGATTGAACCGAATCTTTTATCAACTTTTTGTTCTGCATGATATGTAATCTTACGAATTTTTGAGATTCACTTTCACGAACTTTCACCACATAATAATGCGGTTATTACTTATTACTCGGGTTCCGAGACGATAATGAAGAGGCGTAATAGCCAATTGAGCTCCTAAAGTGAATGAATGGTTTCCTACTCTGCTTAAATAAATTTAAAAAAAAGTGTATATAAGTGTATAATGTAATAGAATAGGTAGTATTTCTCATCAAAACCGTGTGTCTACTAGATACACTAGGTTGTATACAACAAAATAATACATAATGCATTTTGTATTTGTTACCGCTTCATAACTCGTTAAAGTTTATTTTGTTTACAGTATTTTCCAAAGTAATATAAAAATTTAGCATTTGTTTTCCAAATGCGAATAATATGAAATTGTTAAACAACCACATGTTATTGAAATAATACAAATGGTCTTTGATGAGAAATCAAACCAAATAGGTGTTTTCTTTACAATTAATAATAATGTACGTTTTACCTACATCTTACGATAACAGTATTTGTATGGTAAATTCAATGTAGCCAAAATTTTCGATTACGGGGAAATCAAGGAGAGTGGAAACAACTGACCTGAAGTGATGTTGCCGAGATCAATAACCGTACTCAGCAACTTGTACGTAATATTTTGTTGAGTATTTCCCAATTTTTGGTTAAACAATTATTTCTACACATGTTTGAGACATCATATTTCCCTTCAACCGAAACTGTTATGGTTGTGGTTCAGAACTCCTTTTGAAATAAGATTTGAAATAATTTACATAAGGTAGATTTAACAAATTAGGGGAACGAATTGGTACACAATGTAATTCTAAATTACAGTGCCTACCATTAACCGTTCATTAGCTTCAATGCAAATGTATGCCCGCATCTTCATCCCAGCGACTAAGCAAAGTGTATTATTGTACCCGCCTCGTATTAGATTTTAATTTATGCCAGTCATTCTCGCTTCTTTTCAAGTCATTACCATGCTAACAACATCAACTTAGTCGGAGACGCAAAGCAGACGTTAAATATAAAGAACGTTAAACTGTGGCGCACAACTTGTACCGAGATCAACGACTAGAGCTTGAAAACAATCAAAATGCAAATCCTCGTCTTAACTTCCTCAATAAGGTCTGTACCTCCTCCCTCTCTCACCCCACACTTCCCGGCCCTCACTCATTAAACCAGTGGGAGCCCGTTCTCTTCACTCAAGACTAACGTAGTTATAAGTTTGTCTGGGGGATAACATCCCCTCCGTCAGCTACCAGCGTCCTGGCGTAAGACAAGAGCCTTGAATTAGTGCATAGGTCTCATCAAACTTGGCACCAAAACGGGAATATATAAGTGAAAGCTGCTTGACTCCGTTGAACGATCTCCATTGGATTTGAAAATCGACTACAGAGGAGTTTAAGGTTGATAAGGCAACCGATGAGCTTTACCTATCTCATTCGAAAATTCCTCGAAAGACTGTTCTGCATTTAGTATTCAACAAGACTTTTTAAAACGCTGCAAATTATTACACAAATTGTTTATAATTTATGTTCTATAACGGGGAATTTTCATGGTTATTTTTTATTTGGTTAATAGAAAGATCTTGATGAGAGCTTTCCAAAAAGTTGCTATATGATGGGTATCTGACAAGTCATACGGCATTTCGCATTCACGCATGTATAGCAGATACTGATTGTACTATCATGTTGACATTGATACGAAAAGATTAAATCGTCTTCTTCCAACTACTTATCTTTCGAATGCGAGAATGATTAGAGGAGTAAATCATGATGAGATCATACTTACTTGGTGGAATTTACATTTTTGGATGCGCTGAGTGCAGCATTGATTTGGGAACAGCGAAGCTCTCGGTGACAATCTGCAGCCATACCAACACATTCCCTGAACATTTCATCAAAATCAGATCAAAAAATGTGGAATACCTTGTTGCGATGATTTGTAAACACTCGTCATACACATAAAGCCACGGAACGAAAGTTTCTAGGAATGGTCTAAAACTTAAAAGCGAGAGGAAATTTTGATTTTTGAAGCAACAAAGTTTTGATCTCCGTGATGTGATAAATACGCTTCTGCTACCTATAGGTAGACTCAGAAGCTAAATAATAATATAAAATCTGAAACGGGGTATTGTGAACCGTTATCCATAATCGATGTGAGGAAAAAAATCAATAATAGGTATGTAGTTCCTACACTGTATGTAGTCATAAAATATGAGACTAGCTTTGTATCACGGACCAAAGACTAGCTTCGCCATGGACGATTTTCGGCTATAACACAGTACTTTGATATTACAAGGTACTGGAATCACCACATTTAGGTATCCAACTGCGCTCAGTAGAGTTACTCGTATAATGTAAAAAGAAGAGATCTTATTACTGGGACCAGGCGCAAAACAGTAGTAGTTGGAAGTGCCAAATAATATACCTAAATAAAAACAATAATTTGGAAACAACAGAACATGTCGGTATCGAAGTGATTGCAACGACGTCTATTGGTAAATATAGTGAAATATATGACATGTGGAATCTAAATAGTGGAAATGAGTGAAATGTGCATGAAATATAAATAGAGTTAATTATATTGGTACTTATAGTGAAGTGAATAGGTCAAGTGTGAAGCAGGATGTGGCGTGTAGAGGGGATGTGTCAGTTCAGCGCTGTTCTTCGAACTTTATTCCCAGCTTACTCTCATCATCCTCCACAGTACTTGAAACCGGGTAACACTAAAGGGATACATGTTTATATCAACCTTTTCTGGGAACAAGAGTCGATAAGGAGGTACGAGGAGTGTACATGCAGTGCGATGTGGGAACACAACCTAAAAACAGAACGTCTTCACTATTTCCCCCAACATTTTAAGACGATTAAATCAGTGCTCACGAAGTGAGCCACATGACAGCGCATTTTCTTGCAAGGAGATCCGCGTGAAATAAACGCTTCCTGCGTTGAATAGGAGGTAAAATGGCTTTGGAGCTCATTCAGCTGACCGATGACCTCTCACGCGTCCTCAGTATTCTCGGTGGTATTTTACAAATGTATTTTTGTGCATATGTAGGTGGGCCCTTTATGTTCCTATCAAGTAACTTGGACAATTACCCAACATATCACTATCGCTGGTATTAATTATTAATGAAATTGATAGGTAGTAATATATTCTTCGAAGGACCACTGGAATACCAGAGAGATACTATGGTAGTGCAATAAAACTGTAACAATTACTCTAATGAATAAATAGGTAATATAATTGAAAGGTAAATAATTTTTTCATAATGTAAAACAAAACACAGTGGCCACTGAACCTATTGATGTCATTGACAATAAGGAGTATAAATGATATGGTTGATTGGGTTGCGAATAACTCATATACCTAATTGTTGATAGTAGTAGGTGAAGAAGTAGGTAGATATGAAGGCCCTTGAGAGTCCAAGAGGTAGATAGATAGGTGGAGAAGTTCTCAATTTCAATACAATTATGGTGAGTACGACCACCAAAACTGTAATTATGTTGATGTCTCCCTTATTGTCAGAGGAGATGATAATATGGTAAGATCTTACCGGTTTCAATCCAGTTAGGGAACAGGATCCAGGTAACCCAAGTCTGGGGGTTGTTTCCTCAAACAATCCGCACCTTACCAGCGAGTATTTTGGTAACTGCACCGATATCTGCGCGTCGTGAACGAAGCAGAAGAAAAGGACTTGCGGAAGGGTTAGAGCCGGCCGGCATTTACTGTAGGTAATTTTGAAAAAGCGAGGAGAAAAATTTTAAGGTAGGTCAGTGGCGACGTGGCAAGACGAAGTAGTGAAGATGGCGATCCACGAGAACAAAGGGATGATGAGTAGCAACACGTGGAAAACTTTTTTACTACAAATAACACTATACTAAATTTTAATAAATAAATAAATAAACATCTAAAAAAAATTCTAACATAGATTAATAACAACATGAACACTAGAAAATTACATAAAGTCTCATTTGAATAAGGAATTTCAACGCAAGTGAACTGTAACAATCCATATCATGGAATAGTTAGGTTGGCCTCACTGATTTTATCAATTGGAAGTCAGCTGAGAAAATGAATGATATCGTCAGAAATTATATAGATGGAGATATTGATTTATTGTTGGAATGATGGAAATTACTGAAAAGCTATTGCAATTAAAGTGAAAACTAAGAAAAGTGGATGCGGAACAGAATGTGGGGAAGAACGAAGGTTGAGTTATGTGATTCTGAACTGTTGTTGACATCGGAGTTGCGAATTCCAGGTAACAAGGATTTGTTCTTGTACAATTATAATAGATCCATTATGTCACTGATTTTTTCTTCTGCATGTTTTCTACGGCAATTGGTGTTCTTGAAACTCATATTGTTCCAGGAAAAACACAAGACTTAACTCATATTCATTCTTTCTGCTCTCCATAGGAATAAATATTATATCATTTTCCCATCTTCAGAACCCATCCCCAACCCAAACTTTCTTTCTTGGAATATCAACTCTAAATTATTATGTTGGTGGAACACAAACGAATTGTAGCCGGAACTGAGCTAAGTACTCAGGCTTTTCACCCTCGGTAAATTCATGTTGTGTCACTTAAGAGTCGTAATTCACCTAGAATAATGAATTGGGAAGGCAGAAACAACGGTGGATAGCAGAAAAATAAGGATCCAGATTTGCCCAAGAGACGCTCTTTCCAGGGAAGATTGGATACGCTTGCCGTAGCCCTAAAGGGAGAAGTAATTACTCGCCAACATAACCACTTCTATTATATAAGAGGGTGATATAATAATTGATGTTACATACAATGACGGAACTAATTACTGTATTATATCAAATTGTCCGTACGATATATAGGTCCGAATTTTCGATTTTATGCCCTACTGATACTATAGGGTTTCCTATCGCAACAACTACTAGAATGACGAGTAAGATATATCTGTTGACTCCATGATGAGACATGGTGAATGATCGATTAGATTTTTAGGAAAGGTTATAAGTTATGGGAATAGGTTATAAGTGGTAAAGGAATAAGTGGTTCACAAAGATCTGTATTCATATTTTGGTTTCATTATCTATTCTAAGTATATTATGTATGAACTAAAAATGTAATGGTGTCAGACTATCTGTTTGTGTGTGGTTGTGTGTTTTACTCAATCACGAAAAAATACTGGACTCTGAGCTAAAATTATACCTACAAGGGCATTATCAGGTCTCTGGTTAACACAAAGGCTATATTACAATGTACCGGACTTATTCCTTCATCGAGAACTTGGTTTTCCCTAACGGCTTCCTCTGGGTATAGGCACAACTTTCCAATTAAGGAAAACTTGATATGCATCAAACATTACACAAATGAGGATGGGCTGTATTCGCTCGTGAAGATTTTGGTGGGTTGAGCCGGACAGTTGTATCCGTTAAGATAGATGTTCATAAATTGATATTCAAAATGCCTCATTAACTGCAGTGATGGTTTGTCACTGCAGCAAGGTTAGTTGAAAAATTTATGAGGTACAACTTGAAACTTGATTGCTGAAACTTTAAGCCCTCTGGGGACGGTTGTGTAATATTGACGAGGTACATTTGGATAAAATTATTCGTAGATGTGGGTACGTGCAACGCATGGGTTACCGGCTTGTTATCTATACTGTTATATGAAAATCTAATAGTATACGTGTGTGTGTGTGTCTTCAACAAGACTTTACGAAAAAAGGCCTTTCTGTCCTTAATATGGTTTTTTATTATTCTCCTAAGTTTTTCCCCAGGAACTGGAGCTTTTCCAAGGAGAAAAAGTTAAAAATATCAAATTCAAAATTTGTAAAATAAATACTAATTGTTTTCTTTTTGTGAAGTCCTTTTTTCGAAAAGTATTGTTACAATTTTAACTATTCAAATAAAGAATCGTTGTGTACGTTTTACTCAATCACCTCAAAACTGCTGTATCCATTGAGCTGATTGGTTAACATATAGGCTATAATACAATCCTTCAGACTTACTCCTTCATCGAGAACTCGGCTTCCCCTAACGACTTCGCCTAGGTATACAATGTTTTAGTTAAGGGAAAACCTGCCACGCGTCGAACTTTTTACGTCGGATGAGGTTGGGGTGTGTTCACGCGTAAAGAACATACGATAACAAATTCACCGATACCAAAACTATTTTGGTGGGATCAGCCGAGCAGTTTCTATTCGTTAAGATAGATGCTCAAAAATTGATATTCAATACGCTTTATCAACTGCAGCAATGTTGTAACAAGATTTGATAGGGTTTGGGGATGGCGCCGCCCTGTCCTTGGGTATGAATTAGGGAACACTTAAAATCACATTTGACGTTAGTCAAAGAAAAAAAAAGAGAAGAAAAAAACCCTGGAAAAACCCACTTCCGGCTACATGAACAGTTCCCCCTTAAAACGAATAGCCAAAATATAATCTGTCTTATATTTTAAAAAATGTTGTAACAAGACTTTACAACAAGTCTACTTGAAGAAGCCTCTATTCCTGGGGAGAAACGTTGGAGATAATATAAGTCAATTTAAGGACAGAAAGGCCTATTCTTGTAAAGCCTTGTTATAGACTTGTACTATCTAAATAAAAAAAAGTTGCAGCAATGTTGGTTTAGAATACTTTTAGTGGAATTAAGGTTATATAGACTATCTACCTAGAAAGTCCACAAGTTTCATCCAATTTAAATGGAATTTTTGAGTATTGAGTGGTTTATTTAATTCCTGAATTACGACATAAAAATTTAATTACTCTGGGTCAATGGCACCATCAGCGCATATGCATACATGAAATTTTCGCTTGATTCAGTCAGATTCATCTATCAATAGTCAATTGATTTTGATGGTTTCTTTAATACCTTAATTATTCACAGAACATTAAAACAGATTTTCTTGAATTGAATAGGTACAGTAGATTAAGCTTATGTTACTCTGTACGAGAAAATTTTACTAACTACCGGATGTTCCGGTATCGACTTCATTGCATTTCTTGACTTCAATCCACTTGTTGAATCTTAGGACGGTGCCCCGCATAAAGAGTACAATATATTCTTCAAACGAATAGCCGAGATATTATCTGAAAAAATGGACTAAACCACTCGGACAGGTGACTTATTGGTTCCGATTTATGTCACAAATGGCTGAGGTTCGAGATGTGTCATTGAGAGTTCGAGGATCGAAAAGAATAGTAAGGCGCTGAGGGCTTGAAGATGAAGCACTGATGCTCTCATATACTATTACTTATATGACAACTATGACAACGCCATCACAACTCTTACACAAACATCCGTGCCGACCGAAGCCTTCCATAAACTCTCCTATGGGAACTATTGAAATTAGTACCTACTTACCAGGCGATGGAAAAAGAATTGAGGAGCTGACATGGAAAAGCAGTTAAGTCCAAAAATCTAAAGAACATTTTTTTTCGTCGAAGTGCAAGTCAACAGTCACGCCAACGGCCTTAGGCCCTCCCGTCCTTGCTAGATCGCACCCTGAATAAATGTGTGACCTTTGCATGGAGAAGAGATTATTTCCAAAAAAATCTGATAAGAGTTCAGAGGGAGTTCCTATGAAATTTGATTTTTGGACTTAACTGCTTTTCCATGTCAGCTCCTCAATTATTGGTAACACATGAGTTCGGGAAATGAGAAGGATATCTTTGAAACACGTATAATTCATTCGAAATTTACCATATTCGTACGAGATTTCTAGGGATAGGTCAGGCAGACGCATGTCAGTTTATAATAGAAGCACATGGAACTGTGCAGAAGAAATTTTTAATACGCAAATAATGAACAATAAAACTTCTGTACGAAGCCGAAAAAAACTCTCCTTTCCCGGATGAAGAAGCCATAGGAAATGGAGATACGTTTTGTCATATAAACGCTAAACATTTGAAGGAACATTAAACTTGTCTGATATCTACAAACGTTGGGCAAAAAAATTTACCTTGATGGTATTTTAGAACTAGTAGAGTGAAATATTTACCAATTGAAGAACAAGTTACAATGTTAGACTAGGTACCTACTATCTAGCTCTAGATACCTCAAAAATTTACGAATCCTTGGAGTTAGGCAATAGTTCCCGACCTTGAAGCGGAAGAAATGTAAGGTGCTCTTGTACGTTATTGGGGTACAAGACTCATAAGGCGGTTGAAAGTCTCATATTATTCATCAGAAATAAAAAGCAACGGGGAAAATTTGATTCATATTATACTGAACTGGTAATTTGGTCAGAACATGTAATTTTGGAGATGTAACCAACACATTGATTTGAGATCGCGTTATCTGATTGACCCGAAAGCGAAGACAAGCTTTTACAAGGTGGAGAATTGGATTTGATGAAATCAATCTGTATGCAGTTTACGCGAATCAAACAACGGGCGTCGACAAACTAAAACCTAAATTGTTAGAAAACAAGCTAGATTAGGACCTGGTAATTACAATTTAATGGCATAATCCACCAGAACATGTGGGAACTGTCATTATAATAACAATTAAGGTGTGTGTTCTGCATACGGTAATCTAGAAAAATGCAATAGTGTAAATCACGACGATTCCTGCTACAAAATTCAGTCTCGAAATTTCAAGTGTATCACATATAGAAAAGAAAACTTCTCGATCTGTAACAATGATCCACCGTACCAACATTGACAAGAGGAAACAAAATGTATCTAGGACTGTACCTAGTCCTATGAATTTAGTGGAAAGTGATCCGGACACATATTATGGCTCATCATTTGAAGGTAGGAGCGGTAATTTTCTCGAGATTCTGGAAAGGTCTCGTAAAAAGAGATCACGCTGAGAGATTAAAGAAAAAAATGAAGATTTAAAAAAGTTTATAAATTTAATTCTACCTTAAGATTGCGTCCAGAAAACTAAGATGTTCAAAGGAACTTGTAAAATCGCCGGGAAAATTCACCGGGACGTCAAAGCCATCACTTAACTTGTTATACTTGGAGGGAGGTGATAAATCAACAAGAACTTCCCTCACCCCTTCACAAATTTCAAACAGGGAGAAATGGGTTGCCAACATGAATCTACACCTGGAGCTTCCAAGCTTCGGTGGTTAGAAAAATGAAAATACATATATAAAAGTTACCAATAATATCATCAATTAGAAAACCGCTGGACATTATTACGCAGAGGTTTACTATTATTTACGTAATCTGGTTACCCGCTGTACATATCACTGGTCTTTCGATAATTACCTATTGAATGAGGCCTATGGCACGTACAACTATATATTCTTGAAATAATGGTATATCAGTAGGCAACCGCTAACAGAAAATAAGATAAAACACCTATCTACACCACAGCACACAATAGCTATAATACGTAATTTCCGAATTAATAAGGATGAACAACATCATATATGAATTCATAAATAGATCACTGGAAGAAAATTATTTATTATTTATTAAAATGACTATTTCATCAAATCGTAATATGGTTAATAATTGTTACATTAACAGTTACCTATATTTGATGAATAAAAGGAATCCCATTGTGAAAATATCAGCAAGTTTGATTGTCGCAGTTTGTTTGGGGAATTCTACAATCCAAGGTTTCTCACAGCCCCTATGTTGAGCAAACGGATGATCATGAAGAAAGATGAGAGGGGTCTTAAGACCCGATGCATTGAATGGAAATCTATTATTTACAAATTAAATGAAACCATCATCAATCCACTCTTTAAGATCCCCCCCCCCCCCTCACCACAAACGACGAGGGTCAATTCCATTAAAAACATCACCAATACTACATTAATGTATCCATTCTCACGCAAGTTTGTGATAATCAGATTAGCTCATATGGTCTTGAAAGATGCTTCTTGTAATAGAAGAACCGATAAAATGTAGCTATTTATCAAACAAAAGCTGGCTAAAAACCTTTCAGCTCAACCTACAAAAGCTATAATGTTTATGAAAGATTCCATCCATTTAGTGGATCCCATCGCAAAAATTTGAAAATTGATCTTGAGTTTTTGTAAACAACTTCAAGCAGACTGCTGAATGAAAGTCTAAATGGAATATCAAATATCATTACTAAGGATATTTAAATTTTGTTACTGAATTTTACACATTCAAAGTAGCCTTTTGATTGTATTTTAACTCGCTGAGACTAAAAAAATTTAAACCTTTCGACACATCAATGCACGAAACCGAAGTTTTCAAAATAAACTCATTTAAAGGCACATTCTTGTAGTTTTTGTTTCAATAGTTTGTTTTTCTTCCAAAATCCCTGAATTTTGGCCCTGGCCATCAATTAGGTACGAAACAGGAATTATTGAATAACGTATATCTGGTGTGATTGATAAAACCTTAGGGGTTTCAAACTTTAGCGAGTCATTCACGCACCAGTTAGGCCTTCGAGGGTTGCAGGTTTTAATCCTCCGCAAGATTAGGGAGCGACACTTCAGATAAGCTGTGTGTGCCCCAATCATCCTTTCTCCTTGAAAGAGGGTTGTGAGGTAATTTATGGGCCAGGCTTTTTTGTGAACCAGTATACTTGTATAGTTTCTTTGGCTTTTCCCAGGAAGTGGAGGAAGATTCGACCCTGGTCATGATCAAAATTGGGAAGGTCTGCATCCTATTTGCATGGAGTGATAGATGATTCAAGTCGGGGGAAATTCTAAAATGCAGTGACAAATGCGAAATTCAAGTCTCGAGCACCAATCAGATGATCAGGAAAGAGAGTATCCCTATCAATTTTTAACTTCCTAGAATGAACAGGATTGAATTCAGCTCACTCAGCTGATCATGAAAGAGCCCATAATTTCAACTTCTTTCTGACATGATATTGTTTATTGAGCGCAGCATTTCGTTTCTTCTTCTCAATCCTTTACTTTGGATTAGATTTACTGAAGACTACCATAGAAATTAACTGTAGGAGTCATGCAGCTAATTCCGGCGATATTCTGCTTGAAGTGTAAGTCCTACGGAGGAAACATGCCAAAATGCAAGTCTCTGCCTCCATTGGGATTGCGGCAAGTAACATAACACTTTTTTGTATCCTGCAAATTTTGGAATGAACCCCAGCAATAAGACATATCCATGTCAAAACACATTTAAGAGTGTATCACATTAAAATGCCTCTGTGTTGCAGACTTGTACGTCAGCATTAACGATTACTTACTAATTATTATGCTTTGATTAAAACTGTTTTTTATTCATTTGTTTGTAGATTTGCCGAAGTTTGCGGAGCCGATCCAAAACATGACCGTGCCAGTGGGGAGGGAAGCCGTCTTGACGTGTCTTGTGGAGCAATTAGGACCTTACAAGGTAAGGCTAACATTTATATCAAATCCAACTACGAGCCATTTTGTCGAATTTTCGTATTTAAGTGAAACAATTGCCCAAAATTTTCTTTATGGAAATTCGTCACTATGGAATCTCTTAACATTACCTTTTTAAAAAGTTTCAATGATCATGTTACGGCTACGAGGAAGATATTCGCCACACACAACGTGGCAGATGTTTTTTCGCTGTGCCCAGATCATTACAAGTCTATAAGAGCATTGTTTGTGATGAGGGTTGGTGCTGCGGTGATCACCATGAATAATGAGACCAAGACCTCTTGGAGAAAGGCTCCGTGAAACCCTTCCTACTGCAATTATTCAAGTTTACTGCTTCAGATTTTCTCTTCATTGAATAATTCACGTAATTTGAGCACATCGCTTTACCACATCACGAGTACGCCTCAGCGTTTTCATTAAACGGATGGTTTACGCGATTACGTTAAACGTTGAATAGACATGTCTAATTCGCAATAAACATCTTTTTCCCCTTTTATTAGTTCTGTTTCTGATAACATACGGCTAATACATGTAATATTCGGGTTACCACATTTGTGTCAGTAAATCAAAATGTAACGAGATTAGATTATCACAGTTTGATGTTTAGGCTCACTATCGGTTCTTGTAACATTTTATACATCATAGAAGATCAAGTTACATTAGAAATGTTGGTGTCGGGGTCATAGGGGTTTATTTATATGTATATATGCACACAGGGTAATGCTAGCAAATTAATAGAAATGTGAGAGACATGTTTCATACACTTTGGATCACTTCTGCATGAAGTTGTTCTGCGATTAAGCTGCAATAGAAACTATTCACCAAGCACATCAAAAATGATGATTTATAAACAGGTCTGAAATCATACGATTTCGAACTAACCCACCATAATAAAACTCCTCGGGGTTTGGAATTGTTTGAAACGTAAATAGTTGTATAAAAGCACTAAAGAAAAAGTGAGTCAGTTGATCTGAATTTATTTCTTCCTAAGAAACTACCTACCTACTTCAAAAGCCCTGACGTATCCCGGAGCCAAGAATCTTGGAATAGTGGAATATATTGCCTCCGTATGAAGAAAGTTTTTGTTTACTCAGTCTACCCACTTATTCTATCTTACTCTGCTATGTTCAATGACTATTTGGAAAGACGGATGCTACCCAAATAAGCTGGCATATTACCGTCAGCGAAAGCGTCCATCCCAAAGTTTATCATCATATCGTATTATAGGCAAAACTGGGAAACAATATCCTACTGTACCTCCAATCGATACGAGTTAGTCAAGTTGAAGTTGCTTGGATCAGAGAATTTAATCTCTGAATATCTCTTATTACAAAAATTTAAAGCCTGAATATGAGAAAATTAAAATTTTTTTTTTTTTGTAGTATGCTTCTCTTGAAATTTTGATCCGACTCTTCTTATAGCCAAGGCTACGTTAACAAGAGGGTCACCTATTTGAATTGATCCAGGGGGTGGGGGACAACCCAAGCTTGAAAAAATAAAAATAACCGCATACACATATGTTTATACCATTCTAGGACCGAATCCGAAAAAAAACAGGTGTATTTTGTGCGCGCGCGCGTGTGTGTTTGTGTGTGTGTGTGTGTGTGTGTGTGTGTGTGTGTGTGTGTGTGTGTGTGTGTGTGTGACGAGTTTAAAACGATCTCCGAGATTATTTTTTGTTCGATCCCAATTTTAGTCTAGTTGTGCAACAAACCCTAATAATTTCGGATTAGCTGTCATGGTGAGGGTAGAGGGGATAATTACCGATTCTATCAGGCGCCCAAGCCCAAGGTGCAAATATCGACCTGTTTTGTTTGTTGTTCGGCTTCAATATGGAACTGGCTTCAATGTTCCGTGTTCCAAGAAATACGCCAGAACGACCTGTCAACAGTAATTTCTTGGAATACCTCAGCTCTCGATAGTTACAGCACGTAATCATTGCCACGCGCGGTTCTAAATATAAGAGTAACACTGGCTGTGCGTTTATGGTCACTCTATAACATTCAAAATCCAAACGGGAACTTCGGCTTCAGTTGCTCCGTAGAAGCAATTGGAATTTCAAAAGCATTGAGTAAAGCTGTACAGCTCAAACATAATTCCCTGATATCATTGTGGTGGAAAAATTTTCCAGATTCTCTTAGCATACTGATAATTGTGAATAAAAGTGGACGGAAATGCAACCAAAACCCTCTCTATGTCACAATGAAAAATATCCTCAAGCACGAAACGAACGCTCACATTGTAAACGATAGTGTCCAATTCATCTGGGACAAAAACCATTATGAAATCCACTGAATGAAATGGTTGAAATGAAATTAATGGAATGGTTGATAATTATGCAAAGGCAGGTGCAGTTCAAGGGGATACAGAGTTCTACCGACCACTAAACAATCAGCATAGAAACCTTCGTAATGATGAGTTTTTCCATTCTGCTAATGGAAGTTTTTACAAAACTGTACAGCTAACGCCGTACTACAAGCCCTGGTTCGTGAATGGAACATTCAATCAACGTGAAATTGGCACAATGTGTAGGATACACAGCAATCCCGACTTTGTGATGTGAATAAAAATCGTTTTTAGAACCTGAATATTCGTCCACAAGTCACGAAGGTAATATGGAAAATGGAACCGTAGAACACATCATTCTGACTTGCGTAAACTATTCTGATGAGTGTCAGTAGTTTATCAACGATATTACACCTTAACTTCCCAGTTCAAAGAAGTGATTGGGGGCTCAAAATTCGTTCACATATTATGGCAAAGTGATTTAAATAAAAACGAATGTTATGCTTTGATTGTAATTAACAAATATTGTTCAATTTGAATTAGGATATTTAAACTAAGTGATTCATTTATGATTATCATGGCTATCTATTCAATGTATAATGCCAAATAAAGTTGTAAAAAACAAGAGGGAAGTTCCTCTTACAAAAAGATGTTTATATCCAATGAAAAATGCTCCTCAGATGAGCTCTATCCCAGAAATATTGAATCAGAAGTTTAGCAATCTCTCTCGGTCAGATATCGATAACCTGTACATCTAACTTCAGAGTGGAAATACGAATCGACAGATAGCAGGTGGATATTGATGTCTGTGGAAAGCGCGACGATGGATGTCTTCCAAGGGAGTGAATCTCGAAGCGGTTCTGAGAAGGATAGTAAAGAGGAACCGCGATCCTGACACACTAAGTGGATGGGGACCTATCTGAAACCGTCCCCGCAAGTTATTGCCTCAAATTGATTCTATCGGCGGTTACTTCACCCCTCCTTCCACTGCTGTCCCATTTCTCCTTTATACACTCGAGCCTGTCGCACCAAGTTCCTTACATCCCTCACTGTCCTTAAAATGGGAATTAGCTGAAAGATCGTCTTTCTCTCAACTTTGTGGGCACTGTACCCTTTAGTTTCCACGGAGAAAAATGGCATGTGACGAACATGCTTGAGTAACGGTGTATGTGGAGTATATCTATAATTTAAAAAAAATTATTCGTGTCCTAGTCTTACGTTAAAATTTAAATAGGTAAGTGCCTACAGAGTTACGTGACACGTTGAATATTGTTACATTTGGTATAATATTTAATAAAAGTACCTACACTAGTTCACAAGAGGTTTAGAAAAACATGCCTACTGTTCAAGGGACTCAAGAATCACAATAGATTTTTTTTTTAAATAAAGTTTAGTAGGTTTTTCCAAGTGATTTGGTGTTTAACATAATTGATTTTGAGCAGTGGAAAGCAGAGCTATGATTTATTTTATAGATTGAGGGACCGAAAACTGTTTCCAGACTATGATGGTTTCCCGCTACAGGTTCTCTACTGCGTGTGGATTATAACTTTAAAAAATCGAGAGCTTTCCAACGAATGGAGAACGATTTTTGTCCGATGAAAACTAAAGAAATTTCATCTCCCCAGCAACGGCTTCGTTGTACGTAAAAATCATACGAAAATTTTGTGACACTTCAGCGTCTCCCATCTCGCGTAACATTTTCGGGCAGTTAGCTCAAGGCTGAAGCATGTTCCATGCTAAAACTACTTGTCCGCGTTCATTCCGTCCGTCGATACTATTTTTGATAGTTAGGTACTACAGAATCTCTACATCATGTTACCATTTCTAGTTTTCAATAGCAGCACAGAAGCATAGCCTAGCAGATTCCAATATCTCCTTCCAAAGAAATGGAAGTCGTGTTAACGAGTCCTAGCCTTGTGGTCTTCCCCCAGGTTGCACAACCTATTCCGTTATTACGTTATAATAAGTGATTAACATAATCAATCCTACAAATAACTTTGGAATAATGTAGTGGAAGTTACAAACAAACCAAACCGGGAGTACGGGACACGAAGTATTTGTATCCCTATTTAAATAAGGTGAAGTCCGGACCCTCAAATTACCGGCCCATGTCTGTTGTTAAGAATTTAAGGCAGCCATATCTCACAATCTAAGTTGAATAAAATGCCTGAATCAGGGATTGAGATGTTATTGAGCTCAGTGGGACTGTTTCCGGCCAGCTAGTCACTAGTCGTAGCCGGCTCTGTTTGTCATTAGGATGAAGCGATTCAATAGTGGGAAGGAGAGCAGACCCACGATGTCCCTGTGGATGTGTTTAAAATTTAATGAGTGGTCGAATTCTTACGGAGGCGGGTGGGGATGATGTTAGTTTTCAAATAGAACGCACAGTATTTCCCAGTTTCACATGGCTGTATCTACTGCTAGAACAATTTACAGGAGGAAGACCCAGAGTTATGACAAATTCTAGATGATAGCGGTTTGTCACTGAAGCTGGTAATGTTACCAGGGTATTCAAAGCAAGTATGGGGGAGAACGCATTGATCGTTCTCACCATTTTTTATAGACTGCATAATCTTTTCCATCCGGCTTATAAAAGGACATTGCGCTTAGCACAGGAACGACCAGAGTAGCCAGATATGAAAAAAGACATCAGAAAGTGGTCTAGAGGCAAAGAGTGGTCATCGATAGCCAAATGAGTAAAATCAGTTGGCACGCAAAACGTTTGCTAGGGTGGTTTGTGAACCCAGTGATTGCAGCCACATCCATATTGATATATTGGGACCATTGCCTCCAGTTCATCATTGATCGATTCACTCGATGGCCTGAAGCTTTCTCAGTAGCATATACTCGGGCAAGGTTAGGGCTAGAGAGCTGGATACACAGGCATGGTGTTTCATGGACTGTAACAATAGATCAGGGGCCGAAGTTTGAAGGTTAATCAATTATGGAACAGCGAAACAGATTGGCACTTAAAGAATTCGCACAACCGCTTACCACTCTCAAGCAGATGCATCACTAGAGCAATGGCATCGACTATTAAGGAGCGAATCTAGTGTTTGAAACACAAAAGCTGAATGGATGGCTTGCCGAAATCGAAGTACCGCACGAAAGATTGAGGCTACGAAGTACCGTGAATGAAGATTTCGATACGTCTTGGGCAGATCGGGTTTAAGGCTCTGCAATAGGGCTGCCCGGAGATTTTATCGAAGAACCAGGAAGTCCATTACCACCACCGTATGTAAGGCTCCTTAGGGTAAACGTAGGAAGGCAGTCAATGCAAGCAACGAGTGGTCCAACCAGCCACATATTGTACGTCTCAAACAATCTCGCAGCGGCTGAATATGTTTTTTGATAATTGATCGCCCGAAGTCTTCACTAGCGACATTACGAAGGTCCTTCCGGAGTGGTCTGAGCCGGTACCAAAAATTTCGATATCGAGATGCTGCGGGTGTCTAAACGGTCTAAATTGACACATTGAAGACAGAGAAGGGGCTGTTGTGAATAGTCATCCACTATATCATAGGAATTTTAACTGACATTCATTGTTTACGTTCCGCTAATAAAACATTCTTTTTCTTTTGTTTTTTGTGACTAAACGTATCTGTCTGTTATCGCCACATTTTAGGGAAATAAAGACTGCTCGGATTACGACAAAACAGTAATCTACGTTAGCGCATGCGCAGAATGAAGTTGTGATTTGAGAAAATTTAAACAGGTAGGAAACAATCTCTAGCCTAACCCGCACATTCTCAGAAAATCCCATCGAAATCGAATGAAAAATATAAATTAATAGTGTTCCTGATTTGAAATTAATAGTGACTGATTCGTAACGCATGTTACCTAATTAAGTTTTGGTTGATAAAATCTTTATTTAGTGTTTAGTGACATGAAATTTAGGCGTATAAATTTCGTTTGACGAACTCATTAAAAAATGCTTCAATAAAATTTATTGTATTATGTACCAATTTCTGTATCAATGTATTAACACATAATCATATGTAACGGTTATCATTCAATGCACACTTCCCTAATACTGTTATTGTATTACGGCTTGTCCCTTATATAAATTGAAGAATAAAATGTATGACTTTCTTAACACCCGTTATTACTGAGAAAATATTATCGTTCAGAGTAATTAATTGTTCCAGGTTCAAAGTAACGTTATTCGGTTCATGCTTTGTTATGATTAACAAAAAAACAAAAATTAATTATGAATTTAATTATTTCTCAATTTATTCGCTCTCTTTGAGCAATCTTTTTCCGTTGCCTACTCTTAAGATATAAATGGTAATTTTGCCCTTTACAAAGAGCTTTTAAACGTTTTTCCTTTCATTTACAATTGTAATTTCATCGTTTTCTGTTTCGGTCTCCGCTCTGAGATTCTCTATTCAATTTCCTGATCCTACCTTCCACTCCGCATTCATCGTATATAATGTTCGCTTTTCCAGCCCTTTGGTGTTGAGCCTAAGAAATTTCCCGCTTCCTAATGAATGAGTTTAGGTATTCATATGCATTCGAAAGACGAAAACGAAAACAGAACACAAGAAGAAACAACGAATCATAATTTTCATGCAATCTTCGTTAACTTAGAAGAAAAGAGGGTAAACGATGTATGAAACTGTTGTTATAAATTCACCAGTCCTACTCAATAAGAACTGAATATAGACTTAAGTGGAGGGAAATATAGAGGGATAGACCACTTGAAGGACACAACAGATAATCATGTTATTCGACGGATGTTACACAATCAATAATAATAATTCTTAAATACCTCCCAACGATTTATAGGGTCGTCGAAGTTTAATTTGAATTTCTTCATAAATACGAACAAATGGTGCAACGAACTAAACTAAATCACTCGCGACGAATTTGTAGAAACTAGAAACCCATTTCAATGAAAAACGGAAGTTGAAAAAGAACGTTGTCTACTTCTTCGACAACAAAAACTTTCACTGTTAGATCGGTTTCGACGGTTAGTCAACATCAGTAACAAACATTAACGTAATGGTTAACGTGATAATTTTTTTTTTTTTTTTCTGTCTGCTTGTTTGAATATAGCTTTTGGATTTTGGGTGGTGAAGTTTCCAACATCTCGACACGTATTTATATGTAGCGATATTCCGTTACGGTTTTAATTTCTGTTGATTATTTGGCACCGTCCTATTTTGAAATTTCGTGCTATGAAATTCATTCGTGAATTTTCTCCTTTCTTAAAACAATATCTACAGCGTTCATTACCCCCTTGCAAGGAAAACGTTTTGACAAGCGATGAAGCTTAAATGAATGACCCGTGTAAAATTCAATGCTTCGTCAAGACTTGAATGCGTGTGAAATGCTTGTTCAGCTGACACTCGCTGGGAGACAATATTTGTCTTTTACTTGCTGTGCTAAAGTTGCACGAGAAAGGGGAAAAAGAAGAATCAACATGTAGGATTAAGGCAAAACTTCCACAGGACCCCCAAGTGTTTGTCATGGTGTTGAGAATATGCCTCGTAAGACTCTGAAACTGTTGTTTCAAAGCATTTGGAAAGGGCTTAAAATCGTTTTATGATAAAACGGAACCATAAATTTTCAAAAAGTTTTAGTAACAACTTTCATGTGTACAATTAAACTTGTAGCATCGTCACAGGTAAAGAGAATATAATAACATTCGTATTATGGTAATTTTACGGTTATTGGTATAACTTGGGTTTTTATCTAGAAAGCTGATGTACATATTTCGAATCTAACATCAGACAAATCAGATTTCACGCCGTATAAAAGTGTGCCAATCGTGTTTTCAAACAAACAAAAATCTTGGATATTAGGTAGGTAGGCAAACGTGACAGTCCAGGCTCATATAAATTCTAATAGGCTGAGTCCATGTCCATTCAACTTGCAACTACAAGTTGTTATGAGGTGAGGGTAGCTGTAGAACAAGTTTTATTTTATGCGTTCATTATTGAACACATGAAATATTCTTATCAAATCATTATTGAACCGTCAACATATTCATATCAAACGATTCAAAATGAAATGTAGAATTTTATGGAATATTAAAATAAAAATCGATTCTGTTGCCAAATCGGACTTATTAACACCCTTAATTATTCAATTATTATTTAATAATTAAAATTAATTGGGTACGTACCGTAGATGTACCCCAATTCTTCCACTTTATTAATCAAGGCCAAATGTATTATTAAAAATCTGAAAACGATAATTTAGATAACAGCAATCCTGATCTACAGGATGTCTATATAATCATTTTTCTAACATAACAATTTTTCCCTTTTTTAAAGAACTTAAAATGTGGCCGAAGTTACGTTCTACTGTGCTCCAACTTCGGCCACTTATAAAAATGCATTCAACACAAAGAAGTAGTAATTATATTGCATCTTCGGCCGCCAAATAAGTTTTTTAAAAAGCTTCTTTGAATTAACAATTATAAAAACTATTCACCAACTGTTTTGAAATACCTTTTATAGAGTAAGTAACACCTTAGGAATATCACGAAAAACATCAAAATAAAGGCATTATACAACAGAAAAAGATTGATTAACCATAACGTTTATTTAAATAAAAACACAGATTATTAGCCAAGGTGCTTACAGACATTACGGTGACAGCAAAAAAGTTTTTCTATCCAGCTTAGACCAGGTCGAATATTTTTATAATCTTTGTTTACCTAATCCCCGCTCGACCAAAATACATCCGCACAATCGATCTCAGGTCGTCAGTGGTTTCATTTCTGTTGGCATTGTACAATCGCTAAGGTTACCCAACATGAGAGGATGATTGTTATTTAACCTTTGTCTTGTAAAGTGGATCTTCGGATTGCATATTTCTCGGATGCTTAGCGCGTAGATAATTTACCATCTTACCTCATTCAAGGCATTTTCCAAGTAGATAGGATTGCACATAGTTCTTGTAGTCCCACCTGACTATTGCTTCTGAGCTACTTGTAGGTAGCGGATGTTATGTTTTACTTTCGGGAGATGAAAAATTTGTCGTCTTCAAAATCAACATTTCCACTCACATTTTAGGATTTAAACCATTCTGAGCAACTTTCGATCCAATTTCCACAATTACCGAACGATTGTGATGAAATTTTCAGGGAATATGCAAATAAGGGCGTACATTTTCCTTTATAAGTTCAATTGTTCCCAAATCAATACTTCACTCTGCGCAGGCGCAAACGTAAATTCTATCAAACACCATTTTATCACGCCCTAGTCATCCAATTTCGCTCAAATTTGGAGCATTGTTGGGAGAAGGCCATCCATACCATTTCGACATGATCATGTTATTAGTGGCTCTTGCGCATGCGCAAATGTAAAATCATTGTGTTGAGCTTAATCTCCACAGTGTTCATCCGATTTTGATGAAATTCTCTATACTACCAACCATGGTCGAAGGTACACAGCATCAGTTTTTGAGAGGAAGTCACCAGAAGCCACTCAAAGAACAAAGCAAAAAAAATAACCAACAATCACCAGGAAACCAACTTTTACCAGGAACATAAAATGGTAATAACACTTCTCAAACTATATTAGCTTACCAGCTACAGTAGTTATAAGGTACACAAGCTGAAAAAGGCCTAGACTCCTTGTTTACATTTTGACTTTTTATCATAGAAATGGGATAAGAGTAAGAGCAACAAGCTTCGAAAGCAGCGGATCACGTGGGGGAGAGATTGAACATTTTTGATAACCCCTGAAGCGTGCAGCATTGTCAATTCCACTAAAACTTGAAATTACCGAAGTTAGGGGACATGACCGAAATTGGGTACATCTACCCAACGGTATGGCCCGCACGGCCACTGCCCGGTGGCCGTACGGTGTTACCGCGCTCACTCGTTTTTGACGATGGTAACTTACCGCAATCAAAATCACGGCGCATGGGGTATACCAATACTTCATAACCTGAAAGTCGAGAAGGTCTTGCATAGTTGTTCGCCGTCCACGCGACTTCACGGCGAGTCGTGGTTTCAATGTTGTATGATTTACTTTCTTAGTCAACCTATTGATTGAGGACTCTTTCTTTCGGTTAATTATTTCCAATAATGTACTTCCGGAGGTGCGAAACTGGTATCCATATAATTAATACGTAATGACTAATTATGCGACTCCAATTCGGTTTGAAGAGGCGCAAAATCCAAAAATGTATAATCAGAAAATCAGTTTGACCGCCGTACGAAGGTTTTCCCCGAAACTACTGGACCAAACCAGATGGACCCCTGAAGCGTAGGTAGGTGATTTTTTTACGGTTGTTGGATCAGCTCATGTTAAATACTAGGCATCATACTATCCAATATTTGTTAGCTAATCTCGACCACCACTAATAAGCAAGTTATCGACGTAATGCATTGTGCCAATTACTTAGTGTTTATGAAGTTTTGTTTAATAAGCACCATACTTTGCTCGATAGGTACTAGAAATAAGGTGAAGTAGTGAGAGTAGGGGGGGGGGGGATATTTATTGTTGCACATCTGCTTTTAGGCTTTTCTCGAGTAATACCAAGTTCCCTTTTTGTCCAAAGTTTTTTTTTTTTTTTTTTTTTTTTTTTTTTTTTTTTTTTTTTTTTTTTTTTTTTTGTCTTATGTAATTGCTCTTGATTTTGTACATGATCTATGATTGTACAACCAATTTATCATAGTGAAACGGTATTTGTCCACTTAATCTTTGGTTTCAATGTATCTAACCTAATCATCTTATTTCATATAAATTGCTTTAAAACACAAAGTTGAAATACCAAGTACCGCGTGCGAGTAATGATGTTTATTCCTGAGGAGCTTGTAGCTAAGGATTAATAAGGGTCGTTATGTTTCTTTAGACCATAAAAACGAGTCACCTACAACTCGTCTGAAAATGTTGAATTGTAGACCGCGTGAATGGGAATGATAGTGTCAAAAGGACCAGCGTTGCTGAAGTGTGTTAGAAGGACTTGGCAGGCTTGAGTGGAAGAAAGGATACGATACGTAGGTAGGTAGCTGACAATTTTCTCGCCAACTAAGCTCTCGACTCCATAGGTGAAAGCCATATTGCGACTGGGCATGAGTGCGCCGTTTGTAGCGTTCAATAACGCGAGATCACAGGCACTCCCGTTTTGAGGGTTACGACTGTTTCGTATCCCAACAAGATTTCGTTACTGCAAATCCAATTCCACGACTCTCACTGAACTCGGAAAGTTGTAAGCGAAGGAATGAATTGTCTACAAAACACCGTACAGGAAACCGTTTCAAATTATTACACAAGTTATTCATTTAAATATTAGATACACAGTATTTCAATTGAGACCACTTATGTATATACATTTATCTATAATACTAATGTATCTAGCTCCTTACTTCTCTCCACTATTGGGAAAAGGGTACTTATAGGTTATCATAAACGATGAGGGTTGTTTTTAGATTAGTGAATTCTATAAGACTGAGTGGAAGATTGGTGAATGTCATATCTATGTAATAAATTGTGTTCAATGACGAAAAACATTTTACTGAACTATTAGTAACATCTGGTACATTGTATCACTGAGTAAACAAGTGTAAATTCTAGGAAACCAATATACTGTAAGCACGGTTTTACTATTGCTCGTGTTGATCGTTAAGCCTACTAAAACAATTTAAAACTAAAGGATACGGAAAAGATTTAGTGTATTACCTCACATTCCCACGTTGTAGTATACCTAGGGGCAATTACAAACTGGAATAGAGCGAGAAATTAGCAGAAAATTATATTTCAACCAAAAGCAGTGGTAAAGAAGGCGGATAATTAAAGGGATTGGTTAAATTTTGGTGATTTCTAAAATTTGTAAAAATTACAACTGGCGTTTCAAATAAGCACCCTTGTGACGCTCCCATTCAACAGTTAAGAGAGAAATTAGCTTCACGGGCCCCTAAGCGCTACTCACTTTCGGAAATGATTAGCGTAATACAAATTTTTTGCGGTCGGGCGAAAGGCTGACTTCGACATCAACGTGCATGCCTGCGTAGATCTAACCACTTTCAAACAGAGTGAAAACTAATTGCTTGATTAATTCGTAATACTTAATTACTGACTTGATTAATGCGTCTGCACTTTACTAATACCCCTGATCTAGGTAAGATGACATTTACCCAGCAGCTGAAAACTGATGAGATACTACACCAACCAACGCTTTACTACCCCATCCCAGGACAAAAGTTGCAATAACTTGATTTCTCGAAGTCAGAATTCCATTGAAATTATGTCAGCTGATGTGATCGTCGAAATCAATTAGGCAAATTGAACTATGTCCCGATTTTATAACCACTCACCCTTTCTAGTGGTCAATGATGCAACTTAGCGATTTGCTCTGTAATTGAAAGATGTCATTACTCGCGGTTGATTTCACTGTCAAAACTCTGGCACTTAAGTAGAGCGAAAAGATTATTTTACTGATTTCCGTGTGGTTCCATTCGATTTTTTGGGATAATGTCTATAATTGAAATTTAAAAAAACATTACTGCTACATTGACAGTTTTCGAGACCTTGGTTTTTAAGTCATTCAGCCGATGTTTCCGTACAGTTATAGGAAACAAAAGAGTTGAATCTTCATTGTTCTCATTTTTCTTATTAACAATTGAAAAAATATACCAATATCTGTGCATTACGCACTGCAAAGTTTATGAAGGAACTGCTACAGATATTTGAATGTGGATGGCTTCAACTGTATTTGCATAAATCCGAGGTACTGATAAAATTATCATAATTTTGACCATACTTTCTCTGCATAACAGTCGTCAGTATGTTCATCATTCGCTCCACTGTTTCCAATTTCCTTTTAATTTGTTGTTGTTCCATCTTATCCTCAATAAACATTCGTCTGCTCTTCAACCTTTTCAACCTCTCTGTGATTGCTAGATTTTCCCTGATACTAATTATCTTTCATTCAGTCAACAAGAAATTGCATTCAAACGAGTTTCAAGGAGGTCTTGAGAGTTCTTTCAATTGACAGGAATCGCGGAATACGAAGGGTCAAGGAGCTCCGCGATTCATCCAGTTTCTCTCTCTTTGATATACAAGAAAACACTCCACCGTGAAAATATTAATACAAATCTTGAAACCACGATTAAAATCTGTCACAATCACAACCAAACTTGAATTAATGAATGAAAATGTGGCTAATTAGCAGTTTCGGAATTGTCATACACATGGAGATAAAAATTTGGTGTTAAAAATATTTTTTGTAAGGACGGTATATGATTCAAAAACGGTTTGATTCAATAATAGAATACGGCTACATTAAAACACTTTCGACACTTGCTTCCAAGTCCACACACCGTTCCGTTACTGCTCGATGATTTATTTGATTTCATAGATGCAAGAAAAAACTTTTAGTTTACGTTTTTTTACGTAAACGATGGTTTACGTGACAAGATACGTAGATTTCACAATCCGAAGAAATCTATGACCTCTGATCTTGAGGTTAAGGGTATAGTTTACAACTACATATGCCCAGATTTTACGGATCCATTTCTATTCATCAGTTTTCTCCACGCTCAGAGGGAGAAAACAAATATATAACAATTAAAGGAAAACCTGCAATTAACAACTATTTTTTCCGATCTCGACAGAGTCAAAAGTTATCCAAAAAGTAGTCTAAAAATATATAATCGAATTAGGGATTCACAGTCGGTTACAAAACTAGCTTCTATTACAGGTGCAGTGAAATTTTTGATCCAATATTTCTCAATATTTGAGTGTATAAAGTTTGTTATGGGTAATTCATTATTCTATCATTAATTGAGCGTTTTTAATAATCTAAAGAACATAGTTTTCTTTTGATTACTACGACACCTATTTAGAATTTTGGGGGTCCGAATAAAAGAGCTTAATCGGTGCGTTCAAGTCCCAAAATAATAGATACCCGGAGTTTTTCCTTGTTACTCGAGTGATGAATTACTGAAAGTTATACATGGTTTTATTCGTGATCGGCGATGAATTTCCTGTGAGAACGGAAGTTTCCAGAAGTCCTTCCCAGAAATGGTCATTCTCCCGCCCTGTGCGCCGTACACCATCCAACTGAGTAACAATAACCTCAAGAGACAGTGCAGAAAAACTCCTATCCGCCGTAGAGTGAAGTCTGAAAATCCAGCGGAGCTGAGCGAAACAGGTATGATCAAATAAAATATTCAATGATGAATGGCCGTACATATTGGCTAGCAGTTCGGGCCAGGGTGGATAACTGTGGAAAAAAATAAATTCTTTCATTGAGAATCCTCTCCTCTACCCCTACCCCCATTCATTGTGCAGTGGGATTCAATTTTGTAGTTGAACGGTTGAACGATGTCGGAGTTTTCATAAAATCACTACGATTGAATCCTACACAGCACGAACGCTCACACAACTCTCTCTCTCTCTCTCTCTCTCTCTCACTCTATCTCCCTCTCTCTCTCTCTCTCTCTCTCTCTCTCTCTCTCCCTCTCTCTCTCTCTCTCTCTCTCTCTCTCTCTCTCTCTCTCTCTCTCTCTCTCTCTCTCTCTCTCTCTCTCTCTCTCTCTCTCTCTCTCTCTCTCTCTCTCTCTCTCTCTCTCTCTCTCTCTCTCTATCTCCCTCTCTCTCTCTCTCTCTCTCTCCATTACTGGCAAAGTTTTAGCTGAAATCAAAATTCAATTTGAATGTAAATTATGCTTTGATAAATGTTACGTTAGTGCATATGCAAACTACCAACCAGTCAGGAGCGAAGAAGTTCATAGAGTGAAATTAATGAAAATGTCATCAAAATCGGATGAAAACTATAGAAGTCATACGTGATACATAGACTTGAAATTTGCACACACGCAATAATATGCAATTACAGTTGGCTCTTACCTAAATGTGTCATGTTTGACGATTCCCACTCTACGGATAAATACCCCAAGCTTGAAGACACTCCATCATCATGTACCAACTACTGTAAGGCTGCTCACACTGCGAATTATCTCCCGGATTTTCCCCACGTTATTCAATTAACTATGATGAATATCCGAATTCCAATTCCACTAATGTCAGCGCAACCATTTCCACTGTCAGAATTGGCACCCGCAATTACAGAAATGGCAATAGCCAAATAACGATTTGATTTTCCGTAGCTACACATATTAGGGTACGTATGTAAACTCTCTCTTCCTATCAAATACTATGAATAAATCTCCACGCATGAACATCTATTTACTCGGCTATTGTTATGTTTTTTAACGAATTTTCGTTGAAAATGGGTCTATTGGAATGACTCCGAAGATTTTAAAATCAAAATTTTTGAAAAATTTCTTCATTGATATCCGCTTTGCGTGTACCAACTACTGTAAGGTGTGTGTGATTTTGTGATGTGTGTCAGCACAACCATTTCCACTGTCAGTGTGTGGTGCCAAATGTGTGTAGCTACACATATTAGGGTGTGTGAATAAATCTGTGTGGTGTGTTTTTTGTGTTGTGGTGACTGTTCGAAAAATTTCTTCAGACGTGTGTGTGTGTGTGTGTGTGTGTGTGTGTGTGTGTGTGTGTGTGTGTGTGTGGTGTGTGTGTGTGTGTGCTGTTCGAGACGATAAATCTCCTTAGGATTGAGATAAAAATTCCGCTCTTGCACCAAAAACTCAAGCTTTCAAAACGGAAGGATGAGTTCGTTGACAACACTTTTTGAGCACATTAGATCGGTAAAATTTCGAAAATGAGTTTAAAAAAATCACTAAAAATAGCTAAAAATTGTTAAATTTACGTTTTTCAGCAGATTATTGCTCAAATAAAGGTTATTAACTAATACATATAGTATGCAAAACTTATGTACCAAATTATGCTGAAAAATGTAAGTACTTGAATTTCATTAAATTGAACTAAAGAAAATCCAAAACCTTTTTTTGAATGGCATATTATTATCTGGAATACGTTTTTTTGCCATTAAATTGATCTTCAACTATTTCCTTGCACTCAATAGCTCAAATTTCTAATTGATGTAATATAATTAGCTTATTTACGAAAATCGCTCATGACTGGAACTTATTTCTTTGTCGGACCGAAATCGATCAGTACCTACCAAACTGCTTCCCCAACATTGTAAATATGATACGTTCATTGTATCTATTGGATACCTATCCTTTTTTTTTTTTTTTTTTTTTTTTTTTTTTTTTACATTGTCTCAAAACTTTATGTCCTGAAGGCTAAATATCCCCGAAACTATTTGTTCAATTTTCCGCGCAGGTTGCAGCAGTAGTGTAGTGACGCTGCCCGTATCACTGCGAGTCGGATGTTCGTTCTAAACCGTCGTGCGATCACCAATACGGACTTCTCCCATTTGTCAGCTAACGAGTGTGTCAGTCTCTTTTCAAGCGCATTGATGCAGAACTCCCTCACAAGAGCAGATGAGAGGAGAGAACGAACCTAAAAGATCCTTGGCAGCTTCATCATACTTCCTCTGCTTGGCACGAGTAGCACTTCTGGAGATAGCGATCCATTCCTGGGAAGAGTAAGAGCGTTTGCATTTGTGATGCGGTTGTCCGAACTCTCTCTCTCTCTCTCTCTCTCTCTCTCTCTCTCTCTCTCTCTCTCTCTCTCTCTCTCTCTCTCTCTCTCTCTCTCTCTCTCTCTCTCTCTCTCTCTCTCTCTCTCTCTCTCTCTCTCTCTCTCTCTCTCTCTCTCTCTCTCTCTCTCTCCTTCTCTCTCCCTCCCTCTCTCTTCCTCTCTGTCTCTCAGACCTGGAATCATTATATCTGCCACTAGGCTTGGATTTCCATATTCAGCTTCTCGCATTAAGGGTTCGATCCAAATTCTGCCCCATGCTAAACCTGCTGGCATATCACATCCATTTCTTACTGCATTGTGTTCTTGGATTATTAGGCCACCCCTCCTGCAGTTTAGGGCGTCGGTGGTGTCCAATGTCTCTCCACTGCCTTTGTAGCTTGATGGTAGACCTCTCAACTCTTGCCCATTCCTTGAAGCGAGGGCGTTCATGAACAGACTGCTCGACAGATCGAGGTTACCTGCTGCCAATGGTAGAACCTTTAACCATTGGGATGCATTTCTCTCAATTACTCTTCTTATTGATCTTTTCTGTCTGAGTGGTGAGAGAGCATTGGCTTTGAGGCTTCGTGTGGCTTCTCTTTCTGTCTTTTGTGCTATTTCTTAGTTTAGTGCGTTCTTCATATGATCACAGTGATCAATGCCATTGAAAGTTGTCCCGTTTTTTATTGCAATTATGAATATTTCAGTTGCCTTTAAGAAGGATCGGCCCCACGAACTGAAGTCCTACAGGTCCCTGGGGGAGATTGTACTGATTCTCTTTCAATCGCACTACTTTCTTCCATCTTGTATACCAATCTGTTGCATCGTCTTGAACAGGCGAACACAACATTTTCTCATCAAAACCTGCTACAAATAAATCGTGTATGGGCTCTTCATCTGCTGCGGGCTGAGTTGTCGTTGTCAATGGTGTGGTTCGATAGGTCCCTTGCAGTGAAATCACGGCGACAACAAGAAGTTACTCGAAGTTACAACGGTGAACAAGTTACTCGATTTGTTTGTGAATCGTTCATGGTTGCCTAAAAATCACTATAGTGATATAAAAACAACAACGCTAAAATCTACAAAAAAAACGTTGGAGAACTCACTGAATCAGGTATTTCGGCTGCTGTACTTTTCTGAAATGTTAACCATCCCCTTCGACAATATTTTTACAACTTTTTCAGCTACCAGAACTGGTGTCCCTAAACGGTTGACCAGCTCTGACCAGTGTTGACTACCGTTGACCACACCCCGATTTACATAAATTCCCCCCCTCCCCCTAACATCACCCCCCAATGAGCAATCAGCGTAAAACTGCTTTGACCAGCTATAACCCCAGTTGACCACGGTGTTTTCCTATTGCGATTCACTTCAAATTTTAATCAAAGACAAAAAAAAAAAAGGAAAACAAACAATCTTTCATTTTCAATTCAATAAAATTGGAAAGTTCAATAAAAACTTTCTAATAATAAATATTTTGACTTTTGATGGTTCCACTGACTGCATTCTCGTTTTCAGAAAACATTTCTGTTAATTCGTCTGGTGGTAGCTCATTTCAAGACGCAACGTGGTGGCTCTTTCAGGAACTACCATGGGTATCTTCAGCCTTAAATAAAATCATGGAGCCGTTCGACTGATTGATTCTATTATGTACCTATAAGTATAGGAAATATTAGAAGAAGAATGACTGGAAAAACTGAATGAATGAATTTTCATACTTCGTAGCTACTTAATATTCTGTAAAGTTTAGGGTGAAATAGAGTGCATCTCAAAGTGTTTGGGGCTCCTTTTGAAATGAATTCCTCTCATCTTGATGGAGTTAAGCAGATCCGCCAAAGGAGCCTTGCGTGTGAAAGAAAGGTTGTAGAAGAGATTCAGGTCTACACCCTGACAGTGGCAGGAAAAACCGTAATACTTCCAAAGGCACGTTGGTTTGTGTGAGATACGAAGTAAAAAGAGAGCGGTTGCCTACGGAAACTGCAGCGTAGTCGTGTGGGTTCGAACACGAAGTGTGTAAAACGGTAGAAGGTGGCGGGGAGAGGATAGGGAAACGTGAGATGAAGCAACAGGTTGTGAGCGTTGGAAGTGACCCCATGGCCCTTCATAACCTCGCCTCATTTGATCACCCTTATTGACCCTTCCAGTATGTTGGGCCGCTTAATGAGTCACATTAACTGGCTGTAATGCTCGTTCCCAACATCGGAATTCGGAACTAACTTTGTTCAATGCTTGACCTTTAGTAGTGTGGGGACTTTCATAAGGTGTGGTTGGTATATCGTGGCTTCAATGTTCCCTCACCGTTCGAACTATTCTGATGTGAAATATGTAGGCTGGGCGTTGGTACTTTCACGATTACTGATTTTCATTGCGATTTTAGTCAAGAAGATAATCTACGTTAAACATGATTATACATCATAGGTATGTGACCGTGCAAGGGAAGAGGGGGCAGTGAGAATTGGAGCAGTGGTACATCAAAAAGTGTTCATAGTTTTAGTAAAATATAGACTAAAACTTTTATTTCAATAAATCTAAGCTGTACTGAATTTATTTTAATACCCACTAAAATCTGTATTTCAATTTATTGTTTCAAGGATTAAAACTAGGAAATATACCTATTGGATTATTATTTTCAATAAAGAACCTTTATAATCGACCAAGAAAAAAAATTTTTTTAACACCCCATGAAAATTTTTTGGTTTACGTTTCGGGACGCGTAAAATCCAAAAATCAAATTAAAAAAAAAAAAATCTATCCGTCCGCCGTCCGTGGCTTTTCTCCGAAATCGATAGACCAAACTTCATCAAACTTGCATCAAAAGTTGCATTTGGGGTCTAAACGGTTTTAGAAGCTCGGCATTAATTTTTGTCAACCCTAAAGGGTAACATTGAAAGGCTAACATTTTAAAATCGAGATCCCAAAAACATCCGCGGTAACAGTAATGATGTTTCGATTTTCAATAATAAATATAATCCCAAAGAATCGATTAAAACCACCCGCAACGCTGTACGTTGAACCGATCGAACATTGAAAACCACCTTCGAATTTCCAAGCGGGATTTCTAATGCGCTACTAACGGATCTATTGATTAGACGATCAAGCTCTAAATTCCATCAATAATCTTTTTTTTCTTTATTCCATCAATAATCGCTAGATAGTGAAGCTGGGATACATAAAAATTGTCTTGTAAATATCAGCTGATAAATGGAATTATCAGGTGAAATGGTTCCAATTGAATTTATTTCAACTTTGCGAAATCGAGTTAATTAAACTATTTTCCGTGCAGATATGCGTACTAGTGAAGTATTGGTACCTAAATGCTAAATTTGATTTCTTAAATTGCTCTCAAGTCTACCTATGGGTAGCGGAAGCATTGTTTTCACTTTTGAGAGATGGAAAAGTTGTAGTCTCCACTGAAATCAAACGAATTTCGTTTTTCAACAGTGGTAAATTCACTCGCATTTGACGTTGCAGACCATTCTGAACAACTTTTGTTCCGTGTATTTCAGTGTGTGTCTGTCTCTGTGTGAATGAGTGTGTCTGCCGTGTATCCCAAAATCTTTGTAACACACTTAATTTCCACTATATTCAACAGATTTTTATGAAATGAACGTGGAATGTGCGGGTTAGGTGTAAATAGTCCTCTATCAGTTTCGATGGTCCGGAATCAATACTTGATTCAGCGCATAACGTAAATTCCATCAAACAACATTTTATCACGCCCCCGTCGTCCGATCTCGCTCAAATTTGGTAAAGAAATGGAAGAGATTATTTTGAGCATTCTCTAGCAATTTTAACCCAATCCTATTATTAGTAGCCACTGCGCATGCGCGAATGTGTATTTCTTTTAACGAGCGTAGTTTCAACAGTTTTCATCCGATTTTGATGACTTTTTCAGGCAATGTGCGGGTTAAGCTGTAAATGGTCGTTTTCATACTTTTCAAACCATTACTTCATTCTGCGCATGTGCATACGTGAATTACTTCCAGAATCATTTTTCTCGCCCTAGTCGCTCAATTTCGCTCGAGTTTGGTGTTTAGTTGGTGAACAATGGATTGATTATTGCATATTAATTTCAACATTATTGCATCATTAGTAGCTCCCGCCTATGCGCGAAAGTTAAATCCCAGGAACAAGATTAGTTTACATTTTCTGGGAATATGAAGGTCAGGCTGTAAATTATCCTCTACCAATTCCATTTTTCTCAAATCATTACTTCCATTCTGCGCATGTACTAACGTAAATTACTTCAGGCATCATTTCCTCGTTTCCAAATTAAAGATTTCGAAGTTTTACGTTACCTTCATCTTGATTGACTTTATCCTGCTATGAAGTTTTCGTGATTATTAAAACCATTTCAGTGATCCATACATTTATGTTATTTTCAGTTGGTAGGTACCTACATATATAAATTTCTTTATATTGAGAACAGGGGGACTAGTAAAATGTAGATGTTTTAATTAATTGCATTAATTTTCCCTCTGCAGGTGCCCATATAAACGCTGGCATATTGATATCAACCTACGGATCTGCAATTTGAAGCGAACCTCCTTTGTAATATCAAGAATTTAATATAGTGCACACTGATCAGCTGTATGGCCTCTGAGCCTAAATTGTTATTAATTGGCTTATGATACTGAAACCTGAAATGCAGCTCATGCAGATCTGAATACAATTACAAAGTATGAGGGACTTAGATCAGCTTCGGAACCTCTGAGGCTAATTTCTTCCCTAATCGACTCACCCCTTGGAAACAATTACAAGCTATGGAGGCGCAGTGATCAGCAGAGCGGCCTCTGAACCTAAACTCTTTCGTTCGTGTCGGCCATGAAGTCGACTCCGAAGCACCGCCAGACCTTCAACACTATCGGGCGGGGATGGGAGATCATCCAACAACAGAACATTACTCATGCACTCACCACCTCCACTGTATGCTTACGCGCCCCCCCCCCCCCCCCCACACACACACACATACACACAGAAATAGACACATAAACACCCACAATCATTGAATTATATTAATATATACATATAATAGTCACAACGACATAACTACTACGTCAATTTGCTCTACCTACATAACTCCATTTCTGTGTGACCTGAAGAACATTTGAATGTATTTTTTTTTACTTGAACAGCAAAAAAAGTTTTTATGAGTAGGTAAATATTGGTTGTAAACGATTTTACAAAGTTAGTTTCTTGTCCACTGAGGATAATTAGCTAGTTGTTTTCACTATTGTCGTTTCTCGGAATGTAAAAAAGTACCTCGTGGAAGGGAAATAGTGGAAGAACCTAAGACACGCCAGAGTGGCATTACGACCCTAAACTGAGCCATACCCCTCAGTTTTTCGAAGAAAAGCTCTAAATAAATAATATTATATTATGATTCCTACCGTTCCTGAAAGGTAAAGGTTCGTGCTGTTTGTGCCGTGGTCGAGAGCAAATAGCGCTCTAGCGTGGACTTTTGCAAGCACGATACGCTACAATTACATCCCCTTCCCTCACTTGCCTCACATTTAAGCTTAGCCTCCTGCTTTGCTATGTTTTCTTTTTCCTCCCGTCTCGTTCTAATTTTACGAGCGTTTATTCTCGTCGCAATAAAGAAAAACGCGACGCAAGTTTTACGAGTCAATTTAGGGAAGCAGGTTACGGTCAATACCAACGGCCGGAGTTTTCGTTCTTTGTCCGTAAGATTGAATTATAATGTTGAAGATGAAGGTGTCCTGGAAATGAAGAACTCCAATTAGAAAACACACATTCTATTTGAAAGTAATCCGTACCGGAAAAATATATTTTTTATTTATTTATTTATTATTATTATTAAGTATTTTCTTTTTTTTTTTAGTAACTATAAAATAGATTATTTTCTTGTGCTTCAATATTACCTTCTAGCTGTTTCAAAACGTACCTTCTCTTAATAGAAGTAAACTGGCAGAAAGCCAACGTTTACATGTCTGCAATGAGCTGCAATGGTGAGAAATGAATCACACAAAATCATGCAGATGTCATGCTGTGGTAGCCAATAGTGGTTATTATCGACTTATTTTTTGGTTTCCAAGACGCACGATGCTTTTTACACATCAACGCACATTCGGACGAAACAGGCAACTCGGTGGACATGTGCTATCCACCAAAATCTTGCAAGAGTCATTCGAAAAAGAGCTAACTAGTATAATTTTAGATCTATGTCCCTCCGATCAACACAACTCAGCACAGCACAGCGAAAAAAAAATGAATAAATAAATAAATAAATTAAAAAAAAATAAAATAAATAAATAAAATAAAACTGCATGCTCTCTCAATGGAACGACTTTTCTCACTACTATGCATCAGGAGTTACAACATTATTGTCGATTCCCCATTCTTTTTGTCCTATCGCAACAATTCTTGGGAAACCAAAATCCAACAGCAAATCCATATGCAGGATGCGAAGCAATCAATGCTTATACATAGCGATCATTACCTTTAAATATAAATATTACTTTAGGAAAATTGGTAATGAAGATTCACCGTCTTGCTTAACTTGCATCCAAGGAGTGAAAGATCTGCCATATCGTTCTGCTATGTACATGATTCGTTACTGAACATGAAATTATGTCATCAAATGATTGGAGGAAGTGACTTTTCCGTTCAACATCCACTTACTACTTCAAAAAAGTAATTATGAAGTGCTGCCTCATTTTTATTGTTATTTATAATCGTAATTAATCGTAGAATTCAATCTAAATCTAAAATTCCTATTCAATTCAATTAATTCAGAATTCAATTAAATCTAAAATTTCTATTTATGGATAATTATGTGCAAACGAATGCCGCATAAAGTAAAGTTGAAAAAAAAATCAAAATTCATGGTTTGTTCCAAACAATTCTGAATAGTAGCTTGAACCGGACCAGAATGATATTAAATGGTTGACACCAAATTAGGAACATTAATGAGAAATACTGTTTTCATATTTGGACTTGGTAATGGAGGCCACATGTAATAACACTGTCAAGTTGAGGTCGGAAGCAGGTGGACGTAATATTTACCCATTTCTCTTGACGAATTTATACGGTAGAAATCTGTGAAGTAAGTTTCGGGTTCACCGGAATGAGAATGAGATATGCATCTACTTCCTGAAGTCACAGACGAAACTTCGAATTTCCTAACATGTCGCAATTTTTATGTTTTTCGTTTGACTACGACGCTTCGTTTTTATCACGTGTTCATACTTTCTTATCAGTTAGCAGTTTGTTCAGTTGAGACTTTCTGGTTTTATTTAGATTCTTAGAATTCTTTTTCTATTGTTTCCACTTAGACTTGGGGGAACCCAAGCTTCCCCACTTCATGTTCGACTGTATAAGTATGCATTCAATATTAATGGTAAGTTGAATATGTTTTTGTTCGTAAGGTATATAATATCTACCAGTATGTCTGACCAGTTTTCTCATCGTGTAGCCATTTTCATTCATGTACTTATTATTTACATGGTTTATCCTCCTGATAATATTTTGATTTTCCTAGATGTTTGTTCAATTGCATTATTGAACTCTAATAGAGCAGTACCATTAGCAAAAATTTCAATAGTCGTGATTTATTTACTAGTTAGGTATATAACGCTTTAACAGAATGTAAAAATAGTGAACTCACTTCCACCCTGCGAAAAACCTGCTTTATATTAGAGACGAAGTTTATGCATCATACTTACCTCAACGTCTATTTCAGCAAGGTATTGATTCCAGAATTTTGAATATCGTTTTGGTAAGTCAAGTTTGTACCTATTCTCATTTCATGTACCTACCTCACTTGAGAACCGCCTTCTCGGGTATTGAAAACGTTTGGAAAAGTTTACTTTCTCCATCTTTAAGACATTGTACTAATTTTACGGAATCCGTTATGTTAGGAACTTCCTTTCTCTCAAAAACTTTTAGGATATTGATTCCGAATAATGACATATCCTAAGTTCCCACCCTTTGGGATGATTGAAAATGATGTAGTGATATTAGATTCTCGGCTGATACTAATGTGGTTTTTATGAAAAATGTAGGAGTTTTCCGTTCAGCGAGTATAGATTTTTTAAATGAATTAATTGATTTTTTTATTCGACTAATTTTGAAAACTAGAAAACAAGTTTAGAGGGGCGGCAAGGGGAAGAGTAAAATTATATTTTCTTCGATTACCATAAAGGTTTATTATTTAAAAGTGTAAACTAATACTATTCACCTCAATCCTAAACCAAGATTGATATCGTGGTATCAAATTATTAAATGAATCCAACGCTTCACCACACTTGGCCGGAATAAAACGAAACCGACCCTCTCCCGCAGGGTATTACACGAACAAGCATTTTCATTCTAGAGTGAGTCTGGAGTGTACGAGCGAACAAGACTTTCCACGAAATATTTAGGGCTCTGTTCAGCTTTCTAGTTTTGCGGACGAACGTAGAAGGGTCCCAGGAGGGAGCGCGCGAAGAGATTAGTTGGAAGTGACCCGTTACGTGCTGAGTTATTGCGCCCGACGTCAAGGGAAAGGGGATGGGATTACAGGCAACCATTTGAGCTCTAATCCTGACAAGTGAATTAGTATAATTTACAGGGTTGTTGCCTTCATGGTGGACCGTTTCGACAATGCTCTGTTCATAACAAAAACGCTTCAAAATATTAAACATTTCTTCGTAGACCACCATTTATCATGGGCACATGCACACATTGCTCGCCCGCTCTAACCAGTGGGCTTATCATATCCCACTCACCTACTGATGCTAATAGAGGGCTTAGGTTTTACTGAAATATCTACTCGTATATGTAAAACCTATACTATCTGGGTATTTTCAAGACGTTCTTCTTTTTTTGGTTTTATATTTCACTCACGAGTATATACCAACTTTCCAAAGACCTCTCCCAGGTACACCTCATAACGGTTTTAATTTTACTGTACTAACCAGTTCCGTTGACCGTCTAATCGGTCCCTCAGTTCCCTGACATGCTCTTTTAGTCAAAGATATTATTCGATATGTTTGTTGTATTCCCCCACAATCAACCGGACAAAAGCTATGTCGATCATTATACCTGCTGGTTCTATCGGTCGGGCCGATAGGTGCTAATCACGGGTAATACAGGTTAACTATGAGTAGTTAATTCGCTCAATCCTCATAGAGAGGCCCAGTTCATATCCACGATCATAATGTATTGGTATGCTAGAGAACTCTGCTAGCAGAAAAAACCACTGCACGAGCTGTTTCTTTTCTTCTTCGATTACAATCACAGATTCCGATCTGTTTTTCCAACAGATCTACATTTTACTAAAAGGATTGATTTTAAATTGTTATCTCCCCATTTATGAGATACGAGCTTGTGAGCAACCAGAGCCATCACTCACATAGCTAACACACACATCACTCCTACATCAAATTTGATACTTGCTCATGAACTGCTTAACACTTGATTATTTTGTGTATTTCAAGTTTCAAATAGGTATATTAAATTGTAATCATCATTATGGTAAAATCAACATGATGTTTTCAATGATTTCTTCCCTGACACTGCATATACATGGGCATCGACTTTGTTGGGGACGAGTATAAACTAAACAGGGGTTGGCTGGGACGATTATATATGAAAGACTATACTGATGATGGGAATGATCAACCGACAACCGGGATGAGTTCTATGATTTCGAAAAATATGTTGCACATTTCCAAACTCAATTTGGTCGTATATGTTGAACTTCATCGCGCTTCTAGTTTGTGGATTTCTAACAGCGTGTTTGCTTTTCCAACTGCTTATTTGCTTTTTTCACAGCTGGTTCGCTCGTCTAGTTTAGGAACGTTCATGTGACTTCGCAAGAACTGTTCCTTATTTGAACGTAAATGAAGAACTCAATGTGGGGAAATGTTACCAATGGTGGCCGACTGTGGATATATGATTGGTAGTAACGTTTAGTCACCTACTTATGATAACATATCAGATTCCTGACTCGGGTAGACGCCAACTGTCTCTGTTAGCAGGCAGGGGAACCCGTTTAGTAGGACTGAGTAGATACTGTTTTTGAGTTTGCACTAAGAATGGCCACGAGAATTCCAATAATTCTACTAGTAGAGTGAGTTGTCGTCATTGGAACAAATTCTCATGCCAGAAATAGGATTATACATGTGTTTGTTGTTTGTCTGGGCAACATGCAAAAATATCGATTTACTCTTCCCACAGAACGATTTTATTCCGACTTCTGCAAATTATTAGATCACATAAAGGATAACGACTTATCATTTTTGATTTATATAGATAGCATTCCTATGAAAATCACTGGTTCATAGAGACTTATTAACCAAATGTGTAGCAAATTTTGTCTAATACTTACGTGATATTAATTATTGATCGGAACCTATAGTACCTGAAATATCTAAATATAACTTAGAACACGACATAGGCTGCTCTCAAGATTTGCATGAATTGAATAAAGCTCTTTCCTATTCCTTCAGTGCGTAGAAGGAGCTGATCTAATGAAATTATAATGTCACTCACTTAGGAACATGGATCAACTCAGGTATTAACTATGGACAAGGAAATTGAACAATTATTGCTCGGAACTATGCCGAAACAATTAGTTATATTTCATTAATATTAATATTAGTCTTGTTCGAACTGCCGAAGAGGTAACATCGGAGAGCGAAACAAAAAACGAATGTCAGTTGTTTCCGCGAGTGTTTTCGCGCGTTTGCGGAATGGAGGTCACTGTCCTCGAAGTGATATCGCGAGCGCTAGCCCAAGCAAAACAACAACAAGAATTTGTCAGCACCTCTCCAGAGCTTCGTAATTCGCCTGCTGTTCATAGCACAGTTAGTGAGTTATTAAAAATCATTACCCATTTATGTGATATTTTGAAGGAAGCTAATGACGCTGGTCTACAGGAACGTGCTCGAGTCAATCAACTGGAGATTGAGATCGACACAATCAAAACTAAAACACTGAGCAAAACAAATCAGCCAGCCCCTCCCATTGAGTCCTATTCAACAGACGAAGAAATCCTAGCCGAAGAGACGGGCGAATGGGATAACGTCATTCAAAGAGGACACAAAAGAAAAAAATCTATTTCACGTCCACTAATCATAAATTCTATTGCCAAGCCAAAACCAAAAAAAGATCCAAAACCTCCTCCCGTTTATATTGAAAGGGTTACTTCCTTTCCAGCCCTCAAGAAAATGGTCGAGGAACAAACCGGCGAAGTTAGTTTTACCACTATGTCAAATGATGTGGTCAAAATTAACACGATGGATTCAGATGGCTTTCGTGCTATCACTAAGTGTTTTGCGGACAAAAAAATTCCGCACTATACATACCAAAATAAACAGGACAGGCCCATCAAAGTCATGATTAAAGGAATCCACAAATCATGGACAAATGAGGAGGTCCTTGATGATCTGAGAAACCAATTTGGTTCCCACAGTGTACTTCAAGTAGACAGAAAACTCGAATGGAAATCTAAAAATCCATTAGATATGTGCATTGTCGATTTTCGTAAAGATTTAGATCCCGAGAAAATCTATGAAATTAAGCAGGTTCTCAAAGGGCGTGTGACAGTGCATCCGATCAAATCTTCGAAACATCCATCCCAATGTAAAAGATGTCAAGAATTTAACCACACCAAAAACTACTGCTCCAAGCCACCTAGATGTGTTAAGTGTGCTAAGGGCCACTTCACTGAAGAATGCACCAAGGCCAGAGATACACCTGCAAAATGCGCCAACTGCTCTGGAGACCACACTGCAAATTATCGCGGTTGCCCAGTAGCTATTGAAGCTATTAATAGAAACAAGAAAATTCCTCATCAACAACAGATGGAAAAGTTAGAGCAAGTAAAACCCAATAAAGAAACATTCATACCAAAAAAGCCGTTACTCTGTAATAAAAAAACGGCCCAGGTGGCCGCCAGTCAGGTCTCTAATCTCCTGTCATACTCGAAAATTCTGCAAAATCAGAAAAAGCTACAACAACTGCCAACCGGGCAATCGGTCGATCCCGTCAACAAAGACACCCACTCAAAAATAAATCAGATTTTCGAAATAGTCACAAAACTCAGCCAGAGTATCAGCAACCTGGATGAGCGTGTTCGTAGAATCGAAAGCACTCGCCCAGAAAGATCAACATGAACAGTGTCAAAATACTCTGCTGGAATGCCAATGGGCTCATGTCACGAAAAACTGAGCTTCAGTTGGCTCTAGACTTCAACCGGATTGACATTTGTCTCATTTCTGAGACACATTTTACCAACGAATCGTACCTCCGACTCAAAGGCTACAAGTGCTACCACGCCATTCATCCAAGCAATCAAGCGCGCGGCGGCAGTGCAGTATTGATTAAAGAAAGCCTTTATCACCATGAGCAAGTCAAAATAGAAACTGAAGCGTTCCAGATATGTGCCATTGCAATCAAGACCACTTCATTCATGATTAATGTTGCAAGCATATATTGTCCGCCGAGGCACCAAACGACATACGATGAATACATGGGTATACTCTCCCAACTTGGGAATCGTTTCATCCTAGGAGGAGATTTCAATGCTAAAAATACACTTTGGGGTTCAAGACTAACTACTACAAAAGGTCGTAGATTGATTCAAGCAATCAATGATAAAAACTGCGAAGCATTTTCAACCGGGAAACCAACATACTGGCCACAAGACCCCGACAAGACACCCGATCTGATTGACTTTTTCATTACGAAAAACATTTCAGCGAACTACCTGCTAGTCGAAGAAAACTTTGATCTCAGTTCAGATCATTCACCCATCATACTGACACTCAGTGATCGAATCATTCAGAAGCCATCCAACCCTGCCCTAGTCAATCAGAAGACCAACTGGGAGCTCTTCAAGCAAGAAATATGCAGACATATCGACTTGAGTAAGTCCTTACAATCACCAGAAGAAATTGAACACGAGCTCGAGCATCTTGTTTGCAGTATACAAACTGTTGCTTGGGAAAATACACCAACACTTACAAGGCGACTCCGAGGGATCAATTACCCTCGGGAAATAGTCACTGCAATAAAAGAAAAACGCAAGGCCAGAAAACGATGGCAAGTAACTAGAGTACCCAGCCATAAATCAGAATGGTACAAGGCAGAAAGTGAACTGAGGTCTTTGACACAGGAGATCAATGAAGAAACCCAAGAGCACTATATCATGGGACTCACAAGTCATCGTGATACTGATTACTCACTCTGGAAGGCTACCAAATATCTTAAAAGACCAATAATACAAGCTTCACCCATAAAAAATTCCGATGGGAGTTGGGCTAAGAGTAATCAAGACAAAGCAGCGATTTTTGCTGATTACCTAGCAAACATATTCACTCCAAACATTGCTATGACAGATGAACTGACTCTAGAGGTCGCAAATGGTATTGATCAAGATGTCGACATTCCACCCGTTACTATCAAAGAGATTAAGCTCATAATCGATAAGGAAATCAGTCCAAAAAAGGCTCCTGGCTACGACCTTATCACTGGTCAGATCCTTAAGCATCTCCCGCGTAAAGCCATTGCAAAAATAACCATGATTATTAATGCAATTATAAAACACCGTTGCATTCCTCAGTTGTGGAAGATTGCCGAGGTCATAATGATTTCTAAACCTGGAAAGCCTCCCACGGAGCCAAGTTCGTACAGACCAATCTCACTTCTACCAGTATTATCAAAATTATTTGAAAAACTAATCCACAAGCGACTAGTACCCATAATCGAAGAACGTAAGCTGTTCCCAAGGCACCAGTTTGGCTTTCGACAGAAACATTCCACTATCGATCAAGTCCATAGAATAACACATATAATTGAACAAGCCCTTGAGGAAAAGAAAGTCTGCTCAGCCGTCTTCCTAGACGTCGCTCAGGCGTTTGACAAAGTTTGGCATGAGGGACTCAACTACAAGCTGCGCAAAAATCTACCAATAAAGTATGCTGAGCTGCTTCAGTCTTATCTCACCAATCGCTATTTCAGAATAAAGCAAGAAGACGCCTACTCAGAGCCAAAGCTAATCAAGGCAGGAGTCCCACAAGGGAGTGTTCTTGGACCGCTCTTGTATGTCCTTTATACCAGTGATCTCCCAGAAATTGGAATGAACACCACAGCCACCTTCGCAAATGATACAGCGATTTTGGCAGTCGGAGAATGTAACACTGAATCCACCAACAAGTTAAATCAATCAATATCCAGCATACAAAAGTGGACAGCAAAATGGAGAATCAAGATAAATGAAACTAAGTCGGTACATGTCGATTTCACCAACAAGAGAATCGAGTATATTCCGGTACATTTCATGGGAAAAGTTATTCCGAATGCTAATGAAGCCAAATACCTAGGCATGACACTGGACGCCAAACTTAGATGGAAAGCCCATGTCAAGAAAAAGAAGGAAGAACTCCTTCTAAAATTCAGAAAGATGCATTGGCTAATGGGGAGACGGTCGAAGTTGTCAATCCAAAACAAGCTAACATTGTATAACCAAGTCCTTAAACCAGTCTGGACTTATGGAGCTCAGCTTTGGGGCTGTACGGCTCAGTCAAATCGAGACATCATCCAAAAATTCCAGAACAATGTGCTAAGAACGGTGGTCAATGCACCATGGTACTTTCGAAACGAACGTCTCCATCATGAGCTTCGGATCGAAACAATAAACGATGCTATAAAGCGACAAGCTGTGAGACACCTACAGCGGTTAAGATGTCACATCAACGAGGAAGCTGTCCAACTCCTTGATACAAGTGATATCATCAGAAGATTGAAGCGTACCAAACCACTCGACCTTGCTTACTTGTGAAGCAGTGAAGTGAAACATCCACCATAATCAACAAAACTCAGTGATGTATCTTAGTTTTGAATTAAAGTCCATATTTTCAAAATAATATTGTTAATAAGTAATACTTGGTGCAATAAAGAATATTGAAAAACAAAAAAAAAAAAAAAAAAAAAAAAAAAAAATTTCATTAATATTAAGTTTTGAAAAATCGAAAAAAATACGAAAAATGAGAATTCAAAACTGTTGATTAATAAGTAGATTATTATTGCAAAAAGGTTTTTTCCTAACAGTTATAGTTAAACATTCATTTCAGCTCAATGCGCTCGAATTTCAAAATAATTTATTATAAACCATTACCACAATAAATGTAACAATGTAACATTGGATCATGTTGCATGTCTGGAACTTATTTGATATTATCGTACAGAAGCAGATAAAAATCAGGTAATTTTTTCCAACTGTTCTATTCCCATGCATGAAGACTAAGTAATTAATTGGTTCTGGAACCTAATGCCTGATTTATCCATGGAATTACAGAGTGTACTAGGTCACAGAATCCTTCCCATTTTATGTTCCTAATGAATGCAGAACCAATCACTTATGCCTCCCAAAACTTATGCTCGGCATGCGCTCTTCTGATCTTATAAATAGATACCACGTCTCTGGCCTGATATTGATCCGCGAATCTGTTGAAATCAAGACTTGAACTCCTAACGGGTGATATTGAAAATAACCTTCCAGGAAATGGGTCATTGAGCAGTTCTCACAGAGAACATTGAATGGATAGATCACGAAACTTAGTAGCATTCAGAGTGAAATGGGTTAGGAAAGCAAGAGCTGAGCATATTACGTTAATATTAACAAACGTTTTGGGACATTTGCAATTCAGTTTATGATAATCTGACAATCACTGACATCAGTTTTGTAGAATTATGGGAAAAAATGCTTTATTCTGTGACTAATAATGACTTTTATTTATCCGAAAATAAGAGATGAAATATGAATTACATAGAAAAAATAGTAAACAGGAATGACTAGGACAAACAAATATATAAGAAAAAGTGATCGTTTGGAAATATGCAAGTCATTTCTACAAGGAACGAAAAATAAATGAAATGAAATAAAGCATCCGTCTACCGAAATTATTTACCATTGACTACCAACCACTATTAATTTGAGAAACATATAAGTATACAAGTTCATGTTATATGTTTTCTCGACATTGAATTTCAAGTTTGAGTCAATATCATCTGCCAGCCGTTGAATAAGCAAGTGGTCTATTGAAAGAATAATTTGTGCGTCTAAAAATGAGTGATAACAAATCAATATTTCTCGTATGATAAGATGACGCAAGAATAATTAGGTAAATAACTGAATGCTATTCACAGTGTATTGTATAAAACGACGAAACTTTTCTCCATTCATTTTATCAAAATCCTAATAATGAAAAAATGGGTTGATAATAGTAAGAGTGCATATACTTATATGTGTACACTGAAGAGACATCCACATATTTAGGATATTACGATTCTTGGAGTAGCCCCTCTCCTCTTCCCCCCTCCCTCCCCACATCAAATGAAAATGGAATTTTCTGAAATCGGTTCACAGCAAGTCCAAAAATTTTGAGCAAAATAATGGAATAATCGAACATAAAACGAAAATCTGCCAAGTTGGGAGTGGCACTTAACTTCTTCGTATCTGTTTCATGAATGTATAGATTATTTAAATGGAATATTTATAGACCACTCAGTTCCTGAAAATTTCATGTAAATGCGATTAAAACTGTGGAAGTCATGTTTATTACAAGGATTTGAGGTATTCGCATGTATATCATCTACTGGTGATACAATCGTGATGAAATCATAAGCAGTAGTAACGTCATAGCTGAACCTTTCGAAATTTGAGCAAGGTCGGACGAGTAGGTCCTGGAAAAATGACGAATGGTGGAAATTAACTGCGACTAATTTTTGACTGATGAAACTATTAGAGGAGTATCCTCAGTCTTCCAGCACATCTCCTGAAAATGTTATCGAATCCGAGTAAAAAAGTTGTATTCTTTTTTTCAGGATTTCTCATCATCTACTAATACAACGATAGTATTGAAATGGATAGGGGATGATTAAATCGTCGCTTCCCAAACGAACCTCCAAATAAGAGAGAGAGATCAGAAAATTAGGCCCTGAAAAAATTATACATGATGGATGTTAGGCTTGCGCATGCGCAGAGTGCAGTCTTGATTTGTGTATGATGAAACTGATAAGAGACCATCTGCAGCATATCACGCATATTCCCGCTGGGATTAGGCTTATTACTGAGATTGGCGGACACTAGTACTCGCGCGTGCTAAACGCAATTGGTTCAGGATGGTCTAAAACAAAAGTTCCTAATCATTTCATATTCAGGAAGAATTTCATGAAGCAGTAAGCTAACTGAATTTTGAGTATCTACATGGATATTTCTTATTTTTTCCCTGTGAAATTCGTGTTTTGTGCCTCAAGTTAAAAATTTCTCAATTAAATTAGCTCAGTCAGCTGATCAGAAAAGACACATTTAATTCAATCGTCTTTTAGTGTCCCAGAGAGTCTCCATATCTAATTTCAACTTCCTAGGATAAACAGGACAGTATTTAGCTTGCTCAGCTGACTAGGAATGAGCCAATCATTTAAATCGTCTCCTAATGTCCCGGGAAATCTCCGTATCAAATCTCAACTCCCTAGGATGAACAGGAGAGATTTCAGCTCACTCAGCTGATAAGAGAAGAACCAATTATTGCAATCGTTCTTTAGTGTCCCAGATAGTATCCTTATTAAATTTCAACTTCCTAGGGGTAACAGGCGAGAATTTAGCTCACTCAGCTGAGTAGGAATGAGTCAATAATTTCGCTAATAATTTGGCTTTCCTTGACACTACAATGGCTTAGGGGCCATGAGAAGTTGTGATAAAATGAGACTATTCCTAAAAGTGGCGAACGATTTTCCTGTTACGAAAACTAAGGGAGTTACACATTGCTAGTAACGCATTGGTTGTACTTGAGAATCAATCATTATAACGCAACCTAAGAGTGCTGCTTCATTATTGTTGCTGCATAGTTACCGAATTCAGTTATCGGTTGTAGCGTTGCATTTTTTTCGGTCGCAAATTTTAGCCCAAAAACATATCTATATCTATAAAAGAGGATGTATGTATGTATATTGCCTATAGACTCCGAAACCGCTCGACAGATTTTAAAGAAACTTTCAGGTATTATTAGGCATGATTCAAGGATTGTTCCTGTAAAGTTTGGTGCAAATCCGTTCAAAGGGCTCTGACCCAGAGGGCATAAAAGGGTGCAGTGTCAGGTTTTAGAAATTTTAGTTGTTGTAGAAATAGTTGAACAGAAAGTACTGGTACCTTCTTGACGGCCTACTACATTTTTTGACATTTTATGTCTTTACTATGGCACATAAATGAAAAAGCGTCACGCGGGGAGCGTCACGCGGTGAGCGTTACGCGGAGATTCCCTAATGATCCCACGATTCTGAGATTTGGTATGTAGCCCCTTGAGGGACTTCTGAACACAACTGACCGATCCCAGATCAGCTGAGTGGCTCTAGAATCCAGTTTTTTCCCTAATGATCCCACGATTCTGAGATTTGGTATGTAGCCCCTTGAGGGACTTCTGAACACAACTGACCGATCCCAGATCAGCTGAGTGGCTCTAGAAACCAGTTTTTTCCCTAATGATCCCACGATTCTGAGATTTGGTATGTAGCCCCTTGAGGGGCTTCTGAACACAACTGACCGATCCCAGATCAGCTGAGTGGCTCTAGAATCCAGTTTTTTCCCTAATGATTCCACGATTCTGAGATTTGGTATGTAGCCCCTTGAGGGACTTCTGAACACAACTGACCGATCCCAGATCAGCTGAGTGGCTCTAGAATCCAGTTTTTTCCCTAATGATCCTACGATTCTGAGATTTGGTATGTGGGCCCTTGAGGGACTTCTGAACACAACTGACCGATCCCAGATCGGCTGAGTGGCTCTAGAATCCAGTTTTTTCCCTAATGATCCCACGATTCTGAGATTTGGTATGTGGGCCCTTGAGGGACTTCTGAACACAACTGACCGATCCCAGATCAGCTGAGTGGCTCTAGAATCCAGTTTTTTCCCTAATGATCCCACGATTCTGAGATTTGGTATGTGGGCCCTTGAGGGACTTCTGAACACAACTGACCGATCCCAGATCAGCTGAGTGGATCTAGAATCCAGTTTTTTCCCTAATGATCCCACGATTGACTTAATAACAGTTTAAAATTACGATCAATAAATAAATTTAATTTGGGCGCAGCAACGCGCCCGGGGGGAACGCTAGTCTATGTTAAAACTCAAGAGGAAATTTCGATTCTTTAGAAAGAAGCAAATCGTCATCTCTTGGAAGTGAAAACAATGCTTCCGCTACCTATACACTGAATTAAGGAGAAAAATACAGAATATATATCGAAAATTGAATAGTAATAGTGGAAACAGTAAAGCTTATTCTCCATTACTCATTACTTATTTTTGTAAATTCGACATCAAAATGAAATCACCGATTTTCCGCGCATTTAAAAAAAGATAACTAAGAAAAAGAATAAATAATTGGTAGTAAATAAAATAAATGGTAATAACAGTTAAAAACACAAAGCTTCTCAACCTCCGGTAGTGAGGAAGCAAAGTAATGATTAACACTCAGTCCGGATAGTAGCCCCATGGACTAAGGGCAACATTTCGGGTGGGGCGGGACTGCTTCATCAGCTGTATGGGAGCTCCCCCTATTCAGTACCTTCTTGGCAAGCGCCAAAGAACGTAAGGTGAGTGATTTCGCATCCCTCCCTCTATTGGTTTCCGCCCAGTCTTAGAAATGTATTCTTACCGAGGAGTCTGTGGGACTACCTTATCCTGATAACAGCTCAAATTCCCACGGACTCCACTATCCTTTTTTGTTTAGCTTTTCTTATTTTCTAGAAATGACACTTTCAACGAGCAAAACTTCGTTTTATTTTTTCCTGCTCTGTTTATGTTTCATATCTTCATTTTTCCTGATTTTTGGACCCTGTCAAAGATGGCTGAGCGCCGTTTCCGAATTGATGATTCTGATTTTGACGAAAGAATCCGCTGATTGTTGGAAGATTAAGAATCTATCAACGGAGATTTTCTAAATGCCTCAGATATTGAAGATGAAGAGGATGAAATAGTACCTATGAGTGATTCAGAAGATGATCCAGATTATGTCATTTCTGACAGTGAAGAATCTTACGCAACTGACTCTGCAAATGATGAATTCTTTCTCGATGAAATAGCTTGCCATCGTTCTCATCAAAATACAAGTACCATTTTCAATCCTGAGGTTGAAGAGGATATCCCTCACACGTACCTTAGTAAAAATGATATGGGGTGGTATTCAGAAGAATCACGTGATAGCGTGAGAGTTGGGGCAACAATAAACCTGTTTGTTTTTTTTTTTTTTTTTTTTTTTTGTTCATAAGGTGACTTGAACCTTATTAACACCTTGAACTACCTTTTTAATTCGTTAAACGATGTTTATTAAGGATTTTCCAGAGAAATTCTGCGAAAACAGGGGGTGTAGACCCTGGGACTACACTATCCGTCTAATGATTGTGATTCCACTATCCGGACTGAGTGTTAAATAATTTATCGGAACTACCCCATCCATTCAATCCCACCGATCATAAACTTGGAACCCCTGAGGTTTGTTTTGTAGTTGTAATATAGTACAAACATAACAATTCAACAATTCTTAACAAAATTCGAAAAAAAAAAAATGTTCCAAAACTAGACCGCATTGTCGGAATTACGAAAATTGGATGATAATAGTGCAGATTATCTCTCTTCTCAGTTCACATCTCTATCTATAAATAGGCATGACCCTCCAAAGCCATCCGGCTCAACCTGTAGGGGGATTGTAATTATGCACCCTGGTTGCGGTTGGTATCCGTTCGATCCCTGAAGGGATTAGTTCAGGGAAAGCTTGGATTTCATCACCAAACTCAGTATTGCTATGGTATTGAACTTATCTTTGTATCAACACAACTTTTTCTTTTTTTCTTTATTAATATAATTTATCTGAGAAATTTAAGTTTAAGAGGAAAACAACACGATTTTCGTTTAAAAATCATTAAAAAATCATACCTTGAGAACGGATTGAAATAAAAATATGTGGTCGGCGGCATTTTGCTCCACTTGAATGTAGTTTTACGCAATAAAATGTTTGCATCTACGAACAGTTCATCCTGTCGTTGGCGTTTCTAGTCAACTTTTTGTCTGTGATACGGACTTGCACAGATAATATAAAATAAACAGATTAATACACAAAAAGGAATCCAACAATAGGTACCACCTGTGTAAATTTAAATGAAAAAAAAATGTTATAAATAATAATTGAACGCCTAGTGTCATTGTTGTATTAATGGCACAAATGAACAGTCACTCAGATGGGCTCCGGGCAGTCAGTAGGTACTTTGCGACTAAAAAGGGGAAGGCTGTCACCAATGCGATCTTCATTAAATTCGCTTTGACTTGCATCCGAATCAATATCAAGTGTGATAGGTAATTAGTAGCGTTAGCTTGAATGTAAAAGGTAGGGATGGAACTGGTAGAGTAGGGTGGTAGCTACTCAAGCAATGCTGCAAAGATAATGTACAAAAACTTCGATCAATATTTATAGACCACTGAAATGAGTAGAATGGGTACTAATGCAGAAATAATGAACATTCGTGGGACATTTTATAGCGGTTCGCCTACCAAATCCTGTATTATGTTCCTACCTACTACGTACGATAAATGAGCTTGAGTATGGCAATTAGCAGGAAAGAAATTATCTTCTGGCCTAAATATTGAGTCATCCAACGTAACTGCTGTGACCCAAAGTTGCATCATTCCAAGTTTCTGTGCAGTTGGTTTTTAGGTAAAAAATCTGAGGGGTCCCTCAGATTAACACGAGTAATGCGATATTGAGACTGATTTGCGTACCACAATTTCGAAATTGATTAGCCAATCACAATTTTTTGGCTGGTGGGATTTGAGGGAGGAATTAGCATGGCATATCCTCATTAGCAAAATTTCCTAGAAAATGAAGATATTGCAAAGGCCAAAAAATATTAAAACCAAAATTTTTGGAAAATTTCTTTATTGAAATCCTTTTAGAGACATTCCGAAACAAATCCTAGAGTTTAACACTTTTTCATATATATATATATATATATATATATCATTTTAGACTATAACTCTCAGAGAATTGAAATAAAAAATCCGTTCTTGCGTCGAAAAATCAAGCTTTCCAAACGAAAGGATGAATTCGTTGGCCAACACTTTTTGAGCACATTACATTGGTCAAATCTCAAAAAATGTGCTAAAAAAAAGACTAGAAACGGTCAAAAATTATTCAATTTACATTTCCATCACAATTTAGTCAAAAAAGCTCATCAACGACGAACAAGAACTTTATTTATTGGTTCCAAGCGATTTCTCCCTCCACGGAAATTGGTTGGTTCGTCAGGGATACGTATTTGAGTGTTTAATTTAATAATATACATAAGGTACCTATAGATCTACCAAATAATATCATCACAGTGTGGTTATGGTTCATTATTTGGTGTCCAGTGCTTTGTTCCATCCATATTATCGGAGTTAATTAGTGCATGTTTCTATATAAAAATAAAAATCGCAGACTGGTATGTATAGTTGATTGCCAATTAGGCGCATTGTACGTTTCCTTATGTTGGGTATTTAATACTTTGAACTGGATTACCTTTCGGTGTCATAAAATTGGTTCAAAGTTTTAAGTCACATACCTGATATATCTACGGACAGAAAGATAGGAAACTTTAATATTCTGAAAACTTTAATCAATGAAGGAACTCATGGCATTTAAAAATGTTTATTGCTGGTTTGACCTAGGTCGCGAAGGATGCCACTCTTACAGACATAAACTGTTTCTGATAAACATAGCTGTGTGATAAAATTAGTGAACCAACTATCCCATCGGATTCGATATCATCCAAACTCGTAATTTTACCCTCGTCTAGTTGCGGATTATCGACGGGAGTGGCCACTACCCATAAAAAACTTTGCGGAATTGTAACAATAGGAAACGATTTATCTTTATAACTATTCCAAATCTCCTTTTCCTATGAATCCGCGCTTATATTCCGTCCAATCGTGGTAAGGGACCGTAGAAAGGCACACCATACTCTGGGATTCTAATTTTTTCCCCAGAATATCTTTTAGCATTCCGAAAGGATGCAATTTCCATTCCGTCCCTTTCGTGTTTTCTATAACAGACATTATGTAAACCACAGTGACTGTATTCATTTCATGAACGTGGGTGTTTGTTTTTTTCAGGTCGCGTGGTTGAGGGTGGACACGCAGACGATCCTTACGATCCACGGCCACGTCATAACGAAAAACCACAGAATTGGAGTCACCCACTCCGACCACCGGACTTGGTGTCTCCACATCAAGGTGAGTCGCCATGATGAATGTAAAACCGAATTTCCGAACTAACTACTAAATACCGACAGCACTGAATATTGAAACCGTCTGCATTTCAAGAAATTATTTTATACAAGCGACTTTTCTAACATTTCAACTTTACATAGATACTTTTAAGTATAACGTTTTGGTTAATTTTTAGCAATGATAATCCTTTGTGATCTACCATCAAGAACAATTGTTTTACCACGACCTAAAAATTGTAGGTTTTCATTTTCCCATGCATGGTTCAAAAAATGATAATCATTACACAAATATTTGTATTATTTATTTATTTGAGAGCCCTTTTACGCAGGACACTGAGCTATAATATTAATACTAGAAGTCAATGTTAGGTACAATATCTAAACATAACTACAAATACGTGAGATTTCACAAGGATAAAATTGATGAAATTAAATAAAACTGTTTACTTTTAGTACGTAGATAAATCTGATACCTAAAAACAGTGGTTCACCAGTATCTATGTAAGCATACAAACACAGACAATTTTATAACTAATACGCTTCAAAATTTTGTAGTACGATTCCTATCGTCAGGGACCCTAAATTGTACGCTTTTTAGTATATGTAGATAAACAAAACTCACAAATTCCCAACAAATGAATTGCCACAGATTTCCCTCCTCACCATGTGGGAGGGTTTTGTGGTCTCTGTATTGATTTGAAACTGTGTGTGTTCCATGCACATTAAATCCTATATTAAATAAAAATTGTTGTAGTTCTGTAGGTCGATCAAAAGAGAAATCAGTTTCGGACGACCCTCAGTGGATACGTAGTCCTCCATATCTCGTAACATTGTCCAAAAGTTATTACGAAGGCGCACTAGTTCAAATTTCAGCGCTGCAGGTAGATTAAAAATGTCACTAGAATGTGACAAAAGTTATAAAAAATTGATTTCGTGCTTTTAGACTCTAAATGTCTAAATGCAATTTATAATCCGAATTTCATAAACTTTCCTCCAGTAGTTTCTGAAAAAAGCGCTCTGATGATGGACGACGGTCGGATAGATTATTCTTATTCGATTTCTGGATTCTGCACACCTTAAAACGTAAACCAACGGATTTTGACCAACGAATTTCGAAGTGGGGGGTGGTTCCTTGGTCGATTAGAAAATTTTTAAAAATTTAATTGCATCAATTTCAGATAGGTACGTATAATTTATTCTAGTCACGGTGATTGGAATGATTCATAGATCTAATCATATATGTATTCCGGGGGTTCAGACTAAAGTATTTCGCACGATTTTTGTATCATATTTGACAGGATTAGTCACCCTGAATTAACAAATACGGTCTTCGAAGGAGTAATTAATTCTATGTCGTTTCGCTCTTCCAGGAGATCAGACAATCAGACAGGGGTTGGTACATGTGTCAAATCAATACCGACCCTATGAAAAGTCAAGTTGGATTCCTTGATGTCGTTGGTAAGGTGAAACTATATTATTATTATAGTGTTTTATTCATATATTATATTACATTTCTGGTGGAGTTTTAAAGTATTTTCATGGATTTTCTACTGTGTTTTTTCACCAAAGAACCTACTTATAACAAGAATGTAATTAGGTCGGTTGGTTCCTTATGAGTCTGAAGACCTATGCACGCAACTAAAGTCCCTCCCATGATTTGGGTTTGATCATACTGAAAGTGTCTTTATGACTTCCGCGTCATCATCACTGGTGCCTCTTCTAACTCATCTTCTGGCCGTATACATGATATACGGGGCAGTAGTAAAAGACTCTTCATCACATCTTATAATCACGTACGATGGAGTTCCTAACCGAAATCTCCAGCTGTTTACGAAGCAGATAATACACAGGTTTTCCTGCATGTAACATCTAGGTTTATTTTATTTTATTTTTTTATTATTTGTTGATTTGCAAAATGTTTTTCTACCTTCTTTCTTTTAAGAGTATGTTATCAATAATAAACGCAGTTTTTTTCCGGCACTTGACCTGTTGATATTTATTTACGAAACAATTATTTAAGGTTCGCATTCCTACTGAAAATCAATATACAAATATGCGCAGACGCTACCCTAAAAATCGTTCCCATTTGACATGATGATATTTGGAAAACAACCTCCGGTAGATGCAGTGTGAGTAGCTGTTAGTATCAAGCGCAAAAAAAGTACTTAAGTAATCGGAACTTCATGTCCCGTTAACTTCAATGCTCAACCTTTCTAGGGAGCCAACGTTCCGATTTGGTTCAATCAATGCAAAGCCCAGTCCAGTGTTAAAGATAACTGAACCATTGGAGCAATAGAGTCTGGCGTTCATGCAAAAGTCAGAGATCTCATAGTTTTACCACCTACAAGTAGAAGAGAAGTCAGCGGAAAAAAGTAGGCTAGTCACTGGAAGCGGTGAGTGATAATGGCCAAGTAACTAGCAGCCGCCTTTTTATTCATTACGAAAGCCAAAGGTACGATCTTCTTTTTGAAGCAGATGCTGAGACTTTAGCGTGGTTCATTTACTAACAAGAAGCAGAATATCAGCTGTTTGTAGCAAATGGTACAGCACTTAAGATTTATGGTATGCTCCTTCTTTTAAAGTAAAATTAGTACTCGCCGTGATTTTCAATGGCTTTTTGTGACTGTGAACGTATCAAAACTAATCATCGGACCAGATTTTTGATCATGTCTTTACTTCGGCACTCAACTGCAATAAGCGTAACTATCAAAGAGCGAAACTTTTTAGGGTTGACGGAATTTCATCGTGTTTCGCGCTTCCAACCAAACTAAGTTTTCAAGCCAGTTTTCAGCTAAAATCGTTAGCAAGTCGTTGGGAAGATATCAGTTTAATGATAAAATCTTACGCTGCCCAAACCGCTCCGAAAATAAAAACATCTAAGCTATTATACGCATAGTTATTAATGAACTATAAACAATCCTAGAGATATAGTAACGTGATTTGGTTGTAACCAGGCTGGCATAATACGAAGGCGAATATGGTAACCGATACACGAAAACGTCTCCCTTGGTTGTGGGCTCGTGCACAAACCAATCCAATTGGTGCTTAGGTTTCAGATCAGTTAAATTACGTCATACATTAGAGAGTTTTTGTATTTCTCGTATTGGTATTTTTCGTAAAGAAGAAAACAAGCTGTTAGAGCAAGCACGATGAATGCTAACCTTTTTTCATCGATTTTTCGTAGCGTTTTCGTAAGCCCGAGAGGAAGAGAACACTTACAAAGACGTTAACGGGACTCTTGCAGTGATTCACTGCTCAAAACTCAATTGTCACAGTAGACAATTTCCAAAATATAACATGAATTAAGAAACAACGACCACTTACCTCTACATCATATGGAAACGATTCAGCCGTGAAGAACACGAATCTTTAAAACACGTAAAATGAAACTTGAAACGAAATCTTCAGAATGAAAAAGCTGAAATCTTCAATAAAACGTCGAAAGCAAGAACAAAATGCCGCGAATGACTGTTCTGGTTGAGGTGCGGGGAAAAACACGAAAGAAAGACAAATAATACAAAGGTTAAACCAACAACAAAAGACGGCACGGGGAAAATTCAGCCGATTTTGTCAGGTGTGTATGTGTATCCATGCCAACTGCATGATAGTTGCTAAGTTATTCTAGAGTGTTATCTTAGAAGAAGGTCAAGTTTTCGTTTCGTAATTACGATTCCGAAAAAGCTGAGTACGAGTAAAGCTGACTCTTCCCGTTTCGAAGTGTTTCCACGTTACGAAAACCTCTTCTCGTTTCGGAAAGGCCATTTTCGTATACGAGAAAATGAATACGAGAAGTACAAAAACTCTCTATTATTGTAATTGCTTCACCAATTCATTGGTTGGGATGCCATTAAAATGTATTATTTTCTTCCAGTCAATCTCAAATATCGATGTTTGCGAGACTATGCTCTTTGGTGTCCACTTGCAAACTCCATCAATCTGATCTGCCTGCAATCACAACTATAGGTTCGTCCGTGATCCCCCCCCCCCCCCATCCCCGAATTCCCTTCTTCCAGGATTCAGAGACATAACTAGAACTTGGCCAAAACAAAATGTGGTTCATCACATTTTCACTGCAAGGCCTCCTATTTCTGCCAAGTTTCATCCCGGCAAGCTGATTGTATGTAGTCTCCAAGAGATCAGGAGGGTAAATACCATGTGTAATGATGAATATAAATACCGTGTGTGATTGCTACCCATCACCCTGTATTCATAACGTGACTCATGTTCTTCATGGGAAAACCATATTTTCATAGATAGATTTGTTGAAGTGGAACACAATCAGTCGGAAAATATCCCAAAGACAGCTATCATAACGAGTTTCGGGCTATCGGAATTCTCACAAACGACATTCGGTCCTTGCAATACAGTACAAAACTTACAGTTTTGTCATCGAGATGACTGAAGGGTTATCTTCGGTTGAGTCTGAATTCAATGACTGCCCCATTGCCATTTTTTCTGTGGAGGAGCACCTTGAGGGTATAAATGCTCTCTTGTGGCGATTTAGAGAGAATGGTGTGGTGATAAACCCAGCTAAGTGTGAATTTGGAAACAGTGAAATAGAATTTTTTGGACATAAAGTAGGTATGTACAACTAAAAATTCGAACCCCTTGGAAAATTGTAAAGTTTGCTGCGGTTCTTAAAAAATTGCAATTTGTATAGATTTTGCGTTCCAAGAGGCAAAAATTATTTTTTACATTCATAGAGTATTTGAAGAGTCATTCTAGTAAGGAAAATTCCCGTATTTTATGGACTCCTTCTAGGAAATGCGAGAAGGTGTTGGGTAATAGCCTAATGTCAGCTCATCTACGTTTCGAAGTGTCTTGGGCAATCTTGGTTTATGCCTCGGATGTTGTCAAGAAATTGAAGGCGCATGGTTCAGGCTTTTCTCGCAAAGTTCCCACACCCAAAAAGTCCTACAAGGCCTAAGACAGGGAGCTCATCGCAGCTCATGAATATGTTGAGTGCTTTAGAAATCAAGTAGAAGGCGGAGTTTTCAAATTGTTGACGGATTATTAGCCTCTGACTTGTGCGTTTCAACGAATAGTGGAAAAGCTATACTTTGCCTAGATAGGCATCTTGACTTTCTTTAGTAATTCACAAGGATATCCAGCACACTAACGGAAAAGGCGATATAGTAGTTGCCGATTTCCTCTCTGTTGGTACATATTCTTCGACACCATTCAATTATTCGATACTAGCTACTGAACAACGCCATGAAGATGGTTCATCTCTGCAGAGGAAATAAGTCCAATTTTCAGCCAACAGTACTCCTGTCAATTAGGATGTTTCAACGGGTTTTATTCGACCTTATGTTCCACCTAGTTTCCATCGACAAATCTTCCATACCGTTCATGGCTTATCCTACCCGGAAATCTGAACAATTAATTAGGCATTCCATCAATGTTTAATTTGGTCATATATTGCCAAGTATTGTAAAGAGTGAGTTCAATAATACTCTATTCGTCAGATGAATATAAGTTACAAAGACATACACATAGTATTCTTGGACAATTTCAACCTCCCAGTAACTGTTCCACGCATGTCCATAATGATATAGAGAGTCAATTGGAACTATCACAAGAGTAAGCCTATGTGCTAATCTTTTTGGACCGTTTCACACCGTGGCCAGAAGTTTTCCCAATAATTTCATCGGGTAGAGGTTAACGATTCGAAAGTTCAATTTTTTGACAACTCATACCCATGTTAGGTAAATTGTCAAATTTTACGACCCGACTTGCAACCCGACGATCAATAGAATGGTGGAACGCATACAAATACTGATTAAAGCTGTCATTCAATGCCACAGTAAATAGCTGTGGGTGGACGTGTTACACCTCATTCTACATGGTACCCACTCAGCATTATAGAAAACCTCAATTATTTAATAGTGGAGCTAGTATATGGGACTCCCCTTCACATCCTCTAAAAAGGAAGATATCGCAACCCCAGCGCATGAATTTGTCTAAGCGTGTTGTGTTGTGAAGCCGCAGCCCACACACCGGCTCAGCCGGACGACCCCCTACGTCCATCATGAAATGAAGACATCATCTCACGTCTTCGTCTTCCTGTGAAACGATGGACTCCGCAATGCTCTTCAACCTCCCCATACGTTGGCCCATACGAGGCGATCAAGAGGGCGGATAAAAGGTACTCTATCAAATCCAAGAAGAAGGAAATGTCAGTACCAATCGACCGGCTCAAACCCGCCTTCATAGAAAAAGTCGCATATGGAGAGCAAGGACAAGTACTCTCAATTTATTTTACTATCACCGAGCCAGTTAACACCTTCTCTGAGGAAGAGTGAAACCTCGTTCTGCAAGATTTTTCAATATCACACTTCAATACAATAAGTCTGTCTCTCCACAAATGAAACGAGCATACTAATTAGCTTCTTGCAGATTGAAAACCCTTAGCTTCCTTGGCGAGGTAACTCATTGAAACAAAGTAGCTATTTTAATAAGAAAAGTTCTGAAAAACCTTAAAAGAAAATACCTCCTACACAACTCGAAAATGAATATTTATGACTTGGTAAGTTGCACAGGCACTGCTATTGAATTTGTTCCCTCCGTGCGTCTTAATTATCATTAGTGGTGGAAGATCACCGAGTTCTGCTGGTGTTATCCCTTCTAAGAGGTTGAAAATGGCTCCTTAGGGCTCGAACTGCGGAGAGGGAGATAATAAAACTTTCTGCTTTTTCGTTCAATACTCCTCCCTCCAGAAATCACCGCGTTTCTTTTTTAAGGCTTCTAATAAGCTCGGATTACGACTCTCCAGTTATTAGCTCCCTTTTTCGATCAGCGTTCTCAAGTTACAAACTTCTTTTTTGCTTTGACGCCTTGCGGATGTTTCAAGGAAGAAAACTTATTGAGAGCCGGGATTCGTCAAGGCTGGCAAGATGGGGAAAGAGGAATTGGAAGGGTTGGGGAGTTCAGGGAAGAAGTTACGAAACATTGAAACTTGTCAGACTCATTATTTATTTCAGCTGGTCACCAAACTCTGGTCGAGTAGCATGAGACAAAACCTATCTGTAATCTGAACTCGCTGAAGGTTCACTGAGTTACACAAGTCTTGGTTGAAGGATTAAACGATTCTCGGGAGAAGAAGGGAAGAGTTGTGTGTACCTGTTGCAAAGTTTTAACGGAATAGGAATATGTTCAAAGCATGAGACACTCGTGTTTTTTACCGATAATAGAGAGTTTTCGTTCTTTCCGTAAGATTTTCTCCCGTTGACGCGTAGAGTAGTGTCTAGAGCAAGCAGCTGGAGATGCTAGCTCTTCACGTGATTTTTATGCGTATATCTACACGTATACGTGAAAAACCAAACGCTAACGTCACGCTAACGTCTATATAAGTGTTTCAGAAGCTTTTAAAAGTTAAATAAAAGTTTTGTATTCTTTTCGTACAACCTATTCTTATTTAAGAGTTCCTTTCATTTTCTTTTCCTATTCTAATTTAAAAATTGCTTACCTTAAATGGCTGAATTTTGTAGCGGAGCACTTCTCTATAACCTCTCGACTTGTTGACCGAATCACACTATGGTTACCTTTGCTGGTAACTGCGTAACTGCGGTTACCTTGGTCACAATGTCGTTAACGGCAACTGTAGTTACCTTTGCGTCAGGCTATGATGAATACCCGTAGGCCGAGATTCCAACGAATGCATTTTCCCGCGCACGTGTAGATAGGCCTTTTTCCCGTAGGTACACGCGTAGTTCTACACGTTAACGTGAAGATTCGTGCAAGCGCAGTTGGTATTTCAGTCTTTTTGCGTACACGGGTAGAAAATGACGGGAAGAACAAAAACTCTCTAATATTTCATAATTATGTTCCCTTCATTCATAGATATAGGTTGATTTCTAATTATGAGTAAATCAATAATTAAATTACCCGTCAAATAATCAATACTATAACCGCCCCTTTGGTAGTGTGGTGAAATCCACCCCCTCTTGTCAACAGCCCTTTTCAGGGCTACCAAAAAGAGGTAGGCACACCACAAAAATATTTACAAGACGTCGAAGTACAACTCCGTCAAACAAAATATTTCACCGGAGAGAAAATACTAAATTCTCTCCCAAAAGTGAAATATTAAAGATTAACACGCAAGGCGACCTCCCCAAACATTTACTGGGCGAGAGAGATGCGACAAACATCTCGAGACAGGTCGCCTTGAACGAGAACACACAAGGCGACCTCCCCAAACATTTACTGGGCGAGAGAGATGCGACAAACATCTCGAGACAGGTCGCCTTGAACGAGAACACGCAAGGCGACCTCCCCAAACATTTACTGGGCGAGATAGATGCGACGAAAAGTTCGAAACAAGTCGCCTTAGGAAAACTCAAGGTCGTTCAGACCCCGTCAAAGCAACGGACGCAGGGAAACCACCTCGAAAAACCAACTCAGCTATCGTATGCCCAGATACTGAGAAAACACTGAGCGAACCAATGAGATTGCACAGCCGAATTTACGAAATTGAGCGAGCCAATCCGAAGCTAGTTTGATCGTACCAAATTAGTTGACGAAACTAATTTGCATACTAACCATAAAGTGGACACCACTTTTTGTTATAAATACCTCGTTCAGAGCCTGGCACTTCATTCCACTCTCCGCTCTCGACGACGACACCTCCGAAGTACGAAGAATTCTACACGCTCTACGCTGACGAACCTTCTGCATTGCGAGTTCATCTCAAGAACGGCTTCTCACTGCTTTCTACAAGCCAGACCTTCTCTCCTCACAGATTTCGCCTTGGCATCTACGAGTCCAGTGATTATTCATCCTGCTCATTGCCCAACGTAGATCTCCTGGTAGGACGCCACCCGGTACTTCTATCGATATTCTCTTTAGACAGTACGCCCGAGGGACGTTTCCGAGCCGTGTCACCCGGACTACACAGCCTTCAGCTCGTAGTCGACCGCTGGGGCGCGCCGGTAAATTACTCAGCTCCTACGCTCTAATTTACCGTCTACGGAAGTCTTTTTCAAGACTGCGAGGTAGGACCCTGCCGTCTGAGCATTGGAAAGACGCTCCGGCAAGCGAGTCCACTTCCAAAACCCTCTATTTTTCACACATAGAGGCATCGAAACGAGCCAAAAACTCGATCAAATTCGATGGAACGTCAGCCTTCTTACTTCCCCTTGCGGGGGAAGGAGGAAGGCGGCAAGACCGGGGCGAGTGACCAACGTAGTGCACCCTACCGGCCACCCGGTGAATCCGCTGAACCAACCATCAGCGCAAGGCGCGACCCGCACGTCCGGATCGCCTTCTCGCCCGACGTATTCGTTCGAGAAACTGTCGAACAAGACTCACCTACACAAAAGATCGAGCAAACCTTTCAGACTCGCTCTGAAGCCGATCTTTTCGATTCGACCAAGCTGTCCGATTACCCACGATATCCGACGCAGGCTTACACGGTCGATCCGAGTGTCAAATACACTCCAAATGCACAAAAAGCAGAGGATACTTTTCAGTACCTCAACCAAGCCCAGTATATTCCCCTTTCAGATGTAAATCTAAGGCCGGAATATTACAAAACGGCTCAGTACGAAACTGATCGAACACAGCACTCGGTTCACGAGCCTAGCGCTCCGCGCGGCTGCGACACGGACTATCCACCCTTCCGGCCCGCGAAATCAGTTGACCTTGGCGGCTCCGCCCGCATTCCTCGCGGGGGTGACCTAGAAACCAACCCGCATAATCGGAATATAAATGTCCGACTTGGTCTACCAACGTCAAGTCAAACCTATACAAATCCACTACAAATGGTGACCCCGCCTTTGAACAGGCTCAACACGGAGCATTTCGTTCCCTCTTATGAAGCTAGTGGATTTCAGGGAACCACTGCGGGCGTGCGACCCCCGCCGGGCCTCTACGCCCCACATCTCACGCAACATCCCTCTACAAACAGTGGTTTTCAAGCACTTTTAGAGGAGATGGGAGATTATCAAAAACCAGTCTTCCAAAAGAAGAATATTGATCGTGCACTCGCCGAGTTCGATCAATACTGCGTGAGAAAACACATGAGAACGCAAAACGAATGCTTCTCAGCTATATACAAGTGGGTACCAGAGGAAATGAGGGAAGCTATCGACTCAGCTTACCTCACAGCACCTCACGCACCCTACGAAGAGGCCAAACAGCGCCTCCTACGAGAATATGGGTTGTCTTTACAGGACAGGCTCCTCGCACTCGAGGACCCCGCATCTCTCGCCAAAAAACCCAGCACCAAGTACCACGAAATGTACTCGAAAGCTGTTGGGTACTTTTCGGAAGCTCTCATCACTCAAAAGTGGATTGAGACTCTTCCCATCGAAGCACGAGGTATGGTCGCAGCTCAGCCTACCACGACCTCCCGGCTCGACCTAGCTGATACGCTACACGCGTACAGAGCAGAGAATACTTCTCTGAACATACGAGGAGTTGAATCTACTCCGAAACCCATAAATACTGGTGTCAAAAAGGCCCTCTCGAAACAAGCTGAGTTCAAACATCAACCAGTGGAGAGTAAACCTCACAAACCGATGGCCTACGTCTGTCGAAACCACGTACGTTTCGGTAACGAAACTCGCAAATGTGCAGACCCAGAACACTGCACTTGGAAGACAAACACTGCTTCCAAAACTAGCAAAAAGGCTGCGACTATAAGCCAACCTAAAACCCGGGTTTCTACCGAAAATACTCAGCAGTCGGTACAAGAAAGTACCATTCCAACCTCCGACACAGAGAGTTCGGAAAACGAATAACTGCCAGCGTATCTGAGCCTATACGCCGGCAGTCTACTGAGTATAAAAGGCTTTTTTTCAAGTGCAAACTAAATGGCACTGAATTTCTCATTGACACGGGAGCAGAAGTGAACATTCTGCCCCACAATGTCACAAAAAAATTGGGCTTGAAAATTCTCAAGTCCAACGTTAAGCTCACAGCAGCTAACGGAGCCCCTATCGATACACTAGGGCGAGCTGACACAACAATTAACATCGGCCTCGGGGACATGACAACCGAGTTTATGATCACGAAAGTTGATCTAGCGATCCTAGGTATCCCATTCCTCGAATCTTGGGATATCGGAATACGGGTCAAACACAAGTACATTTATAAAGATAAAATGAAGTGCTATGCCGATCAAAAAATAGCTGCAGTCATGAACAAAAAGTTCACTGACGAACAAATTGCAGCTACTATCCCTCACCGTGACAATACACCTCAACCAGAGGACGTGCAAATCACGGAGGACGAAAACATTCGCTCTATCATTAACCAATACAATGATAAAATGAGCAAAATTCATGGTAAATGGAAGAACAACGGGGTTTACCACCGTATAACCACGGAGGGAACCCCAGTACACTTCCGAGCTAGACCCATGGCAGGTGAAAAACGGGCTCAAGTCAAAAAGACTTTTGACGAAATGCTTTCAGAAGGCATAATTGCACCATCGGATTCCGAATGGGCATCCCCGTTACACTGTGTGCCAAAAAAAGACGGGTCATGGAGAATCACCGGCGATTACCGTTTCCTCAACGCAAAAACGAAGAAAGACGCCTACCCTCCTCCTCACATTCGCTCGTTCCAAGCGAATTTACATGATACGCAAATCTATTCAACAATAGATTTAAAATCAGCGTATTATCATATCCCGATGCACCCAGATGACGCTCATAAAACTGCGATTATTACACCTTTCGGTCTTTATGAGTTTAAGAAAATGAGCATGGGTTTAGCCGGAGCGGCTCAAACATGGCAAAGATACATGGACAGCATCATGCGAAAATTTGATTTCGCATTTGTCTATCTAGATGACATCCTGGTGGCTTCGAAGAATTATAACGAACACATGAACCACCTACAACAAATTTTTGACAAACTAGGGGAACACGGACTTCGAGTAGGTTTTGATAAATGCGTTTTTTCGAAACCTGCCGTCGATTTCCTAGGTTTCACTATCTCGAAGGAAGGAATAATTCCTAAACGAGACAAAATAGAAGCCATAGAACAATTTCCTAGGCCAGTGGACGTACGAAGTCTACGCAGATTCCTAGGTATGTGTGGTTTCTACCGAGCATGCTCAAGCAAATTCGCTCACACGGCACAACCTCTGTATGACTCCATTCAGTCAAACAAAAAGAATGACAGAACACCTATCGAATGGACATCAGAGAGAGAAAAAGCTTTCAACAGCTTAAAGCAAGCAATGATCAAAGCAACATTGCATAACATTGCTCACCCACACCCTACGGCGGAGTGGAGATTGGTCTGTGACGCGTCCGACACACACATCGGAGCGGCACTAGAACAAGAAATTACAGACAAACGTGGCTCGAAATCGTACCAACCATTGGGATTTTTCAGCAAAGAGATTCCAGAACAATGGAAAAACAAAGCATCTTTCGACAAGGAAATGTTCGCCGTTTACCAAGCGTGCATTCACTGGCACAACGACTTGGACGGCAGATCCTTCCATATTTGTTCGGATCACAAGCCTCTGCTAGGCACGATGCTTAAAAAGAATGCTCATTTTTCTAAAATGAGATTAAGATGGCTAACATACATCTCTCAAATGACGAGTGACATTCGTCATATTTCAGGAGAGAGCAACGTTGTCGCCGACGCACTCTCCAGACCCTTCGATCCGGTCGAAATTCAAACGAAATCGATTTCAACACAGACGGACGAGGGTCCACCCATAGCTGAAATTTCGAAAATTACGGCTGCAATAGAATGCAATCTTCTACTGCACATTTCAAATTCACAAATTCGCTCTCCCCCTACCGCGGAGGACAAATTGAAACTCACACGAGTTGAATTCTCTCAAGGAGAAATTTGGTGTAACCTAGACCTCGGACACCCTAGACCTTACATTCCAAACGAAATAAGGGAAGAAATAATAAGCCAAATTCACAATTTGGGACACCCAGGTATACACTCTACAGTGTATAAAGTTAAACAACGATATTTTTGGCACGGACTACGTGCAGATGTCTCAAACTGGGTTCGAGCATGCGAAACTTGCCAACGAGCAAAAATCACGCGCTCCGTGAAGCTCCCTTACTCCGAATTTGAAACGGCAAACAAATTTTCACACGTACACGTGGATATTACCGGACCTTTACCTTTAGCAAAAGGAGGGAAACGTTACATTTTGATGATGGTTGATAGAGCAACGGGTTGGCTAGAGGCAGTCCCTCTCAACAACATCGAAACAACCACAATCACAAATGCATTTATCAATATTTGGGTAGCTTCAAAGGGCGTACCTAAATACATCACAAGTGATCAGGGCACCCAATTTGAATCAGATCTGTTCAATTCCATTATGGAACGTCTCGGAGTAAAACATACTCACACGTTACCATACAAACCATCAACAAACGGTATGGTAGAACGCAGAAACAGATCTTTGAAAGAAGCTCTCAAAGCTCAGAACGAAAATTGGCTCGATGCACTTCCCAAAGTTCTACTCGCCATGCGTACGGCAGTAGACCCGGCGACTGAAACTACGCCTTTCCAAAAAGTTTACGGGATTGACGTACCTCTCCCAGGAGACATTTTCGTAACTTCTACGAACCTTTCGGAACCTCTTTTCTTCCGACCTACGCATATTAAACATAATAACACAAAATATGCCGTAAACATGCCCAAAAACTTGGATACATGTACTCATGTCTATATCAGAGTGCCCACACAGCTCACCTCTCTGCAATGTCCTTACACGGGACCATTCAAAGTGGTTAAAAGAGATAAGTTTTCGGTTACAGTGCAAATTGGCGAACATACTAAAAAAGTTCCCAAACAGCAAATCAAACCAGCTTATACTCTACACTCGGAAGAAGCTGTATCACAAGGACAATCTGTGTCACAAAATCAGACAGAAAGTAAGGAGAAAACTCCCCGAAAATCTGCCAGAAGGCACGTCCCATCTACCAAATTCGACGAGAGGTGGGTAACGGCGCTCGAATCACCCCAACCGGCGTCGTCGTTATTAACACGACGTCTTGGGAGGGCCCCTGTGGTGAAATCCACCCCCTCTTGTCAACAGCCCTTTTCAGGGCTACCAAAAAGAGGTAGGCACACCACAAAAATATTTACAAGACGTCGAAGTACAACTCCGTCAAACAAAATATTTCACCGGAGAGAAAATACTAAATTCTCTCCCAAAAGTGAAATATTAAAGATTAACACGCAAGGCGACCTCCCCAAACATTTACTGGGCGAGAGAGATGCGACAAACATCTCGAGACAGGTCGCCTTGAACGAGAACACACAAGGCGACCTCCCCAAACATTTACTGGGCGAGAGAGATGCGACAAACATCTCGAGACAGGTCGCCTTGAACGAGAACACGCAAGGCGACCTCCCCAAACATTTACTGGGCGAGATAGATGCGACGAAAAGTTCGAAACAAGTCGCCTTAGGAAAACTCAAGGTCGTTCAGACCCCGTCAAAGCAACGGACGCAGGGAAACCACCTCGAAAAACCAACTCAGCTATCGTATGCCCAGATACTGAGAAAACACTGAGCGAACCAATGAGATTGCACAGCCGAATTTACGAAATTGAGCGAGCCAATCCGAAGCTAGTTTGATCGTACCAAATTAGTTGACGAAACTAATTTGCATACTAACCATAAAGTGGACACCACTTTTTGTTATAAATACCTCGTTCAGAGCCTGGCACTTCATTCCACTCTCCGCTCTCGACGACGACACCTCCGAAGTACGAAGAATTCTACACGCTCTACGCTGACGAACCTTCTGCATTGCGAGTTCATCTCAAGAACGGCTTCTCACTGCTTTCTACAAGCCAGACCTTCTCTCCTCACAGATTTCGCCTTGGCATCTACGAGTCCAGTGATTATTCATCCTGCTCATTGCCCAACGTAGATCTCCTGGTAGGACGCCACCCGGTACTTCTATCGATATTCTCTTTAGACAGTACGCCCGAGGGACGTTTCCGAGCCGTGTCACCCGGACTACACAGCCTTCAGCTCGTAGTCGACCGCTGGGGCGCGCCGGTAAATTACTCAGCTCCTACGCTCTAATTTACCGTCTACGGAAGTCTTTTTCAAGACTGCGAGGTAGGACCCTGCCGTCTGAGCATTGGAAAGACGCTCCGGCAAGCGAGTCCACTTCCAAAACCCTCTATTTTTCACACATAGAGGCATCGAAACGAGCCAAAAACTCGATCAAATTCGATGGAACGTCAGCCTTCTTACTTCCCCTTGCGGGGGAAGGAGGAAGGCGGCAAGACCGGGGCGAGTGACCAACGTAGTGCACCCTACCGGCCACCCGGTGAATCCGCTGAACCAACCATCAGCGCAAGGCGCGACCCGCACGTCCGGATCGCCTTCTCGCCCGACGTATTCGTTCGAGAAACTGTCGAACAAGACTCACCTACACAAAAGATCGAGCAAACCTTTCAGACTCGCTCTGAAGCCGATCTTTTCGATTCGACCAAGCTGTCCGATTACCCACGATATCCGACGCAGGCTTACACGGTCGATCCGAGTGTCAAATACACTCCAAATGCACAAAAAGCAGAGGATACTTTTCAGTACCTCAACCAAGCCCAGTATATTCCCCTTTCAGATGTAAATCTAAGGCCGGAATATTACAAAACGGCTCAGTACGAAACTGATCGAACACAGCACTCGGTTCACGAGCCTAGCGCTCCGCGCGGCTGCGACACGGACTATCCACCCTTCCGGCCCGCGAAATCAGTTGACCTTGGCGGCTCCGCCCGCATTCCTCGCGGGGGTGACCTAGAAACCAACCCGCATAATCGGAATATAAATGTCCGACTTGGTCTACCAACGTCAAGTCAAACCTATACAAATCCACTACAGGTAGTATCTATGTATTGTATATCATCTATAATGTATAATGTATTACGGCCTAAAATTTCACTTCAAGAACCAGTTTTCATACTGAATGATGGAGGAGGTGTGGCTAGATATTTCTGTACTAACTGTTTCAGGAATCAATGGAATTTAGAATAATGTAGATAAGCGGTGCATGGCTTGTATGTAACTTATTTTCGGAGGGTTATCTTCTTATCGTACACGCGAATATGGCCAAGTTTCATGATATATTTTTGAGTGATCATAATTTGAAATTACAACACAGTTTCCTTAGTATACGATACGCCTTAAAGGTAAAATATCTATGTTTCTTGATAATGGGGATTCAGAGCATATTTTGTTCTAAACATTTTAAATACCGAATCTAATTCACATTTGTTAATATTTTATGATTATTTTTACTCCTTCCAGGGTAGATAATACAAATAATGATCATGCATCAGTGTTCTTAATCATGCTGTCATCAGAATTCGCTTTTTTTCACATTCGCTTTCTATTTTTATCGAAGTGTATTTTTTCATGAGCATCAAATAGGTAACCGTCTTTCAGCATTCCGATCCTCTATTATGAATCGTTAACGAACATACATTTCTACACGAATCCGAAAACATAACGGAATCATTATTACAACCATAGTGACTACCTAAGCGTCTGAAATTCCAGAAGCAGTTTTTACACATTTTTTCTTTTTTGATTATTCATCTATTTATTGTTATTTTTCATGAATTAAATTAACTGTTGACCTTCTTTGCATAACAATCTCATTAGAATCGAAGCCAATATCGTTTTTGTTACACTAGTTCTTAAATATGTCAGTACCTCATTGAATTGATGAAACATATTGTATCTTCAATCATGATAAATGGCATTCGTTGTTTCGTGACATGGAAGTGGATTGGTTTCAGAGGAAACTGAAATTATGGGATTGCATCGTCGATACAGCATTTAACTTCTCCCTTTTGCTTTAGAAAATGGAATGTACAATGATGACTGATTTGACAATGTTCCTGTTCCACTACCATAATGTCAATCTACCTTCATAGGTTGTATCGACGAATCTGTATCCTTGAGCAAGGTTAGTAACAAGATACAGATCCCACGCCGTTATGATCTCTATCTGACAGCTAACAATCGCTTTCATGTCAACTCCCTGCTACCATTTCATAGAGTGTAGGTCCGCAATATTGAAGTATTCGCTTTATTTGATAATTTTTTAACTGAAATAATGTAGTAGTACTTAACCAGGATTTTGAAGCAAAAATATGGCTTTGTAAAGGTGTTGACTGGGTAAGGTTATTTTAGCACTAATAGTTACAATGGGGGTTCTAATGGAATATTTTGGGATTACATTGGATTTTTTAATGTTGAATCTGCCAAATTGAACTAACTGACCAACCGCTTGTTGATTCAACTTCCAGCAAATTCTTGTGATTAAATCATCAGGAATAGGTGTTTCAGGAAATCGACCACAGAGAATGTGCTTCCGTTGTTATTGGAGTCATAAAAACTGTAGGCGGACCACCTAGAGGTTAATTCATACAGTTCCTCAAATTCGTACCTATCTGATTTTGTTGGCTCTGAAAATGAATTTTGGGTGTGCGCACCTCATACGTCCAAGCTATTATTTTGAGCCCATCTGTCAACTATTCTCCGATTGTCAAAAACCGGTGTGTCCAGAAGACTCACACGCCCATCCAAGGATGTTGAAATTCATAGGGGATATTCCAGAAACTAATTCACACTATTTCAGCCAAATGTTGACATAGGGGTGGTTGAATAAGTGTATTAAGTTTCGCTCCGTGATTAGCTGTTTTAACAGGTCCATGGCTCCTAACTACTGCTGTAGGTACAGTTAGGCCCATATATAAGTATGGAATGGATCATGGTCAGAGCGAGATTAGGTACAACTATAGTAGGTGAACATACCACAAAAACAATATATATCATTCAACGGCTTGGTGTAGTTCACAAGTTACTCAGCCATATGGCTATGGTTTACCTAACATCCGTTTACTTGGTTCTTTTGACATCGTAATTCATATCCTGAAATTTGTTCAATTTCGTGATGATGATCGGACGTCAATCGAACAGTCAAACACTAGTTAGTAAACTTTTTGACATTTGCATTATTTTCTTATTATTCGGTTGGGATACTGAGATGAAACCAGCAATTTATTTCCCCAAGGATATCTCTTCATTAATCAGCAATCATGAACGCGAGAAGCAGACCCCACTACATTTGTTTCTATATCAAATAGTTTAAGAATTCAAAAGTTATCAATGAGTTGGATTGAATAATTTTGAAAGGCACTGAACATTTCTCTACTAACAATTTACTCTGAAGAGAATGCATCTACTCTATACTAAGGGAGTGACTGACGTAGGCATTTGAGAGTATTTACTGTACACTCAACCTATTTAAACACACTTCGATATACATCTATATTCATAGAATAATTTTCTCGGAATGGGGATAAAAACACAACTGTTGTACGATTCCTTGAGCAATTGAACACAAATAATAATAGTGAAAACATTGCATATGCAATTCAAAATATATTGGGCATACACACATCGCGTTAGGACTTCATTAACTAGTTAATAGCAAACTGATAATGTTGATGAGTCTGGTGACATCCATAACACACACTATATTTATAAATTAGAACTGAGGATTTTCAGCAAAGTGTGTAAGTGGAAAATCTTTGAAAGATACATTAATTTATTGAGTTGGCTAGTTTTTAGCAGACTATTGTTGCTTCAATCATAAATTAAACAAGTTACTTAAACTTCATCGGTTCACCTGAGCGGTAAATGATGGAATCCAACTCCATCCAGTGGTGGTTTCTACAGATAAATACTATTAAAAAAAAATGACTACCATAAATATTACAAAGAAACATTCTTGTGAACTCAAAGTACTCAAACTTGAATAGGAAATTGATGCACGTAAGTAGGTACATTTCGAATAATTGCGTGAATTGGTTCATTCGAGTTATTTACCTATTGCGGGAGTAGAAAATTTCTTTTAGAAAGGTTGGTTAGATACTGTAAATAATATTTTCACATTCTGATCTCCTATGGTGATATATTTTCAGTTCCTCCAGACATCATGGATACCGGTACCAGCACAGATATGATCGTAAGAGAGGGTGCCAATGTCACGTTCAAATGCCAAGCCTCCGGATCTCCAGCTCCCAACATAACGTGGAGAAGAGAAGGGGGTGAATCCATACATCTCCCGAATGGAGAAGAAAGTGAGTACATTGACCATTTAGTTACTATTACCTGCATTGATACAGGTTATTTTAATTTATCTCTATCTATACTATTAATAAGAATGAAACTCCGTTTGTCTGTCTGTTTATTTGTCGTGTCTATGCACGGCCAAACGGCTGAGTGGGGGGAGTCTACGAGAGGGGGGATCTTCTTGGGATTTTCCGAAAGGGGGAGCGAGCGAATTTAAAATTTTCTAATCCCACCCGAACCATGGGCCGTAGGGCGGGAGGGGGGTCGAAGTAAGAATTAATGTGCGCTTTTTGGACTTCCCCGCTTCCCCTACCCCTCTAAACGGGCGTTGAAAATTCTGGAAAAATACCGGTTTTGTAGGTTTTTGAACGAGAAAGACGACGGCGCAATCGGATCGCGAAAAAAGTATCGGGAAATGCGTTAAAAAAATGCGAGAGTACGGACCCGTTTTCTCGAAAAGTCCGCCGAAAAACTTGGTTTTTTCCGATTAAAATATACCCCATAAAGGTACGTTTTTCGGAACGGTTTTCGCGGGCGAAATAAAGGTTTGATCCCGCCGAATCTGAATCTGAAATCGGATATCGAAAAAAGTGGCGAGAACTCGGTCAAATTGCGAGCAGAAGCGAGGCGAAACGATTAATAGCAGAAATTAATTTTGCCCCGGACGCGAGAAGGCTCTACGAAGACGTCAAGGGGTTCGATAAGGCGGGGCTTGCACCTGACAGGAACGGGTTGCGAGCAGGTACACGCACTTACGTCTTGAAGGGTATACAGGTATACCTTGCGAGCGAAGCGAGAGCCATGTCAACAGAATAAATTCGGATTTTTTCCTACAAATATACAGCAATACCTTGCGAGCGAAGCGAGCAACATCCCCGAATAAACTTTTTGTGGTTCCACGTAGTTTCATAAGATTTAATTTGTTTGTAAGAATTCCCAACAGAAAAAAACGTCTGCCAAGTTGGGTGGGCAGTATAACTTCCTCAAGCGAGCGAAGCGAGCAGCATCCCTTACAGAAGTTAAACCTACCCTTAGAGATCTACCGTTTGCGAGCGAAGCGAGCAATATTCCCTACATCCTACACTTTGCGAGCGAAGCGAGCAACATTTCCTACATGCCACACTACGCTCATAAAATAATGGCCTACCTTTAGAAAACTTACAATATTCAACATCTGACGGGTTGCGAGCAGGTACACAGATATACAGCTACACCTTGCGAGCGAAGCGAGAGCCATTTTAACAGAATAAATACGGGTTTTTTCCTACACACACACGGCAATACCTTGCGAGCGAAGCGAGCAATATCCCCGAATAAACTTTTTGTGGTTCCACGTAGTTTTATAAGATTTAATTTGTTTGTAAGAATACCCAACTGAAAAAAACGTCTGCCAAGTTGGGTGGGCAGTATAACTTCCTCAAGCGAGCAAAGCGAGCAGCATCCCCTACAGAAGTTGAACCTACCCTTAGAGATCTACCGTTTGCGAGCGAAGCGAGCAACATCCCCGAATAAATTTTTTGTGGTTCCACGTAGTTTTATAAGATTTAATTTGTTTGTAAGAATTTCCAACAGATATAAACGTCTGCCAAGTAGGGTGGGCAGTATAACTTCCTCAAGCGAGCGAAGCGAGCAGCATCCCTTACAGAAGTTAAACCTACCCTTAGAGATCTACCGTTTGCAAGCAAAGCGAGCAGGATCCCCTACAGAAGTTAAACCTACCCTTAGAGATCTACCGTTTGCGAGCGAACCGAGAGCCATTTCAACAGAATAAATACGAACTTTATCCTACACCCTTAGAGATCTACCGTTTGCGAGCGAACCGAGCAACATCCCCTAAATGCCATACTTTGCGAGCGAAGCGAGCAACATTTTCTACATGCCAGACTTTGCGAGCGAAGCGAGCAACATATCCTACATGCCAGACTTTGCGAGCGAAGCGAGCAATATTCCCTACATGCCACACGTTGCGAGCGAAGCGAGCAATATTCCCTACATGCCACACGTTGCGAGCGAAGCGAGCAACTTAATGGGGGGTCCGGGGGGCTTGCCCCCCGGCTGGACGTGGAGGCGAGCGTAGCGAGCCGGAGCGGCTAGTTATTAATAAGAATGAAACTCCGTTTGTCTGTCTATTTGTTTGTCTGTCTGTCTGTCGTGTCTATGCACGGCCAAACGGCTGAGTGGGGGGAGTGTACGAGTGGGGGGATCTTCTTGAGATTTTCCGAAAGGTGGAACGAGCGAATTTAAAATTGTCTAATCCCAGCCGAACCATGGGCCGTAGGGCGGGAGGGGGGTCGAAGTTCCGGTTAATGTGCGCTTTTTGGACTTCCCCGCTTCCCCTACCCCTCTAAACGGCCGTTGACAATTCCGGAAAAATACGGGTTTCGTAGGTTTTCCTACGAGGAAGACGACGGCGCGATCGGATCGCGAAAAAAGTATCGGGAAATGCGTCAAAAAAATGCGAGAATACGGACCCGTTTTCTCGAAAAGTCCGCCGAAAAACTTGGTTTTTTCCGATTAAAATATACCCCATAAAGGTACGTTTTTCGGAACGGTTTTCGCGGGCGAAATACAGCTTTGGGTCCGCCGAATCTGAATCCGAAATCGGATATCGAAAAAAGTGACGTTAAGTTGGTCAAATCGCGAGCGGAAGCGAGGCGAATCGTTAAAATTACATTTTTAATCGACCCCGCCGCCCATTTCACAACGGAAGGGACTCGACTTCTACGCAATACCTTGCGAGCAGGCCAACGCACGCGCGCGTATAAGGATGGAACTTTCCCTTTCGAGCACCATTTCAACAGAATAAATAGGTACGGGTTTGTCCTACACATATACAGCAATGCCTTGCGAGCGAAGTGAGCAACATCCCCAAATAAACTTTTTTGTGGTTCCACGTAGTTTTATAAGATTTAATTTGTTTGTAAGAATACCCAACTGAAAAAAACGTCTGCCAAGTTGGGTGGGCAGTATAACTTCCTCAAGCGAGCGAAGCGAGCAGCATTCCTTACAGAAGTTAAACCTACCCTTAGGGATCTATCGTTTGCGAGCGAAGCGAGCAACATCCCCTACATGTTTCAATTGTAATACATCGCATCTGCACAGCCACACCTTGCGAGCGAAGCGAGCAACATTTCCTACATGCCAGACTTTGCGAGCGAAGCGAGCAATATTCCCTTCACGTCACACTTTGCGAGCGAAGCGAGCAATTGAATGGGGGTCCGGGGGCTTGCCCCCCGGCTGGACGTGGAGGCGAGCGTAGCGAGCCGGATTATAATAAATATGCACAGATATAAAATGTTATATTGTGTCGAGTTAGCGGCACTTAAAATTCCGTTATATGGCTTGATGGTTTGTTAGTTAAGCACTGTAAGCCGTTTTTATCACTGATCCATCGTCAGTGCATACGTCTGATAATTTTCTCATAATTATAATTTGATCAGACAAAATCAACCTTCGGGTTTACATTTTACTACTGATACAACTGTAGATGCTCAAAAATAATAATTTTGCAACCCCGGCCAACAATAATGATTAGCATTGAACTGCATAATTATAACATTGTTAACGTTGAATTTCACGAATAAATGACTTTAAAAAATAGCCTAGAATTATAAATTGTTGAAGAAAAAATTGTAATAATAAAATTTGAAGCAGGTTGATAGACGATTCGAAATTTATTAGTTGGATCAAATTTTAATAATATCAAAATTAAATTCAAGTACTCGTGTAAAAATGGTGTGATTAATCGACTGGAAGGTGGATCCAAACTCATATTGGTGTCATTTTCTCTATTAATCACCAAATTCATGTACTTACAACTAAGATTACATACTACTAATACATTTCTACTCGGAAAATTATTTATTTTTTTCTGTTCGTTCATTGTTTTAAAAGCTTTTTATCAAACTAATGTTGATGTATATCTTCTTACAGTTTTCTGTATACCTGTATATCATGTTACTACGAAGCAAGTCGAATTATGTTACACATGCATGAAACAGCGTAACATTGTCAGCCTCGACTCTAACAGGTTTCTGTATTATGGTAATGCAGTTAATCGTCCGTGCGAGCGAGAACGGCATCGAGTTATGGCTCTATTGTAAATCATTGTTATTGTCACGATGTTGTAACGAGATCGATACTCCGCCGTAATATGTAGCACACGGTGTGTATTCTATTTTATTCGACTAGATAAACTCCAAAGGGTCTATCACGGTTCTACTCAATGACAACACCAAATTACATTTTATCACTAACAAACATTTCAATACACTTTCCATCTCAATTACAACATATTTTCAATTTTCTAACTTCCAAGAAATATAACCCGTTACGATAGAAACGCGTCTTCAAAATCCCCTTCCAAGATAGATGACATATTGACCCGGGTAACGCGTAGATTTATTGATAACTCTTCCTGAACCTGTTACTATAGCCGTGGAAGAAGATCAATGGCTGTTAACTGGATGGTAAAAATTAACTCTTGACAGAATTCCTGGCCGATGTTGGCACAGCGGGATCCATGATTGCTGGCGGTAAAGTCTGTGTTGCAGGCTGATTACTGCTGCTCGAAGTTGGAGGATGATGACCCATACTTAATTTATTTAGTCGCCGTATTGTTCCAGCAGGGGGTTTATTAGGAAATAGGGAAACAGGAAACTGGATTTAAATGCAGAAAAAATTGGTCCCAGGTGGAAATCCTTTGGTTTTCCATACTAACGCCTTCTCCATCTGGAGCCAGCACCCCCAGAGAACCATTACCGTTTGCTTTTGTGGCCTAGATGGAGAAGGCGTTGTTACGCAAATCCAACAAGGATGTGAGTTCAATTCCCGCCTGGGACCCATTTTTCTGCAATAAACTTCAGTTTCCTGTTTTCCTATTTCTATAAGAAAAAAAAAACCCCTGCCGGACCTATACTGCGACTAAATCAGTTAAGAATTAATCCTTCGAGCTGTTTCGTTAGCGGTGACTAATCTCAAGGGTACAGTTGATGTAACGTTAAATTCATATGAAAAATGCAGAGTAACAGTTCTCAGGGGATGTAGGCTCAGATCTAAGCTCTCTCCATCCAGTAGTCCTTGTGGCATAGATGGAGAAGGCGTTGGTACGGAAAACCAAAAGGTGTCGGTACGATTCCCACCTGGGACCCATTTTTTCCGTATTTAAATTCAGTTTCCTGTTTTTCTATTTCTAAATAGATGAGTCATACCGGGTTCCCGATGGTGATCCATTTGTACTAGCGGGAATATCAATACATTCGGTCGGTCGGAATGCTAACTCTTCTTCCTATAAGGTGCATGAACTACATGTACTGGTTACTTCGAATAGTTCTTTTTTAAGTCTCGATCAGGAAATACTGAGGTTTCTCGAGTTTATTGATGACTCGTCCATTGCGATGCAGATCTCTAATATAATCTATCTCATCCTCCTTCAACTCAGTGAGTTTATGTATCCGGTGAACGTCTGCCGATGTTCTCCTCATGATTCTCTAGATACGTCTCTCCCTTCTGACGAAACTCTCCAACATTTCTTTTCTTCCCTACAAGGGTGGATGGTAAGTTGTTCCACAAACATCAGTTCGAAAGGATTGAAACCATTTTCTAAAGGTGTAGTTCTATGGATGAGAGGTGCCAGTTCTCTGTTTCCTTTATTCTTCTTCAATAGATTATTCGCTGACTTGGCAGTTGCTTATGCCGCACCATTCACCTGGTGATGATGAGGATTGCAAAGGAGTAGTGAAACCCTATTTACCCACAAACTTCTCGAAATCTGATGACTCTAGATGAGAGAATTAAGTTCTACTGGCAGAAAATATACACGTAGGAATGCCTAATCTTGAGAAAATAACCTTGCAAACCAGAACAATTCCCGATGCCCTTAAACGAGATGGAAATTCAACATCGAAAAATCTCAAAAAATGGTCCACGATGCTAATGTACCATTTTTTATTTAAGATGAAAAGATCTAGGGAATTATGCTGCTATGGATAGTCAGGTATTTTTTGTGGAATCAAGGGTTCAATGGTTGGATGAATGTTGTTGGTATACAATTCGGGCAAGATGTAATTTTCTCTTCAGTTTGACAAGCAACTCCAGGCAACCACAATGTAGCCTGAGCTTGTCGTCGAGTCTTGGAGACACCTTGATGACTACTGTGCAGATTTTCCAGCATTTCTTGCTGTAATGCAGATTGAATAGTCATGCGACATCTTCGTAATAACAATCCATCTACGGCTTGTCACGTATATGCTGTTGAACTCTCTCATTTTTGACGGAAGCTCTGATTTATTGGGTCATTCACTTTCGATCAGTGTTTTGAGCCGTGCACATACAGGATCTCTCACTGGTGCGTTGAAGTTTTTAAGATGTTTTCGTCTGAAGTGTTTGTACAAGGCACTCACATATGATGGATTTATGCATGTACTTGCTCTTCCAATCCAATATCATTGTCTGCGGGAATAACTTTTCTGGATAACGCATCTGCAATAAAGGTTTTTCCTGAGAGTGTACGTCATGTCAAAATTGTAGCGCAACATACGCATACTGAAGCGTTGCAATCTTGGACTCAGGTTGTCCAACGACGATCATATACGATTCGATCATGTACTTCCTCGATTGCAATTCCCTTAGGCACATACGAATAAAGTTTAGGACGATCAGAAGATTTATTGTACAAATAACATTTAACTGTCCCTCGGCTCACTGAAAAGTCTTTCTAGAAAAATTTCATCTGCATAGGTAGGTGACTCAGAAAGTGAAAACTTATTTCTGAATGCACACAATAAATTTGGATTTATTTTAATTTGTTATACTTATTCCGCCTATTCGGAGTTGTTTTTACGCAATGTACGCTTGTTGTTACAAATAATGAAAGTTCGGAAATGAAGTCATTAATTATATACATATAATGTAGTCAATAGGGGTTCACCAAAAACATTTAGCCGACTTATAGTTTGATACTTAGTATTGAAAAATTTCTCTCTTTCAATGCCGACTACTCCTTTCTAGAACAAGGACAGTTATTGTAAAACGTTCTGTGTAATATTATTCAAATTATTGATGTGATATTTATCAGAATGAACAAAAATAACTGCCCATTAATTTCAATAGCTTTCGAGATCTTAATTTTTCCATATTTCATCCATTTGAGTTGATTGAATGTTGTTCCGTGATTACACACACAAGTAAATTCTCGGCCGGTGTATGCTTTAAAAGCTAAATTCACCGAATTCGGGTCCACTCGGTCAGATATTTTATTTAGTTTCTCGAATCTACTAATAACCAACGAAAAAAATGTAAACATACACATTTTGAAGGGTGAGGTGAATTATTTCCCCTATACCAAAGATCCATTTTGATAATAACTAACCGAATGGAAAAAAATTGAAACTTTCCTCATTCTGGCTCTCCAGCAGAGACAGATAGCCTACCTATTAGATTACTTTGTTACTTAGCTAGTAATGCCTCAACAGTACTTTTTTTATCTGTTCATGTAGTAACTGTTTTCATGGAGTTTTTTTGAAATAAGACGATTCCAATGTTTCACAATAGTGAAATAGGTACTAAATTATTATTATGTTATCCCCCTTTTTTCAGGTTTATTTGAGTTGTTAATGTTTTTGTATTGTTTTTGAAATTACATTATACTTTGAAATTGAGTGGAGGCTAAGATGGCAGAAAGTACATGAATGGATGAAGGTGAAGATAAATATAAAACTCGAGCCTCGAAAATGTTAACTAGTGATTCCCAGTGGAAGGTGAGTTGGAAACCGCTGCTCTAGAGGAATTAACCAATTGTGAGCCACCGTAATCTGCACGAACATTCTTATATATATATATATATATATTTTTTTTTAATTTTTACATTGTTTATAACTTGAATTGTTTATATTTATGTTACTTTTCTATGTTAGTGGAGTTATTCCAACCGCAGAGTATTATATATTTTTCTAACCGAATTATATTTTACTTCTCATAATGGATTGATCTAGGATATTCCTTCATTTTTGAGATGCGAGCTTATGATAATCCAGACCACCAAACTATACACATCACTCATATAACTTGCATACTCCACTTAACATTACAATATTCAACTGCCAATCGTTTTCTGTTAAGTGGTACAACTTTTTGCGCTCAACTGGTTAACTGCTCTGAAACAGGCTGCTCACAATAATTGGTATAATTCTCAAATATTTCCAGGAGTCTAATTATTGTTTTGTGTCAGGGATTTCCATTCAACTGGCCCACAGCCTATGTAACATATAGGTATAATTAATCGTAATAAATAGCTTTCGTCATGATGACTTGTTCACAGCGAAGATAGTCTTATTCGATTAGGGGAAAGGGGAGCTACTTTGAATATTGCATATTTCCGATAGTAATTAGCAGCATTGCGATCGTCGGTGGAGTTTGGTCTCCGAACAAGTTACCCGTCGAAAGGAGATGAGAACTGTGACTCTTACCATCATTAATCACGTTTGGAGTATCACTCCATCTTATAACAACGATACTTGGAGATCCGCGGTCCGCCCCATCATAATCAACTTAATCGACTCTTCCTTGTTAGAAGGCGACAATGTATAATCAACATCCCTCCCCAAGATGGCGATACGTTACTGTGGATCTAGTTAACTGCTGGCGCGTTAGAACATCGATCAAAGCTCAGCAAACTTCCGAACAAAGTTGGAAAATTTATCCCGAGCCGGAATACCATGATATATTCCAGGTCCGTTTTTCGATTAAGCGCTAACACAGTCTGAGTTAAATAGACGGTGGCGAAGTTTGTTGTTTCCAAGGCTATGGTATCAATAAAGGAAGTTTGATACGTATTCGCATGAAGTACGGAGTCGGGAGAAGGTAGGGCAGTACCGTGTGCCTTGTGCTATAAACAAGTTTCTTTCAGAGATGGGTAAAAATAACATTTTAAGGATGGATGAATCACAAAACACGAGTGATAGTTAATCAAGAATCTTTACGAGAGTCTACTGAATATATATTTTTATGAAGAGCTACGAGCGAAAAATATTTGAAGGAGACTTATAGTCAGGAGCGATACAGAAAGAAACACGCTTGCGCGCATACCCTGATGAAATTAATATTAATAGCTATTTTACTCTCATCAACACAGACCATTCACCAACAATTTGAACTTGTATGATAAAGATTTCGTGAGGTAAGAATAACAAGGTGGCGTGTTGTGAAAGAAAATAAATTCCACTCTCTTATATTTTACACGCCAACATTTTTCAAAGAGAGATCTGGTAACAGTTATAACCGAAACTTATTCAGCGTCTAGATAAATTTAATACTGTTACAATTTGTTTTGATAGTTATCTCAATGTTGACGCAACCCAACACCTAAATACTTCAGTGCTGATTCAATCCCTCAAGTTGTGATCTTTGCAAGGGCCAACACAAACTGACATTTGCCGCTAGTTCCTGCTCAGTTCACCTAATAGTCACCACGATTGCTGCTCTGTTGCATTGAAAATTGAAACGAAAATTCCCCCGACACTTTCTGCAAAATTTTTCACCAGTTGCTTTGAAGACTTAAAACGAAAATATGACAAATATCTTGACCTAACTCACAGTTAAATGCTAAGCTTGCTAACTGTAGGTAGTTCTAATCAAGGCACGATGTGAAATAAAATAAAAATTGAATTCACCACTAGTGTGATTGATAACACGTGAAATCGGAGATTAATGTACTCAAATATCCTTCATGAACTGGTATAATTATAACGGAGTTTCTTTTTCCTGAAATCAAGTTCATAAACTTACGTAAGATTCCACAACCAATTTTCATGATGTAGGTATGTGGTTATTCGCCTTCAAAGTAAGCAAGCCTGATTACTACCAAATCACGTTATTATATCTCGAGGATCGCACCGGGTCCCAGCATTCGGCACCCAGGCCTGAAAAAGTGTTGCGCTTGGCACCTGGCCGTGTCACAGACCGGCCGAAATGCTCTCTGGACATCACCAATGACACCAGCTGCTTGGAGCTGAATCTTTTGGGAGTGATGGATGACTACATATGATATATATATCGGTCGGACCTCCAGGCCCACTTAACCCTTCTTTTGGGATGGAAATTTCCCGAGTACGGGCCAACACTTTTGGGGTCTTCCCGATAGCAATAACAGGTTGAGAATGAGCAGCTTAACATTCTTAGGTGCTTTATTCCATCATTGGGCAGAAATAACATCAGGTCCAGGAGACGTGGAGTTTTTGAGACAGCACTTATTTGCCTCGTCATGAAGTACCGGCGCCGGCGTGCACACAACACTGTGCAAAGAATAACTGGTGGAAATTGGGGGCACTACCAGCTAACCAGGGTTGTGGCTGGGGCACTCAAGATTGGCTCCTAATAGTCCAAAAACTCCTGGAGAGGGGGTAAAACTTGTTCATCCTCAACTCCCTCCTGTACCTCCACAGCAACCGATGTTTCCTTCCCCATTTCTGGATCGGCTGATACTCACACTTTCTGACTTGTTTTGCTGCTCTGCGGCCTCCACAAGACACCAATGTTGGAGGCACCCCTCCTTGATGCTCACCACGTTCGCTTCCCCAACCTGTGGGAAGATTCACCGTATACAGATCCTCAACAGCCCGCCTTGCCAGTAAATGCAGGTAGGCAGTCTCATAACCTTCAATTTCACCTACCTGCTCCCCGAGCCTCAATACTTCAGTATTCAAGTCTTCAATAGACTGGAGGTCCCGAGGGACGATTGTTGAATGGCGGTCTGCTGCCCCACGCCTGTAGGAGATGCGAGAGAGGCCCCACGACTATTTGCCAGGATTGCATCCTGGACAAACTGCTTATAGTGGGGCCTCAGGCGAAGAGATTTAATGGCAGAAAGCGTGGTCATGAGAAAACGTGCTTGCAAGAAAACATTAATTTTTCTTACCACATTAGACTCAGCCTCTGCCTTCTTTGCTGCCATTAGCCGCAAATCCTCAAAAGTATACCTGGGCCGCTCTTGCTCTTTATCTATTGCAGCATTGGCCTGTACACGAGGCCAGACGTGGGCACTGAGGCCAGGCTTGGAACTAAAGCTGAGGCTCTCTCACAGTGGGCACACTAGTGGGAATTCGATGGGGCTGTGTTAGAGGAGAAGGTATAAGAAGATGAGGAAGATGGTGTGCCAATGGGCCGGCGGTGGTTATGAAGCTTCACTTTTTCGGAATTCATAACGGGGAGACGCATAGAGAAGGGACAGGAGACTCGTTGACGCGAGCCTCCCCCAATCCTCCGCAATTGCCTCTGGGTCATTGTGCCACCCTCTGTTCACACAGAGGGTGCCCCAATAGCACAATGGAGATGTAAGACCTTGACTTGGGTAGGGATATTAAGGAGCTCTGAAGAGCTAAAACACCAATAGTTACCCTACTCCAGCAACCCCCTACCCCAGAAATCCCCTACCCCAGCAACCCACACATATGAACGTACACGAACATCAACAGCGGGTACCGAATGCAAACTGTCGCCCCCGGACTAACCTTCGCCAGGTACCCTAAGCATGTTGTGGGCCGATTGCCAAAACTCATTTTTGGAAGACTTTGCTGCCCAATACACCTGGGTGCCGAGGGTAAAAAATTCGTTTCCGAAGCAGAAGAATAGAATCGGGTGCCAGTCTCATTTTGACACGCTGGGTACCGGGTCCCCCTCCTCCCCACCCCCCACCCCCCATTTCAATAATTTTCTGAGTGTATAATAAATTATATATGCCATCAATATATGCTGATGGGATATGTGATAAGGAAATGATATACCTCTGTGTACTAGTTTGCTCCTTTGTTTCTAGTATAGGAGTTTCTGTGGTACACACCTTAATCATATAATTACGAACCAATCTTCAAGCGCACAAACTCGCATGACAATTAACGACTAATTGAATGAAGCGAAGTGAGAAAACGTGTTGGTAAATGGATTCCCAATTATCTTTCTTTGCTGTTTGGAAAAAATAAGTTATTTTACGATGTGCTCGAATGATTCTTCCCACTTCAGACCCAAAGTAACTTCGTTTCCAAGCTCTCCGATCCGAGGGGTCGAACAATATAATGAAAATTGTCTCCAGATCCGCGCCCGTCACGTGGGACAACCCTGAGACCTGGAGACATAATTTTCTCCTTCACTTTCCCTCCCTTGGAAAATTCGTCAAGTCGTTTGTCATCCAACGGGCAGATCCTGACGGTCCATTTTCCGCCCGAGCTCCGCTCCGGGGCGGCTCAGCGGAGGGAAAGGGTTTTTCCCTGACTTATCGGCGCGGGGTCACAGTTTTCCCGGTCTTCGTTCGTCAATCTCGCGAGAGCCCTCAGGCAAAATATGAGGCAGAAAACGGCAGGGATATTGCCGAATTTATCACATCCCGCCACTCAATTTCCCTTGGATGTATGACTCGTTGGGGTAGCGGAGGGGAAAATGAATAGTAATGAACGAGGTGCCTCCGACAGGGTCGCATCACAAGTATTTTCGTAATATCTTATATCTTCTTCTTTATATATAATTCCGAACGGTCTTTGAAATTGTGAAGAACTTCGCGGTCCGATTTTAGTGTTAGACTGCTCATTCGAATCAGCACGGCCCCAAGTTTGTTGCAAAAGTGTCGCCGTTCGTCTCTATACCCGCCTTGATCGTGTTCTAGGCGGTCCTTATCAACGAGAGTTGTTTATTAGGCTGTGGCGGTGACAACAGTTGCCATCAATTCACGGTAAGTAAGAAACGTAGTGTAGTTACTAACATCTAGGAGAGTTATTTCTGAACGAAGAAATTGAAACTGAAGAACTTGGCGGACTTTATATATAATTCCAAACGGTCTTTATATATAACACCCTCTTACAATCAAATAGAACCTCTTCAGAGCTGCCTGTTTAAGAACGTTGAGATAAGATACAGCTCCTATAGCAAAGAGCTGGAATTGCAAATAACCTCATCTACGAGAATCACTGCATCCCAAAACGATCTCAACCAGGTAACATATATTTATACCAGCATCACTGATCTTCCAAACGTCAACACTGCGAAAATTTTAGTGATTTGTGTTGGTCCCGCCGATGTGCGCACAGTGTCGCGCAATGACGAAGAGTTGACACTACAAAATCCCGGTTAGGGATAAAACCGGAACCGTCAATCTTATCCAATGGGGGGAAACAATTCAATTTCAACTCACATGACATCGTGGCAGCACACCTCATTAGAACCAAAAAATTCAAAAATATATTCGATGCACAAATTGAACATGACACAAACACTCGAAGCACGAGCTTTGCTGGAGTGGTACCAGACACATCAGGATGAAGACAGACCTGTATCATCTCCTACACACAACTCAACACCAGTTTGACATCTACGAGCACTACCGATCAAGATACAATCAACGACATAAAGAAGGAGATAGAAGACACGGACGCGCAGATTCACACGCTTACAAAGAAACGAAGAAGACTCGAGATAGAATTACACCATCATCTCACCATGCCCAAATTCTGAATTCCCCGATTCAACTTTTTGTTTAGTCTCAAATTGGCGAGGACCACCTCAACTGGTGATATTTATTTTATTACATTACTTACGTCTTGATCTGTATTTCCTCTTTTTTATTCATTTAATGACATCGCCTTAGCTTTCAACAGGTCACATAACGCCGCAAATAGGTAGGACTTATATCGTTACTATAATGTGCTGAGTTCCTGTTAGGACGTTAGGTACTACTATTATAAGGACTAGGACTAGGACTGTTACTAACATATAGGAGAGTTATTTCTGAACGAAGAAATTGAAACTGAAGAACTTAGCAGACTTTATATATAATTTCGAACGGTCTTTATAAATAATTCCGAATCAGCACGGCCCCAGGGGTCGGTAAGTAAGAAACGTAGTGATGGGGTCTTTTCTGATCAGCTGAGTGAGCTAAATTCTTTCCTGTTCACTGTAGGAAGTTGAAATTTGATAAATCTCTGGAACATTAAGAGACGAGTGAAGTGATGGAGTCTTTTCTGATCAGCTGAGTGAGCTAAATCCTTTTCTGTTCACTGTAGGAAGTTGAAATTTTATAGGGAGACTCTCTGTGTATTAGGCTGTGGCAGTAACAGTTGCCACGGTAATTAAGAAACGTAGTGTAGTTACCAACTTCTAGGAGAGTTATTTATGAACGATCTTTGAAATTGTGAAGAACTTCGCGGACCGATTTCAGTGTTAGACGGCCCCAAGTGTCGCCGTTTGTCTCTGTGCTTATCTTGATCGTGTTCTAGATTAGGGCTTTCCAAGCCCTAACAGGCCTCTAGTATAAGCATAATATTGATGGGTGATGTTTTAGAGTTGAGTCAAGACAAAAACAATGATTACTAATGTATGCTATGGTATCTCGTAGTGTTCGAAAATGAAACTCTGCACAACTAAACCTGACCGACCGGCTAAATATAAGCACTACCAGCTTGTGACAATATACCTATCCAGTCGCACCTTCCCAGTGAAATATGAACACACTGAATCTCCCTCCAATCCAATTACGAGTTCCCCCCCCCCCCCTCCGCCCAAAAGGAGGGGCAGGATTGCTGTATTTCTCCACCTCATGTACGCATATGAACAACGGCAAACATAAAATGCACAGTCTGCTGAAGACATGGCTGTCCCACAGGTGACTACATATGCTACAGCAGGAACTGGCAAATCTTGATTAGCCATTGACACTGCAGACTAAAGAAGATCGAAATGAATTGTTAATATTCAATCCTTCCAGCTCAACAGTAACCAATTGTCGTAACAAAAAGTTGTTACCAATTTTCGAAACATGATTTCGTGACAGTTTTATGGTGGTCAGTCGAAACTATGACTCGATATCAATATATTTGTATCCGATGTATCTATTAGGTATCTTGTGGGGTAATAATGAGGTAGCACGTATTAACAATAATTACACACACATATATATATATATATATATATATATATATATATATATATATAGAGAGAGAGAGAGAGAGAGAGAGAGAGAGAGAGAGAGAGAGAGAGAGAGAGAGAGAGAGAGAGAGAGAGAGAGAGATATAGAGAGAGAGATAGAGAGAGAGAGAGAGAGAGAGAGAGAGAGAGAGAGAGAGAGAGAGAGAGAGAGAGAGAGAGAGAGAGAGATAAACCATTTATTCAACATTTTACACACTTTTTTAATTCAAATATTGACAAATTTTACATATTTAACAATTAAAATTTCACAATGAAATATCACTTCCATGATTATACTGCTAATCTCTCAGCTGTCGCAGGAGGTTTGCCGGTTTGTTATTAATTTACTAACTAAATATTTATTTAAACACAAAAAAACCATTGTTGCAATTAACAAAGAATAGTCTGAGGACCTTGAAGTTTGGAGACACTCACATTATACATATGTCCTATAAATATATAATATCTAATAATACGAATTATCCATTCTAATAAATTAATTATTAATTAATAGCAACCATCGTTATCACATATATAATATGTATTACTATTTCCATAGTTTTATTTAATGTAGCTATTCTATGACGTACATTTTACATAACAATCAAGTTTTAACTTGACTATAATAGCAACCATGAAAGTTTCCTTTTTTTGCCTTATCAGTGTAATTAAACTCTTCTACTAAAAACTTCCTATAGCTTCCCCATTTTCCTCAAGTACTGAACCAGTCCTGGTAGCAAATCTATTCCGTTTAATATGGTAATCAGCTCAGGCTCGGATAACATGGAGCTTTTCAGGTACATCACCCGAAATTCACTTAATACTGGGCATATAGCCAGAAAATTGAAAGGAGTCTCTGATTCTCTCAAGTTGCACAATGAACAAGTATTGAATAATCCCTCCCTCCAACGTTTATCGTTGACACTTATCATTTCTGATCTCGCCTTGAACACCATCCGCGCGACGTATAAGGATGAATTTGAGAGATATTTTCCACCTCCCTCCATTGACCTGGCCAACTGAGCGTATAACGTGTGGTGTCTCGATCCGTCCACAGCCTGGTTCCACCGCCTTGACTGTTTCTAACTACACTCGGCAAAGTTCGGCCTCGACCAAAGAAAGGTTACAAGATGATCGGGACAACCTGATGTGAAGTAAAGGGTGATCACCGTGTAAAAATATATACGGGTCAAGTTTTTAGGTCCTAGCCAACAGTGATTCTTTGTCTGTTAGTGGTTGTTCCAACAATCTGGAACAAGATTCCAGTCTTGGCAGAGATTTGAAAACTCTGCCAAACTGTCAGTTTAAGCTATTTTTACCGTGGGTTCTTCCGTTTCAAGACTTGAGATTGAGATAACATCCAAATGCTAATATAATGTTCTTACATGCATCGATATGTTATCCAAACGGCAATGATGTCCGTGCGACCACTCGAACATGTAGGTCCAGAAAGGAACGGAACTTGATATAATAATAGAGACTGACAAGGTGAACAGTTCAGACTGTTATATTTTTAGCAAGTGATATCTATTCTGTTTTTTACATTACGTTTCTCCTATGCATCCAGTTGCACCTGACCTTAAAGTTTACACTAATGTTTACGCTAATGATTGAATTCCTGATAAACATAGTAAGATGATGGGGTTCAGTAAAAACGCTCTCATTGATATGTGAGATTATAATTAAATATCACAACTGTGATTGTTGCACTGGAGTATTTAATGGCTATGACGAATATGGCGAAAGTTCGAAAATAGTGCAGCAATGACGAAGTGCATTGTTAGTCACCAGTTCAGTTGTCGGAAACCACTAAAGCTCTAAAATATTTTTTCATTTCAGTCTCCTATTGTGGTAGGAACATACCAGGTACTTTTTTTAATTCGATATTTTACAATTTTTTACCTGTATCTGCGAAATCAACCAATGTGTGCAGTTGGTGATTCTGAGGAATAACAGGGTGGGGGGAGGGGGAGATTCGAACTCACGACTTAATCTGCTCTCCCGATCTCCGCCAGAAGTCAAACTTACTGAGTTAACTCCCATGGCTATCAGAAATTAATGGAGAGAGGTCATTCAAAACTAGAAGGGAAGTGATAGGAACAAAAATAATTATTGCAGGCTGCGTTACTGTGCAGTTTAATGACTTGGATTATCATATTACACATAGCCACATACTAAACGATCTATACCGTTGAGACTATTTATCAACGAATGTCATTGATAAAACCGGTACCTACGGCGATTCCCACCTCATATAACAAAACAAATGAACTTTGAGAAAATTATTGCCACGAGCCGCTTTACACGGAAAATCAAGAACTTGGGCTTATACACTTTACCAAAGGGGCGATACTCAACAAACCCCACGCCAAGTTTAATATCGGCTTATGATTATGGGACAATTATACTTCACCGTATCTCCAAGGCCATTAAACTCAGTATGTAATTAGTTGGGCTTAATCGAGTATCGCTTTTGTGGATCCGAGCCTCGGCCGGTCTCCCAAGTAATTCAATTAAGGGGTTGTTATTATGGAGGGAACGTTTCCCCCTCCCTCGAGTCCACCAAATCACGGCTGAGAAAGAGTTATGCGTTCCTTCGATCCCCCTGGCTCATTTACAAGTGCTACATGGAGAGAAGGACTTTTCGTAATTATGTAGAGCGGGCGTTAGCACGAACAATGCGAATGATCACGAAGTTGGCAGGATTATTGCGGCGGCCGTTATTATAATTAGCGGATTTCGCCGCACGCGTACCAGTTATTTACGGGGCTACCGCGAGGATTTGTTGGATTGAAAGTTCCCGCTTTAGATGGAATTTCATGAGTCTATCGAAATGTTACATCTCTTCCTCTTCCTTTGCTAATGTTTCAAAAATAATATAATTTGTATTCATCAATTTCATCAACGTATAACCTATTCCACGTACTTCAATATCCTCCCATTTTAGAATGGAACATGCTTCAGTCATCACCTAACTGGCATGAAGTGTTTTCATGTCACAAAAAACTGTCTCATAAATTTTCTTGACTTCACGTACAACAAAACCGTTGGTAGGGAAATGGAACTTCCGCAGTGTTTATCGCACTGAAATCGTACACCATTCGTTGAAAAGCTCTCATTTTACTGAAGATTAGTAAGATATTTATGTTGCAGTTTTATATTAAACAAGATAATAATCCAATAATGCGATGTTATAAATGGTTAGTAAACACTATTACTGTGCCGCTTGTAAACCTTGTTTTGTTGTCACTTGGTTGAAGTGGTACTCTTGGCTATATGTAGTTGTGCCGCTTTGTGGGAGGCTAATTAGTTGGGCAATTAGTTTCATTTTACTGAAGATTAGTAACTTAACATTGTTTCATTGTACTTCAACGGAAGCTGGGTTATTCAAATCCATTGATAGGAAAATGTGACCCCAAATTAGCGGGAGGAAAAAAAATGCGACCCCGAATTAGAGGGAAGAAAGCATGTACCATGTTTTCGAATTTTAGCAGCAGGCTCAAGGTGGAAAGCAACTAGGAGGTCAAGGAAGAGTTATTCTCGATTCCAATGTAAGAATATTAGTGCTACGGCAACTAACCAGGCCAACAGGCGGCGGGGCTGGCTGCGGCGGTAAGAGGTTCGGTGCTATGGGGGCGATGGGGTAGGTTTTTGGGCGCCACTCCTCTGGCAAATTATTAAAAACCAACCAAGGATCCTATTAGTTGGGCGCCACTCCTATAGTAAAATTATTAAAGTCCAACCAAGGACCTTAGTAAGAGGATATTCATAGGGTTGGGTACAAATGTAATAGCGTGAATCGATACTGATCTATATTCTTCAAAATTACAATACAATAACTTAAATTACAATTACAATATTTATAACGGTCCTGGTGACCTTTATTTTATAGCCTTCTCCATTTGGTCCTAAACTAATCCTTATAGCTAAGCTTATTCTAAGTCTTAATTTTATACTTAATTCTATGTGGCTGTAGAGAAGAAGGTGTAGATACATTCACCAGTAGAGTAAGAAAATAGAAATCTTCAATTGTCAGAAGAAAAGAAGAAGAGTGAACAAGGAAGACGAATGGAGAGGAAAATCCCATGCGTGGGATCTTCCGGTGTTAGTTATCCTTGGTTTTATCAGTAGTATGCTTGTCAATATCAGAAGCAGTCATCAAAAGAAAAAAACCAAGCCTGAAGTTTTAGTACAGGGAATGTGAGGCACATTGCCTGACGTTTTAGTACAGGGAATGTGAGGCACATTGCCTGACGTTTTAGTACAGGGAATGTGAGGCACATTGCCTGACGTTTTAGTACAGGGAATGTGAGGCACATTGCTTGACGTTTTAGTACAGGGAATGTGAGGCACATTACCCATGTACAAAGACAGTGCAGTAGATACATGTATGGCCCCAACAAAAGAAAATAGTACAGTTTTTATAACTTGCTACACTGGAGCACAATATAAATTAAAATAAAATCCTGCCAAACAGCATACTGGTATAAAACGAGCTCTTCCAACACTGGAGTAGGAATGAACTTGCAATAATCGAGAACAACCAGGCTGATGGACAGAATGAGGGGAGGAGGAGAATTAGACTTCCGAAAAGTGAATATTCTGCGAGAAAAATATCAATGTACCGCCAGACCTCAAGATCAACCCAGACCCTTATCGCTCCCGATTGAAGCGATCGTGAGACCTCTCTAAGAAATAATATTCAATATAATATTTGTTAAATCGTAACATTCGCCCTCCTGGGTGGGATGAAAAAAAGAAAGGAGCTTAGGGTTACGAAGGAAGGATCTTGCGACATCCTGGTACCTGTTGCAGTGCATGCACTCCGGCTAGGCCTCCTCTGACAGAGGATCTGGCTTAAGATCCTTAACATTCCAAATCCCGAAATTACCACCAGTATTTTTAATGAGTATGTATGTGAGGTGGGAAACCTTTTCTGCGACGAAGCACTTTACAAATTTTGGAGAAATCTTATTACTGAAAAAGTTTGCTTTGTCTGAAATTGTTAGATTTCTTTTCCACACCACTTCTCCCACATTATACTTAACAGAACGGTGCCGTAGCTTATAGGTTCGTTGGGCCGACTCATAAGCCTTATCTAAAGAAGCTTTCACTCTGGTAAACACCTGAGATAGTAGACCCATTTGTTTGGGCATGCTTGAAGCTTGATGCTGCTAAGGGGGTGACATTTCTTGAAGTTTCGAGTTGATGCTCACCTCCAGGTTTTTTGGGTTCCTCACTAAGGAATAGGTACTATACAGCTGAGAAGTTAGTGACTTGGTGCACCGTAGTTCGTTGAGCAAATCCAATTTTGTGAATTTCGTTATCCTAAGTCCTATGATTGTCTTTGATATAGAAACGGATGGCGGTCTTCGCTACCCAATTCACACATTTGGTGGGATTTTCTTGTGGGTGATATTGGGCAGTGTACAACACATTTGCGTTGTATTCTTCCATTTTCTTCTTATAATGCTGTCCTTTGAACCTGGGGTCACTATCGCGGACAAGTACCTCAGGTCCACCATACACCAAGAAAAATTGTTCTTCCACGAATTTCACTATAGGAGCTAATGTTTGTGACCTCAGTGGATGTAAAATACTAAATTTGTTAAAATAATCTGTTACCCCCAGAAGAATAGTATGGTGCCAGGAAGAGCACGGAAGTGGGCCTATCGTATCTAAGCATCATTTGCCATGGCTCACTCACATGTTGCTGCTTTCCGAACTCACCAGTGGGTAATTCTTGTAGGGGTTCCTGAGCCAAAAAAACTTTGTTGTGAACCACATACATGTACTCGTCAGAAACCATACCAGGCCAGTAATACTAACGCTTAAGACGGGTGGTATTATTAAAAACGCCCGAGTGTGCGGCAAGGGGGTCGTTATGGCAACTGGAAAGTATTTTGGGACGCTCCGATTTGGGCACCTCAATCTTCCAAAGATTCAAAGAACCCAAAGGATCACGAGATAATGGAATATATTTATACTAACCACAACCAACCATATTTAACTCACCACAATGGGTAACCAACCACCACCAACCATTCAACTCTCCACAATTGGTAACTTGGTGGATCCTCCTGTACTTGTACTATTTTCATATACCACGTGTCTGCAGCTGGCTTCACAGCCACTGATACCATTGGATAATCGTCATATGCTCTAGACAAGGCATTGGCTACGACATTTGACCTACTAGGGCGGTGCTTGATAACCAAATCAAACTGCTGCAATTCGAGTGTTCATCTAACTAAGCGTCCATGTGGATCCTTGAGGTTGCTAAGCCATGTAAGCGATGAATGATCGGTAATAATGGTAGTCATTTTACCTTCATATATATGGACGAAATTTTTCCTCAGCAAAATAATACTGCCAAGTACTCTCTAGCTCACTACCAAAGTAAGTACTCTCGATTTTATTGAGACGGACGCTTGCATAAGCCGTAGGTTTTTCTGAACCATTAATCTCTTGCCATAGGAAACACCCCAGTCCACAAATTCTGGCATATGTACGGATTATAAATAGATGGAAAAAGTCTGGACATGTCAGTATAGGTGCAATTACCAACTTAGTCTTCAACAAAATGCAATTATCAACTTATGGTAGAAAAATTACACACAAACTTGCGATACCATGAAGCAATACCCAGAAACGTCTAACCTGTTTCACAGTTTTAGGAGTAGGGAAATCAAGAATTGCTGAGATCTTTGCCAAATCACAGTGAAGTGCATTCCTATCAACTATATAGACAAGATAGGAAAGACTAGAGTGGCCAAATTGAGATTTATCCAATTTAACTGTTTTGCCAGCTTTCAGGAGGCGAGAAAGTTTTAATGTCATCTAAATAAACAAAGACATACCTTTTCAAGGCTGGACCAAGCACTGTATCGATGACTCGTTTCCGGGCAGCCGGATAGTTAGATAATTCAAATGGGAGTGACAGAATTCGAAGAGGCCTTTTCCAGACACTGTAAATGGTCTTCGTTCTACTAGATTCTGCAATAGGAATTTGCCAGAAGGTCGACTTCAGATTTACAGAAGATAGAAATTGGGCATTCCTCAATTTATCCAAAATAAGGTCAAAAAAGGGTATGGGATACGTATCTTTCACAGTGATGGCATTTAATTATCGGTAATCTACGAAAAATCGGTGTGAACCATCCTTCTTTTTGGTGATATGATGAGACTAGATGACGGACGAGCGATATTTTCTTTTAACATCTCATCAACTTCTTGATTCATGATAGACAGCACATCAAGAAAATGCCATAAATACCGCTGTTTAGTGAGCAAGTGGTCGCTGTATCTATTTCATTCTCAACACCATGAGATTCTCCGATTTTAGGTGCTGGGACCGATAGATTTAGCTACAAGCTTGTCTAGTTGGTTTTTTCCAATGGGGTCAAATCTTCTTTGCCTATGATTGAAATGGGAGAGGAGACTGATGCTATGGTATTTACTTAATAGGTGGACCATATACCCTTATAATGATTCATGCATTCACGGAATTCATCTCAGAAATCAAGCCCCAATATTATATCAGACATGAGGTCAGGAACTATGAAAACGTTTAACAACAACATAACAGAGCCAGAAACGGCACACTCAGTCCCATTAGTTACTTGGGCGTAAGGTTAGCCAGGTGGGCTAACCTTACAGTTGAGGTGTTGGAGTTTGTTCCAACAGGAAGCTCCAAATAAGGTTCTTCAAGTGCCTGAGTCAAGTAGGTCATGGAAATCGATTTTAAAGACAGATACAAGAAGATATGGACGATAATCACCATTAGTAGGATGAGGTTTGAAAGGATGGGCGACGTCACTAGACAAAAGGAACACATTGATCTTAGCGACCACACCAGTAGTCGTCCATGACCCCATCGAATTTTTGAAGAGTAAACTCATCAGTTGTGATTTTTTTTTTTTTTTTTTTTTTTTTGTGGAACAGATGCTGGGGCGCTCCACCCTCATGAGTTTAAAGGTTTGTTGAAGAAGAAGCATTACATTTTGGATAATTCAGACGGGACACATCTGACTGTCAAAACTTGAGTCAGAATACTGACAATTCGCTCTTGCAGTCTTGATACCTGTGACCCAACCCTTTAAAATTCCAGCAAGTAGGGAGATTTATATGACCGGACATGCTCCTTGTTCTGATTTTGATTGGGCCAGACTTGTGTTGGAGAAGCTAATTTTTCTACTATCACTGCTGAAATCTTCGTTGAAGGGTCCAATCGACGGCCTTTATAACCATTATGGAATATTTATAAAATTGTTAGTTAAAAGTTTAAGAATATACTGTCCATTTATTGCCAACCTAGTTCACGGGATCAGCTTAGCTCTTCGTTTTCGTGAAATGTATCCTATGTTCCAAACATCGCTTCGCTTGCTTGTCCAAGACCTAAATTTAAATGAAAGTGGTAATCTATTCTGTCAGTACCCACAGCTAAGAATACCTACATTCAAAACTGAATACCTACACTCAACCACACTCAACAAGGCACAATTTCAAATGTCAGAATCTCATATTGAATAGGAACAACATTACCTAAAAAGTTCACTCAATCAATTTTAGAAATTTCCTGCAGATTAATTAGAGAAGCATAGCATAGCTATATTACTCTTTACAAGGGAGGCGATTAATATAACCTTGGCAAGTATCCTTGCTTAATGTCCTCTCAAAAGTCATTGAAAAATGGTGAAAAATAATCTTCATTCGTATCTTGAGACGCTAAATTTCTAAATCCCAACTCAATATGGGTTTTCTGAAGGTCGAGATGGAAAGGATGCATTTTCCCATGTTTCGATAGATATATAAAAAGTAAGAGACGGGGGTAGTAAGGGTGTACAAACGTGCCTAAATGAGTAGGTAGGAGCACTTCGACATTGATAGGAATTTACTATTGGATCAGAGACAAAAGTTGGCAATTTGGTCGCAGTTTCGACTGGTTCCGCTCTTTTCTTTCGGATCGGGAGCGATTCGTCTAGTGTGAAAGTCAACTCCGTAAGATGAATCCATAGTGCATCCGTGAGCTGCATTGAGGGGTGATCCAAGAGAGCACACTGGGACCTGTTCTGTTTTTTCTTTACGCAAATATCCTTCGAGGAATATCAGAATTAGGTAGGCACTTTCTATTGATTAGCAGACGATACTGGCATTATTGACGAAGAAAATGACTAGGGCTTCTGTCAAAATGCACAAATACTACTTACTCTAAAATCAAATAGTTGATTTTTGGAAGTTTGGAATAATCATTTCCACATTATACCTTGTTCATCCATACACGCCACAGTACAGTAGGTCGTTCTTATTTGCTATTGGAGCAAGTAGCTCAATAGAAATATTTAGGGGTCAAACTAGGTGAAGGGTTGACATGCCACGCTCATGGAATGCACCTATGGTCAAGAGAAGATCTGTTTTTCTATTTTCTATATTATAAGGTCCACCATCTATCATTGTAGATTGAAATTAGTTGGTTTATCTTCCACTGGTGTAGTCTCAATAAACATGGCAGTTACAATATGAGATTCTGGATTGAGGAGATACTATTTCAAGCACTCTAACCCAATGATGTTACAAAAATTATCATTAAAAAAATTGATTTTATGCCACTACGATACCTGAGTAACCTCATTTGTACAATGATTCAAACAATTTTCATATTCGTCAGTGTTTATCAAAAATTTGTTAATTTATTTCCATAGGAAACCTTATTTTAGTGATCCTTGTTCTGCACACTTACACTAACTGTTTTATACTATCAAAAAATTTAGTCAATCAAAAATTTACTGTTGACAACCAGATCAGCCCCAAGTCCTCTATATTTACTACATAAATTTTGTAGTCAACTTTCTTACAGTCAAGAGATACATTTCAGAGTATTTTAAAATGTTCAGTTGGCTCAGTAAGATCGAGTTCAATGGTGAATTTGATGTGAAAGAATTATCATGGTTATATTCATGTTTAAAGTATGAAGCTAACTATTATTTGGAAGGCAAACCGAACACACCCACAATCCACACGCTTTGGTAGTGCCATACGTTTAATATTCCAATATCAAATAAAACATGAATCAAGCCCAACGATAATTAGTGCATTAATTTACCTTTATGTAAAAAGGTTAACTAAACTACAAATTTTTCTTTTGCAGGCGACAGAGGTGAAATAATGATAAAGCAGTTCCGCGTGAAATATTTCCAAGAAATCTCAATCATGGAAAAACAATTCTCACTTGTCAGCCTTGCCAATTAATGTTTGAATATTCCACCAATTTAATCTCCATCTCCTCCGTAAAAGTCTCGATCAGCACGAGCATCAATAACTCTCGGCAGGGGTAATGAACCGTTTTGAATACAAAAAGCAATTAAATAATGCGAACGGCGATTATACGGGAAAGTTGCTCTGAAGACGTATCGACTAATTGCTAATTATTGCGGGTTGTTTCGTTCCTTTCTGCAGTCCTCCTCTCAACTGCTAATCGAGTTTCCATTTAATCGCCAAGGCCCTGATGGAACGAGGTTTCTACTTCTTCTAATGAAGTTGGTGCAATCTATTCGGGTAGTAGTAGCCGTGATCAACTACCACAATTGAGTTAAAAAGACCAGATTGAGATTGAGATATAAAACTTTTAATCAGTTTCTCGATGGAGAGAATATACATTATTATTTTTTAACCGGCGTCATCCAAATACCACTGTATTGTGCCCAATCTTAACTCAACAGTTCGGTTTCATAGAATAACTTGAAGAATGCGCATGAGTGTATGTGTGTGGAAAGTATATAAAACTTATTCGAAGGACCAGCGGGAAATGCAACTTGATTCAACAATAATATAAAGAATATTACTCACCATAGACTGATTATTCGACAGGTAGACCATGACATAATATTACACTTTTAGGCGGTGATAGGGTAATATAGGGTAGGAAAAGTGTAGGAAAAATACCAAGTCTATGAAATTTGACTGCTTGTCGGAGACTGTCGTTGCAGTGATACCGAGATTTTCTCTCTTATAGCGGATTCCGTGGTTCTATCCGATTTAATTTAACGCGATTGAAAGGGAGATGATGTGAGTAGATCGAAATATATTGTCGATAAATACTATAATGAAATGCGAAAGGAAAATTATGCAAACATACGACGAGGTAATCAGGCGTTCGCTCGTGTTTCATCACAACTGGAAACCATTGTTCTCTCACACCTACCGGCGGGGGTAGAGGGGTGAGGTTGACCGTCGCTAGTCGAAAAGCCTATTCTATCTAATGGCAATATCCAGAACTACGCGTGAACTACCATTGCCCCCCACCCTGAAAAATTCTGAAAAATTAAATAAGCTCATAAATATTAATGCTACCATAGCCATAACAATTTCAACAAATAATAAATAAATGTAAAATCTACAACAATTAAATATTAGGAACATGCAGAGAATTCATTGTGTCGGCAGTTGAAAAATTTTTGCAACTGTCCAGTGGTATGTTCCATCTTGAGAGTGGACGTTCACTACCCTGATACCACCCTCATTATCGGGGCTCTTTCGACAGTTCCTACGGCCAGCGAAGCGGTGGAACATTGTCCTTCATAATAAGGACCACAGTCCCTTCCTCAATAGGCGTAGTCCTTGGTCCACTTGGCGCGTGATTACAATGTGTGCAGGTATTCCTTCCGCCAGCGTTCCCAAAAATCGTGCACAATGAGTTCAATCAACAGGTATCATGAGCGGTGATTAAGTTGAACTTGCCAGACGTTCTACACAGGATGGTTATCAAGGGAAGCTCCAGGTGACCAATATTTCTGGCGCATGTGCAAAAGGATTAACTGTTGACCTGAGTGGAATAAATTTACATGAAAAAGATCTATCAGCCACTCAGTGATACGACCCTTTGAAAGATGGATTAAGGGATGCCTCTGATCAACCGAAAGATTAGGTGCATTCTGTAACCGAAACCCAATCTGGGGAGGCCCTCGTGTGATAAGGGATCAAGGTGGCGAATCTTACTTGTAATGTTTTCTCCTTTGCGAATGCGGGCGATTTCTTCTTGGTAATACTGCCTCTGTATCTGACGAATCCATAACTGGGTAGCTTTAGGAGTTATTCTCTCTTCACAAAAGGCATCTTCAAATTAGAACAGGTACATGCTCTGAAGACTTATGCTGTGGTACGGAGTAACTTCTGGAAGGTAGATACTCGTTCCAACAGCTGTGCGAAAAGGTTCTTAGATGGAATAAGAGATAGAAATGTTGCGCCTTTAGCTTCTTCATCAGGAATTGCGGAGTATAGTACATCATGTGCGATTGGCCCGGAAGATTCATACTCTAAGAGCCATGATGGACCATCAAATCATAGAGAATGATCAATAAGACCCTGAGGTAAGATACCGAAGGATAATACACCTGCAGAATTCTCATCTCCAGGGACATGATGCCAATACTTTGGAGCTAAGTTTTCATGAATTTGAGCGATTCGGTTTGCTAAACATATCTTCCATCTCACGAGATCATAATGCATTTTATGCAAGGCAACTCTTGAGTCAAAAATTGCGATAATTGAATTACCCTTGTGTCGTAGCTTAAGTCTGTTGAGAACTGACCTCATGAGAAGAGACAACAGCAGCGCAGCGCAAAGTTCCAATCGGAGAACTGTTACAACTAGTTTATGGGCAACTTAGGATTTTGCTCATAGCAACAGTACTGTGGGCGGATGACCTTCAATTTCTGTGCGGATATAAATTCGAGCACCATAGGCCTTTTCTGAGCTGTCTGCAATCCCGACCAAGGTAGTATAGGCGTCTTTAACCAATCCCAGATGGCGAGTAACTGTAATCTGACTCAACTGAGGCAGTGTGTTTTTGAACATTAACCATTGATTCAGAAGTTCTAATGGCGGCTCGTCATCCCAACCGAGGTTTAACTTCCACAACTCCCCGAAAACAGTTTTGCGATAAGTGTAACTGGTGCGACCAATCCGAGAGGATAAAAAATTCTCATCGTTAGGGATGTTATTTTGAGAGAATGTGCGTAGATCGAAATATATTGTCGGTAAATACTATAATGAAATGCGGAAGGGAAATTATGCGAACATACGACGAGGTAATCAGCCGTTCACTCGTATTTTATCACAACTGTAAACCATTGTCCTGTCACACCTGCTGGAGGGGGTAGGCTAGTCGACAAGCCTATTCTATCTAGCGGCAATCTCCAGAACTACGTTTGAACAACCACAGTGTATAGCAAATTATTAATTTATTGATGGAACCCATCTTCCCAGTAAATCATTGTAGTTAGCTTCTCTCATTCCAAATATACTTACAGTTGCTAATATTATCTATTTTCATTGTTTTAATTTTTTGAATTTGGTTAATTAGACGAATCGTGGGTACACCATTTGGTCGATGAATTGTCGGTAGGTACACCAACTTCTTTCAAGGTCGAATCTTTTTGTTAGCTATAGTTACTAATGTTTCATGTCTTAGGATGGCCCGGTATCTGAATGTTTGCGTATTAGGGTGCTTAAGCATTTAGTAGATAGGTTTTGGTAGGGGGGGGGGGGGGGGGTTGGTTTCGTAGGGTTTTAGAAGGTGGTACTGCCTACCAACTACCTGGGTTTGTGGTTCGTTAGATAGGGAGCCTCTCTCGGATATTTATAGAGACGAGTAAAATAATGTGCATTATCGCACATATAAAAGTGCATATGCACTTTTCTTATCAGCTGAGTGAGCTGAATTCTCTCCTGTCAATCCTGTGGACTGACTCCATAGGAGTTGAAATTCCATCGAGAGCCTCTCTGGGACAACTAGAGACGATTAAATAATGAGCTAATAATGAGCCACATGAAGTTGAAGTTTGATAACGAGACTCTGGGTCATCTGTCTAATATAATACATATTTGGTAATGCTCTTTCATGTTGATACCATGGATTGTTGGTCGCTATTTACGTGTTATGTGTCATATCTATATATCTATATCTATATCTAAATCTATATCTATATCTATACATCTATATCTATATCTATACTTTTATACTATTTTATAAGAATGAAACTCCATCTGTCTGTCGTGTCTATGCACGGCCAAACGGCTGAGTGGGCCGGATCTACGAGTGGGGGGATCTTCTTGGGATTTCTCGAAAGGGGGAACGAGCGAATTTAAAATTTTCTAATCCCACCCGAACCATGGGCGGTAGGGCGGGAGGGGGGGTCGAAGTAAGAATTAATGTGCGCTTTTTGGACTTCCCCGCTTAATCTACCCCTCTAAACGGCCGTTGAAAATTCCGGAAAAATACCGGTTCCGTAGGTTTTTGAACAAGAAGACGACGGCGCGATCGGATCGCGAAAAAGGTATCGGGAAATGCGTCAAAAAAATGCGAGAGTACGGACCCGTTTTCTCGAAAAGTCCGACGAAAAACTACGTTTTTTCCGATTAAAATATACCCCGTAAAGGTACGTTTTTCGGAACGGTTTTCGCGGGCGAAATACAGCTTTGATCCCGCCGAATCTTAATCCGAAATCGGATATCGAAAAAAGTGACGAGAAGTCGGTCGAATTGCGAGGGGAAGCGAGACGAAGCTATTAAAATGAGAAATTAAATGTGCCGTGGACGCGAGAAGGCTCTAGGAAGACGTGTTTGGGGTTCGATGACTCAGGTGTTTCACAATGTTGCGAGCAGGTACACATAGGTATACAGCTATACTTTGCGAGCGAAGCGAGACTTTTATCAACTGAATAAATACGGATTTTTTCCTACACATAAACAGCAATACCTTGCGAGCGAAGCGAACAATATCCCCAAATAAACTTTTTTGTGGTTCCACGTACTTTTATACTTACTTACTTACTTCGTCGATCCTCTTCTACCTTGCGGTGTTGAGGTTTTTGCAAAGAGTAGACCATCCCTTCCTGTCCGCCGCCAGAGTCCTAGCATGACTCCATTGAACTCCCCTGGAACGCAGACTGTCCTGGATATTTTCTTCCCATCTGCGCCGCGGTCTGCCGATGGGTCTTCTGCCCGGGAAGCGAGCCTCCCAGGCCATACGTGGGTACCTATTATCCGGCATCCGCACCACGTGGCCAAACCAGCGGAGCTGCGCATTCTCTAATCTATTACACAAGGGATCCACTTGCAGGTTGCTCCGAATTGTTTGATTTCGCACCCTATCCCTTCTAGTTTTACCTTCCACCCTCCGAAGGTATCTCATTTCAGAGGCTTGAATTCTGCTAATGTGTCTGGTGGTTGTTGTCCATGATTCGGAACTGTAGGTGAGGGTAGGGACGTAGACCGACTTGTATACTGCAACTTTTGTCTTCTTTGACACCTCTCTCTTGCCTATGAAGCCCCTGCTCATTGCATGGTATAGGCGAGATGTTGCTGCGATTCTGGTGTTTATCTCTTGGTCCTGCGTCCCATCCTGGCTGATTGTAGCTCCCAGGTATTTGAAGCTTTCCACCTGATCCAAGGGCTCTCCTCTGAGGGTGATAACGTGTCTCTTGGGTTTACGAGAGATAACCATGGTTTTGGTTTTGGGGATGCTAATAACCATGTTCCGTTTGGTCATTTCATGGTTCCAAACATCCAGATTCCATTGAAGGGCGGCTGAGGTTTTTGCCAGCAGTGCCACATCGTCAGCAAAGGCAAGTTCGGAGATATTAACTTGCCTCATCCGCCAGTTTCCGATGGTGAACTTCTTGGTGTAGCCCTTGCACTCCTTGATCACGTCGTCACGTAGTTTTATAAGATTTAATTTGTTTATGAGAATTTCCAACAGAAAAAAACGTCTGCCAAGTTGGGTGGGCAGTATAACTTCCTCAAGCGAGTGAAGCGAGCAGCATCCCCTACAGAAGTTAAACCTACCCTTAGAGATCTACCGTTTGCGAGCAAAGCGAGCAACATTCCCTACATGCCACATTTTTCGAGCGAAGCGAGCAATTTAATGGGGGGTCCGGGGGGGCTTGCCCCCCGGCTGGACGTGGAGGCAGAGTGGCTAGTCATGATATGTATATATATATATAGGGTGATTCCCTCGCAGATGCAAAAAAAAAATTGAGTGAAACTGCACAAAAATTGGAGTAAAATGCCGCCAACTGCATATTTTTATCTCAATCCGTTCTCGAGATATGATTTTTTATAGGTTTTTTTTTTTTTCAGGAAAACCGTGTTTTTTTCCTTTCAAACTCGGATTTCTCCACTTTACTTCATTCAATTTTAACTTTTGACCACATTTTCGGAATCAGCATTACATTTACTAAAAGAATAGTGTACTTGGGTTCTTAAAAACTAATATTGTTTTGTAACCATAATGAAAAGTAACTCGTAAACGAGTTCCACTATCAGCTTTACAAGCAGATACCATGTTACATGGATATGTCTTCGATTGGGGATTTCATAACGGTCGTCCTCGAGAGTTGTAAACAAATCCTTTAACTTCGGACTGTAGGCGACGAAATGTAGGATAAAGAATTTATTTTATCATTCTTGGAGGCACAAAAAGCCTACTAGGTATAAATTAAAGTTATTTCTCCAATACAGACGCAATGAGTTGTTGTTAACAGTCGACTGTTGTCAAGAGGATCAAAATGTTTCCTATGGAGTGGAGTAAATGATGCTATTGCTTTAAGTTAAGAATATTGTAGCCGGCTTATTAAAATTGTTTATAGTCCAATCAACTTAGTTTAGGAATGTAGCCAGGTACGTAAGGAAGGGGAAATTGGTAGCTTAAGATGTAAACATTTATCACATAAATCAAGCGCTTTCCAACGAGTGGCGAACGATTTTTGTGCGATGAAAACTGCGGAAGTTCTATTCCCCTAGCAACGGCTGGGTTGTGCGTGAAAAACACTGAAATTGTGACATCAATTTTGCGTCACGGAAATTTTTGGTTGCTATGGAGTGGAGTAAATGATGCTATTGCTTTACGTTAAAAATATTGTAACCGGCATATTAAAATTGTTTATAGTCCAATGAACTTAGTTTAGGAATGTAGCCAGGTACGTAAGGAGGGGGAAATTGGTAGCTTGAGATGTGAACATTTATCACATAAATCAAGCGCTTTCCAACGAGCGGCGAACGATTTTTGTGCGATGAAAACTGCGGAAGTTCCATTCCCCTAGCAACGGCTGGGTTGTACGTGAAAAACACTGAAATTGTGACACATTTTTTGCGTCACGGAAATCTTTGGTTGACCCCCAGAGCAAAGACATATCCATGTCATTTCATTAAAATCCCCTTTTTAAACCCCCAACCCTGACCCCACAATCGAGGGTGAGAGGGTGGGGGAGTTAAATCGTTTCGAACGTCACTGAACGAACTGGGGATCTGAGTTTGGATCGATCTCAGTGGTGGTGATGTCTTTGATCCACTCTCACCTCTTGAGAATGAACCAAGAGATAAACCATACGACTCCAGGTGCGAAAGTAGGGGAGCGACGAAACTAAGTACCGGAAAAATTTGGGATTTCGTAACGGTTGTCCTCGAGAGTTGTAAACAAATCCTTTAACTTTAAGCAAATCCCTGGGCCGCATCCCGACTAACTCCAACAAAACAACGGTTTACTTATAGAAATGTTGAAAATAACTGTGGAGAGAAGCCACTACAATGAGTTGTTGTTAACAGTCGACTGTTGTCAAGAGGATGAAAATGTTTCCTATGGAGTGGAGTAAATGATGCTATTGCTTTACGTTAAGAATATTGTAACCGACTTATTAAAATTGTTTATAGTCCAATCAACTTAGTTTAGGAATGTAGCCAGGTACGTAAGGAGGGGAAAATTGGTAGCTTGAGATGTGAACATTTATCACATAAATCAAGCGCTTTCCAACGAGTGGCGAACAATTTCTTTTCGATGAAAACTGCGGAAGTTCCATTCCCCTAGCAACGGCTGGGTTGTACGTGAAAAACACTGAAATTGTGACACAAATTTTGCGTGACGGAAATTTTTGGTTGACCCCCCAGAGCAAAGACATATCCATGTCAAAAGTACCATCCAAAGACCCTCACATCAGCTCAAACATTGACGATTTTGAAAAAACGAATATTTCTGAAAATCTTTAAAACTTTACTACTCATCCAAAACGAATCCTGGAAACTGGAAAATCTCATGAAAACTGCTTCGTCTAATAATCTGTCCAACAGTTTAATCAAGTTTACTTTTATTTTGTTATTTAGTGGAGAAAATTATGTTTTAATGTTAAAAAATGTGGGTTTTTTAATGAAATAGTTGGTTTTCTCGAAAGATGACCCTCCATGAACCTACGAGTATGGGGTCGGTTTCTATGTATTTTTTCACGCTGTATCGAATTGTAACATTTGTAGACCTCTCCAACTCCGTTATAACCGAGTTTTACACTTAAAATCGCAAATGTTTAGTTTGTTTGTTACGATTAAATGTATGTGTGTTATGGGGTAAAACTAGTTAATGAAAGTGTGTGTGTATATATATATATATATATATATATATATATATATATATATATATATATCATTCCAGACGATAACTCTCCTTAGTATTGAGATGAAAATTCCGTTCTTGCGCCAAAAAACCAAGCTTTCTAAACGAACTGATGATTTTGTTAGCCATTTTTTATTGAGCACATTAAAATGGTCGAATTTTAAAGAATCTGCTCGAAAAATCGATAAAAATGGCTGAAAACAGCGAAATATTGCTCAAAGTTCATTAACTATGAAATAGAACATTAAAAAATGTATGTATGAAATTACGCAAAAAAAAATGTAATTGACATTCATGGAAATTTGTTTAAAAAATCGATAAAAACTGAAAAAAGCTGAAAATTCAAAACCACTTTTTGAGTAGCAAATTACTACTTAAAATAAGTTTTCGCCATAAAATGAATAAGTAATAATGTCCTTGCACTCATGAAGCTCGAATTTCAAAACAATTTAACATAATACGATAATTTACGAAAGTTCGCTCATACAATCAACCTGCATGACTGGAACTTTTTTCAATTAATCGCAACATAGCTTTACGCTTCATAAGGTTCCCAATTTTTTCCTGTGATATGAAACATAATTATGTATCTCTATTATTGGGTAACATAAATAATTCCATATCGAATCACCGAGATCAATGAATCTTCACGTAACTTAGTACATCGGTCGAAAGATATGTTGAAACACCCAATGTTCCGGAATTAAAAGTCGAAGAGCGTAATTTCAAAAATCCCTAATATCTCGTGAACTATTTCACGTATAGACTAAGTGACCACTAGTTTTAGAGGTAATAAGTTGCAAAATCTATTTTGAAAGTTACAGAAATAATTTTTCCAATTTTCCCCCCATATTATTTCAAAACAATTTCTCCAATTAGTTTTTAAAATCTAAAGGAGAAAAACTTTTTTCTTTACCCATTAATTGATTATCTAATATATCTGTTGAACATAGAAATTGTGATTTTACATTCAAAAAGGAAAACTCCAGTCGAATTGAACTGTTCGCATTTCATAGATAATTATGACTAAATTGATGCTAAAAATCATACATTTTACGATCTATAGTCCAACTTTTGATAGTTTATCAATATAATGTGCTCAAAAAATGCTGGCCAACGAACTCATCCTTTTGTTTGGCATGCTTGTTTTTCTGGCGCAAGAATGGAATTTTTATTTTATGACAATGAGAGTTATCGTATGGAAGAACCCTTCTCTTCTGATGTTTAAATGAGAAATATGTTATTAATTATACATTTAAAATACAGTTTCCAAGATAACACTGCTCAAGAAATTAGAGAAAAGAACTTGGTACAATTATAAAATTCATAGTTGGTTTCGAAGAGAGTCAAGTGTACTGTTAATGGAAACAATTTTTGTATTATACTTGACGATAAATTTCTTCTTGAGCGGTTAAAAAGAATAATTATTAAGGTGTTTTATGAAAGAATCTTGAAATGAACGAATTCGTCGTTTACCAATAAATGGAAACGCATTTCTTGATAAGAAGTGTGGGGAATTGAGTTGTTTGTAATGGAAAAGACCTGTGATTGGAACCCATGATATCACCCAAACAGTAAATGGACTGAGCCTCGAATCCGCTCACTGTAGCCTTTGTCAAAAGCCGGCAAAGCCACCACGGTCTCTATACAACAACTGGGGGAGGTCAGAAAGGTGGTGAACTTCCATTGTTGGCTGTGGATTAGATGATTTCCCCCGCTGATATTTCGATATTCAAGAAGATTGGGGACCCCTGAGAGGTGGAGGTCAATCAGAACTATTACACGGCCCGGTCGACCTCGGCACAATGAGGTGGGGCCATAAGCTCTATATCCAGGTCCTGCCACGCGATTTCGGGATGGGAGGCTTTGAGGGCTCAGTGCTCAGTGAAAGGAAAAAGCCCGTCCCATCCTATAATCGGCTTCCGAATGCTTCAGAATGCTCCAGCTTCAACCAAGCGATAGGTAGTCGTGGATCTACGTTTGCCAAACAGTACCTCCCGTAAGTTCGTTCGATTCAGGACAGTACACTGTTATACAACCGACATAGATTGAGGCACCATCATGGAAACCATACAGCTAATAACCAATCTCTCCAAGTAGGTGTGAAGACCTATTTCTAGGAATTTCGGTTCGCAATATCAAGTTCATTGTTAAATCACATTTCACGATAGCTACCTGTAAAATGTCAATTATAGAGACCTGCGTTGTATGGAAGCAGATTACAATCGTCACCATTGATAATAATTGACCAAACAAACTGCAAGTTATTACACAAAGTTAATCATTTCTCTATTAGATAATAATTGAAGGATCTGCGGATAAGTTTCCAACTCGTTTCTACAGTTTGAATAATGGTTCGATATTCAATAATGGATCGTTATTTAAATTACGTGAAAACGCTCGAACTGAAATTTCTTGATAACTACAAGAAGTGTTTTTTAAATACGAAATGATGAAAAAGTGAACTGGTTTTTGAAGCTATTACAGATTTTAAATAAGGATGCGAAGCGTAGAGGCAGATAAATGAACCCTGGTAAGCGGGATCACTCGGATAGCAGCTTTGCTTGTTACTTGTGTTTGTTTGTTTCTTCTTTGGCGATTAGGGAAATTTCTAAAAATAAATCGTCCTGATGCGTATTTGGAAAAGCTAAATGTTTGAAAAACATTACAGATAGAATAAATAGTCCTGCGATACGCCTTGGAAAAATCGTTGTGAATTGAGAAAAAACTGTAAAATCATGATATAAGTGCAGTACATAGTACAAACCTAATTACACTTATCAATAATATAACCAATCGACTGCGGAGTCGTAGTTGTTTACAACCAATATGTCATCGGTTCCCTATGGTTAAGATATGCCCATGCAGTCTAAACTATACATGACAATGCTACTAATAGTCAGCACTTTAGGGAAATATCAATATTGAACATGATTAATATGTTAGTGGGAAGATAACCTACTTTTCGGTTTATTGAACGCGTTGAAACTTCCTCTTGTTACTCCTTTGATCATTAAAAAATTTGTTCTCGATCAATCATTATTTGTTGACGCTGTTCCTAGAGTAAATTCGTCTCCTCTATGATTTATTGCAGATCAATGATCCGCTTGCTATGTTCTTTAGTATCTCAAGAATGAAATATTTCAGTTGCATTATGTGCACCTAACTAAACTCCTTGACTTTTCACTACATACCACTAACTATATGTTGGCGTTTCCTACTTCCTTACCTTCACGGAAATTAAGGGATTTAAAGAAGAATTCCTCGTAGTTATTTTAAAATCAAATCTGATTCCAACATTGTTCATTAGTGAAAATATACTTAGTCGGAGAATATATATACCTACTCAGAAAAGTAGGTACTTAGTAGGTGCTTAACGAGCTAAACAAAGGATTGGAGGAGCAAAAAGGCAACATACCTATTAACAGCAACTTTCTCCAACTGGGTTTGGTATTTTACTGTCTTGAACACAGGTTATAGACACAAATGCCTTGACTGTGGAATTGTATATAACCGATTTTGTGAATGATCAGAATGATTGAAGATTTAAGTTTTCATTTCAGAAACCTTCCTAGTTACCTATTGATCCGATAAAGTCATTATATCTTTAAGAGGAAGAAGATTCCACTTTAAGTAATTTGACATCAACCGTGTTTTCCTACGACGAATAGTTTTCCTTCTATGATTTTTCAAAGTTTCGTACACTAGTGACGACAAAGCACCCTTTGCATTCCAGTGTGACGTCACCAGTGCGAACTTTGAAAAATCATAGAAACGAAAAAAAAAAAAAAAACACTCAACGTAGGTTAGTGCGGGTGGTATCAAATTTATTTGGATGGAATCTACTTTCTTTTAAAAATATAAAATTAATACGCTCATTATCTATCCCGCCAATGGTAATTGAAAACGCGAATGCGGCGTAGTAATTTAATTAGGAATTTAAGTTTTCTCAGCGAACGGACGTAAAATCGAATCGGTTGAACAGCGGTACTGGCAATACGGCGCAAAAACACTGGTTGCCGTTCCCGCCTTTCCAGAACCGAATGAAAGTATACATTTGGCCGCGAAATTAATCCGGGAATATTTGAGTATATGCAAGAACAAACCAGATTTTTAGCTTCAAAGAGCCGAGTTCAGAACAGTGGTAAAAACCTAATAATTGGGTGCAATACCATACCCAGCCGGAAAACATGGAACTAGGCTCACCTTCGGATAAGATTACTGGTCCATTGATGTTAATGAATGAATAGAGCCTATAGTAAATTGATGTACAAAAATATTTCATAGATGTAGGTGCCAACCGAAACAAAATGAATGAAAAGAATTATTACCTACCTACGCTTCACAAGTCGATATTTATATATATATTAAATGTAGTTATATGTTTCAGAAATTTCAAATTTTATTATTTCACCAATTTTCTTTTTGTGGTTCCTTACGTCTACTTATGCAGTTATATATAGGCACTACAGATACTCGAATGAGTAATTAGCTACTTGCAGCGTTTTGGGATCTAAGAATCTTGGAACGCATAACAACAAGTATTTAAGGGAGGATAAACCATTCTTTCGAGGTCGATTTTTAAGGTTCATGATTGAAACTAATATTCCAAAAGCACTGAAACAGCGATGTTTAGGTAAGAATTTCTTTACTGACATGGGCGTATTTCAACATAATTATATCAATTGGATTAATTATTAATGGATCCTTCCATCCTTCACGAGGGTTTCAATTTGACACTGAGTATTAAATGAGGATATATCATTTCTATCCTCACTGAAAGCGTCGCCGAACTAAAACGTCTTTTTCAGTCCCAACGTGCTGCCATGAATTATTAATATTTCGGACGGTAACCCTAGTAGTTGACTTTCAAATTATGGAAAATTCTATGCAAATGTAAGCTAGATATAGTCACCCTCGTTGATTTCGAACTGAATGTTACACTCTTCATCCTATCTTGATATCGGAAGGTGATTTCAAACTCAACGTATTCTATTTAATTTGCAACGCAACGATTTTGGCAGTAGAATTCTTGTCTGATTGATTTCTAAATCGAACCTTCATAGCAAACCAAGAGTCTTCCTGAAAAAAAGGATGGTGAAAAAACGTTTATTATTGATACCATTATTCCAAAAATTTTCTACATTTTTTTAGGATTCATTTGATACCTAAATGTAGCAGGTATGGTGCAGCGATCGTTCGAATACGCGATCAAAGTAGCGCATATTCCATTCATAAATTACATCACTATATGTCAAAGGAAGATCTACATTTTGATCAAATCTTTAATTTATTGTTATTCAGCCACTCCTCGGTGTTATATATTTTTTATTTAAATCTGTTACTCTAGACAGCCAATCATCAATGTTTTTTTCTGTTGAAAAGTACTCGTAAAATTATTAAATTATTAAAATTATAAATTAAAAAATTATTATTAAAAGTATTAAACGTATAATTTGACAAGAAAAGAGCCCGATTTCGTGATCTATCAGCACTACATACAAGAATCCTTGTTTTGGGCCAAATATGGTCAATTAAATTTTCTGGTCAGGTACTAGAAGCCATTCGCTGCGAAATAAGTAAATGGGAAATTTTTTAACTGATCGGATTATTGCCTGGGTCTCCCGGTTGATTCACGGAAATGTCTTTTACATCCCAATAATGCCTTGCTAGTGATGCCTACGGGCTGCTTCACTCTCCTCTGTAACAGCCAAGGACACCAGCTACCCTAACTCATGAAGTATCTACAGTTAATCTAATAGGTAATATTAGATCGTGAATTCACTAAGAACCTATTTTCTCTATTTCTCTCTTGGCATTCTGAGTCCCGATTCCATGGTACCCATTTTTTTAATAATTTGTAAAGAGAATGTAATATGCTAGCCAAAATACGTAAAAATTTCGAGAGGAAAGCTGGGTATCCCAAAAAGGCTTGAAGGTGATCTGCAACTTTCAGAAATATAACCAACAGTGGACTAGTTTTTCCACTGGAGTAACTTTTCATCGACAGGCAAAACGCGGGCAAAGCAACAGTAGTAAACTAACCAAGAGTATATTTAGTTTCAGGCATTACCGCCAGAACCGTCATGGTTCAACTCCTTCGGGAGCAAAATGAATACAAATGTCTTCATTTGTTTCACTTCAACATTATAGACCACAAAACTCATGGATTAAATTTATATTCAATAAATGAATAATTACTAATATAAATCAATGAATTACAGAGTGATATAGGACGAGGAAACACCAAATCTCAGCGTAAATACATTTCACTCATCTTGTAAATCCTATGACCAGCTATGGAGATTGTGAGAAAGTTTACTAGACTGGATTAGATAACTGCCTTACAGAACACCTAGAGGTTTCTCCTAGGCAAAGATGGCGGTGTATCTCCACTATGTAATAGTTTTTCCATCAAAATAAAGTTACAGAACCCCCCCCCCCCCCTCCCCCGCACGGGTTGGTTCGGGTGCATCGAACACTGCACCTACTTTTTCATTAGTCGTGTGAAGACCTTCAGCGTTGTTCCTTAATCCCAGGTACATATACTAACAAATTTCGTTCCCCATTCCACATATTGACTCTATTAATGTTAAACCTGAGCTCTGTTATATTGTTAATATCTGCTCTATTTTAATCACTGAATCATCTCATTCTCTACCTTCTAGTTGTATAACACCGAGAGGGACACCTGTACTTTCAATACCCTCAATTAATGCCTCGGTTTTTTATTTATTTAGAGGGAGCAGGAGGGACTCTGAAAGGTATCCTTCTATTTTTCAGCAGCCTTAAGAGTGTACTGCGAGTCTCAAATTCGTGCGCATGTTAATCCAACTCAAGCTGTTGATATGCACTAGAAAACCAAAAAATCCTAGTAGATACCACTTGAAATAAATGTTCTGCGATTGGCAATGGGTGCTGGTCTACCTCAAACTATGGGTTAGGCGTGGCAATAATATTTCCACGACTCCCCCCCCCCCCCTTTTTTTTTTTTTGAAATTGAAATAATTAAGGTCCCCCCTTCGCTGTATTCATCAACTCTTTCCTAAATCCCTAGACTATTAAACGCAGTAATTTTTCACCGAGGTCAAAAAAATATGGGTGTAGCTCACTCTTCTAGAGTCAATCGGGCTTTCGGCTTGATAAATTCCCCTGATTTTGACGAAAAAGCATTCGGAAATTTATTTTTCCGTTTTGCTGATAAATTATCCTGCAAAATCCTCAAATTTTCCGCATAATATCTGCATTCTGCTTAAGTTCCGCATAATTTCTCCAATGTATTACTGGTTGTGATTCACTCCCATGTTGATGTTCTTTATTCCTGTCAATGTTTCAACTCTCAGGGAGGGCAAAACTGATGAACGCACAACAATCAGCGTGGTTTCATTCGGTTCTTTTGGCGGATAACTATCGATGAGACCCGAAAAACCAGATCCCGATTTTTCAATATTTCACACAATAATAACTACAGTTAGGGGTTGATAAAAACTGATGCCGATGTATTGGACATTCCCGGCCGATGAATATTTTTTAGCCAAACTCCATGAAGTTTGAACCAGTAGTTTTGGAGAAAAGATTTGGACGGAGGACGGACGGTTTCTTTTTCTTTTTTTTCAATTGTCGGATTCCATATACGGTTAAAAAAAAATTTTTATGGTCGTTTACAAACGTTCATTATTAAAAATATTAAACCAAAGAACGATGGGATACATGAGAGGTCCACCGGGCTACCTCACCATACTACCAGAAGGCTAGAACCAGGGGAGTGAGTACTATTTACAGGCCGTAATACCAGCTCGACCGTTGAAAAATCAAGGCACTGGAAATCGTTGAAACGTATTTATACCTACTCACCCTTTAAGTTAAGATACCTTCAACTTGACCCCCCCCCCTTCCCCTTCTCACCTTCCCTCCCTCTTAATTTTGTAACGTGAAGGTCTAAAAAAAATTTTGTAAATATTGTAAATAAAGTTTATGTACGAACCTCCACATAATATCCTTAGTTGGATCGAATCATGACGCTTCCGAACCTTCCAACCTGAGTGATAAATGGTATTCACCAAAATGGTATTTAGATCTCGTAAATGTCGATATCATTAGTTTTGTTGAAATTGACATTTTTAGAGAAAAAAAAAATGTTTCTCGAATACAGAGGTTCATGAAATAAAATAATGCTCTTCACATAGCTTATGAAGTAGAAACATCCAGTTACATAATAAATAACCAACGATATCATATTGTTCTGAAACAGCTCCGAGCACCTGGTGCAGTGATTTCGTTATAGCCGGGCGTATCGTGTTACAGCAGCCGGGCAGTAGATTATGTATTTTGATGGGTTGGCTCATAGGCAAATGGCCGTGCCACTCAAACTTGATGTACGGCCGATGAGAAATTTATCTTGATCTCCTAGTGGTGCCCCAGTGAATGTTCTCAACTATTCATCATTTCCCCCAACCAGGCGACAGGTGCGCCCTGTTAGGATCACTCCGAGCCCCGGCGCATCATCTCACTATAGATATACTTCCAATGTAGATATCCACTCTCAGCTACGAGTATGGAAGATGAGAATGAAGGGAAAAGATATGTAAGTGTGAATTACCGACAGGAAAGAAAATGTGAAGAACTAGCGTCATATGCCAACAGAATACTCGTGTTCTGACCTCGGACGCTGGGAATCTTCCTACACCAGTAGCGATGCAGACCAGTGTCCTTACGTCTAGCTACCTAGTGAATAATGAATAGTGAATAGTGAAATGCTTGAATAAAATGAATCCACCTTGAAATAACCTGGAGAAGGTGGTTTAGGGTTGGTATCCAACGGGAAGGTCCGTTATTCAGTTTTCAAATGGTATTTCAATAAAAAGAGGAGACCCCCACACGAGGTCTCAATATATTGACCACCAGTGAAGTTAAGGGCCCCAAAAAACGCCGGACAGATGCCCTACTCAGTAAATCCATGGCACATGTCCCACACCACATCCTGCACCATGACACCTCGGTGTTTCCTCCACTTCTCTCTTTAGCTCGGATAGGTATTGCTTACCGCAAATCATTTCTATCACACTTTTTAAATAATAAACTCCTTTCAAAAGCAGTGGGGGAAAACCATTAAACAGAAAACTTAATTGAAAGAGTTGGGAGCACACTCAGATTCGCCCGATGCCGACCCGTGGGATCAAGAAAGCTGAAGGAGTAGGAGGAAGAGAGTAATAAAGTGATAGGTAAATTAGAGTTAAGTGTAGGTTCCCCTATAAAATTTTCACCAGTTTAAGTAAGAACCCCTTTAATGTAGGTGTTAGTAACTCGAAGCACACCCGCTGAGATGCCCAGCGAGTAACTCCATGGCACTTTTACCACACCACACCCTGCGCGATGACACGCTAGTGCCCATGGCCGTGACACACAGACACACACACACGAATTACTAATATCTTTATTCAACAAAATTTGTACTATATATTTAGCCCCATGGCAAAGAGTCGCGCGGGGCTTTCCGTGCATGTGTTGAAAAGTAAGTAGGTAAGTAAATACTTACATACAGATCAATAATAATAAGGTAATTACTTCTATCACCAATGAAAGTCTTTAAATGACTATTAAGTGACTATTAAATTCTTCCTCCAAAACACAATTAAAGTTCTCTTCTTGAGATCTTCTTAAGATATCTTCTTAAGATATTACTTAAATGTACCATATATTCACAAATGACATATTCCTCTTCAAAATTGCACTTCATAATTTCCAGCTGTAATTTTTGCCCTAATACTTAACAGGAGTAGGGTATTCCCTTGTATCATTAATTCTTCACCTATGAGAGACCCCGACACGCAGTGTAGGCAAGCTATGTTCCACAATTACACAATAGCCTTCCAGCAAGAATATTAATTTGTTCAAACAACCTCATTATCTAAACGTTATGTTTTGTTTTTATTTTCCGTCAAGAAATCGGATCCTTCGGGTCCGTAAATACAAGGAATCAATTGGTTGCACACCGCGGGGATCATATATATATGATGACTGTCTTCGGTTGTGATCAAACCTGTATGCAGGTTGCCCAACCACTAGAATCGTCCTCTTTGCGTTTGTACAGCCTCTCGTTTCACATCTACCGGTATGCTCCTGGAATACCGCATAGGTACATGAAAGCAGTATATTAAAATAGTTGTTGGAATGGTAATATTCCCAGGTCCGAGCATCCTATACATTCAGAATCCTGGCAACAGATCGAAACGCGCTCGCTCAATATCGATTCAGTTGTTTCGTGGTATGCCCCACCGAATCGCAGCGAAATCCATACCTAACTCGGGCCTGAAAGTTGGCCAGATAAATCGTTGTTTTTAGTTCGTGGGAAGTAACGAAGTCACTCAATAATCAGAGGCTGAAATTGACCCTATTGAGTTGAGTTGTCACACACACACACACACACCTTTTTTTTTTTTTTTTTTTTTTTTTTTTTACAAAACTCCCCTCAAAGGCGGAGGGGGCACACCATTAAATTGTAAAATAAACAAATAAAATTAAAAAGTGGGGAGGACGCCCAGGTTTACCCGACGCCGGCTCTAGGGATATGGGAGGTTTCAGGACGAGGAGGAAGAATGGGATGAAAGGAAGTGCCCCTATAAAACGACCACCAGTTCAAGTAAGAACCCCTCAGTACGCGGGTGGTGATACCACGGAGTACTCCCGCCGAGATGCCCAACTCGAGTAACTCCGTGGCGCTTTTCCCGCACTACACCCCGCGCCATGACACGGTCGCAGCCATGACCTTGATTTTATTGGTCGCCACTCATTTTAGCTCGGAAATCGCTTGCCGTAGGTCATTTCTCTCATAGTTATTTATATTAGCCCTCCAGGTCTACTCCATCTCCATGCTGCCACTGACAAACTGGACATCCAGGATAATGGCAGCCCCATGGGGCTTGATGGCAACGGTATCTGGCTTCTTGCCCCGGTCACTCGGCATATGATATAGTCTCTCTCTTTCAACATCCCAACCGCTAGATGACAAAGCGCCTGCTATCTGCTTGGCGACCGCATCGTGACGGAGTATGCGGCCACCGTGAGTACGAGGACACTGCTGCACCACATGATAGAGATTCTCATTTTTACCCCGACAGGCACGGCAAAGGGTGTCTACTGTCCCACGACTACTCCGTGAACACCTCACCGAGGTGGCTAGTGTAGCCACTCGGACGGCATGAAAATGGCGATAGTCGCGGGCCCCAATGCCCTCTGAAGCCCATTCCACCCACTGGGAAGAAATGGGGGATTCAGAGCACTGTCGGAGTTCTTTACCATCTACTGAATCATGTAGTGCAGCAGCGAACTCAGCAGATGAGCTGGGTTTTGGAGCAGTTGGTGTTGCTCGGTCGCACCACAACAACTGCTGCCTGACGAAGTCCAGGTCAGCAGCAGTGCGGGCGACCTCCCAGCTCGAGCCCCTAAGGGCAAGCAGGCGCTGGCGGCGTAAAGATGGGATGCTGGCCGACACACACACACACACACACACACACACACACACACACACCACACACACACACACACACACACACACACACACGTATATATATATATATATATATATATATATATAAATATATATTGCAACATTTTGGCACCCATACAACATTGAAGTTAGGAGGCACCCTCCTTATCCGCTGGTGTATATATGTATTTTATGGTGTATATTGCTTCAAATGACCTCTAAAAACAGCAAGGTATACTTTTTATTTCATTTCAATGGTTATTTACTGAATCCCATAATGCTATACTTGTGGCACCATTCTTGAGAATTTCAAGTCCACCGTCTATGTGGCAACCATACAATATTGAAGTAATGTGGCACCCTCATTATTCCCTGGTGTATATGTATATAAATAAATATTCTAACATTGTGGCACCCATACAATATTGAAGTTAGGAGGCACCCTCATTATTCCCTGGTGTATATATTTATTTTATGGTGTTTATTGATTCGAATAACATTTAAAAACAGCAAGGATATTTTTATTTCATTTTAATGGTTATTTACTGAATCCCACAATGCTATACCTGTGGCAATCTTCCAGAAAATTTCATATCACTATATATATGTGCCAACCGAGATATACAATTACAAATCACGGACTAAGTGGCGACCACTTTGATATCTGCGACGTTGCCAAACCACCTTCAGAACAGCAGACAAATCAACCATTTTATAATAGCGGACAAACAAGAGCGAACCAAGAATTTCACAACTTCCATTGGTCTTCCTGGGTTCTGTTGAGGTAAACAAACTATGGTCAAAGATCCAGAGACTGAGCTTTAGGGAAGGAGAATGTTTAAATCTCGTAGACTTTTAGTTTTGCCAGCAGATTAGGTACCTAGATAATTTAATTTTGTAATTCTATATCTTCTTTTGTTAGTGCAGGTACTAAACACGCTGAATGTGGATATTGAAAAAACCACAACCAGCAAGCAAATTTTTTAATAAGCTTTGAAAAGGCGTAGGTATTAAATGTGCTCCAATTTTCTCAACAAAATGTGAATTATTTTTCCCACAGAAATCGTTTTGGGTTCTATGAAACCTGGATAAAAATTTCTTTTCGTGGAGCTACAGCCAGTAAGTGAAGGGTCTTTTTATACCTTCCACAGTTACGGCCAGATATAAGCAACTTTCGTCGTTAAGAATGTTTAAATCTCGTAGACTTTTAGTTTTGCCAGCAGATTAGGTACCTAGATAATTTAATTTTGTAATTCAATATCTTCTTTTGTTAGTGCAGGTACTAAACACGCTGAATGTGGATACTGAAAAAACCACAACCAGCAAGCAAAATTTTTAATAAGCTTTGAAAAGGCATTAAAGGTATTAAATGTGCTCCAATTCTCTCAACAAAAGGTGAATTATTTTGCCCACAGAAATCGTTTTGGGTTCTATGAAACCTGGATAAAAATTTCTTTTTGTGGAGCTACAGCCAGTAAGCGAAGGGTCTTTTTATACCTTCCACAGTTACGGCCAGATATAAGCAACTTTCGTTGTTAAGAATGGCCCAGAACACCACGGAGATCACTCCGGAGGATTGACCAGTGCAGATTGTGTTTTCGAGTCGAAATGGGGGGGTATGTATCCCCTGATGATTTATACAAGAATTTCTCGTTTAAGAGTATAGGATAAGTGAAACAGTCGCGAAAGTCGTGAAGCAGTTGGGTGGGGGGGGGGGGGGGGGGGGGGGATAACGGAATAGCACCTGAGTACAATACTATGTAATCAATGTTATTTCTTGGTGTCATTCACCATAATAATTATCACTTATCAACTCCCTACCTATCTAATAAACCGTCTTTATGCGTTTTTCAGAAAAACATTATCTCGTTTAAGAGAATCGTTATTTTTTACGCGGAACCATCGTTGTATCACCATATAGTACATTGGTGCACAACTAAGTGCCGTCCTTCTCACCGGAGAGAAAGAGTTCATCCCCATCATTATGGCTCCAGATGTTTTCCATGGATCTCACAGGCATGTTTTTTACCTTGGTAATATGAAAATTCCTCTTAAACGATGGAAATGGTAGCGCAACTACGAGGTTCTACCTCGGCCAAAAATCTCTTACCCCAGCCCATCATTACGCTTGCAATTTGTGTGTATTGCACAAAAGGTGAGAAGAAACATTCTCCTCCGTAACTTCAAGATGTCTAAAGAAATGGAAGTTTTAGTGGACAAAATCCTAACTTTTCAATTTGGAGTACACGACCTCATAACGAAAATGAAATAGTATATTTGTGGGTAGTTCTTGGTTGCTTAAGAACTAGTAGGTAACACTTAACCAGATATACGAAAGAAAATTGTCTATACGTTTCGAGACAATCGTTTGAAATTCCAAAAACACGTTCTGACATTGTAAAAAAAATATTTCAGTTCCACCTTTGCCGAATTCCCATCAATACAATCGTCCGTAGAACGTGATCAGCAATTTCTAACCCACAGGGGCTCCTAGAAAATCATCAAATCTATGAAAAAAACTGGAAGACACAAATAAAATAAAATGAGCAGTTCTAAAATTCCAATTCTTATCCGACCTTAAATATCCATGCCCCTTTTGTAAGAAGCCCTATGGAGCGAGAAAATGTCCCAGTTTCAAGGTATCAAGGTCATGATTAACGTAGTCAAGTGACCCTTTTGTATGGTTAATGTAAAAGCCGTCTACCGGCTGCCCACAAACTCGAAAACTGTCCTTCACTGACCGTTTGCATGTATTGTAAACAGTTCCGCAACTTCCACCTTCAATATCATCCTGGACAAAAAAATGGAGATCGGCGTTTTTGACTTCGCTATCAGGGTTCAAGTTGATAACTGACACACCGTTTCGATCCGAATTTAAATCTGCATAACCATCGGAAGCAAAACTCATGGATCCCTCCAATTTCCCGTCTGGTTTGGATGCTAAGGACCAACCTCGATCCGGAGCATCTCCAACCTCATCTGCCCGTAATGCCAACATCTCCGGATGCAAAATCAGGCTCGACAAAGTTCATATATCTACTAAATTCTACGACGCACGATGTTATCTCCTTCAGCTAGATGACCGTGATCGCCCGAGGACAGGGGATATCAAAAGGAGGGACATCAAAGTACTTTTGAGACATTAAAAAACTTAAAGAAGAGCATAGAGTTCTATGCTTGGTGTACTGTGGTCGAATGTGAATTACAAACTCATAGGAATTATTTTGGCTGTTTTGCTTTCAAGCATTAAACAGGTATTTCTTATGCCTACTGCAACATCCGCGTCACCTTCCACTTCCACCCTTATCAACTTCTTCACAACTGCGTGTAAATGCGGATGAGGACATGCACAACTAAAGGGAGGAGGCATCTACCGAGCATTTTGCTGGTTCGGGTGTTATCTTGCTGTCGATGCACCGGCCTAATTTTCCCCTTCGACACCGCCTCATCTTTTAATTCAGCCAATGTACAAGATATAGGTGCTAACCGTCAATGCCACTAGGAGCTCGGCTGAAAAGGGGAAACTGATGTATAGAAACGGACCAATTATTGAATTTGTTAGTATTCAATTGAGTTTGTATAAGATATGCACGTCTACTAGTCCAAAACCGATGGCGACAAGAAAAACAGATCTCAATTTGCGAAAATATGGCTTACAGCTAGAGGAGGAACCATATCGGCCCTTAACACTTTCATCCATGGCCAACTGAACCATGGTCGTCTGCTATCTCAAGGTGGATGGGTGTTACATGCAGATGTGGTTGAAATATAAGAGTTTGAGCGCGCAGAAACGACTGTTTTGTTGATCGCTGAAACTGTGGCCCATCATACCAGGATATTGATAGGTTACGTGAATTCAAGTCTGCTACCTTAGTATCTCTAGGTCTTTGCTACGGACGCAGTCCAAAAACACAAATTTTGGGTCAGCAATCGACTTATTGGTAAATAAATGAAATATGAGTCAGATGTACATGTAGATGTACTGTAGTTATGCAAATCTGCCACTCGAATATCGCCGGTTCGCCAATGTAGACGTCGTTCAAAAACACTGATTTGGATTGGGGTCAAAAAGAAACTCGTAGGTATACATATTACTCAAACTACGGCCAATATTAATTGGTTCAATAGGTAACTTAGAAATACACGTCTGCCATCGAAGCGTCACTGGCTTACTGGTGAAGATGAAGTCAAAACACTGTAAATCCTTGACACAAAGGTTTATTATTTTCCATTACAGATAACAAACCTGAGGCAGAATCCGTTGGTATCCCCCGGTCAAATACTGTGAATCTGATTGCGTACTATTAGAATGATATAATCAGTCGTTATTGTACTATATCTGATCTGATTTATATTTTGATTTGATTTTTAGCGCATTTTCTTTTAAGAAAGAAAAAATGAGCTATTGTGTTCACTTTGTTCGCTGATGCTGTATGTATGTCCTCTTAAAATCGTTTTAAATGCCACTTCCCGACGTCCGATTTTGATGAAACTTGGTATGGGTGTAATCTGTAACATTGTGGAAATGAAGATGTGCCAGGGGTTGATGACGACTAAGAGGTCATTGATCAGCTGATTGAGCTCCAAAGCCATTTTGTCTCTAATTCAACACAGGAAACGTCTACTATTTCACGCGGATCTCCTTACAAGAAAATACGCCATCATGTGTCTCATTTTGTGAGCACTGATCTACTTGTTTATTATTTTTTAATAACACTATCCCCCTCCCCCAAAAAATCAAGGTCATGCCCTCACGACACAGGTACTGGTCCTGGGGGTTAGTATTACACGTCTCCTTCTCAAAAAATAGACGTCTATGTGAAAAACGGGCTCCGGATTCGGGTTCAGTACCTTCAAAAACCCAGAGTACCAGCTTCGCCTTCAATTTTTTTTTTTTTTTTTTTTTTTTTTTTTTTTTTTTTTTTTTGCAGTGTAATAATTTAAATAATTTATAGTATTGACATGGGTTTCCACAACTTCACTGCTCTCCAGTCTGTGTGTCTTATCAAATGAAAGTCGTAGGACATCTAATTCTATATCTGAATTTTATGTCACATGTCATTTTATTTCATTTTCATGTAATACATGTAATGAATTTCATCTCATATAATACATGTCATTCTATGACGGAAAATTCAAAATTGTCACTAGACCGCTCCTTCTCTAACACGTGATAGTTTTCTAAGGAAATTATTATTTCGTAAAATTATATTTAGGTAATTCACTAATAATAAAATTAGCGAGACTAATTGAATTCTGTATTATAAGGATATTATAATTAAATTGCGTTTAAGATTGAGTAGTCATGCCAAAATTAACCTTATTTAGACGAACCACCTCAGGTGTACGACGGGAGTCGTGTGTGGACAATTTGTATTTTTTGTCATAAATGCGCTAAAAATAAATTAAATTTCCTATGTTTGGTACCCATTAGTTACAAAGTTAGACTATTTACGACTTTCATCTAATGTTTTTCAATTGGTGTGACAGTTTCTGAGACTAAAGCTCTTAAAAAATCCAAGTGAAACATTTCACCAAAATTGAAAAAAGTGCCGTTTTTTACAAGCGGTTGCATGATTACTCATATTTCAAATTTTAATAGGTTATTCTACGTTGAATTTAACTGCCGTGAATATTAGTAATAGATGTTTCCTTGCTAACTAGCTTAGTTTTGGCGTAAGATCAAAAATATAGAAAACAGTTCGAAAGTTGCGATGTTTTTTCGCAATAGCTTATGTCGCCCAAGTAACTGGAATAAGCACACTTGGGTTTTTACTATACATGTTGACTCTAAAACTACGAAAATCGAAACAATCCGACCTTATGTTGAATGTCGCATTTGGATTTATTATTTTCAATAATGAACCTTTGTATTTTGAAGATAAATCAACTTTTTTTCTCCTCTATTTACTAGACAATTTACTAGTAATGTGACATTTTCGGTTTTTTAAACATTATTATTACCTATACAATCATTTATTTATTTATAATTTTCATCACCATTTATCACATTCATTTGAAATTCCCAAATCTCGAGAAAAATAGGCAAGGAGACTAATAATTCCATACCACTTGACGATGAGAAACAAAAGAAATTGAATCTCAACTCAAACTCAAATATTCATAAGGCATTCATAAGACTTCAGATGTATAGATCCTGTAAAGTTAAGTTGGATCACATCCATCGAACTATAGGTATATCGAGGTATGTCGAATTATAGGTAGGTATCAACACATAATTGAAGAAATAGTAAGAGCAGCTATGATCAAGTAGGCACTGCACCTACATACCGACATTTCTTAAAGTATTGTTATACATTTTAGTAACATTTTAAAATTTTATTTATATTATTCTTTTCCCCAAAATTTTAGAATTGAAACATTATTTGGAGCACTGACACAGTACAAAGCATGAAACGTCACTTGTCCGATAAGTGCAATCGACCGTTCCATCACACATTCCTTTGCACAAACAAGACGGTATGGAGTCTTTGGGCATTGCTGATTTCGTCACGAAACGAGGTGATAAGTTGCCGTTTTTGATTTACTATTTATTCAAAAGCGGCAGGATCCAATTTTGAGTGTAGTCCCAACTGCCAACACAAAAACTTGTTATTTTTAATACATCACTTTTCATTAATTTCTCTTCTCATGTTCACAGAATAGCTTTTGTTTTTGACTGGTACGATGAATTGTCCATAAAATATTTTGAGTTCAAATTATGATCGAAAGGCTACGAAAGTAAATAAGTAAAAATAGTAAACCCACGTAGAAAATCCCTAAAATCATTAGTTCATTTCTATATACTTAGCGAGTGAACAGAACTTGACCCGGTGAATCGTGACAGTTAGTACCTACTCGGAAACCAGGGACAAAGTGAAAAGTCACGGATCCAGGGGTCTATCGTTAAATATCAAAACCACGAGTGATTGGCTGCTACATCGTTACTGAAAGCTTATGCCGCACAGCTCACAGCGGTCAGGAACTTGACAAAAGTTCGGCTGCGATGCCGACGAAAACCCATGGTGAATAACGATAAGAACTTCGCCTAAGAACCAACCACGGTATATGTGACGCCTATTTGTTCAAAATCGGACAACGGGAATCCCCACAATGTGGAAAATGTGGTCATCCAGATGGAACTCTACGTCACCTGATAATGGATTGTCCAGACCATGAACGGGAGAGACACCTTTTTTTAAATATTTTAGCCACGAAAACAAATGTAAATTTGGAATTTTTATCCATTTTATCATCAAGGAATATCATAATTTATAAAGAACTTTTTATATTTATGTTAAATTGTAGTATTAATATATGAAAGAAAATTGTTTTACTTACTACAAGCCTTGAATTGTAAATAAAAATATGTATGGCTGTATACAGAACGTAATGCCAAATATATAAAATTAAAAAAAAAAAGTACCAGAAAACCAAAAATTCAAACCCCAAAATCAAAGCGGTGCATCTCCAAAAACGGCGCATGAATTGAGAATGTATCGGTTACAACATTTTTTGACGTTCGATTATGACCCAAGCACAACGATAGGGTGGTTCAAAAAAAAAAAAAAAAAAAAAAAAAAAAAAAGTTCTGGGATTTCTTGTCCCCATTGTTTTTTTTTTTTTTTGTTTTTTTTGCTTCCTCGGTATGTCAGGATGACACTCCTAAATTTTTAACAAGAAATATTAATCCTAATCACTTTACCTGGGTCGATTTTGGCCAGTTATCGACCGCTATCGTAAATCAACCTCTAAATTGGTGGCGAGGTGATGATTTGAAGGACGGATTTCAATTTTTTTTTTTTAGGTCAATTTATGGATTTTCGCATGCGCTGAACACGATGAACTTATTTATTTTACGCTCCGTCCACTAGTTATCCGGTAAACTGGCAGAGGGCGCTGCTTGAAGATGAGTAAAAATCGAAAATTTCACCGAAAATACTGTCCCCTGGTTAAGAATTGTACTAGAAACATGCTATTATGGTCGGACAATATGCTTTGGCATGTTCTGAACATGATTCCGTTTTTTACTATACTTTTCCGCCGATGATTGCTTCGTTTATCGGCCATAAATCTCAAATTAATAGTAGGGTAATAGACAAATTCACCCTAATTTCACCGGAAATTATGTCGCGTTGATAATTTAAGGTTCTGAAATACCTTGTGCCGATAAAATTTGGTATTTTTCAGGATACTCGGTACAAAGCCGTTGGTAATTTGGCAAGGATTTGAACCGGCATTGTACTTATTCGCTTAACGACCCGATACCATTGTACAAGCTTTTACACGTGACCGATACCGCTGACAATAGGTAACCCTACGCTCAAACGATCCAATCACAGTTCAGACAATGCAAAACTTCGAATTTGACACCGGAAAACCGATGGAACTAAGGAATTTTACAGAAAAATTGGAATTTTTTAAACTATTTTCTCCATTTTGCCGCTATAATTGGCAAATAAGTACAATGCCGGTTCAAGTCCTTGCCAAATTACCAACGGCTTTGTACCGAGTATCCTGGAAAATACCAAATTTTATCGGCGCAAGGTATTTCAGAACCTTAAATTATCAACGCGACATAATTTCCGGTGAAATTAGGGTGAATTTGTCTATGACCCTACTATTAATTTGAGATTTATGGCCGATAAACGAAGCAATCATCGGCGGAAAAGTATAGTAAAAAACGGAATCATGTTCAGAACATGCCAAAGCATATTATCCGACCATCTTACCATGTTTCTAGAACAATTCTTAACCAGGCGACAGCATTTTCGGTGAAATTTTCGGTTTTTACTTATCTTCAAGCAGCGCTCTGGGGACAAGAAATCCCAAAACTTTTTTTTTTTTTTTTTTTGAACCACCCTATCGTTGTGCTTGGGTCATAATCGAACGTCAAAAAATGTTGTAACCGAAACATTCTCAATTCATGCGCAGTTTTTGGAGATGCACCGCTTTGATTTTAGGGTTTGAATTTTTGGTTTTCTGGTACTTCAGTATCGTTTTTCACCATGGGTTTTCGTCGGCATCGCAGCCGAACTTTTGTCTAGTTCCTGACCGCTGTGAGCTACAGCGGTTTTCCCTGCCCTTCATGCTTTCACAGGGTGTGTGTGACACCACAAGCAAAATTTTGACTAAAATATCTGAGGTGATTACCTTAAAACACTATAAACCAATAGACGCCTAGCCTCACTTGGAGTTGGAAGACAAATTACAGAAACTCGGCTAAAAAATCTTGAGCATTTGTACTTAACGTTGATTAAAAAAAAAAAAAAGAGAGAGAGAGAGAGAACAGCGCAGATGAGGCTAGATTCAATTGGCTGACGAACTCTCTCAGTATAATTGTAAACTTTTCCTGTGTACCTTGCACTTTAGATGCTTCATTGTTTGAGGTAATTATTACTTACATATTTTTGGTTGAGTGCTTTCGATTGTCAACTCTCAAAACTGGATCCTGCCTTGAGTAAATATGAAATCCAAAAAGGCAATTTATCACCACACCACTTTGTTTATGCAAAGGAATGTGTGGAACGTTCTCTTACTCTTGTCGAAAAAGTTACTTTTCATGCGTTTTTCAGCGTCAGTTCTCCGGAGAATGTTTCAATTCTTAAATTTTATTAAAAAGAATCATTTAAATAAAATTTAAAATGTAATTAAAATGTAGAACAATGCTTTACTACATAGTGGCACGTAGACGGTACCTATGCAGTGCCTACTTGAATATTTACAAGCATGTTCTTATTATTTGATCAATTATGTTATGTTGATACCTACCAATGCATGTGGTCGAACTTTCCTATAGGTACTCAGTGAATCCGCATTTTCGGCTAATTGTTCGTCTTGTAAATTTGGATCGGAAAGCGGGGGTCAAACCTGCTTCCTTCGTCAATAACTATTTCATAGCAATTTTCACAGATAAACGCAGTTATATCATTGTCATCAATAAAAGATTTGGTTGATTTGCTACATGCTTTGTGGATACTGGTTCCGCAATTTATCATTTAATAATGATTAACAGGACGTTTCCATTTTTTCCTACCGTTACGTTACGGCGAAAATATTGATTTTCACGTACAACCAATGCGTTAGTAGGGAAGTGAAACTACCTTAGTTTTCATAGCAGGAAAATCGTTAGCCACTTTTTGGAATGCTCTCATTTTATCACAGCATCTCATGATCCCTTAGCCTCTGTAGTGTCAATGAAAGCTGATTTATCACGGTAAATTATAAACTAATATTGTTCAGTAACCACATTGAACTAATAATGTGTAAAATTAATCATTATTAAATTATGTGACTGTAGAACCGTAAGTCTATCGTTCGGTTTTTTTTTTTTTTTTTTTTTTTTTTTTTTTTAATACATGGTTTAATGTCGTTCTTACGTCTTCCTTCTGTTATTTTCTGACAAAAAAGAGTAGGCACTGATCAAGAGTTACATTTCCAAGTTGATCCCTAGGGGGTATTATCACATTAAATCTCAATTTCGGAGAAAATAAATTATCGTAGTTCATAAAAACTATATCCACGATGACCAAACTGTTTTGCAAAAGAAAACCCGTACATTTTATAGAAAAAATGGGAATATTTCGAACTACTTCCGAAAAGTCGACTGCAGATAAACAACATTCACAGCAGGTTAACACAAATGAATGTGATAAATGTGAATGAATAAATTAATGTGGTAATTGGTGATGAGAATTATAAATAACTGATTAAGATATTATTAATAATAATAAAATAATAAAAACGGAAAGTTTCACATTACCTGTCTCTAGTTAACAGAGGAGAAGAAAAAAGGAATTTTTTTCAGTTTTTACCTTATTTTAAATTAAACCTGATAATTTTAAAAGTATTTTGCTAATAACCAAAATATAGCTGGTTTAAAAACGAATAATTTGAGCCTAAAAAACGATTGTTTGCGTTGGGCCATTCGTAAACTAGTAGGGTCAAAATGGGACGCGCTCCCATGCGCTCTAGTATCCCCCCTACTTTCCGCGACCACTTGCGGCGCATCATCCATTTTTGAGCAACGTATAACTAGGTACTGGAATAATGCATAAAAGATGTTACTTCATCACGTATGTACCATCTTGAAATACTTCTGTGGAGATGATCTTGAATTTTATTTTACTTTTTGTTGCATAACTGGAACTTTCTATTCCATTCCAGATTTTCTAAAGTCCCAAAAATTCGCCTAAATGGATGATATTACGTAAAAGAGGACTATAAAAGATCATCTAGGGTCCCCTAACACTCCTTGAGAGTATTCGGTCAATTAGATTCAGAGTTTCTCGTGTGTTAACCAAGTTGATATCAATAAGGCGATAAAATGCATGGCAAACCTTCCTAGAAACCTCTACCCAACTACCCTCCAAGTTTGAACATAATCAGACCAATAGATCGTAAAAAATCGACGTTGTTAGAATCTGACGTTTGCGAATGCGCGCACCCTATTATTGATCCGACAACTATGCAATTTAAAGGGAACCATCAAGAAGCTAACCCACACAAAACCAGAAAATTCCATAAAAATCAGTCCCTTAGTCTCCGAGTTTCACAAGTGTCAAACAATTTTATTTTTGCGCATGTACAATGATCATTACTCAATCAATCGCAATAAAACTCATAGAGCATATTTCTGATACGTATAGCCAACTACCCTCCGGGTTTGAACAAAATCAAACCTATAGATCGTAAAAAATCGACGTTATTTTATGAATTCACGTTTTAGCTTGCTCACACGTCATTATTGATTCGATTGTAATGAAATTCATAGGGGAACATAAAGAGGCTAACCAACACAATCCCTGAAAATTTCATCAAAATCGAACGAAAATTTAGATTTTCCTGTGCTTTTGACTGGGAGTAGTTGTGTAGTCGTCCAACACATGGTCGGTGAGGCTCTCAAGCCGCCCGACCGCACGCCCAACCCTGAGACAGCGTTCCAGTTGTTTTAGTTCTTTGCTTTTTAAAAGAGAAGAGGTGGGGAGAAGACGAGGTTATTTAGAGCAATGGCCGACCCTACCAGATCTCCGGTAGCCATTCAGTAAGCAAAATAGAATGTGTATATTATTATGTATATTATAATATACACGAAACACCCGACAGCGGCGAAGCACGCGGAAAAACGATGAACTACAGCTGTATATTTGTGATCCATAATCCATTCAACTGGCACCCACCTCGCAAACTTCAAAGGCTCTTTGTTCGTCACTGAATCAATGTACTCGTAACATTGTGATTATGAATCCTTATCATCCAGTAGAGCCTAAATTAAATAGAGAAAATCGTTTGTGTGTTTATTGTTGAAGTTAAGGTAAGATATGAGGGGTTGACAATGTGGCACCCTTATACGGGTGCCATAAAAATGAGGGTGCCACTTCGTATGCTGTTTTCATTGTTTCGGGTGCCACAGAGCTGGAATATATATATATATATATATATATATATATATATATATATATATATATATATATATATATATATATATATACGTATATATATATATATATATATACGTATATATATATATATATCGTTAGAAATAGTCTTTAAATAACCAATGATATCACGAAATGGGTTTTTGATAGAATAACGCTTTGTTCAGAGAATATAGAAACATATGTAATTGTAGCTTGTAATTCGGGAGACTGTTTTAAACTAACTGAACTTGCTTGGACACCCTGGGAGAAGCCTTTGGCTTAGGAATGAGGGAAAAGGAATATAACCCTGTTCTGCGTAGTATGATGTTCGGAGCTACCTACAGAATATTACCGACCTTCTGCTATATTTCGCATTCAATATTTTGACACTTTGTTCTTCAACTGATTCTATACGTCCATGTTACATTATATTATGTTATATAATGCTGAATATCCGCCTTGATAGATGGTTTTAACTTTGAAAGTGTGGTGTAGTGTCAAATTGAGTATAATTTTGAGTAAGTTTAAATGTTGCTGAAATAAAATTGTTCTTTCAAATTGTTGTTCTAGCTTCAAGTATAGATGGAACGAGCTTCAACCTTACCAGAGTGAATCGACTTCACATGGGCGCCTATCTTTGCATAGCTACCAATGGATGGCCGCCAAGCGTTAGCAAGCGCATCACGTTGGTTATACACTGTAAGTACCACCATGGTTCAGTTAATTTCGGTAGCTAGCTTTCCTAAACTTCTTCATCTGCAATCTGTATTCAATCATCGAAAAAATGAACACTAAATTTCAACTCATTTTTATAGGCATTATCTGCTCGTATGCGTGCGTTGTGTCATGGAATACGATACTTGATTGGGATCGAAATACAAAAAAAAAAAAATGGGTTTTAACGGTGATACATTTCTTGAGGGATAGTCTAGGAGGGACCTGAGCCTGATTTTCGAAATTCAAAATTTGAGTTTTCATGAAAATTTTGAAAATTTCCCTGTTGTTGATTGAAGACGTGAAAAACGTTTTTTCTATGCAGGATTATATTCTGATTTTTGAAATTTTAACCGTTTTATTTCACCATTCAGGATTGGCTGAATGGGCTGCCTCGAATTCAGTCCCAACAAGACCGCAAATGTGATTTCATTAAGTTTGGTCCAGTAGTTTCGGAGAAATGCTTTGGACGGCGGACGGACAGATTTTGTTTATTCGATTATTCGTATTCTACTCATCTTGAAACGTAAAACAACAAATTTGGTAGGGGGGGGGGGTGAGATTAAATTAGTATCTTCTTGGGCTCCTTTCTACAAAATAATAAACCAAAACTGCAGTCTTGCAAGTCTGCTGAGAATCTGCTGAAACCTGCTGAAAATTTGCAATTTTCGCTCCCGCTTTTTTTCAAACTTTGTAAAATTATAAATTTTGATTGGAAAATTATAGAAAAAAAGCTTGCATACGAGTCTGCAACGCATTGGGACATTTCATGTCTTTAGTTGCAGGCTCGTATGCAAGCTCTAAGAGCCACTCATCTGATCCGGACCCTAGGCATCGTCAAGTAAATGTCCTAAAGAGCCTACATACGAAATTACAGCTTCCTAGAGTGTAAAGTATAGAAATTACCTATTAAAATGATTTAACCACCGCTTCACAAAACAAATCGTTCTCGCAATATTCGGATCATCTGCTATGAATCAAATCATCGAAACACCAGCTCAATGAAATCATCAGCAATTAACAAGCGGTTGCAATCATGTTCACAATATCAATTATTGAGAATGATCACCTGTGTGTAAACAATTATCCATATAACCATGCTCATAACTCAGCTTGTTGGCCACGCACTTCGCAGTAGTTAACATAAAATTGATGGATAAATCGAGAGCTTTCGAACGAATGGTCAAGGAATTTTGTGGGATGAAAAACGACGAAGTACCATTTCCCTAGCAACGAATCGGTTGTAAGCGGAAATCATCAGAATTGAGCATATTTCGTTACGTAACGTAACGTGACATAACGAAAATTTGGTTGTGTGCCATAGCAAAGACATGAAATGTCAAAAAATTCTAGTTACCTAACACTTGATAATTGAGATTTTTCGTACTTCTCGTATACATATTTCTCCTAAACACGAAAACAAGCTGTTAGAGAGAGTACGATGATAGCTAACCTTTTCGCATTGATTTCTCGTAGAGTTTTCGTAATCCCGAGAGAAAGAGAGACGTTAATGTGACTCTTGTAGTGACTTACTGCTTAAAACTCACAGTAGACAATTTTCGAAATTCAACATGAAGTGAGACACAACGATCACTTACCTCTACATCTTTTAAAAAAGATTCAGCCATGAAGAACACAAATCTTTAAAACTTGTAAAGCAAATCTTGAAAGCTTACATCTTGATTCGAAATCTTGTGAGTAAAAGAGCTGAAATAGTCAATTAAACGACGAAAGCACGATCAAAATGCCGCTAATGACCCTTGTGGTTTAGGTGAGGGAAAAAAAAAACTAACGAAAAACAAATACGAAAGCTTAAACCAACAACAAAAGACAGAACGGGGAAAATTGAGGCAATGTTGTCGGATGTACGTGTGTGTGATCATAGCAACTGCATGATAGTTGCTAAGTTAGGGTTATCCTGGAGAAAATTCAAGTTGTCTCGTGTTCACGATTCCAAAAAAGCTGAGTACGAGTAAAGCTGACTCTTTCCGTCCCGGAAAGCGTTTCCACGTAACGAAAACCTCTTTTCTTGTCGAATAAGCTGTTTTCGTATACGAGAAAATGAATACGGGAAGTAAAAAAACTCTCTAAGGCGTTAAAACGATTGAGTTTGCATATAATATTGTCAGGCATTACACGCGCATATACAGTTATAACAAGAAAAATTAATAATATTATCGTGTTTAATTAACAGAAGTTCTGCTTACCAACTTCTGCATATCAAAGTCGCTTCGTGAATCTCAATCATTTTGATATTTTGCTCCTGGAAGAGTCCTTTCTCTTTTGGACCCGTATGGAGTGCCGACGGTTGGTCGACCAATACCCCGAGTGGTGAGCTGATTTCTTTTTGAATCACTCGAAAAAGCATCCCTTGTAATTAGTTTTCAAGATTCAGATTTTTCAATATTTTAACACAACAGAAGGGGTTTTAGCGCTTAAAATTGTATAGAAATTACTGCGTGGATTCGTACCGAACTACAAAGCCACACACGTTTTTTACGACGTAAAATAGAACTAACAGAGATTCACGGAAATGGTTGAAAAATACAGTGGTTATCCCACAAACAGATAAAATACTTCGAAACCGAACCTACAAAACTTGAAGACCGAAAAAATGGAAATAAAATTAAATATCCGATATCGGATGAAAATATTGTAAAAACTATGCATATCATTACTCAGAGAGTTATTATTTCTGTATAAGCCCTTCAACGCCGGTCACTGGTCAATAATAATTATTAATCATAAGTACCTAGCTATTCCTTTTTTGTATATGTATCTCATTCGAAATCAAAATGAAATTTTTGATTTTTCGCACTTCTTAGAAGAAGAAAAACAAACGAAAATGTCATGATTTGTCGGAAATACCTCTTTCAATTTGCTGATCATAAATTTGAATCATCCAAAGTATCATGCATGACTTGTCTGAATACCTGATCAAGCAAATGAATATGTAACAAAAACCATTCAGGAATTCTAACCTGGGCAGCGTCGATCAAAGCGAATGTTGTGTTGCTGGGGTACGATAATTCGGTATTGATATGGTTTCAGATTATTTCAAGGCCCGTAGATGATTTTTAAATCTATACATAGCTATGAGCTATCTGGACAAGTGAGCTAGGTAAATGAATGCTAGTGTTACAATAAACTAATATTTTATAGCTTAAGTGCTTTGATTTCGTTTTCATACATTCATTACATATAATCTATGTTAACCGATAACTGGATACTACTGGTTAACTGGTTACTATAACTTCCTTTGTCTAATCTTCATGATCATCTGACCTAGTTCATGCATCTTGTCCTGCCTCTACACAGGAACATTAGACCATTTCCTTTTATCTGATTCGAAAGAGGAAAAACTCTACGTATTATTCTCTAATTTATTGCTATGACGCGTGGGGGCTTCACAATGGCCCTCGAAGGAAATATTAACGGAATACTTTTATTCTTAGTACTCCTCTTCCACTACGCCGGATATTCCATCCTTTACGTTTCCGTTTTCCTGTTCTAATATTCAGTGGGTTCCACTTCTTGAATCTTGAGTTCTTATTCTAGTCTAACGAAATTACTATGACATTTTCGTTGGTCAAAGGAGTGCAGTGGTTAATAATATTGATTTAATGAAACTCAATGAATAACTTCGTTGAATAAATCTACACGTCTGTCCCTCTTAAGTTTCACCTTTGGTAGTTTGTATCCTAATTGCATACTAGAGTTGAAAGTAATACAAAATATTGAAAATTACCTCTCAAAGGTCATTATTTCAAGGATGGATAGCTTTTATGTGCAAAACCCCGATCTTTGAGTACATCATGGATATTGCTATTCAAAATCATGTTGCCATTTGCTAATCTTCAACCGATCGCATGGGCGGCAGAGCGCCAGTCACGTTGCGATGTCACATACGTGTTCCAAGTTCATGACCTGTAGTTCAGCAGTACACAAACATATGACTGACACACACACACACACACATTCGCATAACTGTAAGTTCAGCAGAATAGTCAAAAAGGGTTCAAAACGGGAATTCGAATCGAGTCTATCCTAACTAGAGAGGGGCTGGGTGGTTCTCGCAGGCCACTATTGTAATGGAAATTTGAACTGAATTCTAAAATAGATTTTGAATAAAAGATTTCCAATAACATTTTTCTAACAAATGATTTACACTCTAAACGCTTCGTATGAACTCACTTGAAAGAATACCAATTCAAACCCCTGTTGTAATTGATGATAAAATACGCAGAAAAAAATTATTATTATTATAACCAAAAATTGAAAGAGAGAAAACGTTACTGACGGCTAATATCCACCCCACGAGTGCTATTGTGATACAATATGGCTCAAACGGATTAAGGTTAACATACCTAGGCAGCCATCATACTTTTTTTGTAAATTTTCATTACTTATTTTTTTCAACCTAATGGATTTTGTATTATCTCCACTGCAACCTTAGGGATCTATTGTGGAACTGTGTTACTTGTGTACTATCCAGGCTGGATTAATCTATTGAAAACGAGTTTTCAAACCGGAGAAGATTATCCTATGCTACTTGAGAGACATCTTCGGGAGATAGATCATCATTCCCAGAGATATTAAGTGTATCCAAGTCGACCAAGCGTATAACAGTAACACAGTAACATGATGTGTTCGATTTCTTTTGCATCTGTTTCCAGAACCAACAGTTATCCGTTCAATTCCCAAATTTTCTTAAAGTGATATCGAAATGTCGGTCTCCTTTATAGTTTATTATTTGCAATAATGAACCTTTGTAATTTACCAAGAATCTACCCCCCCCCCCCCTCCTCTTTCATTCACGCCTTCAAGCTTCAAGTTGACAATAAGCCATTTTTCCTTGATCAGACTCGAATCCCGGATGTACGATTTCATATAGCATTCTAGACTATTTGATTAGTTTCTCTTGCGAAATCCTCTGACTGATTCTCTATCCAAAACTCCTGCGGTGTTTTTTCTATTTAAACTGTAAAACCAACTCTTGGAAAATTCCTCTAAAGGTTAGTTAGAAACTCCCGTAGAATCTTTTGGAACAACACTTACAGTATTTGAATAAACCATCTAAGTAGTGTACTGATTGTCTCCTTATTCCTTCGTATCAACAAAAAAATATATATACATATAGTTGAGGGAGTATTTCCAAGACAGAATCAAGACAACAGGCCTTAAGCCTGTTACAGATCTCAAGAACTTTCAAGGTAACAGTCATGATTTTCGCTTGTCAATGATGAATATAATCCCAAAAAATCAATTAAAACCATCCGCAGCTCTGTACTTTGAACGGTTTGCTTTCCCTAAGAGCTCGAACATCGAAAAAATCACCTTCGGATTTTTAAATGCGAGACCTTAGAGAAATAATGCACTGCTGGCGGTTCTATTGATAAGCTAATCGAGCTCTAAACTCCATTAACGGTCGCTAGATAGTGGAATACATGGAAATTTCCTAGAAAATATCAGCTGTTATAATGCCAATAATGGAATTATCAGGTGATGTATTTCCTATGGAATTTATTATAATGTTGCAAAATCGAGTTTATTAACCATTGTCCGGGAGGATGAACCTCCTGGTGAAGCACTGGTATCTAAATGCGAAATTTCATCTCTTAAATAGCTTCCCAGTCGACTTATCAGTACCGGAAGCATTATTTTTACTTTTGAGAGATGGAAAAGTTTCCAGTTTTTAGTCTTCTCCAATATCAAACAGCCGTTTTTTTTACAGTGGTAAAATTTTCACTTTCACGTTTTGGACCTGAATAGCTTTCATTCGGTGTCTTTCTGTGAGTGTGTGTGTTTGTGTGTTTGTGTGTGTGTTAGTGTGTCTGTGTGTGTCAGCCGTGTATCCGCAAATTCTTGTAACGAGCTTAGTTTCCACAATATTCTACCGATTTTTATGAAATGTTCGAGAAATCTGCGAATCAGAGAGAAGATGCCCCCCCCCCCCCCCCCCCCCCCGTAAGTTTCGTTGTTCCCAAATCAATACTTCACTTATTGCACGAGCTAACGTGAATTTCATCAAGCATCATTTTTTCACGCCCCGTCATCTTATCTCGCTAAAATTTGGAGGGTAGGAGGTAGATATTAATTTGAAATTTCAACATAATCCTATCATTATTAGATGCTGCGCATGCGCGAATGTGTATTCCTTTTTAAACGAGCCTAATTACAACTGTTTACCTATACAACCGATTTTGAATACATTTTCAGGGAATGTGTGAGTCAGGCTGTAAATGGTCCTCTGTCAATTCCATACTTCTCAACTTACTGCTTTAATCTGCACATGCACAAACGTAAATTCCTTCAAGCATCAGTTTTTTACGCCCTCGTCGTCCGATCTCGCTCAAGTTTGGTGCATAGTTGGGAACACGGGTTTAATTATTCTATGCGAATTTCAACATGATTGCATCATCGTTAGCTCCTGCGCATGCGCGAAAGTGTACTCCGAGTAAAATGTAGGCCTTTTTAGATATAATTTCCTTCGATGTTTTAGCTTCCTTCAAGGTTTTAAGAAGGAAGTATAAGAGGCTGACGGGTCGGTTCCCCTTTGCTGGGAACGAGTTTTTACCAGATTCAGTGTCAAACACGACCTTCCACTCCCTCCGACATTCAGCATATTTACTTAGACGATGGCTTAAACAATTCATCCTAATGTAATTAACCCGAATCTTGACATAAGACCTAACTCTGAGTCGAGAAGTCACTTTGCTGTTTATAGTCGTGTATATAGGCTGTTATTCCTTTAAAACATGAACCCTCATCGAACCCTCCGGATAGTCCCAATCGATTTATTGCATTGAGTTATATCAACATTCACAAAAAATCAAACGTAGGAACTATTCTTTCATTTCCAAAGTGCTTGAGATAGTGAGTTTTCAAAACCACAACTCATTGATGTTATCCCTGGGCTGAAGGTTAATTAATTAATTAAAATAGATGCCTAGATTTCTGATACATTCCCAAACTATGTGGTTATTGAGCCGGAGAACAGCTTCAGATGGCAGACGAATGGGTTTCGGAAGGAACTATTTCATATAATGAAGCTTTGTAGTAGATTTGGAAAAAAATTAACAACTTCAACATTTGTTGGTTGATGTTTCAAGATGCGTAGATTCAGGGACACTGCAGGTAGCGCCGGTACTCCTTCCGAAAAGAAGAAGAAAAAGGTAGGTAGGTAGGTAAACAATTAAAAGAATGAGAATCCGAAAAATTTAATTTGGGCGGATTCTGGTGAATTCAATTTAAAACTATAGATTCTTGAAGGTAGATTCGAATTAGAGATCGATGAATACTTTGAATTGATACTGCCTGCTGTTTTCAAACGAGAAAAATATATTACAAGGGTTGTCTGATCTTTCTTTAATATCTATTGAGAAATTTTGAAAACTCAAATCTGTTTCCCTTCATTGACTTTCAATTATTTCGTTATTGATAAGTTTCTCGAAAAAAATCAACTGATTGATCTCATTCACAAATAAATTTTTTGTCATATCTTGCAATTAATTATGACTTGTATACATACATCTTGCATGGAGTTATTAATCTTTTCTTTTTTTATCGACTTAAATTTGGTTATTAAGCAAGGGTTCTGAATTCTCCTCTAGTTTGCCTTATTTTTTCAAATACCTATAGCCAGTGACGTAGAAGTAGTTGCCTTTCCGTAGGCAAGTTCTGGATGCTGGCTATTTGCGTGGAGTTTTTAGAAGGCCAATACAACTAGTGTTAGAAGGCCAATATAATTACTGTACGATTCCCTTGACCAAACAGCTTGTTGATAAGAACTGCTTTACAACATCTTTGTTAAGTGGGGGACTTTGGATGAAGGTGGGGGGGGGGGGGATTCGAGTGCGGTACCCTCCACTCTAGAGCCACACTCAAGTTATTGATCCCAATAACTTCCCAAATAACATACAATACGTCCGGATCAAAAACCAAAATTGGGCTATTAGGCAGCATGTAGATCTAAAAACTATAATGACACCTTTTCGATAACGTCACTGTGTCCTTAATAGAAAAGAACAGCTTTTAAATCCCATCATTTCTCCCATATTATCGGGGTAGGTGGTAGGTCCGACAGCGGCAGCAGTGTCGACGTGTAGTAGTTTTAATATGAAATATTACGCGGGTCGGTTTAATCCTTAGCGTGCTATAGCGTAGCACAATGGAGCACTAAATTGTTATGCCCTAAGAAGATTGTGGAGAGGGTTGGAGACCTGTTAATTATTTTGGAGGATGGGTTATTCGCAAATTTAGTGAGTGAGTTCATTTGAATAAACACTCCTGATTTATTCTTATCTCTCCACCAAGCTATGTTTTCGGTCCCTGTTTTAACACAATTTTCTCGTTAACGGGTTTAGAATCTTATTATCAGTGCAATTCTTTCACCATTGAAATGGAACTCGTTTAGCTTGTCGTACATTTGCGTCAATAGATTTTTTTAATACTTCCACTTATTTCAGTTATAAAGGAATTTCGATTGGTGGGGAGGAGTTCTGCAAACTACAAAACGAAAAAGAATTCACTTAATCTGGTGTGAAAAAATACAGCAAATATTGAATTACTAAATTGTGTATTGAATTTCATGCTTAAACTAAAATATACATCCATTAATCAATTCCCAGAGTATTGCTGCTAAAGTATAAACTTAAATTCAGTGTTGCGATTTCTCTAAGAAACGTAAAGAATATTGGGTAAATTATCAAACATCCAGTTGTTTCGTAGTACTTTTGACTAGCAGAAGCAATACCTATTGATTGTAAACTAGAGCGTATACCAGGTCTCACAATTGTTCACAAATAAGCCTTCTCAAAACCTTAAAGTTTGAATATTCCAGCAACTGATGATTTTTCAGAACTTCACAATCCCTAAAGAGAAGGTTTGTATCAATTATCTTCGGTTATATTTTTGGCTTTCTCACTACCAATGGTAGGAAAGCTTTGTGTTCGTGAAAAAAAAATCACCAGAAATCAATATTTCCACTCGTTTTTTGCTTTTCAGAGCTCGCTGATCAATTTAGGTCAATTTTCGATTACGTTAATTTGTTATCACCTATTGGTCCAATTTCGTCCAAACTCAGAAAGTAGATGGGAATATGATCCAGAATAATTCCCTACGAAAAATTTAGTGATTAGTTGAATACTAAATACAGTACATGCGCAAAACTAAAATTGATCGTTTCAGACAAAACTCCGAGACTAATGGACCGATTTTTATGAAATTTTCAGGGATTGTGCGGTTTAGCTCCTATACGGTCCTCCGTAGCATTGCCGTTGGAATATTTTATACTACTTCAATTATCTTTTCCGGAGGAAATGCAAATATCTAACGGCTATTTCTGACAACCACTTCCACCCAAAACACAGTACATCAATATTGATTGCGCTTCTGCAATAGAAAACATGTTCTTCATATCAAATGATATTCTTCAAATCATTCTAATTTCTCAGCCTTAATAACTATATTAATTTTCGCAATCGGATTATCATGCCATTCAGAAGAGTGTTCAATCTCATGCGCTCGCGAAGTTCGCCTCCCGAGTAACGAAATTCAAGTCACGTACAGGTCCAAAAAATGCTCCAAAATTGTGTCCACATCGCACAGTGATACAAAGTTGCAAAACCATTAACTTAATTCGATTTGGACAGAAAACCACACTAGTTTTAGCGATAAACCTGTGGGTATGTAATTGGTTACTATCTGAAAGGGTATCGTGTGCAATTAGTGATTTTGATTCTGGGGAATATAGTGGGTGACCCAGTTCAATTCCTTTTATTATCGCAGATAAAACAAATTTTTAAATGGTGACCCACCTCTACTCTTTACTACTCTTCGGTGACGAATTTAAATTTCAGTTATCTCGCCCCATAGTGGCGCTACACTACACGATCTCTCGTTATCTAAACGGAAACCCCCGTTTTATTGCGGATTCAAAACCTAAATAAAGTTTCATGGAAATATAGGTACAATTACCCGCAAACTCCCAGCCGAAAGAAATGGAAAAAAAAACTACCCGCAAAAAATGCGCAAATTTTGAATTAATCAAATTTTGGAAGGTATTCAAATGCCGCATTTGATAGGATTTTGGGGCATTTCTTGAATCACGTAGGGGCGTTCTTTTTTTTTAATGTTCGCAATTCCAATTTCGAAAACGTTTACCCCATCGTTTCTAGTATGAGGGGAAAAATTTAAGCGCAGTTTTTTCCAAAATATGGTACGAGAATGAGGGGATAACAAATATTTCCTCCAAGAACTTCTCCACACACTAGTTTCTCTGGAACCATCCCCATCCACAATACTATTGTTTAGTACTCTTGTGTTCACTCACACTGACATATTTCACGATATATACTGAGTATAGAACAAATATTTGAGAATGAATTAGTCTCATATACATAATATCGAATCGAATTTTTAGATTTTTAACCTTGGGTTAAAAGCGTATACATCAATTTTTTTTTTTTTATACATAAAAAAATTTTTTTTTTTTGGTATTTTAACCTTGTAGTAACATTTTTCTGTGGTAAGATCCAGTGTTTAACCCAACTGCGTAGCAAGTTTTTTTGCAACCACTCAACATTCAGAAATTTTATATTTTAAGGAAGTAATTTAGAAGTCTAGAATAATCAATTTAATATATACATTTTTAATAGTTGAATTTCCACTATGTTCCAGTCCCGCCTATGATTTGGATCCAAAACCAACTCGTGGGAGCGATGGAGGGCGAACAAATGACATTGGAGTGCCTATCGGAGGCGTTTCCGAAGCCAATCAGTTACTGGACGAGGGAGTCCGGTGATATAATCTCACAAGGTAAGCATGCAGCAACACTCATGAATAAATTTATCCAGCTGCAAAATTAATTTCACTACCCGGTATAAAAGTTTGAAAATAACAAAGAATTCAAACGAATAATTCGATTGTTTTAAATTTCGATTGTTTTTTTTTTTTTTTTTTTTTTTTTTTTCCTACTTTATGAAATTCAATTAAAATTGACTTGTGATTCCAATGTTGCAATCTAACGAGTTCAGGAAACTTTGAAATACGAATACTCTATTATGAATAAATCAATTCAAAGAAATCCCTGTTATCTATCGTAGGAAAATTTAACTTCCTGCTACCTTTGGGTGGGGAAAAAATAACTTTGAATTGTATCAATAGGAAAACAAGTAGAAATAAGATTTATTAGTAGTTTTCAACGCAAAGCGCAATGAGCAGCCGTTTGAGGCACAGGAACATCGTGTATATTCAGAATCAGCATGCCATCCGCTATGTTATACGGGCAAACAATAATTTCCAGAATCGGATTTCGGCTCATTGTGCGGTTCGAAAAATATCTTCACCTGTGTAAGTTTCCACGGTTTGTTCAAATTGTAATATTCCTATTCCCAGCTACTTCACTCTTAATCATAATTTCAATTAAGTTAACTATCAGGATAAAAACTTAAGAACTGAAGCCAACTTATTTGGTATAAATTATAATTTAGTATTTTCTAGAAAAGGGTCGCAACTATTAACATGCTGCTGCTGTACAGCCCGCGATGTAGAGATTAATCCTGTAATGGATCAGAATTGTATAGATTGGTGGTCTAGATGCTCGGAAGCTCGCATCTCAAAAATACACAACTTCAAGTAGTCAATATTTTCGTAAAAATTCAGATTAATTTGAAAGACAGATTAGTACCTATCCTGTTGAGATTAATAGAAATAGTTGGTACTGCACCTCCAAGTAGCTTTTTATTTATGTTTATTATGTGTATTCACATTGACAAGTACACATTTATTACCTTTGTTTGTACAGAGTACACAAGGAGAACATCTATTTCGTCCAACTAGTCAGTGTAGTAATAAGTAATTTATATTTCAAAGTAATCTGAATTTTTATTAAGGGATTGATTACTTGATGTCATGTATTTTAAGATGCAAGCTTGCGAGCAATCAGACCTCCAATTTATACACCTCATTATGTTCTATTACAAAATAAAATCCAACATCGCGGGCTGCGCCGCAGCGCCGCAAGTTAATTGTGGTGACTCTTTTCTAAAAAAGACTGATAATTACGAACTTCATATTTTCGCTGATTTAAAGAAGGTGCGTGGGTACGATGAGTTATTTGGTTCTTGATGAGGCAGAAAGTATTTGATAATAGGTACGTAACAATTTTATTGTTGTGGATCCCGTCTCAACCGAGAGAAGTGCTTGTATCCACATTCTATTGATGTGTCGAACGTCCTTTTTGTGCCTTTTAAGCGTTCGATAAAGGTTTTTTTACTATTTTTATGAGGAAGACCTAACAAGTTTGGCATCAACCGCACTCCTCTACGGTTTGACCCTCATCCTGAGGATTTTGACCACCCTACGATGAGTAGTTTTCTTTCTACGATTTTTCAAAGTTCCGCGTACTGGTGACGTCAAAGCATCCCTCTCACCTGGGTGGTACCCCCCAGCAGGAAGTGAGAGGTAACCAGTGTAAACTTTGAAAAATCATAGGAAGAAAACTTCTCAACGTAAGAGAGTGCGAATGGTATCGAATTTCTTAGAATGAAATCTACATGAAAAAAAAAGAATACAAATTTAAAAAAATAATAGTACGAGGATAACGCTCATTAGGAAAACCCCTCCCTCAAACAATCAAGAAACGTTATCCCTGAAATCAGCATAATATTCTGTAGGACTCAATGGAGCTATCACACTCCTCCACCGTTATAATGCCAAATTTGATGATTTGGGTCATCCCATGGCGGCAAGGAATTTGCTACGATTTAGACATCATCAGCAAATATAGGCAACAGTGGCTCACCCCTATGACGTCCTCATTCCTTCATGAATAATTCTTCCAGGTCAGACAGGAACAGGGAGCATAACATAGGGTTGACCAAGTCTGACAACTTTGAATGCAGTACTGAATGGAGCATGTGGTGATGGTCAATATGATCCTACATTCTAAGTTTTACATGTTTTCGTCCTACATATGGATATCTAACAAATAAGTTTCCTATCAATCCTGAGAATCTAATTCCCCTTTAGTATGCAAGAGATATATCACTTTATCTTGTAATCAGTCGTCTTCCTCGTTCAAAAACCTACGAAACCGGTATTTTTCCGGAATTTTCGACGGCCGTTTAGAGGGGTAGGGGAAGCGGGGAAGTCCAAAAAGCGCACATTAATTCTTAATTCGACCCCCCGCCCGCCCTACGGCCCATGGTTTGGGTGGGATTAGAAAATTATAAATTCACTTATGCCCCCTTTCGGAAAATCCTAAGAAGATCCCACCACTCGTAGACTCCCCCCACTCAGCCGTTTGGCCGTTCATAGACACGACAGAAACAAACAAACAGACGGAGTTAGTTTTTCGTCGGACTTTTCGAGAAAACACGGTCCGTACTCTCGCATTTTTTTGACGCATTTCCCGATACTTTTTTCGCGATCCGATCGCGCCGTCGTCTTCCTCGTAGGAAAACACACACACACACACACACACACACACACACACACACACACACACACACATATATATATATATATATATATATATATATATATATATATAGGGATTTCGATTGAAAATGACGCTGAGTTTAGGCACTCCTTCGCTGTATAATGTTTTAGGAGTTTTTGAGCGCAATGCCGTAAACTTTCGTCTAGTAGTTTCGGTAAAATACTTCGAACAACAATAAGTGGAAAGACGGCTGAGGAAAATAATAATAATTTAGAAACATTATCTTAAAATTTGAAATAACAAATTAATTATATGGGCAGTTAAAACGTATTTCCCCTTGTCAAATAAAGAGGCCCATTATTGAAAATAATACTCCTTAACAGTTACCATGACTCCCGCTACTTCTCCGGAGAAATGTATCAAACGACGAAAGTATCACTCGATTACCAATACACGCCAAATATGCATACGTAATACATATTACATTTCCAATACTGAGGATATTGTCGAATACAACCCCATGAGGACTTGCCCACTCGCTCTCCAACTGGAACGATGTCACACGAAGCAGAAGGTCCCAGCCGTGTCAACATCTCATGGTCGCATGTTCTACCATACGTCGCGTCCCCGGTCTCGTTCGAAGTACGAATGCAATTCGAGATTTACGATGCTAAACAATGACGAATCCGTTTCATTGGAAACGTCCTTTTGTTAGATGCGAAGGAAAAAAAAAAAAAAAAAACTGAGGTTTTTCAGGAACTTGAATTCTAAAATTTATTTTATCAGTCTGTACCTCATCGTAACAGTTGGGCACTTTTTAACTATCTATATGCACAACCTTTCTTACCAAATAAAATGTTTTTACCTGATTCTCGGTTCAGTTACCCTTCAACACGTGAGGCTGTTTGTAATACGGGGACTCGTGGGTAGGTATAAAACGGCTGCCGGAAAAATTAAAAATCAGGTATAGCCTCCCGATTGTCGGTCAATGTTAGCATGCCTCACATTAAAATATTATTCTTAAATAAAATATGTATATCTACACGTGAAATAACAAATCATAATTAGAAATAAGGCAGATGAATATTAAACAAAAATTATCAAATGTACCTACATATCAAATTTCACCATAATGACATACCTACTCACTTGTGAAAGTACCTACCTACTACCTATTACCAGGTGGTTGGGCCAGAGAGCTACTCTCAACCATATACATTTCACTCACTGGGCAACTCTTCATCTACTAAGAGGGTATTGGCTACTCGCTTGGCCACTACTTAACGTAATAGAGATCTCTGGGTCAACCAGCAATACAAAGATTGACTACTCTTTGAAATCATTAATAAACATGCCCTTTACTTTACTTACATGTACCCTTTACTTTACATGTACCTTTACTTAGCCCTACTTGGGATGTGCGAAAAATGGAAGAGTTAGATATCTTCTGAGGTTTATTAATCAATAGAAATATTTGTAACCTCCCCTCCGTCTCTGAAAAAATCCTGCTAATCAAATAGGTACTACTCCACGCATGGCTGCTCAAAAGGAACAAACTCCAACTAAGCCATTTACCTTGTACTCTGACGTCACTGATATCGAGGCGGTGGGCCGCTCCCCAGGGCGGTTCAGGGGAGGTTCAAAGGTCGTACCACTTCATTCACTAGAGTACACACAACTGATACCTCCACATAATTCACGTAAAACATTACACCTCTGAACGACTCTCAAAACCACTGAGACAAATGCCGACACCTCTGTTGGTAAATTATCTACTCTTGGTTTGACTGGAAGTTAAACGAAGCCCTACTCGGGGACGGGCCTCCACCGTCAATCTTTAAACTTACACAAACTAGTCATAATCATTACAGGCTCCTTACGCGTCACCTCACTAAATGGGTATGTCATACTCCCGGTCATAATACCTTGTCATTATACGTGTAATACGACCGAATCGGCAGATTGCAATGGTGTACCTTTTGTAGTGGTCTTTTTTTTGTACATACACATATATCTGTATTAATGAATTAAATACAATCACAAGTTTACTGTATGCTGCTTAAGCTCGCAGCTTGTCTGCAGCGGCCACACACAAAAATACAATTTTTCTGACATAGTCATGAATATACCAACACACACTTATGTGTTTTTAGAAAATTAAGGCAATCAAACAAAAAATCATCGCTTCATCTGTCCCCCGGATCTAAGTATACTGGCCTCAACGTAGGCATTCACCTACTGAAAATTAATGAGGCAACATAAATCATCAACCTACTCTTCGAAATTGCATCTACAGGTGACAGAAGTAATAGTAAACTCGATTTCGGGAAGTGAAAAGACCATTGGAATTATATGAGCTGATACGATCGCGTTGTTTATCCATTTCATGTTCATCCAGTTTCGATTCACTCCCGTGTTGAGTATTGCTTCCGAATCTACTTACAGATAGCTGAAGCATAGTTCTCTTTTCAGTCTCAAAATCAAAATTTTCACTCGCATTTTACGTTTTAGACCATTCTGAACAACTTTGCTTCCGTGTCTGTTTGTCAATCAATTTCAACATGATCGTATCATGAATAGCTACTGCGCATGCATCAATGTGAAATTCTTGTAAGGAGCTTATTTTCCACAGTTTTCATTCGGTTTGGATGAAATCTTCAGAGCATGTGTGGACTAGGGTGTGGACGGTCCCCTGTCATTTTCATTATTACTGACTCAATACTTCATTTTGCACATGCGCAAACGTAAATTCCATCAACCACGATTTTCTCACGCCCTCATATTTGGATGATAGATGAGAAGTAACGATTTAATAATCTCATATAAATTTCAACACGATTGTATCATTAATACCTACTGCGCATGCGACAATGTGAAATCCTTATAACGATCCTAATTTCCACTGTTTTCATCCGATTTAGATGAAATTGTCAGAAAATGCGCGTGTTAGGTTGCAGATGGTCCCGTACCTATTTCATCGTTCTACTCGTTAGTTCATTCTGCGCATGCGCGAACGTAATATAAGTTGAGTTTACCTAATTTTTTTTCCTATTTGACCAATTATGACGCTTCACGCTACTTCTTGGTTTCTCTATCCCACTATGGAAGTTTTCAAAATCATTTAAACATTTTCAATGATCTATACATTCATGAAATGTAAACGAGAAGGCTAAGTGTTACACCCAACTTGGAGGACATTTTCTGTTGTCAATGTTTTGGCCCTTAGGGACAGCAAACGGATGACTGTACAGCGAGATAATATATAGGTATTGTTACAAAAAGAAAAAAAATTGCTGTTACCTCGATAGTTTTTGATATCTAGATTTTTTTAATATTTCAGCCCTTAAATGCTACCCCTTAGGATTGATCGAAATCGAAGTCAAGCATCTAGGACCAACTAAACACTAAATGTGATTTGTGACCCGAGTTTCATCAACTTTGGTCAAATAGATAGTTTCGGAGAAAAGCTGTAGACGATGTACGGAAATTTTTAATTTTTTTAAATTTATATATTCGTTTTTTTACTCGATTTTCGGATTCTACGCATCTAGAAACGGTAACCTACAAATATTGAGGGGGGGGGGGGGGGGGGTTAAACTTTTATTCTTGGTCGATTACGAAGAATCATTATTGAAGATGATAAACCAAAAACGGGTGAAGTCGGTTCTATTATAATCGCAGCCCAACTGAGATCGTGTAAAAACTATTTTGTCCTAATTAATATCTCAGTGTAATGTGCAATCGTGGTGATGTGAATATGTCTTTAATAACTGATTGATCAGAGAGCGTCTTTGCACAACCTTTGTTGTTCCTATGTTTTATACGAAGTGCTAAATAATTCATAACCCAACAGCCCAGCATCTTGAATCCCGAAGAAACCTCCACCGGGGAAACAGATTCAGGAGGAAACTCGACGTGAAGAAGAAAAACCTGACAAATGTTACCAATAAAAAACCATGCCGTAACAGATGTCGCGGAGAGGTCCTGGAAGGAAGTACCTGGAAAAGCCAGTCAATATCATACATTATTCAGAAGGTAAATGGCCTCTTGGGCTGATGGGAATGGGGATGGAGAAAGAGTTAGGAGCTAAAAGGAGCAAATCAAATAAAGCAAAAGTCAATCCGCTGTCGATGCCGCACGGCCACATTATGACTGAAACGGTGATTTGGTTCAGGTTTCCCTTCCATTACAATACCAATGTAAAAAAAGCCGATGGAATGGAAATAATGGGAAGAAGAAAATGTATAATTTAAGCCAGATGGTGCCTTGAGATGAATCCCAAGGTGCCCCAAATGACTTTTTCCAGCGGAGACGTTTCGCAGAGCAGGGTAATGATGACAATTCAACTGCCTTTATAAAGTCTGATTAAATGCTATGTTATGGTGAGAATATTATTTTTTGATTGGAGCTTTAAACTTTTAACTCCTCAATCCCTAAAGCGTATAGTATTCCAAATAACGCATGGTATTCCAATAACGATCCAAAGTTCTTAATTGAATCTTGTTTCCGATTGTAGTGCAAGGCTAATTTCTGCATCACTTGGGATTTTTTTTTTTTTTTTATCTCTCTTTCATCAGGGATAATTTGGAGTGGTCTGGTATTCTCCATGATATATTTATCTTAGGGTGAGGTAGGTAGTATTAACGTATTATTCAGCATAAGCTGAAAGAGACAGCTTTCGTAAATTTCTGTAGATTTTAAGTTAAACCGGTTCAGCCCAGAACAAGTTTTCATCGATTTCTTCATTAAAATCATATATACTATCCTTTAGGTATACGTACATATCGATTGTAAGAAGAATATTTAAAAAATTTGGCAATATAATTTTTATTGAAATGTTGTCCGTTATAGTATGGAGACCGTGGGCCTTTGGTATTACTGCAGATTCCTAGGGTTGTCATGAAAAGTGGGCACATCTTACTTCGCAAACCATTTCCTGCACACTATTCATTATGGTTATTTATTTTTGGAGCAAACAACATTAGAATTACGTTATAATAATTGCAGCACAAGTAACTAATTACTTTCTCTCCATGTAGTGAGTAGAAAGTCACGTAATGCACAATCGTACGTTGCAGTTTTTATAGATGTTCAGCAGAATTATTGCAGAGGGTGCAAGCACATCTATGATTGGGCTTTTCGTTGGACACAATGATTTGATCGATGCAATTTTAGTGCTAATTCTTTCTAAATCTTTTGGTACTAATAGACAATCGTTGATATGGCCCTGGATCTGTTAATGGTATGTTTTATTTTAACAAACAGCTCCGATATTTATGATACTGTTGGATGGGCCCTTGTCCCACTCTACGCTGGAAACCTCTCCAATAACCCTCCTACCGTACTTTATGGATAAAAGGCAGAACCACTACGGACCACCCCTCCGCTTCCACCATGATGCACCTCATAACCCCTCTCTTAGAAGTCGAATTCGTCACACTCCATAACAATATCTCGTTACCCATAATTCTTGAAGTACCTACTGTGCTGTCTGTACGATTTCTTTTAGTATTGTAAAATACAAGTTCAATCGTTCCAGTTTTGGCCCTAGGAAGCATGAGGTTGTGCTGGACGCTTATAGTGGTTTTATGACTCCTTTGTCAAGTAATTTTCGTATTTATTCTCTAATTTCTTTCTGTAGTACCTACTGGGGATGTTTGATGAGTGGGGGCTGTGCGAGGGATTGTTGTCCCGCGTTTCAATTTTATTTCATGTGTTACTAAATCGGTGGGGAGAACGATGATCATTGGAGCACCCATCTTCACTTTTCCTCCAATTCAATTCAAAAGGATTTATTCCAAAAGATATATCCATTACTTGGTTATTGTGGTAAACATAAAGAATAAACATAATAATAAATAAGATGGAAAACGTTGTGATATAACGGATATAACAATATAACGGAATAAACTATTGGAATCCACATAGGATTTAGCAAAGCTCTAGGGTGAATGTGGGAGTCTTTAATTTCACCTCAATTATTAAATCAAATACACATTAGGTATATTTTGAGTATTTTAAATAACAAAATAATTACTAATTTGTAATAGAACTAACATTAACATCCCGACCTAGAAAATACAATAAATTAAGAATAGAATTCCGTTCCGCTACCCGCCCTCGCCGCTTCGCAAGCGTTTCGACCTATCTGTTTCTGGTGAAAAAAAGTCAAAATAGATGTTTTCAAAAGAAAAAACCTCTTCAGCATTCAGGGTGATAGGTAAACGTCGGAAATGAATGATATTCTTATGGGATAACCCTCTCTGGTTAACAACATATCCAAACTTGAACGCACTACATGAAAATCTGTGCTGAATGCCTAAGGACATTAGACCTCTGAAATCTAACATTTAATCAAATTAATTTTTTTAAATTCAATTATTACAAGACAGATGATAAAGCATTGGGAAAACATAAAAAAAGGAACGAAAAAGCAATGATTACATCACTTCCGAGCATACCTACAATTATTCAATCTAAATCCTCTTGTACAACTTAAAAATTTAAATTAAATAAAAAATTAAGAGTAACAGTTACTTATAGCACTGGACCTGTCGATTAGCAAAAGAATACTGACCTCCACACTGACCCCCCCCCCCCCCCCCCCCTCCCACTCTTTCCCTACACGATTCCATGGATTTCGTCGAGACATTCTTTAGGTAGTTATAATAGAATTTTGTGTCTTTTCGATTTGGAAATACTCTGTTACTGCGAAAGTTCGTGCGGATGTGTAAATACCCTCTCACTTATTGTTATGGGAAGGTTGTCTCCCTTTGACTCGTGCCAGAAAAACCGCTCGTAGCACGAGCACCACGAATGACGAGGCGATCGGACGAGACGAGCTGCGAGTGGCCGGTTACACTTTCGCCCTCGGCGCGCGCGTTATCCGTTCGCCTCGTCATTCGTGACACTCTTGCGAATGTGTAGAGCCGCCTTAAAGAGTAGTAGGTACCTAATTAGGTGTTGTAACATTGAAAAATCGAAATCTCCGATACTTTCGGAAGAAAAGCATATTTTTCATTTGAATAATGGACAAAGCGTTTCAAAAAACCGTAAGACCATCTGGCTTACTTTACGTTCGAATTCATTCATTTACCATAATAAAATGGATATGTCGAGTCTAGGCCTAAGTATGTCAGATGATGCAGATTATCATCGAGGCTTCGTGGGGATGGGGGGGGGGGGGGGTCGAGATGAAACGCAGGGCAGCTACCTTCCTGGGGTTCGTATCCTACCAGCGGCGTTATATTTAACGAGTTCCGTTTGTTAATTTTCTGTGTTGGTAGGTGACATCGTTCAATTCAGATAAGATAAGGACTCAGATTGATAATCATTTTTACAATAGACCAGTGATCTGTGTGATGCAGAAATAATAAACTTTAGAGTATAAAAATTAGCAGAGATTTTAATTCGGTTTTTAGATTCCACCCATGTCGAGAAGTAAATATAAAAATTTTAGGGGGGGGGGGGGGAGAGAGAGAGAGAAAGATAGAGAGAGAGAGAGAAAGAGAGAGAGAGAGAGAGAGAGAGAGAGAGAGAACGGAGTTGTTATTCTTTTCAATGGGATGTTTTTTTTTTTTTTTTTTTTAATTCATTTCTTTTATTTATTAATTTATTTTATTTATTATGTTCGTAATTGAAAATAATTAATCGGAACGGCTAGACATCATAAATGTATATGTTCTTAGCAGAATGTTTCTTGAAGGACGTTTCTAAACTATGAAATCGAACATTGAAAAATTCGCGCACCAAATCGTGCTAATAAACGTGCTTGATAATAATCAAAATTTGCTAAAACTCGATAAAAATTGCAAAAAAAGTTATAATCCTAAATATTTTTCGTATTAGTCACAAGCGTATGCCAGCAATTGCCATGAATTTTAAATTTTCCATGAGCTCTTGACGAGTTGCGGTTTGTGAGGCAGTCTGTGCTAATGAATGAGGTCTTGATTTTCATTTTGTTATCGAATAGTTTTCGTTCTTCGGCATAGAGGGGAAAAATCAAAATTGTATGCTCTTGGTAAAGATTTGAACAGTGCGAAAAGAAAACGCGGATTCTAAAATCGTTGTTTCAAGAAAATCGCATTTATTTGGTCTTTACAAAATGGTCTTTCCATGTTCACGATCACAATAATTACTAAGGGAATCTACCTCTTTCTATGAATATTTCACAATTCCATAGTCACACAAGCTCATACAAGGCTTAAATGATGTCATATAGATGTTCATGCAGAGTTTGTCTGCATTAACACGCTTCTACGTACACGAAAAAAAGTTCCAATTCCCAGGTGCATGAAGCTGCGTACCTGGGCTTGAGCCTGAAATCACGCACTTTTAACATTTTCACCATTTCCTTGGATATGGAACTTTATATTCCGCATCGTTCGTAGCACATGTAGATTCGAATAGCACTAAATTTGTCAGGTACCTACTCTACCTATACTGGCCCCCTCTCCTCCCGATACTATAGGAATATATTCCTAACCCCCTGCTTGATTCTCTTCGGAAAAACATATTGAAATGATTTTCTGGATACAATCTAGAACAAAAGTTACTAATTGCTTCAATATAATAATTGTGATGCGAAGCAAAGGAAATACAAGATCAAAACATAACAAGAAGATAAAACATAACGTGATCAGAGATCAAAACATAACTTCTACCCCAGAACTTCCAAATTACCTGTTTAAAAATTGGATTCGTTTTATTTACTTAACATTTGGAACAACAGTTTGATTTCATAGATACTTTTACCTACCAGCGTGAAATGAGTCTTCATTGGAGCGGCAGCATTTAATTATTTGTCTTTGGGAAATGTTCATTTCATAGCAAGGGAATGAAGCACTATTCTCTGACGTTCCTCATTTTCCCTAAAACGAATTCCTCTTAATGTAACAACGAGCGAGAGCTTCTTCATTGGTACAGCAATTTCGATTGCTTGTTAGTGTGACGGTAATAAACGTTTTCATACCCCCTGTTAAACCGACGCACAAATTCGTCTCCGCGTTCCGTTCACTAATTCCAACCTTCACGTTTGCATGTGCTTTCGGAGTTTAATTGTATCCAGATGTTATTCAATCATGTTATGCAATAACGAGCGTTTGCCAGCTAAAATCGAAACCAATCAAGTTAGTTCGCCAGACCAATCACATAAATGTTACGAAATTATTTTCGTTTCGATTCATTTCATTGCATTCATTTGTTGACAAATGATATCAGAAAATGTGTAAAATAAATTTGTCATTAGAGTAAATTTTATAGAATTTACTACCTATCCACTTACAAAATTATACTAAAGCCTATCAAGACTTAGGTAAAAATTGTTCCCCCGGTAGAGTCTTGATGTAGGAAAAACGAAAAAAAAAAAAAAAAAATTACCCAAGTTCAATTAATTGAAGAAACTGTGGCAGGGATAAATCTTAAAAATTTCCTTCACCATTTCACGAAATATGAAATTATAGGCGTAATATATATATATATATATATATATATATATATATATATATATATATATATATATATATATATATATATATATATATATATATATATATATATACATATATATATAGGTATATATATATATATATATCAGCCTACATATACCACATGTGTGTGTGTGTGTGTGTGTGTGTGTGTGTGTGTGTGTGTGTGTGTGTGTGTGTGTGTGTGTGTGTGTGTGTGTGTGAGTGTCTGTGTGATTCAAATTTATTGATTATAAATATTTATAAATTACTAAATAATGTATAATAAATAACAATTATAAATTAAAATAGTAGTATATTTAATAGTACATTTGAAGTACAAATAATACGCAATATATAAGTATAAATATATAAAATAAGTAACCAAGTGCATAGAACCTAATAGGCACTTAGTGAACACAACGTATAGGCCGTACGTGCAATTCAAATCTGACAAATCATGATGGTCATTAGTCAACCAGACTGTGAGCTGTAGCTCCGTATTAAGTCCACTAATTTCTACAATTGGTCATTTCAACATTTAACACATTTAACCAGCTGGATCAAAACAGGAATACAGGATATATAATATAAAAAAATCAAATACCTTTTTTGAAAAATCTAATTAAAAATATACATGAATGAGATTATACTCAACAACAAGGACATAAACTAGGAGGGAGCTGGCAAAATAAATTGGACAGAGTTTTGAATTATTTATTTTTATAATTTATTGAATTCTGCTTGTGGGAAACTCCCAGTTTTCCGCACTCTTCAGGAATTTTTCGGCAGCATTTGCTGTGCCCTGAATAAAATACGATAGTTTCTGACACAGCTTACATTTCTTATTTATTTATCAAGATCGCTTATTTAACTGATGATAAGGCAGTTTATCTTCCATTTATCTTCTACATGGAGAAGGGCGAGGAGACCATGGACACTCTTATAGGCGGTTTGTACTGCGTAGAGAAATAAAACTTCCATGCAGTCATTTTAACTCCTCCAGGGGATGATGGATGGTACAACTTGAAGGGATGGACACTCCCTTTATTATGACTAAGGCTGCCGGAGCACCTGATGCCGTAGGTACCTTACGGCAGTCGAATGAAAACCTGGGCTTTCGATTGGTCATGTGAACCACTCCAATCGGAATGATATTGAAGCTAGCGCACATCAACATAACAGTCTTAATTAACTTTTACTGTAATAAATAATTATGATGAATTTTTAACTGATTTTGATTTTGAAGGCCAGAAACATTCCCGCCTATAAATGCTAACACTGAACTCTACAACCTCGTTGATTCTAACGCAAATTAACCAACCGTGGTTTCGAAAATGAATTCTTTGCTCAGTGAAAATAGGTGGTATTTATTGGAACACATTCTCTGAACTAGAAAATTGTAGTAACTACGGTCTCTGATAATTGAACAATGTGATGTTTCCAATACTTCGACATGAGACAACAAGATTGGGATCAATCGTATCCCTAACTCATAGAAACACACTTATTCTCACAGCTACAACCCCAGTATTGCATGAGAGGTTACCATACTTTAGCTGCTGCAACAGCAAAAGACCACTAAGACCTTTTCATACTCAAGCGGTTCTAATTAGGCGAAGAGATTTGAGTTCCGCCGTGGGGTAGGTGGGGAAGAAAAGATTGCGGAAGGTAAACCGCTTGTGTGAAGGGGTTTGCTCTTGAGAGAGTTTGCGATGTGATGGTGGGAAGCAGATTAAAGGGGGTTTCCTGTTTCCTTTTCCCGAGAGTCTAATCGTCCGTCGTATTACTACCTCTCGTTCCACTCGCTCAGCAGCTCCACACAACAGTTTCATTCTGTGCTTTTCTCTGTGTTCGGACATCTATAGTGGAGAGCCGTGCTGTGTATAACTTCATTCTAAAGCTCTTAGTCATTTTGTGACAAGTTATACAAACAGATACCGAGTATTTCATTCTGTTCTAACAGCTTCTCCCAAATACAAAGATCATTCTTTTTCAATTTCGCTTCTCTAGATTTGTGAAGTACCTACGCCCACACCCAGAATACTTACTTTCAGAACTATCTATCAACATGATTGTCGTAATGAACGAACAATACAAACGCAGATTCTCAATAAAGAACCTAACTACTTCATAGGTATTTCGTTTCTGAATGAAGGTTTCGGAATTTTACAATAATAAAAATCATGTGGAAATTATACTTGTTAGAAGGATATGCGGATACACGACAGACTCACACACACAAACATCAATAGATTTTCTAGCGCTTAGAAATCCGGTAATTTATCAAAGTTCTAGCCCTTTCAAGGAAAACGAACCGTTCAACGTTCAGCGTTGCGGATGGTTCTAATCGATTCTTTGAGATTATATTTATCATTGGCAAGCGAAAAATCATTTCTGTTACCTTGAAAGTTTTCGAGATCTCGATTTGTGAATGATAGCCCTTTACCCTTTAGGGTAAACTAAAATTGTCAACAATTGTTGCCGAGCTTCTATCCATACCCCTAATGTTATTTTAACCCAAGTTCATAAAGTTTGGTCTAGTAATTTCAGAGAAAAGCTCTGGACGGCGGACGGACGGAGTTCTTCAATTCGATTCTTCCTATCTTGTAACATAATCCAACAAATTATCAGGGGGTTAATTTTTTTTTTTTTTTTTTTTTCTTGGTTGATCACAAAGATTCATTATTGAAAATAAAAGACCAACAAGTAAGTCATCTTGACTGAAAAACACAATAAAATTTTCTAACCAACCAAATTGGGAACAGAATCATTAAATTTGAGTCAATAACATGAGTAATGATATTAGATAACCACTGATAGTCTTATAATGCTCTTTAGTCGACCTTTTGTAGACTTGGCCAGGGCTTCTAGCCTACCGTAGTTGGCTGCCGCCCCTTGGCTAGCCGATTGTCTTCCTCGTTACCTTCAGTGCCTACATGTGCCTATGTCTGCTCTTCATACATTCCACCCAGTCTCTCTGAGTTCGAAGTTCCTCCATGCTTGTCAAATGAGTTTTTTGGTCAGCCAACATACCAAGGACACCTTGCTGTAGGTTTATTGATTATATTCTTTTATTCAATCATATCTAGTCTGTGGTCCCATTTGCCAGGGAACCAAATGGGAAAAAACTCTTGGATTGAATGATTGGAATTCGTATGACATGCCTCTAACTAGATGTATGTAGGCTGATGTAATCGTAAGTATAATCACAGACATGATATATAATGCTCAATTTCTCAAACAGTGTACTATAACGTGCACGAAACCTATAGTTTTTCCAAAACAAGATTTCGGTCAAATGATCATTCATGCATCATATTTTCGGAACAGCTTTACAAACAGTTCAGAAAAGATCACACTCATGCTAATGAACCAATAGAAAGCATTCATAGGTCAAGTTGGATCCAGGTATGACAAATCAGTGAATAGCAACGGCGACAGAATGGGAATGAAGATAAACGCCATCTACATCGCCCTAAGCGGTTCACTGATGGGTTTCACGTGAAGAGGCCGAGCTTATGCTGATGAGGGGAGCATCACGTGTAAGCCATCCCCAATCCGATCAACATTAAATGAATCTCCGCTCAGCGCTACTGTACCCTCAACTTCCTCTTGTTGATCGGTTACATGTATATCGCTTGGGTATTTTATTGGAAAATAATATCCCTTCTTGATGGATCTTCCGATTTTTAGATGTTATTTTAAAATAAAACGATTAACAGGTTCCATACACACCATTTTCGATTGGCAATCGCTCAGCACACGTGGAGGTCTGAGCTGTGAACGATTTTTCTCAGGTCTAATTGACAATCAAGATAACTAGTGCGAAGCCCCACATCACTTCCACAAATATTTACTTTACATTACCACCAAATCGTGTTTAAAAAAAATACAAATCGGTAAATATTAGAATAAAACAATAACGACAACCCAAAATCTGGCATTTCGAGAACAGTTCCAGGATAATTTTCAAATTTCATCCATAAATTTCGATGGAGTTAATAACAAGTAACTCAAATGGAGTTAATTGTTAGTAACAAGTAATTTGACTAGGAAGCTATTATAAATGCAATAAGCGATTTGACTATAAATCCCGTATCATTTGGAATATTAACTAATAAGTATGCAACGACCATATAAAATTATTCTCATTAAAATTGTTTGAGTCGTTTGAAATAAAAGAAAAATCTGCTTCGGAACTATTTAAACACTTGATAATCGAAAATTAAAATATTGGAACTATCATTCAATCAATGTGGTCCAATTTCTTCATGTCAGTTTAAGAAGTACAGTTCAAAACAGATCTCTTTGAAGAAATTTATCGGATATTCATTTTTCCGTCGTTTTGAAGCTATTCTAAAATCTATATTTATAAGTTATAACAGATTAATTAGAACTGAAAAAAATGCGAAATATTATTTGAATGAAGTGATATCCTGTGCAGTTCGTCTTAAGCCACGGAGAGTGAAAACCAGCTATTATTACAATTTACGTTCTATTAGAAAATAGTTACAAAATTATTACTTACATTCATAAGGGTGAGCAATGAAGACCATCCGATGAGTTAGCCTTCCCCATCAGTAGGTACGCATGATTGCCTTTCAGCCGACGATGATTACGACTCCCCGATTTACGATTCCCACAACCAAATTATAGAAAAATAGATAACTAAAAATTTCATTATTTTACAATCGATATAATATTTAATAAAAAAATGAGAAAATACGAATGCCCATCCATACTGATCCATATTAATTCATGGTATTGACTCAAAATTGTTAAGTATATAAGTTTGCTGTACAATATAAAAGTGACTGGATCAAACACCAATTACGAACTTTTCCTAATTCTCGTTCTGTGGTCCCTAAGTATTGTCGTACTGCCGATTGTGGTACTTTTAGCTAGCGATGTAAATTCTCCAAAAAGAGAAAAACATCTAAGATTTATCGGCTGCATACAAATCACAAGTTTGTATATCCCATAAGCCATAAGGCCATTCCTGTACCAAATGACCTTCCTGCTCCTTAATGCATATCAGCAATGCTGGAACCTTCAAAATTGAATCATGAATCAACGGTACCACTCTCACGTCTATGTTTCAGGTACTGACGATAAGTTTTACAATAAAATGACTTACCTAACTAAAACAATGGAGATTGCGGCTAGTTGAAATAATGAAAAACCCGACTCCGTTAAAACCATCCCACTCGTTAAGTTGCCTCAGCGTGGTCGGGAAACATCTGGTCAGTAGGAATGAATGGATTGGGATGGAAAAGGAAAACCGAAGAACTGTGGTGATTGGGGAAGAGAAATAATAGCTGTGCCGATTAGTCCCCCGAGAAAAGAAAAGAGGAACTCGTTTAATCAGCCTTTTCTTCAGATTTCTCCGGCTGGACCCTTCCCACATTCAACACATGTAACACACATCAACCCCTCTGTAATCGATGAGCAGAAGAATCGGCGGTTTCCTGCTTCCTATCCCGTCTGGTTATATCTTGAAGAATACGAGATAATGCTGAATTTAACAACACACAACTTTTTTTTTGTACTGTATTTTTCGGGAGAATATATTACTAATCTTATATACTACTGATGGACTTCCTTCCTAGGTACCAAAACTAGGGAGGCATTGTATTCGTGCCAGAGATTGGACAAATTTTGTGTCCTCCTGAATCACCATTTCTTTTTAGGGAATGTTTCACCAACGTGGACTTACCTCGATTAATCCAAGAAACATGAATTCAAAACCAGACTTCTAGAGTCAACTCAAATCAAAACGGTGTCGATCATATATATATATATATATATATATATATATATATATATATATATATATATATATATATATATATATATATAGCATTTCCAAGCCAAATGAAACCTTTTCCAAGTCAAATGAAACCTTTTCCAAATCAAATGAAACTTTTTCCAAACCAAATGAAACCTATTGAGAAAAAAGTCCAGTCATGCAGCATGACCCCATGAGCGAATTTTTGAAGAAATCTTCGACATTTCAGTCGCTACATAAGAGTAGTTCAATCTGAATTTGGACAATGTTTCATGCAAATATTACCGATTTTTACAACTAGCGAACGGCAATATTTCGATTTTTGACTGATTTTTCAACTTTGACATTTTTGAAAACTTGATACATATTCTTAAAGGAAATTTTACGCTGATTCCGAATATACCACATGTTAGTATGCTGAAAAAATTATTTCGCACAACAAATCGCAAAAAACAGGCTATTTTGAAATTGTTGACTAAATTTTTGAAAATTTCAACCCGAAAATGTAATCCGATCATGCTGGCCAACGAACTTGAACTTTCGTTTTGCGTTCTTAACATTTTAGAATTTATTTGAAGTTTCTAGCACAATTCTACGGACAGTTATCGTCTGGAATGACACATACATACATACATTAAAAAAATGCGTTAAACTTCAGAATATGATTCAGAATAGCCTGAAACGGATTTCTGCATAAAATATTTTCAAAAATTCACATTCTACAAATTTTGAGGCGAGAGCAATAGCTTAATTTTCTTCGAAAATTCGCTAATGAGTGAACTGAGGTACCTAGATAGGTAGGTACCCTGCAAGTTGCAGGTAGATGCAATTGTACCTATCATAGAAAGACGTTGACAAAATGAAAATTCGATGAATTTCAGGCATAGGATTACCGAAGTGGATCTAACCTTAGTAGAATAGGAAACAAGTAAGTTTGAGAAATTTCTGACTGTTGAATGTGAGTGGGTACCTACCTATCTAGGTACCTCAGTTCACTCATTTTCTCAATAGGTTTCATTTGGTTTGGAAAAAGTTTCATTTGATTTGGAAAAGGTTTCATTTGGTTTGGAAAAGGTTTCATTTGATATGGAAAAGGTTTCATTTGGTTTGGAAAAGGTTTCATTTGATATGGAAAAGGTTTCATTTGGTTTGGAAAAGGTTTCATTTGACTTGGAAAAGGTTTCATTTGGCTTGGAAATGCTATATATATATATAAATTCAAGAAAGACTACTGCCCAACTAATGATCCTATCTTAACCAATCTGAAAATCTTTTATTACATCATATTTCACATACTCCGAGAATATCAGAAGATAGAAAGCTGAAAGATGTGAGCAAAAGCTGATTTCATAGTGAGAATGTCAAAAGAAGGCCACCTAATGTGTCCAATTATTGGGCCCGTTACCCTACTTAGCATCTGGCAACTTAACTAGGACGTCCCTTTGAAACCAGGTTCAATAGGCAAGACTTCGTATATAAGAGGGACGACCTATTTGAAACTTGGCGCTCCGCCGGGTTCAAGACCCCTAGAACCCCGGTTACCTCTATTTATATAGGTACTCCGAATGAAATAATTAAAACACAGAATATGTTTTAGCTCATGCGTTTCACATAAACCCGTGAAACCTGCATATATGAATCACTCAAATTTCGCAGTGTATCTTATCACTAGTTGTCAAGTTAATTTATTTTATTATCATCAGCACCATATTTTAAACCCCCTGCAGCTTTCATTTGAGCCCTCACATGAAATACATATTTTATACCCCCCCCCCCCCCCCCCCCACCCTCTTCACGGCATAAGCTTTCATTCATTCATTTAACATGAATTATCAGAAATTAACAAGTGGTTGCAATCATGTTCACAATATCAATTATTGAGAATGATCAGCTGTGTGTAAACAATTATTCAAATAACCATGCTCATAACTCAGCTTTTGGCCACCCACTTCGCAGTAGTTAACATGATATGGCTTGATAAATCGGAAGCTTTCGAACGAAAGGTCAACGAATTTTGTCGGATGAAAAACAATGATGAAATTTCTCTAGCAACGACTCGGTTGTTAGCGGAAATCATAAGTAAATTGGTGCAACATATTATCTTACACAAAAACGCAAGACATAAATGTAACACATTTTCGTCAACACAAAACGTTTCATTTTTGGTTGGAGATGTCATGGCTAAAACACATTCTGTATCAAAATAAATAAATAACCGAATACAAATCCGTTACAGACAATTCAGACCGAATCGACGAAAAAAACCGTAGGTGTGTGTGTGTGTGTGTGTGTGTGTTTGTTACTTATTTTCTCATCGTGATGTGTTTCATGAACTTCCGTTGTGCATCTGATGTTAACTTTCCATGTGAGGAAATACTAATTTTATTTTCATGCAATGTGATAAACTCACATACTACTGTTTTTTTTTAAATCATAACTTTATGCCATTCTTCAATTTTGTTTACCACGGGGACGACCTGACACCCGAGGAGTTTTTGTCCCGCCGTCACAAAGATGAGAGGTTAACGGCACTATATTGTGCGGAACCCATCGCTTCCTCATGTCCGAAGAAAATCAGCAGTTTAAGGGGTAAAAAGTTAGATCTAAAAAACAGGTCAAATGAGCCCTGGACGCGGGCGAGAATGAACTGTTGATAAAATTCAGATGATTTCCCACAGCGCGGTTTTTCCTTTTACTGCATTTGCAAGAGGGAATCATTTTGGCTCGCTCTTCAATTCTCCACCTTATCTATCGAATTGATCAGACTAGTGGGGTACGGAACCTAACTTTATTAATATCCTAGATCAAAGTCTGTGGCCTTTTTTTCTGTATGCGGGAGTTGTTGTCGGACTTGGTATTAACTGGGTTCTTTGATGGAACACTATTACCGATTTAATAAAGTGTTGCTTTGATATATAAGGGCTTGATTGCATCAGGAAGAGAATGTATTGACGAACTGAAGAGAGAGCGTTTCCACTAAATTGGGAAAATCCGGAGCGCACACATATTTTCTAACTGAAATTCAACTACCTATCGAATAAAAAAGCACAATTCGATACTTTTCAATTTAAAACTGAGAGATCGTTTCGAATTGTAATCAGAGGCCTACATTACTCGTGTGATGTCAATTTACTAATGGATAATGCACCACCCAGTTACCACTAGCCCTTTGTCGCTATTTTTCCTAGATCTCCAACCTAATTCGAAAAATGATGAAATTCATTCATTAGATCGTCCATATGAAACTGTTCTCAAGGTGGAACCTCCTAGACCTAAGCCGTCAATTAATCAATCCATCGATTGCAAAGAATTCGACCAAACAAAGAATTATTGCCACAAGCAGCCAAGGTGCGTGAGATGCGATGGACATCATTCCACGGCAAATTGTCCTAAAAAAGTCCAAACTCCCCTTATTTGTGTCAACGTCAAAGGGCAATACACGGCCAAGTATAAAGGATGCCCTCTCCATAGGAAACTACTATCGCCAAAGCGTATCTCAAAAACACAAGAAGTACCTACGCATTCCCTACCCGGGAATCCTATAAAACACACAAATATTTCAAACTGCCATGCCACATCTGATCGCTCATATGCCCATGTCACGAGTTTCAGTAGTAACAAATCAATTCCCTACCTAAACGAACACCTCATAATTGAAAAGTTGATGGGCAAATTAACTCTTTATTGTCACTACTCGTACCACTAGTGCAAACATTGGCTCGAATCCTTCCGTAGTTGATCTCAATATCCAAAAATGATCCAATCACGAAGTTTTCGAACGCTTAGAATTTGCACTTGGAACGCCAGAGGACTTTACAATAAACTTTTAGAACTGAAACATTTTCTCCTCTTGCACTATGTCGATGTTCTACTTTGTACCGAAACCAAAATGGCACCTGAACTCTCTCTTTACATGCCAAACTACCGAATTTCTAGAGCTGATGATCCTAGTAATCGGCGAAATGGAGGAGCCGCCATATTTATAAAAAATTCAACAGAACATGATGAACTGCCCATAATACAAGAAAACAGAATGCAGCCATCATACAGATGACCATAATACAGGTCGCCATAATGTCCATGCTCTTGGTTGGCATGAGATTTCAAATAGGTTCGTTCTACTCATCCCCTGAACATTGTTTATGTTTTGCAGACTTCATGGGAGTAATCCATGAGAAGAAGACATTCATCCTTCTAGGTGGCGACTTCAATATCAAACATCCCACTTGGGGATCCAATGTTACCAATCCACGGTGGCGAGTGCTCAATGATGCCGTACTGCGATTATCTATCGACCTGATTACCACTTTAGAACCCACACTTTTTTCAGCTCAAGGCCATACTCCGAACTTACTGGACTTTTTTATTGGGAAACATATAAGTGACTTCTGTAGCACACATCGCGCTGTCCAGGATTTAAACTGGGACAATTTTCCAGTACTAGTTGATATCTCACACTGTCCCCAAACACGATCAAAAGATAACACATTGGTATCCGTGCCCATAAACTGGGCTAAGTACACGAAGTTTCTTGAAGAAAACACAGTATTGAATATACCTTTAAAAACTAAAGAGAACATTGATTCTGCAATCACCAGTCTCAACAGACTTATTCAACTCGCCGTTCGTGAAGGTACAGACACGAACAGAGGGGGGAATCGTGGGAACCCAAGGATACCATTTTCATATACACTTAATTTCAAGATGCTACATCAAATAAAAATGAATTGCAGGAGACTTTGGGAACAGTCTAGATACCCTCCACACAAAACGGCCTACGACCGTGCAACTCTTGACCTTAAAAAAGACCTCCAAAACGAAGATAGAACAGCGTTACGGTGTTCCATGATTAAACCTATCTGGTGCTACGGTGGTGGTCTATGGTCATCTGGATCGGATACCCAAATAAACTGAATTCAAGTTCTGCAAAATCGTGTTCTGCGTTTGATCACCGGTGCGGATTGGTACGTCCGAAATGACGAACTGCATAAAGATCTCGAAGTACCAACTGTCAAGGATTGTTTGATTGCCACGTACTACGCAACATATCAAAGAGCCCATATCAAACATATCAACATATCAAAGATCCCATCCGAATCCGTTTATCAGCAGCATTCCTCAACATCGACCATTGCCCCGAAACCTCAGACGCCTCAAGAGAAAACACCACTCTGAAGGGTTTTAAATGAAACCTCCAACACACAATAGAAAAGTTCTTATACATATTGTCTCTATAAGACGAATCTAAATTGTGATTATCATCCATTAAGTTACCAATACAGTGATTTAGTACTCGAAGTTTCTTCAATACTAGAAGGATGATGGACTAACCTAGTACTTCTCATATACATTCATGTTATTGTTTATATACATTTACTTGTTATCAAAGTATATAGTGCTATGCACAAAAATGTTTCTGTTGAATAAAAAAAAGCATTAGAATTATGCTCAACCCTGGACACTATTGAAAAATACTAGGACACCAATCAGACAACAGTCAACACTTCTATTTGCTGAACTTTTAGTCAATCAATTCAAAGCAAACCCTCTGCAAAACTCCGATTACGAGGGCGCAATAAAGAAAAAAACTAGAGGAGCCCCTGCAGCTATCTTTACCCAAGCACCACTTCTCTCCTGGCCAAGTGCGCAATGCTATCCAGAGATCTCCCCGCAAGAAAGCACCGGGTGGTGATATAATTATACTAACCCTCCTCAAGGTGTTTCTACGGAAAACTTTTGCATACCTCACTCGAATATACAACTCTATGCAACAGCTTACGCACTTTCCAAGCCCAATGGAAACATGCACTGATCGTGATTATATTCAAACCAGAAACGAACCCACAAGACCCCCTCAGCTACAGGAATTTGGATTCTCCGTATAATTTTTGTCAGAATGAGGCTAAACAATACGGAATTCGGCAGTGTTTAAATGGTGTTAACATGCAGCCAGGTTTCCCTCGTAATATAGACTTGGAAAAAATCAGTGTGTCAGTTTTCTATGCACTGTTGTAATTATAATTGCTATTTTCAAAAATTTCCTCTGAATTTGATTATTATTTAAATAATGACCAATTCCGTAATCCAACAAAGTTGACTAATCGTAGAGGAGACGAACACAGTACCATCGAAGTTAAATGAGGGGGTGAGAAGAACCTCAAACAGCACAGCGTTGCCGGATTAAGGGTCGCCTCAAGTAGTCAAACTGCCACGAAAGCGTAGACAGAGTATAGTTATCGTTTTCTTTGGTCAATTACACAAGTTTAATATTGGGAATAATAATAAAAAAAAAGAACTGCTTTCATGTGAAGTAATCTATCTATAAATAAAAAATGTCTTGACCTTTTCGGGGCGAAATATCAAACTGAAAGGTCACGTTTTCACGTACACTCATAAGAACTTTGGGTCAGGGATCGCACATCAGACGCCTACAGTAATTTTAATTCCCTCCCTACGTTTCAGTATTATACTAAAACAAAACATAAAACTCAAAAACATACCATAATGCTCAATGTTACTGATTCATACAGCTTATAGTATTGAAATGAACATACGTATCTACCTACACACTACTTCTCCAACAACGATTCCTTTTAAACTTAAATTTAACTGCGAAACGGACAGTAGTTCGATTTTTCGCCTAAGATATTTCTTACCATCGACCATTTCAAATTTATATATTTCCAACGTATTCTGAAAGTTTTTTTCTACCTATTTCTACCCTACTGTTTAATGTTTATCATTGATAAAGAGGCTGGTTACTCATTTTTCACGGCTTATTTTGCTCTGTCATACATTGTAAAAATTCCAATCCCTCTGAATTGATGAAATCCTCAATCGTTCAAGCATATGAACAATGAGCCGAATGTTACCTGAAACAACTAAACTGGCTCCAACATATTTATTTCACTCGAATTCCCGCTTTGTTTAGTTGAAAACTTAGATTACGCTAAATTTCGCAAATAATACACATGGTCGACTTTTTAAGCCACTAATAAAAGGGGAAAAATAAAATAAAATTAAACACAAATTAAAATAATTCGTTCAATTCTTTCAATTGTTAAGGGTGGCACATCACTTTTGCACATCGTGTTGGATCGGCATCGGTCAATAGTACAACATATCCCGGGTGTTAGGGAGTCTACCTTCCGAATTTAATGACGATATAAGTAACTTTGAAATCCTAGTCTGTATCGCGGAACAAACACACATATAGACAAATGCAGGTCAAGTCAAAGTGCAGTCTCACTTCATCCGTCATACAGTTGCTGAAGCGCATGCGCGAAATTCAAATCATTGTACGGTTTTTATGATGTTTACGGTTTACATCAGATTGCGATAAAATATTATAGCATTGAATGGCTAGGCTGAAGATGGTATCCCATCTTCACTGGGAAGTTTTGCTAAGGCTTCCACCTAACATTTATCAACAATATTTCCTTAATTGCCTAATCTAACTTTTATACCTCAACTGTAGGAATTCACTATGGAATCCTGGAAAAATTATTTTAAACAATTCATTGATCTTTACATTCATATTACGGATACGAGGTGCAAAGTGCAACACTAAAATCGGCAGACGTTTTATACCATTATTGTGAAAAATATATTTAATAATTTTTAGCGAACTTCCGTAGAAAATGAAGGTATTGTAATGGTTCCAAAAATGTTTAATTCAAAATTATTTCTTCATTTAAATCCGTTTTGAAGCATTCTGGAAATTAATCTTAAAGTTTAACACTTATATGGACGTACGTACGTATGTGTTTATGCATATATATGTGTGTGTGTGTGTGTCATACCAGACGAAAACTACTCTCCATAGGATGAGATAAAAATTCCTTTTTGGAGCCAAAAATCAAGCTTTTTAAATGAAAGGAATACCTAGGTAGTTGGCCAGCACATTAAATTGGTCAAATGTGCTGAAAAAATCACTAAAAATAGCTAAAAACGGTCAAAAATTGATGATTTAATACTCATAATTTTCAAAATAATTGTAGTCAAAGAAGTAGTTAATCATCAAAGAATTAGGACATTAAACATTTTTTTTACAAAATTATGCTGAAAAATGTACTTGAATTGCGTTGATCATTGCTGAAAAATAGGTAAAATCTACAACAAACAGCTAGCTAAAAACCCCAAATTTTATTTCTCACAAAATGTTATTTACAACTTGTTTTAAGCCTTAAAACTGGTTGTTAAAAATGTATTTGCACTCAAAGACCTAATTCCATAAGAATGTAACATATATAACAACTACGATAATTTATGAAAATTCGCTCACAGGATCATGCTGCAAGACTGAAACTTTTATTTTTTTCTTTTGATTTCTAAACAATTTTAGTGCAATCCATTATTACAGTAACCTCCGTCCTCTCTCGTTATTTATTTATTTTTATTTTTATTCTTTTCAAAATTTTACAATTTTTGAGATATCAATGTGAAACTTGGGAAATACTTATGGAGTGCCTGATAGTTTAACGAAAAAGAAGGAAAAAATCCTGAGTTTTTGGCTATCTAAGTGAAGGGGGGGGGGGGGGTACTTAAAACAATTTTTTCTCTAGTTTCACTTAGCGAAACCTCACACTAAAGATTATTTTGACTCAACATTATGGTGATGCCAAAACGATACGTTATTCCGTGCTCAGAATGGAGAAGCGGGCCTTGAAAAAGCACGGTTTTATGTTTGTCAGGTCGGCACTCACACTTTCAGTGCATTAATTCGGTTTTCAAGACTGATAATCCGTCCATTCCTCGTGTTCATTAAAACAAGATCCTGTTTGTTCGGATTATGAATGAGCTCGGATTAGTTTTCCGACGGCGGTAAGAGGCGGGACTAGCCCAGAAGGAGCCCTAGGAACGAAGAGCCAGCGAGTGTATGAATTCGATTTGACGGGAATAAATTTGAATCGAGCGAAGGGAGGCCGTCACAGAGAGGGTGGGCGCGGAACTGCATATTAATTAGGTCGTTGATGCCGCTCAGTTGCGCACACTCTCGGCGGAACCGGGAGCTTTTCATCAGAGGACGAGAGGAAACACTGAATAACACGGCCAATTAAGATGGCCAGTGGAAGCAATAGAGGGTCCCTGTTTGTTGGAAGTTCTGCGGTGCGGGAAGCTAACTCGAAGGAGCTGAATTTGTCGGTGATGTAGGGAATCGGAAATACCTCCACACATTTATTATCGTTCCAGTTCACACATCAATATAAACGCGAGTGTAGGGCAACTAATGGTTTATTTAGAAACCTTGCCGCACGTTTTGATTCCAATCGTAAGCATTTTGTTCTGAGGTAATTTATTCAGTTTGAACGGTTCGCCTCTACTAGGTCTGGTTACCGTTTTAGAGAAATTATAAAAGAAAGAAAGAAGAAAAAAAAAAAAAAAAAAAAAAAAAGAGAGAGAGAGAGAGAGAGACTCTACACCACTGTTTTGGCTACTTCCAAAATGCGATGCCCTACAAATTGCAATTTTAGGAAAATCTCTCGGCGAGATCATTCAACTGGTAGAAAAAATGAAATAACCGATTTCATTTGTTTTTTAAATTATGAATAACTTCTATGACAGATGTTGGCGTTAGATGGCACGTTCTAATATGCACTGACCAAATTTTACTGCGAAATTGCCACCGTTCGAATATACACATCTTAGTTGTCTTAACTGCTTATGTACTTATGCTCTCCCAGTAGTATTAGTAACAGTGCCTTGACCTATCCACAGATCATAGACTTTTTCTAGATACAGGTACATACAAGTTGTCCCTGTTTTAGGTGCAACATCGGCTTGGCTTCTATTCCTTAACTATTGTCCAACAAAATGTCCCTCATAGATGATTTTCGTGAAAACTTTACAGAGGAAATTACAGCAATGTAAATTTAATATGTTTTTGACCTAAATTCACCGTGGTGGACGTAATTTCCTTAGTCTTTGATTATTACTCCAATTTTAGATCACTTCGGAATGAACGTTAGATCATCTCTCTGTTTTGTGCAAATTTAACATCTTCAATTGTATTCAGATGTAAAAAATCATCCCGTAAAATTTGAAGACATTTGAAAATTTTACCTTATTTTAATAGTTTGTAATTCCCAGTAATCCAATCTGATTTTTCCATGATGAAATTAAAAATTTGACTTAAATAGAAAAAAACCGCAACCCCTTGCTATGGGTTTTTCACATTCGCAAACTTTGACTTGGTTACAAGCAAAAAATTTATAATTAAGATGAAAAAAGGATCATGTACCTATTATGTCTAAACTATTGGGATGTTAATTTATCCCTTTAACATAGTGACCTACAAATCAAGGTAACATCAATGAAGGAGCATTACAACGTTATTATTTAGCCTAGCTGAGTACCCGTGCTCCACTACGGTCGATTTATAGTAATTACATAGCACCTTGTGCTATAAGATGGCATCGTACCTTGTCATTCTACCCACCAGAGCCGAAAAGGCTCCAGTTCTAATGTCAGCAATCAAGTTTCAACTTGTCGGTACCTAATTAATTTTCAACCAAGCGTCCCCTCATTATAACCAACTCAATATAACCTTAGTTACGTTCAAACTCTTTCCGAAAAACATTGCTGCAGAAATGAGGGGTTTTTAATATCAATTTTTCAAGATCTATTTTTACGATTAAAAACTGCTCGGTTCCATCAACCACCTAAATCATTTTGGTATCGTTGAATTTTTATCAACGGTTCTTTACGCCATCCATATTTGACATAAAAATTAACATAAAGCGGAGAGTTTTATGATGGAGCCTACGTCTAGAGGATTGCAATATAGCTTAAGTTCTATTCCGGAAATTTTCTATCAATTTGAGCCCACGCTTATGGAAATTGGTGCAGCTGTTCGACCTTGATGCTCGGACAAACAGACATTTGATCCTTTATATTAATAAGATAGGATAGATAACCGATCATCTCTTTTCCAAAGATGGAAATTGTGTTGAGCAGATTGACAAAGCAAAACAAAAAAAAAGCATAAAGTGGCGGCAGGGGTGGATCAATATGATTTTTAAATTGCTCCAGGAAGGTTGAGCATTACTGGACGAGCGCGTGTGCACGAAAACTGATGCGATAAACTGGCCCATATTATGAGGAACTTGGTTCGCAGAATCCAAAGTCGCAAACAAGTGGTCATTTCATGGAAATCACTATTATTTATGGCGGTGGGTTCTACCTTTCGTAATGAATTCGTCACAAATACTTCCGTTCCAAATCGTTGGAGTCCGAAAACTACTCAATAGTTTCTTTCTGCAAATTTCAACTTCCTAAGGGAAACTTGAAAAAGCCCATAATTTCAATCGTCTCTCAATGTTCCATGGCACAGAGAGTGACCTCAATAAGTTTCAACTTCCCAGGGTGAACAGATGGGAATTTTATTCACTCAGTTGATCAGGAAAGAGCCAATCGTTTCAATCGTCTCTTAATGTCTCAGAGAGTCTCCACATCCTATTTCAGCTGTGTAGGGTGAACATAAGAGACATCAAATTTTAAAATCTAATTCTGCTGATCGAGAAAGAGCCCACAATTTCAATCGTCTCTTGATATCCCAAAAAGTCACTCTATTCTGCCACCCGCTGTTCACCCAGGTTGCACGACGTGGACGAATGACCTTGACTTGGGTAGGGATAAGAAGGAGCTCCGAAGAGATAAAAACACCGAAAGTTACCCTATCCCCCTCCCCCCACCCCCCAATACACACACACACACAGACATACACTTCGATCTTATGGTCTGAAACGGATTTGTATGTGGTTATTTTTTTCTCATGCTTGGCTTGTCCCCCTACCTCCTTAAACAATTCCAATAGGTCGTCCCTCTTAAATAGCAAGCCTTGCCTGTATGACCTGAGCGACTTCCTAAAAAATAATGGAGAGCTAAATTAAGATAACTAACCTGTCCAGCGTCCGTTAGTGGAGTGGAGGAGATGTGTACCCAGTGTTAGGTCAACCATAAAAGGTGCAACGGCCGGTTCTTCAACTTCACTATTCACGATGCATCTCGTAAGTACATACGTGAAGTTTCCTTTCCCAGGAAAATCTACAGTATGATGGAACCACATCAGAGCTTCCAGTTGATAAACGTTGAAACCGGATTCATCAAATCATGACCTAATTCATAGTTCACATCTTCATCTTCTTTTTTTTCGTCAATGTCATCTTATTGATTTCGTTTAGATATGTTTTTTCTAGTCATTCAATAATCGCATTAGTTTAGTATCAGGTTCCAAATCTAATTCCGCAGAATACGTAGTCCACTTATATCGTTAAGAGGCAGATAACTAATAGGCTCGTAGTTAGTTCCTTTTAGATAACAACAATATACGAGTACTCTTAAGATTGGGACTTGCCAAGCCCTAACAGAAGCCTCCACTACCTACTATGCAATATATATACTCGTATATATATATATATATATATATATATATATATATATATATATAATAAACTTAATTTGATATGAATTTCACAGATAAAAAGAAAAAAGAATGATTTGATATTTCGAAAATAATCTTTGTCAAAAATAGAAGAGTGAATAGTTTTTCTGAATAATTGTTTCTGAATAAATGCATATATATATATATATATATATATATATATATATATATATATATATATATATATATATATATTTTTTTTTTTTTTTTAGTGTCAATAATGTCAATATATTAATGATCCTAGGTATTATTCAAATAGCTATATTTAAATAATACCTATGTAATTAAATAATAGCTATATTTGTAGTTAGTTGAGTGACCTTCCCCGAATATGTTGAGCGACCTTCGAATTGTAGATTTGGGTGAAAACTACCAAAGCTCGAACGATGAGCTTAATCAACTGCTTATCTTCAACTTCAATGAATACAGCAACGGTATTCACGGCTTTACGTGCAGACTCTCCCCAGCGATTCTTCTTAATCTTCTCCCGAAAAAACTCCCAATCTTCAAAAGCCTCCTTTTTTATACTTTTTCCCCAGAAAACAGTTTTTTCCCCGATCTATTTTTTCCAGTCTTGACTACCTGACCCCATCGTTGCTGATGTTTTGGCGCTAGGTACTAGGTATTGCCACAATTATATCACCACAGTGATTGGTCTTATTGTGGAGAAGCTCACCTCAAAACGTGAACATCATCATCATTATACCATTGTCTACTGACTGGTATGTACTTATCAATTTCATAGATTTAAATAACATATTAATATCATGACATATTTTACTTTTAACGTTGGCATTTTTCTATAATTCCAACATTCTTAACTCACAACAAAACCATACTGAAAGATGATTTGCTCACAGAAGAATGTGTTCATCACATGTTTCGTGCACATTCTTTTGAATCTCACTCGAAATTCCACTCAAGAGTTGGTACGAGCCTTATTTCTGTATCGCGTGTTTGTGGCTCATTCCCGCATCCCATCGTCGTTGCTAAGATAAGGCTTCTATTCCCCCAACCGTGTGAAAAGACGACCCAATGGTAAATGAACTTTTAACTATATAGTTGAGAGTGATGTTATTTTTCATTAAAATTCGCATTTTAAGCTGAAATGAACGCCATGATTGCGTTGTTCAATAATTGTTGCGATAGATAGCATTGTAACTTGGTCAAAACACTGAAATATGGATTGGAACAATTTAATTCTTTCTAAAACTAAAGCGCATGATCTCCAATCCAAGCTGCTTATTGTTGCTCAAGAGTTAAAGCCAACTTTTTGAATGTTTGAAGTTCAGAAACCTTCTTAGGTGCTTCAATTTGAATTGACATTTTCGACCATGAATCTATGAAACCGGAAAATTCAATCAACCTGTGGAGAGTTGAGTGTAATTTTTCCTTCTAAATACCTCGTAGAATACGAAGAGTAAATTGAAACAGTCAGCACTATTTTGAGTTGAATTCTACTGTGAGCAACAACCTTGATATAGTCAAACTAATAGCCAAGTTGAGTCAATAGATCAATAGAGGTAAGTGTCTTAGTGAACTTATGCAAACGAGTTTTGGTGGTCTGGCGACGACGCAACTTGAGATAGATACACACACTGCGATAGTATGTAAAATGTTTTCAAATTAGAGCTATTTGAGTTTCCTTTGAAATTGTTAACTATTAATTTTATGGCAAAAAACGTATTTTAATTAATAATCTGCTGTTCAAAAAAGAGGTTTGGGCTTTTTAAATTTTTTGCAATTTTTATCGATTTTTTAGAAAATTTTGATGAAATTTGAGTGCATTTTTCAGCATAATAAGTTTTTGAATGTTCTATTTTATTTAAGAATTGAAATCGGAATATGAAATTCTTTCTTCAATAAAATAGAACATTCAAATATTCTGATTTCAATTCTTTGTCACAGAAATTAGTGAAACGAAAAAATTCCTGATATACTGAAAATTACATATGTAACAGCATCCATGTTTACTTATTGAAATAAATTCCGCTAATTTTACTGGGTAGAATCGTTAATCATAGAAATTGAGGACGATTAATGCCTATAAAAGCCCTCTCGGCTTGTTGTAGTTGCAGATAATTCGTCAGTTTTGGCATCTACTTCAGTACCTGCAGTCCAAAGCACTCTTCAAAAGATGACCCATGAGATTCAGTATGCATCTTGACTGGAAGAGGAGTAGAAGAGGGGTGGTTTTGATTGATACCCTATGGTTGATCATGCGTAAATTAAAAGTCATGGCTCCCTCAACGTGGAATGCTGATCCATTCATACTTTTTACATACCAGATGGTACAAACACATGATTGATTGACACTCTGCTGTTACCCGGTATCTGTACATATGCTTGGTTGGTGTTTACAGAGGGAAATCTGGGTTCTCTGTCACCAAATTACATAACTTACAACTTGCACGTCCACATATTATGTAGGAAGCCACTTGCATGACATATTATGTAGTAAGCCAGTGAGATGTGTCTTTGGGGGATGTGATAGATGATGTCGATGAAAAAGCATGTCACCGAGTTTCTTCCCGGTGTCTATTAGCGTGCCTAATAGCTCGATGTTAATATAGTTTGAAGGTCTCCAAGGAAGCCAATGAGCTTTATGGTCAAAACTGAATGTAGTGACAAATGAAACTCGATCACATGATAGTCTTGAGGTTTGACTGTATGGAACTCGTGCTGGAACAGTCGTATAAATATTCAACTAAGTTTTACGGATATCCTATTTCCTCCAGTACACTGTGGAACCCAGATAAACATCCTTCCAAGTCCTTTCTTACACTGAAAATCTTGTGCAAGCTAATGGACAACGAATGGGAAAATTACCGTTTGATATGTGGGGGATGACACCTTTCATAGTGTGGGAATCGCTGTTTGTTGGATTTGTGTAGACTATTCGTCACGATTTTTTCAAAGTACTACTTGAAACTAACGGAATACCGGGAGTTCAGTTCCTCCTAGAATAAAAGTAGTTCTTCTTCAGCGTTTTGCCAAACCAAGAAGATATCATCGGTTAAAAGCTTCCACACGATATGTGTTGTTGTTCGTGATGCTAGGAACTTGTTCTCCAAGTCAGCCATGAACAGATAAGAATACTACGGTGAGTTCCCATAGGTGTGGCTCTTTCTTAGTATGCATTTTGTCACCGAACGCATATTCAAACCCAACAAATAAAAAGCTGGTTTTTAAAGTTAAGTCAACAAAAGTTATGGTTCAAGTTGAGATATTCAATTGTTGCGCTTACAGTGTTCCAATCTCATCTTAGTTTTAAAACTTCCGATCAGACCGGAATGTTTAGATGTGAAAAACATGAATATTAGATAAAAGTAACAAATGTGATGAGAAATTCTAAAAGGAGATTGATCCAAGACTGAAGACGAAAGTCAGGCCAAGACGGAAGTCATTGGACCGCCCAACCGGATCGGGCTCCCGAAATTCAATTGAATTGAGAGCTGACGAAGCATTTAATCTCAAAGCGTTCAAATGAGGAAATAGTAAAACAGAGATCCCTGTGATCTTGATCCTCTTCCTTTACAATTAACGCACATGGGGGATGAATGAGGTCTAAAACCAATGTTTACTGAAGGCTGTGCTGCCTATTATCCGAAAAGAGAGTTTGCTCGAGTTCACGATATTCACGATTGTTTCTGTTGGAACATGTAAACCGTCAAACGACGAGCTTTTGAATACAAATGTACAACCCACTTTTGGATTTGGGGTTTGGGGGCGGGAGGAGGGAGAGGGGCAGACGTGTACGGATAAGACGAATAAACAAAGCATTGCATAGAATAGCAATATGCAAAACTTCGGTTCGGGAGGTTGTGGACCCCACACGTTTGAATCAATATAGGGTAGAAACATATTGAATTCGTCCCTCTTCTTCAGTGGGGATCCGGGTGGTAAAAACCTCGCGTTTGCATGATTTGTATTCACCAGACAGAGCTAGTCACTCTTCTCGATAAATAAAGTTCGAGTCACGTCAGTACGTTGCTCCTCAATCTCCAACTAACGTTTTAGAAATCGCAGTAAAATTCACACTTATCGGACGTTATAAAGCACTCGAATCTCATTAAACGGACTTTTCTACAGTTTGTGATACACTGCAACTCAGCAGTCTCGTAAATGGCTTCCATCGTATAACCATCATAATCCACTAAAATTGATACCAACAAGGCTGGAAATATATTATAATTCTGCCATTAATTAAACTTCACTGTTTAATTCAGACTTTCCAAGTCCTTCTTACTTGATCATTAATTCCGTTTAATTGAGACTTTGGCCATTTAATAAACGTATTTCTTTTCTTCAATCTCATTTTAATTTTTTCACAATTAAATCCACAGAGCTGCACATATGCACACCAACGTACTTTGATCCACAACTTGCAACACGATTTTTTTGTAACATGAAATAAATAGATAAGCAAATTTTAATCGAAATATGAAACTGCAAGTGAATGTATAAGCTCATCAGCTCATGTACAAGCTGATCATCTTTCGATATTGATACGTAATAGGTAAAAACAATCACATTGTGCATCTAAAGGTTTCGTCAGGTAATATAATGTGGAAAACATTATAAACTGTTTTCATTAATTTCGAACTAAAAATTATTCGTCGGGATGAATTAAAGAACCCAGTCGGTTATTTGTCAGGAAATCCGGGAGGCCCCTGTGCCTCCCGCTATGTCCAACTAATCTGAATTTTCACTGACTGATTGACTACATGAGGTTATTTATATTATGTATGACTCCTTGATGTATCCAGACCACTGATTTGTGTAACTAGTCAAAACTAGTGTAAGCTCGGCTGCAACCACTTTAGGAGACTTTTCACAGATCAGTTATTTACTTAGATCAGCGGTCTAGATGCTCGCTACGCTCACATCTCAAAAAACACATAACATCAAGTAGTCAATCCCTTAGTATAAATTCATACTAGTTTGACACGTCGGGCGCCTCCGGCCTGGCGGGGTGATATAGAACAAGGTCTTTAGTTGGATAACCCCTCTAAACTTCGCTGACACATAACCGATTAGAGTCGAGGTGAATCCAAAAGAAGTTTAAATTATAAAGCAGAAAAAACTGCATTTGCAAGGAGGTAAAACGTCTGCATTCAACGAGAAAATGTGTATATTCACGAGAAAACAGTCCGAATTGAACGAGAAAATCGAAAAAGCGTCAAAATGATATAGGTACCTTCTTCATGTTAACCTATATTTTATGACTAGAAAGCTAATAACCGAGCTGGAGCTGGAACAGGGTAATATATTTCCCTCATTCTTCGTTGATTGATTACCTATTAAATATTGACGAAAGTCTCTTTATTTTTCAGGAGCAAAGTATGAGCCAACAGTGATCGAGAACAGCTACAAAGTTCACATGAAGCTCACAATTCATAACGTTGGGCCGAGTGATTTTGGTTCGTACAGATGCGTCTCCAAAAACTCACTTGGTGAAACAGACGGCACCATCAAACTTTACCGTAAGTTTTTGATATACGATCTTGGGAATTTTTAATATATCTGACCGATACAATGGTTTTACCTTTTTCCCGAATCCCCCTTACCCGACCCTATAAAAAATAACCTTCAAACATTCTTTAAAGTAAATCTTTCAATAATTTTCTTAGGGATTCCGTTTAGAATTCCTGGATACCATAAAACAAAACAAAATAAAATAAATAAATAAATAAAATAAAATAAAATAAATAATTTTGAAAAAAGGATTTTTCCAATGGACAACACTTTTTGAGCTCAAATGTGAAAAAAATTGCAACACAAACAATTTAACACTTTAAAAAACAATTGAACACTTACAAAAGTGAAAAAATTGCAACGTAGATTAAACAAAAAGGGCTAAAAACTGTTAGAGTTACATTATTTAGAAGAACATTGCCTACTTGGAACAGCTTGTTGCAGTCATACAGCTTGATCGTATGAGCGAATTTTTGTGAATTATCATATTTTATTAATTTGGGTTAGATCGTTTTGAACTTTTAGCAGTTTGTGTTAATACAAATGGTCAATTACCAATTTTATGGCAAAAAACATTATACATCAATGTATAAAAAATATTTATTATTAATAATGAAATTAACAATAATAAAATTAATAATAAAAAAATAAATAATTTGCTATGTAAACAAGGATTTGGAATTTAAAGCATTTTCAGCCGTTTGAAAACACTGGTTATGCAGGGTTTAGGGTTACATTCCTTAGGAAAAATTTCATAAAGACTGGTGGACACCAAGAGAACGAACGGTTGGCAGCTTACGTACAGAAAATAGGCAGCACCACCAACATCTAGAAGCGAAAACCCTGGTAACCGCTCTGATCTAAGTTCCAAACTTTGAATGCGTTAGGCATCCTCAAACATTAAAAGGAAATAATTAAATTGAACAAGTTCAAGCTGTGAACAAGATTAAAAATTCATCTCGAGAGACAATAACTATGTGATTGACACCGCACCCTACGCTCTACGCGAGTTGAAGTATTTTAGTCGACTCCGGCCAGACGCAGTGTTTTATCTATTTTTTCAGTCCATTATTATAAAAGTATTTTTTCCATACTCATTCAAATTCAACCAATATATATTTATAAATAATGTAATTTATATACTCAGAAAGAACAGCTCTCTTCTTCCTCCCCATTCCACCAGCTGAGTCTACGTTTTTACACACCCCGGCTGAAATTTGTTTACTCTCTATATCATAAATTGCGAGCTATGTCCATTCCTACCAACTTCCCCCAAGCAAACTTCATGAAGAACGAAGTAACCAATATTAATTTCCAAACTTTGATTGTAAAATTTCGGAGAAACATCCACTGACAGAGGTTGGAAATATTACGATTTATCTGCATGGAGACCCCACCACAATGAATTTTGAATCTAATAAGGATATTTTAACAAAAAGACCAAATATATAATTCGAGAAAATGGTATAATAATGTAGATAAAAAATTAAACTATATACACGGAAAGAAATAAAACAAATAAATAAGAAAAACATGTTTAAGTCACACATAAACACATACACACAAAAGCATACACATAGTGTGAAATCATCTGTGTTGTGCTCACCATATATAATATTCTATCTGTCCTGTTCATAAATCATGTGAATTAATTATGTTCTATTATATTCTAAATAGTAACAAGTGATATCCCTCTCAACATCAATTAGTCATCACAACGAAATCCCCGATTTTTCACTCACTTTTCCAAACAATTATTAAAAAACAAGAAATCATGCAATACCTGTAGATAAGAAAAATGTTATTATCATTGGTTTATTCTTTTTATTTTTATTTATTTTTATTTTTATTTTTATTTTTTTTTATTATTATTATTTTTTTTTAATTTATTTTTATTTTTTTTTTTTCATTAAACCCCTTTTACTCACTACTAGTGGTTATATTTGAAATTCCCAAAGTTTACTTCATGACTGGAACGGAATCTCGATCGAACAGAAAAACAATCCCGGAAATCAATTAGGAATGGTGATAAAAAACATTTATCAGTATTACCTTTCTCCATTCACTCCTTCCATAAATAAATTTGTAACTCTTACAATCAATATCAAAATTGGACGGAAACGGAAAATTGAACAACAAATAATCACTAAGCCGGTTGAGAATTGTATCTTGTAGAGATCTCATGCTAGGAATACGTGATTGCCCCTCCGTTTTCTCCCTTCTGTTATGAAATTCTAAATTTCCGAAGTTCGATGCACAACTGGACTCAGAATAATATACCACAAAATTATTCTGATAACAAAAATCTTTCTTCTTTATAGCGAAATTTCAAATCTATAGGGATCACCCGCTCATCCCAATCTTCAGCTCAATCTCATAAAATCTATCTTCAGTTTCAAAATGTTTAAACACTAGTATCACCCCTCTCAGTCGATTTTAAAGAAGGGTCTCTTCGTCTGATTGCACTTAAGATGTTTTTGATTAAAATTCTCTGGTGTTTCCCTACGACGTTGAAACAACCCAGAAGCAGGCCATTTGATGATAATCGTCTCGGTATAGTTATCGATAACATGCAACCATTCACCGATTTATGTTTAATTTTAATTTTAATTTTTTAAGAGCTGATTGTCGGAATGTAATTTTAAAATCCCAGAGGTGATTGAAAAACAATAATTTATTTTAGATCTCGTGACAAAATCCCGCAGTGGGGGTATAGTGTCATAAAAGGCTTTCAAGAATACATGTTTGTACATTTTATGCTACATACTGCCTATATAGGTACATATAGGTGCGTACAAATATGTTTGGCGTTCAAGAATGCTCATTTCTATATGTGATTTAAAACTAATCCGGAACCACCAGCAAACATTGCTGTACAACAACGTGTACCAACAGTTGAAAAAAATAATATGGTTTGTTATATTGTTTACATAGATACGATCTCTGCATCGATATTTTCGGAAAATGAAAAATAGCTCATCTTCCTTGAACGTTGTTTAGCATAGTTTTATATTATGCAAAAAAAAAAAAATTATCTGTCCGATCAAAGTGCGTTTTATAAACCTTTTGTTTAATAAATTATGCATACATTTAAACCCTACATGATTGCATTACATAACATTGATCGTTTATTATGAGTATATATTTATTGGTCAATGCCAATACAACTACCAGCCTGTTCGAGGCTGAAATCGGAAAACCCAAGTTGAGCTCACCGTTCTAAACTTATTGAGCTTCTATCAACCCCTTCCGTGGAGTGACAGATGACAGATTGCTGTGAGGAAACTCTTGGGATAGATTTAATCTTCTGTCAGCCGGCACTATGCGATCCGACTGCGACCAGTCAGGCCATGACAAGTTCTCATCATTCCGATAAAATCCTGTGTAATGCTCGATATTCGTTTCCCGGCGAATTCGTGACATATATAAACCTAATTCAGTGGTTTGTTCATATTTATATTTGGAAGCTACGTAAATGGGATCAATACAGCAGGTTTTTCAGTACTTCCCTCTGTGATGATGGGCGAGATGATGATAACAGTCAATCGTATATAAATTCGAATGTATATATATGAAAACATTAGGGTTACCTGGGTATGTGTTATAATTGTGTGACTACTGCGGTAAGATGTTCTGGAGGTTGTTGTGGGGCAGTAAAATGCGGTAACACCCTTTTTGTACCTCTCGGCGTACTGATGAGGCCGTGCACCATGTAGCCCAGCAATGTCTGTGTGCTCTACACGTCATGGCGCCGTTCCCAAGCAGATTTCGGCTGGGAGGATGAGGAAATTGAAATGAAAGAAAGCCGAAAATAGCTACCATCAAGTAAGACGACTTTTTCCTCATTCTAGATGTCCCAGTTTCTGTGGTAGCCTGAACGATGAGCAAACCTGGCTGGCTAATAAAAATGTATCCGTAATTGTATTGCAATTTTTAGGGTCATTGTTCATTCCAATTTGACTGCATACTACATTATGTATCCGAACAATGAATTTCGCCCGTTGATTCGATATTAAACCTAGTTAGAAATGTTGAATATTGGGTGAATTTCCACATTTCGTTTTACACGGCGATAGAGAACTGAATGCATTAGACTCCGGTGACTGAGCACTAACCAATCCTTTTCAACGGCCCTTTCTATCCCATTGTTTTCTCCTCGCTCGCCTTTTGCCTGAGGTTTCAATTAAAAGTGGTGGATCAGAGGGCAGACCGCTTGTTCATACGATGGATATACTCTTTGAATTTCCCTGGATAGCTTTCCGATGGGAAAATGGAATCGGTCCGCTCTTTCGGCAAACTGATACACGTGAAAAACTCGGACGGAAGGACCCAGTGCTCTACTATCACTGCTGTTACGTTCATAGATGAATCAATAAATCTGATTTTCCAATAATGTACACGAAAATCGAAACCAATTCTAAAAACTAGCTAAGGCATTAATTAACAAGTTTGAAAACTAGCTACCTAGGTACATTTATTATTAGAAAACTCACTCGTACTCTTGTAATATGCTTTTTAGATAATGCGATGCAAAAAATAGATGAGTGGAATTTATCTGATACTGCTCCTTGAGCGTAGGTACTGCTCTGATCATCCCAGAATTCCAAACCTTGCATTCATTCTGTTAGAAACTGTTTTTTTTTTAAAGTAATTACAGACTGAAATAAATTCCCAATTTAGATCTCGGTAATCTATGGTTTCTGCATAACATTACTAAGCTGATAAAGCCGCGTCATTTGGGTATCAGTAAGATCAAATTTAGACCATAATAAAGGTACTAAATATATTGCGTTTTAAAAAGAAGTCAGTCATAAAAAATAACTAACTGAATGAATTATTGAGGAAATCCATTTAATTGATTAGAATTGAGGAGTTATTTCGAATCTCCTTTAATGACAACAACTATTTTGATAATGAATAATATATTTTCTTAGGTTTGTTAGATGCGATACGTATATTACAGATAACTACCTATATATTTCCGAATAATGGTGCCCATGTAGGTATAACTTTTTCGCCACGGGTGTGGCAAAATCACAAAGGAATTTTTGAATTCAACTCATGAAAATGTATCCATGGTGAGATCTTTTACCATGAAGTGAGTTCATTTAAAGTAAGAAAATCCGCATGTATGTCAACTCAAAACAAGTGTCATACATAATGGCAGGCTTACGAAGATGACGAAAATAGCTTTTTTCTGGTTTCCTCTGTAATGGTTACCGTTGCATGCATGAGAACGATACCCAACCAACCTAAAATTATCTAGAACCTTATTATTATATCTCCACCTTGAAAAACCGAAGAAGAAAACCTGATACTACACATTGTTGCACTATGCCTGTTCCTACCGCTATATTGATGCCAGACATGGTGATATAGGCTGCCTTTTCATTTAAACCCTTCGTTACTTCAATAATTCTGAACTTATACTTCATAAGTCTCAACTAGACCAATTTCACCATGAAACGAAACTTACGTGAAGCCATAATTTAATGTGGGATAGTCGGATATTAGATCGAAGATCGATATTATCATTGAAAAGAATATAACCTTGAGTGAAATGTCCTTTAAACAGATCTGCCGGACAAATATTAGGGCCACTAGGTTAGAGCGGGAGTCAAGGTGGTGAGGGAGGACGACTCACGAAAAATAGCTTTGGATTAAAATACATTTTCGTAAATCCTTTGGTTCATGAAATAATCTACAGTTCTTGACATCGAATCGCCTCCTCTTTTCACGTTTTGAAACGTTGATGATATAGAAAATTTAGAGGACTCATGGATTCCGAATAGTTGGAGAAAACTTGTATATGTGGAATTCAGTAATCTTTTCAAGTCCAATTTGTATTACAGTTGTTTGAGACCAGAATTTTGAAATATATATAACGTCAAATCTTCTGCGAAAATTAATTCTCATTTTTGATCTCGGTTCCAAAAGTTCAAGAAATTTGGAACCTATAAACCCATTGATCAAGAATATTCGCTAATATTAGCAATGAAGTTCAGGCACATTCTTCTAAAACCACGGTTGATAATAAGGGACCTGAACTTTCTCGTCAATGTTGTGGCAGGTGTTTGAGTAACTTTCGAAGGGAAAAGTTCGCGGAAAAGTGAAAAAGTGGCAAGAGTAAGTAGAATGGTCTCACGAAACTGTCTAGAACTCTTAATTGTATCAAATGTAAAATTGGGTAAAAGACAGAATCCGACTCGGTGGAAAATCCGTGTTCCCAAAGTTCGAGCCCGCAGATGGGCTTTTTCTTTCCCACTAATGTGAACCTAATGGTAAATGTAATTGTGTTGTTGGTTTCGAAAAGTAAGAAGGGGGAAGGCCGTGAGTTAACGGAGTTTTGTTCCTTGTTTTCGCAGAGATCCCAACACCTACCACTACGATGGCGACCACAGTGACCACGGAGGTGGTTTTACCTTCCACAAAAGGTAAGTAGTTAAGGTTCTAATGCTCTTTTGTGTTGTTGAGTGTAAACGGAGAGCTCTGAGAATGACGGTTGTGAAGGAATCACTCGTCTTTAAATGGTACTTCATGAACTTGAGTGTCTGAAATGCTTAGATATTACTCGTATTTGTCATAGCGCCGTTCATTGGCTTGGATTCCATTGTAGATCAGAAATCTTGCTCCTGTGGCTACCAATACAGTCGAATTTGGTGCGCATATTATTTTGGCATTACATTTAAATGACTATGATACAAAATGACCATGTTCTTGGAAATCTCAAAGATAATTACATTCTGAAAGTTCATAAAAGTCTATACGTATGGGACCAAAGTGACATTCTCAACGTCAACGTTGCATTCTGTTCAAGTAGGAGTACTTATTATAAAAACACTTCGCAAACCTAAGTGTAATTTGGAGCCATACTGTACTATCAAGACTTGTTAAAGATTCAGCTATAGAAAGAAATGCTTTTGATTAAACTTTTTTAGCACATTTTCTTTGAAAGAAACAAAAATTGTATTCACTTTGTTCGTTTATGAGTGTGTATATCCGTATCCTCGTAAAAGCGCTCTACTCTAACTTGAGAGCAGCTGTATATAATTGTACGGGATGAGTTGCAAAATGATCAGCTGGTCACTCAAATAAAATTGAGCTTATTTCGTGATTCAAAAAATCCAATTTATATGCTATTTATCCTTCAAAGCAGAAATTTGGAACGGACCCTCTGTGAGAGAAGTATGATCGGATTATAACTTTTCGAACCACACCAATCAGCTGAGTGAAATCCTAACACTAATTTCTATGCAATTTATCCAACGAAGCTGAACTTCGGAACGGAACCTCGGTGAGACAATTAGTATAGAATTTTACCTTGCAGACTCACCCGAAACAGCTGAATGAGCTCATAACGCTAATTACTATGCTATTTACCCTGCGAAGCTGAAGGTTGAAGCGGAGTCTCTGTGAGACTTTTAGAATATGATTTTCACTTGATCTTATTTATTTATGAAACAAACTTATGTGGACGACAATATCTGTTGACAATAGATGCTTAAAAATATGAATGTAGTACATATAACGTTTGGGGACTTTCTGTTCCCTAAATATACCCCCATAATAAGCAAAGCTTGTAGCGTGATAGGGAAGTCAGGAATGAACGACGATCCCTTGATGCACCCCATTCAAACTAAATAAATACTTCTATTTTGAAAATAAGCTATATAAATATATTATATTTATGAAAACATAAACATCAATAAAATAATGAATCTGGAACCTCCGCAGAAATAACACAGAAACTTCTATTGCAATGGAACCATACTGCAAAGTCGGCAGATCCTAGTCTCTCGTATATCCATCATTTTAATTTTTGCTTCCGAGTCTACGTAAAGGTTGCGGAAGCACTGTTTTCACTTAAGGGGAAAAAGCAATAGTTGATCTCCAAAATCATAATTCCCACTCGCATTTTACGTTTTAGACCATTCTGAACAACTTTGGTTCCGTGACTGTGTGTGCGTGTGTGTGTGTGTGTCCGCAAATCCTTGTAATAAGCTTATTTTCCACAGTTTTTATCCAATTTGAATGAAATTTTCAGGCGATGTGCGGGCTAGGAGGTAGGCAGTCCCCTATCAGTTTCATCGTTCTTGACTCAATACTTCACTCTGCGTATGCGCATACGTATATTGTACCAAGCATCATTTTCTCACGCTCTAGTCATCCGATCTCATTCAAATTTGGATGATAGTTAGGGATGAGAATTTGATGATCCTATATCAATTTCAACATAATTGTATCAATAATAGCTACTGCGCATGCGCCTATCTGAAACCCTTGTAACGACCCTAATTTCTACTGTTTTATTCCGATTTCGATGAAATTTTCAGAGAATGCGTGGGTGAGGTTGTAGATGGTCCCCTATCAGTTTTATCAATGCGAAATCAATACTTCATTCTGCGCATGCGCAAAATTAAATTCCATTATGCTCCATTTTGGTTTATTATTTCCAAAAATAAGCCTATGTGAAAAATTTGTATAATCCCCCCTCAAACTTTGTCACTTTACGTTCAAAGTGCGTAGAATCCAAATTTGAAATGTCCGTCCGCCGTTCGCCGCCCGGGCCATAAAAGGCCCAACAATTGACTTAAAAAACCCGTTCATTCGCACATAGACTCCATTTGGGGTCTAGTTGGTCCTAACGTTTAACCATCCCGATCGCTTTACTCGCATAGATGCTATGGGCCAGAAACGGGCGAAAAAGTGTATTTTTCGAGATTTTGAGAGTTAGACTGAGGTGTTAAAACTCCAACCTGCTTAACTACAACTGCCCAAGCTAATATTCCACGGTTAGGATAACAATGAGCAGTAGGACTTCGCAACAGAACACTTTAGGACCAGATCATGCACGACCACAACTGCACGACCTAATAATTATTATTCCCATGTTTGGACAAAATTCACTTATCTCAAAATGCACAACTTTCAAATGAATGTTGATGGAAAAATATGAGTGATATGATAGTGTAAGCGTAATAGGGCGGTGAACCTCCGGTTGTGAGGTAACGAGACCTAGGGAGTACCTCCAGGGTGGCGTGGAAAACTTCCTACACTTGTATTGCTTTCGAATTTCATGTTCCTTCGAGGCATGAATATACTTTTTTTCTAGGTCATATTTGTGTGTTAATACCAATGCTTTGCCTTCGCATATTTAATAACAAATCCACTCGACTTTTCGTGCGTACTTAGATAATGATATTATTAAGGCAATGATTATTTGAATAGATAGGAGCTCAAATCGAGAAATATAAATATACGTATATAATTATAGAAGTATAGGTTGTGGCCACTCGAAATGGTACACGCCGAGGAGTCTGGACGGGCCTTATGACGAACGCAAGCCAACTAAAACTACGATCATACTCATTTGAAAAAATAATAAACCTTTGTGAAATAATTTGCAGCGTTTTCAAAATCTAGTCGATCGATTTCGCTTAAATTTGGACGATATTTGGAAAAAGACGACTTGATTACCTCATATCAATTTCAACACGATTGTATCATTAATAGATACTGCACATGTGCCAATGTGAATTACTTGTAAAGAACTTAATTTCTACCGTTCTCATCCGATTTTAATGAAATTGTCAGAATGTGCGGTTTAGGTTGTAAATGATCCCGTACCTATTTCATTGTTTTCAACTCATCATTTCATTCTGCGCTTGCACAAACGTAAATTACATTGAATATCGTTTTTTCGTTTCTTAATTGGCCAATTGTGACATTTCACGCTACTTCTTGATTTACTCTTTTCTGCTATAGAATTTTTCAAGATCATTTAAACTTTTTAATGATCTATACATTCATGATAGGTAAACGAGGAAGCTACTCGTATATGTCACACCCAACTTGGCAGACATTTTTTTCCCTCTAGTCCCTCTTCCGGTATATACAATTTTTTAACGATGAAAAACTTCCTTTCTTTTTTTCTGTCCTGAGGCGCTGTTACTTCTAGGAACTAAATATTTCTTTGCTGCCTCCTCTCTTGTACCCTTTACGTGCGATATAAGTTCATACCTCCAGCTATTTAGACATGAGGAGATGATAAGGGATCTCAAATAAAGTTTTTCGATATTGAGCAATCTCATAACATTCTAAAATACTCTACTGATTAGCTAGAGTAGGGAGCCCTAGTAATGGTTCTCAAAATCATTTTTGGGGTACTCAGTGAAGGTTTTAAACACATCGTTGATGCTCCAAACCAAGCCATCACACCATGAATTAATTGAGATTGAACCAGAGCAAAATACAAATTTTGAATCGCTTCGAAACTTTACAAACAAAAATATACCAAAAAGTTAGTTCGTTCCAAAAATATACCTACGCAACATTTTCCGCAATCATCTTGTGGCAAACTCTACGAGTTGGTTCTACCTGAAATTCTCGTCCAGTTTGATACCCAGGTATTTTATTATGCTTGCTAGTTGGAGTGTGCGGCATGTTGTACAGGTATCACTGGAGCATGGCCTGTCATGGAACTTCAAATGGAGTGGACTGGAAGGTTCCCTTTGAGCGGACCATCTAAAATCGATAAATTTTGTCATTCAACTTATACTGTGCATTAACCAACATTTCAGATTCATTGCGGCAATTGCAGATTAGAATTGCATCGTCAACGAAAGAAAATATACGGCAGTTTTTAATCATCATATCTATCATCTGATTCACAAGTATTAGAACGAAATATGGCCCTAGTATAGTACCTTGTGGTACATGGAAGTCTGTAGTTCAAGAGTTTCTCCAGTCAGTGCCTATTTTCATCCTCTGAGACCTATGATGCAAATATGATCGAAACCATTACAGCTCAAAACTTCTTATTCTATAGGCCTCAAGCTTACCTAGAAGAAGGGAGTGCTTAAAAATGTCAAAGCATTAGGAAATATCGAGATATGAATATATGATATAAACTTTAAAGTGTAAGCCCCTTAACCTACTCTCAAAACATCTACTCAAAACTCCAAAAACTAAAACCTAGATACCTACAGTAGAAACAACAAGTAGTCTCAGACGTATTCTTTCAGAATTTTTATGTAATATGGAAATGAAGGGAACATACCGATTACAAGAATTTTACAATTTACTGTACTGGATAAAAATGATTAGTTGTCAGATCTCCAACGAATAATGATGAGGTCACAATTCTTATTCTTCACAATGAAAACTGAAGAATCGTTGTACTATTCAATAATCGAAAAAGTTATAGGTTGGTAAATATCTGCCAAAATCAAGATTTCTGTTCCCGTTTCACTATCCCAATAAACACATTTACATGTAGGTATGTTTATTCATAATTATGATGATGAATCTCAGTTTTCGAGAATTATCGAAAAATTGAGAATTGGTAGTGTTTTATGGAAACTGAAATGGAACTACATTTTCAGTTGTAAATAGAAGGATTACGGGACCATCTAAAGCTGCAGTGAATTCCTGTATCACATACATTTTCTAACAGGTGTCGGACTAGATGCTCTTTTTGAAAAAAGAAAATATGCGCTTTCAAAACAAACCTCTGAACCGAAGGTAACATTCTTGTAACAGTTGAAGCAATCAATAATAAACCAAAAAGTTATAAGCTACATTGGTTGTCTAATGTTTATCTGCGGCACAAATATCACAACTCCATATTTGCTTAAGACTCGATTCAACAGAGTTCATTATGATTTCTTACAGGAAGCTTTACTAGCTTACTAGGTATGATAGTGGGAGACTTGGTACGATACCGAGTTTGTGGCATGATAGTGCAATGTTTTTTTAAACTAACGAATGATAAGAATCGCGCAATCAACAATGTCAAAAATATATAACTTCAAAAGAGTGGACACCGGAATCCAGAAGCCAATTAGCCTTGTTGTTTGAGCTTGTTAACAGAGGTTTACTACACTCCTCTCAGTAATTCCTTTGTGGTTCGTGTTTTCAACCGTCTCTCTTCGGTTTTTTTAAAAAGTTTTTTGTAATCATTAAAAAGTGCGGGATAGTAGCGAGCTAAAAAAGCGTCATCTTTTTTCCAACTGCGAGAGCGCTGGCTTTTAATCCTTTCTGATGGATTTCATTGCGTTTCTTTTGTCATCGAATTCATCGCTCTTACTCGTTACTTCCTTCGGCTTAGTATCAGGATTCACGATTTCTCTGAAAAGTATTTTCACATAATAGTAAGAATGTTGAGGTTCACAAATTCTATTTAATGGAGTGTTAATGAACTTTATTTTATTGTACAGGGTGTCCCAAAGACCCCCCTTTACAATTTTTTCCATAACTGTTGAGATATCTATGTGAAACTTGGAGTGTCTGAACTAAGAATTAGGCAAATAAAAGTCAGGAAAAAATTATGAAAAAGTTTCTTCAAACAAATTTTTCCATTTTAGCGAATATTCGTAGAAAATGAACTATAGCAATGGCTAGGAAATTTTTTAAATAAAAATTTGTGAAAAACTTCTCCATTGAAATTCGTTTTGAGGCATTATGAAACGAATCCCAGAGTTTAACGCTTTTTAGCGAATTTTCGTAGAAAATGATGTTAGGTAATGGGTCCAAAAATTGTAAAATAAAAAATTTTCTAAAACCTTCTTCATTGAATTCTGAAACGAATCCTAGAGTATATATGGGTCATTTCACGCGAACAGCCAAACTTTTTTTTTTCGATATTTTTTAAAGTCCTGATTTTCTAGTATGCTGTACCCATTGGTAATACAAGCTAGGAGCCAAATTTTCAGACCCCTTCTTGGCCAAGCCTTTTCTCTACAACTGTCCGAAGTTTAGGGGTGTACGCCAAACACTAACTTTTGTTTTAATTGCTCAACCGTTATTGTGTCCAAAAAAAATAAGTAAGATAGCCAATTCTTATGGTAAATCGTCTGCTTATTCTGGTAGTCATGTCTAAATTTACAAACAACTTGAGCTTCCTTATGAAAACTCAAAATAAAAACTTCTTTTTCACATTTCATCAATTTCGCACTTTTTGAAAAAAAAATTTTTGATCTTAAATCATACCTACCAATATGTAGAATACGAGGTTAAGGGGAAGTAATGGGCCGACAAACGGTTTGTCGCCAGTGGTACTTAATGTACGGCCTGAACTCCCAAAAAACGTAAGCTTCCCCATGAAAACTCCACTTTTCATCAATTTCGCATATTTGGAAAAGAATTTCTGATCTTAAATCATAGCTACTAGTATGTAGAATACGAGGTTAAGAGGACGTAATGGGCCGACAAACGGTTTGTCGCCAGTGGTACTTAATGTACGGCCTGAACTCCCAAAAAAACGTAAGCTTCCCCATGAAAACTCCACATTTCATCAATTTCGCATTTTTCGAGAAAAAAATTTTTTGATCTTAAATCATACCTACTAGTATGTAGAATACGAGGTTAAGAGGACGTAATGGGCCGACAAACGGTTTGTCGCCAGAAGTACTTAATGTACGGCCTGTACTCCCGAAAAACGTAAGCTTCCCCATGAAAACTCAAAATAAAAATTTATTTTTCAAATTTCATCAATTTCGCATCTTTTGAAAAAAGGATTCAAGAGCCACTCAGCTGATGTGGGATCGGTCAGTTGTGTTCAGAAGTCCCTCAAGGGGCTACATACCAAATCTCAGAATCGTGGGATCATTAGGGAAAAAACTGGTTTCTAGAGCCACTCAGCTGATCTGGGATCGGTCAGTTGTGTTCAGAAGTCCCTCAAGGGCCCACATACCAAATCTCAGAATCGTGGGATCATTAGGGAAAAAACTGGATTCTAGAGCCACTCAGCTGATCTTGGATCGGTCAGTTGTGTTCAGAAGTCCCTCAAGGGGCTACATACCAAATCTCAGAATCGTGGGATCATTAGGTAAAAACGTCATTTCTGATGGTCATAATCATCGTTGTGGCCACTTGGGACAATTTTCGTGAGCAATTTTCGTGAGCAATTTTCGTGAGCAATTATTTTCCGTGACGTTTTTTTAGTTTATGTGCCAAAGCAAAGACATGAACAGTTGTGTTCAGAAGTCCCTCAAGGGCCCACATACCAAATCTCAGAATCGTGGGATCATTAAGGAAAATTACTCTAAGTTAAACCATAATTTTGATGTAAACTTAGTAAAGTAAGCGGAAATCATCAGAAATGCTTGCATACGAGTCTGCAACACATTGGGACATTTTCATGTGTGTTTTCTTATTATTTCCTTATCATTAGGGAAAAAACTGGATTCTAGAGCCACTCAGCTGATCTGTAATCGGTCAGTTGTGTTCAGAAGTCCCTCAAGGGGCTACATACCAAATCTCAGATTCGTGGGATCATTAGGGAAAAAACTGGATTCTAGAGCCACTCAGCTGATCTGTAATCGGTCAGTTGTGATCAGAAGTCCCTCAAGGGGCTACATACCAAATCTCAGATTCGTGGGATCATTAGGGAAAAAACTGGATTCTAGAGCCACTCAGCTGATCTGGGATCGGTCAGTTGCGTTCAGAAGTCCCTCAAGGGGCTACATACCAAATCTCAGAATCGTGGGATCATTAGGGAAAAAACTGGATTCAAGAGCCACTCAGCTGATGTGGGATCGGTCAGTTGTGTTCAGAAGTCCCTCAAGGGGCTACATACCAAATCTCAGAATCGTGGGATCATTAGGGAAAAAACTGGTTTCTAGAGCCACTCAGCTGATCTGGGATCGGTCAGTTGTGTTCAGAAGTCCCTCAAGGGCCCACATACCAAATCTCAGAATCGTGGGATCATTAGGGAAAAAACTGGATTCTAGAGCCACTCAGCTGATCTTGGATCGGTCAGTTGTGTTCAGAAGTCCCTCAAGGGGCTACATACCAAATCTCAGAATCGTGGGATCATTAGGTAAAAACGTCATTTCTGATGGTCATAATCATCGTTGTGGCCACTTGGGACAATTTTCGTGAGCAATTTTCGTGAGCAATTATTTTCCGTGACGTTTTTTTAGTTTATGTGCCAAAGCAAAGACATGAAAATGTCAAAATGTTCAATACGAGGTTAAGAGGACCTAATGGGCCGACATACGGTTTGACGCCAGCGGTACTCAATATACGGTCTGTACTGCCAAAAAACGTAAGCTTCCCCATGAAAACTCAAAATAAAAATTTCGTTTTCACATTTCATCAATTTCGCATTTTTTGATCTTAAATCATACCTACTAGTATGTAGAATACGAAGTTAAGAGGACGTAATGGGCCGACAAACGGTTTGTCGCCAGAAGTACTTAATGTACGGCCTGTACTCCCAAAAAACGTAAGCTTCCCCATGAAAACTCAAAATGAAAATTTATTTTTCAAATTTCATCAATTTCGCATCTTTTGAAAAAAAAATGTTTTGATCCTAAATCATACCTATCAGTATGTAGAATACGAGGTTAAGAGGACGTAGTGGGCCGACAAACCGTTTGACGCCATCAGTACATAATGTAAGGCCTGTACTGCTTAAATAAAATAAAAATTGAGTTTTCATTATAAAATCCCCAGTTTATCAAATTTGCTTACAACTAACTTCACATTTGACGGCACATCAGATAGGTGCAAGTTTTATCATGAAAATTCAATTTTTCTTTTATTTTGGTAGTACAGGCCGTACATTAAGTACCGCAGGCGTCAAACCGTTTGCCGGTCCATTACGTCCTCTTAACCTCGTATTCTACATACTGATAGGTATGATTTAAGATCAAAAAAATTTTATCCAAAAAATTCGAAATTGATGAAATGTGCAAAAGAAGTTTTATTTTGAGTTTTCATGGGGAAGCTTACGTTTTTTGGGAGTACAGGCCGTACATTAAGTACCACTGGCGACAAACTGTTTGTCGGCCCATTACGTCCTCTTAACCTCGTATTCTACATACTAGTAGGTATGATTTAGGATCAAAATATTTTTTTTTCAAAAAATGCGAAATTGATGAAATGTGGAGTTTTCATGGGGAAGCTTACGTTTTTTGAGAGTTCAGGCCGCACATTAAGTACCACTGGCGAGAAACCGTTTGTCGGACCATTACGTCCTCTTAACCTCGTATTCGACATACTAGTAGGTATGAGTTAAGATCAAAAAAAATTTTTTCAAAAAATGCCCAGTTGATGAAATGTGAAAAAGAAGTTTTTATTTTGAGTTTTCATGAGGAAGCTTAAGTTTTTTGTAAATTTAGACATGACTAACAGAAAGAGCAGACGATTTACCATAAGAATTGGCCACCTTACTTATTTTTTTGGGCACAATAACGGTTGAGCAATTAAAACAAAAGTTAGTGTTTGGCGCACACCCCTAAACTTCGGACAGTTGTAGAGAAAAGGCTTGGCGAAGAAGGGGTCTGAAATTCTGGGCTCCTAGCTTGTATTACCAATGGGTACAGTATACTAGAAAATCAGGACTTTTAAAAAATATCGAAATAAAAAGTTTGGCTGTTCGCGTGAAATGACCCATATATATATTCTTTTCTCGCGCCAAAAAATCAAGCTTTCCAAATAAAAGGATGATTTTGTTGGGCAACACTTTTTGAGCACATTAAATTGGTCAAATTTCAAAAAATGTACTAAAAAATTGCTAAAAATCCTCAAATTTATATTGTTTAGCAAAATTATAGTCAAAAATAGTTTATTAACGGCAAACTAGAACATTAAAAAAATTATCCTGAAAAATTTACTTATATTCCATTATTATTTGCTGAAAATCGATAAAAACTCCCTAAAATTATTATTTAGAACGACTTTTGTTGTCATAAAATTTCAAAGTGCACAAATTTAAAAACAATGTAACATAATATAATAAGATAGTTTACGAAAATTCGCTCTTACGATCGTGGTGCATGGCTGGAACTTCATATGTACATACGTTTATGTATATATAATATATATAGGTATGTTTATTTATTCATATGTGTGCCATTCCACTCGATAACTTTCCTTAGGATTGAGATTCCATTTTTGCGCCAAAAAAACAAGTTTTCCAAAAGAAAGGAAGATTTCAATGGCCAGCCCTTTTTGAGCACATTAAATTGGTCAAATGTCAAAAAACGTACTAAAAAAATCACTAAAAATGGCTAAAAACGGCTAAAAATCGTTAAATTTAAATTTTTTGGTAGGATATTGCTCAAATAAAGTTTATTGACTATAAAATAGAACATCCAAAAATTTATGTACACAATCCATGTGCTGAAAAATGTACCTAAAATTAAAATGTGATAAATATCGATAAAATCTGCAAAAAAGCTAAAAATTCATAGCCTCAATTCAAATAGGAGAATATTTAGAGTATGTAGTTTGCGATAAAATTAATTTTTAACAATCTCCTTGCACTCAAAAAGCTCAAATTAATTAGGAATAAGATATCGCAATTTTGGTTTCCCCATCGTGTTCAGCATGAATAGGTCACTTGGCCAATTAATGGAGAAAATTTTCATTTGAAGAACTTACCCTTTTGGGTATTTTTTCCTGATTTCCATTTGCTTAAAACTTAGCATTAGGCACCCCAAAAACGCTTTCCAAGTTTCATTCCGATATCTCAAGAATTTTGGAGAAAAGCTGGGTGGGAGGGGGGGGGGGGGACTTTTGTGACACCCTATATATGTGGAGGGTACAATGGAGAAAATATTTCTATCACTATTAGTGAAAAACGGTTTTTAAGCTTCAAAACCAAATTATAAACTATTCAAACTATTGCATTAGACCATTTGTGTTATAAATAATGGTTGGAGCTTGCTGGTGACATTTGACATAATTTGTGATAAATGGTATACTGGTGTTGAATGCGAAAAAAAACCTGGACGGGATAGTAGACACGCATGTTGACTGAAAAAATGCTGCAAATTATTACACAACGGTTTATTATTTCTGTGTTAGATAGCCCTTCTACGCAGACCATTGGTCTACAATAATTAAGCCCCGTAGGTATGTAATACATGATCAGAACATGGCGCTTTGTGCCTCCGAGATGGGATAACACTTTTACAGCTTCAAGACCCCGCAATTTTACACTTCACAGTAAAGATGTTTAGAAAGACGGGAAAATGATATTTGAAGTAATTTACGTTAGTGCAAACGCAGAATGGAGCAATAATTTGAGAAAAATGAAATAGGTAGGAAACAATCTACAGCATAACCCACAAATTTCCAAAAAATGTAATCAAAATCTGATGAAAACTAGACTGTTCCTGGGAGCACACTTTCGCGCATGCGCAGGAGCTAATAATGATGCAATTGAATTGAAATTAACATGGAATAATTGAACCATCCCCCCCCCCCCACCCCCCCCCCCCATCTATGCACCGAAATTGTAAGACTAGGGCGTAAAAAAATAATGGGTGAAGGAATTTACGTTTGCGCATACTTAAAATGTACTAATGATTTGAGAAGTATGTAATTAATAGTGGACCTATTAAAATTAGGCTCGCTTAAGAAGGAATACATACTCGAGCATGCGAAATAGTTACTAATGATTAGATTATGTTGAAATTGCTTGGGAATGCTCAAATTAACCTCTCCCACCTGTCCTCCAAATTTGAGGGAGATCGGACAGCGGGGGCGTGAGAAAATGATGGTTGATGGAATTAACGTTTGCCCATTCGCCGAGTAAAGTATTACTTCGGGAACAACGAAAATCATAGGGGACCATCTTCACCCTAACCCCATGCAAATTTCATAAGAACCGGTTGAATAATGTCGAAATTAAGCTTGTTACAGGGATTTGCCAACATACAAGCACTGATACACACACACACACACACACACACACACACACACACACAGATAGCGAGAGAAAGACACGGAACGAAAGTTCTTCAGAATAGTCTAAAACGTAAAATGCGAGTGGAAATTTCACAAGTGTAAAAAAACACAAATTTAGTGGAGACCACAACTTTTAAATCTCTCGAATATGAAAACATTTACTCCGCTACCTATATGCAGACGTGGGAGCAATTTAAGAGATGAAATTAAGCATTTAAGGACCAATACGTCACTAATAGGTAATCAATCTGCCTCATTAAAAAAATGAATAAAAAGGGATTGATTGATAAATAAATTTAATTTGAACATAGTAATCAATACATGATCAGTTATATAAGTAAGATATAACAAATAAGAACAATCAGATGAGATAAAACAGGCAGTGATTATTCACCATCATTTATGCATTAGTACCTACAACGCTCTGATTACCTCCCTTCATTTGTTCCCATGTCACTAGCAATGGTACATAAGTAAGTACCGTGGAAGAAGAGAGATTTCGTCTTCCATGTAATTACTGTCAATTTTTTATTTAGATTGTCTCAACTACTATTGTATTCAGTTTTTTACTTAACGTAACAGTTAGTGTTTGTTTTATAAACTATTCGTTCGATATAACATGGACGGTGTTATTCATAACCACAATAACTATTTTGAGAAAATCGCTATAAAGTTTTTGCACGCTTTCAAGTTACTGTAGCCACTGCTGTTGCTCTGTTTTGCCTTGAAAATTGATTCCCCCTTTTTTGTTTCTGTAGAATGGATTGGCCGGCTAGTGACGATTTGAAAACTTTTTTTTAGACTAGGCACAAACCAATTATCAACCATAGTTCGTAAAAAACGCTACTGAGGGCGCTCTGGACTGAAAATTATGAAAGTACTCATTGAGAGTACTCAATTTTTGACATTTTTGCGTTTGGCCAGGTTGTGCATAACTCCGTCTACATAACATGGTGGCTCGAACCACAGTGTGTGTTTCACACTCTGTGAAATTGAAACCGTTGTGCAGATGAATAAAGGAAATATGTTGTTCAATTGAAATGTAAGAAGTTTACCTATTTGAAATTTTTGTTTCAGCTCCTGAAGTCAAGCACGAAAAGAAAAAACAGAAAGAGAGGAAAAAAATTGTACAAGAAGTGAATGAGATTCCACCGATCCCACCCGAAGGAAGAGGAGGACAAATAGTACAACCTGGTAAATACGTGGTACTACGTGTAGTGTATATAATGTTTCCTTTCAAATATTTGTTCTGGGTGAATGCGTGTGTACCGTGCCATGTATCCACTTCTTCTTGAATTGAAGTTCAAATGATACCCGGAAACGAAAGGAAAGAGAAAATACTTCGCGATACAGGTTGCCACCTACAATGTAAATACAAGATCGACAAGATTTTTTCCGTCGATGGAAACATTTTTACTTCGAACCAGTGGAGGCAGTAACCCTGACTGCCAAATTATTAACTCCATTGAACTAAACTCTCTGATTGAACTATACGGAATTGGCTATAGCTCATTTGCTGGAGGAGTTGCTGCAGGCAACATTTTCGCGCAATATAAGTCACTGATTTTCACCTACCAATGAACATCACTCAAGCTCTAATCTAAATCACCAAAGTTCCAGTCATGCACCATGATCGTAAGAGCGAATTTTTGTAAATCATCGCATTGTATAAGGTGAATTTGTGTTGAAATTTGAGCTTTTTGTAAGCAAAGAAATTGTTAACTATTAATTTTATGGAAAAAAGTATTTTAAATAATATTCTGCTACTCAAACGTTGATTTTGGATTTCTCGACTTTTTTGGATTTTTTAACGATTTTCTAGCAAATTTTTATGAAATTTAAGTACATTTTCATCACACTTTCGTACATAATTTTCTGATTGCTCTGTTTTATACTTAATAAACTTCTTTTTTTTTATATTCTGCTAAAAACATAGATTTTACTATTTATGGCCTTTTTTTAAAGCCATTTTAGTGATTATTTTCAGCTCTTTTTTGAAGTTTGATCAATTTAATGTGATCGAAAAGTACTGGCCAACGAACTCATCCTTTCGTTTGGAAAGCTTAATTTTTTGGAGCAAGACAGGACAGTTATCGTCTGGAATGACCCACAGATTTTATATATATATATATATATATATATATATATATATATATATATATATATATATATATATATATATATATATATATATATATATATATATATATATATATATAAAAAGCGTTAAACTGTAGAATGTCTATATATATATATATATATATATATATATATATATATATATATATATATATATATATATATATATATATATATATATATATATATATAGCTATATAGACACAGACTTACGGCGTCGTTATAAGGTGAGGCGCAGGCTTACGGCGTCACCTCCCAGTGCTACAAAACGATGCCACAATCCTGTAATTCACTTTACAAACAGGCTTACGGCACCACTTGTCTTGAAGGCGAGGTATAACCAAAATCAATGAAGGGGCTCAAGTGAGTAAAGTGAAATGCAGGATTGTGGCACACATACCGTGTTTTTTCTCTCTCTCTCTTTTTCTTCTTTCTTTTCACCTCAACCAGAAGGGTCATTAGCGGCATAGCTATCCTCTTGTCGTGGGGCTCACCATGGGTTATGTTTTGAAATTGAAAGATTGGTACAAACGATTATTTTAGAGCCACACCTCCGGGTGGAGACAAACCTTCCTCTGGGTTGGGATTTCAAATGAAATATGTCCATCGGTTCCAGATGGTTGAAGAATGATCGGAATTCAGAAAAAAAGTTTTTCACTCGTAAAATTCGTGATGAATTCATATTTCATGGTCCCGAGGACCTGGGCTGTCAGGGAGGGGGCAAATGTGAAGATTGTTATATTTCAGCTTGTTAAAATCGGGAAAACAGTTTTTCACTTGTGAAATTCATGATGAATTCATTTTTCATGGTCCCGAGGACCTGGTCGGTCATTTTAAAAAGCTGAAATATAACAACCTTCACATTTACCCCCTGTAAATTGAAGGTTGTTATATTTCAGCTTTTTAAAATCGGAAAAAAAGTTTTTCACTAGTAAAATTCGTGATGAATTCATTTTTCATGGTCCCGAGGACCTGGGCTGTCAGGGAGGGGGTAAATGTGAAGATTGTTATATTTCAGATTTTTAAAATCGGAAAAAAAGTTTTTCACAAGTAAAATTCGCGATGAGTTCATTTTTCATGGTCCCCAGGATCTAGGCGGTCAGGAAGGGGGTAAATTTAAAGATTGTTATATTTCAGCTTTTTAATATCGGAAAAAAAGTTTTTCACTAGTAAAATTCGTGATGAATTCATTTTTCATTGTCCCCGAGGACCTGGGGCGTCAGGGAAGGGGTTAATGTGAAGATTGTTATATTTCAGCTTTTTAAAATCGGAAAAAAAGGTTTTCACTAGTAAAAATCGTGATGAATTCATTTTTCATGGTCCCGAGGACCTGGGCTGTCCGGGAGGGGCACATGTGAAGATTGTTATATATCAGCTTTTTAAAATCGGAAAAAACTTTTTCACTAGTAAATTTGTGATGAATTCATTTTTCATGGTCCCGAGGACCTGGGCTGTCAGGGAGGGAGTAAATGTGAAGATTGTTATATTTCAGCTCCTTAAAACCGGAAAAAAAATTTCTTCACTATTAAAATTTGTGATGAATACATTTTTCATGGTCCCGAGGACCTGGGCTGTCAGGGAGGGGATAATGTGAAGATTGTTATATTTCAGCTTTTCAAAATGGGAAAAAAGTTTTTCACTAGTAAAATTTGTGATGAATTCATTTTTCAGGGTCCCGAGGACCTGGGCTGTCAGGGAGGGGATAATGTGAAGATTGTTATGTTCCAGCTTTTCAAAAGGGAAAAAAGGTTTTCACTAGTAAAATTTGTGATGAATTCATTTTTCATGGTCCCGAGGACCTGGGCTGTCAGGGAGGGAGTAAATGTGAAGATTGTTATATTTCAGCTCCTTAAAACCGGAAAAAAAATTTCTTCACTATTAAAATTTGCGATGAATACATTTTTCATGGTCCCGAGGACCTGGTCGGTCAGGGAGGTTGTAAATGTGAAGATTGTTAAATTTCAGCTTTTTAAAATCGGAAAAAAAGTTTTTCTCTAGTAAAATTCGCGATGAATTCATTTATCATGGTCCCCGAGGACCTGGCCTGTCAGGGAGGGGATAATGTGAAGATTGTTATATTTCAGCTTTTCAAAATGGGAAAAACGTTTTTCTCTAGTAAAATTCGCGATGAATTCATTTTTCATGGTCCCCGAGGACCTGGGCTGTCAGGGAGGGGATAATGTGAAGATTGTTATATTTCAGCTTTTCAAAATGGGAAAAAAGTTTTTCTCTAGTAAAATTCGCGATGAATTCATTTTTCATGGTCCCGAGGACCTGGGCTGTCAGGGAGGGGATAATGTGAAGATTGTTATATTTCAGCTTTTCAAAATGGGAAAAAAGTTTTTCTCTAGTAAAATTCGCGATGAATTCATTTTTCATGGTCCCCGAGGACCTGGCCTGTCAGGGAGGGGATAATGTGAAGATTGTTATATTTCAGCTTTTCAAAATGGGAAAAAAGTTTTTCTCTAGTAAAATTCGCGATGAATTCATTTTTCATGGTCCCGAGGACCTGGCCTGTCAGGGAGGGGATAATGTGAAGATTGTTATATTTCAGCTTTTCAAAATGGGAAAAAAGTTTTCTCTAGTAAAATTCGCGATGAATTCATTTTTCATGGTCCCGAGGACCTGGCCTGTCAGGGAGGGGATAATGTGAAGATTGTTATATTTCAGCTTTTCAAAATGGGAAAAAAGTTTTTCTCTAGTAAAATTCGCGATGAATTCATTTTTCATGGTCCCGAGGACCTGGCCTGTCAGGGAGGGGATAATGTGAAGATTGTTATATTTCAGCTTTTCAAAATGGGAAAAAAGTTTTTCTCTAGTAAAATTCGCGATGAATTCATTTTTCATGGTCCCGAGGACCTGGCCTGTCAGGGAGGGGATAATGTGAAGATTGTTATATTTCAGCTTTTCAAAATGGGAAAAAAGTTTTTCACTAGTAAAATTCGTAGTGAATTCATTTTTTGTGGGCCGAGGACCTGGGCGGACAGGGGGGGGTTAATGTGAAGATTGTTATATTTCAGATTTTTAAAATCGGAAAAAAAGTTTTTCACTAGTAAAATTCGTGATGAATTCATTTTTCATGGTCCCGAGGGGATAATGTGAAGATTGTTATATTTCAGCTTTTCAAAATGGGAAAAAAGTTGTTCTCTAGTAAAATTGGCGATGAATTCATTTTTCATGGTCCTCGAGGACCTGGCCTGTCAGGGAGGGGATAATGTGAAGATTGTTATATTTCAGCTTTTCAAAATGGGAAAAAAGTTTTTCTCTAGTAAAATTCGCGATGAATTCATTTTTCATGGTCCCGAGGACCTGGCCTGTCAGGGAGGGGATAATGTGAAGATTGTTATATTTCAGCTTTTCAAAATGGGAAAAACGTTTTTCTCTAGTAAAATTCGCGATGAATTCATTTTTCATGGTCCCGAGGACCTGGGCTGTCAGGGAGGGGATAATGTGAAGATTGTTATATTTCAGCTTTTCAAAATGGGAAAAAAGTTTTTCTCTAGTAAAATTCGCGATGAATTCATTTTTCATGGTCCCGAGGACCTGGGCTGTCAGGGAGGGGATAATGTGAAGATTGTTATATTTCAGCTTTTCAAAATGGGAAAAAAGTTTTCTCTAGTAAAATTCGCGATGAATTCATTTTTCATGGTCCCGAGGACCTGGCCTGTCAGGGAGGGGATAATGTGAAGATTGTTATATTTCAGCTTTTCAAAATGGGAAAAAAGTTTTTCTCTAGTAAAATTCGCGATGAATTCATTTTTCATGGTCCCGAGGACCTGGCCTGTCAGGGAGGGGATAATGTGAAGATTGTTATATTTCAGCTTTTCAAAATGGGAAAAAAGTTTTTCTCTAGTAAAATTCGCGATGAATTCATTTTTCATGGTCCCGAGGACCTGGCCTGTCAGGGAGGGGATAATGTGAAGATTGTTATATTTCAGCTTTTCAAAATGGGAAAAAAGTTTTTCACTAGTAAAATTCGTAATGAATTCATTTTTTGTGGGCCGAGGACCTGGGCGGACAGGGAGGGGGTTAATGTGAAGATTGTTTATATTTCAGATTTTTAAAATCGGAAAAAAAGTTTTTCTCTAGTAAAATTTGCGATGAATTCATTTTTCATGGTCCCGATGGGATAATGTGAAGATTTTTATATTTCAGCTTTTCAAAAGGGGAAAAAAAGTTTTTCTCTAGTAAAATTTGCGATGAATTCATTTTTCATGGTCCCCGAGGACCTGGCCTGTCAGGGAGGGGATAATGTGAAGATTGTTATATTTCAGCTTTTCAAAATGGGAAAAAAGTTTTTCTCTAGTAAAATTCGCGATGAATTCTTTTTTCATGGTCCCGAGGACCTGGCCTGTCAGGGAGGGGATAATGTGAAGATTTTTATATTTCAGCTTTTCAAAATGGGAAAAAACGTTTTTCTCTAGTAAAATTCGCGATGAATTCAAAATGTGAAGATTGTTAAATTTCAGCTTTTTAAAATCGGAAAAAAAGTTTTTCTCTAGTAAAATTCGCGATGAATTCATTTATCATGGTCCCGAGGACCTGGCCTGTCAGGGAGGGGATAATGTGAAGATTGCTATATTTCAGCTTTTCAAAATAGGAAAAACGTTTTTTCTCTAGTAAAATTCGCGATGAATTCATTTTTCATGGTCCCCGAGGACCTGGGCTGTCAGGGAGGGGATAATGTGAAGATTGTTATATTACAGCTTTTCAAAATGGGAAAAAAGTTTTTCTCTAGTAAAATTCGCGATGAATTCAGTTTTCCTGGTCCCGAGGACCTGGGCTGTCAGGGAGGGAGTAAATGTGAAGATTGTTATATTTCAGCTCCTAAAAACCGGAAAAAAAATTTCTTCACTATTAAAATTTGCGATGAATACATTTTTCATGGTCCCGAGGACCTGGTCGGTCAGGGAGGTTGTAAATGTGAAGATTGTTAAATTTCAGCTTTTTAAAATCGGAAAAAAAGTTTTTCTCTAGTAAAATTCGCGATGAATTCATTTATCATGGTCCTCGAGGACCTGGCCTGTCAGGGAGGGGAGTAATGTGAAGATTGTTATATTTCAGCTTTTCAAAATGGGAAAAACGTTTTTCTCTAGTAAAATTCGCGATGAATTCATTTTTCATGGTCCCCGAGGACCTGGGCTGTCAGGGAGGGGATAATGTGAAGATTGTTATATTTCAGCTTTTCAAAATGGGAAAAAAGTTTTTCTCTAGTAAAATTCGCGATGAATTCATTTTTCATGGTCCCGAGGACCTGGGCTGTCAGGGAGGGGATAATGTGAAGATTGTTATATTTCAGCTTTTCAAAATGGGAAAAAAGTTTTTCTCTAGTAAAATTCGCGATGAATTCATTTTTCATGGTCCCCGAGGACCTGGCCTGTCAGGGAGGGGATAATGTGAAGATTGTTATATTTCAGCTTTTCAAAATGGGAAAAAAGTTTTTCTCTAGTAAAATTCGCGATGAATTCATTTTTCATGGTCCCGAGGACCTGGCCTGTCAGGGAGGGGATAATGTGAAGATTGTTATATTTCAGCTTTTCAAAATGGGAAAAAAGTTTTCTCTAGTAAAATTCGCGATGAATTCATTTTTCATGGTCCCGAGGACCTGGCCTGTCAGGGAGGGGATAATGTGAAGATTGTTATATTTCAGCTTTTCAAAATGGGAAAAAAGTTTTTCTCTAGTAAAATTCGCGATGAATTCATTTTTCATGGTCCCGAGGACCTGGCCTGTCAGGGAGGGGATAATGTGAAGATTGTTATATTTCAGCTTTTCAAAATGGGAAAAAAGTTTTTCTCTAGTAAAATTCGCGATGAATTCATTTTTCATGGTCCCGAGGACCTGGCCTGTCAGGGAGGGGATAATGTGAAGATTGTTATATTTCAGCTTTTCAAAATGGGAAAAAAGTTTTTCACTAGTAAAATTCGTAATGAATTCATTTTTTGTGGGCCGAGGACCTGGGCGGACAGAGGGGGGGTAAATGTGAAGATTGTTATATTTCAGATTTTTAAAATCGGAAAAAAAGTTTTTCTCTAGTAAAATTTGCGATGAATTCATTTTTCATGGTCCCGAGGGGATAATGTGAAGATTTTTATATTTCAGCTTTTCAAAATGGGAAAAAAATTTTTTCTCTAGTAAAATTTGCGATGAATTCATTTTTCATGGTCCCCGAGGACCTGGCCTGTCAGGGAGGGGATAATGTGAAGATTGTTATATTTCAGCTTTTCAAAATGGGAAAAAAGTTTTTCTCTAGTAAAATTCGCGATGAATTCATTTTTCATGGTCCCGAGGACCTGGCCTGTCAGGGGGGGGATAATGTGAAGATTTTTATATTTCAGCTTTTTAAAATCGGAAAAAAAGTTTTTCTCTAGTAAAATTCGCGATGAATTCATTTTTCATGGTCCCCGAGGACCTGGGCTGTCAGGGAGGGGATAATGTGAAGATTGTTATATTTCAGCTTTTCAAAATGGGAAAAAAGTTTTTCTCTAGTAAAATTCGCGATGAATTCATTTTTCATGGTCCCGAGGACCTGGGCTGTCAGGGAGGGGATAATGTGAAGATTGTTATATTTCAGCTTTTCAAAATGGGAAAAAAGTTTTCTCTAGTAAAATTCGCGATGAATTCATTTTTCATGGTCCCGAGGACCTGGCCTGTCAGGGAGGGGATAATGTGAAGATTGTTATATTTCAGCTTTTCAAAATGGGAAAAAAGTTTTTCTCTAGTAAAATTCGCGATGAATTCATTTTTCATGGTCCCGAGGACCTGGCCTGTCAGGGAGGGGATAATGTGAAGATTGTTATATTTCAGCTTTTCAAAATGGGAAAAAAGTTTTTCTCTAGTAAAATTCGCGATGAATTCATTTTTCATGGTCCCGAGGACCTGGCCTGTCAGGGAGGGGATAATGTGAAGATTGTTATATTTCAGCTTTTCAAAATGGGAAAAAAGTTTTTCACTAGTAAAATTCGTAATGAATTCATTTTTCATGGGCCGAGGACCTGGGCCGTCAGGGAGGGGGTTAATGTGAAGATTGTTATATTTCAGATTTTTAAAATCGGAAAAAAAGTTTTTCACTAGTAAAATTCGTGATGAATTCATTTTTCATGGTCCCGATGGGATAATGTGAAGATTTTTATATTTCAGCTTTTCAAAAGGGGGAAAAAAGTTTTTCTCTAGTAAAATTTGCGATGAATTCATTTTTCATGGTCCCCGAGGACCTGGCCTGTCAGGGAGGGGATAATGTGAAGATTGTTATATTTCAGCTTTTCAAAATGGGAAAAAAGTTTTTCTCTAAATGTGAAGATTGTTAAATTTCAGCTTTTTAAAATCGGAAAAAAAGTTTTTCTCTAGTAAAATTCGCGATGAATTCATTTATCATGGTCCCGAGGACCTGGCCTGTCAGGGAGGGGATAATGTGAAGATTGCTATATTTCAGCTTTTCAAAATAGGAAAAACGTTTTTCTCTCGTAAAATTCGCGATGAATTCATTTTTCATGGTCCCCGAGGACCTGGGCTGTCAGGGAGGGGATAATGTGAAGATTGTTATATTTCAGCTTTTCAAAATGGGAAAAAAGTTTTTCTCTAGTAAAATTCGCGATGAATTCATTTTTCATGGTCCCCGAGGACCTGGGCTGTCAGGGAGGGGATAATGTGAAGATTGTTATATTTCAGCTTTTCAAAATGGGAAAAAAGTTTTTCTCTAGTAAAATTCGCGATGAATTCATTTTTCATGGTCCCCGAGGACCTGGCCTGTCAGGGAGGGGATAATGTGAAGATTGTTATATTTCAGCTTTTCAAAATGGGAAAAAAGTTTTTCTCTAGTAAAATTCGCGATGAATTCATTTTTCATGGTCCCGAGGACCTGGCCTGTCAGGGAGGGGATAATGTGAAGATTGTTATATTTCAGCTTTTCAAAATGGGAAAAAAGTTTTCTCTAGTAAAATTTGCGATGAATTCATTTTTCATGGTCCCGAGGACCTGGCCTGTCAGGGAGGGGATAATGTGAAGATTGTTATATTTCAGCTTTTCAAAATGGGAAAAAAGTTTTTCTCTAGTAAAATTCGCGATGAATTCATTTTTCATGGTCCCGAGGACCTGGCCTGTCAGGGAGGGGATAATGTGAAGATTGTTATATTTCAGCTTTTCAAAATGGGAAAAAAGTTTTTCTCTAGTAAAATTCGCGATGAATTCATTTTTCATGGTCCCGAGGACCTGGCCTGTCAGGGAGGGGATAATGTGAAGATTGTTATATTTCAGCTTTTCAAAATGGGAAAAAAGTTTTTCACTAGTAAAATTCGTAGTGAATTCATTTTTTGTGGGCCGAGGACCTGGGCGGACAGGGGGGGGGTTAATGTGAAGATTGTTATATTTCAGATTTTTAAAATCGGAAAAAAAGTTTTTCTCTAGTAAAATTTGCGATGAATTCATTTTTCATGGTCCCGAGGGGATAATGTGAAGATTTTTATATTTCAGCTTTTCAAAATGGGAAAAAATTTCTATATTTCAGCTTTTCAAAATAGGAAAAACGTTTTTCTCTAGTAAAATTCGCGATGAATTCATTTTTCATGGTCCCCGAGGACCTGGGCTGTCAGGGAGGGGATAATGTGAAGATTGTTATATTTCAGCTTTTCAAAATGGGAAAAAAGTTTTTCTCTAGTAAAATTCGCGATGAATTCATTTTTCATGGTCCCGAGGACCTGGGCTGTCAGGGAGGGGATAATGTGAAGATTGTTATATTTCAGCTTTTCAAAATGGGAAAAAAGTTTTCTCTAGTAAAATTCGCGATGAATTCATTTTTCATGGTCCCGAGGACCTGGCCTGTCAGGGAGGGGATAATGTGAAGATTGTTATATTTCAGCTTTTCAAAATGGGAAAAAAGTTTTTCTCTAGTAAAATTCGCGATGAATTCATTTTTCATGGTCCCGAGGACCTGGCCTGTCAGGGAGGGGATAATGTGAAGATTGTTATATTTCAGCTTTTCAAAATGGGAAAAAAGTTTTTCTCTAGTAAAATTCGCGATGAATTCATTTTTCATGGTCCCCGAGGACCTGGGCTGTCAGGGAGGGGATAATGTGAAGATTGTTATATTTCAGCTTTTCAAAATGGGAAAAAAGTTTTTCACTAGTAAAATTCGTAATGAATTCATTTTTTGTGGGCCGAGGACCTGGGCGGACAGGGAGGGGGTTAATGTGAAGATTGTTATATTTCAGATTTTTAAAATCGGAAAAAAAGTTTTTCTCTAGTAAAATTCGCGATGAATTCATTTTTCATGGTCCCGATGGGATAATGTGAAGATTGTTATATTTCAGCTTTTCAAAAGGGGAAAAAAGTTTTTCTCTAGTAAAATTTGCGATGAATTCATTTTTCATGGTCCCCGAGGACCTGGCCTGTCAGGGAGGGGATAATGTGAAGATTGTTATATTTCAGCTTTTCAAAATGGGAAAAAAGTTTTTCTCTAGTAAAATTCGCGATGAATTCATTTTTCATGGTCCCGAGGACCTGGCCTGTCAGGGAGGGGATAATGTGAAGATTTTTATATTTCAGCTTTTCAAAATGGGAAAAACGTTTTTCTCTAGTAAAATTCGCGATGAATTCATTTTTCATGATCCCGAGGACCGGGCCTGTCAGGGAGGGGATAATGTGAAGATTGTTATATTTCAGCTTTTCAAAATGGGAAAAAAGTTTTTCACTAGTAAAATTCGTAGCGAATTCATTTTTTGTGGGCCGAGGACCTGGGCGGACAGGGAGGGGGTTAATGTGAAGATTGTTATCTTTCAGATTTTTAAAATCGGAAAAAAAGTTTTTCACTAGTAAAATTCGCGATGAATTCATTTTTCATGGTCCCGAGGACCTGGCCTGTCAGGGAGGGGATAATGTGGAGATTGTTGTATTTCAGCTTTTCAAAATGGGAAAAAAGTTTTTCACTAGTAAAATTCGTAATGAATTCATTTTTCATGGTCCCGAGGACCTGGGCTGTCAGGGAGGGGGAAAATGTGAAGATTGTTATATTTCAGATTTTTAAAATCGGAAAAAAAGTTTTTCACAAGTAAAATTCGCGATGAGTTCATTTTTCATGGTCCCCAGGATCTAGGCGGTCAGGAAGGGGGTAAATTTAAAGATTTTTATATTTCAGCTTTTTAATATCGGAAAAAAAGTTTTTCACTAGTAAAATTCGTGATGAATTCATTTTTCATTGTCCCCGAGGACCTGGGGCGTCAGGGAAGGGGTTAATGTGAAGATTGTTATATTTCAGCTTTTTAAAATCGGAAAAAAAGGATTTCACTAGTAAAAATCGTGATGAATTCATTTTTCATGGTCCCGAGGACCTGGGCTGTCCGGGAGGGGCACATGTGAAGATTGTTATATATCAGCTTTTTAAAATCGGAAAAAAAATTTCTTCACTATTAAAATTTGTGATGAATACATTTTTCATGGTCCCGAGGACCTGGTCGGTCAGGGAGGGGGTAAATGTGAAGATTGTTAAATTTCAGCTTTTTAAAATCGGAAAAAAGTTTTTCTCTAGTAAAATTCGCGATGAATTCATTTTTCATGGTCCCGAGGACCTGGGCTGTCAGGGAGGGGATAATGTGAAGATTGTTATATTTCAGCTTTTCAAAATGGGAAAAAAGTTTTTCACTAGTAAAATTCGTAATGAATTCATTTTTTGTGGGCCGAGGACCTGGGCGGACAGGGAGGGGGTTAATGTGAAGATTGTTATATTTCAGATTTTTAAAATCGGAAAAAAAGTTTTTCTCTAGTAAAATTCGCGATGAATTCATTTTTCATGGTCCCGAGGGGATAATGTGAAGATTGTTATATTTCAGCTTTTCAAAATGGGAAAAAAGTTTTTCTCTAGTAAAATTTGCGATGAATTCATTTTTCATGGTCCCCGAGGACCTGGCCTGTCAGGGAGGGGATAATGTGAAGATTGTTATATTTCAGCTTTTCAAAATGGGAAAAAAGTTTTTCTCTAGTAAAATTCGCGATGAATTCATTTTTCATGGTCCCGAGGACCTGGCCTGTCAGGGAGGGGATAATGTGAAGATTGTTATATTTCAGCTTTTCAAAATGGGAAAAACGTTTTTCTCTAGTAAAATTCGCGATGAATTCATTTTTCATGGTCCCCGAGGACCTGGGCTGTCAGGGAGGGGATAATGTGAAGATTGTTATATTTCAGCTTTTCAAAATGGGAAAAAAGTTTTTCTCTAGTAAAATTCGCGATGAATTCATTTTTCATGGTCCCGAGGACCTGGGCTGTCAGGGAGGGGATAATGTGAAGATTGTTATATTTCAGCTTTTCAAAATGGGAAAAAAGTTTTCTCTAGTAAAATTTGCGATGAATTCATTTTTCATGGTCCCGAGGACCTGGGCGGTCAGGGAGGGGATAATGTGAAGATTGTTATATTTCAGCTTTTCAAAATGGGAAAAAAGTTTTTCTCTAGTAAAATTCGCGATGAATTCATTTTTCATGGTCCCGAGGACCTGGCCTGTCAGGGAGGGGATAATGTGAAGATTGTTATATTTCAGCTTTTCAAAATGGGAAAAAAGTTTTTCTCTAGTAAAATTCGCGATGAATTCATTTTTCATGGTCCCGAGGACCTGGCCTGTCAGGGAGGGGATAATGTGAAGATTGTTATATTTCAGCTTTTCAAAATGGGAAAAAAGTTTTTCACTAGTAAAATTCGTAATGAATTCATTTTTTGTGGGCCGAGGACCTGGGCGGACAGGGAGGGGGTTACTGTGAAGATTGTTATATTTCAGATTTTTAAAATCGGAAAAAAAGTTTTTCTCTAGTAAAATTCGCGATGAATTCATTTTTCATGGTCCCGATGGGAGAATGTGAAGATTGTTATATTTCAGCTTTTCAAAATGGGAAAAAAGTTTTTCTCTAGTAAAATTCGCGATGAATTGATTTTTCATGGTCCCCGAGGACCTGGCCTGTCAGGGAGGGGATAATGTGAAGATTGTTATATTTCAGCTTTTCAAAATGGGAAAAAAGTTTTTCTCTAGTAAAATTCGCGATGAATTCATTTTTCATGGTCCCGAGGACCTGGCCTGTCAGGGAGGGAGTAAATGTGAAGATTCTTATATTTCAGCTTTTCAAAATGGGAAAAACGTTTTTCTCTAGTAAAATTCGCGATGAATTCATTTTTCATGATCCCGAGGACCGGGCCTGTCAGGGAGGGGATAATGTGAAGATTGTTATATTTCAGCTTTTCAAAATGGGAAAAAAGTTTTTCACTAGTGAAATTCGTAGCGAATTCATTTTTTGTGGGCCGAGGACCTGGGCGGACAGGGAGGGGGTTAATGTGAAGATTGTAATATTTCAGATTTTTAAAATCGGAAAAAAAGTTTTTCTCTAGTAAAATTCGCGATGAATTCATTTTTCATGGTCCCGAGGACCTGGCCTGTCAGGGAGGGGATAATGTGGAGATTGTTGTATTTCAGCTTTTCAAAATGGGAAAAAAGTTTTTCACTAGTAAAATTCGTGATGAATTCATTTTTCATGGTCCCGAGGACCTGGGCTGTCAGGGAGGGGGTAAATGTGAAGATTGTTATATTTCAGATTTTTAAAATCGGAAAAAAAGTTTTTCACAAGTAAAATTCGCGATGAGTTCATTTTTCATGGTCCCCAGGATCTAGGCGGTCAGGAAGGGGGTAAATTTAAAGATTGTTATATTTCAGCTTTTTAATATCGGAAAAAAAGTTTTTCACTAGTAAAATTCGTGATGAATTCATTTTTCATTGTCCCCGAGGACCTGGGGCGTCAGGGAAGGGGTTAATGTGAAGATTGTTATATTTCAGCTTTTTAAAATCGGAAAAAAAGGTTTTCACTAGTAAAAATCGTGATGAATTCATTTTTCATGGTCCCGAGGACCTGGGCTGTCCGGGAGGGGCACATGTGAAGATTGTTATATATCAGCTTTTTAAAATCGGAAAAAACTTTTTCACTAGAAAATTTGTGATGAGTTCATTTTTCATGGTCCCGAGGACCTGGGCTGCCAGGGAGGGGGTAAATGTGAAGATTAATAAATTTCAGCTTTTTAAAATGGGAAAAAGTTTTTCTCTAGTAAAATTCGCGATGAATTCATTTTTCATGGTCCCGAGGACCTGGGCTGTCAGGGAGGGGATAATGTGAAGATTGTTATATTTCAGCTTTTCAAAATGGGAAAAAAGTTTTTCACTAGTAAAATTTGTGATGAATTCATTTTTCATGGTCCCGAGGACCTGGGCTGTCAGGGAGGGGATAATGTGAAGATTGTTATATTTCAGCTTTTCAAAATGGGAAAAAAGTTTTTCACTAGTAAAATTTGTGATGAATTCATTTTTCATGGTCCCGAGGACCTGGGCTGTCAGGGAGGGAGTAAATGTGAAGATTGTTATATTTCAGCTCCTTAAAACCGGAAAAAAAATTTCTTCACTATTAAAATTTGCGATGAATACATTTTTCATGGTCCCGAGGACCTGGTCGGTCAGGGAGGTTGTAAATGTGAAGATTGTTAAATTTCAGCTTTTTAAAATCGGAAAAAAAGTTTTTCTCTAGTAAAATTCGCGATGAATTCAATTTTTCATGGTCCCCGAGGACCTGGCCTGTCAGGGAGGGGATAATGTGAAGAATGCTATATTTCAGCTTTTCAAAATGGGAAAAACGTTTTTCTCTAGTAAAATTCGCGATGAATTCATTTTTCATGGTCCCGAGGACCTGGGCTGTCAGGGAGAGGATAATGTGAAGATTGTTATATTTCAGCTTTTCAAAATGGGAAAAAATTTTTCTCTAGTAAAATTCGCGATGAATTCATTTTTCATGGTCCCGAGGACCTGGCCTGTCAGGGAGGGGATAATGTGAAGATTGTTATATTTCAGCTTTTCAAAATGGGAAAAAAGTTTTTCTCTAGTAAAATTCGCGATGAATTCATTTTTCATGGTCCCGAGGACCTGGCCTGTCAGGGAGGGAGTAAGTGTGAAGATTGTTATATTTCAGCTCCTTAAAACCGGAAAAAAGTTTTTCACTAGTAAAATTTGTGATGAATTCAGTTTTCATGGTCCCGAGGACCTGGTCGGTCAGGGAGGTTGTAAATGTGAAGATTGTTAAATTTCAGCTTTTTAAAATCGGAAAAAAAGTTTTTCTCTTGTAAAATTCGCGATGAATTCATTTATCATGGTCCCCGAGGACCTGGCCTGTCAGGGAGGGGATAATGTGAAGATTGCTATATTTCAGCTTTTCAAAATAGGAAAAACGTTTTTCTCTAGTCAAATCCGCGATGAATTCATTTTTCATGGTCCCCGAGGACCTGGGCTGTCAGGGAGGGGATAATGTGAAGATTGTTATATTTCAGCTTTTCAAAATGGGAAAAAAGTTTTTCTCTAGTAAAATTCGCGATGAATTCATTTTTCATGGTCCCGAGGACCTGGGCTGTCAGGGAGGGGATAATGTGAAGATTGTTATATTTCAGCTTTTCAAAATGGGAAAAAAGTTTTTCTCTAGTAAAATTCGCGATGAATTCATTTTTCATGGTCCCCGAGGACCTGGCCTGTCAGGTAGGGGATAATGTGAAGATTGCTATATTTCAGCTTTTCAAAATGGGAAAAACGTTTTTCTCTAGTAAAATTCGCGATGAATTAATTTTTCATGATCCCGAGGACCTGGGCTGTCAGGGAAGGGATAATGTGAAGATTGTTATATTTCAGCTTTTCAAAATGGGAAAAAAGTTTTTCTCTAGTAAAATTCGCGATGAATTCATTTTTCATGGTCCCGAGGACCTGGGCTGTCAGGGAGGGGATAATGTGAAGATTGTTATATTTCAGCTTTTCAAAATGGGAAAAAAGTTTTTCTCTAGTAAAATTCGCGATGAATTCATTTTTCATGGTCCCGAGGACCTGGCCTGTCAGGGAGGGGATAATGTGAAGATTGTTATATTTCAGCTTTTCAAAATGGGACAAAAGTTTTTCTCTAGTAAAATTCGCAATGAATTCATTTTTCATGGTCCCCGATGACCTGGCCTGTCAGGTAGGGGATAATGTGAAGATTGTTATATTTCAGCTTTTCAAAATGGGAAAAAAGTTTTTCTCTAGTAAAATTCGCGATGAATTCATTTTTCATGGTCCCGAGGACCTGGGCTGTCAGGGAGGGGATAATGTGAAGATTGTTATATTTCAGCTTTTCAAAATGGGAAAAAAGTTTTTCTCTAGTAAAATTCGCGATGAATTCATTTTTCATGGTCCCGAGGACCTGGGCTTTCAGGGAGGGGATAATGTGAAGATGTTATATTTCAGCTTTTCAAAATGGGAAAAACGTTTTTCTCTAGGAAAATTCGCGATGAATTCATTTTTCATGGTCCCCGAGGACCTGGGCTGTCAGGGAGGGAGTAATGTGAAGATTGTTATATTTCAGCTTTTCAAAATGGGAAAAAAGTTTTTCTCTAGTAAAATTCGCGATGAATTCATTTTTCATGGTCCCGAGGACCTGGCCTGTCAGGGAGGGGATAATGTGAAGATTGTTATATTTCAGCTTTTCAAAATGGGAAAAAAGTTTTTCTCTAGTAAAATTCGCGATGAATTCATTTTTCATGGTCCCGAGGACCTGGCCTGTCAGGGAGGGGATAATGTGAAGATTGTTATATTTCAGCTTTTCAAAATGGGAAAAAAGTTTTTCTCTAGTAAAATTCGCGATGAATTCATTTTTCATGGTCCCGAGGACCTGGCCTGTCAGGGAGGGGATAATGTGAATATTGTTATATTTCAGCTTTTCAAAATGGGAAAAAAGTTTTTCACTAGTAAAATTCGTAATGAATTCATTTTTTGTGGGCCGAGGACCTGGGCGGACAGGGAGGGGGTTAATGTGAAGATTGTTATATTTCAGATTTTTAAAATCGGAAAAAAAGTTTTTCTCTAGTAAAATTCGCGATGAATTCATTTTTCATGGTCCCGAGGGGATAATGTGAAGATTGTTATATTTCAGCTTTTCAAAATGGGAAAAAAGTTTTTCTCTAGTAAAATTTGCGATGAATTCATTTTTCATGGTCCCCGAGGACCTGGCCTGTCAGGGAGGGGATAATGTGAAGATTGTTATATTTCAGCTTTTCAAAATGGGAAAAAAGTTTTTCTCTAGTAAAATTCGCGATGAATTCATTTTTCATGGTCCCGAGGACCTGGCCTGTCAGGGAGGGGGTAATGTGAAGATTTTTATATTTCAGCTTTTCAAAATGGGAAAAACGTTTTTCTCTAGAAAAATTCGCGATGAATTCATTTTTCAAGTTCCCGAGGACCTGGCCTGTCAGGGAGGGGATAATGTGAAGATTGTTATATTTCAGCTTTTCAAAATGGGAAAAACGTTTTTCTCTAGTAAAATTCGCGATGAATTAATTTTTCATGGTCCCGAGGACCTGGGCTGTCAGGGAGGGGATAATGTGAAGATTGTTATATTTCAGCTTTTCAAAATGGGAAAAAAGTTTTTCTCTAGTAAAATTCGCGATGAATTCATTTTTCATGGTCCCGAGGACCTGGCCTGTCAGGGAGGGGATAATGTGAAGATTGTTATATTTCAGCTTTTCAAAATGGGAAAAAAGTTTTTCTCTAGTAAAATTCGCGATGAATTCATTTTTCATGGTCCCGAGGACCTGGCCTGTCAGGGAGGGGATAATGTGAAGATTGTTATATTTCAGCTTTTCAAAATGGGAAAAAAGTTTTTCACTAGTAAAATTCGTAATGAATTCATTTTTTGTGGGCCGAGGACCTGGGCGGACAGGGAGGGGGTTACTGTGAAGATTGTTATATTTCAGATTTTTAAAATCGGAAAAAAAGTTTTTCACTAGTAAAATTCGTGATGAATTCATTTTTCATGGTCCCTAGGGGATAATGTGAAGATTGTTATATTTCAGCTTTTCAAAATGGGAAAAAAGTTTTTCTCTAGTAAAATTTGCGATGAATTCATTTTTCATGGTCCCCGAGGACCTGGCCTGTCAGGGAGGGGATAATGTGAAGATTGTTATATTTCAGCTTTTCAAAATGGGAAAAAAGTTTTTCTCTAGTAAAATTCGCGATGAATTCATTTTTCATGGTCATCGAGGACCTGGGCTGTCCGGGAGGGGATAATGTGAAGATTGTTACATTTCAGCTTTTCAAAATGGGAAAAAAGTTTTTCTCTCTTGTAAATATGTGATTTTTAGTGAATTTTACTTTAGCAGAGTTAGTTATTTTTATAAGTGAAATTAGCACAACTATCTTTGATAGATTTTAGAGGCGAAGTAGTTTTATTTGTTGACAACACAACATAATAATCAACATGTGAATATAACACATTTAAATAATTCAATTAATAATGGAGTGTCAGTTTGTATAAACAACACGTCCCCTCAAACTGGCAACTCCAAGTTCACTGATGAAAACATGGTGGTTTGTTCCAGGCAATTTTCTGTCAACACAACAGGAATCATGGATTCGGTTGACAGATAATGAATGTGCATTGTGTGATTTGAACATTGTCTTAGGAATTGATGAGGAATGTTGTTGTGTGTCGTGTCCAAATGCTGTGTCTGATTCTTGGTTAGATAGTTTGCTTCTGGGCTGTTCATTGCATCTGTCACGAATTTGTCCGCAACTTTTTGCATTTATTTGAAAACGATTCTCAATGATTTCCTCATCCGCCAATGTACGATTCTGCGGTTGAACTGGTTTATAAAATTTCCGTGGTCTACCAGGATTTCCAGACCGAATGATCCGAGGCCTTCCCCTCCCTCGGCTGGAAACTACTGGCTGCTCATCGTTGGTAGTGGATGTTATCGGGCCAGGTTCTTCATCAGCTGTGTCATATTCATCAGCGTCTTCTAAATTTTGTTGTAGATTATCTCCTTGTCCGTTTCTTGAATTTGTCTTCTTCAGTGGTATTGTAATTGATTTACTTTCAGTTGCTTCTTTCTTCAATTTCGTTTCGAATTCTTCATATTGATTTTCTTTCTGAAATTCATCCAGGAACCTTACATCTCTTGTTTCAGTTATTCTTCTTTCTTCTTCCAAAAATATTCTGTACGCTTTACATCTTTCCGAATAACCAAGAAAAATACACGATTTCCCTCGTAGCTGAAATTTTCCTTTGGTTGGTGATTTATCAAGAGCAACGCCCTTGCAACCAAATGTTCTAAAATGGGTTAGAATAGGGGGTTTACCTGTCCACATTTCAAATGGTGTTTTTCCATCCAAACTTCTTGAAGGACACCTGTTCCGAACATGATTTGCAGTAAAAATGGCTTCTGCCCAGAATGATGGTGGCAGTCCTGACTGGATCAGCATACATCTCGCAGTTTCAACAAGCGACCGGTTTTTTCGTTCTGCTATACCGTTTTGTTCTGGAGTGTGTGTCACAGTCAATCTTCTGCCTATTCCTGCTTTATCTAAAAATTCATCAAACGCTTTATTTCTATATTCACTTCCATTATCTGATTGTAAAAATTTTATACGACCCCCTTTTTGATTTTCAACTAAATTTTTATATTTTATAAATTCATTTAGAACGTCACTTTTGTTTTTCACAAATCTTACTTCACACCAACGTGTGTGGTCATCAATAAATGTTAAAAAATAATTTGAACCTTTCTTGGATGATGTTCGCATAGGTCCACAAATGTCTGTATGAGTGATTTCCAGAATTTTAGAAGTTCTAAAAGATTTTGTTGGAAATGGCTTCTGTGCCATTTTCCCCATGGCACATACTTTGCAGGTAGATAGTTGTCCACTAAATTCAACTCCTAGTGCCCTACGGTGATTTACGATTTCTCTCATACTTCCTTCATTCAGGTGACCTAAACGTTGATGCCATTCTTCGATATTATTAATGTTTCTTTTTTGTGAAATTACACGGCAATTCTCGATACCTCGTTCTTCAACATAATATAAATTATTTTTACGCTTTGCGGTCAGTATTATTCTGCCTTCATCATTTTGAACAACAGCTTCGTTTTTCGTAAATACTACGGCATGCCCTTTATCAGTTATTTTACTCACTGACATGAGGTTTGTACGTAAGTCAGGTACATGTAGTGTATTATTTAGTGTCATAATTTTTACGTTTTCATCTCTAGTTATAGCTATTTTAACTGTACCTTTACCTTGAATTTTTGTCGATTCATTATTTGCGAGGTTTACTTTTCCATCAGAAATGGGTTCTCGAGACGTGAACGCTTCATCCTCGTTGCACATGTGGGAGCTGCATCCACTGTCCAAGCACCATACTCTGGAGTTGGTTTTCAAAGCGAATTCTTCAGTGAATAAGCTGTTGTCCCTTTCTTCTACTTTTCTTGCCTTTGGTCTGTAATAGCAGGAAGATGGTTTATGACCTCGCCTACTACAGTACGGGCAATTTCGGTTATCGATTTGCGGCCTATAAGCAGTCCATTCCCTATTCTGATAGTTTTGTTTTTCGTGGTTTTGTCGTTTTTCTGTATGTAATCTATTTTGATAGTTTTCCTCACCTTTAGAAGAATGTAGTCTATAATTATTATTACCCCTCGCTGTCATTGCCTCTAAATTCCAACTATTATCTATTCTAGCATCCCCTTGTTCCATTATTTTTATTTTCAATATTTCAGGATCTGGCAGTTCATCTCGCGATTCAATGGCGCATCTGAAGTTGTTATAACTATCTGGGAGGCTATAAAGAAGTATTACAGATAACATATCAGGGTGTATTGTAACTTCCATCATTTTTAATTTATCTACTGCGTCAAAAAACTTTGCAAGATGATCCCTAACGTTGCCATCCTCTTTCATTCGATATAAAATTAATTGCTTTAATAAGGTGGCTTTTCTAGCAGGACCTTTGGATTGGTAAATACTTTCTAATTTCAACCATAATTCTCTAGATGTTATACAATCTTTTACTTGTTTAATCTCCGAAGGTGATATTGCTAAAATAATGTCCGCTCGTGCCTTCAAGTCGGTGTCATCCCATTCTTCTGCTGCTTTGATGGTATCAAGATTTCCTTCAATGACGACTGGACGTTTTTTCCTTCCATTGACATATCCGAGTACATCATTCTTGACAAGCAGGGCTTCCATTTGGACTTTCCAAGTGTCAAAGTTGTCTTTATTTAGCGCTTCAATTTTTACGCTCATGGTTGGTACTTGATTTATATTTGTACCTATTTATTTTTTACTACTTTTCAGTGGAAGCTCGCTAGGAGCATAACCTCTTGTAAATATGTGATTTTTAGTGAATTTTATTTTAGCAGAGTTAGTTATTTTTATAAGTGAAATTAGCACAACTATCTTTGATAGATTTTAGAGGCGAAGTAGTTTTATTTGTTGACAACACAACATAATAATCAACATGTGAATATAACACATTTAAATAATTCAATTAATAATGGAGTGTCAGTTTGTATAAACAACAAAAATTCGCGATGAATTCATTTTTCATGGTCCCCGAGGACCTGGCCTGTCAGGGAGGGGATAATGTGAAGATTGCTATATTTCAGCTTTTCAAAATGGGAAAAACGTTTTTCTCTAGTAAAATTCGCGATGAATTAATTTTTCATGGTCCCGAGGACCTGGGCTGTCAGGGAGGGGATAATGTGAAGATTGTTATATTTCAGCTTTTCAAAATGGGAAAAAAGTTTTTCTCTAGTAAAATTCGCGATGAATTCATTTTTCATGGTCCCGAGGACCTGGCCTGTCAGGGAGGGGATAATGTGAAGATTGTTATATTTCAGCTTTTCAAAATGGGAAAAAAGTTTTTCTCTAGTAAAATTCGCGATGAATTCATTTTTCATGGTCCCGAGGACCTGGACTGTCAGGGAGGGGATAATGTGAAGTTTGTTATATTTCAGCTTTTCAAAATGGGAAAAAAGTTTTTCTCTAGTAAAATTCGCGATGAATTCATTTTTCATGGTCCCGAGGACCTGGCCTGTCAGGGAGGGGATAATGTGAAGATTGTTATATTTCAGCTTTTCAAAATGGGAAAAAAGTTTTTCACTAGTAAAATTCGTAATGAATTCATTTTTTGTGGGCCGAGGACCTGGGCGGACAGGGAGGGGGTTAATGTGAAGATTGTTATATTTCAGATTTTTAAAATCGGAAAAAAAGTTTTTCACTAGTAAAATTCGTGATGAATATTTCATGGTCCCCGAGGACCTGGCCTGTCAGGGAGGGGATAATGTGAAGATTGTTATATTTCAGCTTTTCAAAATGGGAAAAAAGTTGTTCTCTAGTAAAATTGGCGATGAATTCATTTTTCATGGTCATCGAGGACCTGGGCTGTCAGGGAGGGGATAATGTGAAGATTGTTATATTTCAGCTTTTCAAAATGGGAAAAAAGTTTTTCTCTAGTAAAATTCGCGATGAATTCATTTTTCATGGTCCCGAGGACCTGGCCTGTCAGGGAGGGGATAATGTGAAGATTGTTATATTTCAGCTTTTCAAAATGGGAAAAAAGTTTTTCTCTAGTAAAATTCGCGATGAATTCATTTTTCATGGTCCCGAGGACCTGGGCTGTCAGGGAGGGGATAATGTGAAGATTGTTATATTTCAGCTTTTCAAAATGGGAAAAAAGTTTTTCACTATTAAAATTCGTGATGAATTCATTTTTCATGGTCCCCGAGGACCTGGCCTGTCAGGTAGGGGATAATGTGAAGATTGTTATATTTCAGCTTTTCAAAATGGGAAAAAAGTTTTTCTCTAGTAAAATTCGCGATGAATTCATTTTTCATGGTCCCGAGGGGATAATGTGAAGATTGTTATATTTCAGCTTTTCAAAATGGGAAAAAAGTTTTTCACTAGTAAAATTCGCGATGAGTTTAGCAAATTAGTTAAACAACCCTACAGTAAACGATTAAAAGATTACTATAAAAATATTGAAATAAGTTGAAATACATTATTAGGAAAACTAGAGACACAGTAACATTTCCAACAGAAAAAGAGTTTGCCAAGTTGGGTGGGCAGTATAACTTCCTCACATATTGTAACATGGACGGATTAGTAGAAGAACAATTATTTAACCTCCCACATTTAACCCCTCTACAGCCCCTGGAATTTGATTAAAATTCATCAAAATGTGTTCTCGTAGATAAATTATGTCTTTGAATCCGAATTTGAAATCCGTTTTTTTCTACGACTTTTAGTTCTTCGGATTTATTAAATTTCATGAATTTCATGAAAAACTCCCAAAATTCATCTTGGAAATCGTTCAAAATTCATCAACTTGTGTTACATTATGGAAATCAGGGCACTGAATCCGAATTTGTAATCCGTTTTGCTGAAGGACGCTCCTTTTACCGCATTTCTGAAATTTCATGAAAATCTCCCCAAAATGCCCCTGGAAATTGTTTTAAATTCATCAGAATGTGTTCTTGTAGGTAAATTGAGGCGCTGGATCTGAATTTGGAACCCGTTTTGTTCTACGCCGTTCCATTCACCGGCAAGTGACAAAAACCACAATTTCATGAAATTTCCCAAATTTCCTTCTTATTATATTTCTTTGGTATATTTAAGATGGGAAAAACTAAATTTCATATCCCCATCACAAGCAGTTGCTTCATAGGCATTAACTAAAAACATCAAACATTTCAGGTCTTCCCCCAACCCCACCCACTGATTGACCCCTGTATGGTGATGAAAATGCACTAGAAATATTCAATAATATATATGCAGATAACCTACCTAAGAGGTGAAAATTAAAAAAAAAATTTACGAAACCGAATTTTCCAAAAAAGCCGAGCGGGCACTTACTGGAACCACCCGGGCTTCATTCTGAAGAAACTTTTTGTTTTAAAAATGTATTTTTTATCTTAAATTCGCAATTTCTCCATTAAAACACACAGGAAATTCGACGAAAATGTTTTCCAGTACGTAATTTGAGTGGCTGAATCCGATTTTGAAATCCGTTTTGCGCTAAGACACTTCGTTCACGGGATATACAAAATTTCATGAATTTCATAAAAATCTCCCCAAAACGACCTTGGAAATTGTCCAAAATTCACCAAAATTAGTACCCTTGTATTTTTCGATGCGCTGAGTCCAAATTTGAAGTCCATTTTGCTTTCAGAAGCTGCGTTCGCTAGATTCTAAATTTCATGAAAATTCGAAAAATAATTCTTTACGCCATTTTTACAGAGTTTTTGAAGGGTACATACAAAATTTGGAGGTCCCTGCTTACATAGGTGCTTCGGAATAGTATAAAAAAGAATCCGACCATTTTGTATGAGACCCCTCTACAGCCCCTGGAATTTGATTAAAATTCATCAAAATGTGTTCTCGTAGATAAATTATGTCTTTGAATCCGAATTTGAAATCCGTTTTTTTCTACGACTTTTAGTTCTTCGGATTTATTAAATTTCATGAATTTCATGAAAAACTCCCAAAATTCATCTTGGAAATTGTTCAAAATTCATCAACTTGTGTTACATTATGGAAATCAGGGCACTGAATCCGAATTTGTAATCTGTTTTGCTGAAGGACGCTCCTTTTACCGCATTTCTGAAATTTCATGAAAATCTCCCCAAAATGCCCCTGGAAATTGTTTTAAATTCATCAGAATGTGTTCTTGTAGGTGAATTGAGGCGCTGGATCTGAATTCGGAACCCGTCTTGTTCTACGCCGTTCCATTCACCGGCAAGTGACAAAAACCACAATTTCATGAAATTTCCCAAATTTCCATCTTATTATATTTCTTTGGTCGATTTGACATGGGAAAAACAAAAGTTTATATCCCCATCACAAGCAGGTGCTCCATAAGCAACAACTAAAAATATCAAACATTTCAGGTCTTCCCCCAACCCCACCCACTGATTGACCCCTGTATGGTGGGTGAAAATTGAAAAAAAATTTTTACGAAAATGAATTTGCCAAAAAAGCCGAGCGGGCACTTACTGGAACCACCTGGGCTTCATTCTGAAGAAACTGTTTGTTTTAAAAAATTATTCTTTATCTTAAATTCGCAATTTCTCCATTAAAACACACAGGAAATTCGACGAAAATGCTTGACAGTATGTATTTTGAGTCGCTGAATCCGATTTTGAAATCCGTCTTGCGCTAGGACGCTTCGTTCACGGGATATACGAAATTTCATGAATTTCATAAAAATCTCCCCAAAACGCCCTTGGAAATTGTCTAAAATTCACCAAAATTAGTATCCTTATATTTTTCGATGCTCGATCTTCTATCCGTTGCCACATTAAAATTTGATCGAGAGCACTTCGTACGTCAGCGAGAAAATTGCGTTTCTGGATCAGTAGAACGCGATGGTGCCGTCAAAATTGCCGAAATATGATGTCTTGCTGGATAAATCAGCGACAGTAGGCGGGAAACGACAAAAAAAAAAGTGTTCCCCGCTATGTTTTTTCCCGCCATAGACACAGTAAATGTTTGACGGTCTTGGTTCGGGTTGGTCCTTAAATGTTCGTTGAAGTTCCAATTTGGTCACATGCGAGTTCAGATACATGAAATATTCTTTTCCGATTGTAGTGAACAAAAAGTAGACAAGCTACATTTTGAGCTAACGCGCTCTTCCTGTTTCGTCGAAAGTTATGTAGGTCTGAAGTTTGATTTCGAACCTGTCTCTTGATTTAAAAGACACATCCAACAGAAAAATAGGCGGTAAAAACGATAACCCTTCTACGCAGATGAAATAATGACATATCTTTATTAAACCTAATAAACTTTTTGTGGTTCCACATAGTTTTATAAGATTTAATTTGTTTGAAAGTAATTTCCTACTGAAAAAAACGTTTGCCAAGTTGGGTGGGAGGTATAACTTCCTCACATAGAGAACGCACCGAATTATTATACAGCAGTCTGCAGTAAAAATAGTACTGATATGTTCTTAAAACTAAACTTTTCTTAGTTCCACATAATCTTTCGTGGTCTCTCTTGAAAAACATCAATGGAGGTGACGGGTGTGAAAGTAATTTCAAAAACAAAAAAAGTCTGTCATGTTGGGTGGGCAGTTTTGTAGCATAGGTAATACTAAAATGTTTGTGGTTCCACGTGATCTCTATGGCCTTCTTCGCAGATAAATGGCCTATCATAATTAAACCTAATAAACTTTTCGTGGAACCACATAGAAAACGTAGCAAATTATTACACAGCAATTTATTATTTTCGTTTTGCCCCTTTTATAAACTATATTTACGTATTTTATTTTCATTATTTTAACATGGATATGTTTTTGGGCTGGGGTTCATTCTAAAATTTGCGTAACGACACCAAAATTTGTGATGACCTGGCACTTTAGATTATTATTAACTCGAAAAGTGAAGGCTAGGAAAATCGTAGTCGTCGGGTTTCATAGTAGGAAAGTCGTTCGCCACTTCTTGGAATGCTCCCATTTTATTACAACATCTCATGACCTCTAGGACATTGTAGTGTAAAGGAATGCTAATTTATTACTCCAAGTTATAAACTAATATTGTTTTGTAACCATAATGGAATAATCTTGTGAAAAGAAGGCCCTACATGGTTGGTATACAATTGAGTAGTAGGTATCTACTGGTAAGCAGTAGGTACTAGACATATCCATGATCTATTGTTTTTCCCATCAAGGGAGAAATTATGGATATGTTATGAGGATATTTTTTATTTCATTCCCTTGGGATTGTCTATAGAAAGGGTTTGTAAGTAATTTTCAAATGTTCCACCCCCACCTGAACCATGGGCTGTTAGTCTCGATGGTATGGGGACTAACTATATCCAATCGCATCTATGCATCCCACTGACAGCGAGCGTAGCGAGCAACATTCCCCACACATTTCAAATCACCCTTAGTGATACACCGTTTCCAATGATTCTACATGTCCCACTCAACAGTAAAGACCATGGGATCTATACTGCCATACCGAGCGTGTGTAGCGAGCGAGAGAACTAGGCTAGTATAATAATTTACCTCTTCACGTGCAGGACGCTAAAACATATCTCTTGGCTTATGATACGTCGACATTGGTTTCTGGTTAGTCCTGGAATGAAGGTATATACTAAAGCTCATGACGCTCTGGATTCATTGAATAACTGGTTTTCGGACAGTTACCTCACGCTAAATGCAAACAAAACTAAATACATTTAAGTAGGGAGTAAAAATTAAATCGTAGAAAATATGAGTCATAATATGATATTAGTTTAGAAAAATCCGTTTGAAAAATTAGTTTATCCATCATGGATTACTGTTTAGAAAAATCGTGTTGTACATGTGCGACTTTGGAGAGAGCATTTACCTATCGTTATCTGGGTGTACATATTGATAATAAGTTAACGTGGTAATCACATTTAGACATTATACATGAAAAACTAAGGAGATTTTCGTTTTTGTTTTCTAATGTGAAGAATGTATTCAGGAATGATAAACTTAGTCTTTCATATATTATTCTTTGGTACAATCAGTCTTACAATTAAACCGATAAATATAATTCAAAGGTCTATTATGAAAATAATAATGAGAAAGCCACACCGATATCCGAACATCCAACTTTATGAAGAATTTAAAATACCTATTTACCCCTCATCAGTTATTTGTAAAATCACTTCTATCAGTGTTCCATCGGAATCCAGGCATGATAAATAGGAATGCTTGTGACCATGATTATGAAACAAGATTTAGATGGGAGGGAAATGTAGTTAACCCAAAGCTATCTATGACGCCAACCACGAGGAGCCCATCCTGTATTTTGTATATTTTGTACCGGTCTATCGACGGAAATTTGAGATCTCCGCAACTTCACTCCCGCGCTCTATGAAAAAATAATATAATGAAGGTGGGTCAAGCTTGGACACAGCAAACGTGAAGCTGTATTCAGTAGTACCTACACTGTATAAATTTAATCAGTATTAATTATTAACTATGTACATGATGATAGAGATTCATTTTAAAAGTATCTTAATTTTTGTAATTCTCCCATGTATAAGATGTGAATAGTTAGAAACTCAGCTCGGAACGAAGCTTGCTTGATACTTAAGGGCTATTGCCTTCCATCTAGCATTAGGTATATTGAGATATATTCCTTGTAATTAATTGAAAGTGTTCTTTGTAAAAATTCAATAAAATAAATAAATATATAGAAATAAATATCATTCGAAAATTTAATTTTTGTCACTCGTATTACCAAATTACTAAACAAATTTAAATAAATATATAAATTGAAATAAATATAACAAATTGAAATGAATGTAATCATGCAATATTGTTTTCCATGATTTATCGTGAAAATAGGAACTGGAAATATAGGGATCCTAGATAAATTTTGAACTACCTACTTTTTTAAACAGCTCGAAAGGGATTCTGTAGAACATACCTACCTCAATCTTTGCTTGAAAATATGACAATTCAAGGTACATTCCCATAGGCGGGTAACTGAGAATAACAAATTAATCACAATGGGCCAGCCAATTGGGGCATAATATTCCACAGGTACCTACTTACTTCTACTATAAAAACCTGGTAATATCACTACCGAATTTAGATTATTTAAATGCTCAAAAAATAGTATTTTTGTTACAAAATAACAAAATATACTTATATAGTTTTTTTTTTTTTTTTTTTTTTTTTCCAAACCCTAGCTTAGGAGGCGCAGAGCCGATGTTGTCTACTTCCTCCATTGTCCAAGGTATATGAGTATATAGGCAGCTTACAGGCACTGCCCTCTGTTTTTTCAGTCATCCGCGTGGAGCGCATGTGTGTCAAATTTTTCGAGTCTGTCTACTAAGACCGAGAGCTTGATCAAAGCCGATTTCTCCAAGATTAATGCTTGCTGGGTGGATAGCAGATGTTATTTCAACTTTTAGCGTTGTGATTATGACTGATGGGGTTAAATTCCTCGAGATGTAGCGCATTTTATTTAGAGCGAGTGAAGGTTTTTGGAATCCGATTGTTGTGTCATCCAGAAGTGTTTTGGGATTTTTCTACTAAGGTAAATGGCTCTCTCGGCCGAATTGCAATTCTGATTTGGAATAAGCACTAGGTACTTGAAACGTAGCAGAAACAGTATATTGAGCAAATTAAATGTTTTCTCAAGTTGCAAAAACGGAAGTGGATTATTCAAGGAACGATACCAGAACATTTGAGACGCGGCTTAAAAAAAAATAAAAAAATTTAAAAAAACTCGGCGCTTTGCGCCTCGGCGGGGGGCTCCGCCCCCCTGCACCCCCCGGTTTATTTCTTTTTCCATACTCTGTATGAAATCATAGGAACACAGAATGTGTTTTTGCTTGGTTGCTTGGTTGCACGTGAATAATAACAATATTTGGCAATAATAAAATAAATAATTGTTAGACATTTAATTTGGTCTAAAACCCTATAAATATTATATAAATAAATATGTAACTACAAGAAAAATACTATATAAATTGAGAGCTTTCCAACGAATGGTGAACAATTTCTGTGCAATGAACACTGCGGGAGTTCTATTTCCTTACCAACGGCTTGGTTGTACGTGAAAATCATTATAAAAGGCGCATAACGGTTTTTTCTGTCGGTTTTTTGTGACGATTTTTTTTCGGTAGGTCATCGCAAAAACACATTCTGTGTTAAAAAAAAAAAAAAAAAAAAAAAAAAAAAAAAACTCGGTTCTTCGGACCTTGCCAGGGGACAAGCCCCCTCTGGACCCCATAATGGTTACTGCTTAGAACCTTCGTCTAAAATTCAAGAAACATGGAACATGCTTTAGCCGTGATTTTAAAAATGGACATTACTTTCCACTCTGTTGGGATGTTAGGAAAGTAAAAATGGACATTACTTCCACTCTGTTGGGATGTTGGGAAAGTAAAAATGGGTATTACTTTCCAATCTATTGGGATGCTGGGTAAGTAAAAGTGGACATTACTTTCCAATCTGTTGGGATGTTGGAAAAGTAAAAATGGACAATACTTTCCACTCTGTTGGGATGTTGGGAAAGTAAAGGTGGACATAAGTTTCCACTCTGTTGGGATGTTGGGAAAGTAAAAATAGATATTACTTTCCACTCTGTTGGGATATTGGGAAAGTAAAAGTAGACAATACTTTCCACTCTGTTGAGATGTTGGGAAAGTAAAACTGGACAATACTTTCCACTCTGTTGGGATGTTGGGTAAGTAAAAGTGGACATTACTTTCCACTCTGTTGGGATGTTGGGAAAGTAAAAATGGACAATACTTTCCACTCTGTTGGGCTGTTGGGAAAGTAAAGGTGGACATAAGTTTCCACTCTGTTGGGATGTTGGGAAAGTAAAAATGGACATTACTTTCCACCCTGTTGGGATGTTGGGAAAGTAAAAGTGGACAATACTTTCCACTCTGTTGAGATGTTGGGAAAGTAAAAATGGACAATACTTTTCACTCTGTTGAGATGTTGGGAGAGTAAAGGTGGACATAAGTTTCCACTCTGTTCGGATGTTGGGAAAGTAAAAGTGGACATTACTTTCCACTCTTTTGGGATGTTGGGAAAGTAAAAAATCCCGAGCTACTCTCGTTCTGGCTACACGAGGGACGATCATGTTGATTTAGATGAATACGAAAGCGCAAGACAGAGAGGGACAACGTTGACGCCGCAATCCTGTAATCGGTGTTATTGTATAAAAAGACGGATGTTACAGAAGCGGTATTAGGGCACCTGTGCCCTAATACTGGATCTGTTAACCTGTGCCGTAAGACTGTAAAAGTAAATATATATATATATATATATATATATATATATATATATATATATATATATATATATATATATATATATATATATATATATATATATAAAGCGTTAAACTGTAGAATGTCTATATATATATATATATATATATATATATATATATATATACTTATAAACGAAAACGCTGCAAATTATTTCACAAAGGTTTATTATTTTTTCAATTGAGTATGATCATAGTTTTAGTTGGCTAGCGTACGTCATAAGGCCCGTCCAGACTCCTCGGCGTGTCCTATTTCGAGTTGCCACAACCTATACTTCTATAATTATATACGCATGTTTATATTTCTCGATTTGAGCTCCTATCTATTCAAATAGTTATTGCCTTAATAATATCATTATCTAAGAACGTACGAAAAGTCGAGAGGATATGTTATTAAATATGCGTAGGAAAAGCTTTGGTATTAACACACAAATATGACCTTGAAAAAAAACATATATTCATGCCTCGAAGGAACGCCGGCGCCGTACCCACCACAAGGTGCCGCGGCGCCGGCGCCTCCTCTCACTCCACCCCCCTCCCCCTCCCCCCCCCCCCCCCCCCCCCTCATCACCCACCGTGACCCCCTGCCAAGCGTGCCAGGCGTGCGCGCGTAGAAAAACACACTTTTTCGCCCGTTTTTGGCCCATAGCATCTATGCGAGTAAAGCAATCGGGATGGTTAAACGTGAGGACCAACTAGACCCCAAATGGAGTCTATGTGCGAAAGAACGGGTTTTTTAAGTCAATTCTTAGGCCTTTTATGGCCCGGGCGGCGAACGGCGGACGGACATTTCAAATTTGGATTCTACGCACCTTGGAACGTAAAGTGACAAAGTTTGAGGGGGAGGTTATAAAAATGTTTTGCTACACGATCACATAGGCTTATTATTGCAAATAATAAACCAAAAGCGTTGAACTGTAAAATGTCTCAAAACGGATTTCAATGCAGAAATTTTTGGAACCATTGCTATAGCTTCATTTTCTATGAAAATTCACTAGAAAGTGGAGTTACTAGCCTAGCACGGCAGATAACATCCTAAGTCTGCATTGAAATTCATAGTTCGAGGGTATGTAAACGCGAATGATGTTGAATAGGTAGGTTGCGTCGAGAGACCAAATTAATGATGGTATAATTGACAGGGGAACTCCGGCGTTGTAGCTGAGTGTCGTTTCGGTCAAGACAACAAGGGTTGGAGTAAATGGTATTTGCTTGTATAGGGAAATGAGAACATGACCTTTGTTGTGACCGCACTTTCGAGGTGCTGACGCCGAGACGCTTATAATACGATATCAGATCGGTAGTAGTAGCATATAATTCGGTTCACCACCCTCCGGTTCATGTAGCTTGCTCACGATCAACCGCAGTTTCTGATTATTTCAGTACCTTTGACCTAAACAGTGCGATACTTGCATGAGCCATTTTACAATATTAATTTGAGACTGAAAGAACTTGGAAACTCATTTAGTGTTTTATGTTATTGCCCATGCGACCGGGAATTTAGTGAACTAAATGAGTGCACTTCTAATATACGATTCAAACTAGAAGGGATAAACTGTTGATAATAAGTAATTTATACAATAATTAATTATAATTAATCGCGAATTTGTCTTGTAACACGCTAAACTCAATTCCATATAATTTGTACTGGGAAATTGTGAGTTATTAAAAGGGTGAATAAGAATTAGATAGATTTCAAAGCATTCAAGTATATTCAAGCACTTAACTTGAAGTGAAGACAACATTTATCTCACTCTGTGGCTTTTCATTCAAATTTCACAGCATCGCGAACCTCGTCAGCTGTCGTCCAAAGGTAGAATTAGATTCAGACGTAATCAAACAGGATGTAGTGCGATAGCTTTATTATAGTAGTTCGCATAAATCCATCGTCTAAGTCTGAAGCAAACAATTTATGCACTTATTGTTAACGAAAAGTCTTGCTTGTCACCACTTTGCTGGTCACGTGTTTTTTCACTGTCATTGAGTAATGTTACGTTCATGGCTTCTCAAGTGTGGGTCTCCGCAAATTTACTCAACGAGCACACAAAGAACTAAACTATTCAGTCTTCGTCTACGCGAAATTGCTCCGCGGGCCATAACATCGTCCGAAGGGCCGGGCGTTTAACCAAGCCAATAAATCTCCGGTTCCCTCAATTAATTTCCCAATCAAAGTTTTCCTACTAAAGACAAATTGATGTCCGTTTGATGTAGTGGTCCGAGAAGGCTTCAACTCCTCCTGCTAGAAGCCAGATTCCGCCCACCAACAAAACCTCTTTCCTCGAAAAACTCGACCTCTGAAACTTAACCTCGACCCACCCATCGTTTTCCCGGGCTGCTAATTTGTCAGGCAGTTTTTCACTCCCTTTCTTCCACTTTTTTCTTCAGGAGTATGAAGCATTGAGGCATTGATGAAATTACGTAACCTTCTCTCTCTATACCTTTCAACTATTGCGTCACTCAACGAAAGTTTTGGCTTCAGGATTTTGAAATTTGTCAGAACTACAAGTTTTGTTCAGTTCAATATCGCTCAGAGAACGTAGTAGTACGTAATACGATACTTCTTAATTCGGAAATTATAGCAGATCAAGGTTATTATTTAAGATATCTTGGTAGTGCTTTTTTAAAATTCATTTATTGGATTTGCTTATTATATTATGTACATTATATTGTACATTTTATACATTTAATACTTGGTTTCTTGTTGCATTGTGTCCAGAAATGTAGTAGGAATCTGTCTTCCGTTCTTGAAATTTTTTTGATTTTAATAATGTTCTTGCCGATGAGTGTTTGTGACTGGCGTTAGTACTTACATTTTGCAAGCATGAAATATTCTGTTAGGAATAATTCATATAGTTTTTGTCCATGTATTTCCTATTCCCTACGCATCCCTACTTTCTGAAAGAATACAGCAGCAAGCCCATCTGATAATGATTTGCAGTCATGTTTTCATGTTGATGACCTTATGACAAGTCCAGAAGTTCCTATCCCTGATTTCGGCCGGTTTGTATACATTTGTCCGGAACAAAATCGAACCAGATTAATCAGTAGTATCTATGTGATAGCAGCCACCATCACCTCACGATTTTTACACTACAGTAGTTTATTCTTACCGCTGCATTTCAAACCAACATAAATAAAACAACAATTTAACCTGATATAATAACCAATCTTCTTCCTTATCCGTGTATTTGTATTGATAAGTGAAGAACTGTGATTTTTACCCTGTTTCATGAACTCCGGTTCAATAGCTTCAGGGAAAAGCCCCAGGCGGCTGACCATTGGGTAATAACTGTCCAAATGACCCTTGTTTGATCTCAAATGCAATTTATTATTTAAAGAGATCCTATCTAAACACAATAAGTTATAGGCATCTACGTGATCCATTTGTAATATTAAAGTAGGTAAGCTAAAGTACGTTTGGTATGCAAAATGAATTTAAAATTATTTTTAGAAAAAATAACTACAAAAAAAAAAATAAAATAATTATGGATATCTGTTGGGAAAAGGCTCTTTATTAGCGTAACCAAACTTGTTTGGAGACACCTAATACGCTCATGATTTCATTTGTATGTCATCCGTTCCATCCAGAATTAGCCGGAAGAATTGGCCGTCTAGGAGCTAACGAACACAATACCTGGGAATTTATTTGATATCGTACTAAAACTTGGTATAGTTTTTGGTGTGACAAGGAATTGGCGCAGAAAGATAACCGAATGTGATCAACAAGCTCTGAAACGCAAAAATTAAGTGGACATTCTGACTTTGTTGGGCGTACTTTTTACCGACCTCTTGTTAGAATACGGCGCTTCCCTCAATAGTGAGAAACCAAAAATTAAATAAATACCTAAATTGTAATAATATTCAACTGTGCATCTGACGATGTTATTATCCCAATACTTGTCGATTAAAACTGAAACATAATGGTTCATGCGTGAATGAAGTCAAATATATGTAAGTGAAATGTCAACGAGATTTCATCATGTAATATTTGGACAGTATATTACATGTAACTTGAGACAGTAGGTGAGTCATCAAAAGTTAGTAGCAGTTAAATTTATGTGAAAGGGCATACAGTTTCAACGACTCAACCGACTTTCAACTAAATGGGATCAATTGGATTGATCGTTTCCTTGATCGAATTACTTGAACCTTTAATTTATAGATGGAATACGGCAGCTTTATTGGCACCTACCCCTCCAACTAATTATTGCTTCGGCCTTGGAGGTCAGGCATAAATGGGACTTCAGTGAGCTACTCTATATTTTCTTAGAGGGTATTTTCCGACCCGCACATTAAAACACAATTTGTTTAATTGTGAGTTATATTCGCCGCCGAGAAAAAGAAAGGAAAAAATGTCTGCCCCCTCCAGAGACCACAGTTTTCCTTCTCACAGCCATCTACGGCTCTTTCTCTTCCTCAATTTACCCGCTCACCAAAGAGGATAAACCCAGACCGACTAATTGTAGATATAACTCTCGCTCTGGGCTCATTTACAACTTTCTCAAGCCCCGCATTTTTTCTCTGACCTTTATACTTTATTTGCACTTTCCACGCTATGAGCAGTGAAAGATAAAGTGTTGATTCGTCAAAAGATGAAGAATTTTGTTGATGTGAGGTGGGCTGAACCGTGGAAAGCTTCCAGAAAATAGGAATCCTCGAGGTCGAATTCAGCACTTTTTCCACCAGACATTTCAAACTGTTTTATGAGTTTTCGGACTGAGTCAGATTTGATTTATTGTATACAAAAGAACAAGATATTTCTGACGGAGTTATTTCAGGTTGATTCACAGATAATACAATATGAACAAGAAAACACGCACAACATTTTTTCATGGGACGCACAACATTTTTTCGTGGGACGCACAACATTTTTTCATGGGGACGCACAGCAAGGACGCGCAACATTTTTTCATGGGGCAGTGAAGAAGAAATATCAACATTCAGTCCGATTAAGCATTAAATTAACCCTCCGTAGACTGTGCCCTTCACTGTAACAACTTAAACCTCGCAGAGCACTCTGTACCCGACCCATGTTTTCAGTGATGTACCTATTTATTTGGGAGGCATGTAGAAATAACAATGGTGAATCAGTAATTTCTGAATAACAGTTCTGCGAACCATCAAATCATCGTAACCTTAAAATTAAAATCAAATTACTTCAACCTCAAATAGACATATAGCGCTAAATTTTCAAAAGAACCCCACTTTCCATTAAAATAATGTTTGAAATATACATATGTAACTGATTGAGCTAAACGAACTGAACATTTCTGAAATTAAATGAAAATTCGAACGATAAACCAATCACAGAATACGCATTACCAAAAACAGGCTGGTACTTCAGCCACATTCCATTTTAAAACGTCTAATATTTTTGATAAATCACAACGTGAGAATGCAAACAACTGGTAAATAGCTGGGACGTAAATATTTAAATTCATTCAAATACGAAATACATTAAAGTAACGCAGAACAAAAATAAATTGTTATTGGCCATCAAAGAGAATTCGGACTTGTCTCAGTACAAAACCAAGTGCACCAAACTCTTGTGAGTGACATCTAACTAATATCGGTAGGTAATGAACGGGCTACGATGGTAGGTGGATTGGTAGGGAACATATATATCATAGAGCTATTTCGTTCCGTGTTGATCTCGTTCAAAGAAACACAGAGCTCGATTCTATGCATGCTGTACCCTCGCGTGGTCTATAAAGGGTTAATATAATGAACATTGATTTCATGGCCTCCGACGGTAGATCAATCGTCAACGGTAATACAAAACAGAAACTCAATGGTGATATGTCTAATTAGAGAAAGTGCTACATATCTAATTATGATCACGAATTCATACACCGAGAAAAGTTGAATAGACAAAATTTAAATACTGTGTAGAACTCATAGTAGAGGATACAACTCTTGAAGTTATGCTTCTTCTTGATGATGAAGAGGTATCACAGTAAAAAGGATGATATAATTTTTAGTTACTGGCAACATCACTCTGAAAAATTGCTTTTCAGCAAATAGTTATCCTCATCAAAGATTAAGCATGACTAGTATCGTAATTGACGCCGGAACTTTTATCAATATGTTTGAAGGTTTGCTCTGTTGAGAGACATATAATTACTTATCCAAAATGTAGAGAGATGATTGCATGAGTAGGCCGAATCCTCTGATAATCGTAACTCTTCTACAGGAGGGAAAGGGAGGGAAATGTACGAATTCCGGCTTCTGAACCTTCAATAAATAATGAAAATTGCCACAAGCAATCCAGAAACCCAAATCTCAGCTAAACAATACGAAAGTATGAAGATGCCCAATCGACCTTTGAAGGTATAGGACGTCGCCTTTGACCTCCTGAGAGCAAGCTGGGATTTTGCAATGCAAACTTTCAACAGGTTTCAGCAGATTTTCAGCAGAAATGCCAAAATGCAGTTTTTCACGATTATAAATAGGTACAATGAGAAAAGTAGAAAATTCAAGTTTTGATGATTATTGGGGAATGAGAAATAGTTTTGGGAACCAAAAAAATATCGTTCGTTATTCGTTTTTTCGTTCTCCTGAAAAAATGCATAGGCAAGTTAAGCTCCCTTTTCCCTTCCATGGTCATAAAATATATATATATATATATATATATATATATATATATATATATATATATATATATATATATATATATATATATATATATATATATATATATATTATTCCTTACCTTTAACACTCTCCTTATGATTGAGATAAAAATGTCGTTCTTGTGCAAAAAATCAAGCTTTCCGAACAAGAGGATATGTTCGTTGCCCAACACTTTTCAAGCAAAATTATTCATTCAAATTTCAAAAAAATTCTCTAAAAATGGCCTAAACGGCTAAAAACCGTTAAATTTATATATTATTTTTTTTCTTTTTGTTAAATTTTAGTGGCAAAATGTTGATCGACAACGAACTAGGACACTATACAATGTATGCACAAAAATATGCAGAAATATTTTCTTGAATTTCATTAATGTTTATTGAAAAATCGATTAAAAAACTGAAAAACTGCTAAAACCAATATCTGTTTTGAATCATAGAATATTTTTTAGTATGAGTTTATTTGCCATATTGTCGGTGGTTAACCATTTTTTGCCCTCGAAGATATCAAATTTCAAAACAATGTTTAACATAATAAGACGCAACTTAAATTCTGAAAAAAGTAATATAATACTATTACCTATAAAAATTCGCTCATGCTTTTATGCTGTATTACTGGAACTTTTTGTTTGTAATCTGATTTGGCAAGACCTTTCTTTCTCTTTCACTTTTCTCTTTCAGTGTTTTATTTTGAGTTTTTGAGGCATGGAAGGACTCAGGAGGCCATGGTGTTGTCAACAAAATCATTCGGTTCTCGAAAAAGTGGGGAGTTACCTAGAACTGCCTTTGTTCTGTTGCGTTCCCGTCGTTAAAACTGTTCCTGCTAATGAAATAGGCTGGAGATGGGATGCATTTGGCATTTTCATTATGGAATATCAGTGAATGTCAGGATGTCCTGGACGAGATAACCTGTTTTGTTTTCCTTGTATTTCATTCAGCTGTGAGAGAATAATTAGTTCCTCTGTTATAACCTGACGCAGGTTTTACAAATGCCGTAAATAAAAACCAAAGAATCTACCTGCATATGATTGCATTTTTCATGGTATTTGGTAGGTCAGAATGAGTTAATCTTCTGTTAGACTAATAAAGAGCCAGCGTTTTTTCTCAGTTCTAACGTTTTCTGGGAAATTCTTCTGGGGGTTTAGAAATGGGGAATAATACACGTTTAGCGGGATGTGCATTGGTTACCTATTGAAATCCTTTGGGCTCTAGAAATCAAAAATGTCGAAATCAATAAGATTGTTTAATTTGTGAAAAGAGTTTGATTTAGTGTCACACGAATTACTACATTCGGAGAAACTAAAGTTCTATGGGTTTAACAGTTCAGGATTGCCATTTTCCGATAGCTACCTCATGGAAAGGTATCTGAGGTTTCTTTTCCTTGAGTAATCAAGTGGACTCGGTGTTAGGAGTAGTCGGGGCTGAGACTGTTAATGAGTATTTATGTCTGGGGATCTCCTTCACTCCTCTGCTCGCCTTTCGCAAACACTTGAGACGGAATGCTGAGGCTGCAAAGCAGGCTTTTAACTGTGTGAGGAGTGGTGCATTTGCTAGACCTATCATACTCCTAAAATCTAAGCTTCAGGTACTCAATGCCATAGTAAGAGCAATACTTTGCTATCGTGCACCATCACCTCTCGTTGTCACAACCTACTATTTTGATACCAATAAATAGGTAAGAGTTGGTTCAAAAAGACCCGAGAGTACGGTAGATAAATATTTTTCTGAGTTTTAAGTATAGAACAAAGGCTAACTACCCCGTAAAACCTTAAAACATTCTTTTGCCGAATAAGCGTAACATCAAATAAAAAATGAAAATTAAACAATCGATTGATGAAAATTGACCGATTTCAAGTCTAACACACAATAATGGATTCCTTAATCAATGAATCTTGTATATATTTATAAATAGGTTCATTTAGAAATCATGTATAAAAAGTATCCTACTAGCCTTTGTCAGGAAGTATTCTTGGGAGTCGTCTTCTAATATGTTGATTGTGTTCTGCAAATAGAAGTCCCGAGTGTTAATGCCCCAGGATAACCGTAATATCCTTAATTTATTTGTTTATGATTTTTATTCATATGTTTCGTTGTCTTCCGTTGTCATCAGCCGTTACAAACCCCCTACATTTATAGACCTTGGGGTTTTCGAATATTTCAAAGGTACAATCCGTGAAGCCTCTCACGGTTCCTTTGTGAATCATTGATGGGCTCGAAAAATTACTTCGAGTTTCCCGGCTTAATTGAGTTACTCAGCTTAATCAAAGGCTATAGAGCGGAGGAGAACACCCTCTGTGCTTCACAAGAACCCCGACGAGATAAACAACTTGTGAATTAACCTCTTTCCCGGTCAGTTGGTGAGACTGTTAAAATCCAATATAAAATAGCGCCGATCCTCATTCATCTCGAAATCCACATTGCTATTTACGTCTTCATCAAACAACTCATTATTGGCATATGTCTTGAAGAAATGAGCTCTAAATTGATAAGTACACCAAATTCTAATTCACGAAATCTGTAATAAAACTTAAGATATTTGCTCATTGGTTAGTTTTCCACATAATATACCTACCTAGGTCACTATCCCTCCAGAAAAAAGTTCTCGGCATGTAATGATCCAATGATCTTATAGGTACCGTTCCATTCTCAGCGGTGAGTATGTGTACCGAAAGTCAGCCAGCTCTATTTGCTTTAAGTCAGCCAGCTAATTTGCGCTAAATTTGCAAGGGTACCTAAATGGAAAATGAGCCGATAAGTAACCAATTCCAATGTGCTACGTTATTTTCGCACGGTTCTATCGCTTTTCTTCGTTCGCTTGTTAGGGTTTGGTCTTGAAAATGAATTTCGAGCCTGTTATGGAGTGATACGATATTAAAATTTGAATTTTTAAATGTTACTTGTAGATGTATAAGGACTTTGGAGAAGTGGGTAAGTACTTTTTCTTAGGGAAGTAAAAACTCTATTGTCACTTTACAGAGTAATGTAATCTGCGTCAGGTAGTTTATCTCTATGACTGAATTGCATAAAAATATTTTTCTTCTTCTTTTTTTCACTCTGTAAATAAACATATATATGTTTGGGGCAGTAAATAATCTTGCATATTGAGTACTTCGAAAATGTCAGATAACGTTAGCATTTAGAATAAAGGAATTAGTCCCATTCTTTTCATCATCAGCGGATCATGCGCTAAAATTTAGCAAGAAATATTTTAGCATAAATTTTAGCAAGAAAACTATTTCTCAGGATCCAATGTGCCAAAATCCATCAATAGTAATTGCCTGTTTAGGTCCATTCAAAGTGATTGGTTATATCGATTAAAACTTCAACTGTACTACCATGTTTTATGGACGTGCGAACGAAAATCATTCGTTAGAGGCTATAGGCAGACTCTACTTAGCCAATTTTGATGACTTTTTTATACCCAATGGATTAGATCTCCTTAAACATTCCATCACCGTCGAATGGATTGTACAAAAGGATGGACAACAACTTGATTATTGTGTAATATAGAATATTTCAAATGATTCCTAATACATATCACTTTTCACAACAAATTGTATGAATGTTCACGTGACGATTTGAGAAAGAGTACCACCGATCCTAATCGGCAAACGGTTTAAAGGGTTGCTGATACTTATGAGTTAATTAGCAACTATCCGCTTTTTTTTTCTTTTTTTTTTCACGTAGAGGTATTTGAAATCTGCTCAATAATCGTCAACCTTATCAATCGGGGGAGAATGTCAACTAATTCTGTAAAAAAATGGACAAGTTGATATATTTATAATCTGTCGATCTGTCTTCTGTGAATACATAGGTTTGCATCAGATGCTTTCTTTCAAAAAAGAAACGATTCGAGTGGAAATTTTCCCTGTGGAACGAATGGATAAAGGAGAAAGAATGAAAGGTAGTTGTCGTACAAAGACCCGGTACCTCGAAGCTGTTTAAAAAATTCAAATGTAGTTTGCGTGACAATCCCTACCATTGTCCTCCAACGAAGCCAATCGCAATCCGGACAGCTACGATTGGACTGGAAGGCTTCAATGGCCGAAGGATGGAGAGGAAGAGAAAATTTTTCTCTCAATGCAATCTAACTCTAATAGAGTTTCCTCCTACAAAAACGAGACAATCAAGATAGGAAGCGATCACTGTGCCAGGCGATTGCACTCTTGCGGGTTCCGAATGACAGGTGGCATCCATATCTTCTGGCCTCGTCCTCGGCCACAAATGATACATCCAAGATAGGGGAGCATTACACCCTTTTCAGAGTTCGGTAGGCAGGTTATAAAAAGGCTCCCTTTTCTCTTTTTACCTCTATTTCTTTTTTTTTTTTTTTTTTTTTTTTATCTTACCTCTAAGGAAAGTCTGTCTGATAAAGGGTCTTTCCTGGATAGCGAGTCTTGAAAGGATTCAATCAACTAAAAGAGGACCCGTGAAGAACACCTGCTAGGGCTCATTTTGGGACAAAGGGGTTCTTGACAACTCGGATCTCTCGGCTGGACTCGATTGGGCGCGATTGCTGGGACTCGGTTAAAAAAAAATATTCGTGATATTGTCGCCCCTGATTTCTTTCCCATCTGGTTTGTTCCAGAACCACTGGTGGCAGCATAATTGAAATGTTGCCACAACTCCATTCATGAAATTTCAATTGTACAACTTCTTATTCAAACTATAATTGAGAGACCTTTCTGTACAGTAGGTTCATAACAGAGGATAGATGTTGTGGAGAAGGGTTAGAATAGGTGGGTTAGAATTGTTTGATTCAATTGTACAATAAACGTAATTTCAAGGTAAAATTCATGGTGGTGGAAGATGATTTAGCTTTTCCGTTGCTAGGTAGGGATATTATGGATGTGATATGGCCAGACTGGAGATCGACATTCTTGCAAAAACAAGAACCACAGTCAAATATAAATAGGAATGAGTTGGTTAATAGACTCCCTTCTATAAATCTTCTGAATTCGGTATCGTATTTCAAGGACAAGAATAGATTAGAGGAATTCGGAGAATTGATTGATTCTCTTGTTGGGCGGTTCCCCAATTCATTCATTCATAATTCGAATCCTATTTCATGTAAATAGGGATATTACTAGGGGTCAGTGGAATTACCGACAGTGTGCAGGTCACCAAACATCTATACACATTAAGTTACTGGAGCCATTTTTAGATACTGCGGTTGATTGAAACTCCATTGGTGGCGCCCCTTCTAATGACACACTTGGTGGCTGGATCTCTCAGATCCATAATCGAAAATCACTGCCTACTGAATGAATAATTTGTTTTGGTTTCATATGGGAATAGGGCAAGAGATATGGATTAAGCTTTATTAACCAAGGATGCTATATTAATTATTTTGATAGTAAAATTTTCCAATAGTATTATTGCTTACACCTAACATTGTTTTGTAGCGCTAGAGCCGTCTTTCGCATTTGGTCAATATAAAAACTAAATAAAATATCATCACGTTTTCACGTTCCTTAGCGTATAAAAGGAAAACATCATTCACGACTTTTAAAATGTACAATTTAAACAAATGTTTCAAAGTTGAGTATAAGTTTGTGAAATTTTGGACATGATACGGGTTTGACCAATCAAATTTCAATGAAGTTATTATATTCAGCCAACAACATTGTCAAAGCAAACAAATACATTTCACCTATGAGAAAAATCTAGTGAAATGGAAGAAAAGGTTCCGATAACTGAATATTTTAAAGATAAATCATACACCTAAACTGATACTAAAATATACCATATAATCACTTCCAATGACACCTAAACATCAAACTAATCACATATACTGAGACAATACATAAATAGAAAGAAAGTCGCGATAACAAATTGAACAAAAAGGTAAAACTGGGAATACTTACTATTTTGGTGGGGCATCATCTCTCAAATCCGATCATTCCCTAGCAACTAGATGCTGCAAAGGTGTGTACGCCTTGATACATTTTTGGATAGGAGGAACGACGCATGGATCCCCTCAAGTGGTAAGGGCTGAAAGAAAAAAAAAGCGACATTATTACGAAATTCACGTTTGCGTAAGAGTACAAACTACTATCAATACAACGGCAATGAAATCTGTAGGACATCATCTAAGCACTAACTCCCACAATCCCTGAAAATGTCACAAAAATTTAACAGTCTCGAAGTATTTCATACAGACTGTATGAATCAATTCTCAGTTTTACGCATGCACAGTAGTTAGTACTCGACCAAACACTATATAAGTCATAATATGGTGTATTTCTGGAACATATACCCAACTACCCCTGAAGTTTGAACAAAATTAGACTAATAGATTAGGAGAAATTCAATTTGATTGATGTTATAGGGAACAATCCCTGAAACTTTCAACAAAATCGTACTTTTGGGCTTGGCATGGATTTACAACAAACAGACTGAAAGATATCAATCAGACACGGAACGAAAAATGATCAGCTAGCTCTTAAACGAAAAAAATCTAGTGGAAATTTTGATTTTGAAAGACAAAAATGTTTTCTACTCCTCGCTTTTTCCACAGAGAAAAAGATTTGGGAGGCCTGGATCTCAATGATCAGCACCGGCAGTGCAGTGTTAATATTATTCCAATCTGTATAGGTACTTATTAATCGATATCCAGTCCCAATAAGAATACTCTTAATGTACACTCCTTGTATTCTATTAAAAATGTAATATTTTATGCGTTTTCCTATAGGCACCTTTTTCATGTACGAACACCAACGTTATGCACCTTATTGCAATATGTGCGTCGTTAGGCAGACGATTTGTTACCACGCTAAGGCGGTTGTGTAGAACGGCATCGAAGAGTAGCGGTGTCGAAAACAGGTGAAATACAAACATTTATGATGATGAACAACGGCGTCGAAAGAGAGCGGCGTATAAAATAAGGCATTATATATGGTAACGCTCAAGTAGAAAATTTGCCCCTGTTTTAGACGCCGTTCCTCTTCGATGCCGTTCTATGTCGCATAACCGTGTCGAAAGTTTTAGGTATGAAAACTCCACGCGTGTAGCGCCGTCTAAGATCAACCGCGTCGAAAAGGTGAACAGGAATAATTAGAGGTGGATACTAAACACAATTAGACAGAGGCCTGCTTTGGTGATGTAACCCGCAATACACCTACGATTTGCTGCTATGTATAACTGAATGATGTAAGGTGAATGATGAAGTGTGCCAAATTTCATTACGGAAGCTGTTCTTCGGCTCCAGTATTCCCTATTTTATACACGGTTATTCTTCGATGCGGTTGTACACTACATTGAGATATGTATGAAGGCGCTACAGGGTTGTTTAGTAATGAATTGACCAACCATTGTAATAGACCGAGAAAAACTTTTTTTAATCCCTCCCTTCAAGATTTGTCGGTTCCCACTTAAGGGTAGGTGGATTCCATAAATCTAATAAATTGAAACCCGTCCAAATCTCTTTTTCCGAATCTACTAGACCAAAAATCTTACAATGGCTGGGGATGTGTCTGCAACATCGGCATCATTTTCGATAAACCTTGAGTGGTGAAATTTAAGGAGTGAAAAGTAAAAAGTTCCAGTCTGATCACAGCATGATCGTATGAGCGAATTTTTGTAAATTAACGTACCTACCTACTATATTATGTTAGATTGTTTTGAAAATTAAGGACTTTGAGGGAAAAGAAATTGTTAACTACCTACCAATTTTATGGCAAAACTCGTGCTAAATAATTTTCTGCGATGCAAAAAGAAATTTTGGATTTTTAACTTTTCTGCAGTTTTTATCGATTTTTTAGCATATTTTAATGAAATTAAGAACGTTTTTCAGCATAATTTTGTAAATGAATTGTTTAATGTTCTATTTTATATTTAATAAACTTTATCTGAGTAATATCCTGCTAAAAAATATAAATTTAACAATTTGTATCCCTTTGTAGTCATTCAGTAATTTCTTTTAGAATTTTTTGAAATTTGATCAATTTAATGTACTCAAAAAGTGCTGGCCAACGAATACATCCTTACGTTTGGAAACCTTGATTTTTTGGCACAAGAACGGAATTTTTATCTCAATCCTAAGGAGAATTATCGTCTGGAATGAAACATAAATATATAAAAACATTTACAATATATAAATATTATGAAAAAGTGTTCAACTCTGGGATTTTTTCTTACCTATGCTTCAAAACGGATTTCAATTAAGACATTTTTTAAAAAATTTCCGAGCCTTTGCAATAGTTCACTGTCTACTTATGGTATATGAACCGAATCCCAGCGATTTTTTATGTCGATCAGGGTGGTCGTTCCGCTCATCACTTTACAGACAGACTGACAAACACTCATGTGCTTTCAGGATTCGGGCCCCATAGCAATGAGAGGTCTGGAATAATGTTTCAGGCCGATTGCATAACATCCCTTTTTGACCCTTACGGGATGCTGGGGAAGTAAAAATGGTGCAAGTGAAGCATGGCCAGGTGTTAGGTAACTATTTTATCTAATCAATGTTTCATTGCTTACTTACTTCATTGGTTACTGTCATGCAGGCCAAGACCATATGAGCCTTGTTTTTTACTTCATATTATGTCAATTTTTTTTCAAACTTTGAGCTCAGGTTGCTTAGAAATCCTAAACTATTGAATTATGTTGAACTATTTGATTGTGAGAGGTGTGGGGGCGATCTGTCCATCCGCCACTTCCTGGAGGACTGCCCAGACCTTATGGACCTCCGAGTCTAGCGTCGGCCCCCTCCGTGGGTGTCTGGACCAGACAAGGTCCGATCCCTGTTGTCGTACCTGAGAGCCGCTGAGCTCTACTACAAACTGTGATATCAGATGTATTTTTGTACAATCTAGTCACAGTTTTATTCATTTTGCTAATTATATATAGTGACATACCTATATATTTAGTTATTAGCCTATCTTGATCTAATCTTAGTTGTATTATTTTGTTTTTGAGGTTTTTTATCCGCTTTGGCTAAACAGTGGCCATCACTGTTCCCCTCCGATTTGCCAGTAGAGTCCATCATGTCACTCGGTTTGATGTCGGAGGGCAACATGATGGCCCCCTTTGGAATGTGCTACTTGCAGTGTCAGTTTGGATTATGTTGAACCATACCCGTGCCGCCATAAGGGCAGTCCTGTATCTGAGGTCCCTTCCTCGTCCTTATTATGGGAAAAGAGTTGAAATAATCTCAATTAATAGCATTTTGTATAAATACGAAACCCCTATTATGGTTCATTTTATGGGATCTATGCACTACTTTTAGTGGTTCGCTTCATAATGTAGCTTAGGACATAACTGCTATAAGTAATAATTTGGTTTTCAGCCTTTTAGCGAATTTTCAAATAAAAAATGAGCAATTTAAATGGCTTGACCATTTTAAAAGTGGGTTTGAAGGGTCAGGGTACAATTAATTCCGTTTCGTACATCAAAGAACACAATAACGAATTTTAACGTCGTAGATATATATAAATTAATGTGTAAAAACAAATTTCACAGATATAAAGAACAAAGAAAAAATTTAGATATTTCGCTGATTAAGCTTGATCACAGAAAAAAATACGACTGGGCATTGTTTGCATGACGATACTTGTTAACAGTCTTGTTGCCTCGTTGCTTGCATTCATGGAGATGTTAACATTATGATCTTCATCCTGATGCTTTCATTCAGTCTTTGAGACCGGGTGCGCGATTTACACCCAAGATGGTCCTGTGGGCTCGTTCTGAATGTTGCAGAAGTCTATCATTACTTTTCTGCATGATTAATTGTTTAATTAGGTATGTATTTAATTATTATGATTAAGTTTATCATTTTATGATCGACCTAGAACAAAGAATTTTACCCTAAGTTCATTAGTTTCTAACTTTATTCAGTTGGTTGCTGCGTTTTATGAACCAGTGATCTATTTGCACAACGCAGAAGGACTGTCAATTAGGGAAACAATAATTATTTCTGTTCTAGAACCAAAAATTTCAACCATGTATCATGTTTTCTCCTCGATATTGATTCGAAATTCTATGAAATCATAAGAAATTAACAAGCGGTTGCAATCATGTTCGCAGTATCAATTATTGAGAATGATCACCTGTGTGTAAACAATTATTCATATAACCATGCTCATAACTCAGCTTGTTGGCCACGCACTTCGCAGTAGTTAACATAATATGGTTGGATAAATCGAGAGCTTTCGAACGAATGGTCAACGAATTTTGTGGGATGAAAAACGACGAAGTACCATTTCCCTAGCAACGACTCGGTTGTAGGCGGAAATCACTGTAACACTATATGTTTCGTGCGCGGAAAAAAATCAACTCGCAAAATTCGCTAGGACCCCAGGGCTAAAACATGATACATGTTAATAAACCTTTGTGTAATGATTTGCAGCTTTTTGGTATTCGCACCGATAAAATTAACTGATAAATCATTCAACTGTCACAAAAAAAACTACCAACGACATCAATAGGTTGGAACAGCTTCTGAAGAGCATCACGCACTCACATAATATATCACTCATTTATCGCACACGTGTATTACATTTTCTTCCTCAAATTCGTCGAAGGAAATTCCAGGTTTTTGTCTCATCAACAGGTTTAATTTCCATTTAATGACAACACAAGTATATCTATATTCAATAAATTTGTTCAAGTCATAGGTATGCAACAGTAACGTAAAACCATGTTGTGTGCATAGCTTAGAGCTTATCTAGCGGTTAGAACGATTTTCAACATCTCAATCGATGTTAAATGAATTTCAACATCCCAATCGATGATGCAATGCATTAAAACTTGAAATTTCCCGTTTCTTCCTCTGTTTTATTAGGGCAGGATTTCCATGGCCTAGAAGCTAGAAAAAAAAATTACATCCTTTTTAGGTTTACTTGGTATCCCCCCCCTCTGAATAAAATCCTGGGCTCGCCCCTGCAACCTTATGTATGGCGTCTTGTGGCGTACTTAAATTATAAGCAAAACTAGCTGCTGATTGTTTCTAAATTCCAAGGGCAATAAAATAATTCCGAGATCTCGATTTCTGAATAAGTTGGCCCTTTAGGGTTGATCAAAACTGATGCCGATGTTACTGGCACATCCCCGGCCGATGTATGATTATTGCGCCATATTTCATAAACTTTGGTCCAGTAGTTTTGGAGAAAAGCTCTGGACAACGGGGCGCGCAGACGGATTATTATTATTATTTTTTTTTTTTTTGGATTCTACGCATCTTAGAACATAAACCGAAAAATGTTAAGGGGGGAGGGAGGAGGTTAAAGTGTTTCTTGGTCGATTACAAAGGTTCATTTATTGAAAATAATAAACCAAAAGTCTGTCATGTTGGGTGTGGCACAGCTTCCTCGTATCCGTAACCTGAATGTATAGATCATAGAGAAAAAAATTATGGTGCAACATCAGTGTGAATATAGAAGATAATTTGATGTTACTCAAGAAATAGCAGACCATTCACAGCCTACACCACACACTCCCTGAAAATGTAAATGAAATCTGATGAAAACCGTGGAATATACTTGTTAGAAGTATTTCAAATTCGCGCATGCGCAGCAGCTACTAATGATACAATCATGTTAAAATTGATATAGAATAAAATCGTGTTCATTACGGTTTCAACATTACAAGGATCTGAGGGCACACGACAGACACGCAACAGAACTTGTTTAGAATGGTCTAAAACGTAAAATGTGCTTGTAAATTCTAATTTTGGATACAACAAATTTTTCATCCGCCGAAAGTGAAATCACAATGCTTCCGCTACCTATAGGTAGACTCAAAAGCAACAATTAAAAAAATATATTTATATTAACATCTTCAAAACCTAGCTAAATACTTCATTCTGCAAAAATTAACTCAGAATCCACAGAATTTACAATCAAGTTACAAAAGCTTTTTACCGCTACCATTATTGGTCACTGTGATAACCACAATTTGTAGTAATTTTCATTGTATGTTTTTCAAGGAAACATCTCCCTTGCTCATTCTAAAATAAGATGATCACACACATACATCGTTTAAAATAGTATTTAAATAACCAATGATATCAGGAAATGGGTTTTTGATAGAATAACACTTTGTTTAAAGAATATAGAAACATTTAATGGGAGCTTGTAACTAGGGAGAGTGTTTAAAACGAACTGAAGCTTGCTGGGACGCCTCGGGAAGCCACTGGGCTAAGGTATGTGGGGAGGAGAAGGGAGGGGAGGGGGGCTTAAGACAATGGAGTCCCATTGATTGATTTCCAGGGGAAGATTTGTTCCCATTCGGGAAATAATTAAAGAACCTATTGGCGAGGCCGTCCATTTACATTTACCGTAGAGAAAAATCTTTACCAAGGATAGCCCGAAAAAGGCGGTCAAATCACAAAGGGGGTTGATCAACCCACCCAGGTATTCCGACAGTCCAGCAGAAGACATCCAAGAAAAGATGAAAAAACTCTACGCCTAAACGCAATGATTCTGCAAGTAGAATCAGATTACGATTAAAAGAAAAAAAAAAAAAAAAAAAAAAAAAAAAAAAAAAAAAAAAAAAAAAAAAATGCAAAGCAAAGCAAGCTCAAAAGACACATTATCCCAGTTTGACGATGGAGGTCATCGTATGAGGGTGGAGGAAATGTTTTAATCCCATGCCAGAAGTACAATTAAAATACAACGGTTGAATAATATCCACAATTATAAAATAAAGAACAACCTTAAAGGGAGGTATGAGATATGTACAGAGGTAATGTATAAGAACTGTAAAACGAATCAGTGAGAGTCTGATAAAAATTGTCAACGATAAATGAAAAATAAAAAATTAAGACTACGAAAAAATTGAGAAATTATAAAAAATACTGGAAAATTGAAATGTAAACGCAGAAAAATATTACAAGTAAGTCATAAAATTAAACTAGAGGTATTAAGTGAAAAAATGGAATAAAGAGTATTAAAATTCAAAGAACTTCTACAACAAAAATGTGTACAGAGCTCAATACATCAAGTTCAATGGAGATTATAAATAATAATTGCATGGTAAAGAACTATAAACTGACAAAATATTAGTATTGATACAATATTCAACAATTAGACAATTCAATAAATAAACTACTATACAGGTTGGGTGTGACATTAATTTGGGAATTGGTTTGACATGTTGGGACCCTTTGGAAGAGGATCGGTTCTTCACTTCCACCGGGGCCATGGCGAAGACTTGCCCGAGGGACAAGGAAGCCCAACGGTTCAGGATAAAGGAAAGGAATCCACCCAACCCCTCACTATATACATTTATATGACTTATGTTAGTTTATAGGTAACGGACACAGTCATCTCAGGAGCAGGTGTAGTCCACTTGTCCACCAATTATACCGGTATTCCTTTACTTTGAAAAAATGTTAGAACGTAGACAAGAGCTGGGGAAAAAATAAACAATATTGAAGAAACATATATGTTTCAGTTAATGTAAAATCGCCAGTGCATATAATAGCCCAGTCAAATTAGACCAAAAAGAGAGAAATAGGAGAAAAAATTCATAGTAAAGAAATTTCTTCACCACGCTCTTCCTTCACACGTAGTAAATCATATCTCAAAAGTCCCCTAGTATGGGGGGCTCGACGAGGGGGGGGGGGGGGGGGGGTTTCTCCTTTCTTTCGACTTTTTTCGGTTTTTTTGCCTACAACTCGAAAAGTAATTAAAGTAAAAGTAATTCTAAGTCACCCAGAAGCTACATACGAATGATTTCTGCGTAAAAAGAGCATAAAGGCCTTTTTGATGAGTTTTTGAAATTATACCTACTTTTCAACGCGCTCTAGCGGCGGAACGCCTAATCGTACAGAATGAAGTCAGGAGTGAAAATTGTAGGAAATTTTATACACTTTAATTCTGGTAATAGTAAACAAGTCGCTAGAACGCTTACTTTTCGAGTTATAGGCAAAAAACCGGAAAAAAAGGACAAAAACACCCCCTCCTCGTCGAGCTCACCCCCCATACTAGGGGACTTTTGAGGTATGATTTAAGACGTGTGAAGGAAGAGCTTAGTGAAGAAATTTCTTTACTATGAATTTTTTATCCTGTTTCCTCTAATTTGACTGGGCTATAAATAAATGATAAACTATAATCAATTCTTACATATAACGGACAACAAGATTCTATGTCCAAAACAGCTCCACAATGGAGAATCTTTGCCTGCAAACACCACACCAAGGGTGGCTGCTTGCCAAAACTGCTTCGGCACAACGCAAGCAAGAGCTAGAAATCAAAGTAAAACAAATGGAATTAATTAAAACCGTTGAATGTATGTAAATGAATTGTAAATCTGTAACTTATTTCATAAAGGTTGAAAGTGTTCGGAATTCACTGTATTTCCATAGTACAGCAAACATTTTTGTCTGCATTTAATCACAATACTTTTTTAAACTACTTGTCGGAGAAGATTTCCTTCAATCATCATAAACATTTTCATATGAAAATCATCAATTTATTGCAATGTTGCTGTTTGAGCAGCAACTACGAAAATGCTGTGCACAGTTACCTAATACAGTTCATAGTATATAAACTAATAATTAGAACATTTTTTTCACACAAACTAATATATATATATATATATATATATATATATATATATATATATATATACAGGGTGATTCCCTCGCAGATGCAAAAAAAATTAGGGTGAAATGACATAAAAAATGGAGTAAAATGCCGCCCACTGCATATTTTTATCTCAATCCGTTCTCGAGATATGATTTTTTAAAGGTTTTTTCAGGAAAACCGTGTTTTTTTTCCTTTTAAACTCAGATTTCTCCACTTTACTTCATTCAATTTTAACTTTTGACCACATTTTCGGAATCGGCATTTAATTTACTATAAGAATAGTGTACTTGGGTTCTTAAAAAGTACCATCCAAAGGCCCTCACATCAGCTCAAACATTGACGATTTTGAAAAAAGAATATTTTTGAAAATCTTTAAAACTTTACTACTCTTCCAAAACGAATCCTGGAAACTGGCAAATCTCATGAAAACTGCTTCGTTTAATAGTCTTTCCAACGGTATAGTCAACTTTACTTTTTTTTTGTTATTTAGTGTTATTTGTGTTATTTTGTTATGTTTTAATGTTGAAAAATGTGGGTTTTTCAATGAAATTGTTGGTTTTCTCGAAAGATGACCCTCCATGAACCTACGAGTATGGGGTCGGTTTCTATGCATTTTTTCACGCTGTATCGAATGGTAACATTTTTAGATCTCTCCAACTCGTTATAACCGAGTTTTACACTTAGAATCGCAAATGTTAAATTTGTTTGTTACGATTAAATGTATGTGTGTTATGGGGTTAAACTTGTTAATTAAAGTGTAAAACTCGATTATAACGTAGTTGAGAGATCTGCAAGAGTTTCCATTCGATCCAGCGAGAAAAAATACATTGAAACCGACCCCATACTCGTTGGTTCATGGAGGGTCATCTTTCGAAAAAACCAACAATTTCATTGAAAAACCCACATTTTTCAACATTAAAATATTATTTTCTCCCCTAAATAACAAAATAAAAGTAAAATTGATAATACCGTTGGAAAGCATATTAAATGAAGCAGTTTTCATGAGATTTGCCAGTTTCCAGGATTCTTTTTAAAAGAGTAGTAAAGTTTTAAAGATTTTCAGAAATATTATTTTTTCACAATCGTCAATGTTTGAGCTGGTGAGAGGGTCTTTGGATGGTACTTTTTAAGAACCCAAGTACACTATTCTTATAGGAAATTTAATGCTGATACCGAAAATGAGGTTTAAAGTTAAAATTAAATGAGGCAAAGTGGAGAAATCCGAGTTTAAAATGAAAAAACACGGTATTCCTGAAAAAAAACCTTTAAAAAATCATATCTCAAGTACGGATTGAGATAAAAATATGCGGTTCGCGGCATTTTACTCCATTTTTGATGTAGTTTCACCCAAAATTTGTTTTGCATCTGCGAGGGAATCACCCTGTATATATATATATATTTCGGGAAATGTTAAAATCCAGGATTGTATTACGGAAGCCCCACACGTGTTTATTAGTAGTCATTTTCATGAAAATTAAGATGGAACGAATGGTACAGCTTCTAAGTTGACCTTGGTTAAGAAAGTAAACTTCTTACACTGTTTCCCCTTCAACTACCAGTTTCCCTGAACTTTCAATTTATTTTCGAATTTGAAGTTGCTTTCAACATTCGCTAAAATGGAATTAGTAGGTCCATGTGGAAAATAATCGCAGTTCACAAGGCAAAATTTTCGTAGGAAATTTCACAATCGAATCGCCAACTAGGTGACAGAAACTGAATGTAATATAGAAAAACTAGCCCTTATAGTTAATAAATAGATAGTAAGTAGCAAAGGATTTTACCACTTCTCTAATCTTATTTCACCTGCTACTTACACTAAATGTCGGCATGGCATGTTCAGGACATTCCTTGGATTCAGGAGACATATATCGCATCTCAACCGTCTGTTCATTACTTCTAAATCCATCCTGTAACATACATAAATGGTTACTCACAAGTATGATAATGATCCATATAACACAAATGCAATCAATTGCTGAAATGTAGGAAGAGAGAAAAGGTATTGCATTATTGAGCGATTTGGAATCATTTAGATGACAATAGGTTTGGTTGAACGGTCACTTCAGGTACATATTTTATTTCACAAAGTCAAGGGAGATAGCACCGATACTTTTTGGAGTGAATATTAGACGTGCTACGTTTAATCTGCAATGCGTTGGACAGTACAGACAAAAAGTTGAGGGAAACGTAGCATCTGGACCACCCTGCACAGCCTGACACACACACACGCAGGCACGCACACACACCCTCTCCTACAAAATGTCATCAAAATCGGATGAAAACTGTGGATGCTTGATACAAGGATTTCATAATCGTGCATGTTTACACGATTATGAAACGTGCATGTTTACGTGTGTTCTGAACTTACTCTTCAGATGAAGGATTCTCCACATTCAGATTTGAACTGGGAGCAGCTGATCTCTCCAAACTTGGGACTGGCCTGTACAAAAAAAGAAAAAATACGACACACCTTGAAAATTTTGTGCTATTTTATACTACTTACATGTTTCTACGTTCGCGTGAATGTGAAAGCAAGCGGATAAAGCGAGCATGATCACATGCTTACCTTTTTACGTTCATTTTTCGGCAAGTTTCTCTGAGAACACGAAAATGATAACTCCTACACAGACTGTAACGTGACTCCTACGTAACGGAGAAAAGACCAGCTGGTACTCACCTGGTACACAGCTGATGTCCTATCTGCCTAGAGGAACTCGTCGTTGGGTGTCCAACCGGCTTCCGCTTGAGGCGCTCGAGCACATGTAGCACAGTACCTAATGTGATTGTTCACACTCTGATGAGGTCCACCACGGTCTAAGAAGTAGTTAGCTTAACCCTTTGAGGACTCCACACGAAATGGTCGTCCAAACTAACCGTGCCTGTAGGACTCCAGAAGATATTTTCATTCGCAAGTGGCTGTTACCTCAGGACTCCAAACGAATTTTTTGTTCGACATTAATTTTCAAATAAGGGAAGGCGAAACTCACTCTTCTCTCACTGATAGCGCTTCCTACCGGCAACCTCACTATCTACTTGATTGTAACAACATCCGCTAGAGGTTTTATCATCAGTTGAAGTGTATTTTCATTTGATAACCTGAGCTGTTACGGTGTGAACCCTTTTGGGAGGCACGGTGGGCCAAGTTTTGATCATTTGGTAGGTATATATGGGGCTTGATAATAATTGTAGACCAATGATCTGCGTAGAAGGGCTATCTATCTAATTCAGAAACAATATACCTTTGTGTAATAATTTGCAGCGTTTTTGTAATTAGTTCAATTTAATGGGCTCAAAAATTCTGGCCAACAAACTCATCCTTTTGTTTGGAAAGCTTCATATTTTTGCCTAAGAACAGAATAGCTTCATTTTCTACAAAAATTCGCTAAAAGAATATCGCATAGTACACACATAGCTAAAAATAATCACAATCATACGTTAAAAATTTTAAACCGATAACTAAGTTATGAAAATGATATATTAATATCGAAGTAATAATACAAAGGAAAATAAACAGAGGGGGGGCTGGACCCACGAACTGAAAATTAATTAAGTATCTACCCACCTAGATAAAATTGATTATAAACTCGATTTCGTGGTTACAGTAAAACGCCATTGGTGGGTAAAACTCCATTGGTTTTATAACGCCATCACTTGTTTTTCATCTTGTATACTCAACGTTCAAAAGTGCCACTCCGTTGGTCGAGCGCCACAAGCAGAAGCTAAAATCGACACCCAACGTATAGTCCCAGAGGAAGTTGGTTACGTGGTTGGTTACTAGTGGAAAGAGTTGTTACAAAGAAAGGCTATGTTGCCTTCCCGTGATCATGAAATTGATGATTCCATGACTGGTAAAGTTTACACTTCCCATGTCAGAAACTGGAGCATACGCAGTAGCTATTATTGATACAATCATGTTTACATTGATAGGATATGATCAATTCGTTACTTCCCCAATATCTTCAATTTTTCTATTGAGCGAAAAAGGACGACGACGAGGGCGTGAGAAAATTATGCTAGGTAGAATTTACGTTTTCACATGCGCAGAGTTGAGCCTAGTACGCACTGGGATTCTTTGTTCGGACTCTTTGTCGCGGAGCTGCGTCTCGGACTCATTTTCTGGCATCCGGGAAGCTCAGCGACATTGAGTCTTGCATCTCGTGTGTTGCGTTTTAGTAGTTTTTGAGTCCCATGCGGAATGGGATTCTTTACACAATGTCGCGCAACATTGAGTCAGAGCGTACGTGGATATCGAACAAAGTGGGCCTCTCACCAGTGTATCATCGTTGTTATCGCTTTGTAGTTATCGTTGTCATACTTATAGCTGAAAACGGGTAAAAATTGTTAATTTTTTTAAGCAGAATTTTAGTCAAAAGAACTTTATCAACAATAAACTAGGAAAACTGGAAATTTGCACTGAAAAAAGCAGGTACTTAAATTTCATTAATATTTGTCAAAAATTGATAAAAATAGCTACAAATGAAATACTTATAGCTTCATTTTTTCGAAAAATTCGCTGAAACATTTTTTGAATTGCCGAAAATTATTTAGAACAAGTTTATTTGCCACAAAATCGGTAGTGAACATTTCTTCCTAGTTAAAATCCTAAATTTTCAAACAATTTAACAAAATATACTAAGGTAATTTACGAAAATCCGCTCATACGATCATGTTGCATGACTGGAACTTTTACTAACTTATTAAGTCGTCTTATAAAATCGATTTTACATCAAATAGCCGGATTATCCAATTAACGCTGTTTCCAACGGTGGTCATATTTTTGATTTTACAGTGATCTCAAGTGGAGTTATGGTCGTTTGAAGGTAGAAAAAATATCTTAAAAATGAAATTACTCAGAAAAACAAAGCATTGAATTAAATCTCAAACAAGTACTTTCGATCAGAAATGAGCTCTACAATTGATCCATGAAGCACCATTACACCCTTCTTAGTGGTTGGCGCAGATGGGCTATCTAATGCAGATCTAATAAAATATCATGTAATAATTTTTTGCTTTCTTCTTCTAGTCTTCTAAACAGTTTGCTTCAGTTCAGGTCACACTCTCATCTCTACTCTAGACACTCTCGGAACCTCTTCCCCCCTTGTCTATGATGTCCTGCAGGCTGCAGCAGCTTTGTGGCTCCTCCACAAAAGATGATAATGGCCTCACGATATGGAAAAAACCGTTAAAAAAACCGAGTGTTAATGAAGGATCCACGCATCCACCAACGCGCTGGTTTTTTTTTTTTTTTTTTTTTTTTTTTTTAGTAGCATTTATTTTACTCCGTAGAGCTATGTAAAGTGCTACTGCAATCCCCGAAAGCACGACCTCGTTCGACACGGCTCAGGTTCAAACTAGATGCGTACACGATTTGCAGAGCGACAATGTCGCGGGGCAAAGAATCTGAGACATGAATCCGAGCGTCTACAACAAAGAGTCCGAACAATGAATCCCAGTGCGTACTAGGCTTTAAGTATAGACTGAGGAAATATGAAACTGATAGGGGACTGTCTACACCATAGCCCGCACATTCCCTAAACACACACGACACAGAACCAAAGTTGTTCAGAATTGTCTAAAACTATGCTCTAAAATTTCTATTTTGGAGACCAACAATTTTTGTTACCCACCTAGAGGTAGATTTGGAAGCAAACAAATACGTATTCATCCAGATTCTGAGGATACATTCATAACTAGAGTTTCCAAGTACTCCACAATTCTTCTAAGTCAGTAAACATACCCCGGTTGAAGCGTTGAAATTTCTGGAGGGGAAAAATTGCTGTTGGCGGTAGGGGAACTCCGTGCAACTCCCCTCCTTGATGCTCTTCGATTGGAGAGACCTCCTCGAGCTCTTCTGCCTCTGCCAGAGAAAACGCCGCGTGTCCCTCTGCCTCTGCCACGGATTATGTCTAGGGCCTCTCTGCCTCTCCTAACTCTCCTTCTCCCTCTTGAGGTGTCTGGTCTTGCTGGGATCTCATCATTTCCAGAGTTATCTAAACAAAAGCTGCTATGTTACAAACACCCTAAGAAGTCTTAGTGTCATTCAACAATTCGAGGATAGGTATTACTACTTTTTAGCGAATTTTCAAAGAAAAAACGAGCTATTTAGATTAATTTTTAGTTTTACAGGTGGGTTTGAAGGCAGTACGGCTGTAATAGACCCTTCTCTACCATAATGGGTTGAAGATTAAAACAAGATTTAAGGTACTGACTGCAGTGATCGAAACTGAAGCCTTCAAACTCGGTTTTGCGAGATTGATTCATTGTGGAACAACAGCATGAACTCACTAACAACTTTCTTCATTTATTCATTTAGAAATACGCCAGTCTAGAATAGAGCTGTAAAACCCCTTCTGACTTTGGTTAAACAATTTTATTGCTACTGTGGTGAAATAATGGGGCCTGAGCAGCCATATTTATTCTACTCGTGGTGGGTGTCCCGGGGGCGAAGCGTCTTTTCCCCTCGCGGTTTCAATGTCGTTTGTTATGAGGCAGTCCGACGTCTTTTGTAATATATTATTTGGTGGTAAATTCACCACAGCTACTTTTCCTCGGTTCTGGCGTAAAAATAGTTACTCTAACACCCTGAAAATTCAAACTGCAGCAGACATCCTAACAAGCATTTCAATAGTTAAGTACAAGGCCAATATTGCTTAATCAGCCGAAAGGCTGAAATCGAGAATTCCATCAGCGAAGTCATGAACAGATTTTGTGCGAAATAGCTTGAAGGCTTGGATTTCAAGTTTTAGGAATGAATAATCTCACGAAAAATATGAAAAATGATATGTTGCTACTGTGTAAAATAATGAATATTAAGAGTAATGCTTTATTATTAAAATATTATGCCTAATTATTACTACATACTTATTCCCCACTATTTATCAGCATGAGTTTTCTTACAGGTACTTCAGTTTCGTATAAACAAGGTTCTAATTTAGGTTTCAGTGTGTCTGTGAACCAGCAAGATTTTACACTATTCACACGTTTAACTAACTGCTTAACTGCAAAACAAAAACAATGCTTTGGTATTGTTTCAACCACGGTATACATGGATACATCATGGAGCAACGCATCCCTTACCTAGAGCCATACTTTTTAGCTTTCACATACCACAGGTTTTCCCTCACTTTTCCAGTTGGGGGCCACCCTGTGCTGTCATCCCCCGACTTCTTTTTGGAAAAGCCCTTCCTAATGTTTGCTGTGAAAAAGCTTGTTTAGACTTAACCATGATTACACCTCTCCCACTTCCCCTTATTTCACCACTAGGCATTTCTCCACAGCTAAATCAGCTGGGTGAAAATAACAATTATCACTTAACTAAGGTTTGTTCAGGATACAGCAAGCGCGATCATCATCCTTACCATTTCCACTTTCAACATGCTCCCGTACATTACAATTTATTGTTTTGTAATTTCATTTAGTTCTGTGACCAGGACTCAATGTATTTATGACAAAAGAAACTGAAACTAACATTTACCACTTCCTCACCATATGTGCCTTTACATACCACTTAATATCTTTGTGACTTATAGTACTATATATTTAAACAGTAGTTATTTATAATCTTTGACTGTTGCCCCTTCATGAGAAATGCTTTCACTACGCCACTGGAACATTTGATTCATTCTGGTGCTAAAGTATCAACATTGTCTAGCACAATGTGCGTAGGTACATTTCCTTGCAATTCCATTTTTGGAATGTTGAATGTAAGCCATGCGATTCTCAAAACTGCTTAGGTACCTCCTCACAATATGGTTAAAGAATTACAGAAATGAAATCAAAACATACCATCTGAACTGTCGTCGGAATCCAAAGAATCATTGCCAGGGTTTTGGTTGGATTCAGGAGGGGGTGCCAGAAATTCTTCTTCGACATTGTCCTCCATCCTCAGTCCTGAGGCATGAGTTGTCCTCATGATATTCGCGATGTACTCTATGTACTCAAATGAGCTGATACGTCCTTCAATCAGTTTTTTCTGAGCTCGTTTTATGTTTTGATTGAGGAGTAGGTATTTGCGTGGAGGATTTCTCGCAATTGCAAAACTGTTTTGAGCAGAATGAAGTTTGCGATGATAAACGTCCTCCACTGTTCTTAATCGATCTGAAAATGGGGTGACGTACATCAATATCGAGGATTTGATTTTACAGAAACAGCTAAATGGTATTACTTCCCATACAAAACATAATTACACATGAGTGTATTGTGCATTCTACATAACATTGTCAATGTACGAGGAATGCATGGTTGTAGGGGTAATCACCCGGTCATTATACTCGCTGCATCTCGTCACAATTGCTGGAAGAGAATGGAGGGGAAAAAACATGGCATCCTAATCAGCTTTTATCAGCCCAAAAACAAAAATCCAGCATTTTTATCTTACGCTCAGGAGGGCGTGGTCGTAGATTCGAAGTTAAATGTTCACTTTCTCACGTGGGCTAGACAATAAAAGGATGCGGGACATGATGAAAGTATGTGCAAACGTGAAATCCTTCCATCACACATTTTTCTACCCGTTCTTTCAGTTAGCCTTACATTATTGCCATAGATTGTGAAAAATATAGGAGTTATGTACAAACTTACCTAAAAATGACCATAGGGATCCATGATGCTGGATCATTTGTCCAAGCATGTGGTTAAATGACTCATGGTCATTGTTTGTTCTTCTTACATGGCCCCAAACACTCAGATGTCTTGCTTGTACTCCTGAAAATATGAAATAGTATTACCTATGTGAATGGAATGAATCTTTGTAGTTCATTACATTACACCTGGCACACAGTGTGACGTCACAAGCGCGAACTTTGAAAAATCATAGAAACAAAACTAATCAACGTAGGAGAGTACAGATGGTCTCAAATTTCTTTGATTGGAATCTACTTTATTTTAAACTTATATAATGAATTCGTGGGTAACGCTCATTACTCAACAAATTATGAAAAATTAGCTCAACATTACCGATGGGACCATTGCACTAGCCAACTATTTTCTATTGCCTGTTGTTTCTATTTCATTCCATGTATTCCATTAACTTCAAAATTGACAACGCATGACAACTTGACAGCAGTATGTGTTACTGCTCACCTCTAATCCATTGACGTTCCATGTATTGAAAGAAAGACTCCATTTCTGTGAATACATTATGGCGCATAGCGTAAGATATAATTTCGCTTAGGGCCTCTTCAATTCTTTCAGGTGGTAGACATGGTAAGGCCATACACAGCCTTACTGATTTGGCTATGGGTCCATCGGGGTTATCTGTTTGAAATGGTCTTAAACCTAGTCCCACAGATCTGCGAACCATGCTCTGAAATAACAATCAGAAAAAGTCACAGAACACGTGTTACAAGATATTGGTATCACCTTACGTTATGAAGTTTCTCCAGAAAACTCTTTAACTGGTGTACAGGGAGAGAGAACATCGAATAGGACGCGTTGGGTGGCCCACAGGTGAACTAGCGAATAGGTTAGTCCTCTGTGTTCTGAATGGGTAGAACACGAATTTAATACATAAACCGGGACTATTTCATCATTACTTATGAAAACACCGTTCTTATACATGTGATTGGTTGCTCCAATGCGCCTTCCAAAAAAGAAAAAAGAATATCATTTCATAAATTCACATTTCTAGAAAAGAAATGCTTGGTAATTTGAAAGAAAATAGAAGTGAGTAAATACTGTCAATCGCGTCAAGTAAATGGGATTCAAGGCTCATGACTACATTATTATACGAGATTACAGTTATTATTAACCAAACGAGTAGGTAATGTCACGGACTCACAACAAATGCATAAATAACTGTACACAAAAATATGCAGATGTTGAAGACAGGTACCTTCCTAGCTATTAATGAAGATAAATAACTTCTCTTCTCTACAATTTTCACACTATTATTTATTATTATTATTATTATTCTCTATACCCCTCATAACATACTAGAGAATCGCTACTACCTGGTTTCTGGCAGAAAAACTGAGCGTTCCCCCCACCCGAATGCTACGGTGATCAAGTTCAGTTCACTAACCTTCTTTAATTAAACTTCATTCATGTTAACATCTACTTATACGAGGTAGTAGGTAAACTATCAATACCATCGATGCTACAAACTCAACAACACCACTAAGATTATGATTAGAAGTTAACTACTTAAATGCTTCATTATACCTGAGTAGAATGGAATAAGCAGCCAACAATACTTGCGGAGGGAAATTGATTGTTTACAGCATTCTGTAGACCATTCTCAAAATCTGTAATGATGGTCGATGGCGCTATCAAAGGGAACAACCGTTTGACAGTACAGAAAATTGTATTGTAGGCAGAATACGATTTGTTTTCCATCAAAACAGCAACAGCTGGGAATGCCTGCAACGTTAAATTTCTATAGACCTCCAATATACTACCTTCTATTAGATGATATAATCTCAAATATTCCGACAACTACATCACATTTAGTATGTACAGTGAAAGATCAACCAGTCATGCAGCATGATAAATGAGCGAATTTTCTTAAATGAAATTGTAAAAAAAAAATTATATTGCTAAAAAAACTAGAACTAAATAAAATGTAGCGAATCAAGAAACATTTTGGAATTTCAGATGTTTTTGCAGTTTTTATAGATTTTCAAGTAAATATTAATGGAATTTAAGTACGTTTTCTGCATAATTTTGAGCAACAATTTTTTAATGTCCTATTTAATCAATGATAATCTTGTTTTTAGTTTTTAGGCATTTCTAATGATTTTTTAAGCACATTTTTTGAAATGTTACAAATTTAATGTGCTCAAAAACTGCTAGCTAACGAACTCATCCTTTAATTTGGAAAGCTTGATAGTTGTGGGCCAAGAACGGGATTTCTATCTCATTCCCAAGGAGAGTTATCGTCTAGAATGACACCAAATTATATATATATATATATATATATATATATATATATATATATATATATATATATATATATATATATATATATATATATATATATATATATATATATATATATATATATAGGTTTGATGAAAGATGAAAACACTCGCGTGTAATATTATTTTGAGGTATTACAGAAGGTTGGAAAAGATAGGAAACACTTAAATAAACTTACAAAATTGAGAGAATATTTCGCTGTGTCAGCGTCGTCGTCAGCTCTAGTCTATATATATATATATATATATATATATATATATATATATATATATATATATATATATATGGAAAAGTGTTAAACTCTAGGATTCGTCTCAGAATGCCTCAAAACGGATTTCAATGAAGAAAATTTTCAAAAATTTTGATTTTAAAATTTTCTGACAAATTGCAATAGCTTTATTTTCTACGAAAATTTGCTGAAATGAAGAAAAGGGCAGATGAACAATATAGTTTATGATCGAGAAATCCAAAGTGCAGCACAAATGAATAAATAAAAAACCGAAGTTCATATAAGTTTCATCCTCAGAATATGAAGAGAAACAATGGTTTGGTACGACAAGTTACACATTGAAAATAAATTAATATTGTTAAAAAAGGACTTCGATTTATTCCAGAAAGTTTGAAACACCAACTATTTGGGTGTAACCAAAATGAATTACTACTAACGCTTCATACGTTTAACATTCCATAAACAATAATTTCTACTCACATGGTCGTAACGGAAGCACATTATGAAGAATAATTGCCTCATTGGAGGGCTTGCGGGTCGGGTTTTGAAGGTCCCATCCATGGACCACACAGTCGATTCTAATAACAACTGCTCCATGTTTTCTGATATGAAAATGAGGTTCATGCCTCCATCTGAAATATTACGTTGGTGAACTTATCTTTAGAGGTATTCAAGAAGATACCCCTAAAAGATCAATATAATCAAAAGCTTGAGCCAACTGATTAAATCAAGCATGATGGTGAGTTCAAGAACCACACTAACGCTTTGGCAAAGTATTACGAGACATTACAATGAAGTTAAAATGAGTCGAGTCTAGAGTGATGTTCATCAAGCGAAGCTCTACAACTCGCTAAAAAAGTATTATTCACACAAAAATATTCCCAAACTAACTTCACGCAGATTCAATTTGTTAAAAGAATATAGAATTCGAACAAAACACAATCTTGGAAGAAAAAGAGATGTGAGCACCCAATGAGACCACAACGCTCCTAAGTGCCCCAATCTAAATTCTTCATCTGATAGGTAAAATTCTACATGCCAAGTTCCTTAACAAATACCATTAGGGTCCATGAAGGTAACAACAACGCATTTTAATGGACACTGAAGAATGAATAAATGAAAGAATAAATGAAGAAATTACCTTCATCTCGAACTCCCATCCGGTAGAACTGTGAGCCACTCATGGTTGAACCAAAGCGGCTTCTCACATCCGGTTCATTGAAATAGTTAAAGAGATCGGTCATAGTTTGAGGGAGAGGAGGTTGAACATTCCTCCGAGCGGCCATCATACTGGATTTAATGGTCGAATAAGGAAGGGTTCGTGAAACCTCTACTGGATACCTGCAATTCAGTAAAGCAGCAGTAACCACAGTGATCGCACCACACATCGCGGCCACATGCAGCGGGCAGTAGGTGTTTGACAGTGGTCACCATACAAGACGGCTCCCTGCAAACCTAATCAAATTATGGCGGTGGCATATCTCACCAACTCCTTGAAAACGAAGTAGGCAGCATCTTTAGTGTGGAGAAACCATTTATCGTCAAAAATGAGCCAGTGAAGAAGTAACACCCCACCAATACTTCCAATCAGCCCAATTTGTGGAGCCATGAATATATAATAAGAACTTAATAACTACGAATAGCCCCAGCAATAGATTCTTTGACGATTTTTCGCCAACAATGAGCTACTTAAGGAAAGTTACCACCACCAATACGTCCAATTCGTGGAGCCGTTAAAATTTAATAAGAACTTAATGACTACGAAAACCCCCAGCAATAGATTCTTTGACGATTTTTCGCCAACAATGAGCTACTTAAGGAAAGTTACCACCACCAATACGTCCAATCAGCCCAATTCGTGGAGCCGTTAAAATTTAATAAGAACTTAATGACTACGAAAACCCCCAGCAATAGATTCTTTGAAGATATTTCGCCAGAAATGAGCTACTTAAGGAAAGTTACCTCCACTCCTACATGGAATATGTTGTGGACCGAGCCATGTAAATATAATAAGAACTTAATAACTACAAATACTCCCAACAGTAGGTACATTGACGATTTTTCGCCAGAAATGAGCTACTTAAGGAAACTTAAACCCACCCCAACGTGCAATATATTGTGGACCGAACCATAAATATATAATGAGAACTTAATAACTACGAATAGCCCCAGCAATAGAATCTTTGACGATTTATCGTCAAAAATGAGCTAGTGAAGAAAGTAACACCCCACCAATACTTCCAATCAGCCCAATTTGTGGAGCCATGAATATATAATAAGAACTTAATAACTACGAATAGCCCCAGCAATTGTTGTTTATACAAACTGACACTCTAATATTAATTTATTTAGTTAGGTAAATGTGTTATATTCACATGTTGATTATCATGTTGTGTTGTCAACAAATAAAATTACTTCGCCTCTAAAATCTATCAAAGATAGTTGTGCTAATTTCACTTATAAAAATAACTAACTCTGCTTGAATAACAATTCACTAAAAATCACATATTTACAAGAGGTTATGCTCCTAGCGAGCTTCCACTGAAAAGTAGTAAAAAATAAATAGGTACAAATATAAATCAAGTACCAACCATGAGCGTAAAAATTGAAGCGCTAAATAAAGACAACTTTGACACTTGGAAAGTCCAAATGGAAGCCCTGCTTGTCAAGAATGATGTACTCGGATATGTCAATGGAAGGAAAAAACGTCCAGTCGTCATTGAAGGAAATCTTGATACCATCAAAGCAACAGAAGAATGGGATGACACCGACTTGAAGGCACGAGCGGACATTATTTTAGCAATATCACCTTCGGAGATTAAACAAGTAAAAGATTGTATAACATCTAGAGAATTATGGTTGAAATTAGAAAGTATTTACCAATCCAAAGGTCCTGCTAGAAAAGCCACCTTATTAAAACAATTAATTTTATATCGAATGAAAGAGGATGGCAACGTTAGGGATCATCTTGCAAAGTTTTTTGACGCAGTAGATAAATTAAAAATGATGGAAGTTACAATACACCCTGATATGTTATCTGTAATACTTCTTTATAGCCTCCCAGATAGTTATAACAACTTCAGATGCGCCATTGAATCGCGAGATGAACTGCCAGATCCTGAAATATTGAAAATAAAAATAATGGAACAAGGGGATGCTAGAATAGATAATAGTTGGAATTTAGAGGCAATGACAGCGAGGGGTAATAATAATTATAGACTACATTCTTCTAAAGGTGAAGAAAACTATCAAAATAGATTACATACAGAAAAACGACAAAACCACGAAAAACAAAACTATCAGAATAGGGAATGGACTGCTTATAGGCCGCAAATCGATAACCGAAATTGCCCGTACTGTAGTAGGCGAGGTCATAAACCATCTTCCTGCTATTACAGACCAAAGGCAAGAAAAGTAGAAGAAAGGGACAACAGCTTATTCACTGAAGAATTCGCTTTGAAAACCAACTCCAGAGTATGGTGCTTGGACAGTGGATGCAGCTCCCACATGTGCAACGAGGATGAAGCGTTCACGTCTCGAGAACCCATTTCTGATGGAAAAGTAAACCTCGCAAATAATGAATCGACAAAAATTCAAGGTAAAGGTACAGTTAGAATAGCTATAACTAGAGATGAAAACGTAAAAATTATGACACTAAATAATACACTACATGTACCTGACTTACGTACAAACCTCATGTCAGTGAGTAAAATAACTGATAAAGGGCATGCCGTAGTATTTACGAAAAACGAAGCTGTAGTTCAAAATGATGAAGGCAGAATAATACTGACCGCAAAACGTAAAAATAATTTATATTATGTTGAAGAACGAGGTATCGAGAATTGCCGTGTAATTTCACAAAAAAGAAACATTAATAATATCGAAGAATGGCATCAACGTTTAGGTCACCTGAATGAAGGAAGTATGAGAGAAATCGTAAATCACCGTAGGGCACTAGGAGTTGAATTTAGTGGACAACTATCTACCTGCAAAGTATGTGCCATGGGGAAAATGGCACAGAAGCCATTTCCAACAAAATCTTTTAGAACTTCTAAAATTCTGGAAATCATTCATACAGACATTTGTGGACCTATGCGAACATCATCCAAGAAAGGTTCAAATTATTTTTTAACATTTATTGATGACCACACACGTTGGTGTGAAGTAAGATTTGTGAAAAACAAAAGTGACGTTCTAAATGAATTTATAAAATATAAAAATTTAGTTGAAAATCAAAAAGGGGGTCGTATAAAATTTTTACAATCAGATAATGGAAGCGAATATAAAAATAAAGCATTTGATGAATTTTTAGATAAAGCAGGAATAGGCAGAAGATTGACTGTGACACACACTCCAGAACAAAACGGTATAGCAGAACGAAAAAACCGGTCGCTTGTTGAAACTGCGAGATGTATGCTGATCCAGTCAGGACTGCCACCATCATTCTGGGCAGAAGCCATTTTTACTGCAAATCACGTTCGGAACAGGTGTCCTTCAAGAAGTTTGGATGGAAAAACACCATTTGAAATGTGGACAGGCAAACCTCCTATTCTAACTCATTTTAGAACATTTGGTTGCAAGGGCGTTGCTCTTGATAAATCACCAACCAAAGGAAAATTTCAGCCACGAGGGAAATCGTGTATTTTTCTTGGTTATTCGGAAAGATGTAAAGCGTACAGAATATTTTTGGAAGAAGAAAGAAGAATAACTGAAACAAGAGATGTAAGGTTCCTGGATGAATTTCAGAAAGAAAATCAATATGAAGAATTCGAAACGAAATTGAAGAAAGAAGCAACTGAAAGTAAATCAATTACAATACCACTGAAGAAGACAAATTCAAGAAACGGACAAGAAGGAGATAATCTACAACAAAATTTAGAAGACGCTGATGAATATGACACAGCTGATGAAGAACCTGACCCGATAACTTCCACTACCAACGATGAGCAGCCAGTAGTTTCCAGCCGAGGGAGGGGAAGGCCTCGGATCATTCGGTCTGGAAATCCTGGCAGGCCACGGAAACTATATAGGCCAGTTCAACCGCAGAACTGTATTTTGGTGGGTGAGGGAGTAGTTGAAAACTCTTTCACGTTTGAAGAAATAGCTAACATTGCTGACATATCCATGAAAGACGCAATGAACAGCCCAGAAGCACGTGAATGGAAAGAAGCAATAATATCAGAATATAGCTCGATAATAGAAAACGATACATTTGAATTAGTAGAACAAACAAACAACATTAACAAGATTGGGAGCAGATTCATTCTAAAAGAAAAATTGAAAGCGGATGGTTCTCTAGAAAGGCGAAAAGCCCGTTTGGTGGCTAAGGGTTTCAATCAACGGTATGGAGTTGATTTCAGAGAAACTTATGCCCCTGTGGTCAGAATGGGCTCAGTAAGATTGCTCATGGCATTGTCTGTAGAACTTAGATTGGAAGTTCATCAAATGGATGTCGTTACAGCCTTTCTGAATGGAGACCTGGAAGAGACCATTCACATGGAATTACCTGATATGTTTGAAGAAGCATTGACCACGATAATAAAAACAGGAGAAAAAAATCTGAAACAAAAAAGTGAGAAGTTACTGAAAAACTATGAAGAAGGGAAAAGAGTATGTCGTTTAAAAAAGGCTTTGTACGGACTCAAGCAGGCTCCGAGGCAATGGTACAAAAAGTTGGACCAATGTCTACGAAAATTCTTGGTACCATCAAATTCGGATCCATGTTTTTTCCATGCAAAGCGGGGAGACGACGTTATCTTTGTTGCATTTTATGTTGACGATCTATGGATATCATCAAGTAGCATCAAATGGATAAATGAAGTAAAAAGAGAACTGAAAAAATCATTTAAAATGAAAGACCTAGGTAACATTCACTACGGCCTGGGAATAGAGTTTCATCAAGACATCGACGAGGGGACGATCTCGATGAGCCAGAAGAAGTATATAGCTGAACTTCTGAAAAGGTTCGGCTTGGAGGATGCAAAACCTGTAGCGACACCACTGGAACCTGGGATGAAACTGAAAAAACCGGATATGATTCCTTCTGAAAAAGAGATGAAGAAACTGCCATATCAGCAACTCATAGGCTCCTTACTTTACCTTTCCGTTTGCACACGACCTGATATAGCATTCGCAGTGAATATGTTGAGTCAATTCAACAATGCATACACTAATGACCATTGGGCAGCGGCAAAAAGAATCCTGCGTTATCTCAAAGGCACGTCTGATTACGCGATTAAATTTCGTAAGACTGGCAAAGGACTCATTGGTTACGCTGATGCTGACTGGGGTGCGTGTCCAGATGATCGGCGATCTTACACTGGATTCGCATTTCTTTTGGGAGGAGCAGCAGTCACTTGGGAAAGCAAAAAACAAAAAACCGTAGCATTGTCGACTGTAGAAGCAGAGTACATGGCTCTAGCTGAATCTGCGAAAGAAGCAATTTTCTTAAAAACATTTCTCTCTGAGCTAAACTATGAAAAACTTCAGTCATGTGTAACTATTTACAATGACAATCAAGGAGCTCACTGTCTTGCCAAGAACCCAACTCAGCACTCTAGAACAAAACATATAGACATCCGACATCATTTCCTGAGGCAATGTGTTGACGAAAATACTATTGACATTCGATACCTACCAACGGAATCTATGATTGCTGATGTGTTGACAAAAGGGTTGCCTGGAGCAAAACATCATGTTTTCACAAGTGAACTTGGAGTTGCCAGTTTGAGGGGACGTGTTGTTTATACAAACTGACACTCTAATATTAATTTATTTAGTTAGGTAAATGTGTTATATTCACATGTTGATTATCATGTTGTGTTGTCAACAAATAAAATTACTTCGCCTCTAAAATCTATCAAAGATAGTTGTGCTAATTTCACTTATAAAAATAACTAACTCTGCTTGAATAACTATTCACTAAAAATCACATATTTACAAGAGCAATAGATTCTTTGACGATTTTTCGCCAACAATGAGCTACTTAAGGAAAGTTACCACCACCAATACGTCCAATCAGCCCAATTCGTGGAGCCAGTAAAATTTAATAAGAACCTAATGACTACGAAAACCCCCAGCAATAGATTCTTTGAAGATATTTCGCCAGAAATGAGCTACTTAAGGAACGTTACCTCCATTCCTACATGGAATATGTTGTGGATCGAGCCATGTAAATATAATAAGAACTTAATAACTACAAATACTCCCAACAGTAGGTACATTGACGATTAATATATTGTGGACCGAACCATAAATATATAATAAGAACTTAATAACTACGAATAGCCCCAGCATTCGATTCTTTGACGATTTTTCGCCAACAATGAGCTACTTAAGGAAAGTTACCACCACCAATACGTCCAATAAGCCCAATTCGTGGAGCCGTTAAAATTTAATAAGAACTTAATGACTACGAAAACCCCCAGCAATAGATTCTTTGAAGATTTTTCGCCAGAAATGAGCTACTTAAGGAAACTTAAACCCACCCCAACGTGCAATATATTGTGGACCGAACCATAAATATATAATGAGAACTTAATAACTACGAATAGCCCCAGCAATAGATTCTTTGACGATTTATCGTCAAAAATGAGCTAGTGAAGAAAGTAACACCCCACCAATACTTCCAATCAGCCCAATTTGTGGAGCCATGAATATATAATAAGAACTTAATAACTACGAATAGCCCCAGCAATAGATTCTTTGACGATTTTTCGCCAACAATGAGCTACTTAAGGAAAGTTACTACCACCAATACGTCCAATCAGCGTCAATACGTCAATACGTCAATACACCAATCAGCCCAATTCGTGGAGCCGTTAAAATTTAATAAGAACTTAATGACTACGAAAACCCCCAGCAATAGATTCTTTGAAGATATTTCACCAGAAATGAGCTACTTAAGGAAAGTTACCTCCACTCCTACATGGAATATGTTGTGGACCGAGCCATGTAAATATAATAAGAACTTAATAACTACAAATACTCCCAACAGAAGGTACATTGACGATTTTTCGCCAGAAATGAGCTACTTAAGGAAACTTAAAACCACCCCAACGCGCAATATATTGTGGACCGAACCATAAATATATAATGAGAACTTAATAACTACGAATAGCCCCAGCAATAGATTCTTTGACGATTTATCGTCAAAAATGAGCTAGTGAAGAAAGTAATACCCCACCAATACTTCCAATCAGCCCAATTTGTGGAGCCATGAATGTATAATAAGAACTTAATAACTACGAATAGCCCCAGCAATAGATTCTTTGACGATTTTTCGCCAACAATGAGCTACTTAAGGAAAGTTACCATCACCAATACGTCCAATCAGCCCAATTCGTGGAGCCGTTAAAATTTAATAAGAACTTAATGACTACGAAAACCCCCAGCAATAGATTCTTTGAAGATATTTCGCCAGAAATGAGCTACTTAAGGAAAGTTACCTCCACTCCTACATGGAATATGTTGTGGACCGAGCCATGTAAATATGATAAGAACTTAATAACTACGAATACCCCCACCAATAGGTACATTGACGATTTTTCGTCAAAAATGAGCTACTTAAGGAAACTTGAACCCACCCCAACGTGCAATATATTGTGGACCGAACCATAAATATATAATAAGAACTTAATAACTACGAATAGCCCCAGCATTCGATTCTTTGACGATTTTTCGCCAACAATGAGCTACTTAAGGAAAGTTACCACCACCAATACGTCCAATAAGCCCAATTCGTGGAGCCGTTAAAATTTAATAAGAACTTAATGACTACGAAAACCCCCAGCAATAGATTCTTTGAAGATTTTTCGCCAGAAATGAGCTACTTAAGGAAACTTAAACCCACCCCAACGTGCAATATATTGTGGACCGAACCATAAATATATAATAAGAACTTAATAACTACGAATAGCCCCAGCAATAGATTCTTTGACGATTTATCGTCAAAAATGAGCTAGTGAAGAAAGTAACACCCCACCAATACTTCCAATCAGCCCAATTTGTGGAGCCATGAATATATAATAAGAACTTAATAACTACGAATAGCCCCAGCAATAGATTCTTTGACGATTTTTCGCCAACAATGAGCTACTTAAGGAAAGTTACCATCACCAATACGTCCAATCAGCCCAATTCGTGGAGCCGTTAAAATTTAATAAGAACTTAATGACTACGAAAACCCCCAGCAATAGATTCTTTGAAGATATTTCGCCAGAAATGAGCTACTTAAGGAAAGTTACCTCCACTCCTACATGGAATATGTTGTGGACCGAGCCATGTAAATATAATAAGAACTTAATAACTACAAATACTCCCAACAGAAGGTACATTGACGATTTTTCGCCAGAAATGAGCTACTTAAGGAAACTTAAAACCACCCCAACGCGCAATATATTGTGGACCGAACCATAAATATATAATAAGAACTTAATAACTACGAATAGCCCCAGCAATAGATTCTTTGACGATTTATCGTCAAAAATGAGCTAGTGAAGAAAGTAATACCCCACCAATACTTCCAATCAGCCCAATTTGTGGAGCCATGAATGTATAATAAGAACTTAATAACTACGAATAGCCCCAGCAATAGATTCTTTGACGATTTTTCGCCAACAATGAGCTACTTAAGGAAAGTTACCACCACCAATACGTCCAATCAGCCCAATTCGTGGAGCCGTTAAAATTTAATAAGAACTTAATGACTACGAAAACCCCCAGCAATAGATTCTTTGAAGATATTTCGCCAGAAATGAGCTACTTAAGGAAAGTTACCTCCACTCCTACATGGAATATGTTGTGGACCGAGCCATGTAAATATAATAAGAACTTAATAACTACAAATACTCCCAACAGTAGGTACATTGACGATTTTTCGCCAGAAATGAGCTACTTAACGAAACTTAAACCCACCCCAACGTGCAATATATTGTGGACCGAACCATAAATATATAATGAGAACTTGATAACTACGAATAGCCCCAGCCATAGATTCTTTGACGATTTATCGTCAAAAATGAGCTAGTGAAGAAAGTAACACCCCACCAATACTTCCAATCAGCCCAATTTGTGGAGCCATGAATATATAATAAGAACTTAATAACTACGAATAGCCCCAGCAATAGATTCTTTGACGATTTTTCGCCAACAATGAGCTACTTAAGGAAAGTTACCATCACCAATACGTCCAATCAGCCCAATTCGTGGAGCCGTTAAAATTTAATAAGAACTTAATGACTACGAAAACCCCCAGCAATAGATTCTTTGAAGATATTTCGCCAGAAATGAGCTACTTAAGGAACGTTACCTCCATTCCTACATGGAATATGTTGTGGATCGAGCCATGTAAATATGATAAGAACTTAATAACTACGAATACCCCCACCAATAGGTACATTGACGATTTTTCGTCAAAAATGAGCTACGATTAATATATTGTGGACCGAACCATAAATATATAATAAGAACTTAATAACTACGAATAGCCCCAGCATTCGATTCTTTGACGATTTTTCGCCAACAATGAGCTACTTAAGGAAAGTTACCACCACCAATACGTCCAATCAGCCCAATTCGTGGAGCCGTTAAAATATAATAAGAACTTAATGACTACGAAAAACCCCAGCAATAGATTGTTTGAAGATTTTTAGTCGAAAAAGAGCTACTTAAGGAAAGTTACCACCACCAATACCTATTATCGGTTGCGGACCGAGCCATGAAAATATAATAAGAACTTAAAAACTACGAATACCTCCAGCAATAGGTACATTGACGATTTTTCGTCAAAAATGAGCTAATGTAGAAAGTAACCCCCCACCAATACTTCCAATCAGCCCAATTCTTTGAGCCGTTATAATATAATAAGAACTTAATGACTACAAAAACCCCCAACAATAGCTTCTTTGACGACTTTTCGCCAAAAAAGAGCTACTTAAGGAAAGTTACCACCACCAATACGTATTATCGGTTGCGGACCGAGCCATGAGAATATAATAAGAACTTAATGATTACGAATTCCGCCAACAATACGAACATTGACGATTTTCCGTCAAAAATGAGCTAGTGAAGAAAGTAACCTCTACGTTCAATCAGCCCAATTCGTGGAGCCGTGGAAATATAAAAGAACTTAATGACTACGAAAACCCCCAGCAATAGATTCTTAGCTACTAGCTAGTGAGATCGTTACAGTCTCACTAGAGTGAGATCGTAAGTAACGATCTCACTCTTCCTATGAATACCAATCTGGAGTGTTTCACTTACTCGAGCCGTTCCTTCACTCCTGTGAGCACAATTCAGTTCACAACTTGAGCAACGTTTATTTATCCAGCCCTGAGCTCTTCCTTGTAGGTTACCCCAACCATGCCATCCGATCCGGTGCGGATCATTCATGGAGCTGTCCTATGGCCCTCCTTCCCCATCTCGCTAAGCTACTGGAGAAGTGTATTAAATCAAGACATTTAAACCATCTTACATCTAACAAGGTTCTACCCGCAAATCAATATGGCTTCCAAAAGAAACTCTTGACTGAACATGCTGTGACTAAATTCCTTTCTTATCCACAGGATGCGTTGGATGAGGGGAAAAAAATCGAATGTTTGTTTCCTAGATATCCCAAAAGAGTTAGATACAGTTAACCATGTAAAACATATTGAGAACTTGAAAATCTAGGAGTAGGAGAAATGGTCCTAAAACTGCTGGGTAGTTTCCACGATGCACTACAAGAAACCTGAACCAAAGATGTTCTGAGTCCAGTAAAACCGGGGTGCCGCAAGGAACAGTCCTTGGACCCTGGCTTTTATCATTCACCCATGAGAAATGTGTAATTTACAACTAGAAGGCCATTTCATAGCTTTTGCCTACGACTCAGTGATAGTTGTATCTGGAAAAACATGGTCCGATACTTTTGGGAAAGCTGAGCGCTGCCTGAATGTAAAGTAAGTAAAAACCTTCTCTTTCTCTACCACAAAAAACTATAGATATTTATGCTTCAGCTATAATAAATCTGCCCAGCCAGAACCAACGAATCATATTGTCATCCATAAATCGGTCTGCGAATGTAAGTTGTCCAAAACGTGCTATACTGTGGAGAGAACTAGCTCTATTAAATATCTATTTTTGTAGAAAAGAACATGAAATGGAATCTACAAATAGAAAAAATAGCCCAGAAGCTAAGAACGCTTCGTTACTATTTTGCTAGATTGAAACCTATTTTCAGCAAAAAAACATCCCACGTTCTACAATGCGCTTGTCAACAGTATTTTAACGTAGGTACTTTGTCTCAAGCTGGGGACACTCAATCAAAAAGCTTTACTCGAAAGCAGAAACACTCCACAAGAAAATAATTAAAATAATAATTTCAAAACCAGAGATTCTCTACAACTACTTTGTATGAGGAATCTGCGCTGCAAAGCCTGCGAGAACTATACGCTCAAAGTGTGGGTACAAAAAATTTTAGTTGAAAAGCCACTGCTATTTTCCCCTGTAAAATACAAAACCAACGGAAATGGTTATCAGGTGTACCAATAAACATATTGGTAAGTAATGCATGCATTACAGGGACGTCTCTAACCCCCCACCCCCCATTAGCCCTCTCCACCGTCAGTAAATTTGAAACTTCCAAGGATAGAACAAATAATAAAAACTGTCATGGAAATCAGATGAATTAAGTAGTAAAATATCATGATTTATCTTTATTACCCCCTTCAAACACCACCTTCCATCATGAAATGAATAACTCCTGACATATGCTCCAAAAATAAATTTCGCTTCTTAGGCCATTTGACGCCCGATTTGGGAGAGGCAGGGCTCAAAAATCGGCCCGGTTGTTATGAAATGAAAATACCTACTGTCTAGTTGAAAGCCCCCAACCAATGCATAATGAAAAAAACAAAATCCAGCTACCCGACGTAGCAACCACCCTGATTAGTTCAACTCGCAATTATACAAGTAGGTAGGTATAACCTATTAGGTATCATATTGCACAATAAGTCGTATGATATGTATGAGTACCTACAAAAGAAGACAAATGATATTGGATAGCACTATTGTGTACAAGGGGTCTGAATAATATAGATAACTTGCATGTAACATTACAATTAATAGTAAAAGTTGTTATAAGAACTTACTGAAGTGATACTTCATTATAAATAGTGAAGTAGGATGTTGTCTCCACACGACTTCTCCGCAATAGCTCCCTCTTCATCTCACACTTTGGAGCAAGCGTGACATCAGCGGGATGGTTGTGGCCTACATTCAACCAATTTGAGGACAGCTGTATCTCCCTGTCTGGATGGTCGTGGAGATCGGTGGAGGCCACAACCGGGCAATTAGCAGTAATGCATTTAAGGTAAATCGTGGTACCAGTACTCTGGTACGCACGATAATAAAAACCATCACCACTGTGGTACCAAGTGGTACCCTGTACATAGCCTTCGATAGCGTGCACTACCATAATGTACATGTACGTACACCTACTCAACCTAGCTACGCAAGACAAGGTAGCTGAAACAAGAACTCTAACAACAAATAACAAACAACTATACTTAAACAAGCAAAAAACAACTATACTAAAAAAAACTGTAAAAATATGAACAGTGGAAACTGAAAAATATGAAAAACTGTTAGTTTGGTAAATGCAAATGGTGCGATACCAGCAGGAACAGAAGTGAAGCCTGTAACAAGTGGTCTACAGTAGGGTTGGGCGATAGTCGATAGTTACTATCGATATATCGATAGGTCATGCCTATCGATGGTCACTATCGATAGTGTCCACTATCGATGAATCTTTATTACCCTCTAGTTTGAAATTCTCGGAATTATTACCTAATGTATAATGATACCTAATGTATATTAGATTTCGTTAAATAATAATGACAGATCTTCTGTGTGGAAGAGGTGTTAGGAAATAACTTTGCGTCACTAGCGATCATAACGGGGAATCATTTCACTATATGTATTGACTTAGTTTTATGAGAAAATTAGTTTTTTCTCATCTTACAATCTTATAATTTATATCCTGCAAATTTCAAATAGTAGGTAGGTAATTGAATTTAATTAAATTAGTTGAAATTCTTTACTGAATAGGTCTGGAAAAAAAAAGAAGCAGCTATCGAAAACTATCGATAGCATTCGATAGTTTTTAACCGATAGTATCGGCCTATCGATAGTGCTAACTACGACTATCGCCCAACCCTAGTCTACAGTCTACACTCGACCTCCTGTCTAGCGGATTCTTTAGACAACAGCTCAGGATCGGGTTTTCCGGAGACTCCCCTTATTCTGTTGCCTAAAGAATCCGCTAGTAGCGCTAGCAGTGCGTTCTTTTTGTAGAACGACTTGTGACAGTTGTTACAGATTGGTACTTGTAATCTGGAACAATAGGTTATAGGTTACCACTAGGCATTTTTGCGTATATGTATAGACAAAGATGCCACTTTATGCTCACAATAGCTTCAAACTGGCGAGCAGTATTTAGATTTAACAACAACGACAAAGAGCTAATAATAGGCTACTGTAAGCCTACTATAAGCTCTTTGGGTGTACTACAGAACCACAGTAGTCTGATTAAGGTCTTCAGTGGTCGTACGGTAAAGCACTGTACTCTAATGCAGAAGGTCTTGAGCCCTATTCCCCAAGGCTAAGTACTACAACTTTGTTCCGAACTGTAAAACATATTTTGTGATCTAACCGTCGGGCTAGTCTATATTTAACTCTTTACTGAAGGGGTTGGTGAATGAAATGTTAACAAGTTTCATGTCCTTATGATGGCTCGGTATCTAAATGTTTGCGTACAAAGATGCATAATAGTGTTTGGTAACTAAGGAAGTGACCCTGCCAACCAACTGTCATAATAAATAAGTACCTATCTACCTTCCTCGGTGTGTGGTTCGTTGGATAGAGAGCCTCTGTGAGACGATTGCGATTATGATGCGACTAAAATAATGGAATTAGCTGAATGTGCTAAATTCTCACTTTACCTTGAGAAGGAAGTTGAAATTTTACACAATCGATTGTTCGATGTTGAGAGGCCCAATATTATTGGCCATCGATGATAGCCCTTACGATGACATCAAAGTTTCATATTATGTATACGTTCATTTGCAAACATCCAATGAGGTATACCCACATGTTGACTTCATAGTTAGTCCATTATTGATGTTGAAAAAATAGAGGTTTTGCTTTGCAAATATTACAAATACGGACTGGACGACTTTGAATTATTTTTTGTGGATTTTAAAGGTGGTTCTCCACATGTACTTTAAAGCTGGATTTATATTTGGAGGAGAATCCACTATGAAAACATTTAAACTTGAAATTACTACTAAGGGGCAAAACACTTATCAATGGAATCTTGATCTGGATGAGACTTCTGTCCACTCCACCCACCTGACAACGGATAAGAGCTGTTACATTGAGCAAGAGCAGGAGAATGGACAACCGGTATATTCGGCTAGAACCGTTTGGTTGGCACCCCCTGCTGTAGATCAGGTTTTCCGGAGACTCTCCTGTAGACACCTGTTGTGGTAGGTACCATGATGCAGTGATGTTAAGCCTTGCATTAGTAACATGGAAGTTAGCACATGGGTGCATTGGTATTGTCAAAGAGCTTGTAATAGGATAGGTAGGACAGGTCGTGATGAAGGAAGAAGCCACTTGAGACTCCGCCTAAACGGGGAGTGAATCTGGGTAGCAAAAAGACAATTTTGTTTGATGAACTTGACTCTTACCGATCAAGCTGAAATTTTGATGGAATTCACAAGTAGGTTTTTCCTAGCACTCATAAATTTTTCAAACTTTTAGCTTAGGTCAAAGGCAATTTTTAGACCATTTTGCGCTAAAATTTACCAACTATTGCAACACTTTTCAACGTTGCAAAGTGGACTTCAAATATCAGTGCATCAAAAACCATAAGGATACCAAGTTTGGCGACTTTTAATGGATTTCCAGGGCTAATTTATGGGGATTTTAATGAATTTCTCGAAATTTCCAATATCTTGTGAACGGAGTGTTTTAGCGCGAAACGGATTTCAAAATTGGATTCTGCGAGTCACTTTACCGACTAGAACTTATTTCGGTGAATTTTGATCAATTTCCAAGGGCTTGCGAGGGACGGGAATTCTTAGCTGTATATACCGAGGGTCTGTACAATCTCTAAAGGGCTTAGCTAAGGGTAACTAGTGTATAGGATCGCTTCAGACATCACTCCCGAACCCAATTTAATAGGGTTTTTAAACATTTTTTCGAAATTTTATGAAAATGTGGAAATTTATGATTTATTAGTGAAGAGAATATGGTAGGAGAAAACCGATTTCATAATCGGTTTCAGCACCTCATTTAACATACTGGAACATATTTTGGTAAATTTTAAAGAGTATCTAAGGGCAGTTCTGGGGCCTCAAACCTATATTGGTCAAAATCTTTTTAAAACTATTCCAAAGCACCTACGTGAGATGGGACCTACAAATTTATTATGTTCCCTTAAAATACATTGAGGAAATGAGGTAAGGAAGAATTTTTTGAATTTTCATGAAATTGTGGAATCTAGCAATTTTTACATTCTAGAGCAAAATGGAACTCAAATTCTAATTCAGCGCATCGAGAAACATGAGGGTACCAATTTTGGTGAATTTTAATGGATTTCCAGGGCCAATTTATGGGGATTTCATGAATTTCACTAAATTTTCAATATCTTGTGAACGGAGAGTCTTAGCCCAAAACGGATTTCATAATTGGAATCAGCGCGTCTAAGTGACTAGTGGGACGCATTTTGGGGCAGGTTGGTGTGGTTTCAAGGGGTATAATTGGAAAAAACAAAATGTTAATTTAATAAGTTTCCTGAAAATGAAGCCTGGGTGGTTCCTGTAGGTGTTTGCACGGCTTTCTTCACCAATTCAATTTCACAAAAACAAAATGTCCACAAAATTTCAAATAATTCATATTATTCAATATTTCTAGTGGGTTATAACCACCATACAGGGGTCAATTAGTGAGTAGGGGTGGTGGGGGGTGTAGTTGGGGAATAAATTAAACATTTAATATATGTTTTGGTTAACTATGGAGCACCTGCGTGTTTTGGGAGCATCAAATTTAGCATTACCTAGGCCATCTACCCAAAGAAACACAATTTAGGGGAATTTTAGATAATTTCATGAAATTTGTCGAATTCTGTCATTTGCCGGAGAAAGGGACATCCTAGAGCAAAACGGATTTCAAAATCGGATTTCGCGTGTCAATTTACCTACTAGAACTTATTTCAGTGGATTTTGATCAATTTCCATGGGCTTGTGAGGGACAGGAATTCTTAGCTGTATCTACCGAGGGTCTGTACAGAGCTTAGCTAAGGGTAACTAGGGTATAGAATCGCTTCAGACATCACCCCAGAACCCAATTTAATAGGGTTTTTAAACATTTTTTCGAAATTTTATGAAAATGTGGAAATTTATGATTTTTTAGTGAAGAGAATATGGTAGAAGAAAACCGATTTCATATTCGGTTTCAGCACCTCATTTTACTTACTGGAACACATTTTGGTGAATTTTAAAGAGTATCTAAGGGCAGTTCTGGGGCCTCAAATATATTGGTCAAAATCTTTTTTAAACTATTCCGAAGCACCTACGTGAGCTTGGACCTACGAATTTGGTATGTTCCCTTAAAATACATTGAAGAAATGGGGTAAGTAAGATTTTTTTGAATTTTCATGAAATTGTGGAATCTAGCAATTTTTACATTCTAGAGCGAAATGAACCTCAAATTCTAATTCAGCGCATCGAGAAACATGAGGGTACCGATTTTGGTGAATTTTAATGGATTTTCAGGGCCAATTTATAGAGATTTTATGAATTTCACAAAATTTTCAATATCTTGTGAACGGAGCGTCTTAGCCCAAAACGGATTTCAAAATTGGATTTTAAAGAGTATCTAAGGGCAGTTCTGGGGCCTCAAACCTATATTGGTCAAAATCTTTTTAAAACTATTCCAAAGCACCTACGTGAGATGGGACCTACAAATTTATTATGTTCCCTTAAAATACATTGAGGAAATGAGGTAAGGAAGAATTTTTTGAATTTTCATGAAATTGTGGAATCTAGCAATTTTTACATTCTAGAGCAAAATGGAACTCAAATTCTAATTCAGCGCATCGAGAAACATGAGGGTACCAATTTTGGTGAATTTTAATGGATTTCCAGGGCCAATTTATGGGGATTTCATGAATTTCACTAAATTTTCAATATCTTGTGAACGGAGCGTCTTAGCCCAAAACGGATTTCAAAATTGGAATCAGCGCGTCTACGTGACTAGTGGGACGCATTTTGGGGCAGGTTGGTGTGGTTTCAAGGGGTATAATTGGAAAAAACAAAATGTTAATTTAATAAGTTTCCTGAAAATGAAGCCTGGGTGGTTCCTGTAGGTGTTTGCACGGCTTTCTTCACCAATTCAATTTCACAAAAACAAAATGTCCACAAAATTTCAAATAATTCATATTATTCAATATTTCTAGTGGGTTATAACCACCATACAGGGGTCAATTAGTGAGTAGGGGTGGTGGGGGGTGTAGTTGGGGAATAAATTAAACATTTAATATATGTTTTGGTTAACTATGGAGCACCTGCGTGTTTTGGGATCATCAAATTTAGCATTACCTAGGCCATCTACCCAAAGAAACACAATTTGGGGGATTTTTGGATAATTTCATGAAATTTGTCGAATTCTGTCATTTGCCGGAGAAAGGGACATCCTAGAGCAAAACGGATTTCAAAATCGGATTCCGCGTGTCAATTTACCTACTAGAACTTATTTCGGTGAATTTTGATCAATTTCCATGGGCTTGCGAGGGACGGGAATTCTTGGTTGTATCTGCCGAGGGTCAGTACGATCTCTATAGGGCTTAGCTAAGGGTAACTAGAGGCATTATTTCTAACTTAATGTGAATAATATGAAGACTATCATCAATGTTTCAAGATTTTCATTGTGGGTAGTTCAAAGACGAAGCATACGCACCAAGGTACCTACCTCATTTGAACATGATTTTGTGATATGGCACACCTACATAATTCAGTTATACTGAATATATTATATATATATATATATATATATATATATATATGTATATATATATATATATATATATATATATATATATATATATAATATCCCCTCGAATCTATACATCCCACAGAGAGCAAGCGAGGCGAGCAACATCCCCTACATATTTCAAATCAACCTCAGTGGTCCACCCTTTCCAATCACTCTACATGTCCCACTCAACAGTGAAGACCTACGGATCTATACAGCCATACCGAGCAAGCGAAGCGAGCGAGTATACTATAAACGAGGTTTAATAGTTACAGACCAGCGATCCGCGCAGAAGGCCTATCTAATACAGAAATAATAAATCTTTGTGTAATAATTTGCAGCGTTTTTAAAATGTATTTTTTAAAATCTATTGATGTATTTATTTATTTCATTTTTTTTTTAAAGAAATTGATACTGCAATATAATACATAAATGTGATTGTTACACAACTAATATCTCAATGATTTTTGCTTCCTCACTACCGAAGGTACATGGGACGCTTTGAGTTCTTGCGAGAAGTCGAAAAAATTGATGCCTTCAAAAATCAACATTTTTCCTAGCTTTTTGCGTTTCAGAGCTTATTTATCAATTTTTGTTACTTGTCTGTTGTCACGCCCAAAATTGGGCATAACAAATTTTGTCCGATTTTGATGACATTTTCAAGGATTGTGCGGTTTAGCTCCTAGACAGTTCCCTATAAATGTCATCAACGTCGGAATAATAGTAGCCCGTGCGCATGCTCAAACGTGAGTTCATTATAACGTCGATTGTTCATTAGCTATTGGTCTGATTTTGAGCAAGGCCGGGGAGTAGTTGGGTACCTATATCTTCCAGGAATATGCCATATAAATTATATCGCGATTGGTTGAGTAATTACTACTTTGCACGTGCAAAAATAAAATTCGTTGACGGGGGCAAAACTCCAAAACTCTTGAATCGATTTTTTTGAAATTTCCAGGGGTTAGGGTTAGGTCCTAAATGACGTCCTATGATTTTTATTGTCGTTGGATTACTAGTCTGTGCGTTCGCGCAAACTTGAATTTCCTACAAAGTCGGTTTCTCATGGCCTATCTCTCCGATTACCGCCTCCGTTCAACCCCTTTCGTATTGAAACTAGTGAAAAATGTTCCAAATAAGACCGAAGTTTTAATGTAATAAAATGAGATTCACGAAAACCAGAACAACCAGCGTAAACACCAAGATTTATCAATGTCACCCCCTCCACTCACCCTTTTCCATTTCACCCTTCGACTCATTCCCTTTCCAATTTGAAAGTTGTGGAAAAAAAATGAATCACTAAAATCAGATGAGAATAGTATAAACAATACGATTTATCAGTATTACCCCCTCCGCTAACTCTTCCGTAATGAAATTTGGCACACTTCATCATTCCACCTTACATCATTCAGTTATACATAGCAGCAAATCGTAGGTGTATTGCGGGTTACATCACCAAAGCAGGCCTCTGTCTGGTTGTGTTTAGTATCCATATCTAATTCTTCTTGACCTTTTCGACGTGGCTGTTGTTCGATGCCGCTAACCCCCTTCCGTTTTATAATGGACGCTAAGGCACCCAAAAATTGCTCAACCAATAACATGCATTTTTAAATGAGCATGTTCAATAACCATGATGTTCCCATCGTACTATTCCTAACCTTCCAAAAGGTCCAAAAAAAAAAAAAAAAAAAAAAAAAAAGATTCACCTAGAAAATACGTTCGATTCTCAGGAATGTTAACACTAAATCAATCCAACCGTTCGTTTGTCTTAAAAACTGGTTACAAACTTCAATAAGATATTGGAGCTAAATCACTACCTACGCATATAGGCAATGATCACGTTAAAGAACATATATTATTTTGGTACAGTTCCTGAAAGTATTGAAAGGTTTAAAGTGAACTTAGTAACCAATTGTATGTTTCATTGTGTGTTAAATTATTTCTGTATGACCTGATAATGGTCTTGTTCTTTCAGGTCCTGTAAAAATAGAGGAAAATCGATCCGAGTCTAAAATGGACAGATCATCCCACTACCCTATGGCTCACGGGTCCTCATCTGGGTCGCACCGCTCCTGCCACCTGTGGCCGCTTCTGCAAATGATTCCCCTAGCTATGGGGGCAACCGTTAGTTCGCGTCTTTTCCTCTAGATCACTCCTTCAACGCTGAATTTTCTCCGGCCTGGAAAGGAGTTACTGTTGCCTTCCCTTCGGCAGTTCATGTTTTCACATTTGAATCATTGATGAATTCAAAAAGGGCTTTTCTGACACTGAATATTTATTTTTCGTTATAAATAAAAATTGTTCCGACATCGCACGTCAGCTATAGCTCGAATACCTACTATTGTATTTTGATTAGTTTCTAATAAATGTACCGATATTTTCAAGGCAGGATGGATGTTCATGGAAGCACACAGTTTAAAAGATCTCCATTGATTTGATGGGGATCTTCGTCTTAAATAGGTATTATTTTTCATGAATTATTATCACTATTCACCTCCTCCCACCCCCCTTAATTAAGTACCTAACTGGAAATTTTGTTAGTTTTGTCTGTCTATTTGGAAAGTTTTTATGATCCATCAATTTACCTTTGACCTTTATTTCGCGAGATAAGTAGGTAGGTGTTGAAGAATACCAACCACAGCTAATGAAGTTCGAAGCGTTCAACTGGATTGGGTGACACTTCACACAGAGCTATCTTGTGAAACAATATAGTAATAGAAAATTCATTCCAAACTGCACAGTTAGTAGTAAATACTTCAGGCATTTTTTTGCCGCAGAAATTTTTAGAAATGTACCGGTTTATAACTTCTATTATTGAACTGAATGCGACAGGATAAGGTATTACATGCCGACTAAAGGGGCTTCTTGATGCTGAAAAGTACGAAATGATGATTTCAAGAATTCCTCCATGGGCTGTATGATTTTGAAGATGATGGCAGTGATAGTTGCTACGCATGTTCTCAGTAATGACTCTTGATGCAAATAATATACCACAGACCATATGTAAGTAACCTCCGGGAAATGCGAGGCCTAAAATCAAACATCAACTGATTTGATTGAAATGTATGTCGTTGGAATAACATGTATACATCTAGCAAAAACAAGCCTTCACTTACCTCGGTGTACCGTCTCTGGACACCGTCGGCGTCGGTCAAAACATGTTAATTTTACGGTGTACAGTTTCGAAGAGCCAATGTCAGAATGCACCAATTTTACTAAAGAAGATTGAATGTGAGTTTCGATTGAAGGCTAACTGTCACTGACCACACCTCCACAATCCAAAATCCACAAAAATAGCCCGACAACATACATGCCTAGGTAGGTACTTTTTAAAAAATTTATATAGGTCTGTTAGGCTGAGGGAAATCCATGATGGTGGTTTGTGGATAAAAGTCATACGGATGAACACCAGAGCTCGCTGAACCTGGTTGCTTTGGAGATTTCACAGGAAGTATTATGGTGCATGACTGATTTCGGGCATACATCCATATTTGGTTACCTCCCAATGATTTTTGTAGGTATGAATATAAATCTCTTAATGAAACTGAACAATTGCTTGAACCACACATCATTATATTTGATTGAATGACATCAGTAAGTAAAACAAAATTATAACGTGATAGGTACCTATAACACTGGTACCAGATATTTTGTGCAAACTAAAAATTGGTTCCGCGTTTCACGATTATCTAAGGGACCTCTGTTCGTTATTTACTTATTCGTTAATTTTTTTCCATTTTTACAAAGAAAATATAATATTTTATGTTCCAAGTACATAGAAACTGTGGAAAACATGATGTGAATCTTGAAACACCTAATGTGACCATTGAAGAAAATTATCTCATGCTTGTAAGCATGAGCAGAAATGAAAAATGCGGTATCAGTCTTTTCTATATGTTTGCGTTGGATTATCGATAAAAATGTTCAAATACCATAGTATTAAATGTTAGAGTGTTGGATTGAAAAACGTTCTGCATGGGTTCCTCCACACAAGACTCCTTTGCTTTCTAAGGTACTATCTCTCTACTTAAGATATTCCCTAGCGTTACTGACAATCGCCCATTTGCTTCATGGGCTCATTTACTTTGACATTTCAGGCCACTCTTAACCAGGCAGTGATGTGATGATTCTGATAGGCAGTTGCATTTCATAAGGTGAATTCATTTTGAGTTTACGAGGCAACAATTTTGATTGTTACAACCCTGAGCTTGGAAAAGAATGGGAATATGTGGGTATAACGTGAAATATAAACAGAAAAATAGTTTTATTTACCAAACCATCCTAAAACTGTGAATTGTGATTCAAGAAAATTAGATAGTCATACTTTGGCTATGTGAACGGTTTTCTGTACTTTTATTCAGGTCTTTTTCCTGAGCATGTGTACGATGACCGCCTATTTGATATTTTTAAACATAATTTTAAATGTTAGTACTCATCATTTCAACTAGACAAACCTGTTAACTTTTTTATGTGATTGATTTTAAATGAAGGTATCAACAGGTTTATTTCTCCCAGGATGGATGTGAACTTACTCGTATATGGGTAGATATGCTCGTATGATAGGGGCACAGAGTTTTTTCATAATATTCCGTGGTGCCTGTTAAATTTGTCAATGTTATTGTTCTGCTGCAAACGCTGGAATGTTGGTGTCGACGCGTGTTAAAAATAACACGGACTGCCTCTCAAAAAATTCAAAACATGACGTAGAGTGAAAGTGTTTATTGTATTTAGTTGAAATTAAATGTTTAGTTACATTATTCACATTGTCATGTTATATGCTGTGATTCTATGTTATTCTGCAATACTGTAAAAACTAATGGTAAGCTTCTTGCTCTCAAAAAAAGTGACATGGCATGATTATTGATCATACCAGACCTATACTAAACTTACAACTCGAAGCTTTAGGTTCATCAATTTATGGTAGTTCCTGACCACGAGTATACCATCTAACTCCATTTAAATTGTTATTTTATTATCAATAGAAAAATAGAATTAAATAAATAGTTAAGATCACGTTGTGTGATACTGATTAGTGTTGTGTGAATTGCTCCCTCTCCCAGAATGACATTAATTATTTATTCAAATAGTACGGTTACTAGTGATTTAGGGGTCAAGTTTCTTTTGTACGAATCACATGTTTAAACAATCAATGTCAAGGCAATAGGTAGCGGGAATATTGTTTTCACTTTCTACGTTTTAGATCATTCTGAACAACCTTGCTTCCGTACATGTACGTTTGTCTGTCGGTCTGTGTGTCCGCTAATCCTTATAACAAACATAAGTTTTACAATTTGCATCTGATCTTGAAAAAGGTTCATGGAATGTGCGGGTTCGGCTCGACATGTTGCCCTAACATTTCCATTGCTTATAAGTCTTCACTCTGTGCATCCGCTAACGTGAAATTCATGAAGCATAGAAGTCTGAACTCGCTAGGTCTTGGATGGTCGCCATTGAGCTCCATAGCTTCCCACTGGCAGCTTTTGCGAGAGCACAAACATCTATCAAGCATATTTTTCTCTTTGCCTAATGGACCAATTTAGATATTTCACGCTTCATCATGATTTACCATTCCCTGTAACCATAAGAACCCACTTTGAAATCCTATAAGTATATTTGGAACATTTCAATGCTCTATGTTCATGTTACGGATATGCGGAAGCTATGACCCACACCCAACTCGACACACGTTTTTTCTGTTTTCCGGAGCGTAGGTATCTCCCTTTTGACAAGAACTACTCAATTGGAGTATAATAAAATTGCATAGCTTTTTGATTGCCTTTCGGCTCCACTGATCAATCTACCTCAATCATTATACTTCAATGTATGTAAGCAGTGACTACTTCATTAGATGGATTTAATTTGTGTCCAGAAAAGCCCTTAGGAAGATTATTGTTCAATGTACATTGTGGGTAATTTGAAGCTATAGCGTAAAACTTCAATGATTTAATGTCACCCACTAATTTCCTTGGAATGTGTATGATGTTAGTTTGTATAACTCGTACAAATTCATGACGTGCTTGATTTATGCCTAACATTGATATTTGAATTACGTTACACGACTTTCTTTCAAGGCACATCAACCAACACAAAAATTCAGTTTTTGTGTTAGTTAATAGATTTAAAACTAGCATGAAATTGTATATAGTTATCCCTCTCCCCAACTCCCATCGAAAAGAAAACATTAAACACACGATGTTGCTTGTACAGAACTGCTGTGTATATAAATTAAAATTGTAAATATCTCAAACGTAAGACTTGTCAAAGTGGACTAGGGTTAAGAATTGTCCAATATCTTTAGTGATTGAATTTCCCGGGAGGAGTGCAAATCGTTTAAATTCAGTTTTGTTTCATGTCAGTGGATGTTGAAATAAATAAATAAATGTGATGTGTTATTGATGAATCTGCGTTGCTTTCGAGCAAATGATTTTCGCTGTTCAAAATTTCGTCTTTCGTACGATGATCATTCCACTCTAGATTGTTTTGTATTCTATGTACGATTAACTGTCTATGCAGGGTTATTATTATTAATAAATTCTCAGTGAAATTTACAAAAATGTGTTCATTTACTTGTCTATACCCAATCGTGAAAACTCAGTTGATTGAAGATAATACGGTGAGGTTAGTTATAAGAATGTATACCATAAATGTATATGTATATATAATTCCAGGCGTGTAAAATTGTCTTTGACACGAAAATAGTATTCAAAAGAATATATTGTATTATTTCAAGATACATATTGTTATCTCGTTATTTCAGGGCGAGTCAACTGAAATGGGAAACTGTAGGCCTACAGTCATGACTTTTTCGTTCGATAAATTACTTGAAAATGCATAAAGACTAGGCTTGTGTCTTCCCTTAGCAGTAACGAAATTATTTATGGGAATCTATATGGATTTAAAATGGTAATAGTACCGGTCACGTACTATTTAATCTTATCAATCTTGTATCAGAAAAGCTTGATGGGTTTTTGTTTTGGAATATGTTTAGACATCAAAAGCATTCGACTAGGTTAATCAGAAAATGTTATTAAATTAACTTCAGTGGAACATCATTTGTGGTTTACCCCAGGATTTGATTGAATGTTACATCCACCATCGCCCTGAGCAACTAGTGTTAGTTTTGTTGAGCAATAAGTTTTTTTCCGCAGGGCACCGTGTGGAGCCTGATTTAATTCCTACAGTATATTAAAGATTTTATGAGTCTAAACATAAGTAGATGCTCAACTTTTTGGTTTCGCAGATGACATGGCTGTTTTTTTTTTTTTTTTTTTTTTTTTTTTTTTTTGGGGGGGGGGGGGGGAGATTATATAAACGATTGACCGATAACGTTAACTCGAATAAAGCATTGGCTTGATATGAAACAGCTATGCTTAAAAGTGGATAAAACCACAGGGCTTCGTTTTTCGAGTACAGAGATCACACGGCTGATTTATTGATAAATGGTTCGATTACCTACTTGTCATTATTCTCTACCGCACCCTGAGAGATCTTGATCCTTAGTTCAGCATCCCTAGTCGAATAGGAGCCGAATTGGCTACAGAGCTCACTCTGCTGATTCTAATTATTGGTTCCTCCATTTGTAATTATTCTCTACCATTTTACAATTCAGTATCTGTTTAATAGGAAAGAAATTAGATTCAGAGCTCGCTCAGCTAATCAGGGGTCCTCCATACAATGGCATTGCAGCCCAGCAGTCCCCTATTGGCTCCGGTTAAAAATTTCAGCGTCACAGGTTCAGTAGGTAAACAATTAGCCCCAGAACACACTCATCTCTTCAGGGGACCTCCGTACGAGGTCATTGTTACCCTACAGTCCAATAATGGCTCAATTTCAAATTTCAGTATCGCAGGTTCAAAAGGAAAGAAATTAGCCCGGTAGCTCATCCATCTGATCAGGGATTTCCCATATGATGTCATTAAAACGCAAAATTTCCATAGTTGCTCCATTTAAAATTTCACTATTGCAGGTTCAACAGAGAAAAAATTAGCCACAGAATTAAAATGACCCAACGTCACATTTACAGGTCAAATTGCAGCAATCAAGTTTCAACTTGAACCTAATTAATTGTTCGTCAAAGCGACCCCTCAATATAACCAACTTAACATAACCTTATTTACCTCCGTAAAAACGCTTCCCAACCAACATTGCTTCAGTTATTAAGGCGTTTTTAATATCAATTTTCGAAGATCTTTCATTACGAATAAAAACTGCTCAGCTCAACCCACCAAAACCGTACTGTAATGTTGAACTTGTTATCGAACGTTCTTTACTAGTGAATCCACCCAATACACATTTGACGAGAAAAGTTCAACGCATTTCCGGTTTTTCCTTATTTTTACCAAGTTGTGAGCCCGGGTGATATCGTTCGGAAAAAAGTTCTGGATGAAGGAATAAGTCCAGGGGATTGTGATATAGCCTAAAACCATCCCTGGAACTTGTTCGTAAATTTGCACCCACCTGTATGGAAATCAGTGCAATCATTTGGGCATTTAAAGCAGACATACCAACAAACAAACAAATGTTCTTTTATTTAATACTAGCCGTGTCCGATCGGCCGTCCGAGATATGTACATAAATCATAATGTTCCATCATATAAATTTCTAATCAATTGTGTCAATACTACAAAGGAGAGTATATAGTTATATTTGCTACACTCAGAGAAGCTCCGTTTCAAATTTCAGCATCTCAATTCGAATCGGAGCAATATTAAGTAAGAACCTGATTCTTAGGATTAGAATGTATAGCGTCATAAGTTATAATTATTGAACTCTTCTAAATCCTCCAACGTTCAGCGTCTCAAATTGGATTGGAGGAAAATTAGGTACAACGCTCACTCTACTGGTTAGAATGAAAGATTTTTGAAGTTTTAATTGAAGTCTACCATAATCAGAGCCATACCGTTCTAGATTTCAACATCTTAAGCTGCATAGGGGAAAAAAGCTACAGAGCTCACTTAGCTGCTGTTTAGTGAGATCTGCACCAAATTAGATTCTTATGTAACTTGAGATGGCAAAATTCGGAACGGGGCTTCTATGGGTGCGGAACAGTATAATATAATCACTTGATAAATCGCTGAATTCTCATTATGTAATACCTATTAATACTCTTTCAGACTCCAAAAAGCCTCTCAACCACTCAACCACTCCCAGAGAAACCAGGTTCCGGATTTCAGCATCTTAACTTAGATAGGAAAAAAAATTATAGAGTACATTCTATTGAATCGTGTGTTTCCTTAAGATGTGATTATGCTCTATCACAATCACAAAGGTCCCGTTCAAATGTCCTTAAGCTCAATAGGTACAGAATAAGCTACACAGTCCACGCATCTGATTAGAGCGATTCTTCGAGTTTTAAATGTACTCTAATACATCCAAAAAAATACTTTTCAAAAGTGCAGCGTCTAAATTCAAAATTAACTTATGAATTATTTACATCGGTGAAGAAGATATCCTGTGTAAAAGGTCAATACATCAGAAAATGAAGTTTATTAGTGTCTATACGTCTAATTGAGTATCTTCAAATAACAGCAAGAAATCTACTAACGTATGTAAATAATTTGCAGTTACAAAAATTTGTGCATATTCACTCACAACACTACCGAGACAAAGTGACTTTCAAACCCCTAATTACAGAGTTGTTATTCATTGTCAAAATCTCCCTCTACCAGAATTTCGGATTACAGTTCAACTGGTAATTCAGCATTACTGGGCTTTTGGGATAGACAGTATAGTATTGTTGAGCATTCAGATCAAGCTTGGAATTAACTTTCACTATTATCAAACGCAAAAAGACTGAGCCAGGTTTGATATATAGAGCTGTGTACAAATGCTTCATTACAAGCAATGTATGGTGATTACATAGCCCCTTGTTAGAACGTTAAATTCTAGATTTTTTTTTTTTTTTTTTTTTTTTTTTTTTTTCAACATGGGGTTTGTTTTTGGCTGGGGTCATTCGTTATTTGCGAGCGAAAAAAATCCAACGCTACAAGCGATAAAATAATAAATTCGGTAACTATGCAGCAACAATAATGAAGCAGCACTCTTCGGTTGCATTATAATGGACCCATGAAAATTTTTGTTTTAACAAAATCTACTACCCATCCTTGGTGTATGACACACACACACTATAAACAATTCTTGAGGTTTAATATCGTGGTTCGGTTACAACTAGGCTTACCCACAATTTATTTCATTAGCCCAAAACAAAAATGAATGCGAATGTTCCTAGGTATTATGTTGTACTTGGTGGTTTTATTTATTTATTTATTTTATTTTTTGGTTTTGTTTGATAACCTATTGTGACAGATGAGCTAAGTTCTCTCCTGTTCACCCTAAAACGTTGATAGAAAGCCTCAATGAAGCATCACATGCGAATGAAATGACGGGCTCCATCTTTATCAGCTGAAAGAGCTAATTTCTCTCCTGTTAACTGAAATGAGGCTGAAATGTGAAACGGAACCTATTTGAGATATCAAGAGACTAATAAAACTACGGGCTCCTTCCTGATCAGTTGAGTGAGAAAAATTCGATCATGTCTTCTCTGGGAAGTTGAAATTTGATGGGGAATCCCTCTGAAACATCAAGAGACGAATGAAGTTACGGACTACGTCCTTATCAACTGGATCATCTATCTTCAGTTCCCCTTCAAGACGTTTCCTTAGCGATGATCGAATTGGCCGGGTAGCCTTTAAGAGAGCCGAGTTAAGCTCGTTTCGATGCCTCTATGTACAGAAATAGAGGGTTTAGGAAGGTGGACTCGCTTGACAGAGCTTCTTTCCTTTGCTTCTGAGCAGAGTAATTTACCGGCGTATCCCAGCGGTCGGTGACGAGCCTCTAAAGAGAATATCGATAGATGTACCGGGTGGCGTCCTGACAGATGAAACATCATGCAGAAGGTTCGTCAGCGTAGAGCGTGTAGAAATAGACAAATGAAATTAAGTGCTTCTGCTTGAAGAGCTAAATTCGTTCATATTAACCCTAGAATTTTCAAATTCAACAGGAAGCTTCTCTGTGATATCGAGAGACGGAGTAGATTCTACTCCTCGTATGTTTAGAGAGGTATTCTCTGTTTTGTACTCGTGAAGCGTATCAGCTAGGTCGAGCCGGGCGGTCGTGGTAGGCTGAGCTGCGACCATACCTCGTGCTTCGATGGGTAGAGTCTCGATCCACTTTTGAGTGATCAGAGCTTCTGAAAAGTACCCAACAGCTTTAGAGTACATTTCGTGGTACTTGGTGCTGGGTTTTTTGGCGAGAGATGCGGGGTCCTCGAGTGCGAGGAGCCTGTCCTGTAAGGACAACCCATATTCTTGCTGTAGGCGCTGTTTGGCCTCTTCGTAGGGTGCGTGGGGTGCCGTGAGGTAAGCTGAGTCGATAGCTTCCCTCATTTCTTCTGGTACCCACTTGTATATCGCTGAGAAGCATTCGTTCTGCGTTCTCAGGTGTTTTCGCACGCAGTATTGATCGAACTCAGCGAGTGCACGATCGATATTCTTCTTTTGGAAGATTGGTTTTTGATAATCTCCCATCTCCTCTAAAAGTGCTCGAAAGCCCCTTTGTGTAGAACGTTGATAGAAAGCCTCAATGAAGCATCACATGCGAATGAAATGACGGGCTCCATCTTGCTTATCAGCTGAAAGAGCTAATTTCTCTCCTAAGATTTAACTGAAATGAGGCTGAAATGTGAAACGGAACCTATTTGAGATATCAAGAGACTAATAAAACTACGGGCTCCTTCCTGATCAGTTGAAAGAGAAAAATTCAGAAATAGAGGGTTTAGGAAGGTGGACTCGCTTCAGAAATGAGCAGGATGAATAATCACTGGACTCGTAGATGCCAATGCGAGATCTGTGTGGAGAGAAGGTAGGCCTTGTAGAAAGCAGTAGGAAGCCGTTCTTGAGATGAACTCGGGATGCAGAAGGTTCTTCAGTACTTCGAGGTGTCGTCGTCGAGAGCGGAAAGTAGAATGAATTTCGGAGGCTCCGAATTTATAGGGAGAGCTTAATTTCATTAATTCGACTGTGTAATCTCATTGGCTCGCACATCAGTATCTGCGATATGATAGCTGAGCTGGTCCTCCGGGGTGCTTACGAGCGTCCGTCGCGGAGCCGGCGACCTTGAATGAAATGACGGAATCAGTCCTGATCAACAGAATGAGCTAAATTCTCTCCTGTTCACGCTGGAAAGTGCGCTATAAGACATATCCGTCTCAATGTATCAGCTTGTAGCGTTGATACTTTCGTATAGTTCATGACAACCCGGAGAAATTGATGATAAAGAGTTCCTAGTAGATCAGTCGGTTTCGAAGTTTGATTTCTCTTTCTTCGTTACCATTAATTCAATTAGACCAGGTGTGGGTACCAGAAAAACAAGATGTGGTCCTGAGCAGGTATTTTCAGAATTTCCGTCAAACGAAATTCATCATTAATGAGCTGGAATATCAAAAATATGCACAAAGTTATGCTGAAAAATATACTTAAATTTATATATAGCATTCGCCGGTTCAATCAAACCATTTAACAAATGAATCAAAACTTTAGCCGAAAGAGTTAAACCTTTTCCCAAGTTTTAGCACTCAGCCTTATGGAGATCGAACGGTTTAACGTGAAGTGATCCGGGTTTTTTCATTCGATTCCTTGGGATAATATCTGTCGATGACGGAAGAAAAACATTTATTTCAAATGTATTCGAGATCTTGATTTTTCAATATTTCAGCCCTTAAATTCGACCCTTTAGGGCATACCAAATTAATGCCGACGTTATTGGCACATCCCCAACCGATAATGATTTTAGCCATATTTCATAAAGTTCGGTAGGTATATTGTTTCTACTGGTACCCAGCCAACGTACCAAAAATAAAAAACCATAAAATTTGGTACGTTGTTCGAAGACCCACTGATTGTTCACCACGCATAAGTCTTCTATAGTGTTCTTCTTCCAGTTTGTATAGATGTTTTATCCCTTTTTAATGAAATTTAAATAAATTTGTCAGCATAATTTTGTACATAAACTTTTCAAAGTTCTATTTTATAGTCAATAAACTTATTTGAGAAACCTTCTGCTAAAAAATATAAATTTAACGATTTTTGGCAGTTCCGTGCGATTTTTAGTGATTTATTTAGCAATTTTTTGGAATGTGACCAATTTAATATGCTCGAAAGATACTGGCCAACGAACTCGTCCTTTTGATTGGAAAGCTTGATTTTTTGGCGCTAGAACGGAATTTTTATCTCAATACTAAGGAGAGTTTTCGTCTGGAAGGACACACACGCACACACACACGTTTATATATATATATATGTATAGATAGTTGACGAAATTTAACTCTTTTGATCATGCTGCATGATTGGACTTTTTTTTTTTTTTTCTTCAATTCTACCCTTCTTATCGGTTTATTAGGTATTTCTACTATTGCAAAAAAGTTCCGAATAATTCAGTTGCCAACTCCCGGGTGGAAACCCGCCGACTAGGCAACACACAACTGTATTGCGGGTCAAGTATAACTTCTGATATGAAGGATATAGTTATTTATCTTGGTTAGTTAACCAAGGATCTTTCTAGGAATAATTACAACCTACTCGTAATTCAAAAACATCTGCCCAGTAGGGTGGGCAGTATAGCGCCCCACATATCGTAACATGAACCTGTATAATTTGTTAATTGAAGAACAAATTACTTACGCATCTAAATGGTTGAATGCAAGATGGAACAGTTCATGAGATGGAGCCTCTCTTGGATGAAAAGAGACGAATGGCCTTACAGACGCCATCCTGATCAGCCGAGTGTCCTAAAAGTCATGTCGTCTGTATAATTACAACTATTCGAAAAGTTGGTTCTGCTTATGGAAACCTAGTTAGTTTTTTTTTCCACCCTTTGTTTTAGTAATGCAACCAACACAGAACGATCAACAATCTAATTAACGCGCACAATTTCTTTTTTTTCAAAATTTAATTAAAATCGGATGAAAACTGTGGAATTCAAAATTGTTAAAGGCATTTGCGGACACATGGACTCACACGGACAACACAGACAGACACACACACACACGAAACCAAAGTCGGCCAATGGTCTAAAACGTAAAATGCGAGCGGAAATTATGTTTCTGATATCTTATGATGATTTCTTAAAAGCTTTCGGGTTCAGTGAACGTACCTATTCCAAACTGGACTAGTCCGGTGTGTACCTAGTAGTTTAATTATAACATAGAAATAGCAGCAATGAACGTTACCCATGGGAGTGAAATATGTATTTTAACTATTTTAAATGGAATAACATTTCATCCTAAGAAGTTAGGCATCAACTACACTCTCCTACAATGAGTAGTTTCCTTTCTGAGCCATCAGTGTCACGTAACTAGTGCGGACTTTGAAAAATCATAAAATGAAAACAACTGAAAGTAGGAGAGTGCGGATGGTATCAAATTTCTTCGAATGGCATCAACGAAGTTCTCATTAAAAAAAAAAAAAAAAAAGTCTGCCATATTGTGTAAGCTCGTGACGTCACGCCTGGAGTAGGTTCGCGTTTCAGCCAAAGTCGGCCATGATACCGCCCTACGTCAATGAATCGCTACTCAACCAACCTATTTCTCACAAGAAGTTTGCCGTCTCACGTCAACATAATTCGTGATTATAAAGCCATTTTTCAACAGTTTTGTTTTGATAAAGTATAATATTGTAGCAATACAAAGTTTCAATTCGACTAAATGTTATAATAATCATGCCTGCCAGCGCAATAATTGATTGTAGATTGCTGTCAACACTACCAATCTAACGTGAACGAGTTTTTATTTGGACTAGGAGCCTACTAACTATAGTAGTTAATCAGTGTCAGAAAACTAAAGAACTTCATTCGTTTAGGCTTTGAGAATAATTAACCTGAAAAATAGTAAAGAAAAGATGATTAAAAATTCCTCAGGTGTCTGTACTGCTGTGTAGGTACCTAGCCATTGCTCAGGTAGCTTCATCAGCGTTTTATTATAAGTGCGTAGTACTATGCTTAACTGAGGAAGCTTTACTTGTTATATTGAATGAATAAAAGGAGAGATTCGATAGTTTGTCAAACTAAACAAGGCAAGTTGTTGCTACACCAAGAAACGAAACTACTTAGGTAGGTACGTACGTCCTACCAGATTTGCTGTTGGTTTAAAGTGTCTAAACAAAGTAGGTGGGTCGTTGATTTGCCGACGAATACAACCGCTGATTAGCAAGTTTGTCAAATATCGAATCAGGGAATATGCAACATGAATTAAAAACCAGCTGCAAGGAAAAAACCTTGAAATGCATTCCTCTGAAGGTAAGATTTCATAAAGACGGCATTGGCAGTGCAGTTATTGCGCGAGTTTTGCAGTTACGCAAATTTAATGGACAAAAAAGGTAATTAGGTACCTACTTTCGTTTTGATAAATGAAGTACCTACATAAACAAGTAATAATATACGGAAAGTATGTAGGTATACCTTACCTCTAGGTTCTTACCTTTCCACATGTGATACAACTTACTATTCCCGCCTAACAGAGCTCTCATAACACATCCTTTCACAAGACCACTTTCACAGTACTCTAAAGATTTTTAGTTTCAATTGATTCAAAGAACAGTTCTAAAACTAGATAGGTAATCCACAACATTTTTGCGGCTGATGTCTGGATCATCTAGACACTTGTATGTCAACTCCCCAAAACACATTTCATATGGATCTCTACCCCACAGATTAAATCTTGCATTCGTAGCGTTTGAGGTCAACACCTGATAATAACTTGATGTAATTTGCGCACAATTTATCAACTTGCATATTACAAATAATGAAAATATTGACTAGGAACTAGGTGAGACTATGTTATGCTGTTTTCCAGCTGTGACTACAAATGGGGGCAAATGGGGGTTGATGTTTACTAATCACCATGACAACAAGGTGAAATAACTTCGATTTCGCTTGCCTCGATGTAAGGATGCGCTAGTGTCCAAGTCTCGAGAATATCACCCATAGCTTCCTCACACATTGTAACATGGACGTATAGAGTTTGTTGAAGAACAAAGTACAAGTCAAAATTATTAATAAGTCGACGCTATAAGAAATAAACTTTGACACATGCGCACAGACTCTTACTACTCCAACGGCAATGGATTTATAGGGGAACCTCTAGGAGCTAAACTGCATAATCCTTGATAATTCCATAAAAATCGGTGCATTGTGTCGGAGCCTTGGAGATAAGTAGTTTGTTGTGTCGATTATAATGATATACAACTTCAATGAATATCACTATATTTTAATCATCAAAAAACATCAATAAAAGTCGGTCCTCTGTTTACATTTGTTGCTAAGCTACGTTACAAAGGTGATTTCATAAACTACTGTAAATTCATTGTCACTACATCTTCTCCCCCCTTTGCTTATTCTCTGTCACATCTTCTTCAAGTGAATCCGCATGTTTTCTTTCTTCTTTTCCATCGACCAACACTACGTAGGATGACTCACCAGTACGTTTTAATATTTTTCCTGGAGAATATCCTCTAGCGAGTCTATTCGAGACCCATTCATCCGCCCCCCTCATCAAAACAGCGAAACTTGGTAGTACGGTCTCTGTTTATTCTCTGCATCATTTGAGCCAATTCCACGTTATTGCTAACAGAAGGCTTGAGGAGATCCAAATGAGTGCAAATCCGTCGTCCCAGTAGCATCTGTGATGGAGACCTGCCTGTTGTTGCGTGGGTTGTTACTTTGTGGGACATCAAGAAATTTCGAACTCATTCCTGACTCTCTTGCCGCAGTGATGCGGTTTTTGAATGTTCTAACAACCCTTTCAGCCAACCCATTTGACCGAGGATGATATGGCGAAATTTCAATATGTTTAATAGATGAAGGTGAACAGAATTTCTTAAATTCACTGGAAGTGAATTGGGGACCATTTTCTGATACCAGGAACACTGGGATACCATAACGGGTAAATACATCTCTCAGCGCCTCGATTTTCGTTGAAGCTGTGGCTCTTCTTAAGGGTAGAACTTCCATCCACTTTGTTGTAGCCTCCAATAAGTAACCAGTAGTATCCTTCAAAAGGGACGGCAAAATCCAAATGAAGTCTGGCCCAAGCCACTGTGGGTACATTCCAGGAGTGGATAGGGGTTTCTTCTTGTTTGGGTCTATTTTCTTGACAAGATCTACAATTTTTCTCAAACTTTTCAACTTCAGCATCGACTATAGGCCACCAGACATGTAATTTTGCTAAATCCCTCATGGTTCGTATACCTGGGTGTCCCAGATGAAACATTCTTAGGAAATCTTGTCTTAAGGAAATGGGAACCACAATGCGTCCATTCAATAGTAGTACTCCTTCTTCGATGCACAACTCGTCTCTTTTCTCAAAGAATGGAAACCATTTATGGTCCAGATCTTTCTTTTCGGGCCACCCCTCTTCAATTCATCTTACAGCAGCTCTGATTTCTTCGTCACTTTTCAATGCATCCTTCAACTGACGTTGGGTTACTGGAATCTCGTGTAATCTCAAGTTAAGTAGAGGAGTCCTCAACTCGCGGCTCATTTGGAGTAACGAATTGTAAAATTCAACTTTTCAGCATTACTTCTGATGACTACCAGGCCACCACGAAAGGGCCGGGGGGGGGGGGTAAACAGCTAAATTACCTTTCTCGATTTTCAAGAGCAGTCCGAATGTTACCATAGGTTTTAAGGGTTTTGAAGAGCAGAGATAGATCAAGAGTGCAAATCAAACAAATGACAAATCAGTAGTAAATAAACTATGGAATGGAGTAACCAATATCAAACCAGAAAACCGATTTGTCAGACTACCTGTTTATGCGAAAAATAAAATTGGGTACATCTATGCAATAGAGTTGAAGAGAAGAAAGAAGCGGAGAAGATATCAATGAACATTGTGCAACGTGAGACATACGAAACTGAACTTAAATGGAAAATGATAGAAGTAATAAAGGGACTAGACAAACTGTTAAGAGCAAAAATCAAATTAATAAACGGAAAATTCGAATATGACTTAAATAATCACCCTTGATATTACCTCAATAGTCACAAAATTAGTACACGAGCTTCATAACAAACTTGGGTTCGCCAAGGTTGGAACGGTTCTCGTTTACCTAAAGGAATACTATATTAGGTTATGAAAGTACGAAGAAAAACTTTAAAAAGTTGGTATTTGTGATAAGTGTATTATTTGTAGAAGGGAAAAAGGAAAGGCAGTAAATACACCATCATTTGCACCACCAACTTATAAGCAAAATCTGGTGGCAGCATGTCGCAGGGCTCCTGTACTTGAAAGGAGATGAAAGAGTTGAGTCGGCATTGGATACATCATATGCAATGTATTCGCAGTTCACTGCAAACTGCCATCATCGCTTTCGGCACTGGATTTTCTTATGATGTCTTTGGAGATTAATTTCAAGACGGGGGAGAATTCCGACAATCTGCTCAGATAATGGAATTAATTATGCAGGGGTCAATAGTTTATTTTCAACTGTTAATTGGGATGAAATATTATCCATTTCAGATTACCGCAAGATTGTTTGAGAATCCTCCATCATCATCATCATCAGACATCAGGCAGTTAAGAAGTGTGGGGACGGCCAAAAGGGGTCTGTACGTCTTCAACATGGCGGTTTCGACGAACGTTCAAGATACCACATCGTTAAGATTTCTGCAACTGAGAAGACGTTCTTTGGTCCGGATGTTGTTTAGCCCACGTCATATGATTTTATGTTTATTTTTAGGAATAATTAGAACACATGATTTTTAGTTCAATAAATCACTTTTCAGTTGGAACGCAGACCTACGCGTTCTCACAAAATATACTTAATTGCTTCTAAGGGAAATACGTGTGAAGTGAGTGAGAAGAGGCGTTTCAGTTGTAATAACCATGATAAAACATATTTCGTTTAATGATGAGCTTCAAAAATGTTTATTTTTGCTATCTAATTTTAATACATCATGTAAAATAACGCTGTGAAAAGCAATTCTCGACGAAATCATGTAAAACTTCAGCATCCATTACTTTATAAGATGTTGTTTTCTTCGACTTTTCTTCCAATTTATTGACTACAAAGACAGATGAAACTTGTGACGGTTATGCTGTAGGAAAAATCTACATAATGCCCACCTTTTCATTTTATATTTCATGTTTCATATTTTAGCATTTATATATTTCATGGGTAGCACAATCTATTCTTAACGGCAGCTTTCTCGGTTTTATTAATAAAAACCAATCGACTCGGTCACTGTCGAATTAACATTGCGAAAGTACTGCGAAGCCACGAATTATGTAGTTTTTATTATCTATGGCGGTTTCTACCTCAAGAAGTACGCCCCCAGAAATGATTATCGATTGCGGTGTTGTGGGGTCGCCATGGTTCCTAGGTTAAACTAAGAACTCCCAACTCGGAGAAACACCTGCAGGTTTTACTTTCTTCGCGCGTGCCGACCGCTCACCTCGCTCGCTACCTCCGTCAGTCAGGGTGATGGGTGGATGAGATTGGGACCGCGACTCCTTCAGCTCCGCTTACATGAGTGTCAGCGAAGTCAGGATGGTCGGGGACATGCCTGCGTCCGGCACACAACCCAACTACGGTCGCAGGGTGGAAATACGGACGGAAACGGACCTTGAGGTTAGTTTTCAAATTGGAACTTAAGTATGAATATAAGTTTTAGAAATTGGGTCTGAATGCCATAAGATTTGTTGCTCTGATTCGTTCACCCTTATAATCAGATGGAACCTTCTCATCGCTAAAATATCTTTGTCTCAAGAGTCGTTCAATTTGATAACCAACATTAGGAAGGTAAAATTATTGGATACGTCGACTGTACGTACTTAAGCAAATGAATATATTGAACCAGAAAGTATTCATTTAAAACATCCTGCAGACTAAAAGTCTGAAAAAATATTTATCTACCTTTGTCATTCATCATTCTCGTAACCGATCCTACCTCTGCAAATTATTCTTCGACCATATTGTTTTATGGTTAATTTTTATTACTATATAAAAGTAGGTAGGTATACTGTATGTCGAATCGGTGAGAGTGTTTGGTATAGAACACAGTGCGTATTATGTCGTTTTATGTGCGTATTATTCTTTGCACCATTTGTTGAGGTTATCCAACTATGCAGTCAAATGCATACAACCCCGGACGTGAAGGCTTCTATGGAAACAAAAATGTTTCGTACTAGTACGTACCGAAACTCTTAGTACGTAATTGATGGACGGACATGATCTTTTTAATTGCATTCAGTTCTATTTAAAACTTAAAAAAAAAGAGTTTGATGCTAGGCTTCCACGGAATTTAAATTCCTGGAGCCCCTTATATTTGATTACGGTACGGTAAAGTAGCTTTGAACCCACATAAATAGTAATTGCAATGCGGCTGGGTTATAAGTCGTAGACACTATCCGTTCTACCCATACTAATCGAGAAAGCAACTCTGTGTCTTTCTCATGAATGAATTTGTCTATAGGTATAACCGTGCTTACAACTCGAGTACAATGTTGCAATCATATTGGTACTATAAGTCAGTACAACTTCCAAATCTATTGGTTTCGATACACCCAATCCAGGATCTGCTAAAAATACAGGAACAATGATCTAATTTTCTGTACGTATCACAGCAGGAAATCCATGTGTTTTCCGTAAGTCTATTACCACAGTCTAAAATGGATTGTAAAAACTGTTAGCAAATTTTAGTAGGAAATGAAGCTATTACAATGGCTCCAAAACTTCTAAAATAGTCATTTTTGAATAATTCTTTTAACGAACTACATTTTGATGCATTCTGAAACGGTTCCTAATGTTTGCGCTTCATGTATATATGTGTACGTGTACGTGTGTCTGTTAGTGTATCTTTGTCATTCCAAATGTTAACTCTACCTAGGATTGAGATAAAAATTTCGTTCTTGGGCCAACAAATCAAGCTTTCCAAAATGAAGGATGGGATTGTTGGCCAGCACTTTTTGAGCTCATCAAATTATTCACATTCCAAAACTGTACTCAAATATTCATCAAAAATGGCTGAGGACGGCTATAAATTGTTGAGACTTTTTTGTAACTAGAATTTTTATTATGAGAAAGTATAAACGATGAACTGGAACATTAAAAAATGTATGCACAAAATTACAAAATTATGCTGGAAAATTTACTTAGATTTCATAGTTATATGCTAAAAATCTATGGAATAGCCAAAAAAGCTGAAGATTCGAAATTATTTTCAAATTGCAAAAATTATTTAGAACAAGTTTCTTTGCAATAAAATTGGTAGAAAACAAGTTCTTTACACTTAAACTGCTCAAATTTCAAAACAATGTAACGTTACCTATATTATTAAACTAGCTGGTTCAACCGTGCGTTGCACAAGTCGACTTGAATATATGCAAGCCCCCTCTCATCCATCAGATTTTGGGACACCCCTATGGATCTGATTAAAAAAAGTCCTTACTTAAAAGTACTTAAATATATTTACTCATGAATTACCTATTAAGATCAAACTACTGAGATCAAACGCCACTCCCTCTCCACAAACAATTTAAAAATATTTCAAATTAAAAATATTCTTGATATGTAACTCAAAAGAACGTTCAGACAAATCCAATTTCATTCGTCCGAACATCAGATCACCTTTTCGTTTGGTGATGACCAAGTTATTCCATTTAACCACCCCCTCCCCCCCACCTTTTTTTTCCTTACCACAATCACCTCCATACCTATGGTTGAGGCCGGAAAAAATTTTAATAGCCTGTGGTTGTGGTTGGTATCTAAACATATTCGCCCTATCGAATCCCTAGTTTTTTCAGTGATGTCAAAGATACCCCTTTCCAAACCCCCTCCCCCAAATTCACTCCTATGGGTTGGAATTGAAAATTTCTAAGTAGGCTGTGGTTTTTTAGTGTTATCAAAACATATTTTAACAATCAGGTCCTCAGTTTATTCACTGATGTTCAAGATACTCCCATTCCTCCACCACCGCTCCCTCAAAACACCCGTTATGGTTCAGATTTGAAAATTTCAAGTAGTTTGTAATTCAAGTTAGAGTATTCCAAACATATTTAAACGGTCATGTCCTCAGTTCATTCAGTGATGTCCAAGATACCTCATTTCACCACCCCAACCCACCTCTAAGAAAACACACCCTTTGTTAGAATTCCGAAACATATTCGGCAACTCAGATACACAGTTGGTTCAGTGACGTTCGAAACGCTTTGACTTGAATTAGAGTAATCCAAACTTATTCGACCAATCAGATCCCCAGTTCGTTCAATGGTGTCCAAGATACCCCATTTCACCCCCTCCCCCTCCCCTATAACACCCCCTCTGGCTCAAATTTTAAAAACTTCAAATAGCTTATAATTTAAGTTGGACTGATACAGACATTTCCCGCGCTCATATCAGTAGTCCAATGACCCCCGGAACCGTGAAAAACGGACAAACATACGGACAGTCAGACAGTCAGTGAAAAATTGAGAAAATGGTACCAATCGTCTACAAATAGCATAAAACGGAAAAGAAACGCGAAATTTCATGATTCTAATCAATGTATGGACAGACATAGTTACGATTTTATTATTATAGATAATTTATGAAAATTCGCTTACGTTATTATCATTTTGCATGTTTGGAACTTTTCGAGTTCGAATGGCTTTTCCTTCGTTTAGGTACGAATGGTATAATTTATTTTATTACTTCAAAGTCAAGTTATAGAAGGCCATCCGATCGATAGCTCTATTTCTGTTTGGCTATTTCTCATAATAGTTTATTAGTAGGTGTAAATCCAAGTACTTTCACGTATGTAGGTACAGACCTTATCAGGGATACGTTAACTGTTAAGGCAGTGGATTGCTAATGGGTCTAACATTACTCAGGTTAATCTTCAACTTGATCTGTCCACTGCTTGTGTAGATACAGGAATGGATCGTTTCCTATAAAATTCACTGCTGGTAAGGTGGTATCTTAGTAGCAAAACGTCTGCAATGTGCATCCGGTTCCAATGAATTTTTGGATTGTGCGAATTACGGTGTAGATAATATGTTATGAACTTTATTGCTTCTGGATGTAAAGGTCGAATCTGGGAATGCATAGGTTAAGATTCGTTTATCGAGTGTCATTTCTGAAGTTGTTATTCGACTTCATTGACCATCTCATGGATTTTCCGGTTCAAGGTTGGGGTAGCCCCTTTCAATTTCATCCTTTCCCATGTAAAGGGATAGGATAGTCGTATCAGGTGTAATTTATGTAGTAACCCTTTTATATTTGTGAAGTAGTCCCCGTCTTTCCGTCGTTTTTTTATTTATTTTATTTTATTATTATTATTATTTATTTATTTTTCGCTTTTGATGAAGTTCTCAGGTGTTGTGGAATAGGGAATGATATGATTCTCCATGAACTTTTACCTGCGAAAATATCAATTCTCCCAACAAGCACGACGTCTGTGGTATTCATCCGATTTTGATGAAGTACTCGGGAACTGGGATCGAGATGGCCGTCTATGACTCTAACTAAAATATCTCCTTATTAACACATTTTAATTAGCTATACAAGCAATCGGACTGATATTTTTTGTACACTCCATCGGAAAATACTAATTGGTTACAGGTATTGAACTTTACTACAAGGAGATCTAACCAATTAAATCTTTAAGTGTATTTCAACTAACCCCGATGCATTCACTATTTTCTGCGCAGGCGATAGGAGGTATGAATCGGTATCCTATGGAGTCAATGTTTCCCGAAGCTCTGAATAAGAAATTGAAAGAAGAACTAGACGTAAGTGTCTAAATAATGAATAATACATAAGAAAAAAGTTACAGTCATGCAGCATGACTATGTGATGTGCACGACTACGTAACGTGTATCAAATCAGGCGCCTTGTGCTCAAGACAGCAAAAATCAAACGTTTCAGATAATGGAGCGCATAATCGCTGGGGTGGTAGCGATTGCTATCACTGCCAATGGAGATTAGCAAGTGTAAGTGGCCGGACTTTGGGAGATTAAGCTCGAGGGGTCTCAGTAGAGGTTTAAACTTGTACAGCACTCTGACGAAAGACGTTTAGCTACAATTTCCATTGTTTTCGAAACTAAACTGGTTTAAGTTGTTGGTGAAGAAGGGAACCTCCGATATCTGGTATTATTTCCAAACTCACACTTCATCAATCCATACACTGGAAGTGTTAGGATCCACTATGATAGTCAAACCCAAGATTGTGATGTGGTTACCTGGTAACGATTATGTTTGTGAATGATCCCTTGGTTTCTTAAAATTCTAATTCAATTCACTATTCGTTCTTCCTCAATTAAAAACTATTTTGTCATTGCTTTGTTCATTTTAATGTGTTCCATTTAACAGTATGTACATATTCTCTATTGCGTGAGGTCGTTGGACAACTGTGTGGGTTAGGCAGCCAGCGCCTTATAACACTACCTATTCCAATCGATTCCATGATGTAAAAATACTAAAATAGGGCAGTGCTGTATGGGTGCCGAAAGATTCGGCCGGAACAGCTGAAGGAAGAGGGAGGCAGTAAATAAGGGGCATTTACGTCTTTAATACCCACCAAGTCGAACCAGGTAACCCCCATAAAAGCTGGGTGCCGCGATGTAGCCCTCCCTACCGACACGCTACAAAATAATAGGTTAGAATGAGTTCTGCCAATTACTGTAAGGGTTTCGACTGCTAACGATGTCAAGTGGTTATTATCCAGGAACACGCAATTGCTGTAAAGCCCTGTTCTTATTATAGGTCAGCTTTTGGTCGGATTGCTGGCGAATATTGATGCTATGTTAAACCAGTAAGTACATACCGTGGTCAGTCGGTTTTATGAAACCGTGCAACTGGACTTTGCTCGTTAGTTATTCGTTTGGTCGGACCTAAGTGCCAGCTGATGCAGATTTCTCGTTGTGAGGAGAACCGCATGTATAAACCCGCACCCTTCATCGTTCTGGCCCTGTTGTGCATCGTTGAAAAATATCGGAATAGGTGCAATGTTTCTGATCTTATGTTTGGTGCTCTTCACATTGATTGAATAGTTCTTCAGCATCAATATAGCATATAGTACTGCAGTATTGCCGGCAATCAATTGTAACAGATATATTAATAAAACAAATACAGAAAATGAGTTTCAAGTATTAATCTGTTGGCGATGTATCTACCAACTTGATGTATTCTGATTGATACTGATCATTTCACATGTCCCAACTATATTATCGTATCATCAATTATTATCGAATTAGGTTCCATAGGACTCCGATAGCCAAGATTCAATTAAAAACATAAATATCAATGAAATAAATACACAAAATGAGTTTTAAACATTAATCTGTTGGTGAAGTACCTATCCACCATCATGGTGTAATAAAGTTGACACTGATCGTTGACACCAGCTCCATCAACAGATTATTATATTTTATAAATTTCTGTACCTTCCTTTTCCCCAATTTTCAGTACCTACCTATTCTTCACACCCCGAGAATAGACAAAAGCGATTTTCGCAGATACTATTGAGCTATTGCAACGGCTTCGCGTTTACTGATTGTTTGATGATTATTTGAGAAAGAAAGATAGTTTGGGGACCCAAAAAAAATAAAAAAATAATATATATATATATTTTTTTTTTTAATAATAAAATATTTAAGCTAATTATAATCAACCGAATACCCATTAAATTTATCGTGTTTCTTACTATCTAACAACATTCAGGGACATGGTGTGCATTTTCATATGCACCCATCCTTGATCCGTATGATATTGCCATCACTAATCGTATTTTAATCTATTATTTCAGATTCTGCAATGCGAGAATGCAAGATTGAAACAATCTCTGCAGAATGCAGAGACGAAAGTTCAGGTGAAGCTGAACGAGTTGCCCTCCCCACTCAAAGGACTTGGAAGATCTTCCGACCTGGCAGCAAGCAAAATCGTCGAATTGAGCAAGAAAGTGCGTGAACTCAGCGCAAAACTTGGAGCTGCCGAAAACAAAGCTAACAGCGCCGAAGCACAGCTAGCAGTTTATATGGGTGAATAATTTATTATTAATTATAACGTCAATTAATTAATTTATGATAAATATCAATTATTGGTGTCAAAGATCATCTTTTACCGTTAGGGAAAAAGTCTGCTAATTTGAATGTGGCACTTAGCTTCCGAGTTACATTAAATTGCTTCAAATAATCATTAAAGATTCCACGAAGTTGTCTCTGAAGTTTGGGCATAATCTTGAAAATGGGAACGGAAAACTGATGCTTGATAGATATTACGTATGCGAATGCAGGAAAACTACAAGGGAGTCCAGCGAATGCATTGGGGACCATTTGCAGTCAAAACCATTCAATCCCTAAAATTTTTGTCAAAATCGGATGGGAACGAATGATTTCATGCATTATTTAACTGCGTCAAATCATAATTGAGGAATAAATAGTTCATTTAAATTTGAAATTAGAGATGGATTGGCAGCTCGCACACGCCCCTAGCGGCGACGTGGATAGTCGCCAAGATGCCGGCTTCCCCAACGAGTTCGCATCGCGTCAACATTAGGGTTGTTCCGATATCGAGGATCTTCCGATATTTCATATCGATAACGATATTCAACGTCGATATCGATACAGCGATATTATCACCACAAAATATCGTTATTGGCAATATCGAATGATATATTGCGAAATTTGTATGAGTACTCATAATCTTTTTAATGAGGACAGTTTTGGGATCTTGAGAGTCGGTCAGTCCTCATTATCACGTAGCGGTCAAGAAACTAAACCATATTCATAATCTTTTTATAAGGCGCTTTATAAAAGCTGCAAAATTTTTTAATAACCTGCCCCAAAATTTGAAACTAAAGCCTTCACTGAATGAATTAAACTCAGTCAGCATTGACATCTTTTTTTATGGAAAATTATTGAAATTTTATTGAATTATATTGAAATGTTATTGAAATTTTGTTGAATTTATGAAAGCACCTTCACAAAATTATATTTTGAATAAGTTTGAGTCAGAAGGTTATTCTTTTTCTCCATATAGAGCCTAGCTGAACTCATCCCGGTCCTTCACTACCAATGGTAGGAAAGCTTTTTGTCAGTGCAACAGGTCGATAAAATGTTTGCTTTTCACTCTCATAATTTCCACTTTCCGTTGCGTGATAGAGATTGCTAATCAATTTTGGTTCCATGTCTGTCTGTTTGAATACCTATGTGTGTCCGTGCCGATTACTCGTCATGATCAAAATAATATTAATTTATATACTGATTTCCATGAAATTTCCAGGATTCGTTCGAATGAGCACCTAGACAATCCTCCTACCAATTGTTTATTTATCTATTCAGTTGCAAGATAGAAAATAATTACATTCTTCATGAATATCTCGCTAAAAAAAGTTATTTATAGCAATGAAAAAAATTATCATTATACAAATTAAAACATTACACTGCTTGGCAAGAAGGCCAAAGGCTCGTCCACCCAGCAAGCTTTGTCACTAGAATACCTCAAACAATTCACTTACCTTACCTTACAACCAGCTATATTAAATAAATGGGTTACTTCCACTTAAACATCAGCCTTAGCTCTCCTATATACACCTACACTTCTAATAATCATTTCACTCCGTTACGATCAAAATTTCAATAACTGTGACAATACATCTTCCTGTATCCAGATCTTGAATACTGCAAAGGTGATCATAGTTTTTGATCCATCATAGCTCTGTTGGTTTGTGCAGGATATACTCATATCTCGAGTTCCTAGTAGTCGTCATGAGAAATGGTCTGACTTTTACATTCCCCTCAAATCGGAACCGAGTTCATCTCCCGGATTCTAAGCGGAATCGGGACTCCATCGCCGTCGTATGAATAGTAGCTTACTACTTGGGAATTAATCTCGGAATGGTATCCTAAGAATTTAGTTAGGATTGGTTGGAGTAACCATTGCGCTTGCGCAAACCTGAAATTGGATGTTAAATAGAAAACTCCGAGAACAATTTATATACCATTTTAATGAAATGGTCAGGGGTTGTGTCGGTTAGCTTATAGTTGGTCCCCTGTAAGTCTTAGTTGGTATGGATGCCGTTGGATCGATGGGAAGGTTGTGCTGATGCTTAATCGTGAGTTATCTGAAGCACCTGTTTCGATCGGCCCATTTTACAATAAGTGAAGAAGCTATACTGCCCTTTTCTGAATCCACTTTGTACACATACGAAAACGTGTAAATGTCCAGGAATAACTTCGGGATGCCTCAAAACGGGTTTGAACGAAGTAGATTTTTAGATCCTATATTATGAAATGTTTGGTACCTTTGCAATACCTTCCTTCATATTCTTCGAAAATTTGTTAAAAATTGTTAACAGATGAAGAAAACCTACACCTTTTTCGACGTGAAGTCGCTCAAGAGATCATACTGCACAACTGGACATATTTTTGTTAAAAACAGTTTTAGTACGCACGAACACTTGTTCAATGAAACCAGTAAGGAGAATCAATCTCCCATCAGGAAGGAGCCCTCCAAAGTCGTGATCTTCCGAAATAAAAGGAACGTTTGACGTGAATTAATCTCAGAGGAAAAAAGGAAATAGCGGAGCTATGAAGCGCCAACTATCGTGCTGGATAGGCAAAGAATACGGGTAACACGGGTCATGGTTGTCAGGTGATCGATACCACACGGCCTAACTCCAACTTTCCGATTCAAGTCTTAACTCCTTTTCCATGCGGCTTTCAAACAAATTGGAAATCCGTCGATCGACCCCAACACCCGCATGTGTTCTTTCCGCTTCAATCACGTTTGACCTTGATTCTACTGTTTTGCGAAAACCTTTCACCTTTGCGTCAATATGAAAGCAATTCATCATCTATTGTTGCCATCAATATCGGCCAACGGTATTTTGAAAATTAATAATTTATTGGTTCAATAGATGGAATGTACACTTGAAAAATAAATTAACTACAACTTCAACATGATTATATTATAGTACCTAGACATAATTTGAAAGCTTAACGATTTTCAGGCCTTTCTAAAAACGGAGGAAATACTGTGTCAGAAAAAATAGAACACATAGGTTTCTAATTTGATTTGGCTTACATTTGGTGTGTGTGTGTGCGTGTGTGTATGTGTGTGTGTGTGTGTGTGTGTGTGTGTGTGTGTGTGTGTGGGGTTGCTGGGGTAGGGTAACTGTTGGTGTTTTTATCTCTTCGGAGCTCCTTCAAATCCCTACCCAAGTCAAGGTCATACGTCCCCGTCGTGCAACCCGGGCACCCTCCAGTTTACTGGAGGGTGGCAGAATGACCCAATGGCGATTAGGGGGGAGGCTCGTGTCAACGGGTCTCCCGACCCTTTCATTTCGTCTCCCCCGTTATGGACAAGAAGTACAGTGAGCCTCATAACCCCCGCCCGCCCATTGGCCAGCGGGGTTCTAGGGGAGGCGCTCGGGGGCGCCCCAGGCAGGGGCGTCGGTCTTCCTCTCCCTCTTCTTCTTCCTCATCATCCTATCCCTCCTCCTCATCCACTGCCCCAGCGAATGCCCACCAGTGTGCCCATTGCGATAGAGCCTTCAGTTCCAAGCGAGGCCTCAGTGCCCACGTCTGGCAGAAGCATCCAGTACAGGCCAACGATGCAATTGATATAGAGCGAGAGCGGCCTAGGCCTGAGGCCCCACTACAAGCAGCTTGTCCAGGATGCAATCCTGGCAAATAGCAGTGGGGCCTCCCCCGCATCTCCGGCAGACGTGGGACAACAGCCCGCCATTCAGCAATCCTCCCCCGTGACCTCCGGTCTTCTTTCAGACTTGAAGACTGAAGTATTGAGGCTCGGGGAGCAGGTAGGCAATATTGTTGGTTATGAGAGTGCCTACCTGCAGGATCTGGCGAGGCGGGCTGTTGAGGGGCCAAATGGCTTGGAGGACGAGGTCGCGGCCTATGTGCAGAGGATCTTCCCGCAGGTTGAGGAAGCGACCGTGGCGAGGCACCAGGGAGACGTTCCCTCTAATGTGGTGCCTCGTGGAGGTCGCAGAGCGGCTAAGCAAGCGAGGAGGCGGGAATACCAGCGTGTCCAGAGACTGTGGAGGAAGCATCCGGCTCGTGCAGCTGCGGAGGTACTGGAGGGAGCTGGGGAAGAACAAGTTATGCCCCCCCTCCAGGAGTTTGTGAATTACTGGGAGCCACTTATGAGTGCTCCCAGCCACAACTCTGGTGAGCCAGTAGTACCCCCAGCTTCCACCAGGGACTCCTTACGCAGCATCATGTGCACACCGGTGCTTCATGACGAGGCACATAAGTGCCGTGTCAAAAACTCCACTTCTGCTGGACCCGATGGTATTTCCGCCCGACGCTGGAATAAAGCTCCAAAGAATGTTAAGCTGCTCATCCTCAACCTGTTGCTACTATCTGGAAGACCCCCGAAAGCGTTGACCCGTGCCCGGACAATTTTCATCCCAAAGAAAGGGGGAAGTGGGCTTGGAGGCTATCGTCCAATTTCTATTTCGTCGGTGGTCTTCGCCACTTCCTAAAGGTTCTGGCATCTCGCCTCCAAGTGGCTGGTGTCATAGGTGACGTCCAGAGAGCATTTCGGCCAGCGGATGGCACAGCAGAGAATCTTACAGTTCTCCAAACTGTCATTTCGCTGGCCCGTATCAAGAAACGGCAGCTCCATCTTGCCGCTCTGGACGTCGCTAAGGCCTTTGACACAGTTAGTCACTTTGCCCTGACCGATTGTCTTCGTGGTGTCGGGGCTCCTGCTCGTTTAATTGAGTATGTTGCCTGTCTGTACCACGAAGGCGTGACGGTCCTCGAGGCACAGGGTGAGATGTCAGGGGATGTTGTTATTGGGCGCGGGGTACGCCAGGGGGATCCTCTGTCGCCACTCCTCTTCAACCTGGTCGTGGATACGGCCTTGGGTAAGCTGCCAGCTGAAATAGGGTTTGATCTCGCCCCTGGGGTGCGAGTAGGTGCATTAGCTTTTGCTGATGATGTCATCCTACTCGCAGAAACCCGTGAGGGCTTGCAGATCTCCCTCAACGCATTTGCTGAGCAGCTAGCCAGGTGTGGTTTGGTGGTCAACCCAGCTAAGTGTGGGTCGGTCTCCTTGGTCCCGTCGGGTCGCCAGCATAAGGTGAAGGTAGTGGATGAGGAGTGTTTTGTCTTAGGACAAACTTCCATCCCTGCCCGATCCCTGATGGAGGTCTGGCGGTACCATGGGGTCGACTTCATGGGTGAGGCCACTATAGCTACAAGCCATGTGGACCTTGGTGAAGCATTAGCTCGTGTTACCAAGCCTCCATTGAAGCCACAGCAGAAGCTGCGCCTCCTTCGCACGTACTTACTGCCAAAGCTTACCTATGGGTTAGTCTTTGGCAGGCTTACTGCGGGGAGGCTGCTTGAGTTAGATCGTGAAGTTCGCTCTGCTGTGCGCTCTTGGCTAGGCTTTCCACCTGGTGTCCCAAGTGCTTATATCCACGCACCGGTCAAGGCCGGTGGGCTCGGTATTGTCTCCCTTTCTGCCAGCATCCCATCTTTACGCCGCCTCGAGCTGGGAGGTCGCCCGCACTGCTGCTGACCTGGACTTTGTCCGGCAGCAGTTGTTGTGGTGCGATCGAGCAACACCAACTGCTCCAAAACCCAGCTCATCTGCTGAGTTCGCTGCTGCACTGCATGAGTCAGTAGATGGTAAAGAACTCCGACAGTGCTCTGAATCCCCCATTTCTACCCAGTGGGTGGAATGGGCTTCAGAGGGCATTGGGGCCCGCGACTATCGCCATTTTCACGCCGTCCGGGTGGCTACACTAGCCACCTCGGTGAGGTGTTCGAGGAGTAGTCGCGGGACAGTTGACACCCTTTGCCGTGCCTGTCGGGGTAAAAATGAGAATCTATATCATGTAGTGCAGCAGTGTCCTCGTACTCACGGTGGCCGCATTTTACGTCACGATGCGGTTGCCAAGCAGATAGCAGGTGCTTTGTCATCTAGCGGTTGGGATGTTGAAAGGGAGAGACTATACCACATGCCGAGTGACCGGGGCAAGAAGCCAGATATCGTTGCGATCAAGCCCGATGGGTCTGCCATAATCCTGGATGTCCAGGTTGTCAGTGGCAGCGTGGACATGGAGCAGACCTGGCGGGCTAAGAAAAGTAAATATGATAGAAATGATCTGCGCCATGCGATATCTGAGCTAAAAGGAGTGGCACCTAATAACATCAAGGTCATTGCCGCGACCGTGTCATGGCGCGGGGTGTGGTGCGGGAAAAGCGCCACAGAGTTACTCGAGTTGGGCATCTCGGCAGGAGTACTCCGTGGTCACCACCCGCGTCCTGAGAGGTTCTTACTTGAACTGGTGGTCATTTTATAGGGGCACTTCCTTTCATCCCATTCTTCCTCCTCGTCCTGCAACTTCCCTTATCCCTAGAGCCGGCGTCGGGTAAACCTGGGCGTCCTCCCCACTTTTTTTATTTCCTTTGTTTATTTTTCAGTTTCATGGCGTCCTCCTCTCCGTCTTTGAGGGGAGTTTCTTAAAAAAAAAAAAAAAAAAAAAAAAAAAAAAAAAAAAAAAAAAAAAAAAAAAAGTGTGTGTATCTGTACCACAATACAAACAGCAGTTTTAAAGCTATGGACTTGAAATTTGGTTGGTAGACTCCTTAGACCAGGGGTGCTCAAACTTGAACTGCTGGCGATCTACCTCAATATTTTTAGACTACTTACGATCGACTCTGAGAGGCTGCAAGTATGTGTGATGCAGGGTTGTCGTACATACACGATACACCCTACCTACCTAGGTAGGGTGTACCGTAGCATATTTAGATATTAGCTTTCCGCACAATTTACATTATTTTAGTCAAGGTTTGGGTTAGGTTTACTTAAGTTCTTCTCTACACTATCAATGAAAAAACTCCTAGTTATTCAAAATTGCGAGTTTATTCGTTGTTACAAAACAAAAGAGTTAGATATGGTGTTAAACTCAACTAAGGAGTGACTTTGGATGTTGAAGCGTGGCACTGCATGTCCTCAGCATACTTTTCATAAGATGGTGCGTAACCACTGAGTGCCAATCGCAAGCATGATGACATATGATCGTCAGTTAGTCGATTGAGATATTTTGACTTAATTATCTTCATTTCAGAAAATGCAGACTCGCACAAGTAAGTTGACCCAAACATTGCCGTCAGTTGAAGGGCGATTTGCCTTAGATTCGGATAATTATCTTCAGATATAAAACACCAGAAATTTGTATCGGATGATGTAGCTTTGAGATGTATATCTGATATAATCTGCACCAACTCATTTTCAACAGAACATGAGTTCATATTAAACTGACTTGCTACTTCAGTAGCTAATTCCTCAATGTTTTTACATGAAAAAGGATAACTCATAAATGATGCTATATTTGCCAATTTACTGCAATCATAAAAATGCATTTCGAATTGTCCCAAAATACTTGATAATTCAGCCTCATACGTATCATAATTCAACTGAGGAATCCTTGCTTTCAAAGACGGAAAATGTTTCAGATCCTTTCTTTTCAGTTGATCTATCATAAGTTGCAAGTTACTTTTGAATGCGTTTACTGCGCTAATCATCTCAATAATAGTTTTTCCTTTACCTTGAAGCTCCAAGCTAATGGTGTTTAAGTGCATTGTGGTGTCAGTCAAAAATGCCAAATCAGTCAGCCATTTTTCGTTTCTCAGTGCCATCACCTCTTTCGTCTAGAAAAGCTGTTATTTCGGGCAATAATTCTTGAAACCTTTCTAGGAATTTTCCGCGACTCAACCACCTGACGTCCGTGTGAAGAACTAAATCAGTGTGTTCAGCTGACTCCCTATCTTCAAACTGCAACTTAAAGAGCCACCGTTGCAAGCTACGTGCACGGATGGAAATTTTTGTTGCAATGCCCATAATTTCCTCCGTGTTTAAAACTTTTGAACACAATGTATGTACGTACTTTTGTTGATGTATAATGCAATGGAATGAAAAAAATGAAGGGAATTCTTCATTAGCTCGACACAATGCCACAAAACCGTTCTTGTTTCCAGTCATTGCTGGTGCTCCATCGGTTGTAATGCACACTAATTTATATATTGGTAGCTTGTAGTTTTTTACAACATTGATGAAAACTTCATATATATCTTCGCCACGGGTCTTCCCCTTCAGAGGAATGATTGTCAAAAATTCTTCCTTAGCCAACATGTCATTGAATACCATCCGAATAAAAATACACAGCTGGGCAGTGTCTGTCATCTCGGTGGATTCGTCGAACTGTAAAGAAAAGTATGTACATTCCATGATATCATGTTTTAGTTTATCTGCGATGTCCTGACTCATGACTTCAATACGCCTTGTGACAGTCGGACGAGATAACTGAAGTTCTCTAATAGCAGACATGATTTCTGTTTTATTTTTAAAATATCCAAATAAAGTCTCACCCGCTCCAATAAATGCTTCCTTCACAACCGATCCATCTTCGAATGGTTTCTTGTGTTTCGCCAATATATGAGATATTTTAAATGACGCGATCGTAGCAGCTTTTGATTGTTTGGCTGGTCTTGTGAACATGGTTTGTTCTTTTTTCATTCAAGATATCAAATCACTCTTTTCGTTTTCTTAATTCACTCTGTGGCAGAAAATCCTTTTCATAGTTTCTATGAACCGTTTTATGATGCCTCTCTAAGTTACCACGCTTAGGTATTGCAACTGACGCACGACAAATAACACAAATGCACTTATCCTTCACCATACAAAAGAAAAATTCTTCCTCCCAATCGTTATTAAAATGATACGTTTTAGATTTCTTCACTGCACTCATTTCGCACTATTTGATAATAAACTTTGTATCGACGTAGTATCGCCTTCAAGTTACAATTCAAAATGACTCCAATTCCTGCAGGTGCAACATTTATATCGGCGTGAACGAAATGGAATCGAATGTTCCCGTCAAACGCGCCGCCCGAAATGGTCTAGTACAGTCTAGTCTAGAAACAACGCTGCTTTTCTTTGACAAGTACCGCACGTTCCTTTGATAAAGCCGCCTTTTGCCGCAAGCAGTGTTATTACGTAATAAATTTTTGTATTTTAGTTACCTACTTATTAAAAAAAATTTTCTTCTCGAGATCTACTCAAAAAGCACTCGTGATCGACTGGTCGATCGCGATCGACCGTTTGAGCACCCCTGCCTTAGACCCTCGGGATATGTTGCCTCATTTGATACAGGATTTGCGGTATATTTTCATGCTGAATCACGTAATGATGGTTATTAATTGATAGTCGCAACACCACAAGATAACAACGAAAAAATGAAATCTTAGTACGCATTGCGCTGTGTGGAAATGACTCATAAATAACATAATTTAATGATTTAGTAAGAAAGAATGTACCCCAAAATCATGTATCACGCAATTATACATCTTCAAAAACTAAGTATTTCAGTATTTTTTTCACTCTTAGAGCGGAATCGTGAAGTTTTGGAGAGCAATTACGCCCGTATTTGCTGAACCGAAAAATCGAGTGATTTTCCAATTTGAGATAAGAAAGTTGGTGTGCACTTTGCACTTTTCGCGTTTCCACACGCGCGCGATTTTTCTATAATTTTAATATCTACGGAAGAAATAGGGAATTATCATTTGAATTTTTCCCCAAACCCATGTATGAAGGAGGTTTAGGGGGGGTCTTCGTTAACTGGGACACACAGCATTGTTCATTCTGTATTTTAAATCGTATCTATTTTAGTACCTATTTTATAACTTTTTTATTATTGACTATTTTTATTATTATTTTTTTAAATTTAATGGTTTAATCCGCACCTCAACCAGAAGAGGTCATAAGTGGCACAACTATTTTTATCATTTTTGAATAGGTAGCGAATCATTTTGATTACTTTTTTGAGAGGTCAAAACAAATCTATTCGCATTATACGTTTAAGAAGAATTGCTCCGTTTCTCTCTCTTGCGCGTTCGATAGTCCTTGTAATGGGCGAAACAATTCAAAGAAACGGTCGGGTTTCAATAAAATTTTCTCGGATAGTACCGAGAGACAGCAAGATCATTTGTGTTCCCCTGCGGTTGGTTGAATAGTAACGCTACGATCGCTCAAACTTATTAAGTTCTTCGAAACTCACAATTTCAATAGCTCGCAGCCGATTGTTCAGGTTCCGAGTTTTGTGGGTTTGGGGATCAACAGCGCCCTATGAGTTTTTATCACTGCCGTTGGTATCAATAACGACTTCTGCGCACGCGCTAACGTAAAATCTTCGTTACAATCATTACACCAACAGTTTGCACCTGATTTTATAAAATTCTCTACGATGGTAACTGTAAATTATTCTCTTTTCAATCACAGACAGGTCTGTAAAAACCTCAGTTCACGTGGAAACATATACTTACTTATCTCATTTTTTATCAAACACAACTTCTGTTGTTAGAACGTGATTTTGGATTTTGATGAATTTCACTGGAACTATGTGGAGTGGTATCCAGGGTCAAATTGACTCTGTTATTACCACGAATATAAATTAGTTTTTGGTTGGAAATTCAAGATGATAGCAGTCTATTATCTTTTCACAGATTTAACTTTTCACATTCAGGTTAAGATTTTGTTTACGAAGCCCGAACTACTTGATCCAGAAACGTGAAATTCGATATGGTCGTTCTTCTTAAGATATAAGTAGCTGCAAATTTTTGCGGAATAGGTACAAAATACTAAGAGGGAGTTTTTGGGGGTTAAGGGGTTTGGAAAAGTATTAAGGGGGAGGGGGATTTTTCCCGTACAAATTGCCTTTATGTAACGCTTCAAAGAATGAATCAGTCTTCGATGTGAGTTAAAAAATATTGGATAGTTAAATTCTCTACAGTTTTTGGCATAGGGACATTTGTAAGTTCCAATTCTGTACCCGACTAGGTTGCGGTCGTCGACCGTAATCTGGGATTTCCCATTGACCCAATAGTGCGTACCTAAGCAAAACCAGAGGGTGCGGAAGGCCATCTCGCAACAAGGACAACAGCAGTCAAAAAAGCGTCTGCCAAGTTGGGTGTGGCACATAGCTCCCCCGTTCACACTTCATGAATGTATAGATCATTGTAAAAATTTTCATGATAAAAAATCATTAGCTGGATAGAGAAACCAAGAAGTAGCGTGAAGCGTCATAATTGGTCAAGAAACAAAAAAATTAGGCATACTCAATGTAATTCACGTTCGAGCATGCGCAGAATGAACTGATCATTAGAACATGAAATATTTAGAGACCATCTACAACCTAACCCGCGCATTCACTGACAATTTCATCAAAATCGGATGAAAATTGTGGAAATTACGGTCGTTACAAGGATTTCACATTGTCGCATGCGCAGTGGCTATTAATGATACAATAATGTTGAAATTGATATGGGACGATCAAATTGTTATTCCCAAATCATCGACTAAATTTGAGCGAGGTCGGACGACTGGGGCATAAGAAAATGATGCTCGGTGGAATTTACGTTTGCGCATGCGCAGAGTGAAGTACTTAGTCAAGAATGATGAAACTGATAGAGGGACCGTCTACACCTTAGCCCGCACATTCCCTGGAAATTTCATCCAAATCGGATGAAGACTTTGAAAAATAAGCGTGTTTCAAAGATTTACGTACACACGACACACACACACACACACACACACACACACACACACACACACACACACACACACACACACACACACACACACACGCACACACACACACACACACGGAACCAAAGTTGTTCAGAATGGTCTAAAACGTAAAATGCGAGTGGAAATTTTAATTTTGGATACCAAAAATGTTTTTCTCCTTAAAGTGAAAACAATGCTTCCGCTACTTGTAGGTAGACAACGTTTCTTTATTCGAACATTTCAGATTATAACAAGATTTTATAAAAAAGGTTTTCTGGTGATTGGTTTTAAGGACAGAAGACTGGGGAGAAACGTTGGAGTTTAATTGAAAAACTAATTTAAGGACAGAAGGCCTTTTATAGAGAACTTACCTATAGACTCGGAAGCAATATATGTCCTTAATTATGCATTCTAATAATTTCTCTAACTGCACTTACCCAATGTTGCGATCTAGAAAAACTAGCTACTCTTGAGGCGAGTATCCAAAATGGCTTACTGAACAAAACGAGTGCAATCAGGGAAATAGATCAATGAACACGACTATTTCCTAAACGTATCGAACATGGATTTATTTATTTTTGTCAAGAGACAAGTAATCAATATTCAGAAGACAAATAAATTATTATTATTATCAAGAGACAAATGTCAAACAGTAGTTATACAAATACTAATTTGCCAATTGTATCGCAAAATGAAAGGTAAATATCTTAACCAGCTATTATAGATTATTACTCCTCTGCCAAGGGTGCTCCTCTCGTCGACTCCGCCGCCCCCGCTACACAATTATTGTGTAGCAAACCGTTTAGCAAAGCGTTTCAAATGCTTGTGAAAAATCGAGATTTTAACATGCTTGCCCCCGCATATCATTGGCCAAGTACTACGAGTAAATAACAGTGTAATAAGTACTTATCCATGATGAGAAATGAGTATTTACTCATCATAACATTCTTTTTGAATCATACAATTTCCATAAAAAGCTTCCATTATGTTTTCAGCAAGTCAAAATTTGAATGGGAACCCCGAACAAAACGACAATCAGATACACGATAATGCGAACGACCTCGAAAAAGAGCAGCAGCTCAAAGAATTAACTGATAAACTTAATGCTGCCAATAACAAGTTATGTGAATCAAGAAATCAAATGCAAAGTCTTAAACAAGAATTGAAGGTTGTTCAGAAGGTATGCTTTATTTCACCCTTTCACTAAATGATCATATTAGTGCATATAATTTCCACACTAAATTGATGAGGCCAAAGTTAAATAAAATTCATTAGTGATACGCTAATATTCAATTTATCCAAATAAATGAGTAGATTATTGATCTTTTTGTGGATAACATTGGCATTTTTTTCAATTGAAATTGGGCTTTTTGCAAATAAATTTGGTTTTCTTGCACTTAAATTATTAGTCTTTTTGCAAATCAAATTAATATTTTCACCAATAGATTCATTATATGAAGTCTAAATTTATTCGTAAAAAACTAATTATGGGTGCTTAAATTATGATAAGACCCATTTTAATTTGCAAAAAGACCAATTTTATCTTCAAAAAGACAAAATTTATCTACGAACGGTAATACGACTAATGAAAAAATCAATCTTCTCTGCTTCAGATGAATGTTATTTTGGTGCAGTATACTCTAATAATTTATTGATTGAATGATGTTTGAACCGTAGATAATTTAAGGAAATGAGATTGTTGTGTATTTAATTTATGGTAATCGTTGAAATCAAATTGCGAGATTAGGGTTTTGTACAGGGTCTGAATCAGTTGTTGAATAACCCCGTTTTTTTTAATACTAATTCTTTTTTATTACTATGATTTGAAATACCCATCGTTTGGTTTAACTATGACATCGTACACACTATTCAAGAACAGCATTATAGGACATTTTCTTGGAAAAAACCAAATTCAGGGGGAGCAGAGAAACTCTCGCAGACAAATATGCATCCATGAATGCACCTTTCACGCATGACGCTGAACGTTTTATAATCCAATAATAATCCCTATCGAATTTCAACTTCCTAGGGTGAACATGGACAAGTTTAGCTCACTGCGTAGATCAGTATGAAGCCCGTAATTTCATTTGTCTCATATTGTCCCAGAGAAGCTCTCTACCGAATTTTTACTTCTTAGATTGAGCAGGGAAGAATTTAGCTCAATGAGCTCATGAACATGGAGTCTGCGATTTAATTCGACTCTTGATAACTTACAAAGTTTAGGGGTGATGGTAACCAATCAGATCAGTTAATATGAAAAGGTTTAATCAAACATGGTTTATCGTTCCGAAGGCATACTCCCAAAAGTTACAGGAATTAATTGATTAATGGTGAAACGACTTGAGAGTTCCCTTCATTTAGACATTTGCCTAGTTTTTAGGGCACATCAGTGAAAAACAGGTGGATTATGCTTTTTTTCGGAAACAATTTATTTTAGTCAGTTATAAGGAAACTACTTTTGAGAACATTCCGAATGGCTACGGAGCCATCTGGATGCTCCCACGATGTTGAATTTTTTTGAAGTTATCCGTTTGGGCAAGTTCAGATGGTACACGTCTCACTGCACCAATAGTTGAACCAATTTCAAACTCAAAATTTCAAGGATGAATATAATACCTTCAACCCGGTTCGTTATTAAGTACAAAATACAGATCAAAAATTTTCATATATACAGATTACAATTTCTTAAATACAATAAGTAATAAAATATATAAACTAGGTATCTTATGATTAGGAATTTCCGACAATAAAGTCAATTTTTTTTTGGTGAAATCTAGTTGTAAACCCTCAGATAAAGTACCAAATGGCCTAAACGAATCATATATTTTTTAAACGGTTATTTTTTTAAAACACTTGTGAAAGAGTGTTTGAAATGTTCAGCTTGCAAGTTTTCAGCAAAGCCCAAAAAATGTAAGAATATAATGAAAGTCATAGAAATATATGTTAACGCGGCTACATTTTCTTGTATATCAGAGAAAGGATGACTTTGTATACAGGAATGGAGATTAGTAGATACCACCAACTACCCGTGATGTTCCTAGTATCATAGTTTTGAACCCAATCCTATTATACCAATTCTCTCCTTGTTATTTTATAAGTGAACTCACTATACGCTCTTTAAGTATCGCAAATAGTTTTTAGATGAAGAATACATATATGTAACTATTCTTCCTCTTTCATCAGGCCCTTCTCAATGAAGTTGGAGACGAAGCAAGTGCAGCAAATATTCTTGCTGGAAATGCCAATACTTGGAGAGGTCGAGCACAGCAAATATTGAGCCTCCAGCAAAAAGTAGCTGAGCTACAGAATAAATTATCTGCCACAGATTTTATTGGAAAAGAAAAATCGGCACGTGAGTTGTTTTTGTGAGACATTGTTTATCAAAGTCATCCGTATTTTTAAATCATCCAACAATTCCTATGTCCGTAGTTGATGCTTGATAACTAGGTAATATTATATAGTGTATATAAACATTTCAATCAACTTTAAAACTAGAATTTACAGAAATGTTTGGTACAGTTTGTATTGCGTGTATAATGGTAGTGAGTTGAGGATACTAAACCAGCAACACGGTTGTGCGTTGCATTATGTCGCAAGATTTTCTCGGGCTGAACCACCATACATGAAGATCTTACGTGATCTGTGGGTTGAACTAACAGCTCATTAATTTTTTCCCCACAACGGGGAATGGTAATCTAAACCTAAATATTTTTAATGATTGTCTTCCAACAATACGTTGCACGTGGTTAACACGAAAACTGCTTCAAACTCATTACTGAGTACTTGAAAATATTATATTAACAAAATACCAAACAATTGATTTCAGTGTCCATCGCTATTAGTGAAAAACACGCTGAAAGAGAAAAAGTAACCGCTTTGACAAAGGAATTAGAAGCACTGAGGGAAGAGTTAACAGACTTCAAAAACAAAGGAGAAGCTGCTAAAGCTAGAATTAAAGTTCTTTCGACTGATTTGAACTCCAATAAAGTCACCCTTCAATCACTGCAGGCAAAAAACTCGAATGATGAACAAACTATAACGAAACTGACGGTGAGTTGAGGCAATTATTCTTATTGTATAACAATACTTCAAAACAAATATTATTGTCAGTACTATTCCAACACTCGATGCTGGTATGAGTATATGTACTAACAGTGTAATTTCAATGTGTTTCGATATCGTTTTTTATCCTTGTCCTGATACGAATTTATCTTTTTCCAAAGTATACATTTGAAAAATGAACAATTTGTGTATCTCAATCAAATACATTGTATTTTTATAATGTGTTTAATGAATAGGTAGGTACCAGTCAATATTCGAAACTGTTAACTTCAAGATACTGTTGAGGTTGGGTATAAGGGAAATACTCAACTCTATCTTGAAGTTAACAATTATTAATTAATTGTTCACAATTAATTAGTTAGTATTTGTTGACCCATACCAAGAAATTATTAACAATTATTGTTAATTGAGCCCGAATCCCCAAATCCCACATAAATCAAATGTGAAATGAGCCATTCACTATGCAAGTTTATATGCAAATTGAGCCCTCCAATTAGACAAGGTTGTATTATGTGAATTGAGCCCACAGTATTTCACCAAAAAGAGCCAAAAGTTTGACATGCCAAATGAACCCCTAGGGTAGGTACTAAAAAAAGCTATGGTGTCATCGTAAATCATTTGTCACATCATTATCACTAAATGTGTACCATCAAAGAAACATAAATGTATCTGAAAATATAAATGATCACAAAATATATACAATCACAAAAATACAAAGGTACCAGAAAATATCATTTATCAAAATACTTATAAAATATTTCAAATTCAAATTAGGTATTCAGTATTTTCAAGTGTTGACCGATCGCAAAAATTTAGGTAGGAACCTACTATGAAAGCAAAATAATCTGCTTAAAGGTCGTTGTCGTTCATGAGCATTGAGAATACCTAATATTATATTTATAATACGTACGTTTACAGGAGCAATGAGCAATGCAGTGGTTGCTTACCCTCAGGATGTGAGATAACTAGTGACGGTGGAGGGGGGGGGGGGGGGGTATTTGTTTAGTTTGCGTTCTATAAATTCCTGCTTTCTCCTTACATCGGTTTCCTTTTGTGGGGGTTGTTGTTACGGCTATTGATATTTACAAAAATTCGACTGATGATGCGGGCTCATTTCACACTTCCGATATCTCGGGTTATTGTAGCGGCTGGTGGGGGGAGCACTAACTCGAGCCACCTCGTAACTCATATTTCCTTCGGGCTCTTTTCATGTGGATTCGTGCTCAATTAGAGCATGCCCGGGTATAATTCACTTTATTGATGATATGGTGTATTGATTTTGTTACTATTCTGCGAAGGTATTTCATCCTTTAACTTGAGATGTAGAATTATATGTAGTTATAATTATACCTCCATCCTCTGATTATATTCGGAAGAAACAATACTTCAACTTTTGTTACATAATGAACTGCGAACAATTATGCGTATCGCAATAGCGCTAGCGTCCTAATTGCAATTTAAAACCATTAGCCATTCATTAGCTATACACAAACAGAAACTATGAATATCGACTACCGACTACAACGTGTTTTATTATTCTCGTCTACTATGTTATTTTCGTACATTCAAAAAGTTTGAATTGTCTTGATTCTTTCGAAATTCTATAATCCCGTCTACCATTGTATAATAATGAACTAAATCCCTCGCAACGAAGTTGTGGAAACCCAATTCAATGAAGTTAGTAAAAAAAGTTGTCTATTTCCACGGAAAAAAATTGTTTAAACGGACATCGTTCTTCAATAACTTCCGTTTTCATTCTCTATCATTTCTGAGAAAAGTGATAAAATTTTATAACAGCAACATTGAATATAATTTTATTTTTTCAGAGTCAACTTGCTGGATTGATGGAGAAGGCTCAGGAAAGAGAAAACAACATTACCAGACAGTTAAACAATAGGATCGAAGAAATGTCAAAGGAGCTTCGCCAGGTCAGCACTAGGGTTTTAGGGAATTGGGTGAAGGACACTGACAATAATAAAAGGAATAGTAGAATTACATATCTCTAATGTGTTCCGGATGACTGCAACTCCTGTGTAGTATGTTTAACCCTCAAAATTAATCAATTATTGTGTGGCATTTAAGTAGAGAGATTTACGAGGCAGTAATCCGTCCATTTAGGAAATCTGTGCGCTTTAACTTAGGAATCAATGAGAATAAAATTGTTCTGACAACTACGTTTGATTTGTTAATTGACGACCCAGATGAATTCCTACTGTTTGTGTGGAACAACTTACTACTTAATAGTAGGTATACCTTCCTCTTACTGCTAACCTACGTGTGCAACATCGTCGGATATGAGACTTGCGGGGGATTATTGAACGATAATCATATAATTATAAATTCAAGAAAAAATTAGAATGATCAACCATTATCTTCCACAAATTCCTCCAGTTCAGATAGTTATTAACTCAGTATGATGTTTTCAGGAAAAAATTAAGTGCGATCAACTGAAAGAAATTATAGCAGATAGGGACGTGAAAATATCCAAGCTTGAAGAACGCCTGAAGGCTGCCAAGTGAGTAAAATCATAGAGAGCATGTGCTGCAAGGAACATTTGGTTCAATAATGAAAGTAGCTTTGAAAATACATCAACAGGATAGGCTTCGCTATACTTTCCCAACTTGCATTCATATTACATGTGGTGTTACCCTGTCTAAAACCGTTAGAATTATTATTGGATATATTATTGGACTCCTGAGCCTACCCAAATGGTTTCAAAGATTAGAGAGTTTTAGGTACAATTCAAGTATAAGTCATCTGGATTATGAAAAACAATTTCTAGTTCCTGTAAGATAATTTAGACTAATATCTAAAGCGGTTTATTTTAAACTTACTTGATCTGCACTCAGAATTGATTACATGTGTCCTGGATTTCATAAAGGACTTATTCCATGAAACATTTACCATTTGCTGTGTCGCTATAATAACGTGTGACTACTACTACTGGGTTAGCAATTCGAATATTTATAGAATCATTGACACTGATTTTTTGAGTATGGTAAGTCTTGATTGGTAGTCACAACCAATAAATGTCTTGTAAATTGCTTATTGTATCTGAACACCAATTTTCGAAATACGCTCTTCCAATAAATAATACGTCAAATAATGTCCTTCACTGACAAACTACGAAAATTATTGCTTAAATAAATGTAAATACTATACTATTGGTGACAAGAAATGAATTGCAGTTCGAGCCTAATTCAACCGCTTGGCAACCAGTATCGAGATTCTCCCTCATCCCCTGGTTCCTTCTGTCAGACTCCTCATCCTGAAGAATTGAGGCCGATTTCTAGATGCAGCAGCGTTGATCGGCAAACGACTGTCTCAGACGTACGTACAATATTCTGTGCTAAAATAAATAGGTATTTTTGCTTATTAGATACGCCGCAAGAATCCAATAATAGTAGCGGATAACTTCTATATAATTACCTAAATGGACGATCGTCAGGTATCGGTTTCTCGGATGCTCTTAGGTTTATCTTATCGATTATATCAGCTTGTACTAAGTTATGGTCTTCTCCCCAAAATTAATCAAATGGCAATACTTATTATTTTTTATAGCTTTTTTTATTCATTATATCTAAAAAGCGGGTTTTACCGTTTTATAATTATCGTTATTATTATATATATGTATATATATATATATATATATATATATATATATATATATATATATATATATATATATATATCGCACCTTGGGAGTGATACTGGTGATACTGGTATAAGTCAAAAAATGGCAGTTTTGAGTTATATATATATAACTCAAAACTGCCATTGGACTTGTATATATACTACTGTGTACATTTTGACGAGCTCTACATGCGGCTAGTATCGGTTTAATCGTAGGTCAAAAAGTGACCGGTAGAGAGCAGGATAAACCAGTATGATTCTGGTCAAAGTATTCATCTAGCGTCGGGGAAAGGTCGGTCTATGTCAGTCATGTTCCAACTGTCAACGAACGAAGATGGAAAATTCGGTGTTAATAGTGGTTCATCCCGACATAAATCACTATCGATGCGACAAAGTAGGTATTTATCCTTTATTTTCACTGCAATACTGGTCTATTTCAAGAAGTACCGCTATTGAACCAAGGAATATCAAGATTCTTCGTGTTTTTCACTGTTGTACCGGTATATATTTTGCAATGCACTACTATTCGCCCAAAAGATTAGTAGTCGTACTGAGGCAACCTGGTGACCAACTCGCGATGTACCAATATTGTACGAAGGAAAAAATCAAGGTTTGTTGTGTTTTACCGTGTTAGAGGTACATCATAAGATTTTTATAATTATAATTATGTTAATCAAAAACAGAAAGGTGGAGAAGCTAATTAGAAGTAGGGCAGTATAGGTAGATGGTATATGCATGACACTGACCAAAAAGAACCGAGAAAATATGAATGGTGTGTCTGTAATACGCCAACAAAGTCATAAAAAATCTTTAAATGCGATTTCCGAGAATTCATGTTTTTGGACTTATACCAGTATCACTCCCAAGGTGCGATATGTATATATATACATACAGGGTGATTCAGGACAAAAGTGAAAGAAAAAATTGGGTGAAACTATACCCAAAATGGGGTAGAATGCCACCAACCGCACTTTTTAATTTCAACCCGTTGCCGAGATATGATTTTTTAGTTTTTTCGACAAAAACACGTTTTAGACCATAAAAACCTCATTTTCTCCACTATCGATGCACTTTTTTCAACTTTTGACCACATCTCTGAAATCAGCGTTAAATTTCTATAAGAATATTGTTCTCTGAATCTTCCGAAGTCCGTTCCTGCAACCATAATCCTTGTTCGAACGTGAGAAAATATTTAAGAACTAAGTTTCCCGGAAATCTTCGAAGCTGTACTCCTTATTTAACCTGGAAGATGAAAAGACGTGTTACCTTTTGGTTTTTTTTTTTTTTTTTTTTTTTTTTTTTTTTTTTTTTTTTAATACAAAGAAAAACACGGCAACGGAAAAAACGCAATTTCAAATGAAAATTACTCCTGAATAAAGAAAAACAAATTTACATTTACATTATTGCTTCAAATGCAACGCACAATTTTGTGTTTTAGAAGTGGCTCCCTCGACTGCGGATGCACGCTCTTGCCCTTTTTCGGACCGACCCCATCGTCACTCGCATACTAAATCCATCGCGGTAAACAACTGCCAGTTTCAGCAATATTCCGGTGTACTCGAGTGAACACTGCATGGTGAGGAGTCCTGCGATCAGGGTACCTAGCTGCATACTCACGTTGTGCAGCTAAAGCATTACCTCCTCATAATCCATACACGAAATGAATAACTGCATATTCTCGGGTAGTGTACCGAGCCATGGCAGAGTGAATAGACGAACTGACTCATTTCCTCCAGTCAAATCAAATTCCAACGCGTTAGGAGCAGAGTGATGAGAGACAGATTTCAACTATTCAATACGATTAGGAAGTCGTCGTCGTTTTTAACAGCAGCCGTGTTTTTATTTGCTTCCTCATCCCAGCCCGTCCATCAAGAAAAAAAAGGAAATGAACCGATAATTTTATTCGTCTCTTGATGTCCCAGATGGACACTCTATCAAATTTTAATTCCCTTGGGTGAACAGGAGAGAATATTTAACTCACTTTTTTAATTATTATTATTATTTTGTATATTTTATTTTTATTTTATTTTATTTTTTCAAGCAATTGGCACTGGTAAACGCGTCCCGGTCTCTTCAACCTCAATATAACATTAGCTACGTTAAAACTCTTCCCGACCAAGATTGTTGCAGTTAATGAGGAGTTTTTACTTTCAATTTTTGATGACCTATCTTTACGTATAGAAAATGCTCGGCTCAAAACTCCAAAATCGTTTTGGTATCGTTGAATTTGTTATCGAAAGTCCTTTACTATAAAACTCACCATGACTATATTTAATGAAATTGTCGAAGTGAATCAGTTATTGTTGAAAAAGTGAAGCATTTAGGATGAGGCAAGAAGCTAACGAGGTTTTTAAATTAAATGGTGATATTAAGGTTGAAAGGGATGAGTTGCGAAATCTCCATATAGCCTATTTTTCTTTCTGGTGCTTAATTAAAATCGCTTCATAGTTGTGTTCGCGCATAAAGGACAAACAAACAAACATAATTTGATTTTCATAGATATAGATTATCGATAATAACCAAATCGTTGCTAAGGAACTGTAGGTATCTTAGGCATTTATCATCGCACAAAAATCGTCCGTCAGTCTTCGAAAAACTTTTGATTTATCTAACCGTATTATGTTAACCACTGCGCAGTAGGTCGCCAATAATCTGAGGTATGACCGTGGTTGTCGGAATTATTGTTTACATATAGACGATCCTTCTCAGTTAATTTTGTAAACATTATTGCTACCACTATTAGACTGGAAAGAAACATGGAAGTTGAAATTTGAAAGGGGGACTCTCTGAGACATTAAGAGACGATTGAAATTATGGGCTCTTCCCTAATCATCTGAGTGACCTAAATTCTATCCTGTTCTTCCAAGGAACATGTTCCATGTTCTGTCAAGGTTTTGTACTTAGGAATATTTTCTCGTAATTTCAACACGAATACCTCAGTATGTACTTTGTAGTATTTTTGCTATAAATTAATTTACTATAAATAACCTCCAATGGTGATAATATTATCGCAGACTCCTCAACTCCACACAACAGAGGCTGAACGACTGCGATTGATGGAACTTGCCACAGTCCTGAACAAGAGGGTAGAGCACGAAAGAAAAGAGCTGGACAGAGCATTGGTAAGGACTCTCGCCGTAACATAAGCGACATAATATAATAATATATAATATAATAACCAAGCACAGTATGAAATAGAAATTAAAACGACACGTACCTACCTGATTCGGTAATTTACAGGTCTCTCAAGGAACCTATAATTCCGAAACTATTCCATCGACTTAGGGTTTAATAAGTTATTTAAGTATTCACAACTTCAGGGATGTTCCAGTCTATGCCCCTAGATGAAGTCATTCAGTAGGATACAAGCCAGGAAACCGAAACAGCTAAATCCTGTATGAACCAAAAATATGTTCAAATTGCATTTGAGGTTTTCAGCATTTTGAAAAATTTTTATTCCAAATTTTCTTCAACCTAATTATTAGTAACATGTTTTAATAATTTTCTATTTTGAGATTTATGATTTTCAAACTTACCTATGCGTTATCCTGATTGCCATGTAAATTGAGTTAATATGTATTACAAATTGACATTCGATAACGTTATAGTGTCATTAAATCGATCATCCCAATTTCTTCGTTGACCGAAAAGAATCCATAATTGACTAAGCAACAAAACGAAAAGTATTAATGAACAAACAACGATTGTGTGACTGACATATACATTACGAGCTAACGTTAGTTGATCAGCTCCGGTTTAGTGCTAGGTACCTATTTAAAAAATGTCATTGGCTTGCAAATATCTACTTAGGATAGGGCTGCCATATCTTTTCGACGTAAGTAGGGACAGCGTAAGCTAAAAGTCGGGACATATCGGGACAGCCTAAAGTAGAAAATCGGGACCAAAATCGGGACAAGATATACCTACTTCAAGTCACTGACAAAATACAACGACTAAGTTTTATTTTTGGAAAAAATACAATAGGTATGGAAAACTTGGAGAAACGTCATTAATGAAAAAAAAAAAAAAAAAACGAAATATCACATTTGGGTGCTTAGATCATCTATTACATAAACCTATAAATTTCAAATAGTCAAAGGTGTCCGGCTACCTTCCTGCAATGAAGTACATCTGTACCACGCAGGGTTTATCCAGTTTTCATCCTGGGCTTACAAAATACTTCGGAGATTCAACTACTTTAAAGATCGGGACGAAGTCGGGACAGCAAAAAAAAATAATTGGGACGCTTCAAAAATCATGACGGGACGCCCGGGACACCTCGAAAATCGGGACATGTCCCGATAAATCGAGACGGATGGCAGCCCTAACTTAGGAGCCGTTATTTGACAGGAATTCGGCGAATTGTAAACATTCAAATAAGTAAACATTCTGTTTTAGCCAATATATTGGATGTTAACATAAATAGTTTGTTGTCAGTACTGATCAACTCTCAAATAAGATCCCAATTGGAAAATAAGATTAATTCAATACTAGTTTTCCATGAACGAATAGTTTGGAGGCCATAGAAAAACATGAGCCTTTCGTCGCCATATGTAAGCACTGGGCGGACACCCCCTGCAGGCTACGCCTTCCAGCCCCCGTCGTTTTGGCCTGACTGGCCGCCCATTTTGGCATGGCAGGCCGACCATTGCACTCTGACGCCAATCAGTATCCAATAATACTGTTTAATAATAATCTGATTTATACTGCCCACCTCCTTGGCGAGATTTATACTGCTCACCTCCTTGGAAAATTTGTACTGCCCACCCCATTGGCGAGGTTTATACTACCCACCTCCTGGGTGAGATGTATAATGCCAAGGAACAGCCGACGGACGGTAATGCCTTGCGACATTTATACCTAAACATTCTTGGCGAGATTTGTACTGGCCACCTCCTTGGCAGATCTATACTGCCCACCTCCTTGGCGAGATTTATACTGCTCACTCCTTCGGCAAGATTTCTACTGCTCACCTCCTTGGCGAGATTTATTCTGACAGAGTGCGGCCCGGAGGTAGTGGCAGTAGCGCAGGTGAAGGAAGGAGCCAAGGCACCTTGGAAGTAGGAGGCGGGCGGAAGAAGTTGCGAAAGGGACCACCCTTTGTTTTTTGATCTAACCACATCAAACCACGTTTTTTGACACACTTTCGCAATTTAAACGAATAAGGTTCATAATTTTGAAATACTAAGGTTTTTACACGTTAGTCAGGAGATCAAGAGCTTGAATTTGAGTACCAATATGTTAAGGTTGTGTTGAGCCGAAATGGGCGATCTTACAGATCCTCATCATCATCATCGTTATGCAGTTTTATTATATATATATATTGATGATTAGTACTCCACAAATATACTACTCTACCACTCAACACTCCACGAAAGCCTACATCCCAACCGTACAGTAGACTACCTGATTTAACTTGATTGGATGTTCTTGGGTCAATGGAGGACGAGTTGAGGAAGGAGCGTCAGCGAGGGGCGAAATTAGAGATGAAACTGGCCAAACTGGAAATGGAAAAAGTCGGCGGCTCACGGGCTACGTACTACCGCAGCAACAGTACGCCGAGCTCAGCAAAGTCTACTGCTAATGCCTTGGAACAAGAAGCTCTTAAAGACAAGTAAGGTTACAATCAACTGGAAAATTTTTCACCTACCCCTCAATTTATGTTTATTTTTATTTTTTATTTATTTATTTATTTTATTTATTTATTTTTATCAACATGCATAGAGTTGACGTAAACGAATAGGAAAAATAAATAAATACAATAAAAATAAATGGATCTGTCCATTCGCTGTCCAGGGCTTTTCTCAAAAGTGCCTATTGTCCTAAAATTATTAAACTGGGGTCAGAAGCACATTTAGGGTCTAGTTAGTACTAAGTTCCTGGCATCAGTTTTGATTGACTCTGAAAGGTCGGAAATGCTTGAGTAATAGAAAATCGAGATCTCGGCAACTTTCAAAATAAGTATAGTGTTTTCCTGATGTTATTGATTGTGTTCACTTCAATGAATCGAATGAGCCCACTATGACCACTGTCATCCGTTTGCTACCAGCTAGAAAAAAAAAAAAACAGTAGTTACATGCTGACATGCTAATGAGAACTGGAGAGAACATAGTTAAAATCGCGGAGATTATATTAAATGATATAATTCATGTTCAGATTTATTATATATTTCGTCTCTTTAGGAAGGTTGTGGTGGCGAAGGAAGAGTGGATGGATTAATAAGCAAACTGGTTCCAGACAGTATGCGAAATCTTTACCTAAAACGTAATTATCCGTTAAATATACATTCTAGATCATAACGTAGGAGACGACAACTTGATGAAATCAGCATGAATAGCATTCCACAACATGGACTTATTCCAAAAAACTAGGGTGATCATGTCAGGTAGTCTAATACAGTCCATTGGCTTTGCCTACTGAAGATTGTTTGAAATACAATTTTCAATGGAATACCTATCAATTTTTTACGTAGTCAGGTAAATAGAAAAGGGTGGAGGAGGTGCACTGCTATGAGATTGCAAAAAATATTTGATCAGAGGGTCTAACAGAAAAGCTGTCGTGGGTAATCGAAATAACAACGTTTTCCATCGGTTTTCGGCCAAAGGACTTGATAAAAATTGGTATTGTAAAAATGCCTTTTATTTATGAACAGTGCAGATTCTAGTAGGAAACACAACTCTTCTACTGTTTGTGATATTTAGTCATCACAAATAAGAACTAATTAGACCCATTCCCGTCAATAAGATTTACTTAATAGTTTCATATTCTAATTACCCTCGAAAGAAATGCAATTCAATTCCATGAGTAATCATATTTATCTTATTGATTTATCTCCATAAGTCATAAATAACTATTCAAATTTATAATGAAACTTGGTTGTTGGCTATTCTTTGTTATAGGTGTGAACTACTTCAAGAGAAATGTTTGGCCCTAGAGGCTAGACTTGAGACTACTAAGAGGGAAAAAGAAGAAGAGGCTAGGATGTACAGAAACATTTTGGAAGAGACAAGACAGGCTGTCAAAGATCACATCAGGCCAGTCAAAAGTTCATGCTGGTCTTCAACGTCACTACCATAGGAACCCAACTAGATTTAGGATTACTTTCCTTACGCTAGCATAACCTCTCCATTGCTCGGGACCTTGTTCCATAATTTCTTCCTCCCCACTGGTCTTTCCTTGTCAATGTAATAATATGTAGAGTTTATGTTTATGTAAAAGCCACCAATGTTGTCTTTATCAATAAAAATTTGCCCGAAGTATTTATATTCATATTTTTCGAACCTATGTTATTAAAAGGCTGCGACTCAATCCATACTTCGTACAAGCGTGAAGAAGTTTTAAATGATGAGTCAACAACGACTAGTTTTGCAATTTTGAAAAATGCAATATCTCAGAATTACAATTTCCAGATGACCCTGCATATAATATAACAATCTTTATCTTTTTAGTTTGTTATTTGTAATAAGTTACTCTTTCCCAACCAACCGAAGAAAGAATAAGAAAATTTTGATTTTTGTATACAAATTTAGCTTTTTGATTTTGCTATTAGGTATTAGGTGTGTTATGGTAAAGGAGCGATGTATCATTAAGATGCATGCACATTCATGCAAATGCGTGTATTAAAATCAATGGTTGACCCGAGCCGATACATATGTTGAAAGGCTGATATGACACAACCACTTATGAGATATATTTTGGAGGAATATTTTCTGATTAGTTTTTGAGTTTTTAGTTTCATAATTTCTTTGTAGAATATACTCGCACATCCAAGCGGTCTTCGGCCATTTACAAGAGTCACGTGATACAAGCCAGCGAAAGTTCTTCACCTCTGAACTCATCGAGTCAAACACGCCACAGAGCAACGAGGGGCTGAAACTGGGATCCTCCGTAATAGGTATCAAGTTCTGATCTTGGTAATACCTTTAAGTATCGGGTAAGAGCTTTCTTCAAATCCAGACTTATCTAAGAACTTGATCGTTGAGAGTTCCGAAGAGAAGAACATATAAGCATTTTCCTAGGCTATATCTGCCAGTTTCCCTTTAAGTTGAACAGGACGACATAAATGAATCACTGAGCTGCTATTTGGTGATGCTCATATATCGCACATTCTCATATGACGTAATCTGCTGAAAATACGTAAGATGGTAGCTTGAAAAGGAGGTATTGATATACATTTTTCGATTTCGCAACAAGTGTCTAAATAAAGTGTATAAATTATTCACACCCAGACTGACGTGGTGAAATCTAGTTAACTGCCTACAAAATGTCTTTGGTTTATCGAACAGCTTAAGGTAGGTATATCTCGAATTTATTTAGTGGGAAACAAAGGTGAAATCGTAAGCTTGCTTCTGAAACATCTACAATTTTCATGAAATTCAGTTCTCTTCATTTGGATAAAAACTACTTAGCAGCCAAAACCAGATAATACACCATTTTATGCGTTTCTTAATGATTCCACGTGAACTTACATAGAAACGTAAATCGTATGATCCAGAGCGAGTTGAATACATTACTTTGTCATTCTTTAATTTGTCTCTATTACAATTATCAATCATTTCCAGTGATCATAGTTGTATATGAATGAAGTACATCAGTCTGAAAATGTATAAAACAGTATAAGTGAAATAAGTGAAATTATCATCTAACAACAAGTAAACACAGATGAAGATGCAGTTCGCCAATAGAAGGCAGTTTCCCTTCGCATACGGGGCTTCGCCACTGGGCTTTGAAGATGGAGCAGGCCTACCACAATTGGTGCAGAATGAAAGAACACCTCAATAAAACATTATTCATTTGCCTCCTTCATATTCCCTTCCCATTTGCCCCCTCTTCCACCCCAAAAAATAAATTAAAAAATGAATCATTGATGTTTTTTTAAAAGAAGAAAAAGTAAACACAGCTTTTAGTTAAACATTGAAATATTCCTTCAAAAAGTGAAATTCATTATTGATTATAAATTTGTCCAAGTTCCTATTGTACACACCTGAAGACAATTCACTGAAATCGCCTAAATCTTGAACCCATTCGTGCTGAAATGGTAATTACTACTAGCAGCGTTATCACCCTTGCTGTCAAGGTAATACCATTTTAGTATTTACCTTACTCCCTCAGTTTTTCGGTAAGTTTGAGGTCATTTACAAGTTTATGAATTGAACAGAATGATCCGTACGCCAGCATGATGTATACTAAGCCCGCAAAACTTCTAGGAAATGCAGCTGTAGTATTTTCGGTCTCCATAAACACAATTCTATTTAGCAGATATTACTGAAAATTGATTTCAATCTTTGGCAGCAATAACAGAGGAAACTGAGTCATTCACCAGACAAGACAAATCGCATGGCCACTGTTGTACTGGATCCCTAAGTATCGAATTTTAATAACTACTGCGAAGTCAGCACCTTCCAGCTGCCGACTTTTTGGGGAACTCACATTCGATCCAGTCATTTTAGAGGAGATAAATGACGTTATTAACCACACTGGATTTTTCCACTGTGTTTTACAGACACCATATCGGTAGCATCAACATACTCAAAAATTGTATTATTAACAATTTTTGGAATTTCGTAGTGAAATTAGTTCAATATCCTCGGATATAAAATAGGCTTATAAAGCACAACCATGCCCACCAAGCAAACCGGATTATATCAAAACGTAAGAGGGCTCAACACTAAGTTGTCTGTTATTCGTCACCAGACACCTTATCTCACTCATGATTTCTTAATGTTCGCTGAAACATGGCTTGCACTTTCTGTTGAGTCGACTGAGCTTTGTCTTTCCGAATTTCAATGTTTATCGATCTGATCGCTCGCTTACCTTCCTGGATACCAGCATTTAAAATTTCTTGAGTCTCATCTGATGGATGCCTTAAATTCTGCCTATCCTGAATGCTGATTTATCTGACTGATTTATACTAGACCATGTACCTTATTATTTTTTGTTAATATTTTGTCGTAAATTATATCTTAGTTCAAATAACTTAATCTGTATCATGTAATATATTATTGAATTTTCTGTAATTGGGTCTTGCCGTGAATAAATAAATAAACCATGAGCAATGTGATTTGCCCATTGGGCTTAGTGAGGCACCGGTGCGATGCACCTGCGTTTCGGCAGAAGAGCCGCAAGGAACCTCCTTCCCAATATCTGGGCGAACCCAGCGTGAAAAGGCGGCTCCGGTGGAAGGGGGTAGAGAGACGTGGGACGTTAATTAGACACGTCTGGAGATCGGTCAGCTTGGAGAGCGGGTTGTTGGGGAGAAAGTGGTTTTCAGACCGTCCTTGTGTGCTCACCACTTCCTGATCGGTCGCGGAAGTCCCCCTCCCCCCTCCAGGCGCATTGGCAGCGTCTTCCGAAGAATTTCAGTGATGAACGACGTTCCATATTTTGAGGCACAAAACCAACTACGGGACCCATTATTCAGTTCGAAGCGTTCTGTGAGGATGACTGTGACTTGAAATAGTGACCGACTTTTTAGTCTCCTCTAGCTCAAAAGCAAGACTTGATAAACACGGGGAGTTCTGTACGGCTCTTATACAAACTGCGGGAGGGAGCATTGATTTGGTTTTTGTTCGAATGACACACCAAACCGATGTGATGATTCCAAAAATGTTCGGTTATGTACCTACGTGCAAATCAATAAGAACCCAAAAAATAAAAGAAAACATTGAAAATAATTCTAAGACTATCACATCCTGATAGTTACGAAGCTATAGAAAATTTTTGTCTAAATGAGGTTACCCACATACAAATTTTATATTGTCAAATAAAATAGATTCCATTCCAAGAAATCAGCCGCCATCCACACTCTAAGGATAAGAAGATTTATTTCTTTATTTTTCAAACATTGCTGCACAGGTAAAGTCTAACTGGGTAGGGGGGTCCCGTCCAGGCGGGAGAGATGCTTAAACATCACCAATGCGAGAAACTGAAAAAACAAAAAGAAAACTACTCATCAAAGGAATGTTCAGTTGATGTCAAACTTCTTAGTATGGAATCTTCTTCCATTTATGATAAACTAAGGTATTTATTTTGCCTGGGGTTTTTAAGAAATTTACTCATATTGGTCCGGCAAATGTGAAATCTGTGAGCTAAAATAAACGAAAAACATAGTTCATTTGCACAAAATTCGAAAATTGTCGAAATAAGTGACTTTTTGAATCTACGCCTATTAAAACATAAACGAATGAATGTCTTGAGGGAGCAGGATGGAGAGGGGGAATCCGGAGGGGAAAAATATAACATTCCAGAAGTCACTCCGTCCGCAGTACATCTTGGACATTACTTCCAAACTGTAGTTAAATATAACAAAGTTAAAGAAAATAGTTTAACTCCTTATAGGTATATATAATTAGGAACGATAATACGAATGCCTGGAAAGAAGGACCATGGCTGTATGAACCAGGAAAAAACATTTTAAGTGAGGAGAGGGGAGGGGGTGGTCTGAGGTAGCACATCCAATTGGCATGTTGATAGAGGATCCTTTATAAGGGGTGTATTTATTCTTTGGAAGAGGGGGCACGGTTTAAGGTCACGACTTTGGCTTGATATTTATGTAAGGAGTGATTTGAGCTATAAAACAGTATAATCTATAAGTTCGCCATATTAGGTGGTATTCTGCGATATCATCTATTTCTCAACTTCATCATACCTTCCAATTCAATTTTTCACCAATTTGACTCCTTTCATTCACTTCAAATCATCGGATGAGTAAATTGATACAAATAGCATATTTCTAACAAATTTTTATGAATGCCTTAGTCTCTATTTCTGAAATGATACATATTATATTCTGAAAATAATGAAGCGTTACGTCATCGGGTTAATGTTCAACAACAAAAATTACTCCTAGGATGCAACAAGTATTTTCCTAACGATCTGATATACCCTCCATCTCAAGGGTGCCTCCACTCAACCTCAAGTAGTAAACCTGCCGAGTCACTGAGAAGATGAAAGCGGTTAACTACCACCTAATGGTTAGTGAGAACACAGAGTTCCTTTTTGATGGGAAGTGTAGCAACCAAACAGCGGAAAATGTGTTTCCGCCGAGACCGTTTGCTGTAATCAAAACAAATCGATCGCGCGTAGAAAGCTCACAATTGATTGATAGATGCCGATTTAGCCGGGGGATACCCAGTAATCACCTTCAGCCAACTCATCAACTTCACGTTCGAGCCCTGAACGAATTACAAAAGCAGAATCGACTCAAGGTCTTTCGTAAGGATGCACTGAAATTGAAGGTGGTTTTGATTTGTGATTGTGTATTTTATGTACTTATTATGATATTATCCACTCATAAATGATCTATACTATAGCTGACTACATACTTGAAGGTAACTACATGTGCCGCTGTCCTCTCCCTGAACCAAACGTACTATATATAGGGTGTTCCCAAAAAACGTTCCCTCTCCCTGCTAAAATCGTTAATGTTGTAAATTGTAATTGCTGTAAATTTTTTTTTCAACCTTGACTTTTTTTTCTACTTTTTATACATTCATTATTTCAATTAGCATCGACCCTGCCCATTAAGATACACAGATGCCATTGATGTAAGAGAATGAAATATCTAAGTTAAAGTGAACAAAATAGGTATTTATTCATATCACCAAATAAATGAAGTAAAAAGTAAATCAAAATAATTGGTGAAAAGAATGTGAATTTTTTACTGTGCTGAAATTCTAGCTACATGGCAAGGCAGTTTTATGAGAAGTTGGTTTCGTTTTCATTTTGCTTACACCATGAGCCTGAGCGAAACGTTGTAGGAACGTGAAACAGGCCCCATTCCGAATTTCGGTTTTATAGGTTGAATACTCAGCTAACTAACTACTAAGCTTCTTGATTCGTTTCTAAACGTTCCAAGGGTTCTCCATTTCAAATTTTAGCTTAATTTGTTGAATAGCAAAGAAATTAACTCTGGGGCCCACTCAGCTGATCTGGGGGGGGGGGGGGGGGGGGGTCTAGACTTCATGATTCGTTATTATGTGCTTCATGGGGCCTAAATTCCTAATTTCATCTTAACAGTTTGAATAAGATATAAAATAACTCCGAATCTCACTTAGCTGATACGGGGCGCTCCGGACTTCATGATTTGTTTATAGACGTCCCAAGGGTTTTACATTTCAAATTTCCGCTTCGTAGGTTGAATTGCAAAAAAAATTAGATCCGCCGCTACTTTAGTCTTGAATATCAAAGAACTCAGCTCCAGTAGTCACTCAGCTGATCTGGGTGGCTCTAGACTTCATGATTCGTTTCTAGACGTCCCAAGGGTTCTCCATTTCAAATTTAAGTTTCATAGTTAGAATAGCAACGAAATTAGCTCCGCTACTACTTCAGTCTCGTTGCTTTCGTAACAATATTTCGTAACCAAAAACCCGTTTTGTGTCCCCGGTAAAAGCGTATTCTATACTTGAATATTATTGAAGACCTTTCCTGCCCGTAAAAAGGCTTCAATCAATCCCACTATCCTCCCTTGTACGAGTATTATTATGTTTGTTGACTGCCAACAAATAGCAATGTACTCGTAACAATAACGATTTCAATGTCAGATTCCTCTTTTTTTTTGAGTGTCAAGTAGTAAGGTGTTCCGAATAGCGATTTCTAAAGATCCGACTTTGGCAACTACAACTGAGCTGCTCAACCCACAAAAATATTTAAGGTATCTTTGGATTTGTAGTAGAAGTTTCTATCTGCCTGATCCGATCCCAACCTCATTCGACCAGTGAATTAGTTCCACACATCAGGGTTTTCCTTATTTACCAACTTGTTCACCAGGGCAAAGTCGTGAGGGAAGTCCAAGCTGACGAAAAAGGAGGAGATTCGGAAGAGTTTACTATAGTCTAAATGTTGATCCGGAGCTTTGCAATCATTTTGCAAAAACCCGCATTAAAATCGGTCGCGCCGTTTGTCTACAGAACGGATTTCAGCATACATAGATGAATCGACCATTATATATATATATATATATATATATATATATATATATATATATATATATATATATATATATATATATATATATATATATATATATACGTTTCGGGTTTGTAATGTCGTTATTCTGAATCTATAAGTATTTGTTTTGGTTCTAAGAGACTAGATCTATTGGATATCAATGAGTTTATGTCTCTCAGGCAGTGGTGAAAAGAAATTTTGACTGTGAGTGGGTGGGGGTAGGGGGTTAGAATTTGAAGGACTTCACAAGATAGTAAATGGTCGATCCATCTTCCGAATGGATCGTATAACTGGATGTGGCCGAAAGAGCCGCAGGCCTTTTACGAACTGCGGTATATCTAGTCTGTAATATATTTATCAGCATTTATTCGTAGCTAATATACCATTTAGTTGTATATTTGGTCAGTAACATTCCTTTCGCTTGCGAAGATTTGTAGAAAATTCAGCTACTGCAATTGTTCAAAAATTTCAAAATCAAAATTTTTGACATTTGGCATTTTTGGCTTTTTTTGGGGCTTTTTTTCAATTTTTTTTTCAGGCATACTGAAACGGTTCCTGAAGTTAGCACTTTTTCACAGGTGCCTGTGTGTGTGGGTTGGGGTAGGATAACTTTCGGTGTTTATCTCTTCGAGGGTCCTCCTTATCCCTACCCAGCTGAAGGTCATAGTCCCCGTCGTGCAACCAGACACACTCTGGGTGATCAGAGGGTGGCAGAATGACCCGCTGGCAATTATGGGGGAGGCTCTGTGTTCTATTCCACGCTTCCTCTGTTATGGATAATATTAACGACGAAACACATAACCCCGCCGGCCTATTGGCACGCGGGGTTCTAGGGGGTGTGCTTGGGGGCGCTCGAGGCAGGGCCGTTGGCCTTTCTATCTCTCTCCTTCGTCCTCATCTTCCTACCCTTTTTCCTCTTCTAATGCCTCTGGAGATGTCCACCAGTGTAGGTACCCACTATGAGAGAGCCTACGCTGCAATTGATGTATAGTCAGAGCGGCCCAGGTATGCTTCCAAGGATTTGTTGCGAATGGCAAAAAAGGACGCAGAGTCTGTGCGTAATGGGATTCGTCACATTAATGTATTTCTGCAGCAACGTTTTCCCACGTGCACGCTTTCTGCCGGTCAATCCCTTCGCCTGAGGCCCCACTATAAGCAGCTTGTGCAGGATTAAATCCTGGCAAATAGCCGTGGGGCATCTCCTGCAGGCGTGGAGCAACAGCCCGCCGTTCAGAATTCCAACCCCGTGACCTCCGGTCTTCTTTCCGATCTGTTCTTGCACGAAGGCCCTTTACTCTACCTACGAGCACAAGCCCACTGTGCTTAATCCTATGATGGGCCAACTATAAAACAGTTACTATTATTTGCACATTGTTATACGTAATAACTACCGATTTCGGAAGATAATAATGATAACAATATATTTCTCTGTAATTATTGTATGTCTTTATTGGCCGATAAATATATTGTATTCTATTCTATTTTATTTTACCGAATTCCCGTCCGTAGATGCATTTGTGTACCTATGTCGTTTTACTTAGGAAACGATGTACCTTTTGTTGCAGAAGAATACGCCAAAATTGTGAAGTGTTTTCATGAAGATTTTCCAGAGATTTAAATCGAGAAAGTTACACTTCTTTAACAATAGATGGGTTCAAAATGTAAATACTCGTAATTTGATTTTATTTGCACAATGCGCCACGGTTATTAAAAAATAAGTAAATTGATCGAATTTTTTTGATTCGGGTCGAGATAAAATCCACTAATTAATGGAAATGCTCGTTATTTTGGTATTTTCTTTTTAGATTTTACGAACACGTAGGAATTGAAGTGATCGTCGCTCGACCTCCGAAGGTATAACCATCTTCCCCGTGAAAGTACAGCGAAGGACCGATTAAAGTTTCGAAAGAAGAACATCTGTTGAGCAACATAAAACTGGTTCACGAGTGGTGGACCTCTAGGTTTTAAACCAACCATGAAATTATATGATGGAATGGATCAGTTCTTAATTTCTGCGGTGGCTTCCCGTACTCGGTGCGTGCATTCGCCATGATGCGGGCTCACTGAACTTTAACGTTATCAGCAAGAACTAAGGGATGGACGTGACTGTTTAAATTATTATTAAGACCGCCTCACAAAATCAGTTTATCTGTTTTCAAAATGTTACAAAATTACTACCCTGAAGTTGTATGCATATACCTATGCAAAATTGAAACTTTGCCCGTTTACCACCGATCGGGACATCAAAATCTCTACAAAATCTTAACAGAAAATTGTGGAGTGAGGAACACACTCAGAAGGATCTAACACAAAATTTTGAAATTCAAATTTTAAATTTCATGAAAAACATATATTATGCCCGTTTGCTACGCACTCAGTATTCAAAACCTTAAAAATTTCTTTTGGGACATGAGTCGGATTTTCGAAATTCCGAATTTGAATTTTCATTAATATTTCAAATGTTGCTAAGCTTTCACAGGATGACGTGAAAATCCAGTTTTCAGTACGAGATATTGATTCTGGTAATGATTTGATCAACTTCTTAACTTAACTGGAATATGCATCAACGGTGTGGAGCCCTTTTTATACAGTCCACCGGCTTGCCCTCGAGAGAGTACAGCATAAATTCCTAAGGTACGTCGGATTTAAGTTGGGAATTCCGTCCGACGAGATCAGTTATTCTTCCCTGATGGAGACCTGTAGAGCCCAACCACTGGACAGAAGAAGAATTCTTGCTGATTTGGTGTTCCTGCATAAGCTGCTTAATAATGAAATCAATTGCCCATCTCTACTTGCCAAGTTCCAGCTTTTCACTTCTCGTCTTACCAGTCGCCATCCCACCTTGTTTCTTGTCCCGTTCTCAGCATCCAACTATTTAATGAATTCCCCCTTAAACCGTATCCGCCGTTCAGCCAATTTACTTCTCCACCTTCATCCCTATTTTGACTTTTTCATTGGTTCTGTATCCCAACTTAGATCCCTTGTATTATCATCCCCTGTTTTATTTTGATTTTAAATGATTATCAAATTTCAATAGTATATATATTTTTTTCTTCCATTTTTCATTCACTTGCCACACTGTTTTTTCTTGAAGTTCTGTATTATTATTTTTTTTCAATTCTGTATTATGTTTTTCCGTGTAAATTGGGCTTGCCCGTACTAATAATAAATGAATAACTAAATAAACTTCAACATTATATTCGACATTCAGTGATATTTCCCCAAAGAATCGACTTTTAATGGTTTTTCTAAATTTCATTATGGCAGCTACAATATACAAAAATTGAGTACTTCGGTCTAAACAAGAAAATTCGGCAATTTCAACTTCGCCCATAGACTACTATGGTCAGGAAGGATATTTTTTGTAATCCATCAGTCACTTCTGAATGAGAAATTAAATAGCTAGGAGGGACTTTTGGTTAATTTTTGAAAATCGGAATATTGGCGAACAGGAAAGTCGTCAATTGAACGAAACCAAAGATTTTCTATTTTGCCCATTTGCTACGCTATCAGTATTCAAAATTTAAAAAATTTCTCAACGACGTTACTTTCCTTTGGTGAAACCCAAGGAGGAACCTGAGTCGGATTTTTTTAATTCCGAATTTGAGTTCGTAAATTTCAAAATTCGCCAAGTTTTCATAGGATGACGTGAAAATCCAGTTTTCAGTAAGTGATATTGATTCTGATAATGATTTGATCAAATTGGGAGAGTTGACTCATGAAATTTTGCCAAAACCAATATGGCGGATGAATATTTAATAATGCCAAACACACAACTTTGCCCGATGAATAAGCCTATTAGGGAGAAAATATTTAAATATATTTACAATTATGGATGATTGATTAGTAGAATGTTTAAAATTAGGGACTTTGGAGGGTTTTCCTAAATTTTTAATATGGCGACTACAATATACAATAATGAGTAGGTCTCCGAACATGAAAATTCCTCAATTTCAACTGTGCCTGGGGAATACGATGGTCAGGAAGGATATTTATTTAAATCCATCAGTCACTTCTGAGTGAGAAATTAAATAGCTAGGAGGGAACTACGTCGATTTTTGGAATTCGGAACAATGGCGAACAAAAAAATCGTAATTTGAACGAAACCATAGATTTTCAACTTCGCCCGTTTGCTACGGACTCCGTAATTTCATGATTCATCCCTCCCAAGTTGATAAAATCATTTTCAGAATCAACATCTTGGACAGAAAAATGGATTTTCACGTCATCCTAAGCTATTAAATGTCAAAACTAATGCATGTGCCAATAATCGTATTTCGGGATTGTCGTCAGCTTTGATTTTTATTGGGCTCCTGTACATAATAAAAATACCCCTGAACTGAACTGATAACCATTTTGATGAATGGAACCATTGAGTTCGATCCATGAATGTGAATTGCAAGTTATTGTGTTGTGCCAAAACCATGTTTGTGGAGCCAGACGCATTGCGGGGTCATGGACTGCAAAGACGTGAACCCTTTCGGGAGGCACGATGCTCCCTGTTTTGATCATATATTACATACATACTGGGTTTAATAATTACAGACCACTGATCTGCGTAGAAGGGCTCTCTAACAAAGAAACAATATACCTTTTTGTAATAATATGCCGCACATTTTGCAGCATTTTTTGGAGCAAATTTTTCGAAATTTGAGCAATTTAATGAGCTAAAAAATGCTGGCCAACGAACACAACCTTTCAATTGGAAAGCTTGATTTTTTAGCACAAAAACCAAATTTTTATCTCAATCACAAGGAGTGTTACCTTCTGGGATTACATACATACTCGCACACACACACACACACACACACACACACACACACACACACACACACACACACGCTTTTTCCTTATACATATATGAAAAAACGCCAACTTCAGGAATCGTTTCAGGATGCCTCTTCAAGACGAATTTCCACGAAGAAATGGGAAATTTTTAATTTAAAATTTTTTTACCCATTGCAATGGTGTTACGAAATTTGCTAAACATAACTGAATACGAATCGGTCTCAAACCGTTCGAAATCTGATACTGACAAAAAACACATAGGTGTAAGTATGTATTAGTGTATGTGATTGTGTTTATATATCTTATTGTTCCATTAAGAATTCAGTCTAGTTTTGGAATGTATGTATGTTTGGAGTTTCAAATTTCATTATGGAAATGGTGTACAGAGGGGAAATAGTGATCCTCTTGATATTTTTTACTAAATTTTTTTTTTTTTTTTCCGACAAACCTTGGAAGTTTCAAATTTACTGCCATTGATATGAGGGGTGGAGGGAGGTATTATTGATATATCGTGACATATTAGAACAATTTTTTGTAATAGCTGTTCATTGGTTATTATAGATGAGATTGTGGAGGGAGGGGGGGGGGGGCTTGAAACATATTCATATTAGGTTGCAATAGAGGGGGTATATCTACTAAAACCACGATCTATTTATTCGCCATACTCACCAAATGTATACACTTCCATTTATAGATACGTCCTGGTAATGCATGCGTGAGTTACCAATACTTTTAATCATAAGAACATAATTTTCCAAGAAAAATGAAATTGACTAGGTATACCATGAAACACTGAAATGCCGATCATGTTTTTCCCGTGGGTTGTATTAGAAGCAAAAAATAACGGTGGAAAAACTATCAAATTCTGAAAATTTTCAAAAATTTTTATTTCAGCCTCCATTTTTACGTTTCGAGTTGGCTAAGGAAAATACAGATTTGAAATTAGGAAGATAAGAAATTTAACTCTTTTTTTCGGTATTCTTATTTATGATTTTCAAGTGGACAAATGAGTTATGGCCGTTTCAATGTCATAAGATGGAGAACACGCAAAGAAATAATCTTGACGTAATGCGAAAAAACTCGAAAACAAAGCATCACTATAAGGAGAACTTTTTGAGAAAAATTAGTTGTAAAATCAATCGTTGAACCTCAAGTGTGTTCATACCGTGTTTTGACATGTTGATTAGACACTCGTAGTCCTAGAGAGCCTGTATGAATAAAATGATATAATTGATACTTCAATAAAATTGATACAATTACTTAGTTATAAAAAGAGAGGAAGTATTAAATAAGGCCTGTTACATTGAACACAATTTACGACTATGTAGATGATTTCCCATGTTTCACTCCCTGTTTATATTCTTTGGGATGAGTAAGTTTCGTTGCGACATTTAGCACATTGTACATAACAGAGGTACAAATATTTGTAAAACTCCATATTTCAATATCATAAACTTGCACTTTTTATCAGCAACTAAAGATTCAGCTGTTGAAAATTCAACAATAAAGCTGACAGAGAACTCTCATTCTTCGTTTGTCGGTTAAAAAGGAAAATGTGGGTAGCTTTCGCTCTAAAGCCTTATGTGCTTAGCGGGACGGGACGCTAATTGTAAAAAGACGCAGGGTCTTTGCTATATATTTGGGTACCTCCTGGGACCGTTTCAGTGGCTGTCAAGATGTCTAACACAAGGTTCTTCACATTTTGTTTCATTTTATACCAGGTAAGCAAAGAAAGCATACACCTTGAAATCTATGGAAACTTGCAACCCTGCAAGGAGGTTCATTTTAAAGTATAAACATCCGCAAACAACTTTATTTATATTAGAGTACTCATATTTTTTATTTTTTTTAATCAAAGCTTTTAGAAGATTCTAAAGAAAAAAAAGGCGGGGGGGGGGGTCAGGGTAAAATAGGCTTATTAGCGCCTAGACAAGTGGAAAAAATAGCCATTAGTGCCTGTAGGATTGACATAATCTTCAATCTGAATGAATAACTAGTGGAATGAAACCTTTTAAATATTTCGTACCTTAAAATGTTTGTCATTGTCTCATAGTTTTTGTTTTTTTTTTTTTTTAAATTTGTTGAATTAAAGTGAAAACTTGGTATCGAAATACACCATTATCCACTCTCTTAGGGATTTAAAATTGCCTAGACATCTCTTTCAGGGTACTAACACTAACTGAGAGTGATTTAGTTCCTTATTTTGGAAGTTAGGGGATAGTATCAAGTGTTTTAGTGTCCTCGGTTTGTCTACTTTGAGCTGCAAGTTCCACCTTCCAACCTCAACATCAGTAACTAATCTTCTTGAAATAGGGTAGTAGAAACTTGTCTTATACAGGGTGTCCCGCATAAGGTGATCAGCACTTCAGGACGTGATTCTAAAGCTCATTTCTGATTGAATGTTCCTCCTCGAGATTTAGTTTTTCAGTAATTCAATTTTTGAGATTTGTTTTTCGTGTTTCCCACCTTAAGTCACTAAAACAGCAATAACTACAATAATTAAAATAGTTAGTTAAAATTATAGGATATCGTTGGAAAGAGCGTTAAATTTACTTTCCATTTAATGCCAAATCAAAATTTTTTAATAGGATTCATTTGGTAAAAAAACTGCCTGAACATGAAATTTCCACCAGTATGAGAAATTCCAATTTTTTAAGCCGGAGTGAGTATCTCATTTCTGTTTTATGCGTACCTCATCTGTAAAAAATGGCCCAAGATCTCAGCTTTTTAGCGGTATAATCAATTTTTTTTAACTTTACCAATTTGAGGTTAAAATTATGTTTGTGCGTTGAAAAACACGGTTTTTTGTAAGAAATCGAGGGTTTTTGTAGAAATTGACCCTCCGAAAATATTCGAGTTTGGGGCCGGTTTCCACGTATTTTTTTACGCTGAATCGAATGGTAACACTTGCAGCAACCCCCAACTCCGTTGTATAGAGTTTTCCACTTTAACTCACGAACTTTAACTATTTTGTTATACTCAATTTTATGTGTTTTTAAGGGTAAAACTCTATTCCAACAGAGTTGGAGAGATCTGCAAGTGTTACCATTCGATTCAGTGTGAATAAATACGTAGAAACCGGCCCCAAACTAGAATTTTTTCAGAGGGTAAATTTCCACGAAAACCCTAGATTTCTTAGAAAAATCCACGTTTTTTCAATGTACAAACAGACTTTTATCCTCTAATTAGTAAAGTAAAATAAAAAGGTATTATACCGCGAAAAATCTGAAAGATATTGGGCCAGTTTTCACAGATGAGATACGTTAAAACAGTACAGAAATGGGATACTCACAGCCGGTTTAAAAAATGTGAATTTCTCATAATCGTGAAAATGTCATGTTTTTGTAGTTTTTTCACCAAATGAATCCTATTAATAAATTTTGATTTGGCACGAAAAAAATCTCAAAAATTGAGTTACTCGAAAACAAAGTGTTTAAAAAAAATCTCCATGAGGAACTTTCGATCAGAAATTAGCTCTAGGATCACGCCCTGAAGTACTGACCACCTTATGCAGGACACCCTGTATAGTGGTACGAGCGCTTCTTTCTATGATATGAAGATTCACGTGTAATGATAATAATGAGGAAGTTCAGCTCTTCATTCCTTGTTGTAAGAGTATCGTCTGGTTTCATTGAAGCATTGCGTTTTGAAGAAGCCATTTTTTACGTAGGTACATATGCATCAGATAATTTACAAAAGTAAATAAGTTGAAATGAAGACTGAAGCTGAATGTGTGTTTATTTTATCAGAAAAACAAATCCACCGGCCATGGTATTAGAAAACGTGATTGAGTGAGGTGACATTGAATTCTGGCGATTTTTTAACCTAAATTTCCGTGTCAATGCAACAGCATTCAGTGGACAACGACTGTTGCAAACATGAAAATTCGAGGGTATTACTCACGCACTTTTGAAGTTATGACAATATTGAGGAATTTGGCGGGTTTCAAGGGGTTGTGTAGAAATATGTTACATGTAAAGTTACAAGAGAATCATATCTGGTTTGCTCGGAAACAATACAAATACCGGTATGGTAGGCTTCAAGTGCTACCTTGTAATTACATAATATGCACAAAAATCAGTTTTTTCTTTTACATTTTATTTTATGTCAAAGTAATTTGAGTAACAAATGTAAGGAAATAGTTTTCCTTGGTTTGTAAGGTAATGTTTATTTGATAAAGGAATGTGTAATAATAATATAAGTAAGAATATGTGATATTAGGTGAAAAATAGATTGAGACTTAAAGATTACCTATATTGAAGTTAAAACCTGATGCAGATCATTATGCATTACAGTAAAGATCTCCAGCAAATTGTAAATCTTCATGATCTCTGAGTCGCAGAGAGTTCACTCAAATAAAAAACAGTTAATCTCATAAAACATTCTCAGTTTCTTGTCAGAAAACAACAAATTAATAATGTTTAGTCCTCATTCATTGAACAAATCAAATAAATTGTTTTGGAATGTACGAGTATGAGATACCACATTTGAATACACCTACCATACCTGTAGCATAGTTCCATTTTGGCTTCCTTCTTTCATGGAACTTTCATGTGTTAGCTGACGCACTTGAATTTGTAAATGTTCGTGAGCTGCTGTGAACTGCTGCTCGTTTTCTACCCACACTAGGCAAATTTTCGGGAAATGGATGGGCTCATAAACATTCGTGGGGGTTCACCAATTTTTTCCCAGTCTTTGAAAAATCTAAGTCTTCCATTTCGCAGTATTTTTTTATTTTATGCATGGGTCATGCCAAATCTCAAAATACAGTATCTGGGAACCAAAAGATGGGACTCCAAAGTAGAGTTTCTTGTTTATTTTAGTAAAATCTCACAGTATAAAATAAGTAGGTAATAAATGGAATTTAAGCAGTAAATGAGTGGAATATTAAGTGATGAATACTGTGTTTTTGAATTTGGCTGAGTTTCTCCCGCTACAATTCTTTCTCATCTTGGATATTTCATTATCACCCCTATCCTCTCTTGAGATCCTTTTCTATTCGAATCGCATCACCGCTCTCGTCCCAAGCAGTGGTCACTCTTTGAAATGTGATCTTAAAGCAGGCACAAATGTCTAAGTTTTTAGTACTACCGTTAGGTGTCTTTCGTATATTGTAAACTAGGTATTATAAACATACCCTTCATCTATACCAACTTATACAGAAAGTGTATGTTTAAGTTTTTCATTAGGTTTTGTACCGCTCAGAAATAAATTCTCATCAAAGAAAACGATTCAAGACGGAGAAAATATCCTCCATTCATTATGATAGCATGGCATAAACACCACATTATTGAGTACACTCTTCGTAAAATCGTAGAACGAAACCTAGCTGATTATTCAACATAGTAACCAAGTACTTCATGTTATTTGTTTATCCGTATCGTGTTGAATATTTAGACATGATTTCATGACCATTATATGTGGGAGGTGAGCAGAAGGATCTTTTCGTCACTGATACTATCACAGCATTCAAAATAAAATTAGGCAAATTTAGGGCATAAAACGTACCACTACTCAACTCCCCTCTCATCGCACCCATTCTGATCGTAGGAGCCTCTTGATTAGGATTTGGTTTTGCGGGGTCATCCGTTTTGAACCTGAAAGCCTCTAATACGACTGCCACACTTATATTTATTTATGTATGCATGGTTTGTGGTTATTATGTTGAATTAATCATTCTCGGATGGTTTTATTCAGTACCTACGTATTGTAGACTGTATCACTACTAAAGACACACACTGCAGTGCTAAGTAACATTTAATCTGTACAGAGAAGTGAGAAGCCTTATTCCTATGTCAACTACCCAGTTTGTAATCACGTGACATTACTCGTGCAGGCGGCGGAGCTTTGATTTGCCTTCCACCTTAGTCGCCCGATTGTTTCAATCGTTTCCCCAGACATCACTGCAGGGCTCCATCGTGGACTCGGCAAGGACGAATCTGTCACCGGCATATTTAGAAGTGAAGGGAGGCATCTTCTTTAGAGGCCAACCGTCCTTTAAGTGGAATTACATCAGCCCTCCGGATCTTTCAAGAAAAGATCTCTTGTCACTTATGGGTCCTCCGTTTCGTGGGGTGCGTGGGCCATTGAGCCTCATCGAGAAGGAACCTAATCTCGCAATCTAAGGAAAGACTTCACAGGTGTAACCTTAGGATCGTTGCGGGCGAACCCATAATTACCACCGTTGATTTACTAACTAACATTCTTCGAGGATCTTCTCGTCAGCATGACGTATTCGTGGTGGCCTTCTGATTCCTTTCTTCCGTCATCTGTTTCCAAATCTCATCCGGGAACTGGCAGTTCAGCGACGAGGAACCCCACCAAACGAAACATCCATCACTATTGGTGGTTTGAGTACCACCAAACTACCACGTTAACACATTCGCATTCAAATGAATGTTCGTTTCAGATCAAACAGTGAATTTTATAACTTATGTTTAGATGACTAAAATATGCACATTCGAGATCCCAAACAAAATCTCTTGTTCACAAAGAACAAGAGTATTCGTAGAGCAAAAATGATCTTGCAAGATCATGCATAATTTTGAAATTTTCCGATAACAATATGTACACAACTTCAAATATGTATTTGCCAAAATTTCTTGCTCCTTATATTCAAATATGCCGGAAACCAAAACATTATTTTTCCGGTCTGTATATAAAACTGCTAACCGTCAGTATACTTTTAATCAGTAATTCAAATTGTGTTAGAAATGCCATGTATTCTACGTACCTGAATATTTTTATTCACTCTCATGTTGACGTTCTTTTGTCTGCAGTGGATGTAACAGTACATGTACCTACTTAAATTATATTTTGAAAAGATTGTGTTCACTTCAAGACTTATAAGGCCACAAAGAAGAAACGGAAGTAGAAATAGATTGATTGTAAGGTTATTTTGTATCGGGTTGTGTCAATTTTTTCCTAAGCATTTTCATCAAATTTTGTGCCATTATTTTTCAGGTTTATTATAAATTTTTATTCCTAAATTGGATATTAGTATTTGAAAAAAAAAAAATTAAAAAAACGTTGTTTCAACACTCGTTTAAGACCCAGAGAAATATTGCCGCAGAGTGTCAGGCGAGTCAGAAAGCTGCGCACAGCGGTCAGGAACTACACAAAAGTTCGGCTGCGATGCCGACAAAAACCCATGGTGAAAAACGGTACTTTGAAGTACCAGAAAACCAAAAATTCAAACCCCAAAATCAAAGCGGTGCATCTCCAAAAAAGGCGCATGAATTGAGAATGTATCGGTTACAACATTTTTTGACGTTCGATTATGACACAAGCACAACGATAGGGTGGTTCAAAAATAAAAAAAAGTTCTGGGATTTCTTGTCCCCATTGTTCTTTTTGCTTCCTCGGTATGCCAGGATGACACTCCTAAATTTTTAGCAAAAAATATTAATCCTAATCACACCTGGGTCGACAGTTATCGACCGCTATCGTAAAGAAACCTTTAAATTGGTGCCGAGGTGATGATTTGACGGACGGATTTCTATTTTTTTAGGTCAATTTATGGGTTTTCGCATGTGCTGGAACTTATTTATTTTACGCTCTGTCCACTAGTTATCCGGTAAACTGGCAGAGGGCGCAGCTTGAAGATAAGTAAAAATCGAAAATTTCACCGAAAATGCTGTCGCCTGGTTAAGAATTGTACTAGAAACATGCTATTATGGTCGGACAATATGCTTTGGCATATTCTGAACATGATTCCATTTTTTACTATACTTTTCCGCCAATGATTGCTTCGTTTAACGGCCATAAGGACGGAAATTATGTCGCATTTATAATTTAAGGTTCTGTAAACCTTGTGCCGATAAAATTTGGTAACTAGGGTGTCTCCAACATCCATTGAAAGTAATTCTTTTCTCAGATCAATAGCAGTTTTTCTAGTCCTTGCCAAATTACCAACGGCTTTGTACCGAGTATCCTGGAAAATACCAAATTTTATCGGCACAAGGTATTTCAGAACCTTAAATTATCAACGCGACATAATTTCCGGTGAAATTAGGGTGAATTTGTCTATTACCCTACTATTAATTTGAGATTTATGTCAGTTCTTGGATTCGTCTTTTTTGTCTTACTACTCCTCCGAAACGTCAAGAAATGGGAGATCCAGTTTCCTTCCACAACTTCAACACGTTATGCACAGCTTACTGACTCGCCTGACACTCTGCGGCAATATTTCTCTGGGTGGTGAGCGTGTGTTGAGGCAACGTGAGGATTTTGCTGCGTTTTAAGAATATCCATTTTAGATCTAAAAATTTAGCAATATTTCTCTGGGTCGTGAGCGTGTGTTGAGGCAACGTGAGGATTTTGCTGCGTTTTAAGAATATCCATTTTAGATCTAAAAATTTAGCAAAAAAAAAAAAAAAAAAAAAAATCGCGCAATTCGAAGAAATGCTTTGGAAAAATTGACACAACATACTACAAAATAACCTTATCATCTATAATAATTGTTCTTATCTATAATAATAAGAACTGACACAAACTTTTCAAAAAGTTCCAGTCATGCAGCATAATCATTTAAGCGAATTTTCGTACATTTTCGTAATTTATATTGTTAAATTGTTTTGAAATGTGAGCTTTTTGTGTGCAAGTGTTATATTTATTATTTTTATGGCAAATAACGTATTCTAAATAATAATCTCCTGTTCAAATACAGGTTTAGAATTTTTCGCTTTTTCGCAGTTTTTATCGATTTTTCAGCAAATTTTAATGAATTTTAAGTCCTTTTACATAATTTTGTACATACATTTTTTAATGTTTTATTCAACAGTTAATAACTTTATTTGAGCAATATTCTACCATAAAAATATGAATTCAACGATTTTTAGCTGTTTTTAGCCATTTTTAGTGATTTTTTTAGTAAATTTTTTGAAATTTTACCATTTTATTGTGCTCAAAAAGTGCTGGCCTACGAACTCGTCCTTTTGTTTGGAAAGGAATCGTAGAATCAGAAATTGAGTGCCATTTCAGTCAAAATAATCGGTGAGGGAGAGAAGAGCTCTTGGAAGATTGGAAATGGTATTACTGACGCGGTTTGTGTCGCGGAAAAATTTGATCATTGGAAGGACGTGTATTTATATTCAGGTCAAAATTAAACTATGATTAAAAATAAATAAAAATAAAAAATGAAATAATTGACAATATGCCCAACACGACATTAAACTGCAAATTATATTTATATTATTAGTAAATTCCAGAGAACAACTTTAAATCGGAGAAAATAATGAATCTTTGCGTGCTATCCTTCTATTTGAGTTCTCCAATGTTTCTTCTGTACAGATGTTTATACTTGCATAGTTGTCCAAACAGAGGCATATTAAATTAAATAGGTATTTATTGTAATTGAATTGCGATTCACGAGGAACACTCGTTCTTGATACACTGCCGGTGATATACACCAGCACTTTGTATTATTCAAGTAGGCACAATCTAATTATACTTGAACTTGGACGGTGTAAGGAACAAAACAAAAAAACAAAAATTTATACAAGGATATGAAATAATAATTATTATTATCTGGAGAGAACATTTTTTCCTGATTTTTCATAATTATTTTCGATCAAATTAAACGTTTTGCATTTCGTAAGACGAAATTTCCAGTTTTCGAGTCCTTGAATTGAGGATAAGTCTCGGGATTACTGTAAAGTGAGGATCGGTTTGTAACAATCACAACTCATTGCAGTACTGAAAAATACGAAGTACATTGAACGCGTATTGGGCAATTCGCGCGCTGCAATGAAGCGTTCTGGCATCATCTACGTCCTTAGTATGCATGACATCACAAGTCCACATTCCACCAACTAAATTCAAAACTTACAGGAATCATTAAACTGGGACATTTTCCTCTTCCTCTGATATTACTTCCTCTATTTATTTGAATCCTTGCATTCGTGTCCTTAACTTCTCCCAAGAATCATTTTGGCGGATTACGATGAAACCTGGCACTTTACTCGCAAAGTTAGGCCGACGAAACAGGGCTGCTCTAAAACCGTAAATGAATCAATAAGATTTCTGTGTGAATTTACTCGTATTTCAATGGTCGATCTAATTTCATTGTCTTTCAATACAATCATGTCATCCAATCATGAGTAATCAAATCTGTGTTGAAGGCTCAGGGCGCTCCACAGTTTATGAATCTTGCCTGGTTGCAACCGTCATCGTCTATGATGATGCAGATCCGCCCTCATCCTAACCCATCGATTTTTCCCACTCTTCAAGAGCAGTTCTACACCCCACAAGACCTCGACGCAGGTTCACAGATGAGCCGACCGCAAGGTAACGACGATGATTACAGCCTGGACAGAGTGGCTGATGACGAGCCGGATATGATGGAATACAGACGCACCCAATTCCCTCTGCAGTGCGACCCAAGAAAAATATTCCAAAGGTCTTCATGTCTCAATTCCACCTTTGTACGAACGTGCTCCATCGGAGGGATTTATAGAGACTTGCGGTGCCCATCAAATTTTAAGTGAGTTGATTGAATTCCTTCATGAGTGTTAAATACAGAACTGAAATCACTATTAATGATTTATCATTTAGTTAATTGTTCGGGTTCCCGTAAGTGGCAAATTCCAGTAAACAATCCTTGAGTTGGATCCTTCAGCCTTCATAGGTACCATTACCTGATCTCTTTGCTTTGTCAATATATTATTTACCTCCTCTCACCTACTATTCCAAGTATTTTTATATTGTTGTTAGTGTCTGTTTGTTTGCTGGTGGTTAGTTATGTTTTTGTGGAGGTATTTGTCTCAAATATGAACAAAAAGAAAACACATCAATAAAAGTAATGGGTAATTATTAACATGTTTCATGTATTTAGGGTGGCCAGTGATTTGAATTTGACGTTTTATGTATTTAGGATATCCCGCGATTTGAATTTCAGCAGAACAGCATATTTGGAGGAACGCGAGACGAGGAAACGTGGTGATGGCAGTAACATGTGGAGATTTAATAACATGTGGAGGAGAGACTATCAAATAATTACCTTTTGAGGTTCGGCAAATTTGAGTGAGGTAAATTCTTTCCATTCCATTGTAGGATGTTTAAATTTAACGGGGAGCCTCTCTGGGACATCAAGGGACGAATTAAATTACAGGCCTATTTCTGATCAGCTGAATGAGCTGAAATGTCTCTTCTTTACTGTAGGATACTGAAATTTGACTGGAAGCCTCTCTGGGACATCAAGAGACGAATGAAATGATTGGATTTTCTGATCAGCTGATTGAGCAAAATTCTATCGTATTCATTGAAGGATGTTGATATTTGACAAGGTGCCTCTCTTGGACATCAAGAGATGAATGGAATTATAGGCGCTTTTCTAATCAGCTGAGTGAGCTAAATTTTCTTCTTTTCCTGATGGACGTAGAATTTTGGCAGAGAGCCTCTCTGACTGATTTATTTATAGATCTGCACATGCATTAGGCCCTCTCTACCATGATGGCAGAAAACATAATAACAAATTACAATCATTGCTTTCTTCTTCTCAAGTTTTGTGAGCTTGCCATGAACTAAAATTACTTCGAATATTTTACGTGTGACTAATAATTCAATATAACTTTAACAATTCTCCCTTAAATATTTTCTTAAAGGAATAAACACTAATATCCTGCTGAAATACATATTTGTATTGGATGTAGAGACGAACGGCCTGCACATGAAACGACTTTCCGTAGAATGTTGTTTTATGATACGGAATAATGATTGTATACGAACTTCTCCCTGATGTACAAAGGGTTTTCAAATTTTAAAACTTTAAATAATGTTACTCCTAATCTATACGCTCTGGCTCTCGGCTCTCGAGGCGAGTAAAACGATGGGCTCTTTCCTAATCAGCAGAGTGAGATAATTTATATGCGCACATTACATCATGATAATAAACTTGGTACATATTTTAGAAAAATTTCCTATAATTCATTGCGCGATTGGTAGACCACCATCCAAATGTGTGAAACTAATATCGATAGACGTAGGCTAAACTCTGAGTCTAACGGGAAGCTTTTGATGAAATTTCCAGAGATTTTACGGGATAGCTTTTAGACAGTCTCCAATAACTTTAATTGCCGTCACATAAATAGTAGTCCGTGCGCATGGACAAACGTTAATTCATTACACTGTCGATTTATTTTCATCTATTGGTCTGATTTCGTTCAAACTCAGAGAGTAGATGGCTACATGTTCCGGAAAAATTCCCTATGGATTATATATGTATCGCGATTGGTGAGGAAATAACTGTAGCACATGTGCTACTTATTTTTATGTAATTTTCAAGGATTGTTCGGTCTAGCTCCTAGACGTCCCCCTATATGCATTTCATAGCCGTTGGATTAATATAAGTCTGTGCGAACGCGAAAATATCAATTTTTCGTAACGTCGACTTTTCAATAATTTCGACTCGTGCTTTGTTCTTCAACTAATTATATGCGTACATGATACAATATGTGAGGAAGCTGCACTGCCTACCTAACTCGGTAGACGTTTTGCTTCCTCATTACCGAAGGTAGGGAAGCTTTGTGTTCGCGATTGAAGTCGAAAAAATTTGTGTCCTCCATAATCAAAATTTCCACTTTCAAAATTTCCACTTGCTTTTTGCATTTTTGAGATTGCTGATGAATTTCGGTTCCGTTTCTTATTGTATGTCTGTCTGTCTGATGTCTGTATGTCTGTCTGTCTACGGTAAATCCTTGTCACGCCCAAAACTATACCTACCTACCAAGTTTCAGTCAGATTCTGATGAAATTTTCAGGAATTGTGCCGGATAGCTTCCAGACGGTCCCCTTTAACTTTCAATCCCGTCGAATTAACAGTAGCCTGTGAGCATGCGCAGACGTGAACTTTTCATAACGTCGTTTTTTTTATCATCTGTTGATCCGATTTTCTTCGAACTTGGTGGGTAATTGGGTATATGTTCTAGAATAATATCCTATAAATTATATCGTGATCGGTAGAATTATAACCATTGCGCATGCGCGAAACTAATATTGATTGACACAGGCAAAACTCCGAGTCTAATGGAACGATTTTGATGACATGGATTATGCGGGATAACTTCTAGACGGTCCCTTTCAACTTTCATTACCGTCACATAAATAGCGGTATATGCGCATACGCAAAAGTTTATTTATTATGACGTCGTTTTCTTATTATCTGATATTCCGATTTCGTTCAAATGCGGGGAATAGATGGGAAGTTGGGTACATGTTCCAGGAAAATTCCCTATGAATTATATCGCCATTGGTAGGGCAATAAGTATAGCGCATGCGCTAAACTAAAATTGATCGACACAGTAAAAACTCCGAGACTACTTGATGGACCGGTTTTTCGGAAATTTTCATGGATTGTGTAATTTAGCTCTTATTTGTTCCTCTATAAATTTCATTGCCGTTGGATTAACAGTAGTCTATGCGCATGCGCAAACGTTAATTTCTTATAACGTCAACTTATCAATCATTTCGACACGCACTTTGCTCTTCAATGAATTCTACCCTTCCATGATACATTATGTGGGGAAGCTGACGTTTTTCTTCTTGAGGACGTCGCGACCAACCTGGAACCTCTTCATCACCCTCTTGGGGACCACTGCTTTACAGGGAGGTCCCTTCGTATGGGTTGTGTATGAGTTTGGTGAGAATGTCGAATAGATTATTCGATTATAACCTCTCTATCATTAACTAACTAGCCACTACGGCTCGCTTCGCTCGCCTCCATATCCAGCCGGGGGGCTCCGGCCCCCTGTACCCCCCGTTGAGGTGCATTACAATTGAAAAATGTAGGGGATGATGCTCGCCTCGCTCGCTCTGTGTGGCTGTATAGATGTGATGGTCTTTTACTGTCGAGTGGGACTTCTAGAATGATTGGAAACGGTAGATCACTTAGGGTCGGTTAAACGTGTGTAGGAGATGTTGCTCGCTTCGCTTGTTTCAGGTGGGTTGTCTCGCTTCCTTCGCACACTCTTTGTAGAATTTATAGATAAGATGGGATAAAGTCCATCCCGAGTCCTTAGGAAAAACCTCGTTGAAATTCGACGTTGGTAGGGAATGTTGCTCGCTTCGCTGGCTTGGTGTGGGATGTATAGATGCGATGGGATATATACCATCGAGACCTACAGCCCATATTCCAATATGAGAGGAAGTTATACTGCCCACTTAACTTCGCAGACGTTTTTTTCTGTTGGAAATGACTATAAAACCGGCACCAAGTGGAACCACGAAAAGTTTAGTTTTAAGAACGTTTCAGTACAAACACAACTGTCGGATGTTAAACGTTTGTATGTATTTGTTTTCCCTGTCAACTTTTCTAAAGGTAGGCCATTATTTTAGCTGCGTAGAAGGACTATCCTTTCAAGAGGTTGGAGTACAAAGTTCAGAGTAACTACGTTTCGACGGAATAGGAAGAGCACCTCCGAAAACCAACATTTTCGCCTACATTTTCATTCACTGCTATTAAGAAAAAAATCGCATGTCTCGAAACTCGCATAGTATCCAAATGGAAATTGAAAGAACATTTTAAGACCAACTTGAGCTGAAACCGTCGAAATTCACTTGGTCGAAAGCGGAAAAAAAATAGCGAGACACGCATTTTTTCGTCATTGTCCGCATTCTTTCACTGATTTCTCCGAGAAGACAGCATCTTTCAGCGATTTTGACGGCACCATCGTGTTCTACGGGTCCTGATACGTAACTTTGTAGCTGACATACAAAGTGCTTTTGTCCGCTCTTCGTCCGTTCGGCCGTGAAAGTGACCCAGACAGACTCAAAAAGTTTCATTCTCATAATATAATCGAGATAGAGATAGAGATATGAATATGTTTTAAACAGAATTGATATTAAAAATACCACGAATTATCGGTATTCCTCCCCTCACCCCTCCCTCCTTATGATGTTTAAATCATTGAAAATGGTTCCTCAAAGAAATCTAATTCTCCAAGCAAAATAGCAAAATAACCGAACCAAAAATGATTCACCGAAATCAGTCGAGAATCACGTAAATTATAGTACCTAAAGTTCATGTTCCCTTCACACCCTTCCTCAGAGAAATCCATCATCTAGATGAAATACCCGACTTTTAGCAGAGCTTAACCAAAAGATTTAAAAGAGAAAAAAAACTTGGTGAGAAAAACGAAAATATCATGATTTATCAGGATTACCTTCCATTTACTTACTCCCACTGGTAGTATACCTCTTTGAAACTTCCAAAGTTCTTTGTTTAACTGGACTGAAATCTGGATCGATCAAGGGAAATGTTTTCGAAATCAGATGAGAATAGTGGAAACATCTGAATTTATCACTATTACCCCCACTAATCTCGCCTTTTCACGAAGAAATTTGGAACTCTTGACATACGAATAAAACAAATTCCTATTTGAGCAAAAAAGAACAGCACTAGAATGAATGGGTAGTTAGTCCCTTCACCATCACCTCGTCAGTAAATCCTGAATTCCCAAGGTTCGTTCTACGACTAGACTGAAATTGGAATTGAACAGAATAATAACTACGGAAATCAGTTGAAATTAGCCTCGTAGCCTGCATAGCGTCGACAAAAGTCGTAAAGAAAAATAAAAAAAATAAAAGAAAACAACTTTATTTCGGCTTTACCCCTTTTATTTTTATCCGTTTTTCAATAAACTCGAAACTTCCGAGGTTTTTTTGCATAACCAGATTAAAATTGGGATCGAACGAAGAAAGAATCTCGAGAGTTGGTTGAGAATTTTAGGTTAGTCAGCGTCGAAAAAATTTGCCAAACAAACATGGACATATCCTGGTTTTTTTCCGTAGTTCCGGTCTTATAATAGAGTGAAACAGATAAGTAGGTGTTCGGTATTTTTTTTATCTTATGCTTGGACTGTCTTATACCCCCTTGGATCAATTCTAATAAGTCTTCCCTCTCATGAAAAAATCCTTGCTTATTAATCCCAGCTTCTGAGGAATGTCCTAAAAATAAATAACTAATTATGTAAATGGCCAAAACAATAATTTATTTTTTTCAGTTCCTTTCCTACCTAAGTATTTGTTAGCATAATGTAAATTATTTTTATCGGTTATTCCCGAATGAGTAAACTTATGAATTGATATGTTGAATGAGAGTTACCCTTGGGTAAAAAAAAAATGATATTTTTACCGTTTTCAAGTAGAAGTAGATTTCATTCTAAGAAGTTTTACACTTTGCGAATCCTTCTGCGATAAACGGTTTTTTCCATAATATTTCAAAATTCCGTGAGGCGGTGGAGCCAGCCCAGTGTGCTTCACTGCCGATCAAAACTTTTAAAAACCGTTGCAAGAACCATTCTTCTTTTTTCTGTTGCTATTAACTCTTTCAGCAACAATTTTAAGAACTAGTAGAATATTCGCTTTTATTTATTTTGTGTAATTATATTTATCTTATTGCCGACAGTTGTATACCATACTTTGGCTTCTGCGTGCCTCAATTGACGAGGCGCTTGCCGACGTTCACATGCCCGAATGACATTGGAACCTACCCTGATCCTCAAAACTGCATGGTTTACCACGAGTGCTCTCAAGGAAGTGGAGTAGCCCCCATCACTACCCAGTGTTTCTGGCCACAGATCTACGACCCGATAACACAATCGTGTCAAATGGAAACCCCTGAGAGACCTTGCTACAAGATAAATTGCATTGGACAGCAGACTGCCGCGTACCCTGGAGATCCGAACATCTACGCCACTTGCTCTGGTAGCGGAACGGTCCAAACGATGAACAGGTGCCCTTTCGAAGAGGGATGGGTTGAACAAACTCAAGAATGCGAACCTCACTACTGCATTAAAGAAGGTATGTGTGCTCTTCAATTCCTAGTTACCAACCCTCTCCTTTGTGATTTTGTGATTGTGTCTTTTGGGTGTGATTCGAATATTATATCCACGAATTTGAAGACAAAATGGTCCAAAACCGTTCTCCATAATTTCTTAAAAAATTCCAAAATGATGAGATTGTGTGTCGTATATTTTTGAAAACGGTCGATACTGATACAGGTTTATTTATTTATTTTTTTATTTTTTTTTCTTCAAATCGGGACCCCTATTTTATTGTAAATTTGGATCCGTCATGGATTTAAAACTCCTTAGTCGCGGTCCATGATTTGAAGTATTTGTCATCGCTGCACATGATGATATCCGTTTCATGATTCGACGCAATTTTAATGCATTTTCAACACCAAATGTCACCTCTTTTGAAACTTCTGAAGAACATAACACGATGGTGAAGCAAAAATTATGATACCACATTCGGCATAAAGTGACCCTCATAATCTACGAATAAACGCGTTTTTTAAACACAGAATGTGTTTTAGCATTGGCATCTCAAACCGAAAACGTAACGTTTTGTGTTAACGAAAATGTGTTGCGTTTTGTGTCACGAAAATTTGTTGCAACGATTTACTGATGATTTCCACTTACAACCGAGTCGTAGCTAAAAAATGGTACTTCGTCATTTTTCATCCCACAAAATTCGTTGACCATTCGTTCAAAGCTCTCGAATTATCCAACCATATTACGTTCACTACTGCGAAGTAGTAGTACTACTGCGTGGCCAGCAAGCTGACTTATTTCCATGGTTATACGAGTTATCAAGCATACGGTTATCGTATGGATAATTGTTTACTCACAGGTGATCATTCTCAATAATTGATATTGTGAACATGATTGGAACCGCTTGTTAATTTCTGATAATTCATGATATATGAATAAATGACGAGGGGGGGGGGGGGGGGGGGGCTGTAAAATATGCATTTTTCGTGTGGGGGCTCAAATGAAAATTTATGACGGTGAGGTTTCAAATATGGCGCTGGTGATAAATAAATAAAACAAATTGACATCTAGTGATAAGATACAGCGCAAAATCTTAGTCAATATTTTATACGGGTTTATGTGAAACGCGTGAGCTTAAACACATTCTATGTTTCAATAATTTCATTTTAAGTACGTAAATAGAGGTAACCGGAGGTCCAGGGGTCTTGTTCCCTAACAAGGCGCGGAGCGCCGAGTTTTATATATATACAGGGTGATTCCCTCGCAGATGCAAAAAAAAATTTTGGGTGAAACTACATAAAAAATGGAGTGAAACCAACTGCATATTTTTATCTTAATCCGTTCTTGAGATATAATTTTTTAAAGGTTTTTTCAGGAATACCGTGTTTTTTCTATTTAAACTCAAATTTCTCCACTTTACTTCATTCAATTTTAACTTTTGACCACATTTTCGGAATCAGCATTATATTTTCTATGAGAATAGTGTACTTGGGTTTTTGGGTTACTTTGTTTTTGTTATTTAGTGGAGAAAATTATGTTTTAATGTTAAAAAATGTGGGTTTTTCACTGAAATTGTTGGTTTTCTCGATAGATGACCCTCCATGAACCTACGAGTATAGGGTCGGTTTCTATGTATTTTTTCACGCTGTATCGAATGGTAACATTTGTAGATCTCTCCAACTCCTTGTAATCGAGTTTTACACTTAAAATCGCGAATGTTTAGTTTCTTTGTTACGATTAAATGTATGTGTGTTATGGGGTAAAACTAGTTAATTAAAGTGTAAAACTCGATTATAAGGTAGTTGAGAGATCTGCAAGAGTTTCCATTCGATTCAGCGAAAAAAAAAATACATAGAAACCGACCCTATACTCGTTGGTTCATGGAGGGTCAACTTTCGAGAAAACCAACAATTTCATTGAAAAACCCACATTTTTTAACATTAAAACATAATTTTCTCTACCAAACAACAAAACAAAAGTAAAATTGATAATACCGTTGGAGAGCATATTGGATGAAGCAGTTTTCATGAGATTTGCCAGTTTCCAGGATTCTTTTTAAAAGAGTACCTAGTAAAGTTTTAAAGATTTTAAGAAATATTATTTTTTCAAAATCGTCAATGTTTCAGCTGATGTGAGGGTCTTCGGATGGTAGGTACTTATTAAGAACCCAAGTACACTATTCTTGTAGGAAATTTAATGCTGATACCAAAAGTGAGGTTGAAAGTTAAAATTAAATGAGGCAAAGTGGAGAAATCCGAGTTTAAAAGGAAAGAACACGCTATTCCTGAAAAAACCTTTAAAAAATCATTTCTCGAGTACGGATTGAGATAAAAATATGCGGTTGGCGGCATTTTACTCCATTTTTTATGCATTTTCACCCAAATTTTTTTTTTTTTTTTGCATCTGTGAGGGAATCACCCTGTATATTTTTTTTTTAGTTGCCTACATCACAACATGATGAACTGGATTGAAATATTGAATTTTAAGCTTCAAAAAACCATTATTACTAGAGGTGTGTGGGCCTAAAGAATAACATCGAGAACGTCAGGGTATGAAAAATAATCATATATTTGTAAATGTTCGGAAATTCCTTCTCCTACCAAAGTACATTATTCAATTCGCTATTAAATACATTATTCGATACATTCAAGGGAATCATCCTATTACGTGTTTTCCTCTTTCTAATGTTTTGCAGATGAAAGTGAGGTGAAAGAAGAAGTTATCGAATTTCATATCCTTACGTTGTTGATGTTATATGTTAGACACACAAACCTACAGTAAAAATCGTTTTTCGAAGCTCAATTTTCAATATTTTGACCCAGTTTATCTCACATTCACATCTTTAGACGAATCCTCGCTTCTCCATGGTTCATCAGCGCCACGATGATAACAAAATATGATACCGCAATTCGGGCTCCATTATCGTGTTCAGCGCTGAAAAAGCATTAAAATAAAGTGTCACGGCAAAATGGGAACCCCATTACAACCCCCCTCACATCCCTTTTACAACGTTGTTTAAAAAAAAAGTGGGAAAAAAGAGTGGTGAGGTTTAAGTACTTTAGGGACCCTGCATGAAATTCTTCTGCTTAGGTCGATGAATGAAACTATTTAATTTCACCCAATTCTCTCAGTTGATGCACAACATTGTTGTAGGTACACAGCGTACCAGAAAGTTAAATGAGTTGCTGAGAAAAATTGGTTAAATAGTCGTAAATGAATGCAATTTTTTTTAGATTCCAAATTTGCATGGAGTATGAATTTTTTTATGGGGTCCCCAAATGGGAGCTATAAATTTAATTTGGAACCATCTACATCCTTAACCATTATATCCTTAAAACGTCTTCCAAGTTGGGTGTGGTAACATCCTCGTTTACGTATCATGAATGAATGGATCTTTTAAAAGTATTAAATAATTTTAAAAAACTCAATAGCGGAAAGGAGTAAATCAAGAAGTAGTGTGAAACGTTATGATCGGTCAATTAGGAAACGAAAAAATGATAGGCGATGTAATTTACGTTTGCGCATGCGCAGAATGAACTTATGGGTTGAAAAAAATGAAATAAGTAGATACGGGACCATCTACAACCTAACCTGCGCATTTACTGATATTTTCATCAAAATCGAGTGAAAACTGTACAAATTAAGATCGTTACTAGGATTTCATATTGACGCAAGCACAGTAGCAATTAGTTATACAAACATGTTGAAATGGATGCGTGGTAATTTAATCGTCTTATCCCATCTATCATACAAATTGAAGCAAAATTAAACGACTACTGATTGAGAAAATATTGCTTGGTAGAATTTACATTTGCGCATGCGCAGAGTAAAGTATTGAGTCAGGAACGATGGAACTATTAGAGGACCTTCTAAACCATTGCCCGTACATTCCCAGAAAATGTCATCCAAATTGGATGAAAACTGTGGACAATATGCTTGTTATGAGGATTTCAGGACACACGACAACACACGACAGACACATACACACACATACACAGACCGACACGGAATCGAGGTTTTTCAGAATGGTCTAAAACATAAAGTGGAAATTTCAATTTTGGAGACCGAAAATTCGTTTTCTTCCGAAAGTGAAAACAATGCTTCCGCTACATGTAGGTAGATTCGGAAGCAAAATAGCTACAGGATGGTTAAATCGTATTTTTTCAAACTAGATCGGACGACTAAACTGTGAGCAAATGATAGTCGGTAGATTTTATGTTTGCAAACATTTCGTAAACTTTGATTTTGGTGAAAATCTCGTTTTGATTTGGTCAAAATTTTATATAATAATTTGCAGCGTATTGTGAAGTTATTTTTTCATTTCTAGGCAACATACCATCCAGCGCGGAAAACCAGTACTACACCTGTTCACGAATATTCAAGAGGCTTATTCGGTCCGAACTCAAAAACTGTACTAATGATTTTGTTTTCAACGCAACTCGTGGCATTTGTGTTCCTCCTCTATTTATGGATGCGTCAGAAGCTCGCCGCACCCCGTCGGAGATTGTCGAAACTTTGTATCACGAATTGCCGAACGTGACTGATTTAGTTAGAAAAGTTCCTGATATTGGCTCAACAGGAGCCCAAAACTCAATCGCCGCAACTGCACAGACAAAAGAAGACTTGAAAAACATCCAATTTTCGAGCCCGGAATATTCTCCAACCGCTCATGGGATCCCTGTAACTATGATGCATGGCCATGCGGGACATAACCCTGCCATACCTCCAGGACTACATTTTCCTCATATGTCGCCTTTCCTTATGTGAACGTGTTCGACGTCAAAATGTCTCTGTTGAAGTCTGAATTAATTTATTCATTAATTATAAGTATTTATTGCTAAATTATAAGTTTTATTTAATTTGTATAAAGACTTTTCTTTTTTTTCACTACAACATTATTTCACCATTCTTCTGTTGAAACGTCTACCATCCGATAATTGAAATTAATTCATTTTCAAGAGTCACAAAAGTTTAATTTTTTAATTATAATTATGACATTTCTTTTTATTTTATCCAAAAAATTTAAATTTTCAATTCGCGACATAAAGATGGGTACCTTGTTGAATGATCAGTTTGATTCACATTTACTAGTTCGGTAAAGTAGCACAACATTTAAATCGGGACTCCGGTAGTTTGTGATAGGTTTACCTGGTGAAAAGACAAATATTGCCTCAGGTAATCATTTAGTAGTTGGTCGCCAAGCAGAACCCCATTACCCAGAGGTAGGATCAGTTTATTAAAGTTTCAGGTAAGTTTGGAAAAAAGTTTGTCATTTTTTTTCTAATCTCGTTTGTCCTAATTTTTTAGTGTGTCAAATTGATTAAGCAAGTGTAGTGGAATATCTCAGGAATCCAATACTTCTTTGTGTTGACACTGATATATGGCCTAAGCCTGCGGATCAGCCAAAGCTCCTTACTACCTAAACGAATGCAATGGCTTCAATGTTTGGAGACATTCACTCTCCTGGTTAAATACCTACATTCATTAGACTTATGAGTTAACGGAGGCTGGCAGGCGATACGTAGGTATAGGAAAGTAATGTTGTTCATTTGTTGAAGAGATCAATGCATTTATGAAGGATGTAAAGCCATCTCGACCCAGTGCTATCTCGTCCAACATCAAATTTCCTAGAAAAAAGTACCATCTCGTCCAACTCTATTTTCCAAACAATATTATTTCACCATACATAGAAATGGTGGTTTATTGTTTTCAGTAACAAAGTTTTGTAATCAAGCATAAAAGAAATGAAAACTATACAAGTTACGAATTGGAAAAATCATAATCTATTGGTAAAACTTTTCGTCAACAGTTGAACCAGAATTTGGTGATGGAGAAATATCATAGACGGAGTAGGCTCTCGATCTTCTCCCTTGTTAACAACTAGATGGCAGATGATGAATACCTCGTACCCGCAGTGACCAGTTCCCAAACAATTCAACCACAGCACGAACGCCTAAAGGGGACGTAGTCAAGAACAAAAGAGTTGATTACTACCTCAGATATAATGCAGATGAAGTCGGTCTCTTCGTGCATTCATCCAGAACCCGGCTGAACGTGGAACAATAACTTACGATGAACAAGACCCACTGCTCCCATGACATTGTGTAGGAATGCACTCGGGCTCAGTGAAAGGAGTAACTTCATTATTAGATGTTGTAACAGTCGACTCCTTTTAGTTGCTCAACTCACAGACCAAAGGGTAATGGTCTGAGAACTAGACCCATTCAACTACGATGCTTGTGCCTTCTCATCAGAGTGGGTGTTGATACTCATGACACTCTGCCGCCTATTCTTCTAACCTTGTACGAATCGCATTGTCTTACGTTTCCTGGATTCAATTGCTGCTGAGTGCCAAGTTACGTTCACGGTAATTTTTCACACAACTTTTACAATGTATGAACGCAAAGGGAGACTGGAGCTTTTGAGAGATCCAGTTAAATGTGATGAAATCCTTTATACTAAATTAATGCTTTTTTTTAGAACGTAGTAGGTAGTACACACACACACACACACGAATTTGAAAAATTTCAAATACAATCAAGCGATTTTGATGATTCAAAAATGTGCCAACTATTTCAAGCAAATTCGCAATGGAAATATGTTTTGAAAAAGTTTAAAAAGTTTAAATCGAACGCTGATTTTCAAAACTATTAGACACCTAATAGATATAAGTGCAACAAGCAAAATTATACAAATGTGACCGTGCAAGGGAAAAGGGAGCTTAACTTGCCAGAAGTCAAATCTGAGTTTATATATTTTTTTAGTTTTTCCTCATTATGCTGAACTAATAGTTTTTTTTATTTTTTCTAAAATTTTTTAATCATGAATTTTGATTTAAAAAATCATGACAAAAATATGAAAAATCATAAATTTTGTTTCAAAGTTTGAAAAAAACAGGCCCAAAAATTGCTAATTTGCAGCTTTTAGCAGATTTTCAGCAGACATGCAAAACTGTAGTTTTTTTGCGATTATAAATACAATGAAAAATGTAGAAAATTCAAGCTTTGATCATTATTGGGGAAAGAGAGATAGTTTTGGGACCCAAAAAAATATTACAAAAAAAAGTTATTTTTTGACCCAATCTTCGTTTCCCAAATATAAATTCGATAGTTGGAAAAAAATAGCATCATATAAAGAATAATAGTAGGTAGTTTTAGTTGCCAAGATGCTCTCAGAATTCTAATATGATCTGAAAAGTTACTAAAAACGGCAATGTATGGTTAAATCTAAAAATATGTAGTTTGGATGACAATATTCAGATAGTGAATAGGTGTTTCGAAAATCAGTGGACTAGAACCTGTGCATGTAATTGGGCTCCGAGTTTGTAAAATGTGCTGTTTTATTAAATGCCTACTTACCGGATTCACTCCAGTAGAATATTAGACGACTAGAATGAACTCGATAATATTACCAAATGTATTATAGATTGTTGGGTAACTATAAATATGGGATTATATATATGTAGGTAGTAGTCCTCTCCCATAACATGATGTCCACAAGTGATAGGCGACATATTCGTGTGAACAAATAAAGTGTGGACAATTAGGCTAGTTATCGCAGAACTCAAGCTCAATGGCTGCATTTTCGGAGGTGCGTGTAATTATCTAATTACATTCGTTTCAAGCATAAATATGAGAGGATGTTAATCTCCAGAAGAATACAAACTAACTACCTAACTGAATACCTACTAACTACCATGTAGGACAAGTGTAAAATTTGATACGACGGATTTAGGTCTTTGATAGCTGGTTTATATTAGCTTCGAAAGTTAGTGCAGTAATTCTCTACTATAGCAAATTAGTGCTATAATTCTCTAATCAGACACACTTACTGTAAACGTCTGTAACTTTAAATGGCTGCACCTAAATCCAAATTCATCATATTACTGTGACAATAAAACATGTTTAAATGTGATGCAACAGTCACTACGATTAAAACCCTATGCTTTTCATGCAATGTAATGATCGAATGGCTCGATTAATTAAAGTTAGTTCTTGAATACTATCACATTCCATTTAAATTGATATGGTTTAATTCTATGTACCTCCTACAGGCATCCACAATGCCACCAACGTCATCAACTATTATAATAATGTAGCAGAAAGAAAAAATTCGACCGTTCTTCGTCTCGTTTAGTTTTTGGGTAGACACCACAATGTAGTTCGTTCTATTGTCTTTGCTCATTCACCATGGTACGAGTGTGATCATTCTTACTCCGATGTCTGCAACCAAACAAGATTTCTACCTAAAAATTGAATGTGGTAGCCTTGAAGATAATTGAAGTTGCCCACCTACCTGGCGCCTTTCCCAATTCAAAACTCATAACTTTGAGCTTCGAATTTCTTGGTGCCTTTATGATGTGTTAGAGGCTTGAGCTAACCAAGTCAGTAAGTACCCACGATGCTTTCCTGCTTTGATAGTAGTTAATTCGCCTTAAGGAGTGATTTATAGATCCTCGTGCCCATGAATGACGAGTAATCTCTCCCTGTGGAGTGTTATAAAACATCTCAAAGGAACCCAGTCTTTAATTACGAACTACGAATCCACTCATAGCCACAGCGGTAGAACGGTTCGCTTGTTCTTTATCACGGACTGATTTCAACTTTCTTTTAAGCCCGTGCATGCTTCACTTGCTACCACCTTCCTTTGAAATACAACGATGCCCAATCATTTATTTGGCTTGGGCAACTGAATTAATTAGGTAAGTTCCAAAGGCTATTATAGATATGATAAAAAATATCAAGTGAACTTGAGAATCCTGTTACAGCATCAAATTCGTAAGTTGCAAGAGATTTCTAAGCCTTATTTGGGAGTGCTGTCGTAGTAATTATGTACTACGAATGATCATTTTCATGGAACCAGTTCCATCTTTGCACAATGGCCAATTATACCGATCGAACAAATGCCGAATGAACAAAAATAAATTAGGGTTACGCAAGTTTCCTGAGGGTTTTTATTTTTTAGACTGTATGTGAAAATTCCAAGTTTTCAAAACCTCCAAAGTTGTTAGCATATTTTTGCCCAATTCCTTGCTTTTAAAATTGCAGAGTGGAGGAGGCTGATTCCTTCTTCGTCGCGTTCAATGAGTTGTCTTGAAATGTTCAGGACTTTTGATATATTGTCAGGAAGGTGGTCGTTCGTTATGCATAAATGTTACAATGGGGAAGAACAGATGTTTTGAAATTCGCTGAAACATTAGTCTCAGAACGCAAATTCGCCGGTAAAACATCAAAAAATTCGAGTTTGGATTTTTTACTCTTGCGTAAAGTAAACGCTATGAAGTATTGAGATATTGTTGTTATAACAACTCAATATTATTCAACCGGTTTTTCTCCACATTTTCCTATGTTGAAATAAATATGCGGTGTTGTATAAAAATTGCAGATAAAAACCGTGGTGATTGAACAGAAGGGACAGATTTTAATACAGTAGTATGATATAATATGTAATATTGTAGATCGTCTGTAGAATCTCCTAAAAAATGTCAAAGACACATAGAATCACATGATTATAATTTGTTAAAAAAAGAAAGATGGGGTTATGTCGCAGGTGAGTGTAGTTGGTTCACTTTTGTCCCAACCCCATGCCAGTTACCTACTTGAAATCCGAGGAAAGACTATCACCATCTTTGCAGATGATACTGCAGTGTTATGGGAAGATACATTGAAACTTACATTTGTAATCAGTCTACTTCACGCATCCGAAAATGGACAGGCAAATGAAGGTTAAACGTGAATGAGGCTAACTAGATGCATATCGATTTTACAAACATTCAGTTCAACGACTTACCGACATGACTCAATGGCAAAGACATTCTTTATATCGGTTGATTACAAGTTCTTCTTAGTATAGACGTATGCAGCATAGTTGTGGGGATATATAGCTTACAGCGATCGGTTGAAAAATCAACTGAAATTTCTCATGCATGTGGATCTCACAACAAGGATGAAAAATTTCATCATGATCTAGAGCGAAACAATTAATAAAACCATTAACAAAATCGTCACCGCCCACCAAGAATTGAAAGACCATGTCAACGTAGAAGCTATTCATTCGTTTGACGCTCATGGCCTGCTGAGAATATTGAAGTATAAGAAACCACGAGAACTAAAACAGTGAGTGTGAAGCAATGAAATAATAGTTAAAATGTTAATATTAATTGGCTCAACTAGTTGGTTGTATCCTGTTGTATTGCGTTATTGTAGTAGCGTGATACAAATGAGTAATACAAATATTACTAATTCTCTTTTTATCACTAATTCATCAGCATTCAACGTATTAGTGATTATTTTAAAGCTTGGTTCAATAGAAATAGAAAAAGTATTTAGCGAGTAACTCGGCAGATTCGATTTACTTGGTCTATTGCGATCATCTAAATTGATCATCGAAGTGATACCTTCAAATTTTTACCCCCCCCCCCCCCCCCCCCCCCCGCTGAAACAATTTTGATTAGAGTACCTAATAAATATTCCTGAATTCTCTTCTGGCTGTTTGAATTTAGCATTTATGAACGATTCACGTTTCATCGCTCTTGAGATTCTACTAAGTCACAACAAAATATTGAAAACTGTTTTATTGATAGAAGATGTAATTTGTTTGTATGCCCCGTTACTCATTTCTAGTTTATAAGAAGTAATATAATTTCCTTTAGGAGGGGGAACTCAATCTGATTGAAATCTTGATTTCAATTATACTATAATGATTTTAATTAATCACATGCCTCATTAGGCATGAGAACTACTCCGATTCCGCGAACCGCATAATTAACATTTCTTCAACTTCCTGTTCCAATCAGTCGATTAGTACTGGATCGGCAATGATCCACGATGTGCAACGCTCTTAAGGTACGTTGGATAGAGTTATAATTACTTTTAAAGCGTCAACTCGCGGTGACATCTCGCCTACCGGCAAGAATGCCGCTAATGAGCGCAGCCCACTCAGCCACTTCTCAACACTATTTATTATAACAGAAGCTTCCGCCAATAAATGGGTTAGTTTTAACGGCTTAATGATGACTCATTAATTATTATCGGTGATTTTGAATGGTCCGTAGCAGGAATACATCATGGACACCGATATATATTTTCAGAACTACCAATTGAAAGGTAGGTGCAGGTAAAAAGAACAAGAATCATGGAACTATTATATTATTTGCTAAGCTGCAAGTATACTATTTTAAATAAGTGATGTCTTCGTAATGTCCTAGTTATGCACTGTTATGGCTTTAAATAATAGACGTGAGTGGGTATGTCCCACATTCCATTACCGAACAGAATGAACGAATGAAGAAAAAGTGTTCATCGATGAAGAAAAATATTAAAACTCCTTAAAATAAAAGCATAGCCAAATTGTTGAAAACTATAACCATTAGCTCAATTGGGGAAATGTGCTACACCGTTTGATGACCACCACTCCAAGCCTACTATACATATTTGTTTCATCAAGTTTCATGTTCTTCCCATTCATTATTCTCTGCACGTTCATAAAAACGTTACACAAGGTACGTGGTATTGGATGCTACTCCGATCAATCTAGTTATCCATTCTATCAATAAGGAACCCATCCCTGTAGTTTTATAAAAATCCAACCTCAGTTCCGCGCTATCTATAGAAATTGCCCTTGCTACGCTTCTAACCGTCCCATTATGTATTACCTATTACTTTTCGAAAGGTCATTACGCCATACCGCCTTAACGATTTCCTGGACCATCTCATTCGATGACGCCACCAGAGATTGGTCTCATGGAGGTCGTGACTACTCTTCTTTACGTATTGATTCTTTTTATTTTTTAATAAAGTTTTAGTTTAGGTCGGCCTTTGGGCTCGAAAATTTTGTCTGTATGATAAAATCGTCTCCAATCCAATAACCATCCCAATTCCTACGGTAGGGCACTGCCGCAAGTTCCCTAGGGTGGGGTATTTTTGAACCCAACCTAGTTTTTATTATACAAGTAGCTTGTGGTTCAAGTTAGAGTAATCCAAAAATATTCCCCAACTCAAATCCCCAGTTTTACTTTTCGAAAGGTCAATACCGGTACCCCATTCTCCACCAAAGGTCGTGACATACCCCTGTGGTCGAAAATTTTGGTTGGTCTCCAATCCAATAACCCTTCCAAACTTGAAGTTCCCTAGGGTGGGGTGAACCCAACCTGTTTTTATTATACAAGTAGCTTGTGGTTCAAGTTAGAGAGTTTTATTTCAACACTGTGGTGTTGGTTGGAAAACTTGAAGTAGTCTGCGATTCAAGTAAGATTATTTCAAACATTTTTTACCAGTCAGCTCCAGTTTATATAGTGATGTCCAAGAACTCCATCCCTCTCCCCCTTCCCACCAGAAAACCCAAATGGTCGGGTTAGAAAATTTCAAGAACAAAGTCTGCGATTCATGTTGGAGTAACCCGAACATATTTAACAAATCACTTCTCCAGTGTATTTACTGATGTATATGATACCCCATTTCACCTTCTCCTCGCCCAAAACATCTGGCCTATGGGTCAGATTCGGAAAATTGTAAATAGCTTGTGGTTTAAGTTAGAGTGATCCAAACATATTCCGCCACAGATCCCCGGTTCGTTCAGTGATGACAGATACCCCATCCCCTCCACCCTTAAATACCCCCTCTGCCTCAAATATTATAAACTTCAAATAGCCTATAATTTGAGTTGGACTGATTCAGACTAACAAAAGTGATTTATTTCAGTTAATCCAATTTAATCATAATTCCCGTTACAAAAAATAATTGGGAGTAAACGCTTCTGAAAAATCAACTAGATATTAGGAACAAATGTTAAAATATTAAATAATATCAACACGTAGTGTCTTTTGGAGTGGGATATTGCGTAATTGACCAATTTCACCTAGGCAAACCAAACTACCCCCCCCCCCCCCCTCACCGGTTTTACCTTTTTTACAAAGTTTTGTCGAAGAACTTTCTCTTTCGAGTGCATACATCCTAAATTAAAATGGTTGGTACCTACGTAATCGGAAAAAACAAAAGCATCACCAAATTCTGATGTAATAACACAATGTGTAATCAAAATAAGAATAGGAAAACGTTTTAGGCCTTATACACCTATTTTATCATTTAAATCTTCATTTTCATACCCCAACAACACTCGTCCAATCTCTTTTGGGGTAGAAAATCATTTCCTAGTCGCCATGATGATCAGAACCGCACGAAAGTGTAAAATACACTCACGAGATATTTATATAAATGCTGGAATAAACATACATTCGTGTATTCGGCACCTCAGAACAACTCTGACACCTTTCTGTTTGAGATGTAGAAATACTGAACAAGGAAGTGTGAGCATCAGTTAAAGTACAATCACTAGTGTAATGTTAAGGGCGATTGAGACACCACAAGGCGGGATTCTACAAAAGGCAGAGTTCTGAAAGTGCGTTGGGTTGTTAAATACTCACCCGTGAAGTCTAGGGTCAAATGGAAATTAACAAAGTAACTTATCGAAAATCAAGTGGATTATAATCACTAACGATTCCTAAAAATCGATACTTACTTAAAACTCTTCTCGAGCTACGTAACTGAATGTTAGGTATAAATTCTGTGCGTTGGACATTCCGCAGTAAAAACATCCTTTCAACCCACCGTAGCTCAATAACTCATCATCCAAGTAGATTTACTTTTTTCTGGACTAAGGTAATTTAGGATTCAGGTATGTTTATAACAATTTACATGTTAAAAAGCTCTACAAAAAATACAATCCTAGGGTAACAAATAAAGAATTTCACAATAATAATTGAGCTTTTCTGGAATATAATAATATTGATGGCTCCCTGGAAAAAAATGAGATAGCTCCACTGTCTTTCATTTATTAAGACTAATATCTTCAATTGTTCGTTTTTTCTCAGAGTTACAGTTATTTGGGTTAACTTCAATAGATTTTTAGGAGATTAAAAGACTTGATAAATTGGAAGGAATCGCAGATGGGTATTATATTGTGAAGGCATGCATTCTAATTGGTGTTTATATTCAAAGTTTATTGCTACTGTATAAATCTCTCGCTGTCACCATCGCACGAACAAACTAGGGCTATTCTACGAGATAAGGTGAAATCTTTTAGTGTTCCCCTGTACCTAATCATTTTGCAAGAGGTTCGCCGTCGGCGACGTCCAGACGGACAACTCTTTTCCCGAAACGGCCCCCTTTGGCTATGACTCGTATAAAACCCATGGTAACGAATTCCCAACCAACGATATCCGTGAAGGGACAAGTGGCATGTATATGAAAGGAAAGGTGATTTGTTCCCGTTTAGTCAGGCATATCTCATCATGGATGATTGTACAGTCTTATATTCAATCTTTGGAAGATCCCTATTTAGAAGCTTTGCGTCATCATTTGAAATGTGTTCAGTGGGAGTTCCTCGACTAATAATATATTTCTTGTTATTGGATGGAACTGGAAGATCTTTCCACTCTCCTCGACGCATAGAGCCAACATGCAATTTTCTTTGGCGTCTGATCACAGCGGTGGAATGGAAGAAAGTGAATAGAGCAAAAGGAGGTCTGCTAAGAATGTCGGGCCCAGCGAACTGATACTTTAGATATTGTTTTCTGGTATTTCGTCAGTCCTCTCAAAACGGTTTCATCATACAGTAAACTATTATCAAAAACGTAATAATTCCTGGTGGCACAAAGATACACCCACGAAAATATATTCGTAATAGCAGTATTGAACTTTCAATCCCTGCTAACGGTACGGATTTTGAAATTCCGTTGACGGAGTGAAAAACCATCAGATAGTTGTCAAAATCGGCTTTGAATTAAGCTTGTATTTCATTCAATTACATGGAATAGCTCAACACATATATACTACACAAGCTAAATGGGGAAGCTAGATCGTAATAAATAAGTTTTTTGTTGGATTCATGTTTTGCATTCGCACAAGCTATAATTTTTGAACAACGCCGAAACTTATTGGTCCAATTAACTTTGAAAAATCATAAAAGTTAAACCACTTATCATAGGAAAGTAAGGGTGAAACACAGTGGATCCTGGAAGGTAGCCTAGCTGGCCGCTTACTAATACACCCGCTTGCTATCTGGTAGCGTAGCGGGTGGCTGTACAATGTAAATGTTACCGGACAAGTATGAAATGCAGACATTGTATAAAATAACTAGTCGTTATATACAATGCCTACACTTTTCAGGCAAAGTATGAAATTCCTTCATTTTTAACTCTCTTCAGACACAATGGCAGGACAATCTACACAACGCCTAGGGGGTGTATATAAGCCTTCCATTGATTTAGGCAAAGTATAAATACTAATCATTCGTCAGAACATCAATTCGAATCGAACAAAGAAAGAATTTCGAAAATCGATTGAGAATTGTCGCCGGCGGAGCGTCGTCAAAATTAGTCACACACAAACATGCACGCATGCGCGCGCGCACACACACACACACACACACACACACATCTAAGTTTCTTCCCCTAACGTATTCGGTCTTAGAATGGTCTGAAATGTATTGGTAGTCAATTATTTTTCTTCTCAGGCTTGGGTTGTCTCACACCCCTGGATCAATGTTTATCTCATACTACCGAAGCCTTACTTATAAGCTTTAGCTTCAGACGGACGTCCAAAAATTTAAACGGTCCATAATTAGTGAGGTCAAAAAGTAATTATCTCAACTAATTAGTTATGCTAGAATTTCAAATGGATAAATTTCAAGGGTAGATAAAACAGAATTACATAAGGAGAAACCACCCTGATAAGCTGATTGAGCTAAGAGGTTAATCCCCAGTCACTCAACGACACGTGGAATATAATTAAAACGTGCAGAACCACCTTCCACGTGAAGCCAATTTATTTTCTAATCGACCCACCACGATGAAATTTCAAATTGAGTCTGTAACAAACAGCAAGAGTATAATACTTGATCACCTGACGTAAGTCTGAGGCTAATTTCTCCACGTGAGACCAATTTATTTTCTAATTGACCCACCATGCTGAAATTTCAAATTGAGCCTGTCACGGGCAGCTAGAATAGAATACTTGATCAGCTGACATTGATCTGAGCCTAATTGATCTCCTAATCACCATGGAAAGGACCTCACACTTTTCTAGTAGAGATATGTTTCATAGAATTCTTTTCATGCAATGTTCACAAGGTAGTTTTTGATGTACCAATCAACAGATTCCATGGGCTCATAAAAATATGCACATATTGAAAGGATTTTGAGTTATACCCCATTTAAGCGCTAACATAGTATTGAAAAATTGTCGAAGTGAAACAAATGTTTTTTCACCATTTTGCTCAGAGCTAAAAGAAATCGTTAAAATGAGGTGCTTGGAGAAAAATGATGATAAAATCCCAATTACCTACGTAATTCTCGCCTCTTTGGATGGTCCATAATTGCTTGATTTTTTCTCTTCTAGAAATTTGATACCTATTTGGCATCCCAGAATGTCCTTCGAGATTCATCACAATATCTCAAAAATTAATGGGAAACGTTAACGGGGAGGCTCTTTCTGATTACAATTTCCATCGCTTGAATTGGATGTAACTCAAATTTATTTCGATCTTTTTTTCTTTTTTTTTCGAGTCCAAGGAAACTTTTGATTGTGGCATTGAAAGCTTCTACCTTGACAGCTTAGTTACATAACGGTTCTTTGTAATGGAACCTGTCTATAACACGGGGAATGGAATTTTGAAGTGCGGGTCCATACTGATCTTGAGAGTGATTTGTAAAATATTTAATTGAATTTCACATTTCTGCCTTATGTCATTTCTCTTACAATTTTTCCATGCTATCGTCAAATTTGGACTTCCCGAACTGAGTCCTCTCATTAGAGTTCCAGCTATCTGCTGATCCACCGGAAATTAGTTTATTTGGATATTATCATAGCAAGATGTCATAACTACAAACGGGGCCAGGAAAGCCTTGACGTCCTTCAGATAGCTTCCGAGACTCGCGACTCTTTGTGTTTTGAGGATCAGCGGTCGAGTGACGCTGCGGATGGTAGCGACCAACACCCCCGTGAAGACTCCTGAGAGAAAGGCAAACGGCCCACCCCTCCCACCTTGTGCGACCCGAGTTGCTCCCGAAGCGCCCCTCGGCTCTTCAGTACCGTGACATCCACCGACTTCAACATGTGGTACTGGTGAGTTATCAAATCATCCCTTATCACTTGATTCTGTTGTTATGTCACTGATATCAATTAACATTACCTGGTGTCTTGGAGTGCGCCGACTCCTGTCAACAGTCAATGTACACAACCTAGACCTTCGATCGGAAACTAATAAACAACGCCGCAAACTATTATACCAAGGTAGTTAATTTTCCTGAAGATCACTAGGATACTTTGATTATTAAAGAATACACCTGTTACCCTTATTCTTGAAAGTGTCGTAAATCCTCGTGATGATCAGGCGAGCACTGCATGTTGCAAAGATTTCACTCTCATTCAATTTATCGCAATAAATTCTGTGTAGGAGAATTTTTTTGTAAAAATCAGTGGCTATTTAAAATATACCTATTTTTGCATGCGCAGAGCCCAACACCAATCCGAATCAAATTAAATTCTCAGGTAGTGAGTCAAGAACCTATTAAAAAAAAAGTAAAATGTATCAAAATATCAATGTCACCGAAAGGTAACAACAAACTTTAACGTAGACATGATTTTTGAGAAGAAAATCTCATCTTAGTTATATCGACAGGTTTGTTGTTAGTAGTTTAGAAGCGGGTTCCTAAATGGTCTTGACATCTATTTTGTTTCACTCTCATGTTGACGTTCTATGTACCTCCATGCCTGCGATTATATTATTTGCCTTACGGAGAGAAACGGAAGAACAACTAGCCATTTGGTGGTCTGACTCGATTCATAAAAATGAAGTTTGTAAAACTAACAATAAATAAAAAACCATAAAAACCAAAAACTATTATTTTTTTAAATTTTGTGAATTTTAATCCGTGTACGCTACAGCTGGTGCGGCGTAGGTACTGCGGACATGTATATATATATATATATATATTTATTTATTTTATTTATTTTTTTATTTATTATTATTTTTTATTATTATTAACATTATTAATTTTTCGGAACCTTCGGATCTTGATACGTAAAATACCGAATTTCGTGGAAAGGTTAATTTTTCTTATTTTTTGTAAAGATTCGTTGTTCTGTCAACTTTAAATTTGGTAGATAGACTGTTTTCAGATTGGCGTCGTCGTCGTCACTGACGTCAGTCATTGTCAAATCATCAAAAATCGAGGTTGGTATCGTTTTGATTATGTAGTTTTCGTTACATAGAATCGATTGAAACCCTTCTAGAACACATATTTTTTCAAACTTCGTGAGGAACCTGGTCAGCGGACCAAAAAGTTATACCGATACCAGATCCAGACCCAAAATATCCAACCTATGCTTACGCCTGTTCTTTAGTCAAACGCATTAGCTGGGTGAGGCCATTCATAAATGGACCATTTCAATCCGTTTGACGTATGAATTAGTTGAAAGTGATCCTTCCGTCCACCATTTGACTATGCTACTTGTCATTACCATTATATAGTTTTCTCCATCTAACTAATCTCAATTCCTAGCAATCTACACCCGCTCGTTTGATATTCGTACAACTATCCACTTAAGAATCCGGAATTGAGTTGGATATAGCGGAGATCCGAATGGCTCAGTTACGTGTTGTTGAGTAATCTTCTCACCATTGTTCCCGTAGTTTACCTACTACCACCATCAAGCACCTCCGAGGTCCATCCTGATCTAATAGTCTCCCATTCGAAGCGGATACTGTTAACTTTCCCGTGGATGAACGATACAGCTAGTAAGTAAGGATCTAGGAATCAAAGAACCAGGAAAGTTCATAATATACTTATGTTATTCTATTGTTACATTTTATGTAACATATAGGCAACGCTTCATATTTAAGAGGGACGACCTATTAGAATTGTTAATTGGAATTGATTGTGGTGTTGGACAACCGAAACATGAGAAAAAAAAATAACTGGATACAGATCGGTTTCGAACAATACCATGACCGAATCCGTGAAAAATATTACAGAGGTTCATTATTTAAAATAATAAATCAAAACCCTAAGTGTGTGTGCGTACATGCGTGCGTGTGGGTGTGTGTGTGTGTGTGTGTGTGTGTGTGTGTGTGTGTGTGTGTGTGTGTGTGTGTGTGTGTGTGTGGGTGTGTGTGTGTGTGTGTGTGTGTGTGTGAGTGAGTGACAAATTTGATCGACGCTAATTTGACCATAAATCTCACCTATTTTCGAGATTATTTCTTTGTTCCATCCTAATTTTTGTCTTCGGAACTTTCAAATTTCATAATGAAACTATTGAAATGGCAACCCCCCCCCCCCCCCCACATAAATTTTTTCGACGCTATTCAGGCTACAATATTGTCAACCAATTTCCCTGGTCCTTATTTTGTTCGACACCAGTTTTAGTCAACTTGTTCAACAAACCTTGGGAATTAAGGATTTACTTATGGGATGGTGGGTGGAAGGGGTTACTTCTATCGTTCCTCTCAAGCGCTGCCCATCGTCTAGTTGAGAAAAAAAACTTCAGAAACTCCGACTTTCATGGGAAAAAATTAGAAACAAAATCGAAAGGATAAAAATAAAAGCTGTAGCGCCAAAAAAACTGCGCGTTTTGTTGTTTTGGTTATTTAAAAAAAAAACTATTGACGCTTCCCCGTACGTACAATTTTCAACCATTACCGTGGTTCTTATTTTGTTCGGTCCCGATTCAGTCTAGTTGTACCTCGAACCTTGGAAATTCAGCTTTTGCACATAGGACGGTGAGTGGAGGGGATAACTACTGATTTTTTCAAGCGCTGCCCAAGTTACCATTTTCGACCAATTTTCATGACTCCTTTTTATTTTATTTATTATTACTGTTTTTTATAAATCATGCAATTTTCTATTTTTAGAACATTTAAAGTCAGGAGTTTCGAATTCCTTTGGTTAGGGTAGAACAGAGGGGGGATTAGTGAAAGATTGCGATGTTTTCAGTATTTTCATCTAACATCCGTAATTTTTTTTTTTTTTTTTTTTTCGATCCCCATTTCAGTCCAATCATGCAACAAATCTTGGAAGTTTTAAATTTACTGCTGGTGGGATAATTATATTGAGTAATTTCGATAGATGATGAATTCTGTGTTTTCTCATCTATTTGTTCTCTCTCTCCCTCCCATAATTTATTTTATTTATTTATTTTTCCATTCATCTTGTGAACGAGATATGCATCACATTTTCGGATTTCTGTGAGGATAATTAGTGGTGGAGGAGATGGACTGTGCTATTTACGCAGTTGACAACCGATTTTGGTATAATAAATCAAGTATTCGGCTATTTTACTGTTTTGCTAGATGAATCAGTTTCTCCTAGAAACCATTCTCAGTAATTTGAATAATTAAAAATTCCATAGTGTTCGGTAGGGGAGGGGGGCAATATTGATATATCGTGATATTTTCAAACTATTCGTTAATCCAGTTCTACTATTTGTTAAATATTTATGTTAGGATATATTGGAGGTGGTACATCCAGTACGATCACGATCTCTTCCCAATTCTCACCAAATACAACCCACGGATAGGGACGTCCCTGTAATGAATACATCACTTACCAATATTTTTTCTTATTTTCTTTTATTTCCCTGTCAATCGCTGATCGTATCCGAACTCTCTTTGTAATTTGATCTGCAATAGAAACGATTTTTTGGAATTGTAACCAAATAATTAATAGTGGCCTAATTTTGCACGATTAGATGTAGAACCATTATCATTTATACGTTCGGAATTACTACTTTTGAAGACTTTTGGGAGTGAATTTAATTATTTCCATGAAACACTGTAAAGTGAAAAAACTACGAGGAAAGGTGAAAAAGAGCTAGCTGAAATTCTTACGTATTTGTATTATGAAAACTATGTAAACTGTTTCGTGTTTTTCCAAGCAGTGCAGTTATGCATTATTTTTCAAATTAATGTTATTAGGTTTCAAATTACTTCAAATTGATTGGAAACGATCATAACTTATCTGAAAAATTCAATCACAGTCAACATTTGGATCTGATACGTGTAATTTGGTAATGTAATTTGGTAATTTGGTAAATTGTGATGAATGAAGATACCTAGAAACGGGCAATTCATTAACGATACAAACTAAAAGAAGAAATTAAAAATTGAGATTCGAAAAACAATGAAACAGGTAAATCTACCACAGCATTTTAGATATTCCAATATCATCCTAGCGATAGGTAACTCGAATCGTGGCAGAATCGGAGTGGCATAACCGAGTAGCCTACCGACCTATTTCTTTTATAACTCACCTGTTGATCTGGCTCTCAGCTTCCTTAATCCGTTTTCGTTCTGAATTCCTTCGTAGCCGTCCAACCCAAATACTTTTTTTATGCCCCGAGGAATACAATATTTATGGTAGAATTATCTGCTTTGTAATAGATCGATTTCTGGTATCATTTGGATGATTAAATTACGTGGTAACTATTATATTTTTTATAGAATCATTTCTCGACTGTTATCTATTATTTTTCCTACTTCTATAGGATATGTCTGAACCTGATTGGTTTATAATTGAAGTGAATTATGGAATATTCATTTTTATTAACTATTACGAGTTGTGTAACACATGGAAAAAGAACTACAAAATATTCCCAAGCAGATGAAACTCTCAATGTCTATACCAGCAAGTATTTGGAAACTCAAAAGAAGCTCATCGTTAAGGGGAAAAATAATAATAACAATAAAAGTAATAATAAAATAATTAAATACAAATAATAAAAAATAAAACAAAAATAGAAATAATGAAAATGCCTCAGAATGCTATTATTTAAATTGATGGTGTTTTTAAGAAAAGTACGGAAAAAAAATCAATTTTAGCTACATTCTGGAAGTGATAAACTCGAACAATAAACATTGCTAATTATTAGACAAAGGTTGATTATTTCTGTATTTGATATCCCTTCTACTCTGAATACCTGTCACTATAGCATTGGAGTAGACGCCAACCGAAGAGAAGTTATTCAAACTAAATAACACACCTACACTTTTCTAGTAATTAACACGAGCTGACTCATCGACTGAAAGTTGATTACATTTAAAAAAAAACCAACTACCTATGTGGAAATTCCATTGGAATTATAAGCTGATACGTGCATCGTAGTAATAAGGCGATTTTTGCTATGTTCCACCAGTTAAGATTTGGTCCCATGTCTTAAAATTTTTAGGACGTCCCTCAGAAGCTAGGTCATACTTGCCTGGCTTCTTATTTAAGAGGAACGACCTATTGGTATTTATCCAGAAGGGTAGGGGACACCCCAAGAATGAGAAAAAAATATCTTCATACGAATCCGTTTCAGACCATTCTAAGAACGAATCCGTGAAAACAAACCGTAGGTGAATGGTTTGTGTGTGTGTGTGTGTGTGTGTGTGTGTGTGACAAATTTTGTTGACGCTGCCCAGGCCTCAATTCTCAACCGATTTTCGATATTCTTTCTTTGTTCGATCCTAATTTTTGTCTAGTTATGCAACATACCTTCGATATTTTGAATTCAGTGATTGAAGTAGGAGAATGGAGGAGGTGAAGCCGGAAAAACGTGGTTTATGTCTCGACAAATTTTGTCGACGGCACCCAGGCTACAATATTCAACCGATTTTTACGATTCTTATTTGGTTCGATTCAAATTTCAGTCTAGTTGTATAACAAACCTTGGTAATTTCAGACTTACTGTCGTGGTAGTTGGTGGGAAGATGCTGCAAATTTTCATGTGCAGCTGTGATGAACTTAATAGAGTATGATATAATATCCTTGGAATTATGCATCATCTTCAAACGGAATATGAACGGAATATGATTTTGATGCTGATTGCAACAAAATTTATCGGATAATATCCAGAGACTTGCAGCCATCAAGTAACTCCCAAATTTTAACGAAACCGAACCATTGTTAGAGCGTGAGAAAGTCATGTTTTGGAAAATTTTCGTTTGTGTAACTGCATACGGTTCTATTCATTCAATGGCAATATAATTGATAAGGGTCGATTGTCTAGTAAGTAACCCGCACATTTCCATCGAAATTGGTTCAATACTTTCTAGGTATAGTCTGAGTCAACAATTTTCAGTTTTACGCAAGTGCAGTACTTATTAATAAACCAATTTTAAGATAAAATCCATAGGACACAATTCTGAAACACGTATTCAACTGGGCGAATGCGCCTAGTGTATGCGTATGTGCACGATCTACTCTCAATGGAACGACTATGAAATATATCGGGGACCGTGTAGAAGCAAACTCGTACCGATTCAAGACGCGGCAAGTAATTGAAAAGGACAGTCACACTGAAACGCTAAATACATGTGTACGCTTTGTTTAGGAGGGAAGGGCTTTTTCGACTGCTTGCACGAACACAAAACTCTGGAAGCTACAGAGGTGACGAAGTAAAAAAATCTGGCAATTCACAGACCATATCAATGTTACTTATGAGGACGTAAGCTACGGAAAATGGAATTGTTGAGATAATGTACTGAAGAGTAGCAATTCATATCACCTTGAAAGTGAATGCCCGTTAGACCATCAATAGCTCAATTGGAGATTGAAGGACGGTGAGATTGTATCTCATCCAAGCCGTCAAAGTTGATGCTATCAATTTTCCAGTGATTGTAAATGGATCCCAACAAACAGAATTCCATCGAAATGCGTCGCAATCGACCCTGGATGAACAGTCGTTATTTAGTAAAAGACCCTTTAGAAATATTAGGTATGTAGTCGTTAAACTGTCTATTCGTTATGGATTGGATGGGAAGGAGGAAGAAAATTTACACTCTCGTCATAAAAACACTCCCGTAATGGGCTAATTCTTCTGACGCTTAATAGAGACCTTTTATTACCTAGGATACCATCATGCTAGATAGTTTCAAAGATTCTCTTACGACTTTTAGGTGGAGTATTACGTGCCTGTATATTAAATTTCATTGGTTACTCTAGTTTCAGTTTTACGTTTTAGAAAAACTAAGCATAAATAGCATACATTTTGAAATGAATGTGATACAGTTACCACGAAAGTTTATTCCCAGTTTCAATTTTCTAAATTTAACTTTTCTACATGGATTCGGTTTCGAAAATTTTCGTTTGTGAGAACGACATCATCAATTATTGATGGACAGGAGTTGCCATTGTCAAAACAAATCATGTGACTATTAGTAGATTTGGACAGATTAGAGTGAGCATCTACTAGCTACAAAATCACGATCGACGAATGAACTGGTGGAATAATGAAAATGAACGGGAGTCCGTCCACTGGGTCTACAGATCGTCCATTGTAAATATCACCTAATTAGTTCGATCGTCGTAATTTTACCAGGGGAGTGTTCACGCCTAAACATATTGTCAAGTAATGCATGCATTACAGGGACGTCAATATATTTGGTCTGCAGTAATAAATCTTAATTATCCTCATTGCTAATGGAAGTGTCGTGATAATTGGTTGTTCTAAATAAATAAAATACAGAAATGAATAATAACCAAAAGATTGTTAATTTGAACACAAAAGTATCACGAAAAACATTTGGGAGTAGTGTAAACATCAGGATTTCTCAGTGTTACTCCCTCGATTCAACTTCTTCCTTATTGAATTTTGAAACTCCGGACGTATGTATTCCAAAACAATACCGAATTCTAAATCGGAAAAAAAAACACGAAAATCGGTCGGGAATTGTAGCTTGAGCAGCGCCTGAATGAAATGGTAACTACTTCCTTCACACACCATCCCACCAGCTAATCGAGAATTCCCGGGTTTAGTTGCAAAAATAGTCTAAAATATGATCAAACGCAATAAGAATCACGAAAATAGGTTGAGAATTGTAGCCTGGGCAGCGTCGACTTTCGGCTTTCCCCACTCCATTATCTCATTTTCGACTTGAAACTCAAAATTCCCGAGGTTTGTTGCACAACTAGATTAAAATTGAAATCGAACAAACAAAACATCTCTGAAATATCATGATTTATCGTAACTATCCCCTCCATTTACCATTTAGGGAATTCCTCCTCCATTTAGGAAATTGGAAAGTCCTGGCAAATGTAATACGCAAAATTAGACCGAATAGTTGATGAAAAAAAATTAAAAATAAAACAAAACGGAAATATGAAGAAAAATAATGAAAATAACGATGTATTACTATCACCCCCTCCTTCCCCCCTCCGTAATAAAATTTGGGATTCCGTAGTTACATTCCAAAACTAGACCGAATTCTTAGGGTGGGTTCACATCCATCCGGAATTGCAGCAATGCGGCAATGCGTCTGCGGTTGGAAGAATTGTGAGTGCGGAATCGCGGCAGGCCGTTCATACCCATCTTCACACCCAGGTTGTGTTATCATCGCATTATCATTGTTTGTGTCTTCTATTACCATTGCATTCCCCAAACAGACTGTTCCCTCCCGAATTGTTTCCTACCTGTAACACATTTCACGGACATCAAAGCTTAATCAACGCCGTTGAATCATAAACTCATAAACCATGAGGGCATACACTAGAGATGTACATGTATGTATGTACATTAACTGCAATGGCGACGTCGTTTTGGAATGCGACTGTTGGGTAATATTATTCGGTCCTATCATAAAGTATTCATCTCAAGATAACATTATAGGTATTTCTACCGAAAAAATGTATAGGTTGGCTCATTTAAAATAATTTAAATGCATTGATGCACTATAAGAAGTACTTCCTTAACGTAAGTAATCTGTCAATTTCGTAAGGAAAACTAGGCATATTTCTATACTTCCTCTTCGTCTTGCAAAAGTGGTATCTCTTCTCAAATACCTACTCATTCGACAAGCAGTACATTGCTAATCTATAATCAAAAAATGTCTCAAAACACAAATGGAATAGTTTTATTTGGAAGGTAGGTTGTTTGTGAGACCGCGAAATCGGCACCTACACCTAGGTATTTTCTACCCAACATGGCCTCATCTGCATAAAATCATGTTCATTTTGAGTGTTTTAATAATTTATTATTGTTATTATTATGCACAAGCTCTACAGAAATATATTTTCTATAAATTAAATACAAATTCGAGGATCGTAAAAATACGGATTCGCACTCGACCACAGGATAAAAGAAGACAATACAACAACAACAGCTGTGGTACGATGCATTGTATGTCAAGTGGCTTCACTAAAAACGTGTGTTGTTTACTACTTTTCATAAGTCTCTACATCTGACTTCGAAGATCCAGTACATCAATAGAAATATTACATCAATAATTCACATGAATGGGACGCAGCTCCTGGGTAGAAACGTCGTGAATAAACAACTAAAAACTCAAGACTAGACTGGTCATTCAACCTCCCGAATTTATATATATATATATATATATATATATATATATTTTTTTTTTTTAAGGTACCGTTATAAAAGGTGTACTTATAACTGAGGATAATAAACTAAAATATTACTAATAATACTTTCAAACCAATCTGTGAAGTTCACGTACCTCAGTTCACGGATTTCCTGTTTTTTCGGCGTCGAGCAGAATGTCGTAGCCTAACAGCTAGAGAAAAGACAGAATCCCGTTCTTCAAGTTCTTCGTGAAACACCACGTAAAATTTTAGGAGCCAGAAGATAACTTTTCGTCATAATGAGTTCATTCGAGTGCGGACACCAGGAATTCACAAATAATATTTCGTTACCGGACGGGTCGAGCGTGAAAGTGTCTGCTTTCTCTGCAAGGGCCATTGGGCAGTCGAAACCGGAATTTATCATCTTTTGTTTCGGTTCCTGCCGAGGCCGTATGACCTCTGAAGTTGCTTAGATGCAATTTTGTGATCGAAATGCCAAGGGAGGATTTTTCTCCTCACACGAATTCGTTGACCGCACATTTCAAAGTCGGATCGTAAAATCTTAGATTCGCCTTTCTCCTTTCTTAGTATTTACCTATATCCAAGAGCTCCACCACTTCACAACATCACAGCATCACAAACTTCAGTACAACATAAAGTTTTAGCCTGGAACACGCCCTCAAACGGTGAACCGGACGATAACTCCCCTCAGGATTAAGATATGAATCCCGTTCATGCGCCAAAAAATTACCCATCCCAAATGATAGGAATAGTTTGCTGGCCAGCCTTTGAACACACTGAATAGGTCAAATGACAAAAAATGTGTCGAAAAACCACTTAAAAATCAGTGAAGATAGCACACAAAAATGGCCAAAAATTGTTAAACTAACAACTTTTTGCAGAATTTTAGTCCAAACAAAATTATCAACAAATAACAAGGACAATAACATTTTTTTGTATAAAATATGCTGAAAACCGTACTCAAATTTGCCTAATATTTGCTGAAAAATGCATGAAAACTGCAAAAATGACTATCCATGTCTGCTAACCAAATCAAATTACCACTATCCTAACCAAATTCCATATGTACTGAAAAAAATCACTGAAAATTAGAAGAAAAAAAATCGTTAAATTAATTTTAGCAAACTTTAGTCTAGACATAATCATAATCTATTAATTAGGGCATTCAAAAACTTTTGTACAAAGTTATGCTGAAAACTGTACTGGTTTGTTCTGATTATTTGCTGAGAAATCTATAAAAATCGTAAAACAAAAAGTTCCAGTCATGCAACATGATCTTATGAGCGCATTTTCCCAAATTATCTATCGTATCATAACATCTTAAAATGTAATGAAATTTGAGCAATTTCGGTTGAAAGTATTTGTTAATTGTGTGACAAATGAAACCTGTACTAAATCAAATTCGGTGATCCAAAAAAGATTTTTGAGTTTTAGGTTTTTGGCAGTTTGTACAGATTTTTCTGCAAATATTAATAGAATTTAAGTACGTTTTTTCGGCATAATTTTGTGCAAACATTGTTAATGTCCTAGGTAATCGGTGATGATTTTATTTGGCGAAAACTCTGATAAAAATTTTAAATATAACAATTTTTGGCCGTTTTTAGCCATTTTTAGTGCTTTATTTAGTAATTTTTTTGAAATGTGACCCATTTAATGTGCTCTAAAATCGTTGGCCAATAAACTCACTCTTTCTTTTGGAAAGCTTGATTTTTTGGCGCAAGAACGGGATTTTTATTCCAATCCTAAGAATAGTTAACGTCTTGAATGACACATACATACATATTATATATATATATATATATATATATATATATATATATATATATATATATATATATATATATATATATATATATATATATATATATATATATATATATATATATATATATATTATATATATATATATATATATATATATATATATATATGGTGTGTGTGTACATGAAAAAGCGCAAAATTCAGGAATCGTCTCAGAATACCTCAAAACGGATTTCAATGGAGAAAATGTTCAAAACATTTGAATTTAAAATTTTCCGGGCCATTGATTTTTTACGAAAGCTCGCTAAAAATCGAATAATGTAAATAGTCTTTATGAATTGCAGAATCTTATTTTATCTTCGCACACAACTTACTCAAATTTCAATATAATGTAATATCTATTGTAATACTAAATCATGCTGTATGACTTTTTTTTTTAAACATTTATGCATGTGTGAGTTCCGAAAAAAAAAATCCACTTGATACCTACCTACATGCTTACTTAAAACAACAACCTCTAACCACTGGTACACGTATAATTTTCTCGGTTGACACCAATACATACGAGAAAGGTTAGGAATTTAGGGGTCAGTGACATGTGCCTTTTTTGTCGGTCATTATCATATTTTGAATTCTTTGTTTTCATCGATGAAAAGGCGTGAGCTCGGGTAGGAAATAGCGCCGATGATTACATCAGGAGGGAGAATTCTTTTCATTCTCTTGAACCCCTTGGCCTTTACACAATTTCTCCTTCGCGACAGTTTTATGCCAACCGCACTCGTGAAAGATTTCACTATAGTTAAAGTTACTTCCCAAAACTCATGAGAAACATGACTATAATTTTTTTTCGAGTTGGGAAACGCCTGGTCCAAGTAGGCTCTCAAGAGAAAACCATAGTTCAACTATGTACATAATAAGGTAAACAAAAATGTCAACTCTTTTTTAAATAAGTAGATATTGTAATCACAATCGCAACAGAATTGTCATTGATCGTAGTTAATAACAACAACTAATGATTTACTTGTGGCATGTCCTGAATTCCGATGATACTTATACGTGAAAATAATAAAAATATATTTATTATCTTACTTAAAGATTATGTGACAATAACGGTTGTGAATTCTATACCCCTACAATTTTTTCTTATCAACAACCTTTCATATAGAAACAGTAGGTACCTAACAATATTATGTCTCCCCTCTGTACTCAAGGGGTTCAAGAAATGCCTAGCAAAACTAGAATGCTTCTAGGTATACATCAATTGGCCGATAAGAATCGTTTTGTCCTTGAAATCATGGTAGGTACAAGGAGGAAAAAGGTGAGGGTTAGACTTGACTAAGTACATAACCCAACATCAAAGATCAAAATAATCTCAAACATGATATATTCATGAATCTCCTAAGCGATCCCACAGCGTTCATTTTTCTGAATATAAAAAATTACATCATTTATAGTTTAATAACTAGATGTTATAGAAAGATCAATTGTTGAAATAATCGTTCTCAGTTTGTATGAAACCGGAGGAAATGGAAAGCAGAAACGATAATCCTCCGTTTTAGACGCAAACCACCAAAATTTGGTTGGTTAGTTTTTGTCGTTGATTTCTCCCTTAGATCTTTGATTCGGCTATTATTCGAAGTTGGTGAAACGATGATATCATTGATAAACACCCAAGATCATCGGTTTCAGTAGTAAAAGTTGTTTAAAATCTATGGTGAAACAGGCCCCTAAGGGATACAGGATTTAATAGCGTTTCTGAACAGAGAACAATAACAAGTTAGCGCGATTCATCGGATAATGGATTGAGGAAGAGATCAGATTGGGGACGGATTCCCCAGAGTAAATGTTACCGTGATGGTAACTTCAATCTAAAAGCAACCGTTTTCAAAGATCTCAATCCTGAACATCAATTATAAACCCCCAAGGGATGACGATATCGAGTGACCGATCTGCTTGTCACGGTTTTGTAATGCCTAGCCGATTTCTGTAGGATTTATTTGCGAGCCGTACTTGTTCAGAAAATGCATACTTTTCATAAAAGGTTCACAAACAAAGTTTCTGTTTTTTTTCATACTAGTTGTTCTACTATCAGCTTTCTAAATTATTATCGCAGCTCCCTCGGTTGTACTGAGACTGGGATTTCCTGCATAAAAGGAAATCATCTCAATGTGAGATTTCATGCACAATCGACATTTGAATCAGTTACTCAACATGAAAAAATTATTCAAGCGTTCTCAAAGACACCAAGATTTCAGAAACCTAGTTTGAAAAGTGGGTAGACAATAACTGGTGCTAGTACCCTATTTCATGTTTTTGGCGTTGAAAATACTTGATAATAGAGTAGTCATACTACATAGTGTGTCTACTATTTTCTATGAGTGAGCATCAACCAAGTGAGGTGGAATTTCATTAGCTGGAAAGAAGTATGGAGCTGGACGAGTCCTTGTCAGATGTTGACCCTCCGTTGACGAACCGTGTCGATCTCGAATCCCACCAGCGCAGGATCCCGCCGGATCTCGCCAGTCGAAGCGTCATTCATCAGATGGTAAAAGTCAATTCAGCGGTAAATATGGGGAAAGAGCTTTCTGTCTTGATAGAAGTTACTAGGAGCGCATCACGACGCACTTGGCGCTCACGTTTTCTCAATGCTGGTCGTCCTTAACCATTTGAAAGACGATTCATTAGCTTCAGTCAATGACAACTCATCTGAGTCGTGGTAATTTCAAGAAACCAGTTGTCTGCTCAGGGTTTTTGTTTAACTTCAGTTATGCTCCAAACAGCATTCTAAATTGAATGCAATTATTGGGGAGAATGAACTATACGACTCAGGAATTGAAGCATTCCAAGGTCTGAGAGTAAATTTGTCAAAGGTCATGTTTATTTGTCAATGATTTCCAATAAATGGATGATGTATAGATAGAAATATGGAAAAAGCCTAAATAGACGAATTGGTGGAGTTCTATATCGGTAAAGTGGCTGAAACAGCTGAATGAAAAGCTAGAATCAGTTTCGAAACTTTTCATGGAGAAAACTTTTTATACCCAAGGGACTGGATCGGATTTGAATCGGAGTGGACCTCTGCAAAGGATTCTCGAAGAAAATAATGTGTTCTTTCATTAGTTTAACTCAGTCTGCCAAAGAGATACTAATTATCAGAATGGGTGGGACAACGACGATACATATTACGCATTGTGAGGGCAGAAAAATGACTGGTATTCTCGGTTTTTAAACTAAATTTATAAACGGGTCTTTCTCAAATTATCTGGCGATTGGGAAATGAGTTGTCGAGAATTAGTTGTCAACCTGATTGAAGGTTTTCAGCCAGGTCGACAACTTTCCCAAATAAAAATTTATTTAAATTTATTGGAATAATATTTTTCAATACAGCAACAACTAGTTTATGATAATATGACTGATGTTTGCGAGTTTGAGAAGTATTTGATTGTCTTATTCGTCATTTAGTGAAAATAAGAAATTCTGAATGCTCTTAAGGTGCAGGCAACACAATACACTTCATTGTTACCTGCAAACATTCTTTACCAATAATGTTGTATTTTTTAGTGGATTCAATCTCTTAGAATTGTGACTTTTTCACAAAATAACCGAAAAACAAGGTGAGTGAAAGTTCCAAACCGAATGGATATTTTTTCTTACAGAGAAGATTTTCAAGGCGATTCCAATCACTTATCCCAACTCGAGTACTTCTCGGTTTCTTATAGGAAGAAGTTAGTTTCTTCCCTGAGAAGTCCATTATTTCTACGGTTCGCCAACTCCTCTTCTTTGCGAACCGTTTCCAACGATCTTGTTTTTTCAGTGGTGCATGTAACCGGTCTAATTGAGATGTCGGACTGAATAAGGACCATCGCGGATTTGTTGCTTCAACTGCACGCGTGGAACAGCTAATTAAAAGGCTGGTAGCCATTAATATCATTATGAATAAATATACGGTTGTCGAATCTCAATGCGGTACAGAATTATTTCCTAAGTTTCCGTGGGACTTACGAAGTACGGGCCGCATTCGATTGCGCAACAATGCACAAACGGGAAATGCTGTGATCTGATCACAGAATTTCATTAGTTAAACATTGTATAGCGTTTCTGCGTCACTAGTTCATTTATACATAAGTTCGAAGTAACCACCTCACAATCATGTTTCCTTTCAGCTAACCAGGCATCAAACATTCATTGATAGACAAAATAAATTCAGCCTACTCCGTACTACAGTATCTTTGCAATTCACAATCTTGTTGACGACCACTCCATACCACAATGTAACCACACTCACAATCATGTTTCCTTCTAGCCAACCAGGCATCAGACATTCATTCATAGACAAAATAAATTCAGCCTACTCCGTACTAGGAACAGTATCTTTGCAATTCACAATCTTGTTGACGATCACTCCAAACCGCAATGTCCTCTCGGATTGCGAAGAAGTTGATTTCGTTTGGTTGAAGTAAATTCCGTCATAAATCAAACGAAAAAACTAACCCCTCAAAAGTTACAGAAATTTTGAATTTGTAATATTCAACCCTTACGTTTAACTCCTTGGAGTTGATTGAAAAAGATTCCGAGAATCAATGTTCATCTTCGGCCGATTTGTGATTTTCAGCCGAATTCCAGCAAGTGCGGTTTATTTCCTCCCTCTATTGGATTGATTATTGGAAGTTACACACACACACATATATATATATATATATATGGATTTGTAAATATTGATCAATGTGTTTTTCTCTGTCCGAGTACCAAATTTCATCATGGCTGATATTACGAATCTCTGCATGAAAACAAATACAGTATGCACCACGTGACATACGTGTGAAACTTAGCCCAATAAAGCAATACATTGCAAGTTTCAGAGACATTGCCACAAGCCATCCTTTCTTCTACATACTTACCATTTACTTGCCTAAGTAAAATACTACGTATTCTTTCTTTTTCATGTATGACTTTCAAAATAAAGTTTTTTTTCTTCATCATGTTTCTTTTCATTCTTGAATACTAAACATATGTTTATTTTGGTTTTAACAAGTTCAATTTTTCTTTTAAAATAAAATATGTTGAAAAAATAATGTACTTAATGTTTTACTGAGTTATTATTTTACAATAAAAAAGAGTGTGTGGTGTAGATAGATATTGAGTTGATGATAAGCTAAAAATAGCTTCAAAAAATTGTATACTTCCCACTGTTATTTCTCCTTTTCCTTTCATTTTCAAATTAAATTAGTTATTTCTGAAAGCCTACTGGCGGTACAAGGTTGTTTCTATCTTGTATTATAAGTGGTTTTCTCGAGCTGAAAATATTATGAGAATGTTCAGATAAAACCCTTTTGTAGCTAACCACACGACCTAGATCGGACTGCGCATAACTGGGTCATTTCTCCCCATTCCTCTTGCATTAAGTTTTTCCCATTGTTGTTATTATCGAAGCTTGGGGAAGAAACTTTTTGAAAGGGTTGGTTAGAAGAGTATTAATACTGGAATGCAGAGCTCAATTCTGTCTTATTCCTCCAGTTTTGTATCTCAAGTTTCCTAAATAGGTTATTTGGAAGTTCAGAAGTATTTTTATCTGTAGATTTTTCCAACTTCTGTATATATTTTTCTCGTTGGCTTACGTAGAAACGGAAGCAAATATTTGAGTGGTGCCGCATTTAGCGCGTTCCAGTCCTACGCCGGAAGGTTTCGCGTGGAGAAATCTATCCGCAGTTTCCGGTGAACTTTGCCAACATTCTCTACAAATAAAGAATATGCCATGGAAATAGTTGAGAACGAACTATGAGTTTACAAAGTTTTTTCTATAAGTATATTCTATGAGTAATTTCTATTATTTTCAATTTTTTCTATAGGGCTTCTTTATAAAGCCCATTGGATGTTTTCTCTATTCAGCTCAGTAGAATATCATGTCTGAAGGTCGGGATCACCCTAAGCAAAATAAGAATCTCTGAAAATTTGCGTTGAATCCGACTGTTCGTTTCTGGAACAACGTTTTAGTGGTATTAGTAAGGTTATATCATCTTATAAAACCTCGTGATATGGAAGATGTGTATAGTAGATATATAGTAAAAGATGTGTATGTAGATATAGTAAATTGTAAAGTAAGTTTTACATTTGAAGTAACCCTAGAAGATCACCCGAATCAATATTCATCTTACTAGAAAACTCATACACAATGCTACTGGGGCGTCTCATTCAACGACATTCCAGTTAAACTATAAACTGATTAGCTTCATGGTAATCAAGTAAAGTTCCTCCTCTTTACATTAAATACATAATGTACGAGATAAAATATCTGGTTTTGAAATTATCACAAATGAAACTTAGATTTTTGATAAGTCAGAAACTAAACTCCGTATATTTATATTTTGATTTTTGTATATCAACATGCTTCTTAAGGAAAAATGTAATAAGATAAAACTGTAGTAAATAATATATAACTGAAATTACCTTCCAGATTAATGTTATTACAAACCATATTATAGTTTTGAGAAATATGAACGTGTAAACAGTTGCATGGTGAAAGGTGAGACAGAAATTCTACATAAATCAAACAAAAACTACTCATTTATTTGGAAAGTTTGTGAGAGATTGATTTTCAATAATAACCTTCCACTTAACCAGAGTATAATGAAACTGCTGCCGAGATTTTAGGCACATATCCAGCCATTGTGTGGTTTCGGAGCCTATTTTAGTTCACTTTGGCCTAATAGTTCCAGAAAAAAGCTCCAGCGGGCGGCGCAGAATGCGACGGATAGATGGATTTTTTATTCTATTTTTGGATTTATTATTGAAATTAAACGAAATTATTTATGTGTCCATTCCTTTCTACGTTACAAGATTATAAGTATCTAAATCTAAAACTAAAATAAACAAATTTTGAGAACAGGTTCATCATTCAGATTGATGTTACATCGAAAGTGAAGGTACCATAGACAGGGGAGTTGGTGGAACTATTCAACTCTCTTACTCTCGTGTTGTGCCATTCGGAGATGATTGTGCCTCACATACTGGCCGTGTTGGAGGTCGAGGACTCCGTCCTGACGCAGTTTCGACTATTGTGCCTTATTCGAGACGGAGAGGCGATGTATTAGATAATCTGCGTCTGCCGTCCGAAAGTAGATCACTGTAACACGTTTTGAGGCTGAGATTGAGGTCTAGACGATTACCGCAAATGATGGAGTGTTGCAAAATGCGAGAAGTCACATTCATTAGAACCCTAACAAGTAAAGATTGGCCACAGAAAATGAAAAAAAAAGGTATTGGTATAAATGTGTAATGTACCATTCGCTGAAAAAGGTTGCACCTTTTTTTTGTTACCTTTTACTGACTTTTGTCCATTGTATCGTTCCATTGTTCATATTGTAATCCTCAACCAAACCCACAGTCCATTTCGGATACCCGTGTTTAGGTTTATTTGCTTTGTTATTCTGTGGTCACATATTTGTCGAAAGCCATGTACATTATTGATTATATAATAAAATTATGTTCTTGACTATAACTGTAGGTGTAACGTGTAATTAATTGATAGTACGTTGCAGATTTTTCAGAAATTTTAGAAGTCATTCAACCTAATAGCAACCAATTAAGAAGAATTAATAAATAACTATTACAAATATAATTTTAAAAAATTAGTAAATAATTAAAAATAATACCAGGCTTTTTTCAATTTCGTAAATACATTGCAGATTATTTCCCAAATAATCATCATTCATTTTTTAAATTAATTGAACAATAGAATTATTTCAAACCTTACCAGCAATTGTGACCCACAAACAGATAGCAATATAATGATCATGATCCAAAATGGATTCATTATAAAGAAATGAGTCATGAAAAAGACTAACCTAATGCCTGCTACTTCTGAATAAATTTTCAACATTACGGTATTCAAATAAAATGTTCGTATCGTGGACAATGAGTTAGATGGTTTTACTAGTGATTTCCTTGGAAGAAGATAAAGTAAAATGGAAATTGTAAAATGGTGCAAGTGGAACTGTGCTGATTAGGATTGTCCCCTAAGATGTCATTCTCTTCTGTGAGGTCATAGTTTACCCGTCTGGCTATAGCAAACACGATAACGTTCAATCATGGTCTGTGCGTAACACAGGTAGTGTAAGTGTCCCAAATTTCGCCTACCCTAACTGTTTCCTAAAATACCAGCAAAGTGTTATGGTTAATCCCTTCGGGAAAGTACTTGTTATTACGAGCAACTACCCACCTTTGATTCCTTGACCCATATCCAGTTATTATAGAAGACCTAGAAAGAATTATGAAATGAAAAGTAAAAAAGTCGGAAACTTTATATTCCCAAAATGTGTTCCCAATTCCGCCTAATGACGATTCTGGTGTTGTTCACCAAAACAAAAATCCAAGAATACACGGTATGAATTTCTCATTGTTTGTTTGCAATGTTTTGATTAAACTAAATATAATTTGTACCCTGAATTATATTCAAATTTTGTGTTTCAATTGCATGATAAATCATGACAGCTTGCGTACGAGTTTTCAACCCTGGGACACATTTTCATGTTACGGTTACCAAATTCGCCTTCTTAGTAAGCCTGGTTGAAATTTGAATTCCGCAGGGTGAACATGGAAGTATTTAGCTCACACCGCTGATTACCCTATCTACTACCTGGTCACTTACCCTATCTACTAGATTGCATTGGACCCAATAAGTAACTTTCCTTTATAGTCATTGCATTACTGAGGAGGAAGCACTGAAAAATTAGGACAATCAACTTCATTCTCTTCAGTTGATACACTCAAGTGTACATTTAGTTTCTACTGAAATTTCTACATAAATTAAATAGGTAAAGTTCAAAATGTAATGTGTGTTGTTTGATAGTTGTTTGTAATGAATTGTATATAAATTCAATAATAAACGTTCCATGGCTTGGACATTGACTGACGCCATCTGTAGGGAAAAAAATTAGTTCAAAGTGCGAAAATATGGCTGAGAATCTGAAGAGTGAAGGTGTCCTTCAAACAATGAGGCAGGTGTCATCCGCGAAATCTATCCCAGCTTGTCAGCGACCGATATCCAATCCGCCCTCGCAAAATGTCAAGGACGGATGCACACAATCAACTCCCAGCTGAGCACTCGCCTCTCTCGCCGCCGATTGTCTCGAATGAGAGCAATGAGGAAACACGTTCTAACCCTGCAGCGGTTAATTTGATGCTTCGTGGAGCGGTGCCATTTCGCAGTACGACTTCTGGGAATATCCAGAGCCTTTCAAAGGCATACAAGAACTGTTCTTAAAACGATTGATGATCTCATAAATGACAGGCCGTATTTGTGGCAAACTACTTCTTTGAGATGGATGTGTATTAAATACTTACTCATCAGAAAGTATTACGACAATAGAATTCTTCCACTTCTCAACTTAGTTAAGTGGGGAGATTATTATTTTCTTGTTGCTCTTCTCATAAATCATCAACACTGCTTATTCGGTCCAATGCTGAAAATTACGACTATGCAGCACCAGATGGTTAAAACGTCGAAAAACATTGATACAAATGAGCGTGTTATGATTATTATCCTTTCGAATGGGTTAACTACTATAGTACAGGAAACTATGTCCATGTATGACATCATCAAAATAATAATCTCCTAGAGTAGGTAATTCAATCTCAGTGGTGATAGATTACTGTCAGTAAAATATCTTCTGGTGGGAGACATGAGTACTCAAAGCAATATGTTCTGTTTTGTCACACCTAAATTCATAAAAATCTATTACATCATAGTTTCAACATTATTTACAACAGCATAGCTTTGAATGACGAATGACTACGACTTTCTCCATACGAACTAATAATGTGTTCCTCAAATAGTAATAAAGGAAAGAGATTGAGGGACAGTTTATCTTTCGTTTCTTTCAACGAGACTATAAGAATCCAGTTCCTTGAAGTAGCGGAAAATTGCGTCCGATCCTCCAAGGAACGGTGTCTCCAATTCACGTGGATTTGCCTGTAGTCACTCTCACTAGAGATCACTTTTTTTGCGTAACCGCGTAAGTACGAAGAAAATCAGATCTGCGTGCGGTTCTTGATCGGAAGTCTTCAGGACCTTTACGAGCCAACCATGTGTAAGCTATATACTCTGTTGACTTCTGAGTATAATTAGCTTTTAGCCAAACAAGAAGGTTCTTACCTACAAAAAATCCAAGAACCTGGACTTACCATTACAGTACACGTCATTCTGCTTGCAATTTAATGTTCATAAAACTTGTGGGATGATGGATTTTCTCTATGAAGTTGTTTCCACCCGATCTGGATTTGCAAATGCGTATGTATTGGAAAACTTTGGGCTCCAAGCAGGTTGTCAGCTAACTTATTTTATTTCCCTGATATTTCTGAGTTTTCAAAAATATAACTTTCTAGTGAGGAATGTGAGGCTCATTATTACTTGTTCGCTTCGAATAGACATCATTGGGTTTGGTGCCCCAAAGATTTAAAACCTGCGATAAGCAAATGCAGGGTGCGATTAAGTCTATCTCCTCACATAGCCTGCACAGGGTTAAATTTTGCGGGGGCCTTACGCCGTGTAGGTGATATCGTAGAAGTGCAAAGCCGGTTATGAGGCCGACCATTTTTAAGTTGTCCATGATTTTCACTGAACAACCCCTCACTATGTCTGGTGTGGATTTCGGCCATCATACTATGCTTACTATGAACTTGTCCCTCAATTAATATTTGACCATCGTCTTAATTGCAGTTTGTTGGTTAACCCGCTTGTTTATATCAGTGTTGGGCAGTAGTTACTACTTTTTGTTGGTAACTAACCACATAGTTAAGTAGCTGTTGCTGGCAACTACAGCTAGTAGGCGAAAATTTTCTGACCGTGTCTCGCTTTCAGTGACAAACTTCGAAATTATTTGAAGTTTGTAGTTGAGTAGTCGTAACTATAGCTGAATTACAGCTATAGTAACAGCCATCATGTAGTTACAGCTACTTTTGTCTCAACTACATAGTTCTCGAAAGTAGTAACTACAGCTAGTTTTAGGGAAAAAGTAGCCGATCTTCTACAGCTACTAACTGTAATAGTTATAGTTAGTAGCTATAACTTTGCCCATTTCTGGTTGATGAACGTTCTGAAGGGTGTTGGTAAGTCGTACTATACAGTTCTTAAAACTGTTCTAGAAACTAAAAGTTATAAGACTAATGATCAACAACTTACTACCAAATATTAATATAAAAAATTGTACTCCATAATCTGCCTTAATCACTTGAAAATTTTCTGAATCAAAGGTTTTTGAAACTACGCTATTTCTATAGGTATATTTTATTTGGAATCCGATGTTATTTTGACCACTAATTTTATAATAAAACATCTTCTATGGCTACCAAGCAGGGTTAATTAATCAAAAGTTTGCAATTAATTTAACCAACAACAACCCCCTACTGCAAATTTCAAGCTTAAAACACCTAATGTTTGAGAAGAAAATTCGATAGAATGAAAATGAGTTGATGTCATATGTTGTCGGCAATGAGGATTCTATTTCGGTGGATGCGGAGAGGTTTATGGTTGTTTTGGTTGCCCCCATATTCAACGCCATTTTCAAAAGCTCTCTTTTGGATCTTTTAGCTGATGATATGAAATAGAATAGCTCATTGGCACAATTAGATATTCACCCTTCTCCACTTCCATTCTCCTTTCCTCTATATAGGTACCAATATTTCTACGTTTATCATACTCCTGCGAACCATCCTATACTTCAGGAAATCAAGTAAATAGATAATGGTTATTTCACATAAATCCTATAAAAATATTTCGAAAATTATTTTAATATTCGTAGGTTAACAGTAGTTTGAGGGAGCGGTTGGGGTAAAGCCCAAGTTTTGGCCAAATCATTCTGAGGTGGGCATTTGTTTGATGTCATGAGTTTTGATCCGTATGATTCGTTCATACGGATCAAAACATGCAGTTCCACTCCTACGTGGAACTGCATTGACTAATACATGTTCCTCCTACAACTTATTTCCGATATAAATATATTTAACGGAAGAAAAAATCGGCAACGATTGGGCAGAAATTCAGAGGAAATGAAAAATGATGAACGACCGATTGAGGAGCCCTCCGAGGAAGATCAAACGCAGCTGAAACACGTGCCAGAAAGAGGCAAAATGATCGGTTACGAGTTTGACTATCGAACGCTGCATTCGGAAAGTTATCGACGTGAATTAATCAAGACCGAACATTACAAACGAATGCCGCCACCACTTCGTTATCAACCATCGCTTCATCCGTAAATGTCCCTTCGGTTAAATTTTTGTGTAAAATGTAACTATAGCGATGGTTGATAACGAAGTGGTGGCGGCATTCGTTTGTAATGTTCGGTCTTGATTAATTCACGTCGATAACTTTCCGAATGCAGCGTTCGATAGTCAAACTCGTAACCGATCATTTTGCCTCTTTCTGGCACGTGTTTCAGCTGCGTTTGATCTTCCTCGGAGGGCTCCTCAATCGGTCGTTCATCATTTTTCATTTCCTCTGAATTTCTGCCCAATCGTTGCCGATTTTTTCTTCCGTTAAATATATTTATATCGGAAATAAGTTGTAGGAGGAACATGTATTAGTCAATGCAGTTCCACGTAGGAGTGGAACTGCATGTTTTGATCCGTATGAACGAATCATACGGATCAAAACTCATGACATCAAACAAATGCCCACCTCAGAATGATTTGGCCAAAACTTGGGCTTTACCCCAACCGCTCCCTCAAACTACTTTTAACCTACGAATATTAAAATAATTTTCGAAATATTTTTATGTGATTTATGTGAAATAACCATTATCTATTTACTTGATTTCCTGAAGTATAGGATGGTTCGCAGGAGTATGATAAACGTAGAAATATTGGTACCTATATAGAGGCAAGGAGAATGGAAGTGGAGAAGGGTGGGGGGGGTGAATATCTAATTGTGCCAATGAGCTATTCTATTTCATATCATCAGCTAAAAGATCCAAAAGAGAGCTTTTGAAAATGGGGTTGAATATGGGGGCAACCAAAACAACCATAAACCTCTCCGCATCCACCGAAATAGAATCCTCATTGCCGACAACATATGACATCAACTCATTTTCATTCTATCGAATTTTCTTCTCAAACATTTGGTGTTTTAAGCTTGAAATTTGCAGTAGGGGGTTGTTGTTGGTTAAATTAATTGCAAACTATTGATTAATTAACCCTGCTTGGTAGCCATAGAAGATGTTTTATTATGAAATTAGTGGTCAAAATAACATCGGATTCCAAATAAAATATACCTATAGAAATAGCGTAGTTTCAAAAACCTTTGATTCAGAAAATTTTCAAGTGATTAAGGCAGATTATGGAGTACAATTTTTTATATTAATATTTGGTAGTAAGTTGTTGATCATTAGTCTTATAACTTTTAGTTTCTAGAACAGTTTTAAGAACTGTATAGTACGACTTACCAACACCCTTCAGAACGTTCATCAACCAGAAATGGGCAAAGTTATAGCTACTAACTATAACTATTACAGTTAGTAGCTGTAGAAGATCGGCTACTTTTTCCCTAAAACTAGCTGTAGTTACTACTAGTGGTATGTTACTGAGGCATTCCTGACTACTTTTAGATAAGTGGGAAAAACATAATTGTTTTTAATAATAATTTCATCAATGTCGAGTCATTTATAATAGTACGATCTACTGAAAAATTATTGACTGTTATAAGAAACGCAAAGACGTTTTGAACAAGGCTGAATATTGAGGGACATCTTCCGTTTTTTGGAAAGTCTGTAGAATTATTATGGCCCCTTATTCGAAACATCTTACCTACAATCTATCAATAACTGAAGCCACCTATAGAAGACTCTGCCAGTAACATTAGAGGTCCCCTAATGGTAACATGCCACGTTCAAACTAGCAGCTAATATGTTGCTAGAGGGTTTTCATGAAGGCTCCGAGTGCAGCGGTGTGATGAAACGGCAACGATTACTCCGGCTCGTGAGCCGTTTATCCCCATTTTTTGTGTGTGACACAACTCCTGTTTCATATTAGATAAAAAGAAGAAAATTCGTGAGATGGTGAACAAAGATGAGGACGCCGACATTAAAATGCATATTCTGTTATGTGGAACAAGCTGCAGGAAGTTGAGAAACAACGTTTATATCATAAAACCTCCTTGACGATTCCTCGTACAATATATAAAAGCCGTAAACATCACAAAACTGAGTAATAACTCCTCATTAATCGCTCTATTAAATACGTCACAGACGGAAATGACCAGACCTGTGGTAATGCTTAGTACCAAATACCAATCAACCTTCTCTGTTCAAAGACTGTTAATAGAATGAATGAAACTGAAAATCAATTTATAGTGGAAATACAATTATTTAGTTACTCAACATTCTTATGAAAATAACAGACTACAGAGCAATTTAATAATTGCTTAAAGCAATAATTTTTTTGGTTCAGCGTAGGAGCCTTATCTTTCGGTGAGATATTGTAACAAAACAGACTTATTAACATTCACCAAAGTTCCTAAGTTAGTAATGAGGGAAAAGGAAACCAATGTAGCTCATGTTGTGAATTGGAACCCATACTACCCAACGCATTTACCAGACCATTGTTACGTGATCATTTCTTGAATCATTGCTATAATCACATTGCCGTTCACTAGATCAATAAACCGGCCTAAACTATGACCTATTAGTATATACATGTACTATTAAATGTTTGTTCTAATACTAGATTGTTCATATACATGTATGCAGCAGTCATACTATTTTCACTAATGGGGTACATTTTTTAACATATGTTGTCTCTGATTTGTGACAAGTTAAACAAATATAGGTACTAGAAGTAGGTATATCTGGAACGTCTTCTGTGATGGGATTAGTTTATTTGACCATGATGGGTTTCAATGTAATGTTTCATAATGTTATGTACCAGGTTGAATAACATGAATACTATTAGCCAATAATACTAGCTAATGAATACTAGCTATTCTTGATATGAAGTTGTTCAGAAACCAAGACGGACCATGACCATGATCATCCGCTCACTTCTGTTAGGGATTGAAATCCATAACAGAAGAGAACGAATCATATTTGATTTTTCTGGTTAAATCTTACAAATCGCAAAATGATTCGTATTATATAGCTGAAAGTCATTAATAATGCTGCAACTTCCAAGAATCTCTTGGATCGTCCTTGAGAAAAGGGAAAGCTCGTCAGGGTTTCAAGGTTGTGAATTATACCCGGCATTATTATTTTAATGAATGGATGAGATTTCTCAATTCAATCATTAAAAATAATAGTTCATTTCAAATTTTATCACAGTAAGTCGATAAGGAAAGAAATTAGGGCTCTCACGTCCCACAGCTGATCAGTGCGCCTCCGCGCCTCGTACCTAATTGTTTTTGAAGGGTCTCAAAGGAGCAATTTCAGCATCGCCAGTGAATTATAAAAGGAATTAGTTTCTGAGGATTGACTTGTCGATGTAGGTTATTGTAGATGGTTTACGTTTCAAGATGAGTAGAATCCTAAACGTAGAACACTATCTTGTTCATAATCATTGAACAAAATATATTAAACAATATCTAAATGTAACTACATATCCGTAGAGGCCTACCGAGGAGACATTAATTTTGTTAAAAAGAACTCCTACACATGCGATAAGCTACTTGCGCCTCACAAATCCATCCAGGTAGAGGATACAGAAGTTATAATAAACTCGATTTCGTGAAGTGAGAATTCCATTGGAATTATATCAGCGATACAATGGACGTAGTTTTCCGTGTAATTTATGCTATATATGTTGCGATTCACTCCCTTGTTGGTGTCTTCTTTTCTTGTAGTGTTTCAGCCCTTAGTGAGAGCAAACGGATGAACTCACGTTGATCGGGGTGGTTTCATTCGATTCTATTGACGAATATCTATAAACGAAACTGTTGAGATATTGTCCTCTACAATATCATTACAACATCAACCTTGGTAAATTGTTATGGTAAACTGTATTGGTTCATTAAAGTTTGAGATTTCAATGTGAATGTTTGTTCTTGATTCTCAACAAAGATTATGAGACTTAACATTTAAAAGGAAAAAGTGAAAATGAGTTCTAGTTTGCTTAAAATTGATCCGCTGGGGCGGGAAAATTACGATACATGGAAGATGCACGTTGAAGCTCTATTGACTAAAAATGATTATTTAGGATACGTCACCGGGAGCATCGTGAAACCAACAGATGAAAAACAAGCTAAAGAATGGGAATTGGCGGACGGGAAAGCGAAGGCCGACATAATTCTCACGATCAGTTCTAGCGAGTTGAAGCAGGTTAAAGGTTGCAAATCTTCCAAAGATGTTTGGGACAAATTGAGTTCAATCTATGAATCGAAACGGCCAGCTAGGAAAGCGTCTCTGTTGAAAAACTTAGTTTTGAAAAGGATGAAAACAGGAGATGATGTGAAAGATCATTTAAATGATTTTTTCGACATAGTAGATAAACTTGAAAACATGGAGATCATTATAAATCAAGATCTTCTCACAATCATGCTCCTATATTCCCTACCACGTGATTTTGAGAATTTTCGAATTGCTATCGAGTCCAGAGATACGCTACCATCACCCCAAGCACTAAAAATAAAAATAATAGAGGAAAGTGAGGCACGAAAGCAGAATGGAACTGAGATGGATGAACAGAATGCATTCCTTGGGAAAAGTCAGTCACGACAACGATTTCGTGAGAATTTTCCTGATTTGGCAGAAACTCGGAAACTGCAGTTTTCCTCCAATAGAGTGTGTTTCAATTGTAAGAAGTCTGGGCACTTCGCTCGATTTTGTAAAGAAGGGAGGAATTTTTCAAGACGCCAGGAGGAATCTGTTGTCGCTAACGAGAATAATGGGGATGTCGGGCTACTAATTTCTGAATCTAACAATTTTCGCTCACCAGATATTCGTTGGTGTTTCGATAGTGGGTGTACATCTCACATGACTAATGAGTTGAAAATCCTTGTTGACCGAAAGCCTGATGATGAAAGAAGTATTAGCCTTGCAAATGACTCGCATGCCTTTTCAAAAGGGATTGGAACTGCCGTTGTACCAATAAATGGTGGTCGCAATAAGCTAACGTTATCGGATACACTATTTGTACCCGAATTAAGAACCAACCTTATTTCAATAGGGAAAATAACCGACAAGGGTTATAAAGTAATTTTTGACAAAAACTCCGCGTCCGTACAAGATGAGAAGGGGATAACAAGATTGACTGCTGATCGTGTCAATGGGTTGTATTATCTTTGCCAGCAACAAAATGAAGAGTTTGCACGAAGGGTATCGGATAAATCTTCTCTTTTGGCATGGCATCGGAAATTCGGACATTTAAATTTTAATGACTTGAGACGTCTTATCAGAGAAAATTTAGCAAGAGGTATACGTGCAAATCCTAATGAAGTCGTTCATCAATGTGAGACTTGCATTCAAGCAAAATTAACGCGCAGATCGTATCCAAAAAGTGACGTGGGAAAATCTAAAGGACTATTGGAGGTCATTCATACTGACTTATGCGGGCCAATGAGGATTCAATCTTTTGGTAAGTCCCAATATTTCATCACGTTTATTGATGATTTTTCTAGGTGGACCGAAGTGAGATTCTTAAAGAATAAAAATGAGGTTTTAGATGCATTTAAAGTCTATAAGAATATGGTTGAAAATTTGACAGGCAGAAGAATTAAGTATTTACAAAGTGATAATGGTCGAGAGTATGTCAACGATGATTTCAATAAATATTTAGATGACTGTGGGATTCAAAGAAGATTCGCGTGTCCTAGAACCCCACAGCAAAACGGAGTTGCTGAACGGCACAATCGAACTCTCAATGACATGGCAAGAAGTTTCCTTATTGAATCAAACCTACCACAAATGTTTTGGGCGGAGGCTATATCCACTGCCACACACACATTCGTAACAGGTGTCCATCAGACGCTTTGAATGGTGAGCTTCCATATACTTATTGGACTGGAAAGGTACCAGTGGTAGCCTATTTCCAACAATTTGGAAGTAAAGTTTATGTTTTAAACAAAGATCCTAGTAGAGGAAAGTACGACCCAAGGGGTAAATCAGGAGTTTTTGTTGGTTACCCAAACGGTACGAGAGGCTATCGAATTTGGTTGCCGGATGATAAGAAATTTGTTACGTCGAGTGATGTCAGATTTGTGGAAAAACCAGAAGACACTGCAAGAGTATCATCGGCGTTGAAAGAAATTGGGTACACGAATGAAGACTTGAATATTTCAGAATATTTTATCACTATTTCAGGAACTGAAGCATCTGGAGGCTCGAAAACTGCGCAACCACCTGAACCAAACCAGCAAAGTCAGCAGATGTCAACCCACGATGAAGCAGAGCCTCAAGATCAACCCCAGGAAAGCCTTACCGATCGAGGTATAAGCACTGAGTGTCCAATAAAACGTTCTGAAAGAACAACGAAAGGTATTCCTCCAGAAAGGTATAGAGCATTGATTGCGAACGGTGATGAAAATATTATTTTTGAACCAAGGTCTTGGAGACAGATTGAAAATATGATTGGGCCAGAAAAACAAAAATGGATTTTAGCAGCACAAGAAGAAATGGAATCATTAATAAAGAATGAAACTTGGGCATTGGTAAAACTACCACCTGGAAGGAAAGCTGTGGGATCGAGATGGGTTTTCAAGATCAAATATGGAATTAATGGGCAAGTAGAGCGTTACAAAGCACGTTTGGTTGCAAAAGGATTTTTACAGAAGTATGGGGAAGATTACGATGAGGTTTTTGCTCCAACAATAAACACCACAACTGTAAAAATACTACTGACTTTAGCGGCATCAAAACAATTGTGTGTGAAACATTTTGACGTTAAAACAGCATTTTTGAATGGAGATCTTGTAGAAGACATATACATGACACAGCCTGAAGGATTTGAGGATCCAAATAACAAGGACCTGGTGTGCAAACTTCAAAAAAGCTTATATGGCCTAAAACAGGCAGCCCGAGCCTGGAACGAGAAAATCAATAGCGTGATAACGAAAAATGGCTTTCGAAGAAGTGATGCAGATCCTTGTTTGTACGTCAAGTTAGAGAATGGCGAACATACTTACATCGTCATTCACGTCGATGATATTCTTTGCGCAGGGAGTGAAGAAGCTGTTTGCAAGTCTTTCCAAGTGTTGTCTTCGGTTTTTGAACTAAAGGATTTGGGAACTGTGTCGAATTACTTGGGAGTGGAAATTGAACAATATGGTCCACACTACTTAATTCATCAACGGAGGAAAATTGAAGACCTGGTCTCACAGTATGGTCTGCAAGATGCCAGACCAGTAAAAACCCCTATGGAGACTGGATTCATCAGTTCCACTGCTGATTCTACGTTGTTGCCAGACAACAGCAAATATCGTCAAGCAATTGGGTCTTTACTGTACTTGGCAGTAACATCCCGGCCAGATATTTCATCAGCAGTAGGGATATTATCGCGACGTGTAGAAAAGCCAACTCAAAGCGATTGGAATGCAGTGAAAAGGGTCATCTGTTATTTGAAGTCAACACTGAACATCAAACTTAAACTGAGTTCGCAAAAGGAAATACAATTGAACTGCTACGTGGATGCTGATTGGGCGGGGGAAAAGGAAGATCGAAAATCAATCAGCGGATGCTTATTCAGAATAGGTTCAAGCTCCGTTGGTTGGTTGTGTAAAAAACAGACATCGGTTGCTTTATCCTCAACTGAAGCAGAACTTGTTGCTGCGTCAACAGGGATTCAAGAGGCGATTTGGATTCGAATACTTTTGAAAGACATGGGTTACACTCAAGAAACTGCAACACCGATTTTCGAAGATAACCAGAGTTGCATGAAATATATCGAAAATGATAAGGCAAGTGGAAGAATAAAACATTTAGATGTGCGGAAATACTACGTGAAGGATCTGATTCGAAAAAGGGAAATATCATTGGAGTATTGTCCAACTGATGACAACCTAGCAGATATCCTCACAAAACCTCTTGCGGGTCGCAAGTTTCAAGACTTCCGATCGCGATTTGGATTTATTCATTTATCGGATGATGTTGAGGGGGCGTGTTGAGATATTGTCCTCTACAATATCATTACAACATCAACCTTGGTAAATTGTTATGGTAAACTGTATTGGTTCATTAAAGTTTGAGATTTCAATGTGAATGTTTGTTCTTGATTCTCAACAGAAACGTTAAAAAAACACTCTATTACCGTAAAAGTTCTAATTTTTTTTTTTTTTTTTTTTTTTTTTTTTTTTTTTTTTTTTTTTTTTTTTTAATCTCAGCCCTTAGATTTTGCCCTTTGGGGTGATCGAACGTGATGACGATGTTACTGACACATCCGCCGTCAGTTTGTGATTTTGATTTTGAGCAAGAATTTTATATTTTTTGGCCCAGTCGTATGTGAGAAAAGCTTCGGACGGCGTACGGCAAACAGACTTTTTCTTCTTTAATTTTAAATTCGTTTTTTTATTCTACTCTTCTTGAAACGGAAGCCATCCAATTACCAAGGGGGGGGGGTTAAACAATTAAACAATTTTTTTCTTGATCGATTACTGAGGTTCATTATTGAAAATTATAAACCGAAATTAATACCATGAATCTGTATTATTCTTCTACATTAGTTATCCCTTTCAAAAGCTTACCGTCATTATTGAATTAGGGAAATCCTTAGAGGCTTAATGCGTACTTCAAATCGTAGGACACTTACAAGAATCTTAGGATGTTGTTGACAATTCCAAAAATCTACTTTTATTAGGTATAAGTACAGACATATGAATGAGAGTAGAACATAACTAAACTCTTGCGCAATTAAACATCAACCTTGCCAAGTATGCAGCAGGCAAACCTTCTACAGAGCGAAGAAGCGTTCTTCTGCGAAAGAAAGTTGGACTCTATAAACAGCTTATCAACCTGCGATAACCGCTTGGGCTCTTCAAAAGGGAGAAAGGAGGAGTTCTTTGGCAGAGGAGTTGCGGAACGCTGACGCGAAGAACCGGATTGTGAGGGGTCTCCCGAAGGATGACACAACAGAAGAGTCTCTCGAATACCAGACTGGGTTGTGGATTCTCAGACCACAGTATACGTTATGAGATGGTTAAGCCGAAAGATTCTTTTTTATGTGGTAAGATTAGGGAAATAAGATCGGAGATCGGGATGAAATGGTTTTGAGGGAAATTCCAGAACATTTGTAACAAGCTCGATTATATGTCTTGAGGATCATTTATCAATCTTCTGAGGAAGTGACCATTTCGTGTCGATAATTTTAATGATGAAGGAGAGGTGTGGCTTGATAATTAAGAAACACCTGTCCCCAGGCTTTCACTTCTAAGGGCGAAACCACAAGACAATAATCTGGAAATCAGTTATGTTGCTGCATAACTTAAGTCGTTCTCTACTGCTGTAGTAATTGTAATCTCTTGCTACAACTTTATCTTAATTTGTTTCACTCATAGGAATATATATGTCGCAAGCACATTGCGGAGCGAGGCACTTCACGAAGTGTCTAGGCAGGTAGCGAAGTCGGAACACATTCACAATTTTAGCATGTGACTTGCCATAAAAAAAGATTGTGATAAAATTAATATACATAAATACGCTCTTAAAATTATCAAGCGCTCACCTAATATATGTAATTTTAGTTTCATATCCTTAGATTATAAAGTCCAAATTCTGTGGAGAGCCTTTGTAAATTAATCCTTTCTAGATCCAACTGAAGAAATAACAACCCGTGGGAATGTAAATAAACGACAATCGACTGAACAACCGATAAACAATATCGACTCATGGGGCAGTATTTTACAAGTTTATCTCTGTAACTGTAGATCTCAATATTTTTCTAAACCGCTGTTTTCAAGGGAATAGTAATTGTAGATAGCAGAGCTACACACATCGATTCTGCTGAGACGTAAATCTCCATAAACGTTGCAAACTCATTAGGTACACGTCCAATGGGACTCAAAATTTCGCAATGGGACCGCACACTCAACTTTCCCCACCTCCGTACCATACTCCGAAACCGGACATCGACAAGAAAGTAGCCATCTGCTGACCCCGTCCAGTTTCTTGCTCCCCTCCCATGTCAACTGGGCGGGAACACCTCCTTCGACCTTTCCCCTTTTGTCGAACTGGCAGGAGTAAATCTCCATAAGCTCGAATTCCGAATGCTTGTATGAAGTTTGACTTTCACACTGGAGGAAAAAGTTGCTCGAATGAGCTCACTAGGAAGAGAAGCTATTAAGGATATTTGATATTCAGCTGACAGCCTTTGGGTGACCTTCCTGCTTGAAATTTTGGCCGCCGTTCTGTTGGCTACAAGCCCGGAATACGACTACCGATGAAGGAGAGGAGCCGAAAATGGAAACCCGATACAATACGTTTTGTGAAACATCTTTCGCTGTTATTATTTTAACAATACATTATTATTACAACATTATTACAACTATTATCAACAAGGATATTGGGTATCTAATCATCTCAGTTCTATTCAACGTGTTACGCAAGTTGTGTTGGTGTGATGAAGGAGTAAAATACGCGACGTGATCAGATTTTCACATCTTCTTTATCAAGATTCACTGCAGGTTCAATGAAGGTTTCATACATGAAATCCAAGGACAACATTCACTGTCCAAACTAAAGCATGGAATCCACAAACCTCTTTGGATGTGGCATTTGAATGCCAATGAGTCACGATATATTAAGTTGTTTTACGGCGATGAGATATGAAAGCGATGGTAAATAAAATATGGGTACAGTTTCGTTGTTGATTCCTGGGTGATGGTTGGACGTCATGTTTCCTCCTTTTGGTAGAGAGAGAGAGCGGGGGCGAAGTAAAGAAAGGATCTACAGGGGGTCTTACTGTATAGTCTGGTCTTATTCCCGATTTAACGAATTCTACTCCGATAGAATCTTCGTCGTTGTAACTATTTTAAGACATATCCTAAAATATATCCATTGGAAGGTACAAAAATAAAGTCAAGTAATACTTGAGATTCAAACAAACTTTGTGAACAAATTAACTTGATTGAGGTTAGAGCGTTCTAAATATCTCATTAACCTCCAGTTATTATTGTAATACAGCTGTCTAGGGACCAGATAAATTAAAACTCCTTGGGCTTGATAAACAACCCTCATTATGTTATCTGGAGGATAACGCTATCTCTCAGATAAATCCCCCATATCCATTGGATGTATGTGATTGAAAGTCCGGCCCTTAATGAGATGCATTAGATACTGTCAGGGACACTCACACTGAAACTATGCATCCAAAGATAAAGCTTATAAAACAAATCAAATCGGTGCTTTTCCGAGATATGGGTACCAACTCACATCTTGGTGCAGGTGAATTCAGCCCTTGAACATCATATATAACCGGTCTATTTTTAGAAGCATTATGTAACTAATCATCATCAGGACCCACCAGCTATATTTTGGTGCAATTTAGATCTTATCGCTTATATATTATTAAGTAGATTAATGAGTAATCTCTTGATCTTACAATACCTAGCAAGTTCAAAAACAATGATTGTACAACAATAACTGATTGAAAAGAAACATGGAGAAACGAAAGACTTTTTGAATCGCTCAATTCACAAGGAATGTCTTATAAAAAGACAAAAAATGGATAAAAACTACTTAAAATGGTTAAATACATATTTCCTGCAGAGTATTAATTACGAAAATGAATCAACTATATTTTGGATAGTACAATATGATAATTATTCACTAAACTGAGGTGAAAATTTCACTTAAATCCCCTAATTTGTGTTAAATATTCGATATAAACAGCAAGAAATAAATAAAAATCCTAAAATTGGTTTTAATGGCAGCATATTATTTTTTTGGGAAAAAAAGGTTTTCCATAAACATGATGGTTAACAATGATGGTCCGTGCATGTTTACTGCCCAAATATGAAAAAATATTGATAAATATATTCCGTACAACAATTACCAAAAAATCGCTCATATGGCTATGTTGCACGCCTGAAACGTTTAGATACATAAATGGGTTTCCGATTAATCTTGAAATTGCGTTACAAATGAGGGATCTCATGGAAAGAGGAAGCAGTCTTGCGGTCAAAGCTGCACTCCCACGCTCGCTATCGCAAGTCGCAGTCGCATGAGAAAGTGCTGAGCTAATAATTACATCGCCTTGGTGGGCCTCTCCGCTCGAATTTATCGCGAATTGAAAACAAACCTGTCCTGGGCTATCGCTCTGACCGAGAAAGCGATCGGCGACTCGCTGAAAAAAAGTTTCTAGCTGGCCGATATCCTGGTTGAAACTAGTTAAATAGTCTTGCTCCTTAAGTCTCACTTTAACAGTGCCGTATGGAATCAAAAAGCACTATTATAATTGCCTTTGTAATCCCGGCTTAAGTAGTATATGGGACTCTCAACTAAGTAAGACGTATTGCCTAGTTATGCAAGTACAAAAATTCTATGGGGCATTTCAGCTAGGTACCTTTTCTACCATTAGGCCTCTCATGAGTGGTGAGTTTCAATTTCAGGTCGCGTGGGTAAGACACATCATGTTGTGGAGGTGAAGTGCATATCTCATTTCAGATTGGTTATTTCAACGGGGGACACCAGCAGGGACTATCTCCTCAGAAACGAATAAAATGAAGCATCTCGTCATTTAAAAAAGCTTGTCAAGTATGTGTGGCACACAGCTTCCTTGTATTAATAACATGGTCTAATAGATCATCAATTGAAGTACATCAGCGAATATTTGGAAAATATTAGGTAGTTCATAAATTATGACGGTTGTCGTTTCAAACCAGAGAGCGCGTCTACCTCGCTACCTTATCACGAAGTTAGATGAATCTTTTAGAGTCTTCTAGGTGGAGTAATTGAGTGTTTCTGAACCACTTCTTGAATGCTATACCTACTTTATTTACTGTGAAGATTTGATAGGAGCGGTCAAAGTCCTCTTCCTTTTGTTGATGGTATTTGATTATTTCGGCAGCGTCCTTCCGTCAAAATCCATCGTAAAAAAAGGAACCCATAAAAACAAGTTTTTAATGTAACTTTTTCTTTTTCTCATGTTCTCGGTTAATTTTATTGTTGTTTCAATATTTGTTAGTTTCTTAACAACAGTAAATTGAAACAAAATCACATTGTTTCAAAATCACATTGATAATAACTTAAATTAAATTGACAAGGAAAATCATTTAATATTTTATTGACCCTGGATTCGTTGTCATTTTATGCAGACGTTCAATAGTATATAGTATATAGTATATAGTATATATATATATATTTATTTATTTTATTTTTTTACATTTGTAAGGTTTTCCATTTTAAATTTTAAATTTTCGAAAATTTATAGTATAGCTAACTGTTTCTTCGCGAAAATTTGATAAATTAAAATGTACGTCAGCATGAATTCGTGTGCAAAATTTCAGATCGATTGGATTTCGGGAAGTGGGGTAAAAATCGATCTGAAATTTTGTCCTCAAGAGCTCAAGAAGAGAATCGAAGTTAAAAGAAAGAGTTAAAAAATTAAGTTCATGCACATAACTGAAGAAACTGTGAGTAGAAGATCCAATAGTAATTACATGAATGTAAAAATATAGAAGTAGAATCATTAGTTTCATTTTTATTTATTTAGTTTAAGATTGCTTTTGATCAGTCGCTATTTGTGACTAGGTGACTAAAACTTTTATGGAAAACGTTGATCTCAACCCACCGAATCCCTACGAAATCCGTTGATATTAATTAAAAGTACAGAAGGTATACCTACAAAAACTTAAATTCATACGCTTGGCAGTGGGCTACCGAACGCTATACAAATCAAGTCGATGACAAGTCCTCACTTTCTGTAGATATCATCAAAATTGCACCCGAACTATAGAAATTATTCGCGTTGTAACGATTTTACGTTGACACATGCAGAGAAACTAATATTCTTTTGGCAGAAATGATAAACATAGTCCCTCCATCCTGTCCCGTCCGAATAGTAACCAACCCGTACAAACCCTGAAAACTACATTGAAGTCGGTTAATATCTCGAATAGTTGTGCCTTGCGACACATGAACAAAATTGAGACCGAAATGAATCAGGAAAGGCACTTATATAATACGTTAGTTGAAATTACGGTTTTTCATAAACATTTTGATTCTTCTCCAGAAAGTGATTGAAAGGCTTCCGCACCTATTAGTTGATACTGAATCATAATGCAGTACCCCCTTATTGGTTGAAGTAGTTAAGCGCCTAAGTGAGAAATAGTAGCGATTTCCCACACAATGGAAAGTTCGTAAAGCGATAGGGAGATAGCGATAAAGCACCTTATCGAGACAGGAAAGCGCTACTGCGCATGTGCGGGGAGATGAGGCGCCTTATTTCCAATAAGATAGATTTATCCCACCCTATACGTAAGACGCCTTATCTCGAACCTACCTATCTCATCTCTTCCACCTTATCGCAAAGTAACCTTTCACATACCGGTAACAGTGATATTCGTGTTATTTTCATGATTCATGGCAATTTTATTCATTTTCTTGTTCATAAATTTTCAAAATCTGCCATTGCAAAACCTTTTTGTGAATAAGAAAAGAACTAGGAAACTTAGAAATGATAGAAAATGTACACACGGGATAGACGGAAACATTTTTCTGGTGGTTTAGCTATACTAGAGATAAGACACTACCTAATTCGACCCTCTTGATTTTATCAGGTTGGCATCTGGTGTGACTTTTTTGAATCAGGTCTATAGGGGTTTCCTAAAATGTGATGGGTGGGGGGAGTGGGGGGGGGCGTATATTCAAGTCAACATCAACGCATGGGTGAACCAGCTAGTGAATAATATATTTTTATTGTAAGGAGTAAACTTATCTATATTTCTAAACGATTCTGTACGTAGCTTTCTTTTTTCTTTTCGAGTTCCAAAAGAAAGGTATCCACCACTGAAATTGTGCTAAATGTAAGGGTTTGCTCCTAACATTAAAAATATATTGCGCATAAATACCTACATAAATTGGAAATGAAACGAATGTTCCGAATCATAACTCAACTGTGTAGTTTTCTAATCTTCCCAAATGACACATGTGTGAATTCAATCGGTCAAACTATTAGAGCCAATTGAAGTGAAGGATCTATTTCATTTCATGATTGATCTGGTAAAGTACTGAATTTAGGCGCTCTTTGTTGTCAAACACTTTTTTTCCTTGACTATTCTGTCAAGTTCTGACCTCACACCAACATCTTCTTTTGGCTTTACAAAGACAATGCACAGACTCCGTACGGGCATTGGCTCAAGTAGGAGCAACCACTCATCAATAAACCAAAGCGAATCTGATGTGTCTCCGTTACAACAATGAAGCTGAAACTATCCAACACATTTTCATCTACTGTTATGCACATTCAGTACGAATATCATCACTAAAATTACCATTTACGTACCTATCGAGGAAATTCGTCGTCACTAGCAAGTCGAGTACAGGGGACTCGAAGCACTTTGATTCTACGCCCATTCAACAAAGGCTTCACCATACAATTCCACCACATATTCAGTACTCTCACATCCTCATATCAGCTCGTAGAACAATATCGTGTGATCGTGTTTCATATCAACTCGTGTGCAAGTGATATGTTTCAAAACGTTTATGAAATACCAAATACTCTGTAACCTTTATGTAAAATGTGTACGTAAGACCGACTGTGTTATAAAGCAGAGAAACAAATAGCTTGGTTGTTGTCAGAACAATCCCAATCCATGCGCGTTCCACAGCAAGCTAAAAGTACTTGAAATCATAGAGTCCCAAAATTAACTATACCGTCTCTCTATAATTATTACACATGTTATGCATAGTCACAAAAAGTATCTTGGGCCCATGATCACATATTACTATCGGCACTCGATAATGATCAGAGTGCTAACGAACCATTTTGTAATATTGTATCACGCGCATACTACACCAGAGATATATACGGATGCGATAAATACATAACTACCTATACTTGCACATTAGTATAATTATATTTTCATGTGTATTCAATTGATTTACTTGGTTGTAGAGTAATAACCAAGGCACAATTTTAGAATGCGTAATTTCTCTTTGTGAAAAGCAAAGAGCATGCGCTCAGATACAAATGTGGTTATGGCATCTAGAGTGATGTTTACGAAGATCGTAATGCAGTAACTCTATCACTCAAGGCTACATTCATTTTCTTGATAGTAATGGTGGGAGAACCTGACAAATTGCATAACATTAATAGAAAAGAAACCGTTAAACACTATCCTTGAGCAGTGTAGTGTGTGGCGGAAGCAAGAACCGGTCAATTTGATGTTTGTTCCTTGTTCTAGATATGAATAATCAAGTTATTGGAGCCAGTCTGAGGTGTATAGATACCCATGGAACTACTGGTATATATGAGCCTCAGTCATTATTCACTTATCTATTTTATTTTTCAATTTATTCATTTTAGTTCACAATAATTTGATACAAACATCATATTGTATGCGACTGAGTTAAAACTATGTGCCCCCCCCCCCCCCCCCCTCATCCACTCCTGCCGTTATAAATAAATACATAACGACCAAAGATGGTATGAAAACCCTTCATAATTTTTTATCAACTCAATCTAATACAGAACAAACATTTTATAAGTACGAATCTGATGAGCTCAAACAAATACCAGTTATCGTAATATACCTATTTTAGTCCTCATTATAACCATTTTTCACTAATGTAGTGTATGTAGGGTGACACATTACTGAACCTTAGCTTTCATACATGTAGAGAGATGATGATTATTCATCCCAGCAGTATGGTGACATCCAACATTGAAATGTACTTTCAAGAGCGGAATGGGTTACAAATCAGACGAAGTATGAATTAATTATATTAAAACTTGTTAGATGAATTCACTTGGCCAGTCTTATATAATAATCGTAGAGATATAATCATTCCAGTCTGGAAACTCCAGATGTTGTAGCCGAGATGGCCACTTTTATCGATCAACCAGGCAGAAGTTCTCTCTTCTTCGTTCGAGGGTTTAAGAGGTGAAAGGGATGATGTGCGGTGGGATGCATTCTCAATCTGATCACGGAGAATAGGTAATGTTTCGCTCAGTCTGAGTACGAGAAAGTTGCTAAATCACGGAACATTTGAATACGTATAATATATAACTCAAACTTTATAATTTCCGGTAATAAGTGTCATTCAAAACAAGGGCTGTCAAGTTGGATGTGGAGCGTGATTTCCTCATATCAATACGATGATGAAGTAGATTATTGAAATATATTTATTTATTGATGATGTATTGAACGGAATAGAAAAATGTTAGGTTAATTAATTGTAACCATAACCCTGAGTAAGCTGTGAATATCATGCAAAGAGGGGCTAAACAGTGGTTATTACACTGCAGCCCTCGTTTTAGCGAATTTTTGTAGTAAATGAAGCTATAGCAACGGCTCGGAAATTTCTTCATTAAAATTCGTTTTGATACATTCTGAAACGTATCCTAGAGTTTTTAACGTTTTTCCATATGTATATATATACGTGAATATATTGCAATAAAATAACACACAGGAAAGACGGTATTGTTTTGCTCATTCACAGGCGCTAAATTGTTTGATTGGTAATGGAGTTCCTAGCGCATCAAGTTGACACCAACCTACAAAATACCTGAAAGTTCACGGATATCGACTGAAAACTCCAGAGCTTATGTTAGATAGTTTACCCATGCTTCGTGGCTACCGTTCATCCGACAGCTAAAATCTGCAATGGTAATTGGCGAATGGTCAAATTTATCCCATGGGGAGGGAGAGAGGCTACTATATTTAATTATTTGTTCCAGTTCCAAGGATTTGTTGTTGTGATTAGTTTTTAGTATATGTTTTCAATTGTTTGAACTCCAACATTTTTTGGAGTGAATTTTTCGGCGTATCTCATGACTGAAGAAGAGTGGAGCTCTGTTTCCATCCATTTATGTAGGCTTATTATTCCTGGATGGTAGTGGGAATTTGATTCTCTGGATAGTCTCATGTGTTTTGTAAAAGTACATGGATGGATTTAAGAAGTGCGTTACGTCACACACAAACACACACACACACACACACCATTTATAAATAATTGAGTTCGTACACACACCGATGAACATTGACTTGCTTTCTGTATAAAAGTATGTAGAACAACTAGTTAGACCTGCAATGAAATAGCACTTATTATATTGGAAGACATTCCAAAGAAACAAGACCAGCTAACATTCCAATTCTCAAAAATATCACCTTACACGAGAATCAACAGAAGTGAAGAATCTGACATAATCCCCAGATGTGAGGAAACCTGGGGAACATTTCCCACAAATATGTCTCAACCGAATAACGGCAACAGCTATATCAAGCATCTGGAGGTCATGTACGTTGCGAGCAAGATACGAATCTGATCACCGAGCCCGTAACCACCCATTCACGAGGTAAACTCTGTGTGCTATCTAGGTCTCCAATCAGAGGTTTGTATTCCAGCGCGGAAAGCGACGCAGGGCGATCGAGGGATGAGCATGACATTGCAAGGATAGAGCGAGCCTGCGTAACAGAAGAAAATTCGTTACATCCTCCTTTTCGTAGGGCCCTCGTGTTTCGCCATGGTTATCTTTTTGAAACGTTTCATTCACCAGGATTGCACAATCTAATGAAAGTTTGATGCAACCACCTCATCATATCAGGCTGAGGTTATACGGACAGTAAATCTCGGATGATGAAGACGCGTTTCCACGACGTTATTCTTATCACCATTTTTATGGTGAATGCCTCGGGAAGGGACGATGGTTACACACTCTATCTGTCATTTCTTCTCCTGAAATATTTTTAAAACTAGGTAGGCACAGTTGCCATTTCACAGGCATCCTCTACTGGTGTATTTTTCAAACGAGTAGGTACCTACTAGCTGTTGAAAATAAATGAGCCATTTCGAGTTGATATTGGAGAAAAACTATTTCCCTTGAGCGTAGACTGTGTTTGCATTGTGTTCTGCATTGTGAAAGTAACTGTTCGTCACTTGGTATTTTTTAGCGAATTTCCGTAGAAAATGAGGCTATTGCGATGGCTTGACAAATTTTTAAATCAAAAATTTCGAAAATTGTCTCAAGACTGAGATAAAAGTGCCGATCTTGCGCCATAAAATCAAGCTTTCCTAACGAAAGGACGAGTTCGTTGGCCATTACTTTATGAGCACAAAATTGATCAAATTTAAAAAAAGTGCTGGAAAATTACTAAAAATAGCAACAAACGCCTAAAAATCGTTGAATTTGTATTTTTTTAGCAGAATGTTGTTCAAAAAAGTTTATTAACTGTTAAGCAGGACATTCAAGAACTTTTGTAAAAAATAATGCTGAAAAATGTACATAAATTTCATTAACATGTAATTAAAAAAAAACGATAGAAACTGCAATAAAATTTAAAAATCTAAAATCTCTTTTTGAATAGAACATTATTATTCAGAACGAGATTTTGTGATAATACCGGTAACCGGTAATCGGTGTAATACCGATAAGGTTTGTCGTTTTTGTTTCTCACGCTTTATAGGTCGCATGAAGGAAAGATTAGCATCCATGAATTATTGTGAAAATACTATAATAATATATTTATTGTATTGAAGGAGTTAGAGAAAATGGTTTTTGGGTCTGAATTCCCAACGTTTCTCGTTTTTGTGATAAACACACTATTTTAGCAAAATTGCTCTTCATCTTATTACACCAATCAGCTAAGAGAATGATATTATTAGACCCAAAAAACGTTTTCTCCAACTCCCTCAATACAATAAATATAATATTATGGTATCAAATACAATAATTTAGGTATGCTCATCTTTCTGTCATGCGCTCTATAAAGTATCAGAAACATGAGCTATAAACGTTAACAAACGGAAACATTAACGGTTTTAAACCGAAAAATACTATAATTATTACCCATACAAGTTGAGTAAGTATTAGAAAAGTTATATGGACTTTCGTACAAACTTTACATACCATTTCCATACTGTTTTTAAGAGAACAACGTTGTAATTCCACGTCAACCTTTCGTTAAGCTTTTGATTAATATCAGCTTATTTTGAAGCCGAAATATATATATCTCAACGACATTTAACGATTCTCCATAAAATAATCGATAAAAAATAATATCATTCTTTCAGCTGATCGATGCATTGAGAACGAAAAAACAGTCCTGGTAAAATAGCGTTTATTAAAAAAACGAGAAACTTTGGAAATCGGAAGAGTTCTATTTTTCATTAACAAATTACTATTATGTAGCTAGAGTACAGAAAACCTTGTAATTCCAAATTCAGCTTACCATATCGAAATAAATCGGATGGCTCTCACCAAATTCTTTCGGACGAATACATTTTAATAAAATAAGGTGTAAGTAAAATATAAAAGCGTGTTGCTGTATTTTCCAAAATTAATGTGTACCTGATGATCCTCCGGCATTGGTATATATCGAGTATTGAATATAACGTGCGTTTTCCGTGCATTAAATATGTCAAGATTGATCTAAAAATAATTCTAACTCATAATGCAGAAATTTTGTTAAAAATTAATATCGTTGGAAGATCGGGGAAAGATTTCAACGATGGAGACCCATTATATTATAAAGTTGCGTGACTTGGTTGCTAATGTAATAATGATTCCAGTAACGCACGAGTTTTTTTCTTCGGCGAAACTGTGGGAAGAGTTGTGGTCGAAACCTTCGCGTACAACAAGATCGTTCCTTCTGATAATCACGTATGTATTTATGAATGATGTATGTAGTTACTTATTACCAAATCCTGTGCTTGGCGTATGTTCTGACGCTTCAAAATCTTTTCGAAATGGATACCAACCTTGATAACTGAAATGATATCTCAATGGTTGAACCATTCAAAGATACTATCGAGGGTTTGAATCGGGTGGTAAATCGTGATCGCCTGAAACCCGTGCGTCCTTTGGATGTCGTGAAGAAGCGGGGAAGCCTGAATCCTTTCACTCTCCTCTGACACCAGAAATAACGAACGTTCTGGTGACACGAAGCAATCACGCGTGGAGCCACCGGCAGATTGTGTAATGAATGGGCGCTTTGAGACGTCCATTGAAAATCACTGGGCACAGACGGTCTGAGCTTTTGTTGCCACCTGAGTTTGAACACCATAGCACGCACAGGGGAACGTGAATCGAGGCCCCGGCTAACTGGCAAGTGTTTTTTAGGTAGGCGGCCACTTTTGAAAAGATCTGCATCGTCAAACTGGTCAACTAAAACGTAAATAAGGTGCATGTTAGCAGCTAAACCAATGAATGTTAGCAGCTAAAACTTAATGCTATCCAAGTAATTTCCCCAAATAGGAACCAAAATGCACTAACGTAGGAATACTCAGTGAAACCTCTGGGGTGTGTCGCATCCTGGAACTTGCGTATGATGATCAATTTAAAAGTAAATAAAGACTGCAAATTTGAGTTGGCAGGAAGCATTGTAGCTTTCTCACTGGTTGTGGTTGTAACAATTAGTCGATGACAATAGAGAGTTTTTGTTCTTCCCGTAATTTTCTACCCGTGTACGTGGAAAGACTGAAATACCAACTGCGCATGCGCGAATCTTCACGTCAACGTGTAGAACTAGGCGTGTACGGGAAAAAGCCCTATCTACACGTGCACGGGAAAATGCATTCGTTGGAATTTCGGCCTACGGGTAGTCATCATAGCCTGACGCAAAGGTAACAACAGTTGCCGGTAACCACAGTGTGACCAAGGTAACCGCAGTTACGCAATTACCAGCAAAGGTAACCACAGTGTGGTTGCCAACAACACGTTGGTTGGTCAACAAATCGAGAGGTTATAATGAAGTGCTCCGCTACAAAATTCAGCAATTTAAGGTACCTAAGCAATAAATGTATTTATAATTTATGTATTTATAAATAATTATAAAGCAATTAATTATTTAAATAAGAATAGGTTGTACGGAAAGAATACGAAAAAGCTTCTGAAACACTTATAGAGACGTTAACGTGACGTTAGCGTTTGGTTTTTCACGTCTACGCGTCAAAGGGAGAAAATCTTACAGGAAGAACAAAAACTCTCTAATATGAAAATCATCGTACGTAATCTGTGAAAGGTTCACATTACTAAACTGATTATAGGTCAGATAATATAAGTGCCAGTGGTTCGTCACCAGTTAAACGTATTAGGAATCCATCAGGTACTGGCTCAGTTCCTGAAATGTTTATCAAAATTACTCAGTAAATACCGTGAATTTACTTCTGGCATTGAGAACGTACCTAGCCGTTGATAATTCAATGAGGATATTTTTCTGATAATTATCCACAATTTATAAGGGTGCGTTATTGGATCGAATAGGGTTTTCATGAAATAATTGTTTGCACCAATCCAACGGCTACAAAACGTATAAGCTAGCCACAACAATATCCGAAGAGCTCATCTGATTTAGAGGAAGAGTTTCTGGGGTTGGTCGTTGACAAATGATTTTCCGTTTGCGCAGACGTAGTAGCCATGAGTTGTCAGATTGATCAAAAAACTTCAAAGGATTCTCTTTTAGTTTATTTTTCAACTACCCTCCGATTTCGAGAAAAATTTGCACATCACGAGAGATGTTTCAGGGAAATCGCCTTCGCTTATGATTGTACGATAGTGATGAGACCTAGAGATTTGAGAATGATTTCCCTCCTTCTCGATATTCCAAGCTCGATATAAGGTCTCTAGACGTTAATCATTCTAATGAAAACAATCGTTTTGCAAAAATCAATTTCTGTCGTCCGTGCGTCTCAGAACCGATTTCGCTAAGAGCCCATTCAGGCGATACGCGTCCAGATTGAAGGAGATTCCCACAGAAGATCGCCACTTTTTCCTGGTGGGCAATGGATCTCGCGGTGCGAACGCGATTTTTTAAGCTCAAAAGCGAGCCGGTGATATTGTGATATTCAACATCAAAGGGGCCAGTGTGCCGTGTTGCTCTGTCGCCCATCTATGACGTTATAAAAAGCATGTCCATTTCTCAGCCACTTCTAAGCTTTGTACGAAGGATCATCTCGGGTCGAAGAAAGTGGTTTTTCCCACTTTTTTTGGTCAAACCATACAAAAAAATTTACCTGTCCTTTTGACCGTTCGAAAATCCTAGAAACTTTGTTGACATTGCATTTAACGACTACTAAGTGTCACCTGTACTAGTAGTAAGATTAATTACATTATCTACGGAAAAACTTATTTAGCATTTTTCTTATTCTCGTCATTTGTAAAGAGCAAACTCTTAGATACATGAATCATCAAATTTTCAGATTTGCTTGATTTGAGCCCTTCCTAAATACAATATGAAGGAACAAACTGTACCACATAGGGATATACAGGGTCGCCCACAAGAATAGCTCCTCCACCCCTTTACTTCCTCTAATTGCTTCAGTAAAAAATATGACAAACGCAATTCTTCTCAATTTTTTTCGTAGATTTCATACTTGACAAAATTACGCATTGCGCAATCGGGCAAACGTGCGCGTCTAACACCAAATTCGATTTTTCGATTAAGAACCCTCATTTTTTATTGCATATTAATTTGAATTTTGCATAACTTTCACGAAGAACCAATCCGCCACTCGAGTTTTTCATTGCACACAAGTTCAGCTCTAAAAGTGCGCAATTTCGCTCTGAAAGTGCAAAAATTGTAAAACTGATTCCTTGAAGATATTATATTACCATATGTACATAATACATAATTTTGGGGCATTTTTTCATGCTGAATCACGTGAAGATGTTTAGTTCTTGATATTTGCAACACCAACCTACAAAAAACGCCAAAAAAATTCATTGTTGTACGTTTTGTGCTGCACGGAAATGAGTGAAAAAAAGATCAATTCTGGTCAACTTTTCAATATTTTTCCAACTCGTGTTTAAATGTCACTAAATGGATTTCATTACGTTGCTGAGCACGAAAAAATACAGGGCTTGAAAACAGATCAAAGTAATTAATTTCCTTCATCCACTATATCAAAGATGCAAAGTTTCATGTTTCCCCAGAGATTTTGCCAGATTATTTTAATAACGAAAAAAATTAGGGAATAATCGGAGTAAAATGATTTTTCAATACAATGGTATTTATCATGTATCCAATATTAACATCTATATCATCAAATATCTATGCTAAATACATGATTTCATCCTAATGTAGGTAGTTATACTGAAATTATGTTTCCCAATGCCTAATAATCCAAGCAAAGATGAAGTTTCTTTCTATTGATTGATGAAATTTGGTTATTTGAAACAACAAAAACCGTTTTCATGTTGTAGAATACGTTGAATAAATTAATATCTTTCCATCAAATCATACTATTGAGTATGATTCTAAAAATTTTCGTCAACTATTTATTTAACGTGCTGTCTTTTAAAGTTTCGTTTTATTTGACATTATTTGTCTGCGAGACAGTAGGACCGCGAATTTAACTGTAGTTCATGTTCACATCAGTACATTCCAAACATCGTGGAAAACCCCCATTTGAATCGATTCAGCATTTTAAGCAATTTGTGTACACTCACCGACTACTTATGGCAGTAACATCCATAGAGATTTCGTTTTTTGTAATATACATAGAACCACAATAGTTTTCAAAGAAAACTGTAGCAATAGGGGAACTCCTATTCATTATTCATTATCCAAATTTGCCTCATTCTTCTCTGGCATCTCCATAATTTGCAACACGATACCCAAGTTATTCCGAGTTAGGAGCCGTGGGACAGATATTTCTTTCGCCTCCAGCGGCGCTTTTACTTTCTGATAGCCTAATGGACACTTCAACCGGTTTTTAAATTAAGAGTGAAATGTGGACGAACAGTGATTCCATCTTCATTCCTTATCTACAATCCAGGCAGTACTCGTTCATCACCTATCCTCGTCCGGTATACGTAGTGCCCTTGCGAGTAATTCTTTCCTGAGAAATGTGGGATGCGATTATAAAGGTGTGATAATGACGGACTTCTTAAATTATGGCTCTCGCTTCGATGTATAATGCTTTGAGGGTAGTAGAAGCAGTTAGTTATGGAGGACTCGGTCTGATGGTTATCATAATCAATTTTCATACTATACTGTGAGGTATATAAGTTTTGAGATTCCAACAACAAGAAATTATTGAAGAAAACATTTTGAACTAACCGATTGAAAGCACGGTAATGATGAAACCGGTTGGATCGGTAGGAATCGCTTACAATGAATAAGTTTATTTTAGTATATTTGAGGTTAAAAATTAGTAAAGTAGAAAATTCTGAGATACCATCACATAAATATTGAGCAACATAAAGAAAAATAATTAATTAATTAATTTAAAAAAAGTTTCTAACCTGTACTTCTCTGTAAGCAGATACCGTCCTATGTATTAACGCTATACCCAACTATCTTCCCAAGTTTGAGAGAAATAGACCTATTACGTCATACAAACTGATAGACGAAGAGAAAGACAAACGTCATACAGACATGAAGATAATGAACCAAAATGTATTGATCAGCAAGCCTTGAAACGCAAAAACCGACAAATTTTGATTTCGGAGCGCAACAATGTTCGGTGTTTTCGCACGAACACTAAGTTTATCTGCATTGGGCCGTTAGATAGCAAAAGTCAGTTACCTAATATTATAATCATAATGACTGCATTCAAAGACATTGTCTATAAAAGCTAGGTTTTGTGAAAGTTATTACCAGTTGAGAGAATAGTTTGAGTCAAATTGCCTAACATTAACACACTAGAGAGACTAGATAATTATTCTATAGATATCTAGTTCCTCTACAGAAAATGGGAAACTTTCATCATTTGGAATTTCACTTTTTTGATTTTTGATTCATGTTCAGCGCATTTGAAAACCTTTATGTACCAAGTAGCTTTCAGCTCAATACACCAGCCAATAAACGGGTAGCAATATCACAGGTGACGTAGTAGCGCATGAGGGCTGAGGGTTCCCACTCCCCCCAGGCAGGTGGGGGCCTTGACGTCATCGTGCAAGTTAATTGCAAGAGCCGTTTCACTGGTCAGATACCCATCATATGACACCTTTTTAGAAAGCACCTGTTCATGTCTTTCTATTTATTATAAAAAATAACCATGACAATTACCTACTCATGTAAAGATTCTTTGATACGCGTGTATTTCTACTTGACAATTTAGCGCTGAAAATTTAAGGTAGTTTCTCATTCTTGTAGTAGGTATTTTTCTCCGAGGGCACGTTATTATTCAAGGCAAAGGAAAGTAGTAGTATGAGCGCATCATTTATCTTCAACAGGTATTATCCTGAAGTATACCATAGCATTAGGATGGGTGGCATCCTTGTCAAAATTACCTTTTCAAAGATTCTCCTAACTTTCGTCTGGGTCATCCGATACGTCTACGCTGATTCAAGGTAATAATATATTTCTCCGTAAAACAATAAGATGTGCGTACGTGAGAGGGGAGACTTCACGACCTGTGGCCTGAACTTGACCTTCGTTAGTTGGGCAACGGTTTGGAAAGCCAACCGTGACGTCACAAGCACACGGTCGTGATTTCATCCGCGCCCGTATACCACGATATCTTTCGTCATTTGGTTTTTTTTTTTAAATAAAAGTCTCAGCGGTTTATCTTCCTGGGAATCGCTCCCGCACTTGACCGTTTTCGTGCATGTCGGTATGAACACATTTGCTAGTACCCATATTGTAATACAGATGTCACCCTGATTCACGCAAATAAATCGTGTACTGTGTATATTTTGCAGCCAAACAAGGCGGCAAAACAACAGCGGGCAGGTCAGATTATTCGAATGAATTTACCACGAAGCCACGAGCACACAATGTAGCTTTATCTATATAAGTATAAAACGGAAGTTAGTGAAAAACGTTGTCTATTTCCACGAAAAATAAAGAGTTACAATGTTGAATCGATTTCGACGGTTAGGCCATCATCAGTAACAAACAATAACTGAAGACACATCAGAAAGGACACAGCTTATATAGTGACAGGTGAAGGGAGATTGAATCCCATTGGTCGAGAGAAAGGAAAGGGGGCAGGAGGTACAACCAATTAAGTGCATACAAAATGAAAGGGAGATTGAATCCCATTGGTCGAGAGAAAAGAAAGGGGGGCAGGAGGTACAACCAATTAAGTGCATACAAAGTGAAAGGGGATTATAGCTAATCAGATGAAGTGAAAGGGGGAAATAACTAAATATGGTTTCAACAGTGTGAAGGGATAATTCCAAGCTTTACAGAAATGGACCTATCAGTGGTGAAATATATTGAGGTATATCCTCATTTAAACATTTACCAGACCTGTCACTTTTGATAATTTTGAATTTTTCAAGTACATTCAACATACCTCCCTTTGGGCAAAAATGAAGAAATTCTACAAACTGTCTGTCTGTCAAATCAAAATTGTAACAATGATTAGATTCCTTAAGATGTTTCGCAAAAACTTACCCTTTTTTTCCCTGAAATCCTCCTGATGCTCGTCTATTCTTTCCCTAAATTTCCTACCAGTCTGACCGCAATATTTGTAGCCACAAGAACATTTTAATTTATAAACCTCACTTTTATCCTGCACACTAATTTTATCTTTAACGGATCCAAGTAATGCTTTAAGACTATTTTTAGTTTTAAAACCTACTTTATAACCTCTCGATGATAGAATTTTGCCAATTTTATCAGAAATTTTCCCGTGATAAGGTAAACTTATCCATTGCTTTTCTTCTAAAGTTACATCTTCCCGAGCCAGATTGGAAACTTTTTCCCTACTCTTTTTCCTAACAACCTTATCCCATATTGTATCAACGAGATCTCCTCCATATCCGTTACTAGCCGCTATGCTTTTGATAATGGATTTTTCTTTTGATAAATTTTGTTCACTCATTGGAATAGATAGTGCTCGGTTGATCTCGGCCTAACCGTCGAAATCGATTTAACATTGTAACTCTTTATTTTTCGTGGAAATAGACAACGTTTTTCACTAACTTCCGTTTTGTAATGGGTTTCCACAACTTCATCGCGAGTGATTTAGTTCGTATATAAGTATATATCTAGCAAATAGGTAAAAAATTTGTAATGGGATTGAGGTTCCGAAGGGATGTTCTAATTAAATTATTTTAAAGGAATTCCAAGCAGCAATCCCAATAGAACGCAGACCTAAAGTGGCAGTTAACTAGTTTTGTACATAACCGATTTTGAAAATTGTTCAGATTGTAATGATTGCAGATTACCCAGATTTCATTGTAAGACTTTGATTGATCGTAATTGATTAGGTAGGAGGCATTTCTAATTCTCCTGGTATACAGTTAGAGGTAAAGCGTAAGTGTCAGTTGTAAATTAACAGGTTTAGGAGGGACTAGCAGGTGACCCAAGGAGTTAGGAAGATCGAACGCAAGATATACGCAGTAAAGGATGTTTTTTGGACGTCAATAAGCTAGCTTAAGGGAAAAAGACAGACATTTGCGAGTATTTGCTGTAAAACAAAGTTTTTGCAGTTTCCAAGGTTCAACGGGAGCCTTACCCCAAAGGGCGACTGAGATATTCTAAGCGTGCTCGTTTGATAAACAATATTCCACTGAAGTTACATATTAGAAATATCTTGGAACATAATTATGTAACATCAAATATCATTCGTGTGGAAACATTGATCCTCTTTTTGTATATCAGATATAGGAAAACTTTGATAAGAAATTCGTTTCACGTCAATACAATGACTTGTGTTTTGAGAAGGCAATCTCGTTGTTGCTCGAAATGAGTTGATGTTGAGTTATTTCAACATGTTGTAAATTGTCAAATTTACATTTTCCCAATTCTACTTCCTTAAATTGAACTTTTTATTTTTATAGAATCAGAGGTTTTTACTGTTTTTATCAAGGCATACTCCCAACGGCTACGATAAATGTGGACATTTAGAACATGTCCACCATATTATGGATGGATGGATATTATTTTCTAACGCTGAGTTGTGAGAAATTCCACAATCAGATCCTATTAATATTGCAGGATGTGTTTTATGATTATACTATTTATTTTTATTATTTGTTTACTTATTCTTCTTGTCAGCTGATCAGTAACGAGAGTGTCATTATTTTCGAATATTTTGGCTTATTTTAGATAGTATTGGTCGAACGCGCTAAGTTAAAATTAGAACTGTGAGTTTGTACTAATAGGATTCAAACACGAAGTTCCTGATAGTCCTGAGTAATTTAAGCTGTTTCAAAGATCATCCAACAGATCTGAGGAGTTCTTCTAGGGAAATATCCTAAATTTATGTTTATAGCAATTTATCTAACAATTAAAAGCGATTGAAATGGCTAAAATCAAACCTATTCTAATTCGTTTTTTGGCCGAAAAATCATGCATCGGTGATGAGCATGAGTGATATTACTCTATGTTCACTAAAATCGGTTATGTTTTTATAAAATATAATTAAGTAAACATTTTAACAAAATATAGTTCGCAACAATCCTAAAGTCATATTATCATTTATTAGCTTACATACTCATAATTTAGAAGAGAAAAAAAACGGTTTTTTTTCCAAAAAGTTGGTAAAGTAGATAAAAATAGTGCTTAAACTGAAAAAATAAAAAAGGAAAAATTGCAAATTTGCATACGTAAATGCTGCAGATAGAACTTTTTCTACTGAACCCTTCTATTTATTTTCAGGGGGTTGTTGCAACTGTGCCAAAAATTTCTGCAACTCTTCCAGTTTATTTATTAGAGGTTGAATCCGAAAGATTTGCTCAATATTAAAGACATTTATGATATTGTGCCGGTTTTCCTTCTAAAACCTCTCTTTCATGTTTCATCAACTCTAAAATACAAAACTGGTAAATTTCACGTTTGAACAGTTGTTAGATACCTACTATTTCACTTCCTCAACACCCCTAATGGTTCTGGGGAAGTTATTTCACTTGCAAGATAACGTTTGTTGATTCATATTCCGCGTTGATTTATTGAGTTAGGAATGAATTAACGCGATTCACTATAACCTAGGCAACATTAAGTATAAAAGCAACAGATATAAATACCTACCCCTTCCCACAACATAATTGTAGGCAATAACAAGGATTCAATACAACAGATTCAGATTGTTCCGAAGAAGAAGACATTAGATGAAGTGGGTAGACACAATTTAAATACTTGTTACGTCTTTCATTCATGGGGTATAAACTTCAAAGGTACGAAGTTTTGTATGCAAGCGTGGTGTCTCCAAAATGTTAATTTCTTAATTTCTTCCGGCATTATTTTCCTCGTTTTAGTCTGCTAGTTTGGGTTGTTTGCCAATTATATGAAATCGTAATTTGATTTTCATGAATAATTATGTACCAAATATGGAGCAAGTTCAGGCTAGCGTCTAGGCTGTCCACTGTGGGTTCTATAGTCGTGGGATCAATAGGAGCAAAGAGGAGGTTTAAAAAAAAACCTTAATACTCAAAAGATCCATTTCTAACGATTTAATTGAAACAATACTTCTAAATTTAAGGAGTTTTTGATGATAACCTAAACATACTTCTTTATGGATTGAGCCTCCAAAGTTCGTTATTAATGCTTAAATCTGAATGATTCGGTCAATATTTAAGACATTTTAGATATTGTGCCGGTAGGAAACCTCTGACACTCTTGTACCTAGATCATTAGAAATGACGACTAATGAATGTTTACGCAAATGTCTAAACCTTATTACGCATACGTTTACACATAAGTCGGTATGACGGAGAAGGGTTAAAAAAAAATGGGCAGCAGGTGTAGACAAATATAGCATTTGGAAAAATCAAAAATATACATCACGGAAAAGATAAAGTTATGCCTAATAGACCTAATGAAAAGAGAAATACCTTTTCTCTCAACCTGGACTCGGCCTGTAAGATTGAAAATTTAACTACGCAAATAGTTATTCAGGGTTAAAATCGATTCAATAATAACATGCACCAAAACGCATAATTAGAATGTCATCAAGCATATATCTAAAAACTATTCCTCGATACGATTCCTGAAGCTGAAGAGAAGTAATCAGCTTAATACTTTCAATGCGATTGAATGTAAAAATCTTTGCGAGAGCAAAACAGCAACATTTTCTGGCCTATGTGGATGACATTTTCATATCATCTAGAGATGATTCTTTATAATCGCTTTTGTAACTCAGTATGATTAATATGTAATGTCACTTTAACTAATTTTGTCTAATAATTTTTTCTCCCCCTGCTTGATTTTATATGTCCTTGAAGTACATTTTTGATGCGGCGTCATTGGGTTTTAGGAGGATAATCATTATTCTTGAATTATATTTTCAAGTCTACCCTTGACCTCTCTTCTGCATTTACCAAGTGCGAAGACTTCCCTTTGGACCGCTCATTATTTCTCACGGACACCCACCTCTGATCGACATCCCAATTTATCAAACTGCCAGCGACCCTAAAGCAGCCACTTCTCGTCCATCTGTCGATCATGAACGTGACTCATACGAGAAATAATAAGCCAGAAGATGACAAATAGTAACTCGTTAAGTTCGTCGACTTATGACAGCAGAGTTAGTGCTTACTAGACATAAATTTTATTAAAAGACCTTGCTTTACAAAGTATAAAAAAATCTGCATTTCGAAAAAATGTTCAACTAAAACTCATTGAACCCATAAATGAGTATTTTTTAAAGAATCTATCTCTTTCGTTTCATAATCATTACTCATTGTTTTAATTAATTGATTTCAATTCTCCAACCATACAAAATACACTAAACTATCACTGATTGGCACCGATATGACTAAGCCATACCGAATGAGCTCAAGTTCTCAACGATTATGTGGATTGATATATCGAATAGTTTTGTTGTAATTGAATCGATTCAAAGTTATTGCACTGAGTGAACTTAGTAGGGTTTCCCTCATAAAATAACCCAGACGATCAAAACCTTCTCCAACAATTTCGTCACCATCTTTTTTGAAAGCATTTCAAAGACAACGTACTTGATGAGCAGTTCAACAATATGAGTCATATTATGTTCATCACAGTTCAATTCGAAAACATATCAAATCATCGGGTGAAAAATACTGCGTGAGGCTTCCCCTCAAACTCCCGAAATTTAATTTAATTAATGTGATTTGCACTAGGTAGGTAAATCTTTTTCTCTTCGCCGTGAAGGGGTAATATTTAGGTATATACCTAGTTAACAAATAGGAATCGGGAAGAAACTCTTCTTAACACCTCGACACATAGGCCTGCACTTGACTACAAATAAGTGTTTATTTGAACACAATATTAATTTTAAATGAAACATTGATGTATTTTGCAATTCAGAGTATTCGAGTGTGCATGGGGTGCGTGTGTGTGTTCCAGTCTGACTTTTTATCAATCTACCGTCTTATATTGTAATTGCGTTTAAAGAAAGTCAAATAGATGGCACGTCATCCCACATTTTAGTGAGCTATATTTTCAACCCATCATGATCTCAGAGCTCAATTCTAGGTATTTCATGGATTGTATCTGCTATCGGGGTAACCGTCTTCAGTTTCATGTGATAATTATTAGTAGGTATGTAAAATTATGTAATTTGGAAGATTCAACCTTGAATGGTTTCAAAAGATATCTGATATTTGTTAGCGAATATAGAGTAAGGCTACTTTGCTGTAATGAGTTAAAGAAAAATGCGGTAGGACATGAAGTTACAATGGTAATTGACAGAAACCCGATACGAATTTTGATAAAAGAAGAAAAAAAAATTAGTGAGAGACCTCGTCAAAAACAAGAGAATGAATCTACCGCATGCCTTAATTTGCGGTCAATCGTTCATTTTAGCGCCTGTTAGAAGATGCATCAATATCTGAATCTTGGATAACCGAGTAAGGGCATCTCTCATAGCTGTACACCATGCATCATATACTCTAGTTTTTAAGGGAGTTGCCACAAGATTACGTCAAGGGATTATGCCCCTTCAAAGTCCTCCAGAAAGTAAACGATATTCTACATTTTTGGACTGATAGACTTCAACTCAATCAAGTAGAGAGTGGAACACGATCCAAGAAGTATAATGTTAGATAATAAGTAGACTGTATGTTACATCACATAATAAATTATAGTGTACATTACTGTTAAGTGCCTACATCATGAGTAATGATACTTGAAGGACAGGTACACTCTACACCCTGCTAAATGGCCTTTTGATGATATCACCATCTGGAATCTAGAGGCCCTTCATAATGAGGGTAATGGAATGGGAGACACTAAAAGAGAGGATGAGGGAAGCCGCACATCATTGGACTGAACTGACCAATGCAATACCATCATCGGCTCTTCGGGGTCGACGAGAGGTGAAGCGAGTAATTTACTGTTGGTGATTATTGCCTAGTTCCTTTTGAGGCGGGATACCTTGATGGTAAACGTTTAGTAATAGGGAATCGCAATTAATTATTCATATCAGCCAGTACAAGGCCCCCCGATATAGACCAGAACTCAACGCGCAAGAGACAAGTGTGTATTTTATGGTAATTATTATGTTGAATTTCTAAACTAAAATGTCAGAGCTTTGCCAGTCATGCACTATGATCGTATGAGCGAATTTTCGTAAATTATACCTAGTATTGCATAATGTTAAATTGTTTTGAAATTTAATCTTTTTGAGTGCAAGGAAGTTGTTAACTATTAATTTTATGGCAAAAAAACGCATTCAAAATAATAATCTGGTATTCAAAAAGTGGTTTTAGATTCTTAGATTTTTTCTGCTATTTTTATAGATTTTTTTTTAGCAAACTTTAATGAAATTTAAGTACATTTTCAGAATTATTTTGTTCATAAATTTTTGAATGTTCTATTATACTTAGTAAACTCTATTTTAGCAATATTCTGCAAAAATATAATTTTAACGGTTTTTAACCTTTTTAATCCATTTTTAGTGATTTTTTAGTACATTTTTTCAAATTTGACCAATTTGATGTGCTCAAAAATTGTTGGCCAACAAACTCTTCCTTTCGTCTGGAAAGCTTGATTTTTTTGGAGCGAGAACGGGATTTTTATCTCAGTCCTAAGGAAAGGATATATATATATATATATATATGAAAATGTGCAAACTTCAAGAATCGTTTCAGAATAACTCAAAACAGATTTCAATGAAGAAATTTTTCAAAAATTTTCATTTTAAAATTTTCCGAGTCATTGCAATTGTTTCATTTTCTACGAAAATTTGCTAAAACAATCGCTCTATTGCAGTTTATTAAACCATCAATTAGCAATGTGCTGATGTGCTGAACGTAGATATTCTTCTAATACACCGTAACAACTCACGAGAGCTCATGATCTTACTACGAAGGTATTGTGGGATTTCCTGGGACTCTCGCTCCCACTCAACATTGGTGCCAGCGGATTACTGAACAAATACTGTTTGAGTAACCTTTTTTTTTCTTTCTTTTTTTTTTTTAAATGTTTGTAGAGGGACTTGGGCTCTGTATTTCCGTAGGCCCTCCACTGCAACCCAGGGGATCTATTGGCGATACGTAAGAGTTTTTGTACAGAAATAATTTTGCAGACACTTTTTATGTATCCATAAGAATATAAAATATATGGAAACTCAATCCTGATTCATAAACATACCCCACAACTGTTTTGATAGTCACCGCAGCTCATGAGCGGTGTGTTAACACGCGCGTGTCTTGCACTCGAAGGTGATTTTAAACGAGTAAGCACCTTACGAGCCGACCGAGTTAATGAACGATCGAAAGCAAACACTCAAAGCGTCCACTGTGTCAAGGGCTGAAGCCAGAGAAAGGTATCATGAAGGAGCCATTAGGAATAATAACCAGGAGGTGAGGTCGGCGGGTCACGGTTCCATCTCCAATGAAGTCGCCGTCCTTCCAGAACAGATCATGCTCTCGCCGAGACCCGTCTTTCACAACTGCCTTAACTCTTCCATCCATTCTCAACCGTTTCAGGTGTTCCGGTTCGAGCTGGCTTTAGCTCAAAGCACCTTTGTCTTGGTTGGCTGTGCTCTGAGTGATAGGTAGAAACGAGTGACTCCATTTTTTCTTCTGATTAATGGTAGCTTGTATGTAGGTAGGAGGATATACGAGTCTTCAACAAGGTTATCCACTGCATGAAGATATTATATTACGCATCATACTTACTGGTACCTAAGCTTTATTAGGTATGCTTTTGAGTGGTGATATTGATATGGGGGCATCCTCAGCTTGACCTTCATACTCCCAGATAATTTCATCAAAGTTGAATGAAGACTGTTGAAAAAATTCTTATTGCTAGGACGGCACATCTGACTGTAATTTATTATGCACGTCTTGCACACATCGTGATTGTTATGCTGAGTTGCTAACTCTCTACACTCTCACAAACTTTTGAACGCCTTCTTCTTTCTTATTTTCTGAAATTCACTGGCCACTTAATTCCAAATCAACAGTTTGGCTTCAGAGACTCCCTGCCATGTCCCCTCCAACTCCAAAGGTTCACTTCTTTAAATAGGTTAGCTTTTAAAAATAACCACGTGTGTCGGACAACATATTTCGATGCTGAACAGGCATTCAACCGTCTGTGGCACGACGGCCTATTGGCAAAGTTATGACCTCACCTACCGAACAACCTGTTTTCACTAATTACACACTATCTGAATTTCTTTCATCTCATTTTTTTCCGTAGCCCAGGGAGCGTAAAGATCAGAGACTGCGCCAGAAATATAGTGAAACAGAACCTCTAATTTTTTATACACAACATTTTTTTCATTTTCGTGATTTCCTATGATAGCATCCGAGAATTTGGTTACTGAAAAATTAATGCGAAAATAATAACGTGGTCGTTAATCACAAATTAGTGAATAATCATAATCCAAATTAAGATATCGGACCTCCGTTGGTAAAGATTTTGCAATCAATACTGTACTCCTATTTGTTTATTGTTGACATATAATACTAATCACGATTTTTATGAAATACGATTATTTACGTGCGGTTAAATTTTCTGTTGCAGGGTGTTATTAGGAGTGATACATTCCGCGTTAGGTCAACACGGAAGTGAGTGTGCGCTAAGGCTCGAGGGCCTCGGAAGAAGCAGTACGTTCGACTTCAATCTCAACTCGCTTCGAGGAGGTCCACTGTAAGTAATACTCATTTAGGTTTATCGATTCGTTTTCATAGTACATCGAAACCTACTTAGTGGTTCATATTTATAAAGTTTGCTACAACTCAATCATTATTAAACTTATAAGTTATGTTCATTAAACTTATTACACTTGATTATTTGGCAGTACTTACTTTGATACTTAGTATAGAAATCTCGACCCCGAAAAAAAAAATACTTGATCTATTGCGCTGCCCAAAAAAAAAAAAAAAAAAAAAAAAAAAAAAAAAAAAAAAAAAAAAAAAAAAAAAAAAAAATCAAAGTCGTGCCCTTACGAAACTGGTACTGGTCCTGGGGATTTCGAGGTTGCTGAATCTGAATTCGAAGCCCGTTTTTTACCTCGACGTCTAGTTTTTGAGGTACAGCACCTGCATTTTTGAAAAAATGTTTTATATTCTGGTTTTTTTAATTTTATTAAAAGGTGATATTCTTATTTTAAATTGAACGCTGAACACGCCTATATCACATATAATGGGTCCAAAGTGCCTCCTTAACGTGTTTTTGCCTAAAAATAGCCAAAAGTTTCGACGATTTTTTACGATTTTTTGATAGTTTTTGTACAAATTAGAGTACTTGGAGACCTGAAAAAAATTGAGCTATTACTTGAACTATTTTTGCGTTGAATGAGACTACCAGCAGCTCTGGAGTAATGATAATTGGTTTTTGGCGATATTTCAACGACCGAAAAACATGTTTTCTGAGAATTTACCTAGAAAAAATAAGTTGTCAAAAAACTGATAAGAAACACGTTTTTCGGTGGTTGAAAATCTGCCAAAAATCAATTATCATACTTTCAAATCTGCTGGTTATCTCATTCGACGGAGAAATAGTTTGAGTAATACTTAGCTCATTTTTTTCCGGTTGCCAAGTGGCGTAATTTGTACAAAAACTATCAAAAAAACTGTTAAAAATCGTCAAAAATCTGTGAAAAACCACCTTTTTTGGCTGTTTTCAGGCATGAAACTCATTAAGGAGGCATTTTAAACAATCATATGTGATATAGGCGTGTTCAGCGTTAAATTTCAAATAAGAATATTGCCGTTTAATTAAAAAAAGGATCCTGCAATTTAAAGAGATTTTTTTCAAAAGTGCAAGTGCCGTACCTCAAAAACTAGACGTCTAGGTGAAAAACGGGCTTCGGCTTCGTATTCAGCCCGATCGAAAACCCCTAGGACCAGTAGCAGTATCGTAAAGGCACGACTTTTTTTGCCAATTTACAAATTTTATGTTTTTGGAATTCGACCATTCCAAAAAATGTGCTAAAAATGGTTGAAAACGGCTAAAAACCGTTAAATTTATATGTTTTTGGCAGAATGTTGCTCAAATAAAGTTTATTACCTATAAAATAGAACATTCAAAAATTTATGTACACAATTATGCTGGAAAATGTACTTAAATTTTATTAATCAAAGAGTACCTAAATTTCATTTCAAACCATACCTACTACAATTTTGTTTGACGTCCTCCACAATCGGTATCGCGATTATCAATCAACAAACATGTATCACATGTGGTAGATGAATATCTTTGAAAACTCAATATTTCATAATTTTCGAAGAACAATGAAGCTATTGCAATGGCTCGAAAATTTTTAAAATCATAATTTTTGAAAAAAATTTTCATTGAAATCCATTTTGAGGCATTTTGAAACCATTCCTGAAGTTTGCGTTTTTTCACACACACACACACATATACTATATAGTTTTGAAATTTGAGCACTTTATGAGCACAGAAATTTATCACTTTAATGAAGAAAAAACTTTTCTTCACTGTCATTCTGCTATAAAAACAAATTTTTATCCTTTTTAACTCATTTTAGTTATACTTTTTGGCAAAATGTTGTGCTTTAGTGTTATAATGGTTTTCTCCAATGAACAAACTTTCTGAGTAGTAAGTAAGCTGCTGAAAAAACAATTCAACATATTTTCTCTTTTGCTGAACCCATTCCCGGAACCCCATTGCAATTTATTTTCCCGGAAAATTCACAAGAACTGTAGTTTGGTTGGTAGCACAAGACTTAAGGTTCAATTACCAGTTTATCTATTATGGTCTTTCCAACAATTATATAGGTACTATTGAGGATCAGTAAGTAGGGTATTTTGAAACTATTGAAATAATGATGTTGAAAGTGATTGCAAATTTTGATGATTCGATTACGCCATATTATCTTTTATTTTAATGGAAGATGAAGTGGTGAAAGTGAGAGGTCAGCTTAGTCTGAATTTGCATAGGTAACGAAGCTTGTGAAATTCTACGGGTTACCTACTTGCAGTGCATTGCGAATTCCGTTTCACTCTACAGGTGTTTTCTCTTCGTTTGCACCGCTCATTAGAATTGGTGAAGAACAAGGTTACTTGTGGATGCCACTGGCAGTCCGTTAAGGAACCAAATCAATATTCACAAAGAACTAAAAAATGGTTTGTGGTTCAGTTAGTAAATGTTATCATAGCCTCAGTGACACATTTATTTATTTATACAAATAAGGCACTAGCTGCCAATTACAAAGTTTAAAATTTACTGATAATTCAATTTGGAAAATTTGTAGGTGTGCAACAATGATTAAATAACGAGTTAGGTAAGGTTATAAAACAAAATAAGAAATTGCTGGCAGAGCACTGTGCTGGGTTGTGTATGAGTTGTTCATTGTTCAGAGCGTGGTTGACATGCAAGAGCGCAGAAGGAGTTTTAGGAGAGGGATTGGATCCGCGAAGAAATAGAATTTTATCCTTCTGAGAATAGTTCAGATAGTTCAGAAGAATACACATTTTTAGGGCCAGGTTTATTGATGAGATATGCGCAGGGCTTGGTTTAGAATTGATTCCTCACACATTGTGGTAAAACCCTGTGAAGGATTCGGGGGCTTTGTAGGAATGGCGTCTTCTGTGGAATGAGCTCTGGCTTACTCAGGGGGAATCGTAACGATTCTAGGTTAAGCCAATACGTACCACATTGTTCCATTGGGTTCTCCTTCATCGGATCTTCCCTTGAGAGAACTTCGTAGATTGCTAAGGTAGGATTGCTGGGCCTGAGTTTAATCTGACGATGCAGACAACAAACGTGGGTGGGTGGTACGATTCATCTTTATTACTTGAGTTGCAGTAGGGGGAGAATGAAAAACTACTTGTAGGGTTCAAGCTTTGCCCTGAAAAGGTTTCCCAATCCTGGATAGCCTGTTCACCAAGTTGGCAAACTCAACTTACAGGTCGCCACCCGCTGTCATTGACCCATTCAAAATGGATAGCAAATTAATATCGTTCCTTTCAATTCCAACGTCTTGTATGTAGGTTCTTGTTTCAAATTAAGTAAGTCCTTAAAGTCCGAATATCGCTAATATCGTAGTCTGACAAACATATTTTACATTTTACAAATAAACTTTGAGAGCCGAGCTTTAAAGACACCTGCAGGTCACCATTGAAATAGCAGGTGTTGTTCACACGAACTCCTCCTGCTACTCCAACATATATACCTTTCTGGTAGGTATATGTGCTATGGAGACTGGTTCGGCTACACATTTTAGATCTGAAACCTTGCCTAATAATTGCGCATCTTAAACCTCCTCACAACTTAACTAACCTCAATACATCCCCTCTGACCGATGGGTCTGCACGTGCCGGGGTTCTCTCTGCTTTCTTTCGACAGACAGGATGAAAGTATAGGGTGGAAACTTTCTACAAGTACTCAACTGAACTGTGCGTAACAGGGTATGTTCCCTTCTCTTTCTAACAGGACGAAAATACAGGGTTGGACTTCGCCTGTATTTGCTCAACGGAACTCCGTGTACTGGGTAAATTTAGCTCCTTCCTTTTCGATTTCTCCAGTATCCAAAGTATTCAAAGAAGCCGTAGTCAGAAAAAGTCCACGCCAAATTTTACTTGCTCAAATTCAATTCATTCACAACAACACTGGAACAGGAGACACGGTCCACAGTCTTCCGGGACCATTACCCAATATTGTACTCTAATTAATGTTACCGTGTTGCATACTAGTACCTGATCCCCACCAACCTACCCTTATGCTATAGGTGCTGTTTGTAGTCTGTGCACTGGCAGTAATCATCCCAGAAAAATATCATCGAGGTATTTTCACTTGTAGAGAGACTGGGCTTGCGGGATGTAAAATTATATATAAGGTGCAAAACGCTGTAGCAATTCAGCCAAATTCAATGACACTGTCCTCATATGTTCCATCGCCATTATACTCGTTTATCCGCTGCCACTGGGCCTTCGCACGAGGAAGTATAAGTAGATCAGGCCACATACTTGGGTAATATTAGTTAATTCCAATTGCGTCGACTCATTTTGAAATCATAACATGGGGACAGGATCTCCATATCATGAGAGTTATCTTTTATTATATCCAAATTAGATAAAGTGGGGAAGCTATACTGCCTGTGAATCTGTTATCCGCCTTGAATAAAAACGATGGTTTATTGCTTAAAATAATAATAAACTCGAACTCATAGGTATTTAAATCGTATTCAAATATATATCTACTAACATTACAATGGTGGCCCTTTATACACTTAACAGCAAAAAAACCGGCGCACCCTATATTTTGTTATTTTTTCACCTTAGCTTCAATTGGTTAATTTTTTTTGCATGTGCCAAGTAAAGTCGGTATCTTATGAGAGAACAGCAAGAAACAGAGTGGCAAATAAAAAATACCCGTTCGAAAAAGTCAGCTTTATTCACAAAACTTCGATGTTTGGACAAAAGTAACAAAACATTCTTCTGCAGTTCTCGTGTGAAAAACAATTGAAAAATGAAATTTTTTTTTGAAAATAAATTTTTTTAATATCGGGTGGTACCGTCCCTTGCTTGTACCACCGCCTGCATTCTTCTCGGCATGCTGTTGATCAAATTTGAAACCGTTTCTTGTCTGATGAGGTCCCATTCTGCGACCACCGCTGTCCTGAGGTCTTGGAGGTTTACAGGAGGGTTCGGTCGCCTTCGGGTGCACCTCTCTAGCTCGTCCCATAGATGTTCTATGGGATTGAGGTCGGGGCTGCGAGCTGGCCATTGTAGGGTGCGCATGCCAACCTCTTCGAGGTAGTCAGTAACCACGTTTGCTACGTGTGACCGCGCGTTATCGTCCATAAAAATAAAATTATCGCCGGTGTAAGGGGCGAATGGCACTACATAATCTTCCAGGATGTCAGAAATGTACCTCAGTGTGGTTAGACTCCCTCGGGAATACACATGGAGTTCCGTTTTCGCCTCTGAAGTGATTCCACCTCAAACCATTTCAGACCCACTCCCGTAAGGCACCCTTTCAGAAATATTGCACTGAGCGAAACGCTGCCCTCGTCTCCTCCACCCTCTAACACGACGATCTGAAGCGAATAGTGAGAACCTGGACTCATCGGAAAACATTAAGAGTGCTGAAAGGGTGCCTTACGGGAGTGGGTCTGAAATGGTTTGAGGTGGAATCACTTCAGAGGCGAAAACGGAACTCCATGTGTATTCCCGAGGGAGTCTAACCACACTGAGGTACATTTCTGACATCCTGGAAGATTATGTAGTGCTATTCGCCCCTTACACCGGCGATAATTTTATTTTTATGGACGATAACGCGCGGTCACTCGTAGCAAACGTGGTTCCTGACTACCTCGAAGAGGTAGGCATGCGCACCCTACAATGGCCAGCTCGCAGCCCCGACCTCAATCCCATAGAACATCTATGGGACGAGCTAGAGAGGTGCATCCGAAAGCGACCGAACCCTCCTGTGAACCTCCAAGACCTCAGGGCAGCGGTCCTCGCAGAATGGGACCTCATCAGACAAGTAAGGGTTTCAAATTTGATCAACAGCATGCCGAGAAGAATACAGGCGGTGGTACAAGCAAGGGAAGGTACCACCCGATGTTAAAAAAATTTATTTTCCAAAAAAAAATCATTTTTTAATTTTTTTTCACACGATAACTACAGAAGAATGTTTTTTTACTTTTGTCCAAACATCGAAGTTTTGTGAATAAAGCTGATTTTTTCAAACGGGTATTTTTTATTTGCCACTCTGTTTCTTGCTGTTCTCTCATAAGATACCGACTTTACTTGGCACATGCAAAAAAAAATTAACCAATTGAAGTTAAGGTGAAAAAATAACAAAATATAGGGTGCGCCGGTTTTTTTGCTGTTTAGTTTAGTACACACAGATAGGACATAATAATATGAAGATTTTCTCATTCGAATTTGGAGATCCACTATCACTATGTCACAGCAAACAGTCGAATAGAAGGATTGACACCGATTTTGCCAAATCTTACGAGCGACACATCGTGCTTTTAATTCAAGAAACTTCTCGAGATCTTATCAGGAAGCTTGTTGAGAAGTTACGTTGAAGATCATTAGTGAATGCTCTGGCTGCAATCTTCTCGTTCCATGTTTTCATTAATACTAAAGTGACGGAGATGTTAGAAAACTATGCTCTGAACATGGAGGGCTTGTCAAAAAGGACCAAGATCAAAGTCGTGATGTACTGGCCGGATCGTCCACTCAGGCATATACAGGATTGTGAATTGAGCCTGTACTGCGTGAAGGCACAGCCTTGAGACCTCCTATTGTACCAGTTATCAGAGCCTACTAATCATGGTATAGAAAAAGAGCGTCTAGTGCCTTTCCATGCCGATGTATCATCCTTTTTCAGCCCGCGGCTTGTTAAGGATTGCTGACGGTGCAGGAAGAGAAAGGCACAAAAAATACGATGCAGTGCAGCTGACTACTATTGCCTATCAAGTGGATAGTAGAGTTCGTGGCAAGTACATGGACCAATCAATCGTAGCAGGGCTAGTCCAGAAAAATTGTGAATTTCTACACTAAAGATATTTCCCTAATGTTGCATGAATCTCAGCAGATAGGAAAGTTATAGGAAAGTATCCTCAAATTGAAAGGAAGCAGCTAGGGCTGGGATCCTCCCCATCTAGGAGAAGGTGTACATTTAAGGAATGTATTTTTGTGACCTGATGACACACAGAGGAAGGAGTTTCCAGGTGGCAACTATTTTAGAAAATATATAAATAAATTGATGATAAAAAGAGTGAGCAAATTTCATTTCCACCTTTCAATCGCTATCCCCGTTCACCTCGCCCTGAGTGCTCATGAAACTGAATATGTTATCGGGGGAAAGTCTGTTAGTTAAGCATCTTGACCTCCTTGCGTAACTGGCGGAGGGAGAGGATTCCCAAGGAAGCGCCACTCCGCCGGCAAGATCCCAGAGATGATCTAGGATCGCGTCGTGGGCAGTCCCATTTACCGGTAAAATAAATTATTCCCCTCACCTCTGAAATGGCGAGCGTAACTCACCACATTCTCTAACGGAGTAGTGGCAAAGTCACTAACTCGAGTTCTTGGCGTGAAGTTTATTGATACCCTACACTAATCGACTCATTCCCTCTGCCGCTCTCCTTCATGAGCTCACGATTATAGGTTATACTACCCGCTTACTTTGCCGATTGAGGAAATAACAAATTTTTATTACTCACCAAACAAAACTAGTTTAATCATGAATATAAAATCGATTCACTTATACCGAATTTTTACCGCTCCCTTTCATTTATTACTGTGAAGTTTGACATTAATTCTTCATCAACATGCAGCGTCAGAGCTACTGTAGGGGAGTCATATTTTTTGGAATACCTGCTTTCAAAACTCAAATTTTAGGTATTGCATCTAAAGTGTTATTTCCGCTAGTAGAAATAGTGAAATTATCATTTACATGTACCTTTCAGAGGAGTCCGTCGTCACTAGCAACCACCGGGGACAGGGGAGTACCGGGGCCGAGCGCTTTCGATGTAAGGACATAATCATCAGGCCGTCGAAAGTACAGATTGTACTGTTTCGACTGCCTGACTATGATGTAGATGTCTTCACATCGAAAGCGCTCGCGCCCGGCACTTGACTTGCTAATGACGACGGACTACTCCAAAGGTTTGTAAATAGTAATCAATTTTTCTGCATTATCAACAGTATTCGATCACGGTAACTATTCGAAAAATGTCTTTGTATATTACCCAAGATGCTTTATGTCAAATTTCACAAAAGAAGTTCCTTCTTAGCCTGGAAAACCACCCAGTTGATCGAGGTCTGATACTATGCATTCCTTACCACTAATAAAACGTCGGTGTTCATATACGTTTAGACGGGCGTACCACCGTTTTCTACTTTTAAAAATACGAATTACTTAGAATCTTAGACTTCCCTTTTCTTGATCGATGACATTTGAAGCATTCTAATTTTTTTTTTTTTTTTTTTTTTTTTTTTTTTTTTTTTTTTTTTGTTTCCTCAATAATTTAATCAACTATTTATTTTAGAGGGAATTACATATGAATGGTTCTCCGTTATGTTTCTGGTCCGCACATAATAGTGGTCCGATGGATGACGTATCAAAGCGGTTCTTCGTTCTGCGTCTTCATTACTGATGACTGCTCCAAGTAAATCCGAGGGGCAATGCCGCACCTTCGGAAAAACCGACAAGCCGCTGGATGGAAAATTCGAGGCGAGCCCGGAGCCAACCCTTAACAACTCCATGGGCCCGTTTTCATCGGTCAACCAGTTTTTCTGCCAGCACATCTACAAAACGGTCCGTTTGGGGTGCAAACACTCCGTCAACAGAACACACTAGAGGAGTGAACGTGCAATGTCGCTGTTCGCATGCGGGAAGGTATTTCCTCTTCTTCTCTTCTTCTGCTGACTTAAGGACTGCTTGTACGGAGCATTCTAAAAATTATTTGCACTAATTAATTGGGGTTATAAAAAGAGGATTTCTAAGTCAAAAGCTTTACTTCTGCCCCCGACTATATATTCGCTAGCACAACCAGAAACAGCACAGGACAACAGAACAGTAACAACCATAAACTGTAACACATGTAGGACTGATGACACAGATTTTCACTTTGATCGAACGTTGAAGAGTTCAGAGGTAATAATATTGTAATAAATAATCACTGTGGGAGTTTTGGACTCGTCCTTCAAACTGTTACGGCCGGTTATGAATGGGCTTGTCTCTGCTTGATCTCAGGACGGTCTAGGGGAGTTACTACCCCCCCCCCCCCTCCACCTCCAATTCCAGCCATAGATTTGGGTTATTTTATCCAACTAATCTATTTTTACTAGATTGATTTAGGATATTTTAGCTTCCGAGTCTGCAAGGCAGCGAGAGTGTTAGGGGTGGCAGAGTGAAAGGGGGGTTCCAAATAGGCAGGGCAAAAGTATGTATTTTAGTTTTTGAGTTTTGAATTTTTATGGGTTATTGCCCATTTTGCCTATTGTTGAGGGGGGGGGGGGGGGGGGGGGGGCTCCAGGGCAATCAATAGTAGTATGGATGAGTGGGGGCGAGGGTGGCTCGAAACCGAGCTCTGCTTAGGTACATGTTATCATTTGTAGTTATATTCATCGGAATTATGTTTTCTAGTTTTTCGTCTATCCGTTCTTGCAGTGTTCTGCTATGTCGCTATGTCTATCCGTTCTTGCCATGTTCTTGCTATGTCACTTTGAATTTCCGTTTGTCCTGTTACCATTTTGCATTTCTGACATATGAATAAGGTTTTCTGCACCGCATTTAGTTGGTCCCCTATCAATTTCATCATGACTGAATCAGCTCTGCTCTGTGCATGCGTGAACATAATTTTCTTGTGACATTCATAAGTCCGTCAATGTTGAACAGATTTTAGTCAGGTTTTAATTTGGGGTTGCCCAGCACTGTATCGTCATGATAATGGTAAACCGGTCATTTCAGAACATTTAATGGTGACATGCTGTGAAGGCCACGAGGAAGCTTCTGTGCCATGTCCTTGGCAGAGTATTTTTATTTTTTGAGATGCGAGAGTCCAACCATTCAGACCACCAAAATATATACAGTTCACTCATATTACATGCATCAAATTGAAATATTCTAAGACAATCCTTCTTGTAAAATATAGCTAAGTTGGACAAATATATCTGGATGATGTGTGTAGTTTGGTGGTCTGGACCCTAGCAAGCTCGCACCTCGAAAATTAGAAATATCCTGAGTCAGTCATATTTGTAAAATATAGATTAGTTAAATAAATAGATCAAATTCTGTAGTTTGAATCGTGGGGGTATCTCCCAGACTCTCCTTTATCCAGCTGTCATCAATCGACTAACTGCTTGGCTGGGACGAGCCCAATTACGCCAACAGTGAATTAATTATGTACTTATCGCAATGTTATTTTATCAAAATCCCTCTACTTTCGGTCAAAGAGTGTATCTGTTTCATCAGTCATACATATGATAAAATGGTTTCTGGTTGTAACCGTTAATTAGGTAGTGGTGCGGAGGGGAGAGGTGGGGTAGGACTAATTCTTTTGACTAGACAAAAACTTTACCCCCGCCTCCCAACTTCTTAGTACCACAAAAATTAGAGAATGATAGTTTGAAGTGGAGGAATTTCGTTTTGAATATGGGGAGTAGGACTAACGTACACCCGTTTGGACACGTTTATGTAAGAATGATTGTTTATTTAAACTTAAATTAAGTATTCATATCCATAAACGCTGCAATCTATTATACTGAGGTTTAACATTCCTGTAGCACACATCCCTTTTCAAAAGTACATAGATGTAAGTATATAAGAACCGAATAAAAATTATTGAAATACCACAAAACTTGCCTAAACTTCACTGACCCCTCCATAACACAAGTTTCGATAAACTCGATACCTATCATGACAAGATAATTCCATTATAATTGTATCAATTGGATCGTTCGTCGGGGGTATTTCTTAAGGGGTGATTACCATTTTCAAGAAGGTTGATACGTGTCCTCTATCAAATACACTTTTTTTTAACGGTATTTTTTTCCCCTATTTCAACCCATCATTAGAGCGAGCGAATGAACGCACTACACTTTCAATGGTGCAAACCCCTCACCCATTTCCACCAGTGGTTGATGATTGAAAGTAAAGCCGTGACTTTCACATCAGGATTTTCACATCAATTATTCATAAACACAGCGTGTTAACACTTTTGATTGGGAACCTTCCAAAACAGGTTCATCGTAAAATCAAAAAAAGGCAAACCGCTGGACAAATAGTAAAATTCCCTTTCAGTATACTACAATATTATCGAGTTTTAAGCTCATTCTATCGGATAAATCTAGGTATTATGAAGATTTTCTCAATTTCCCAAAATCACTGCGTTTTTCTAATTCTCTCTGGAATATGATTATTATTGTTATTATTATTTCATTATTATTATCTTTTTTTCGTTCCTCTAACAGAAAAAGCATTTCCGAAATCTTGGCTTTTCAACGGTTTAGTCAATTTACTTTTACGTGCGCATTGCAAACTGTACGTAGTGCATGTTGGGAAATGTACCGAAAAACATTTCGCCATTTTTATGAGCGAACTTGCTGACCAGTTGTGCGGGTTAGTATATCAATACACTTGGCGAAAAAATTTGCGAAAACATGCACCCCTTACGTCGTAACTCATCAAACCATACTCAATGGATTAAGCCCGCATCGGTTACCTACTCGAGTTTCTCAACTTTTCCCGTCGACTGTCGGGTTTATGAAGCTCGGAACCTTGGGAACGGATAGTGATCGCCGTGTCGGAGCGACAAAACGTGGCTCACGGTTTTACTACCTCTTTACGTGACAACGTTGAGAAACCCCAACCAATAACGAATAACTCTGGATATCTTTATAGCAGAATCAATACATACCTATCTACGTATGTGTATAAAAATATTGGTAAGAAGGCATGAATGACAGGGACGTCCCTATATATGTTTTGTATATGATATTGTTAAGAATGGCGAAACGATCATGTTTTACTGGATGTAACTTTTATTCTATAACCTAACATGAATATGCAACAAGCAACCCCTCCTGCTCCAACTATTTTAAATTATGAACTGCTTTTATACTGTGGAATGGTACATTGACAGATACACGGAAATAGATTTAAACTATAACGCAATGTCGGAATTAAACCATACCCTCTCTAATCAATACGAAATTTAAATTTGATGAGAATAGATCCCGGAAAAGAACAAATACTTCGAGCAGAATAGGAAAATAATGAAATCCAAGATTTTTCGCTCATCTATACCAAAAGATCATGATTTATCGGAATCACCCCCTCCATTCACTTCACCGATACTAAATTTCAAATTTCTAAGGTTTGTTGCATAACTGGACCAGATTAATTATTGAACGAAACGAGAACGACGAAAATTGATCGAGAATTATAACTTGAGCAGCGCTCCTGAAGATCGACTATAACTTCTTCCACCCCCCATCACGATGGTAAATCTAAAATTTCCATGGTGTTTTGCAAAACTAAATTACCACTGGGTTCGAACAATAATGAATCATGAAAATTGGTTTACATTAGTAGCTTGTGCAGCGCCTATTAAGATCCCCCCCCCAACTACCATCATCCTTCTACATGGTAAATCCAAAATTTTCATGGTTTTTAGAACATCTAGATTACAACTAGATCTAACGAAAAAACGAAAAATGATCACGATTCGGTTAAGAATAGTCAGCGCAACAGCGGTTGCAATCGTGCTAATTAATATTGGTGATTAACCTCTCCTCCCTCCTCCTCAGCTATGGAAAATCCTAAATTTCCAAGGTTTTTCGCTCAACTAAACAAAATTGAGACCAAACAAAGAAAGATAGTAGCTTAGCAGCACTTATCAGGATTGGCCTATTATTACCTCCTTCACCCCCCCCCCCCCCCCCCTCCCCGATGACAAATCTAACATTTCCAAGGTTTGTTGCACAAGTCTTTAATTAGATATGAACAAAAAAAAAAAAAAAACTAAAATCGGTTGAAAATTGTAGCTTGTGTTGCGCAATAAATGTTTGGTTGTCACCTCCTCCACCTCCATCCAGATGACAAATTCAAAGTTTAAAAGATTTGTTGCAAAACTAGGCAAAAATCCGGATTGACCAAAGAAAATAAATCTTGAAAATTGGTTGAGAATTGTAATTTTGGAAGCACATTAAAGGTTTGGCTATTACCCCCTCTACCTCCCCCCCCCCACCCCTTTCTATGATAAATCCAAACTTTCCAAAGTTTGTTGCACAACCAGTCTATAATTGAACGAACAGGACAATAAATCACGAAACTCAGTTGAGAATATTTGTAGCTTGAGCAGCGCAATAAAGTTTTGGTTATTGCCCCCTTCGCCCCCCTCCGGTTGGCAAATTCAAAATTTCCATGATTTGTTGCACAACTAACTAAAATTGTGATCGAAAAAAGAAAAAAAATTTGAAGAACTGTTGAGAATTTTAGCCAGGGCTGTTTCGACAAAATTTGTCACACGCTCACATATACTTACGGTTTTCATCACGGAGTCGGTAATAGAATGGTATGAAAAAGATTTGAATTGTGATACATATTTACTCGTTTTTCTCATCCTTGGATTGTCCCACACTCAACTGGATCAATTCTATAAGGCGTCTCTCATATTTACAAAGCTTTCCTATAATAAGACATAGTTTCGGAGTAAGTTGGTACATCCAACAAAAAATCGTTCTCTTGAATGAATGAAACTAGGTCAATCAGAATATTTAGAGTTAGTTCCTGGTAATCAATCCATTTGCCTGCGAATTTTTCCAAAACCAGGTAGTTTACTTAATTCGGTTGCAAGACGATGTTGAATGATCATATTCATTTGTCAATATGGCGTTTGTACCACACTGGAGTCTGTACCGAGATTCAACAGAGCCTGAGTTATCCGTATATCTTTTATCATACGCAGGTTCTTAGAAAGTTGAATTGTGCATGTGGAGTTTAGTATAGAGGTTAACAGCTCATGTTACAACATGCCGTGCGATTTTCTACTTTCGCAATCTGGGAGGATACAACTTCAATGTTAACACTTTTAGGCTTTCATGCTTGAAGACGCCAGAGTGAGATTAAATGTAACTACATGTTAGATAAGTGCTACACACTGCCTATAGAAAGACGCGAGCGCTTGGCGTGCCTCAACTTTTTCAAGAATTCAGAACAATCGGCACTGCTTCTACAGTATTTATGAAAGACCACCATCTAATGGAGGGTTATCTTTGAGCACGTTGACCTTTTAAAAAGTACCACCTTTATCAAGTAAAAGTACTAGTTATTGACAATCACTACCTCCCAATTCATTCCATACATACATCCCATACATTCCAACGCGTTTCTGGGGAAATATAACTCTCTTAGTTTTCATGGCAAGAAAATCGTTCACCACTTTTTGAAATGCTCCCATTTTATCACATCTCATGATCCCTAAGCATCTGTATTGTCATGGAAAGCTAATTTATATCGCTAAGTTATAAACTAATATTGCTAAGTAACCATGATGAACTAATAGTGCGTAAAATTAATCATAGTTAAATGATCTGACTGTAGAACCGTAGGTCTACCGTCCGGTTTTTTTTTTATTTTTTTTTTTTTTTTTTTTTTCAATGGCAAATTTTTAAATCAAAGTTTTAGAAAATCTTCTTCATTGAAATCCGTTTTGAGGCATTTTGAAACGATTCCTGAAGTCTGAACTTTTTCATATTTCATATATGTATATGTTTATTTATTTATTTATTTATGCCGGTGAAAGATTTAAAAACTCCTGCGAGCCCTACTTGAAATCCTGCAACTGACCTTCTGAAATACCTACAAGAGCGAAACATTTTGAATGGTAATAAAGAAAGGTCTAATAAAAGAAAATAATTGGGTTTTGCAACTTCTACCTTTTCACAAAACTGAGGGCATAAACATTCAAATGTTAGGTTGATTTCGCGCCCACACTACTGAAAGTAGTAGCCTTTGTATTTTTGTATGGAGTCGAAAAAAATTATCGTCCGAAATCATCGATTCGACTCGTTTTTATGGCGTTTTGTAGCTTGCTGATCAATTTTGGTTCCATTCCTGTCCGTCTGATCGGATTCAGATGAGTAATGGCGAGTGCTCATGAGCAAAAATGTATTTCCCGAAACATCGATTTCTAACAATCTATTGCCGGTCCAATTCCAATCAAATTAAGTGAGTACTTTCGTACAAGTCTTGGGAGGGTATGCTATGGTTTTGAAGTAACCGTTGCGCATGGGCGAATCTTAAATTTTTTGTATACACCAGACAGTTATTACGAAGTGACGAGATTTTCTTTTGTTTGTTGAATTTCTAATATATTTGTTTTGATTGTATTGTTAAACTAATATATACCTGCATATTTTTTAAAAAGTTAGAGACTCGGAAAACGAAGGCATTCTGACTAGACGTAACGTTATTTTCAACAGGTATTTTTCCTCCCCTGGATGCGTTATGTTCAAGTCAGCAGATAGTTTTAGTGCCATTACATATTGAAACATATTGGTAACTGTCACGAACTAATATTTTAGGCGTAAAGCTTAACTCAAATAAAACCACGACATAATCAATAAAATACTCCAACAGTAACGTGGATCAGGAATATATGTTAAAAACAAGTGTGACGTGTCATTCAAGACAAGATTTTCACGGGTTAATAACAATATCTTACAACATTCTCTCCCTCTCATTTCAACTCAGAGTCTTTCAAGTGAGTCGAAGGCCTTGCCCTTGCAAATCTTCTACGTTCGTCATGTAGACCAGCTGATTTCGGCTGGATGGAAAGGTCGAGACCCGAACTGGTGATTATCCGAAAGGTGGAGGAGACAGTGGCAGAGTTGAACGTAGGCGAATATTTGTAGCTGGTCCTTGAGCCAAGCGGGCTGGTTCGTGATTGGACTTGGTTCCGTCTGTCTGTATGCGCCAATTCATTTATCACTCCCGAAATAGTACTAAGTTTCTGTCTGATTTTGTTGAAATTCTCAGGAATTTAGCGAGATGACTGTTGAATTGTTCTCCATGATTTACATTGTCGTTGGATCAATAAAAGCGTGTGCTCATGCGCAACCGTGAATTTTTCCTATAACTTCGATTTCTAACAATATATGGACTCGATGCAGTTCCGATTTTGAAGGTGGTAGAGTAGAGGTTTCCAAAAGGTGCCCAATGAATTGTATCATGATTGGTTGAGTAATAACTATTTAGCATGCAAAAAACTAGAATATTGGTTGTTACTCGTTAAACTCACGAATAATGTAACGATCTTGAAGAAAGTTTCAGGAATCATGCTTTTAGATGATCTTCTATAATCTGATGATCTCCTACTTTATTTCCGTAAGATTAATAGTAGTGTTAGCACTTTCAACTATGGATATCTGACGTCAATTATGTCGTAATTGAGGTATTATTTAAATAATTCAATAGACCACACTGCCCTCCTCAGGAGGGCAGTTCCTCACTTGGCAGATTTTTTTTTTTTTTCTTTTATCTTATCTTTTTATCCTTTTATAACTTTTACCTTATACCTTTTTCATCTTGCTTGGATCGTTCAACGCTCTCCCCTGATTCCGATAGGACGTCCCTCTGAGAGACGAAGCCTTGCTTATGACCCAACTTCAGACATTCTAAAAACTATCGTCTGGATCTTCTATTTGTCCGAGGAAAGTAATAGAGAAGATTAAATTACTCATTAATGCGGATCGCGGGAAGATGCATGATGGGCAGATTGGGGGATCCAAAATAACTGCCTAAAAAGCGAAACGAGGTAAAACCTTGACCTTTCTCGCGCTCGGGTGGTGGCCCATTTTCTTAGCACAGGAGCGCGGGCCGTGACGGGTGCTGGGAAGCCGGGCCGCGTCGCGTTGCAGCTCCCGAACACTCGCTTTCGTGTTGGTGCGTCTCGAATAGAAGGCGGTCCCTCGCACCTCACGTTCACATAGCGAGAGACGCTTGAGCAACAAATAACACGCGGATTATAAGGTATACAGGGTGTCTACACCAAAGATGTGCGCAAATCAAGGAGTCGATCCGCCAAAAATTCCACTTTTTTTACTTCAATTTGTTTCGTATTTTCAACCTCCTCTCACAAAAACTGCTATAACTAACTTCCTCATTTGCTGGTGTTCCCATATTTGAGGATACCGTTGGAAACTACATTGAATTTTCTATAACCCTAGTATAAAATTAAGTTTTTAAATCAGTTTTATTTGATTTAAAAAAAAACTAAAGTACGAATTAGAAAAACAATTTTTTACTTCCGTTTTTCATCTACCAGTATGGAGGTTTTTCGGCGGGCACTCTTTGGAACAAACTTCCTCAAACCGTCATCTTTTGAACAGCCAAGTCAATTTTACTTTTAACCTGCTAATTGGTTGAGAAGGGTATGTTTGGATGTTGAAAAACATGTTTTTTTTTTCTCTCTCTTTGATATTGAGGGTTTTCATGAAAATTTTGGCCGGTTTCTACGTATTTTTTCACTCTGAATTGAATGGTAACACTTGCAGATCTCCCCAATTCAGTCATAACCGAGTTTTACATTTTAACTTACTAGTTTTACCCTTAAAATCATATGAAATTGAGCACTACAAATAAACTGAAAAATCGTCTTATTCCTTTTGTGAGGTGAATAAAATACTGTCTATTACACGTTTGGTTCTTGACTTTTGTTTACACCAGTAATCTGCGCGTGAGAGCTATATTATACGTAATAATAAACCTTTGTGTAATAATTCGCTGAAAAGCTGTTCAATAAAAGCCTTTTTATTATTATCATTATTATTATTATTATTTTTTTTTTTTTTTTATAATTTTTTTTTCTTCATTTTTTTATTTCAACGTTGTTAAAAAATTAAGTGTATTTCGTTTGTATGTAAACAGATTGTTTCTTGGCTGGTTCGGTTTCCGATTCGGCTGAGCTAAGAAACTGGTAAGTAAGCCTTCAATTCTCGCTAGGTTTTTGAAATAACTCGGAATTCAAGGAAAAAGCTTCACGGGCTGAGTAAACAATTTGCAAGGAGTGCAACCTTTCGCAATACCTTAAAGTTTTTTTTTTTTTTTTTTTCATATTCCCTAAGTTTTTTATGAAAATTATAAATAAGTATTTGCAAAAAACCGTGTCTATTGGTCAAAGTATTTTCTAAAAGTATGGAAAGTGGCGTGGTGCCTCGTATCAGTTAAACTCCAAAGATTTCAATGGAAAGGATTCCAATACATACTAATTTATGAAGCGTCAGACAATGAAGAACAACCCATCACGCATCTGCTCCACATTCGCCAAGAAAACTACGTGATCAACGAGATGTCAAACATATGTTGGAGAAGAAAGCGAGCGACTCGAGTGTGGCCTTGTGAAGGGAGAAAGACGGCGTCTCACGTAGCCTGCACTTGCGAGGGATTGTTGTTGTACTGTGAGTTCTACAAAAAACTCAAAAGCTGATTTTCTTGTTTTTTGTTTCGTGTGAGTTCACTTTCTGATTTTCCGCTCTTCATTCATACCACATATACAGGACCACACATACCAGTATTTCATTTCACGAACCCTGAACAATTTTGTTTTCAACTGCATTGTCCATTCGGCTCGAATGAGTGATTTTACAATGACAACATACAGGGTTTCCTAAAAGAACCCCCCTCCGCTAACAGTAGATTGCCGCAAGAATCATCAAAATCGGTCCACTATTGACGGAGAAAAGTTGAAAACACCGCATATATACCATCCGGCGCCCCCTTAACCACTACTAACATAGCTCATGTGATATTAATCAATATCGTTGTTCATTTAAGAAGAAAGTCGGAAAACAACTTAATCTATGTTCGCAGCAGACTTTAAAAGGAAATTAAGGTGTTGAACGTTAACCACACATACGATCTAGAATTTAAAAAATTGCCTCTTGAGAAACCCGACTAAAATCTAAATGTTTCTAACTATAGAAGCTTGACGATAATGTCATAAAATATCAGGAATCTTGAAACATACTATATCAAGCATTATATTTGAACATAGAGTTCGACGGACACACTTTTTGAGTAAAAAACCTTGGAGCTTATAGACTTTATCAAATTCAACCACTTTTAGGGCATTAGAGGCGTGTTACAGAGAGGAGATGGACGGTAAATGTAATGCCTAATCCTCAAGATGGATTAGGATACAAAAGTGGCTGGCATAGTAAACGTCTTTGAGGTCCTTATGAATCATTAAAAATAGAAATATTAATATTTTCACTAACTGAATATAGGTAGGTAGTGATAAACATATCAAGAATTTGAAAAATAAGGATACATGAGATTTAGTCATAGGGGGCTGAACAAACTAAATTGGCTTTGGAGTATGGCATGCGCCTGTGAGATTTTCTAAGAACTGTCTGGTTATAATAGCACCAACAGTTAGGGCCAGTTATTGTGAACAGAAACAAACCGTTTTGATGTCCTTACTATAGGTAGTACTTTCAGCAGGATGTTATTTTTCGGATAAATAGCCCTTATTTATTAGTCCAGTTGATCGGTGCGTTACGCGGAGAAGTGGAGACACCTAGTCAAAGACCACGACGCTATATCTAACTCGTTCACATTTCAAATAGGGCAGTGAAATATGGTTGATTATATATGGAATTGTATATATATATATATATATATATATATATATATATATATATATGTATATGGAAATTTTAACTAATCACAAGTTGGTTCCGTCCTCCTCCACAGGTCTAAGCCAAGCAATCACTGCTAAACTTCGGGCGGTGATTCAGAGACCTTTGCGGCTAGTACTGATCCTCAGCAGGAGGTGAAAATAATAGAACAAGCCTATTACTAAAAACTGTACATTTAGTGGCTCTCTTTGATATTACAAACCGATAACCTTCATGTTCCTAGCGGTTCTGTTGACAACAACATGGGAAGACAATGCACAGGGGCTACTGGAGCCGACATTTGAGAAGAATAGAAATGTATCATCTATAGGGCACAAACGCCTGTTCTGATAATTCGATCAAAATCAGATAAATCTAAAGAAATTGTGGTTTTTACAAGTATTTTACAATTGAACAAGCGAAGAAGCAACCACTAATTGGGGAGTAATAAAATCCCCCATAATACTTGAAAATGTCATCGGAATTGGACTTTAAGGTAGAATGTTGTGCTCGTTACAATAAGGATTGGTACAGATCGACACGAGACCATTTTCTTCAAAAACATAAATGCGAGTGACAAGTAGGAAATCCGAAGTAGCGATCGGAAATTCTAAATTTAGAGAAAACTGATTTTGTTCTCCACAATATCATCTCCAATCTTCGATACCTATGGACACGGGAGCAAAATTTTGACAGCGACACCAAACAGATTGAAAATGGCATGCGTTGGAAGTGAAACCCAAAATGTCATCTGTACAGATCAATGTACAAATTGCAATTCTTCCTATTTTATTACAAAGAGTCATTAGTACTCGAAGAAAGCGATCATGTATATGGTCGAGGACGCAAAGTATAATTTTTAGGGAAGCAACCGCCAAGGCGATTCATCAGTGCTCTCATGAATAATAATCACCTACCTGATTATCCTTCCGCAAGGTTTTAATGATTTTACATCCCCTTGTCAGGTTTTGGAGCTATAATTTCATTCTGCTCGCATCCACAGCTCCAGGCTCCCGTGTAAAATTACAATCTGAACCTGGGGGGCGTTGGTTTCGTTCGCAGTTTACTTTCTCGTTCCTCTAGGGAGGCGTTCAAGCGAAAGAAACTGGTCAGGGCACGTGTGTCATGTGACTTCATAACGGGGTGAGAGCTGCGGTGAAGAAAGATGTAATGATTTTTTCGTTATCAGAACCACAAAATTAGAGACCTCTCCCCATGCTACGCAAACACCCTCTATTTGGTTATGCGGTTGTGTTTTTCATATCCTTTTTATCGTTCTCCAGCGTTTTTTTCCTTAGTTTCTGAACTTTACAACGATGAATAACGTTCTTGATGACAGGGAGATTGCTATGGGAACACTCTTGGTTTCTTTTCTCCACATGGTTAGCAATTATGTACGATTTTAACAAATCTATAGAGGAAGGGATTGACGTGCCTTCATCTGAACATGGGCTGACGCTAACATTCAGAAACGGCGATGCCTACCCATTGACATACAACTATTAAGTAAAAACAGAACGATTGCGGCGTACTCAGGGAATCTTCAACCTCGTTAAATAGAAACGTGCCTTTCTCGAAATAACCCGCAGGGGCTAATACTTGTTTATCTCAACTGTTAGAACTGTATGATCTTTCCCAGAGGTTTTACGTCTTCACTCACTAAATGGGCAGGTACCACAGGTTGAAAAGGACAAAACGACATCAACGATAAATGTATTAGAACCATTCTCTAGAGATCAATTTAATTAATCGATTGGTAGGTGATTTACATCTACCAAATAAGGCCAAGCACAATTACGCCATTGATTGTATTTCCAGCAAACATTTCCTTTTCAAGAAGTAGCTATTCATTCTCCACGGAACCAAGATCTAAGCAATTATTCAGAACGAAAATCACATATAACAAGAGCAAAGGGGCTGATGACATCCTACACGTTCCGTTTCATCGAAAATTCTGTGTGGAAAAATTATTGATAAGTTACACCTTGTTTCGTAATTATTGATAAGTTATAAGTCTCAGAAATATTTGAACTGAACTATTTCGGCCTACTCTATTTTGAAATCTCATCGTTGTGCACGTCTCTTACTTTATCGTATTTATGAAATTCAAGATCTGAAAGGGATAGTGGTGGGGCAGATAGGTTCATAGAGAAGCCACATTGCGACTCAGACGATCTAAGATATCAGAAGCATTGTTATCATTCGTGGAGATAATCATTGTATTTCACTTATTCTGACCATCTGATGACTTACAACCATTCCGTTGACTAGGAACGTTTTTCAGTTTTCTTTGCATTATTTTTCAATATTATTCTGAAAGTTATTGCGAAAACATATTATTATTACAAATCGGAGGTATCAATGTACAAGTATAAGTATTTCATAGGCAAAAAAGGGTAATATAATATAAGGAGAAAAAAAGTCTAATTTTAATTTCAGCAAATACGATAATTAACATTCAGGAAAAATAGAGGATGTCTGATAAAATACGCTTTTAGCTGTCTCGCTTTACTTTTTCTCTTAAACTGCTGAAAACATTCGAAAAAAACTCACATGAATTGCCAGCTCGTTTAGTAAAAACTAGGCAGTTTATTTACTTCCCTTCCCATTTATTATACTCTGAGGAGCTTCGGAAAGCAACCCACTACTTGACTGTTATATTTGTGACGGTTCATAATGTCTTACATCCTACGATCTGTGTGGTTGTTGACTAGCCATTCCTCGTCTTGAAACCAGCGATCTTTACGCGTAACTATTTAACGAATGGCTGGTATTTCATTCAAGCTGTTAAAGGCAACGCATGTACCTTCGCACTGTTGATAGAAGACGAAGAATTCCTTGGCAGTCGTTTCACTTTCTTCTCTCTCGAAAAAAAAAAGTAACGCTTGTAACCTTTACCCTCTACGTAAGGGATCGAAGGCAGGAAAGAATCACTTTCTACGTGTTTACCAGCCCGAAGCCGTAAAGTTGACCAGCAAGAGCTGATGGGAGAAGCTAATCGGGTGCTTGTTCTGTTAGAACACTAACATCGTCTTCCTAGTGAGTGGAGTCATTGTCCTCACGCGTTTCACATAAACCCCTGAAACCCGCTTATAAAAATGACTCAGATTTTCCCGTTTATCTTATCACTGCTGTGTCAGGTTGTTTTGTTTATGTATCACCAGCGCAACGACTCACCACCAGCTCAATGAAATCATCCGAAATTTCAGCTGCAATCAATTTCATAATACCAATTATATTGAACGATCACCTGTGAGTAAACAATGATTCAAATAATCATGCTCATAACTCAGCTTGTTGGTCATGAACTTCGCAGTAGTTAACATACTATGATTGGATAAATCGAGAGCTTTCGAACAAATGGTCAACAAATTTCGTGGTATGAAAAATGACAAAGTACCATTTCCCTAGAAACGACTCGGTTATCACCGGAAATCATCAGTTATAGTTGCAAAACTTTTCGTTACACATAAACGTTTCGTTTTCGGTTGGAAATGGCAAGGCTAAAACACAATCTGTGTTAAAAATTTGACGTGTTACCGATTTACATTTTTCTACCCATTAACACTGAGACTTAAAATAATGGTTCACTAGCAATGTACAAACACACACAAACATCATAATAATAAATCGGTCGAATATGTACCGCAGAGAAGGTACATAACTAAGAGAAAATGTAATATCGAGAAAAACGCGTTTTTCTGGGGGGTTATTTTCGGGCTTCACAGGCACCACGACTACGCTTCCTAACTTGGAACTCCCAATTACAAAAAGAAGAATGAAAGGAGGTTATCCAGGAATAGTTTTATTTTGCAATTTATTTGTTTTATTTTATCATTTTCTTGAATAAACAATTTGTCGGCATTTTTCAGTTATAAATATTCGTAATTTTTATCCGTAGTTTGAAAATACCTGTTTTTCCACTTGTAAAAGTGAACGCTTGAGTGTGCCGCGTTTTAATCAAATTTTCAAGAAGAGAGTGACCAGTATTCCCGCTGATGACAATAATTTGCAGTCAATAAGTTCTGGGAGTTTTTTTCACCCGTCCTTTTGACATCTTCCAAACAAGCTCTGAACATCATCGAATTTAAAGCTCTCAACGAATATTGTTGGTACCGGTGACATATTAGGTAAATATTGATAACTTCTGAATCTTTTTGGGTAAGTATTGCCGTATGTAAGGAGGTAATGTAGGAATGAATTGGGGATCTAAAATCACCCTGATTATAATTCGATAGTTCGCTCGTACGATCATTCTGCATGACTGGATTTTTTTTTTTTTTTTTTTTTTTTTTCGGTACCTAATATTTTATTTGACTACCGGAAATAGTTGAAGTAGTATTAGTTGGTTTTGATTGGCGTGCTTTCTATGGATGAGTGAATCAGTGAACGTGATGTTTTAAATTCATTTGTTGGTTGACGATTATTAGATACATCAATTGTCAATTAGTTTTGAAAAGTTGGCAGTCAGCAGCTTATAAAGTGTGCCTGTGATTTTTACGTTTCGTAATCGTGGAAGTAAGTCGTGACTGCTTTCAGGTAGGTATTAACCGTCTTTTATTTACCGTAATAACATTTATAGGAGTTTATGTTGACAAAGAATATAAAAGTCTACCTCTCATGATTTTAATTTCACCTGCATGCAACTACCCACTTGACGATCACATTTGCATGATAAGTTGATACGTCGTAGTGACCTGGGCGAACATTTAGCCAACCGACTCCCTGAAGATGACTCGGGGAATAAATGGAGTTATTCGGCCACCTCGAACCTCTTGCAACTCCATTACACAACACACCACTTGAGCTCGAGGTTTTCTCTGCTTAAATCTGGGACGCGGTTTCTTCAGGAAACTTCTGCGAAGTCCAAACAAACTTCCTCGCCGGTGTCTGGTTCATACTGGTACCCACATATAAGGTGTTTTCGTGCACCCATCTAATCATAAAACATAACCCGGTGATTGCTGCTTGTCTTACTTACTTTTTAGAATAATTTACAAGTCTAGATATGTGTTTGAAAAGTAGATCATCATTTTTGTGTTGCTGTACCATACAAACGGCGGGTGATAAGACAGTTGTAACGTTGTTGAAGGGTACCTTAAGTTCTCAGAGACCTCTCATAGTGAGGTTGGGTGGTGATGGATTGAAGTATGTGTCAGAGGTCAAGTACCTGGGAATCGCTCTTGGGGGAAGACTGTCTCTTCCTCTGGATGTTACTTCGGTGTGTGACAAGGCCTTGGCTTCTTTTATGAAAGTATCCGGACTGGCTGGTTCTGAGTGGGGATTAGATTACAGGGAGCTGATTGTGATTTATCATAGCCTGTTTCTTGGTAGTCTTTTGTATTTCAGTACTGGGCCCCGCGTGTGGGACGGGTTTGTTGAGGGAAGCTGGAATTTGCACAACGCAGGTTCTTTTTTAAAGTAAATAGGGCATATCGCACATCTTCAACGTGTGCGTTGCTGGTTTTGGCAGTTGTGCTACCTGTTGAGTATGAGGGTTGGAGAAGATGGGCGATGCAAAAGAACTGTAAAGGCGAGCCATTTATGATGACTCGTATCGTGACGGTGGGGAGAGCCAATCTCGGAGCGAGCGGATTGCTAGGTTGACTGAGGCTCTCTTCACTTTCTGGCAGGAGGAGTGGGATGGTGGTACCAAGGGGAGGTTGACTCACCGCCTCCTTCCTGATGTTAGAGCCCGATGGGACACGCGGTGGATAGTCCCTGTGCATGAGCTTACACAGTTTGTGATTGAGCATGGGGAGTTCTCCACTAAGCTTGCTAGCCTGGGGTTGCGTGTTGAGCAGCCTTGTGCGTGTGGTGGGGTAGAGTTGGCGGAGCCCATATTGTTGGATTTCCCTGAGTATGCAGCATTGCGGGTGGCGTATGGGATAGAGGGAGTCCTTTTGTCAGGTCTTCTTGCCATACCTAATATGTTTGGGAGATTTGTGGCATTTTTCTTGGAAGTTGTTCCTGTTTTGGCATTTAGGCACAACAAGAGGAACCTTGGGGGTGATTCAAAGGTAGGCTGAGTAGGGATTAGTTAGTATAGATGGTTAGATATAGGAATATTTTGGTTAATTAGGTTAGTAACATTTATAGTTAGGATGTAGATTAGGTATAATTTCTTTCCACCTGTTCGCTGGCTGGGAGTACTCTAAGAGGTGGTGTGGAATGCGTGGAGAGTAAGGGTGCCAGCGCCAAACATCATCCTGGGACACCACATGACATTCACTGAGGGCTCTCACTACCTTTTTTGAATACCCTTTGTAAGATAAAGTGGTAGCACATTGTGCGGGCTTGTTTCCAGTCACAGCCTTAGGCATCCTTATGGAACCCAAACTGGTAGCGAATCGGGTACCATCGCCCGTCCTCACACACTCATAATGGTTGAGCTGTCGGATTTCTCAAGTGAGGATAAAGCGATAGGTGCAGAGAGATCTCCGATCGGGCTAGCGACCATTCTGGCCTTGATGGAGAAGTGCTGCATGGCGTTGTCTCCAGAAAATGGTACCGCTGACGGGGGGAGCCCCAGGCTACTGGTGAATAGACTTTGTCGAAGCACCACCTGCCTGCCTCCTAGTTGAGGTTGGATTCTCGAGGGCAGTGGTTTCATCACCCCTAACGTGCAGTATATTCTGCAGATGTGGGGTAGAGATCCGTGGGAGTTGACTCGTAGGAGTGGGTCTCTTTCCACGGATTTCGGCATTTGGAGTTATTTGGATTTCCATAAGCTTGGGTACTAACCTGCTTAGTTGGTAATGCGAGCTAGGACGACCCGTATGTCAAAACGGGTATTCGGCAATTGTCAAGGACATTGACTGTGTGTACAGTCTCCTCTCAGGAAGATCTTCCCAGCTTGTCTGGAGGGAGACCACAAGGCATTGTCTAAGGACTCCTAAACACGACTTCCATTTTTTTGGAAGTAGATATTGGATTCTTCTGTACCAAACAAACGTGATTCTCAAAGACGTCCAGGGTCCTCCTCTAAGCCTTTAATATGAAAGTATTGCATTGTGAGTATTGATACTAACAATTGATCATTGGACATCATTGTGTATGAATAGACATGGAATATCTTCCATTCATGTATCCTGTTTTGACGTAACGCAAGATTTGCACATTTCTCAGTGATGAAGGGAACCAAACGGTGGAGGGAGTGGACAGCTGTTTCTGTGGAATTTCTCACACGATTTTATCACCAATTCGTCTGCCGATTGTGTGCCCGAAAATGCTTAGTTAGGTTTCCAATTTATGAAACGTTCTGTATCCGTCGAGGTTTTATTAGGCTTTTCAGTTTTTTTACTACTTTAAAATTTAGGATTATCTTCTACCTAATGAATTTAAACTCTCACAACTCACTATGGAAACTCATGTCATAGCCTAGTAATGATCCTCTTCGTGAGAGTTTTGTATCATGAGAGGAAATTAAGCACCCTTTCCAGTGGTGCCCTTTTTTCTGAGTTACACTAAAAGGGCGATTTAAATTATAAGGTAGAAAACACGGATAACAACTCCAACTGCTGTTTTCAAATTATTTCATTTATGATTTTCGTATGGGTATAAATGAATAAATAGAATTGAACTTTCAACATTGACTCTCGTTGAGCTAAAATAAATCGCTGCGATCAGCTACAACAAATTGCGGTGAACTGAATTGCGGTGAATAGTATAGTATTGGTATAATATTAAAATGAACGAGGACAAATAAAGAAAACCCTGTGAAAAGCTGCTTACGTTAGGGACTGCAACCATTGGATTCATTTTCACGTATCGGTTACCACATTCGCCTTCGTAATAAAGTTACTAACAAATCACGTTATGATACCACAACGATTGTTTACAGTTCATTTATTACTTTGCGTGTATTTCAGCTACTTTTATTCTCGAAGCGGTTTAAGCAGCGTAATATTTTAGCATAAATTCAGATCTTTCCAACGACTGGCGAGCGATTTTTGTTTGATGAAATATGGGAAAGATAAGGTTCCGTAGCATCGATTTGGTTGTGAGCGAGACTCACCAGAAAATTTCGACAGCCCTAAAACGTGGCGATCCTTAAAAGTGACGCTTTTCGTAGTTGTGTATCAAAATCGAGACATGAAAATGTCAAAATCTTCGTACCTACGAACATAATATTATTAGCAAGATCTGATTATTTTACTTGTACATCCCTGAGCTCGCAAGCGATAAGGGACAGTATAATCATCACCACACACCGACTTATAGGCTTCTATATTGAAACCAGTGAAAACAAACCACTTCTTCAAACTGTGGGTATCATCATTTTTGTTGGTAAGTTCAAGAATGGTGTTAACTTAATATTTTACCACTCGTATCTTCTAAGAGGTGTATTTCACCACTGACGCCTGCTCAATATTGAAAAAATGACAAATGGATGGGAGAATATTTAAATAGCACTTTCACTTAAATGGCACGAGAGATTGGTGACCTTACCAACCAAACTAGCTAATCACAGGGAACCTAAAATTCCGTTATAAAATGATCGGGGAGAAGTGTTACCAATTGATTCAAAGTTAAATTGCTCTAAGATGATTGTAAATAGCCAAGGGGGTGAGTGTCAAATTACATGAGAAAACCTCAGTTTTGTGCATAGTAAAATGAAATCCATATTGATGCACCACGTACAAAAGATACTAATTCACGAAATGCATGATATCAACTGATTTGGGCCAAGCCGATTTCCGGCTTGCCGTTTCCTATTACAGTGCATCCATCTCTCTCTCTCTCTCTCTCTCTCTCTCTCTCTCCCTCTCTCCCTCTCCCTTTATTACTGTGCGTGGGAGTGAGACTTCATGAAGCACCTCATTTCAATGTATTGTAAACATTTGTTAGGGGCCAAAAATGGTTGATAACATGAATATTGGAGTGTCTTCTTGAGGGACATCAAAAATATTTTTAGTGGTTTTTACGAAGAGGTTGGAATATACAGGCTGATCAGGATGGAGTTAGTCATTTCATTCTATTACATTCAAGTTTTGTTGTTCCAGAGAGGCTCCCTGTCAAATTTGAATTTCCAAGGGTGAACAGGTGTGAATCTACCTCACTCAGCAGATCAGGAAAGAGCCCCTCATTTTATTCATTTCTTGTTCTCCCAGAGAAGCTTCTGTAAAATTCAAAATTCCTTGGGTGAACAGGAGATAATTTAGCTTACATAGCTAATCAGAATGGACCCGTCATTTCTTCCATCTATTAACGTCCTAGAGAGACTCATTATCAAAATTCTCATTCCTAGGGTGAATAGGACAGAATTTAACTCACTCAGCTCCTCAACTCCTCATGTCCTTTGCTCGTCTCACTATTAATTTTCTAATTCTTAGGGTGAACCATCGGAACCGGATTTCATCTACACCTTTCCTTTACAACCCCACAAACCACTTGGTCATCGCTGTTCAAAACCTCGAAAAATTCTTGTCGTATCTTATGTAGCTTACATATGAAAATTCATCAAAATTGGCTGAGGGGAACAAGTAGAACTGGGTGGGTGTGAAGTGTGAACTCAGGTGAGAAGTGAAAGAAAAAGAAGATTGTTCGAAAACATGGCTTGTATAGAATCAACATAGTGCTTGTTATACGTATTTTTTCCTCATGTCCTTTGCTCGTCTCCTATTCATTTTCTAATTCTTAGGGTGACCACCGGAACCGGATTTCATCTACACCTTTCCTTTACAAAACTCAGGTGAGAAGTGAAAGAAAAAGAAGATTGTTCGAAAACATGGCTTGTATAGAATCAACATAGTGCTTGTTATACGTATTTTTTCCTCATGTCCTTTGCTCGTCTCCTATTCATTTTCTAATTCTTAGGGTGAACCACCGGAACCGGATTTCATCTACACCTTTCCTTTACAACCCCACAAACCACTTGGTCATCGCTGTTCAAAACCTCGAAAAATTCTTGTCGTATCTTATGTAGCTTACATATGAAAATTCATCAAAATTGGCTGAGGGGAACAAGTAGAACTGGGTGGGTAAAAACTCAGGTGAGAAGTGAAAGAAAAAGAAGATTGTTCGAAAACATGGCTTGTATAGAATCAACATAGTGCTTGTTATACGTATTTTTTCCTCATGTCCTTTGCTCGTCTCCTATTCATTTTCTAATTCTTAGGGTGAACCACCGGAACCGGATTTCATCTACACCTTTCCTTTACAACCCCACAAACCACTTGGTCATCGCTGCTCAAAACCTCGAAAAATTCTTGTCGTATCTTATGTAGCTTACATATGAAAATTCATCAAAATTGGCTGAGGGGAACAAGTAGAACTGGGTGGGTAAAAACTCAGGTGAGAAGTGAAAGAAAAAGAAGATTGTTCGAAAACATGGCTTGTATAGAATCAACATAGTGCTTGTTATACGTATTTGGCATCACGCTACTCGCGGGGCATGATCCTCTTAGGTTATGCTCACAAAAATTTAGTTTAAGCTGACAGGGTGAGGTTGAGAGGTGGCCGATTTCGGATTTAAGTTCTACTTTGTTACTTATCTTGGCGCATCTCGTAGTTGTGGCTTTTGAAGGCTTGGTTATGCGAGGCAAGCATCTCGTTGAATCTTTCTCGCAACATCAATTTCTCCATTGAATTCAACTACGAAATTAAAATTGACATGCTCGTTGAAAATCTGTCATTTTATCATCAATAAGTATTTGAAAAACATGTGACGATTGCTTTGGTTTGGCCCAATTCACTTTTCACGCTTCATTTTCACTCTTTTTTTCGACCTAACAAAGCTTGTGTATATATTGGTAGATCCAAAATTCAACGCTCCTTTCTTTCATTTCGAATCAACATCGTGAACTATGGGGATACAACGGTTTTAATGCCGTAAAGCCTACGAAACTGGGCGAAAAATATCTAGGAAGAACTTTTGATAGAAAATTAGTTGTAAAACCCGTAGTTTAACTAGTGCGTGCGTTATCTGATACACCCTGTATATGTGAATCAACAAGCTATCATTCACCTACCAATCTTGGTGTGTTAGGGTTGTCATGGGCTGTCTGAATTACGTAAACGGAACCAGCTGAAATATAATGAACAGGGTTGCGTGGCCGTTATTATCGTGTTAAACCCGTTTGTGAGTAAGCGCACGAAGCAAGTGGGAACGATAAAATCCGCTGAGCGTAACGCGGATGCATTGTCAATTAATACGGGAGCAGTTTCGTGGCTCTCAAGTCGAGAGTCAATCAGCCGAGGAGACTGAGGTTAGGGGGGCCCACGGTGCCGGCGTCTCAAGCGTCTTCGGATTTTCCTTAGAGATCAAAACCATTATGACAGTAATGGCAATAATTAAAATCTCACGTTATCCGAATTGATATTATATATAAACTTGAATGAATGAAATATGTAAGTCGTGGAGCGCAAACGGAACGTTGTACAGGGCTCATTGATGTCCGATTCTGTTAATGAAGTTTCATTATATGTAAATCAAACATATTAGTGAGTAGGTGATACAAGCATCACAGAGACGTTCTATGTGTAAGTACTATATAGTATATATGGTCTTGGTGAGAATAGCGAATAGATCATGATTTTACTTGATGAACCCCTTCCAATATAATCTGTTACATGAATGAGATAAAACCCATCCCCTTTACGGAACTACGGAATGGAAATAAGTTTAAAATATCACGATGCATCGGTATTGAACCCCCTCCCCCACCATTTCTATGAAATTTGAATTTACTGAGAATTTTCGCACAAAGGGACCAAATACGATCGTACTTTAAGCCTAGTAGTAAAATATAGGAACAACAAAAGAATCATCAAAATTGGTTGAGAATAGCGTACTTAAATAGTACTTTTCATTTTCACCCCCATTACCCACTCAAAAATCCCCCATCAAAATGAAATCCCTGAACTTTCGCACATATTTACCAAAAGATTACGAAACACGAATGATAAATATATTTCTAAAAAAATAATAAAATAGGTAGGTACCTAATTGGTATGATTTCCCGGAATCCCGATAATAAATCTGTAATAATCCTAATTTATGAAACATAACTTGGCTAAAATCCTAATTGGGGGGAAAAAACCTTCACAACGTTACTGGTAGGATCGGTAATTATTGCACGCACAAGATGCTCTTATACTCCCATGTTTTTTATTTTAACGGATTCTGTTTTAGGAAAGTCTGAAATGAATTGTATTCGGTATGGATTTTATCTCTTTTATTTCGGGAAATATACCGTGTCAAATAATCGGAGAAAATGGCATGCCATGCCTATATTTTATAGAGTAAGAAATGTCTTACGTGCCAACGAGCTTAAATTAATATATGACATGATGTTTCAGTCACTTTCAGAGTATGGTATTCATGTTCGAGGATCCGCCTTGCCCACCACACTTTCTAGAATTGTGAGGGTACAAAAAGCGGTGTTGAAATTGTGATTCAGTCTTCCACATAGGTTCCCGTCTGATAAGTTATATCAGAAAGTAAAATCATTCACAGTGAATCCGCTGTATTGCCAAAACCTGCTGACGTATTCCCATAAACATCCCAAAATTATAACCATAGGATCTACCCAAGAACACAAAACAAGATACAAATTTTTGGGCAATGTAGTTAACCCCATATTACTCTTACAATCAACAACTCGCAGTTCCCAATAAGTGCTATCAGTAATTTTATTTCATCTTAGTATCGATTTGAAAAACCTTCAAAATTATTCAACCAGAATGTTCTCCTTTCTCATAAATCACGATCCGCAAAACACAGAAATCTATATAACCAGCCACTATATTGAAAATATGAGTATTATCCTCATATACTTATATATTTTTTATTACATTTGCTCTTAGCATAATTCATATTATCGTCCATTCAATCCACATCATTCATATCAGTTACCCCTTCGATCAACTTGAGTAATAATTGATATGACATTTATATAATTGTTATATTTATTGTAATAATAGTTATAATTATTATAATAATTTACTTATATAATTTATGCCCGAGATATTTGGCTCCTCGGTGTACATCGGCTCTCCTTTCAACGACACAAACTCACAGTCTACTGCTGAAAGGTAATTAGCGCTAAACATAATTTGTTGTAGGACTCATTACAATATTAGACTGTTAATATTAGAAAAGTAGTTAATATTATCATTTTTCATTCGTAAATACTGACTAAATTTTTTTCTTTAAATTAATCTTATAATTTTGTAATAATGAATAAATTCTCTCTCTCTCTCTTTCTTTCTCTCACTCGCTCTCTATCTTTCTATCTGAACCGCATTGACCACTGAATTCCAAACTTCTAGTTGCTTTTTGCGTTTCAGATCTCGCTGATCAATTTATGGTCCGTGTCTCTCTGCTTATTCTACCTATAAGAGAAAATTCATTGACACTTGCGATACTGTGCTTTTTGCGCGAGGGTCAGCTCAACAGTATTCGACGAATTTCAATTCCTTGACGATTATGAATTACCTCAAATATTGTATCTATTTGAGCATAGTTAGTAATTTCTTGATGGTATACTCATGTGTATGCCTTAATTGAGATGTAGGTTTGTAGGTCGTAGGTAACCCATTTTCATCAGTGGTTTTGATCTTAGGTTCGCCCGAAATAGAAATAGTATCTATTCTGCCTACTAAGCTGTTTGGTCCCCCAAACTACTGATAGAGTGAGTTAGTTCTCTGATAACGATTCCTATGTCCGAAATAAGATATTTATGTAATACATATATTGGGTGTCATACTGAATATTAGGAGGGGGGGACACACACCGGAACAGCTATCTACTCACCCCTCTATTCTGTTAACCAATGCCATAACCTACTCAATTACAGTAAAAGACTCATTAGTGTTGGCTTCAGATTAAGAATATTCGGTCAATATGTGTAAACGACATATGGGAAAAATTAGAGGACAACATCTAGGTATAATGCAAAAAAATAATGCTTGTAATAATTCAATATTGAGAATAATTTTAGAATAAAATCTAAAATAATTTAATATGTAGAATCATTCCATTGGATTATTATATCAACTATTGATGCCAAACCATTAAATAATGCAGGGTAGTAGATAGCTAGATATATGTTCATATTCACTATTCATCAGTTTTTGTTAAAGAAGTCAGTCATGCTTGTCTACATGACAGCGATCAATAAATTGTAATATACAGTCGACAGTATCTAATAAATTTCGACCTGTTAAAACGAGCCCAATCCTTCTTGCTCATCCTTCTGTCGGCGCCGCATCGAACGAAAGCGGGGAAAGGCAGCTGGTTCATCTCGGAGCGTATTCTGCGAACTTTTTCTTTTGAACGCTATAAAACTGCGGGTCGGAAACAACCACATTTCACCCTCGCACCGAGTGGCCTTATAAAGGTCGCGTCGTGGTTCCAACTCTTCTTTTCCTGCGTCGCTTACCACCCGACCATCAAAGGCGTATTTCACCGGCTGACAGCGGCGGTACCCAGTGAAAAATGAGGAAAATTCAATTCGGATGTCGTGAATCACTTTTTGAAAAGAGAAGGAATCTTACAATGAGTTAAGCTGTTTCGTCTTTGATACATAAACGAAGGTAAAAATGAAAGTAACTCTGAATTCGTAGTTCCTTTAACAATATTCCTGACATTGTTATCTATCAATCTCTCATCACAATGTCATCTTGGTACCCTTATTGCAGATTATGTCCACAAAATCAGATAGGTACTGTGATGGATATTAGTAGTTCTTTCTACTAGATTCTTGAAAATGCTGCAACTGAGGATATTCCTGAGGTTATTTGACCTTCAGGATATCCTCTGGGTGTAGCAAGTTAATAGCCTCTCCCCTTGAAGGAGGAACTACTAAATTTCCATCACCTCCATTTTCACATTACAAAGCTACGATTATCAACATGTTACCAACGTGTTTTCTCCTCAAGAGACAAGAACTAAAGGGCTCTCGAGGCCTGAAGAGCCAACTATTTGTCTCAAACACCTGTCGGAAATTGCAAGATCTCACCGGGTCATGTTGAATCACTGTGACTTTCCCAACCAAAATTGCATTCAAGGAATTGAAAAACGGAAAATCAGTAATTTTCAAGGCTTGAGCAGTAGACAGTGGGGGCAGGCCGGATTCGAAACGCGATCGCATCGAACCTGGCGGTATGTACAACTAATCAGAATGCTTACTACGGGATTGACCGCTTGATGTTATGTAATTTTGAGATGCGAGCTTTCGAGCAACCAGTCCACCAAAATATACACATCAACTAATCCATTGGACCGGACCTACCTCTATACCGCCTGGTTCGCTGCGATCACAATTCGAATCCGGCCTGCCCCCATTGTCTTGCGGCTTGAACGGCCATGTTTTGAATGACATGAATGTACAAGGCCCTGCCAACCTTTTCACTGTAGGGAGTTGAAATTTGATAGAGAAACTCTCTGGGACATTAATAGAAGGTTGAAGAGATGGGCTTTTCAGTTGAGTGAGCTAACTCCTCTTTTGTTCCTCCTCAGAAGTGGAAATTTGATAGAGGTATTCTCATAAACATTAAGAGACGAGTGAAGTTACGGCCTCGCTTCTGAAAGCTAAATTCTTTCCTGTTTACCCTAGGAAGTTTGAAAGCAGATGATCGGACATCTGTCTTTAATGAAATGATATACTGATGCTCCTTCGCTGCTACGTTCAGGATGTATTGACATGAAACATGATCCCTGTTTTTAATCTGAATGAAAAAATTCATGAAAAAATACCACAAAACCAGTATTTTTATAAAATTTAAATTAGGAAGCTAAAAACAAATTACAGCGCTGAATTACATCCTTGTTTGGTCTTTTGGCTGGAGCATTATCTTGATATTGAATATCGGGTCAAAACGCTCCAAAAATCATCCCATACTTTTTGACGGACTTATTGACTACTTCCAATCTGTTCATCGCCCACACGTTTTGCTCAGCACAGGATTTTATTTCACAAGAAGATGAACGGACCCATTAAAATGGAAAGATTAATTACGTGACCGTTGAAAGTGACCGATTTATTCCTTCGGAAACGGCTAATAAGTTCTCACCTTATTCAAAAGAAGATGTGGATGTAACATTTGAAAGCGACCGGACCGATAGTAACTAGTTCACCGAATTGAATGGAGCCACTACCGGTTGCGAGGGTATCGGGAGGACCGGTTCCCTAACAAATTCAAAACAACCTTTTTTTAATGTGTTTCATAAAACAAGTGGTCTGACGTCTCCACCAATAAATCCCAAGAAAATAACCACACATGTATTCGTAAAAGTTACCGCAAGTCCTAATGAAGGTATAAGGTAATAAATATTAAGATAACACGAGCCTGAAAATCTAAAAACTTATTACGTTATTACAAAATTATACATTACATTTTTTAGGTTTACCTGAACTCTATATGATCCTGGTGAGTAAATGTGGTCTCTTCTTTTATCAATAACCTAATTTTTCAGAATATAATATATATCTACCCCTGTCGAATGTTACCTAGGTCCATAAAAAACACACAATTCCTGTATCAATGTAGAAAATTCCAGGGACACAATGACCTCTAAAAGAGAACTACAAAGTCACTGATGAAAATTAGCACGAGTCTTGCCCTGGTTCTTTGTTGGTGACTTTGCACTGAACCCTTGAAGTACCTAGTATAGGAAAAAAACATATTGGAAAGAAATGCATGAATTACAGGGAAGTCCCTGCGTCTGATTTATATATGATTTTGATGGGAATAGCGAATAGATAATGATTTGACTGGATGTACCCCACTATAGCAACCAAACTACGCTCTGGTTTCCACCCACACACTATAAACCATAATGAAGTTTGGTATAGTATGGTATAGTTGATCCCTATTTTGACTATCAACAAAAACATATAAGTACAAACCACACGAAGGGACGTCGGTCCTACTTAACAATATGTATCGTGAGATGACAATATGTATCTTCATTGATAACTACCCATATTTTCATGGTAGGAGAAACATCTTGATGTTAGAAATTGCGGTTGCTAGAAACACGTGTAGGAAGTTCATAACTATTTTTTGACCTTGTAGAACCTGTGGCACAGCTAGATTGCTGTTCAGGAAATGATGCAAGGGACATTGTGTGTGTCGATATAAATTGTCAAAGGTCAAACCTTCGTATCTATAAATAGAGAACTGTAACATGTCTTGAAAACCGAGCGACATTGGGTGCTGTTATGTAGCAGTAAAGTGCCTAACCTTGAATGAATTATTGAGTGAGTTTCCCTTGAGGTACAAATCAACTTCAGCTGATTACTTGTATAAGCAACGACTTAACGTCGTTGTTCTATAATGAACAAAGTAGATTGAAACAAAGGAAGAATTGTTCCTCTACAGGAATAGCAACCAATAATAGAACCTAATTTTTCGTTGTTTAGGTAGATATATTCACTGATTACCTACATTTCCAGATGTTCTGCAGTTTGATTCATATCTAATTTAATTTACCGCCAAAAATAAAATACAGAGGAGTTGGTTGAAGTAAGTAGTACATAAATATATAAGTACGGCACTACGGCGATAGGCCGACCAATTTTATCACATTCTCCTGATGGTTTTTCAAAGATTGGCTCTTTAATAAAAATGTGTACAACATTAGGAAAATTATGATTAGTATCTTCCTTTTTTGTTATAACTCAAGATGGATAAAGATTTGCGAAGGAACAGAACACAAAGAAACAGCTAACTACATTAAGTACTCATTTAACTACATTATCTAATCTGTAACTCTAGTGAGTTATCGTCGTCATTACTAATTCCAGTAACAGAAATGTGATATGGAACAGCACCCATAGGTTCCAGTTACCTAACCAGAACGAACCTGCAGTTCCAACGGTCATCTCTTGAGAAAACCCCAGTTCCCAACAAGTTCCAAGGAACCAAAAACTTCCGCCGTTCCAGTCGGAACGAATCTAACATAAACGGTTCATATGATAAGTACTCAAACATCTAGCGTTTTGGCTTTTTGGGGGCCACCACTTGTCAATTACCTTTCTCCCCATTTAAAATCGAAAACTCCCGAAAACGTTCCGTTTGAAGAACGCAAGAACGGGAGTGAAAGTGAAGTTTCTTCTTCTTATAATTTTCCGTTATCACCAGTAAAATATCCATGGTACACTTTGACGAGCCAAATCGTTCCCCACCATTCGCACATAGATATTTTTAACAAATAAATTATCCATGGTTCCCTCAACTTTCTTCACTCAAATCAGTTTCGTTTTTTTGCTCCTCGGCAATCCTGCCTTTGTTATGATTTCTTCCAGCTCTGCTAACAACAAGAAAGATTACACGCAGCATCCATTTACTTTTATTTTTATTATTATTATTAATTCTTTTAAAATTCATTATGCTTCACGAAGAGAAGGGGCTACCTATTTTAGAACAATCAGCTTGATTGCCAGCAAATTCCAAATGGCTCACAGCCGGGCAGAATGAGTTTTTTCTGGACACAGCAACGTTATATGCTTCAGTTTCAGTAAATATTGGGTTGATTCCGAATATGCCCCATATTCAATATCTTTACTCATGTAATTTTTGGCAAAAAAAAAAATCAACGAATTGAGCAATACACAGCCCAGTAGAACCTCGAAACCAATTTTTTGCCAAACTGAAAAGTTGTAGAAAAAACAATTTTGCATCGAATTAGATCAACCCTTACTCTCTAGCTCATATGACAGTCCAGAATAGAACTGTACCTTACTTATTTATTTATATATATTTTTACTGGTGAACCCAACCGAACACCCAATAAGTTCAAGAATAAACAAAATACCCAATACTTCCTTCATAGCAAAAGTGGACCAAATGAAACACACAAAATAATATTGTTGGGACACAAAAATTCAATTCATTTGCAACTCTGTTAGAAATTGTGTGCTGATCATAATCATTTTCATCATTTTGAAGTTTACCCCTTCACGTACTTTTGACGTTTTAAAAATGTCTAAAAACATTTTTGACTTTCAAAATTAGTTTTGAATCAAATTTAATTACTTTGAACGTTATACAGTGGCTTCTTCACTTCTGAATATAGCTCTGGAATGGGTATATCTGGGTAAGATTGTACCACATATAATTTCATTTTTCAAACCTTTTTCTTGAGGGGGGGGGGGGGGATTTTAAGTAATTCATAAAAATAAATAAAAATGAAATTTTCCCCAAATTCTTCCTAAATCCCCAACTGTTTAGAGAACGAATAATTGAGCAAATATATACATTTTTGTAAAGTTATTTAGAACTCGAAAATACTCCAATTACTCTAACAAACAACGAATAGTGGCTGAATTTCAAAAAGATTTGAAATTCATAATGAGTTTGGGCTAATAATTATTTCATAATTTTATCTTTTCAAAGAGAAAAATAGGTATTGAAGAACGACATGTAGAATGTACGTTGGTATCCATTTATCAGACTTAACTATACAGTCTCCATACCGTGCAGGGGGACTTAATAGCGACAGTCCACATGTCGTATTCCAATCTTATTTTAGCGCTACCCTGATGATTGCAGCGCAGTTCCTTCCGAAATGTTCTGATTTGGATCTATATCAAACTAATAAGACATCCTCCACTTTGAAATGAGAAACACCGTAAAAAGCAACAAATCAGGAAATAGTGAGGTCGGGAGATATACATTTTATGTGCACAGTAGCATCCTAAACTTGAGCTCAAAAAACAATCAAATACACCAAAATCATCAATATAACTAATTTGGAAACCACAATACCTTCTTTTTTTTTTTTTTTTTAATATCTGAGGGATTTTTACAGGAAGGGGGAGAAGAATGTTTGGACCAGTAGTGGCACCCCAATAATGATTTGAGGGCCGAGGAAAGATTTTAATTGTAGAATAAGCTGTCTAGGACCTTCTCCCCTTTCTCATATTATGTATATTAATTTATATAGAAAATTAACTAAATATGTATTACTCCTCCTTACTCAACCGCCACAGATTCAATCTTCTGATATAGACTTCCATTTTTCCTTCATCAAAATGAATCTAGAGATACGCTTCTTACTGTTAGAATAACTTTAGAACCTCAATAAAATTTAATTTGGACAGAAATCTATGTGTACGGAGCATTGTCGTCATAGACATGTTCATTTTTTTTAAAGAGATTACATAAAACTAATTTTTTCTTTTGGCTTTTCTATTGTGTACCGAGCAAGATAGTTACATTTTTATTACCCGGATTCGGGAAAAGCTTGTCGCAAAGTGACGTGTTTGAAAAAACTGACGAATCGTCGTCGACCAATCCTCCCCACAAAATACGATATTGGGCAGGTCGATGACCGAGATGTTCCTGGCACATAAAGTTCCGTCCAGATCTGATTTTCTAGAGATCGTTCAGATTAGACTCAAGAAGGTCCCCTTGACATGACATTACCATAGGAGATGTGCTCTTGCGCGAACCTGAACTTCCTTAAACCAAAATTCTCACGATCTAATGGCTTGAATTCTCTCAAAACCAGAGGGTACATGGAGGAAGTGATTTTTGAAAATTCTTCAGTTGGTTCAACCATTGCTTCTGCGCATTTGACAACGTGAAGTTCGTGGTCATAGGCGAATCGCCGAAACCGTTTGATTAGGTTTCGAAGGATCCCCTCCAAGTTTCACACCCAACGTTTTCTAATTGTATTTATTTGAAACGGAATATACATGTTATATAAAATCGGCGCATCACGTCTTTCAAGGGGTTGCACTCTTCATACCTCCCTAATTCAACACTCTTTAGTGAATCTTACTTGACGAAATCCTTTATAAATGACGAAGACACCTTCCCATCATTCAGAAGGGTTACATAAATAGTGTAATGATACTATGTTTTATTCTCTCACATACCTAAATCCTTCATTCTAATTATCAGTGAGTCGATTTGGAAAAAGTTAGCTCCATAGAGCTCCTCAGCTGATCAGTGCCCCTCCGTACACCGTAATTGTTTACTGTATATAGAGTTCCAAAGGCGCTCCATTTCTTATTTCAGTACCACCGATTGATAAGGAATAGAATTTTCCTCAACTGGCCAGCCTCTAAACCATGTAATTGTAATCTACGTATCCCAAAAACCCTCTATTTCCCATTTCAGCATTTTAGGTCGATTAGAAAAGAAATTAGCCTCATCAATTTTGATACTTTGAGTTAATCTTCAAGGTATCTCAAATTTCAAATATATTTGCGTATACTATATCTCGCAAATGTATGTGCTTTATACCCCCAGACTTGATAAATTACTCATATTAGTATGTTTGAATCCAATATCCTCAAGCGAATGAATTCAGGGCATGCTTTAGACTACTGGACCGATGTGGACTCCTCATCCTGCGAGCGTACGCAAACACGGATTTCAAGTACACCTATTTCTCGCGACCCAATTACCCAAACTCGATCAAATTGTATAAGTACTTAATAAAGGGGATGGTTTTAGAGGAAATGGAGAAATGAATTGGTGAGAGGGGCATCACGACCCTGTATTAACCACGACAGTTGTTTGTAGCCCTGGCCGCCATGAACCGGGGAAAGTCTTTCGTCTGGATAAGTAACAGACAGGTGGTGAACGTCCTCAAGAGGTTACCTTACTTTCGTTCTCAGTAGCGGCAAGGTTAGGCGAGGCGAACCCCGTCAGGTCGGCTCACCAACAAGAGAACAAAAGTCCGTCCCGGCGACCTGTTTCGCCCTCTAAATTACCTTCTTTCCCTTTCTCAATAACTTGGCTAGATAGCCATCTACTTTGAATTCAAACGCGTAGGTATCTCGACATGGTCACTCATTCTAATATGGGTATGAATATATGAGGAAAATGCAAATAAAGTAAGTTTCAAGCGTACCTATATATATCTGTGTGTGTGTCTTGTTCAAATGTACGGTATAAGTAAATTACGCTGCGCTCTCTTTTGATCATTTACTCTTACCCCATAGAAATGAATGTGAAATAGCACTCTCAAAATATCCCTTTTTTCCTGGTACTTAGATCGAAATTGCCAATTCACAATGTCATATTACATCCACAGATCAATCTGAAATTGATCATTCATTAGTTACATTTCTTAACAATTTTCTAATTTTATTTTCAGAGGACATGGTGGAGCTGGAACGTGCATAACATACGATGCAGTGAATCAAGCGTACATTGAAGCAAGGAAGAGAATACGTGAGTGCCTTAGTTTCAGTTTCAATCACCTCACACACACAAACACCTAATTCTATCAATTTATTGTCACGGATGGGTATGTATTAGCTCAGGGGGTCATTCCGAATTCAACCGACAGAAAAAATGTCTCACATTTTTTATAATAGTTCATGTACAGCGAATCGTTCTTAGGGAATATATAACATCCCGATTTACCATATCATAAAAATGTTCCACCATTCGTTCGAAAATTATAAATTTCTTATACCTACCTACATGAACCCACATTTCCAATGGGTCTATGTGCTCCCCCCATTAACCCTCTAGAGAAACTCTTGGTATACACTTCGTTATGTGTACAACCTAAGTTGTGTCCTCAATTTATTGGAGAAATACTACACAGCAGTATAGATTTATTATACACATAGATACCTTACTTTTGGGTTTATCTAATTAGGTCCGTTATATTCCATCTCATAAACTTGTTACGCAAACATCGTTTACTACAGCCTTTTCCAAGATGATCATGTATTACATTATTTCGGGAGATCACATTAGAATAGTAGTGGATTGAGCAGCGTAGCTAATTCAGCGTAGGGAATATGGTAACTACTTCCTTTCATTTATGTCTGTACACTGAGGGGTAGCCAAGCGAGCCGAGTAAGTCCCTCCTTCAGCCCTTTGGTGGCAAGAACCACTCCCTAGCCTTCGTTTCCAGTTACACTGACTGAAAGTTCCAGTCATGCAGCATGATTGTATGAGCGAATTTTTGTAAATTATAGTATTGTATAATGTTAAGTTGTTTGAAATTTAAGCTTTTTGAGTGCAAAGAAATCGTTAATTATTAATTTTATGGCCAAAAACGTATTCTAAATAACAATCTTCCATTCAAAAAGAGATTTTGAATTTTTGGCATTTTTTCAATTTCATCGATTTTTAGCAAATTTTAATGAAATTTAAGTACGTTTTTCAGCTTAGTTGTATACATAAATTTTTTAATGTTCTATTTCATAGTTGATAAACTTTACTTGAGCAATATTCTGCTAAAAATATCAATTAAACCTTTTTTTAGCTGTTTTTAGCCATTTTTAGTGATTTTTTCAGCACATTTATTGAAATGTGACCAATTCAATGCACTCAAGAAGTGCTGGCCAACAAATTCATCCTTTCATTCGGGAAGCTTGATTTTACGGCGCAAGAACGGCATTTTTATCTCAATCCTAAGGAGGGTTACCGTCTGAAATGACACATACATCCGACCAGTAGGGGTGTTCTTGGGGGAGGGGGTTTTGAAAGGGAAATCTTTGACATCACTGAAGAAACTGGGGATCAGATTGGGCGAATATGTTTAGATTACGTCAACCTCAATCACGGGCTTTCAATTTTTTTTCTAGCCTCAAACCAAAGGTGTTTGTGGTATGGAGAAAAAGTAAGGGGGTAGTTATATGGAATAATTTGCGAATCACCGAAACTGATGGTGATCTGATGTTTGGACGAATGAAATTCGATTAGTCTGAATGTTCTTTTGGGTTACCTATCAAGACTATTTTTAAGCTGAAATATAGGGTTGTTTGTGAGAGGCTGTTCGGGTTGATCTCAGTAGTTTGGTCCTAATAGGTCATTTATAAGTAAGTAATTTAAGTAAGGAATTTTTTGAATCAGATCCATAAGGGTGTCTCAAAATGTGATGGGTGAGGGGGAGGCTTGCATGTATTCATGTCAACCTGAACGACGCACGGATGAAACTATATATACATATGAAAAAGCGCAAACTCCTGGAATCGTTTCAGAATGCTTCAAAACGGATTTCAATGAAAATAATTTTCAAAAATCTTGATTCTAAAATTTTCTGAGCTATTGCAATGATGATGCATTGAAATCACTTTCTACGAAAATTTGCTAAAATAACATGAAGATTAAAGTACACTGAAGAAACAACCGCGTAAATTGAGGTCCGAAACGTGAAGTCTGGATGGAAACAACATTATTGATTTAACCTTTCTACCTTTGTTTCATCACAAGAATTACTAGCATGAAAGAATTCCGTGTATCGTGTGAGGGATTGAAAATCCAGTTTTGTTAGCTATTCCACGAACATAGATTTCAACCTAATTTTCATCAGGGAAATAATAGGTATTAAACAGTAAAAATTAATGTTAGTAAAATAATCCAAATACTTGGGACTTCGTAACGGATAAAAATGAAAACACGTTTCACTACTTGGTTAGTAAGTAATCTGGTTGTAAGTTAAGTAGGACATAGTATATTCAATCTTTCAAAATTATTTCCTGCAAGGAATCACTCAAGAAATCGCTAATATTCAACCCATACGTTTGGCTCCTTATACCAGTACCTATTACAGATGTAGGTAGGTACTGAGAATGCCAACTACTACAAGCATCCTACCAAAGTATCTGTCGTTTCGATGGAAGCACACACCCCTGATAATGACAAGGACTGAGCTGGGAAAGAGGGTACCGGGTAGTGTACGTAAAGACCAAACGCCAGATCATTATGTAACGCGTTGGTCCACTTCCAGGTTACGCCGACTATCGGTCAATGGGGAACCTGTTCCGAGGGTGACGTTCCATCCGAACCTTTACCGGTAGCAGTTGCCGGAACGGTTGGCTGCAGCACCTAAATATTTGTATCCCATATCCTCTGAGGGTTGGGGTCATTCTCTTTCAATAAAAACCAATTAATTATACGTTATGCTCACCTTGGTAGGTATTAGTCAAACAATGCAAGATAGGTCAATAATTAGGCTCCTATATATTTACCTAGAGAACAATAGATTTTTCAATCATTTTCCATTTCATGGCTACCTAAAAAATGTTATCTGATGTAGTTGAGATGCAGGTGTGTTCTTTTTTTGTTCTTATTTATCTTTTTCGACAAAACCTAAAGTCTAACCTTTGGAACTACTACCTACGACTTTATTAAATTACAGAATATAATATGAAGAAACAGTAGAATAGCAGCGTTGCACTTGCCCAAAACCAATGTTTTACTTACCAACACTCTTGGATCGTCCAGTTCTGAAATACCTATCTACCTAGGTACTTAAATGAACTAAGGCGGTAGCATACTTGAAGAGTATTGGAATATATTATCTATAAAGTAGTGTAGGTGTTTTCCTTTTAGGAATGACGGTAGACAGCCAGTTTTACTTTATGATTTGTAAAACTGGCTGCCTACCGCCATTCCTAAAAGGAAAACACCTACACGATTTCATTCTATGCAGCCGTAAGGTGAAAACTCACCTTAACCACATCAATTTAAATTATCTATGATTCTGGTTCCCACACCTCCCCCATTAACGGTGAGTTTTTCTTATTCTAACTCCAGGCACCAAAGAGAATGTGCAATTACCAAACAAACAAAACGAACTGGAGTTTCTCCCTTTCATTGCATATCTCTCCCCTCTCTATGTTTTGCTCGCTGATCGGGCTCTAGGCCTTGTTTTTTGGAGAAAAAATAACGTACATTTTCGGGCTCGTGAGGGTATGACAACAATTGTCAATAGACCCATATATCTAAATTCGGGGCTCCGTAGGTACTGAATAAATATTTGGTCTAGTGTTTCTCAGCATATCTGTTTTTGTTTTTTTGTACAGTTATTATCCCTCTTTATGCTCCATAGAGCTCCTCCGCTTGAAATTTTAGGATAAGGATTAGAATCATTAATAAGTTGCAACCGCATAAAAAATTATATTTTGTTGAGAAATGAATGCCCAATATGTAAATCTATGAGCTTCTTGTGAAGCTTCAAAGTTGAAAATGCTGCAAATTATTACATATACGTTTTTATTTCGTTACTAGGTAGGTAACCTTTTTGAACCCGTCACAGGTCTCTTTACAATTTTTAAACGGAGATGATAGAAAATTGTCATTCACATATAACGAGGGCAGTATTAATGATATAAAATAAATGAAAACTTATCTGTTCTTCAATAGTCCATTTATTGGTACCTACCAATTCACCCAAACATTGAAAGAGAGCATTATATTTATAATTGTAATTGGTAGGTTATTGTTGATATGGAACGGGTGTAGCCTACTAAGAAACAAAATTTTAGCCCACACCCTCTCTCAAAATCTGTTGCTCAATGTTTCAAAATTCATAGGTTCCAAAAATCATTCTTTTTTACCAAACTTCCAAACATCAGGTTCTCTCCAAATTGCCCTTTTTAGAAACCTCTCAGCTGTTGGTGGTACCTATAAAATAAAATAATGTGAATTTTTCCATTAGAAAACATCCGACTGCCCGCCATCCAAAGCTTTTCTTCAAAACTACTAGTGGACCAAACATTAAATTCAGCGCTAAAATCCCACATCGGCCGGAGATGCGCCTGAAATCTAGACACCACTTCCAATCAACCCTGGGTTAAATTCACTCGCTGATATTAGTGAACTGCTAAGAATTACGGTTTATATATCGCATGACCACCTTTGCGCTTCCCGCAACGTCCTTGATATGCTTCAATCAAGTTAATTGTTCAACACAAATGATAATACCCAATTTCATTACCTCTGTACTCCTACCAAGAAGGGCACAATTAAGATGCCGGTGGAACAGCTTGTCTAACTCCGAGGCATCTACATGGATACTGGTAAAACAAGCATTGCTCAGTTAAAATTTGCATAATAAGCTACTGCTGAAACTAGTTGGGAGACCTTGTGCTAGCTAGCCGATAATTCCAGAAAATACTAAGGTTTTATTATCATGACCTGTTGTCTATTGAATTCAACCAGTAAGGTTTACTGAAACTTATTTCTTACTCACTTTATATTATTTATAATTATTATTTGCCTGTATCCACAACCAATGAACACCTCTAGGGCCTTCACGGAAATGATGTGAATCTTTGGTTGTGTCTCCGGTAAAACCGATATTGGCATTTCTTCGGTAGCCGGTTTTATCTTCAAATCCATCCTTGAATGCCTTTTTCAATCATTGTTATGTAATATTAATTTTGGAAGTCGGTTTCGTAGCAATATTTTCGAGTCTAGGTATTCCGGAATATAGTTGTTCATCATTGTGTTCAACAGGTAGAACCTAATGTATCTTGGATAATTTTCAGTAATAAACCTTTGTTAACGACCAAAAATTTGTTGATTAGGTTTCACAATACAGAATGTTCCAGGGAAAGGTTACACCCCCCTTCATTTCCACTGAATACAGTGTAAGAATTGTCAACCAATGCCATTCTTCATAATTTTTTATGTAGATCTGAGGAAAATTCAAATCAATTTTTAGAATTTCGTTACATTGATCATAGCCGTCGTAACCAGGTTTACTGGGATTCCAGGGCAAGGGTCAGAACGGGACTGACACTACACTGCTAACCACGTCCGACCCAGTCGTGGTCGAAGACTATTAGCCTGACTGTTTTTAATACCTACTTCCAGATATTCCATTGCATAATTCCATCAGGGAGGGGGGAGCAATTTTTATCACTTTTCACAAAGAGTAATAGTTAGAATTTTGAAAAATTATTTTGTGATTCCTTAACTTTATGATTCCTACCGGATTCTTGCATGGGTTGAAGCAACGGGTAAATAATTTTTGGAAGCTAGGTACTCATAATTAAAACTGCTTCTATGGAAATCCGTTATGGGGTCCCTGGCATGGGGTGATGGAAAAGGGATAAAAGAAGAGGTGAAGCCAATGAACCTCTTTTTTTTTTTTTTTTTTTTTTTTTTTTTTGGACAAATGATGTCAACGTCCGAGGTATGATCCGATTTCCGAGAGTCCTTATGTACCCATCGCATTTCCCATTCAGCTATGTAACAGCGGTGAACCTGGTTTTGCTAATTTACCGCTATCAATAATTGAATTTTCTGTTTAATTATTATGATTTCTAGTCAATATGATTAACGATATAGAGGAGATGGTATATCCGAAGTGATACCGAAATCAATGATGGAAAGTGAGAAGTTATAAGTAATCAATTACTTAGTAGGTGCGTTTCAGAGTTTTCTGATTCCATTTTCAGAAAAATCCCTTGATTGAACTATGTAGTCTTATTCGCTCAATATTAATTATTGTAGTGTTATGCATTATTATTATACAAGTGGAAAAGCCCGTGTCACCACGGGATGCAAGTACAAACTTTAATTATGCAAATTCTACAACTTTCCCTTGTTTTTGCACTTTTTCTTGTTTTTTAATATGAAGGAATCTGATTTATAACTTGGTAGAATTACCTGCACCAGAATTTCCCTCGTTTTTTTCACTTTTTCTTGTTTTTTAATATGAAGGAATCTGATTTATAACTTGGTAGAATTATCTGCACCAGTTTTCTTCATGCCGGTCAGTTTAAAAAAAAATTTGAAGAGAATCGGTGCAGGCGTTCAAGCGTTATCACTTTGTATGTATCCTATTATTATAATAGATACTAATAGTAGTATATATCATTGTAGTATAATTTATTATAATACTATGCATTCACGGGCTATTCAAAACTATCACCAGACTTGTTTTTATTGCCCCAAATGGAAGATCTATTACAAGAGTAATAATCATTGATATGGTGTATTGTTTAGTGTAGAATAGTTTATTTACATTATTAGATCAAATAAAGATGCTGTATGAATAATAGTAGGTATCTATGTACCTACGTGAGGCATGCTAAACCGCAAGTTGAACGTTGAATTAGCCACAGTTTGGTTCTATGCTGTTTTGAATCAATCAAGAAAGCAGATTTTTTAAATCTTTTTTTAGAGGTTGTTTACCACAGTTCCGGGACAAATTTTCCGGTTCAATGGAATAAATTAATCCAACGTAATGGCTGGGTAGATGGATACCACTCCGGCCGCGCTAAAACAACCAAAGCCTACCGATAGCCCACCACTACAATGCACCCTTGTCACTCTCTCAACTCGTCACCTTTCCTCTAGAATCCCAGAAAACCTGATTACGACGGCTATGTTCGATGCACCACAATTCTGAAAATCAATTCGTATTCTGTTGAGTAGGACGAAGGTGCATATTTGGCCATTTTTTGAAAATGTTAAAATGATGATCAAATTTTTTTGGAACACCAAACAAAAAAATTTTGTAAATTTTTAAAATTAATTTCCAGTAATTCTACGTTTATATAGATGAAAAATCCGTTTACGGAATCAAAATATGTCGTTCCGTTCTCAAATGAGAAGTAAACCAAATTTTCTTCATTTTGGTGCTGCCACGTGGTGGTAGATTTAGCAACTAAACATGTTACATTTACCCTTAAATTTCATTGAAATTTGCATTTTTTTCATTGAAATCGATGAAATCTGAAAAAAAAATAATAATGCAAAATCTGTTTTTGAATAGCAGATTATTATATAGAATACGTTTTTAGCCATAAAATTATTACTCAACTATTTCCTTGCACTCAAAAAGCTCAAATTTCAAAACAATTTAACATTATACAATACAATAATTTTCGAAAATTCGCACATAAGATCTTGCTGCATGACTGGAACTTTTCTCTTTACTGTCGCAGAGTGCGATAATACTTGCTCCGAGATATTATTATTCCACTTCCAATCTGCCAGTGTAGTTCTTTATGACAATCCGTTTGTTGGCGGCGGGTTAACATGAAATTATCCTCTTAGAATCGTGTTCTTTTTCACATACAATTCACTTTACAATTGTCGTTGAAATGTGGCTAGGATTCTATAAATAAATAAACCATTATGTAATAATTTCATAATAACACCTGTTACTTTGTTCACAGGAGTGAATATTCCAGTGGGGGAATGGAGCACTTACGACGTTGCCGCAGTTGGGGAGCTTCTACTCGATATTTCTATTCAACTTGCTAAAAAGTAAAACATCTGTATGTATTTGAGAAATTCTTTATGGTTTTACCCAATGTAGAGGAAAGTGGGAAGTTAGACCCACAGAGAGGTTTGTCCCCAATTTCTCACCTTGAAGCTGATAGAATAAATTCGTAAGATGTAAAACTATTGCAATTTACCAGTCTATGAAGGTACTCCATTTAGTGATGAGGCAAAATGGTTTCCCTCAGAATCAATTTCCCATCATACACATATACTTTATTCCTTTACCCGTCATACCTTATAAATCTCCTAATGCAATGCCGCTAATGACTCTTCTGGTTGATTTGCGGTTTAAATCATTAAATTCAAATAACGACGATAATTTTTGAAAACTAGCTTTTTCCTTTTTTAAATAAACATGGTTGGGCCAATGGGGCTCTACCTACTTAGCCGGTACCTACCTACCTCAGCTGAAATACCTTGTGGTTATAGGGACTATGGAGTCAATGAGACACCAGCACCTTTTGTCGGTTTTGGTTTGTCATTTTCAATAATGAACCTTTGTAATCGACCTAGAAAAAAATTGTTTAACCCCCCTCAAAATTTTTGGGTTTACGTTTCAAGATGCGTAGAATCCAACAATTGAATAGAAAAATATCCGCCCGTCCGCCGTCCACTGTACGCCGTCTGAAGCTTTTCTCAAAAAGTATTGGACCAAACTTCAAGAAATTTGGCTTAAAAATCGTTTATCGGCTGGGGATGAGCCAGTAACATCGGCATCGCATTTGATCAACACGAACGGGTAGAACCAAAGGGCTGAAATTCTAAAAAATTGAGATCTTGAAATCTTTCTATGTAACAGTGATGATTTATTGAGTTTCATTTATAAGTATCCGCCCAAGGAATCGAACGAAACCATCACAGTCGCTATGCATTTATTCATTTGCTTTCCCCAAGGGCTAAAGCATCGACAAGAAAAGAAAACATCAACATGGAAGTGAATCGTAACCAGTAAAACATATCAAAAATCGCCTTGAAAACTTTGACAATCGTATAAGCTGATAATATAGGTAATTCAAATGGAATTTTGACTTCCCGAAATCGAGTGAATGTAACTTTTATATACTATTGGGCTTGTGAAGTGTAGGTAGGTAATCACCTACTTCAATTGCATTGATTTAATAAATTATTGATTAGTAAATACTTAGGAACTTCTCTTAATTAAATTATTATTTTTATAAATTATTATTCGAACAATAGGTGGTCAATTACTTCCGAGTCTACCAAGGTCGGAACGTTTTAGCCAATTTTCTTAGAAAATTGAGCTATTGCTATGAATCCAAAATTTCCGCCATGGAAATTCGTTTTGAAATTCCGTGAGCTTAATGCTTCTCGATATGTGTATTTAGAGCTTGATTAAAAAGTTCTGGTTCTTTTCAATTTGCGCGCAAACAGAGGGTCGTCGAAACTTTTCGGTAGTCTAAGCGTTACTCGTTCTGAATCACTTGGTTATTTTATATTTCTGTAATATTCTCAGTTCTCGAGTTGTTCTTATTAGCTTCGGAACCTTCGAGGTTAATTTCTTTCCTAATACACACGTTGCTGAAATTTAATGGAGCTCGTTCGGGACACCTTAAAAACAATTGCGAGGTTCGGAGGGTCACTTAATAGTTGATAATGCATCTGATGCTAATTTCTTTCCTTTTCAACCTGCCGTTTTACTAACTTTTTTGTTTTATTGTATTGACATTTTTGGAATAAATTTCAACATTCACCTACTATAAACCGTAAACTTGTAGGGGTCCTAAGCTATAAAGGTGTGAACCCTTTTGGGAGGCACTATACGCCAAGTTTTAATCATTTACTATATATATATATATATGGGTCTTAATAATAATCATAGACCAATTATCTACGTAGAAGGGCTATCTAATGCAGAAATAATAAACCATCGTGTAAAAATTTGCAGAGTTTTACTCTAGCTTCACCCGAATTTATCAACCGTGGGACGTTCCACCGTAGAAACATGAATGAAACGACAATTAGCAAGCGTACAAAGATAGATGCCAACCAGCGAACGCTCGTTTCAGTTATCTCCATTCACCAGTTTTATTGAAAAAATATCTGTATACGGAACTTTGTTTGTTCGGCGAGCAGAAGCCTCTTACATCCGGCTTCACATGTCAACATGTAGGTCCGTGACGTTCAAGAGTGGACAGAAAATGTGTACATACACAAAAAATGTATGCACCTAACGGACAACATATGCTACTGTGGTGAAAAGAGATTCTAAAAAAAAACTACATGTTTTAGCACTGAAACGAAAATTTAGTAGAATAGCGAATTATTAATGATAAGTCGCAAACAGGGCAGATATCAGGGTAAAATGGTGAGTAAGAAGTATTGAAGGGTTTTGAAGAGGACAAAGTGGAGGACCCTGAAAAATTTATAAACTACTTATTATTTGAATTTATTCCCAGGTTTTAAATGAGAAGTAAATCCAACCATTGCCTGTGATTGATTAAAGTAGGTTGGAGAGTTTGTTCTTATAATCTATCAATGGAAGTGATACAACGTTCCCACTTTTATCATTGGGTATGATAACCACCTCTTAACTGCCTTTAAGTGCCATGAGGGCCGCTGGCTACCTCATGACAACCAACAATTAATAGGTGTAATGAAAGCCGCCGTCAGCCTTACAATTTTTCATCTGTATACCTATTCACGGAAAATAATTTTCCTCCGGTATTATTAGCTTTGTTAGGTCCGAAGCAACTGTGGCACGGGGTGGTATATGTTTTGCTACATATTTTAGAAGCGGTTATCACAGATGCCAATAAGACCGCGAGCTTTCTGCGCTAAAAATGCGGGGGACCGCCACCGCCGGCCCCTTTATGGCACACTGAGTACTCTGTTGCCTGTAGGTGCCATGAAGGTCCCTGGCGGTCTCAGTACTTAAATATTTATATAATTTATTAAATTCACTCCCTTCTTTCTCATTCTCCCATTCTTTCTCTTCCCTTATTCATTCATCCACCCCAATTCGTATCATAAGGAAAGCCTACACTTGATATTTCCATTTGGCACCCGGGAAGTCACTGGGTTTTGTTCTCCAACACCTTCACTGTTTAGTTACTTCTACAGTAGAAAAATAATTTCCATTTAACAACATATTACTTAATACATACCTAACAACGCAGGTCAAGAGATGATTTATCCTAAATTAGGTGGCATATCCTGCGAAATCCTGCAGGATTTGCCACCTAATTTAGGATATAACAACATATTTCATATCATGTTTTGAATTACAAAGGAGATAAATACAAATACCCATAAATCATAATATTTTCAATGTATTATTTCTGTGAATTTCTTTGTTCGATTTTACAATACAAAAGCGGTTTGTAATTTATAATGGTTTGGTTGAGAAGGAAGGAGGTGATCGTAGCACGTTCGAATTCTGTTACAGTGGAGAGTGGAAAACCATCATCTAACCACTTTTTATTTTGTTTTATTTTTATGATTACACGGCCCAATTACATAAATATATGAACATTGAACCACTCAGCTATTCTCACCACAATCATATATAAACCAGACATATAACAAATGGTATTAATGCATGCATAAGTTATCAATATGTTCATGCATCTGTCGATACGTGGACTCCTCCCCCCACCCCCCACCCGACATCTAGCCCCCCTCTCCCCCACCACACACACACACACACACACACACACACAAAAACACTCACACTTTGTTTGATGAGACTAGAGAAAGTTGTGTTTACAATGGCATTGTTTTAATGAATGACGAATGATGGGCTTATAAATATTGTAAAATGGAGAGTCATACTCAAGAACACCCTAATAAATTTAGCAATTTTTGTGTAGGTTATAAGAAAGATCATTGAATGAATGAATTGTTGAAGGAATTTTGGCATTTTACTAGCAGATTGATAGAAGTAACTAACTACATAGAGGAAAACGCAGCGCGTCTGTTGCATCAATTCGGGAATTTGAATTGCAAATGCACCTTCGTGAATTCGTCGTCCGCAACCAGTCATTAGGTCATGACCAAATTGATTACGGAATTTCGACGAGGAGTCGTCAAAAGTCAGCTAGTTCTTGTAACTCATTTTCCAGACTATTAACTGATAAAGATGCATTCTTAAACCTGAATCGTATCGTATTTTGAAAGAAAAAGAGCAGTAAACCAGCATCGTGGGTAAAGATGTGGACATTTAAGTTTTTTACAGGTAGCTTTGCAACCAACCATAAACATTCAAGCTTTACGTAATCAGGGTTGACCGAATGGTCACTTTATACAGGTGCAGGTTCGTAAAATACAGTCCACTTATTGGCTTATTGGCTATGGTAGTTTTTTTTTTTTTTTTTTTTTTTTTTTTTTTTTTTTTTTTAGCCCAGGTGCCTTGTATACATACTGAATATTTAAACCTCGATGACACTAATTTTGTCACTCTCCTTGAGCGATAAAAAAAATACATATATATAAGAATAATTATAATTATAATATTATAGTATATATTAATTAATTAATTATATATGATTTAATTTATTATAATTAATTAATTACTATATTACATTAATTATAATATAATTATAATGAGAATAATAATAATTGTGTCACTCTCCTTGAGCGATAAAAAAATATATATGTATAAAAGAATAATAATAACATTTTTGTATTCCCAGAATATTAACTAATAGAAACACGCTCATAAGTTATGCATGCTGCACAGAATCGTCTCTACCTGTATGATTTTGTTTGTATTATTTTGTGAGAATCGCAAATGTATCATGAATGTGCTGCGAGAACCTCCCAAAAAATATAGATCGAGTCACGGAGATCGGATGAGAAATGTTAAAGCATTAAGATTTATTAGTATTACCTACTCCCTCCATGCACCCAATTCCATAATAAGATTCGGAACTCTTTCAATATATTCCAAAACTAGACTGAAATCTCAGTTAATCAAAAGAATAATCACAAAAATAGACGGAAAATTTAGCGATTGGTGAGGTTTTAGCTAATGTTCGTGGAAGATGAAGCTATTACAACGGCTCGGAAGTTTTTAAAATAAATTTTTAAATATTTCTCCTCTGAAATCCGTTTTGAAGCATTCAGAAAAGCGCGCGCGCGTGTGCGTGTGTGAGTGAGAGAGAGAGGGTGGGTGTGTGTGTCATTTCAGACGATAACTCTCCTTAAGATTGAGATAAAAGTCCTGTTCTCGAGCCGAAAAATCCAACTTTCCAATCAAAAGCACGAGTTTGTGGACAGCATATTTTGAGTACTTTAAATTGGTCGTATTCCACGAAAGGGCTTTTTCTTGGTCCATTACAAAGGTTCATTATTAAAAATATTAAACTAGAAGCATGTAGCAGTGAGCTATGCCAACTTGCTTCGCTTTATCCGACAACTCTTATAATTATCGTTTACTCCGGCTTACTTTCTATTTTTAGAATTTCGTGATCTTTACTGGGGCACTTAGAGGATATTAAAACTTTCTTAGTATGACTGTTCATTCCAAGTACATATTTCTGGTATTAGTTACCAACAACTCATAAATTCTCGCAACAAAACGTTCTGTAACACCTAAAGTAACCGTTTCACTTTTCCTTTCCCCAGCTATGGACTAAGCTATGAAGAAATCGAGAAAGGTCTTCCTCTCATAGACACCTCTAAAACACTGATACGAGAGGTCTGCCCTCCGTACCTAGCGAACGTGGAATGCCGCCCCGGCAAGTATCGGCGACATGATGGCCTCTGCACCAACTTGAGACATCCAACCTGGGGTGCAACTAACACCCCTTTCACCAGGTACTTTTTTTATTTCAAGTTATTCATTCTAATTTTAATGCAATACTATTTTATTTTATCATTATAATTTATTATTTTAGATTATGCAAACTACGCACAAGTGACAGATCTGGTTTTGGTTTTTTACAAAACTTTTCGTAGAGAATGGGGTATTCCAGCCGTTTGCACGGCAGCACTTGGGCGTAGGGATGCATTTTCTTTGCGATTCAGAGGGTTTAAAACATGATTACAATAGTTATTCATTTTCAGATTTCTTTATATATTGATGTACAAAATTTTGTGCTGACTACTCCTCCGAAACCGCTGGTCCGACTTGGACCAAATTTCGGTACGATGTTTTACCATGTCGGAACTTATGTCTCTCTGACTTGGCTGACCACGAGCCTTAACATCAATCATAATTATGGTAAAATCGTGCTCAAATCTCTCCTATTTACCGTAGGACGTCGAAATTTGATATGAAGCCTCTATAAAACAACAAGAGGCGAGCTAAGTGAGGAGCGCGATCCTTATTAGCTGAGTGAGCAAAAATCTCTCCTGTGAGATCAGATGAGTAGTTTTCTTTCTATGATTTTTCAAAGTTTCGCAGACTGGTGACTTCAAAGCACCCCTCCCGCCTGGGAGAGACCTCATTGCCAAAAGTGTGACGTCACCAGTGCAAACTTTGAAAAATCATAGACACGAAACTGCTCATCGTAAGAGAGTAAGGATGGTATCAAATTTCTTAGAAAGGAATCTATTTCCATTTAAAAATATAAAATTAATACGTCGGTAACGCTCGTTATTTGTTTTCCTGGTCGGTTACCGAGGATCATCATTGAAAATAATAAACCAAAATCTCTATGATCGATGGTTGAGTGTGCTCAATACAAACTCATGTTTGTTGTTCACAGACTGATCGGACCATTGTTTTCTGATGGAATCACAGCTCCTAGGATTAGTATGACTGGGAATCAGCTGCCCCGAGCTCGTATCGTTTCCCGCACGATGCACCCCGACGAAGGATTCCACGAACACGCTGGCACAGTTCTCATCGTCGCTTGGGGTCAGTTCCTCGACCACGACTTCACACTCACCGGCACTCCAGAAGGTACATACTGTGGTCTCCCGCAATAATAATCATCAAAAATATTTTCCGTTTAGGGCTTGATTCACCACTTCTTAAGCAGTTTTTCTCCTTTTTCGTATCTCCAAAGGTTGAATCGACAAAGTTTAACATCTTTCCTAGTTCTTTCAACGTAATCCTTAGTTCCACTTTTTCGTATGACCGCGTTATTTATTTATTTTTATTATAATTTATTTTAATTTTTTGCGTGATAATGTTTATTATTAATTATTAGTATTAATAATTGAGTTGTATTTTAATGAATGAATCGATTGAATAAACAAAGTTGGTAGACTGTTAACGGTTTTTTATTTTTTATTTTTTTTAAAAACTTTCATTGCGAGTCACTGAACCATAAGTTCTCGTAGAGTTATTGGCATTTTTATGTCTTAGCACAGGAACATGAAATGATACTTTTTCTGATGATTCTTGCTGAACATTATCTTTGACATTTTTTATAATATAAAAAAATCGTTCAAATTAAATAATTAAGCCAAATCCCAACCAAATTAATTTAACCCTCTCGTGATAGGAGGGATAGTTTTCACGCTTTTTGTAGTAGAAACATATGGAGATAATGATGACTGTAGGTTTCGTTTCAAATGATGTGTAGTCAGGTGAAGGCCAAACGCTGCGAATTACGTTCTACACAAAGGTTTATCATTTCGGAAATATGTATTGCTACATATTAACGAAATAATAAACCTTTGTGTAGAAGGTAATTCGCAGAATTTTTCATCATTTAATTTAATTTATTAATGTCACTATTAGGTTTCATTTAATTCCATATATACACTTAAAATATTGCACAATTAATTTAAAATTCTATAGTTGCATTATTGTTAGTTTCTTAATTGGACGTTCATGTTGTTGCAGATGCTCTAACTCACAACGAACCGGAGGAATGCTGCAAGCGGCCACCTCATCTGAAGAACCCTTATTGTATGGAGATCGAGATACCCGAAGATGATTACTATTATCACAAGTTCGGCCAAAAATGCCAAGATTTCGTCAGAGGTTTCCCTGCCGTACGTCCGGGGTGCCGCCTGGGTGAGGAGCACGATCTTTAGTCCTCGTGATTCTAAGATAGATGATATAATAATAAGAATTCCTTGAGTACGGAGAAAGTAAAGTATTCATCAGTAAGATATCTGGTACTGCTGTGGGTTTCATGACAGGATGTTGTGGGGAAACTCTGGATAAGGTAAAATTATATCCCTTTCTCTCTTGCCGGTGTAACAAAGTGTTTCTGAAAACGGAAACACCACAATGTTCCATCTAAGTTCTTCAGCTAAAACGAAAAAATTGCCAAGCTTGGTAGATTAACCATAAAGGGGAAACCACACATTATGCTCCATTACTATGCTGGTGTCACGGATGAGCTCAAACATCGCTAGATAGAGTATTTAGTTGGGAAGGCAAAGGAAGGCGTAAAACCTCAGAGACTCAAGGATACAGGGGAAATATAATTGTGATACACCCTCGTATTCAATCAAATACACTAAATGGTTCATGATCGTGGGTGCGCACATCCTACCATCATCCCAACGGTATTCATCATCTACGAGTAAATTGTGGGGGCCAACTTGAGCTCCAATCACAATCGCAACCGAATTAGGAAGATACTATCCTGGAACTTGCACCCAATCACCCCCCGAGTTTGGACATGAACTTGACTGACGAATCATGAGAAATCAACATTCTTATTACAAATTAACGTTCGCAAATACGCACACGATAATGTTGATCTTACGCAACTGAAATTTATAGAATACCATAGAAAACCCAACTCACACAACCTCCAAGATCTTTATCAATATCAGTCGATTAGTCTTGGAGTTCCGGCTGTTCCAACCAATTTTAGTTTTGCGCATACGCATTAGTTATTACTTTACCGATAGCGATAAAACCAACATAATACGATTCTGAAACCTGCTTGTACCCAACTTCCTCCCGAGTTTGAAATAAATCGGGCTAAACCTTGTGAAATCTACAATATAAGAAACTCACCGTTGCGCGTGCGAACGCACAAATGATCCGACTGGCGGAATTTATATGTGACAGCTGAAGCTAACCTGCGTAGGTAATCCCTAAACATCTAAACATTTGATCAAAATTGGAGATTTGTGCGTGACAATGAATTGCCATAGACTCACAGGTAGACGCAGAACCAGAAAATCATCATCAGCAAGCTCTGAAATATGAAAACCAGATGAGAATCAGTTTTTGAGTGATGCATTTTTTAAGCAAACATTATCAGCTCAACTCGCACATTCTCAAAAATGTTCATCGATATCGAATAAAAACTACAGGCGTAGGAAATGCTTGTTATTGAGAGTTGACATTCGCGATATGCATCAACTTCTAATTATATGATCAAATGGGATTGATAAAGGCTGATAAAATGGTCTTTTCCCAGCTAACCTATGATTTTGAGCGAGATTTGGCAACTCAGCTGTGAGAAAATGATGCTTGATGGATTTTACGTTTCCACATGACGGCAGATTTTTCAGCAGTGAACTTGAAAGGCAGCCTCTTGGACCCTAACTAGTACATTTCCTTTTTTCGGCAAAATCTGGTATGGAAACTGTAGAAATCAAGCATATTAATTAAATTCTTGTTATTATCTGCTCTTCTTCACTTCTACTCCTCTTTTTACACATCTTATAACTTGTTCTCGGTACTTTGGCCGTTGGTAGTTCTTGTGAGTATGGTACGTGTGAAGAAACAGGCAGCAATATCAGTATTTCTTTGACCCGTTGTAAAATACAATGACAAATAATATTTAAATAATTGTAATACAATAAATTTTACCATAATGTAGGGTATCAAATTTGAACACAGACAGACATGAACAGAAGTTTTTCAGTATGGTCAAAATTTATAATTTAAGTAGAAATTTTGAGTTGGCAAAGAACAAAGCTATCTCTACGAAGGTAGACTCGGAAACAAAACAAAATGCTGATCTCACCACGTTCTGATGAGAATTTGTTTTCAGTTTCATTCCCATTAATTTTCTTCGTATCCCTGAATCGCGGGTACCAATATCAATATTGAAATCTGATACACACTATCGTTTAATAAAATCAATTTGTCTACCTACCTACCCTACTGATCGCTATCGACAAGGCGTCTATTGGATCTGCCAATGACTAATTGATCATAGCTTCATTGATAGACCGACGTTAAGCATCCGGGTGTCTAGCAATATGATTGATGTGACGTGGGGATGACAGGAGTTAATCACAGGTTCGATCTTGACAACTTAATCGGTTGTCTAGAGTTTCCAAAAGAGAGATTACTCAGCGTCTTCCCTCATCAAACATGTCTGTCATGTTAATAATCGTGATGAAACTATAATTAGCAGTAGAAAAATAAGAGTAAAAATTAAACAAATATATATGGTTGCGGAATTGAAGAAACTTTTACTCTACTCTGATTTCAGTTTCAGAATTGTACTGCATGTAGGGGTATGTTGGTATGCAGGGATTAACACTTGAAATATTCTGTAGGTTGTCTGTCCATGTCCAGGGCGGCCTTGCTCTTCACTGCGGATGTTGTTGTAGAGGGAAGACTAGTGTTGAAGAATTCTTGTGGAAACTTAATTATGGAAAAATAGGTCTCAACTTCAATGGTGAAAAACCTCATTGATTTTGGGAGTGCTTTGAACCCCCCTAGTCGCATTGTGCGTCGGGAAGGCAAGTTGAGCACAGTACCTGGGATCGTCTTGTACCCCACTGGTCTATGCCAATTGACTCAAAATATAGGTGACCCAAGCTTGCTTGCCTGTCAACGCTAGGGCGTGAAAAACGTGTCGTCAGTTTAGTTACTGTTCCCAACAAGGTCTTGCTGTTCTCCCCCATCTATTTTTACACATATAACAACTTGTTTTTAATACTTCAGCTGTTGTTAGTTTTTGTGAGAATGGGACGTGTGAAGAGACAGGCAGCAGTACTTGTACATTTCGGATCCCCTATAAAATAAAGTGATAAGTACATAATGTTTATAGTAAAATATAATAAGATAAAGTCGACCGTGAAGTAGCGTTTCAAATTTGAAACATATATATCGTGGGTCCAATACTAAAACTAGGCAACTCGATTTTTTAGCGATTCTGAGTTATCCACTCCATTATATTATTTGGGCCAGTAGCTTTCCAATGATGTAGCTAGGTTGCGAAAATATTGATACATATGTCATATATTTGCAAATTTCAAAACTAGATAACTATGACAACAGCTGAACGATCAATGCAACAAGTAGGTAAATCACATACCTATTTTACGCGTTGGATCCATCGCCATGACTAAAGTGACAAAATTAGATAACTCTAGTTCTCCACTTCTTGCAACCACCGTGATTCGGTAACGAGGTGAACAGACACAGTAAAACAGCTGGGTGAACGCCTAAGCCTGTCAAAATTTACTTATTTTTCGATCAAAAGAACATTCTTGCGCTTATATCAGAGTGTGTTTTACTCCCCCGATATAACAGCGTACATAGCCATTGTTACCCATCAGTTCCGAAAAGACTCTACCATGTATTTGATACACATAATATATTTCCTTGAATAACGATATTTATAAGCGTGTTTTAATACTATAGTTGGTGCAAGTTCAAAACAGATGTGACTCACCTATATTCCTTCAGTCATGCAGTACGATTTGTAACAGAGTTACCTCCTGAGAGGTCCATCAAGCTCCCGTCAGAGCACCAGAGATAGCGTTGGCGGCGTCCCGTTGAGGAATCAATGGGAACCACGCGCTGTTCTCGATCGTTTTAGACAGCTGGTTTGGCGTCGGATGGTTTTCTGGTGACAGGAATATCAACCTTCCCCGAACATGGCTCATTAAAAGCTATGACTAGGGGTGGTATCTCTCTGACGGGATGCCTGTTACCTCCTCTACCTTTTTATGAGGATTTAGGCCCCCATTGCATCTCTGGGGGGGAGGGGGGCACCTAAATTCCTTATAGATTTGAGCGTGTTGTAGGGTTAGGTATTGACGAGTTGTTCACATTGTTTGTAAGCAAAGTAATCGATTAGGTTATCGCAGTAATTGATTCAAATGAAATTCTAATTCTTTGAATTTAGTTTTTTGAGTTCACAGTTAATTTGCCATAAACTAAATCTCGCTTTAGCATGTTGACCCCTGTAAATTTCGTTACAAGCCCCTGTTCAACCAAATGGCTTCAGATCGCACTTCAGACTGCTTGGCCTCATATGATGCCCATTATCATAGTTATCTTATGAATATGATATATAATGATCTAATCGTTTACCTATTGAGAATGGATAATACCTTTTCCATTTTACAGGATCAAGAGTGCCGTTCAATCGTTTGACCGCTGTGCTAGATGCAAATACCATCTATGGTATTAAAGAATCCCAAGCGAGGTGAATAATATTTTTAGTTATAGTGTAAATATAGAGCTTTCCAGTCAATTGAAGGCATGGGTAGCTACTAAAAACATTTTTTTTTAGTTACGAGGCTGATCAATGAGTTCTCCCCGATTAAATTGTGTGAATATCAGAATAAATTGTACCTAATAGTGGAAATGTTTTTTCCTAATCTATTGTTCACAGCACTGACTGACTGTTTTAACCTTTCACAGACATTTGAGATCGGGTATTGGAGGGATGTTGAGGATGAATCCTGCTTTTGCTGAATACGGGCTGAAGGACCTCCTCCCTCTGAAAACGATCGATCCTGATGAGGGATGCACAAGAACTAACAGATCACAATTCTGTTTTGACTCAGGTAACTCTCTCTACAATAAGAAATCATGGAGGCTGTTGCTAACTTCAGTAATCAAGTCAAACTGTCCTTCATTTATGAGAATTTTTCTATTTGAATTCGTATAGGATTGTCATATTTAAAAAGTAAATTTTTCCGTTTAACTCCGGTTTCATGACAAAGCTTCCCCCAACGAAAATAAGAAACTGTGTAATTAAAAATAATTAAAACGCAGTAAAACAATCATCAGTAAATTGTTGTAACACATTTTCGTTACACAAAAACGCAACATATTTTCGTTAACACAAAACGTTTCGTTTCCGGTTGGAGATGCCAAGGCTAAAACACATTCTGTGTTAAAAACGGACGGTAGACGCACGGTTCTACAGTCAGATCAGTTGAGGCGTAGCGAGCCAGAGTGGGCCATTCCACAAATTTCCCACAAATGAGTTCTCTCAAGCGATTGGTTGGTGGTTTCTCTATCTATCGAATTATTATTGGAACTTTGGTAGTTTCTAAATGTACTAAAAGATAGCGTAACTTTTCAGTGGATCCAACTCTAGATTATATGTTAATTTTGAAAGCCAGAGTGGACCACGTTGTTGCTTGGTCCACTCTGGTACCTCACACAAATATCAAAATGCAGTGTTGCCTTGGAGTTGGTTTGTCTACAGTGAAAAATTACCTACCTCCTCGAACATGTTTCGTATCATGTTAAGCGAAATTTCAAGGAAAACGAAGCTGCTATAAAAGTTTTCCACAATTTTCTTCATGGAAGTCCGTTGTGTGTCATTCCAGATGATAAATGCCCTAAGGATAGAGATAAAAATCCATTCTTTCGTCGAAAAATGAAGCATTAAAGAAGATAGGACGAGTTCTTTGGTCAGTACATTTTGATCATAATACATTGGTTAAGTTTAAAAAATGTACTGAACAGAGCACGAAAAATTGTTAAAAACTGCAAATAATATTTAAATTTATAGCTTTTAGAAGAATATTATTCGAAAGCAGTTTATCAACCTTAAACATAACATAAAAAATACACACACACACACGCATATGTGTGTGTGTGTGTGTGTGTGTGTGTGTGTGTGTGTGTGTGTGTGTGTGTGTGTGTGTGTGTGTGTGTGTGTGTGTGCTGAAAAATCTATGATTCAAATTCCAATAATATGAGCTCAAGAATCGATAAGGAGTGCGAAAAATGTTTTAGGAATCTAAATTATTTATTTGAGTAGCAGATTATTATTTAGAACAAGGTTTTTTGTCATCCAATTGATACTTAACCATTTCTTTGCAATCAAAGTGCTCAAATTTCATAACAATGTAACAAGTATATTACGGTAATTTACGAAAATTAGCTCATACAATCATGCTGCATCACTGGAACGTTTATACAACCAGTAGGAAGACCATTCAGTGACATATAAGTCAATGCTCCAATGCATCAAAACGTTTATACCTGAAGGTATACCATAAGCCATGTAACATATATGTCCTAACATTCATGGTTCTAGAGTGTAATTCACTTCAATCATGGTTGTATATAAAATAAACAATTTAATTTGATTTGATGGTTTTAATCGATTCTATGGGATTAAATTTATCATTGACAAACAAAAAACTATAACTGTTGCTTAGATAGTTTTCGAGATCTCGATTTTTTTTATGTTTAGCCCTTTAATACGACACTTTAACGTGGATAAAAATTGATGTCGAGCTTCTAGGACCATGTAGACCCCAAATGTGATTTTTAACACGTTTTATATAGTTTGGTCTGGTATTTTCGGAGAAAAGCCGCGGACGGCGGACGGACGGATTTTTTTAATTCGATTTTTTTTCTCGATCACAAAGGATCATTCTGGGAAATAATAAACCCAAAGTCGGCAGAAATTGTTTGATTTATCTTATTTTATTTTAGTTATTTAATTTGAACCTCAAAATAATGCATTTTACAGATAAACCATGTTGATTAGAAATAATAAATGGCGTAATTTATTATTTATCAGTTATCGAAATGTAAATATTTACACAATCCTATATTCTCCTCCTAAACATTACCTACCTATCAAAATGAGCAAGCTCGTAACGTGGTGGAGCTACACATAAATGTTTCCAGGAAGAATATGTGAAACACATATATATATATATACATATATATGTATATATATATATATATATATATATATATATATATATATATATATATATATATACATATATATATATATATATATATACATATATATGAAAGCACATGAAGGAAGAAAAAGAATGAATGAATAAATTCAGTCAATGCCATCAATAAATTCAACCAGGCCATTTTCCACCTGATTTTTTTTCTTCTTGATAGGATTTTCTCGGAGGATTGTCAAATAAAAAAGTAGTAGTAACGCCAATTGTGTTTTCCTGCAATCTTACCTACATGCTATGTGTCTTCCAGGAGAGGTACGAGTAAACGAGCAGCTGGTTCTGGCTTGTATGCATACGCTCATGGCTCGTGAACACAACCGCCTCGCTCATGCCCTAGCACAAATTAACCCGCATTGGGACGATGAGACGTTATACCAGGTAAAGTCTTATTTTTTATTTATTTTTTTCCAGTTATGAACTATTGTAATCGACCAGGCCTTAAAATTTGTTTAAGATGTGTAGAATCCAAACATTGAATTGAAAAATGCTGACATTTTTTTGTATTTTATTGATCCTAATTATTGAAACCCGTAAATGGTACATTATCAAAACGTGACGCTTCGCTCCTCCCAAAAGGGTTCCCACCTTTACAGTTCCATAACCCCTCAATTTCACGCTTTACAATAAACCTCGAAAAACTTATTATAATTGTTGAAAAATAAAACGGAAAGTAGAAAAAGAGAGAAATTTGTCTCAGAGGTCCAACAGCTGATCCGAGCTCTTAATAAATTCGTAATTATATTCTGGATATCCCAAAGGAGCTCCATTTCAGGTTTTAGAACCATTATCCGATTTAGAGGCAAATTAGGCTCAGATATCCCTCAGCAACACAGTTTGTCTACGTGCACTGAAACTGTATTTATTCTAGATATCTCGAAAGAGCTCCATTTCAAATTTCCTTGAATTTCAAAATATTAATGAAATCCTGTAAATCAATTAAGAACTCCTTCAGTTTTGATCCGATTTAGACGAAATTTTCAGGGAATATGCGGACTACATTCTGGATGGTCCCATAATAAAATAAAAATGTTCCTTATTAATTTCATTTATTATATGTACCATTCAGCTTCCAATTTCCTACCTTATTAATTCCCTGATGCCAGAACCAGTCGTATCTAGTTTTTTGGAATTTATTGGTGACGTACTGTGAAGGTCACGAGGAACCTCATGTGCCATTTCCTTGACAGTGTTTTTTTTTTTTTTTTTTTTTTTTTTTTTGACAACACGCGTTACCCAAAAAACAAAAAAGAATTGAAGGTCCTAATTAAAGGTATTTTTCGTATCAAGGTTTTAACTTGTAAGTTGTTTAATCGAGCCCCCTACGCTACATGTGGCTCATGTGATTCCTGTTTTCTTCAACTGGAATTGCTTACCTATGCTAATTTCTTATTGGTATTTTTTTGTTGCAGGAAGCGCGTCGAATAACCATTGCTGAAGTTCAGCATATTACATTCAACGAGTTTCTTCCAATACTTTTGGGGAAAGAGGTTATGGACAAATTCGGGCTTCTTCTGCAGAAAGAGGTTAGTGAAATAAATCCCATTAAATTATTGGAAAGCAATGATTTGAAAAAATTCTGTGTATGAATCCGCAGCCTCGGGAGACATTTTCATGTATTGGTTAGGCACCACATTCCTCCCGGTAGTAAGAAATCTGGATACGACCGAAACACGGCATTTACCTCGAGGATTTTATTGCTTTATTAAAAACTTTGCGTTCTTATTTTCTGGAGCTGGTAAGGCAACGTAAGATTTTAGCACAAATAGGTATATGTCTTTCTAACGACTATCGAACGAGTTTTTTATGGTAAAAAATGGCAAAGATGCTGTTCCGTATCTACGATTTGGTAATAAAGGAGAATCATCAGAAAATGTCGTCACCCCTAAGCAGTGTCATTCCAAGTGACGCTTTTCGTGGTTGTGTGCCAAAGTAAGAAAATGTCAAATTATAGAAAAGCGAGACATTTTCGGGGTCGATGTTGAACATTTCAGACTGACCCTCAACTCAAAAACAAATCCATGTTGAAAACACATGGGGGTATGTATTCCTCACGACTCATCCAATAACTATTTGTATTTCAATATTACTTTTAACGAAAAGTCACCTACTCGAAATATAACATAAATTTCTTAGTAACGTAGCCACTTTCAGGAAACCTGCAAACAAAAATCACGGTGTCTTGGGCTGTATATGGGTAACACACTGATCCTATTGACTGTTTTCTTCTACAGACGGGCTGGAGGCTCTCTAAAGTGTATGGCTAAACACTAAAAGGCCTATTTTTTAATACAGAATGTGTTTTTACGGAGGGTTATTTGGTTTGAAAATGTCTGTCCCGTAAGATCCCCTCGAACCCCACCAGTCTATCGTGTCTATGCACGGCCCAAACGGCTGAGTGGGGGGATCTTCTTGGGATTTTCCGAAAGGGGGCATAAGGGAATTTAAAATTTTCTAATCCCACCCGAACCATGGGCCGTAGGGCGGGAGGGGGGTCGAAGTAACGGTTAATGTGCGCTTTTTGGACTTCCCCGCTTCCTGTACCCCTCTAGACGGCCGTTGAAAATTCCGGAAAAATACCGGTTTCGTAGGTTTTTCTACGAGGAAGACGACGGTGTGATCGGATCGGTATTTTCTGATTAAAATATACCCCATAAAGGTACGTTTTTCGGAACGGTTTTCGCGGGCGAAATAAAGGTTTGATCCCAACAAATCTGAATCCGAAATCGGATATCGAAAAAAAGGACGAGAAGTCGGTCAAATTGCGATGGGAAGCGAGGCGAAGTGATTAAAGTGACGTGGAGGCGATCGAAGCGAGTCGGAGCGGCTAGTATGTTGATAAATGGTGAGTGGAAACGTTGCTCAAGTGTTCTCTACGGACTGGGCAATCAGTACCTTCTCACGTAGCTCTGCGATCCATCATTCGCGCGAGCTTGTGTATAAATGAAAATATATACCTAATATAATATAATATAATATAATATAATATAATATTCATATAATATAATACATAGTGGCAAGCATTATTATAATATTATTATAAATATTATAAATAAGCCGGTACCTAGGTAAGAAAGACCGGTACGTACTGCTCCCATTTCATTGACAGTTAATATAAAGACGTTAGTTGGATTGCTTGTAATCTTTATGATTATTTGACTAATTCATCAGGAAGTGGGTGTTTTCTTGTTTAAAGATCTCGTTTGAAGAAGAAAAAATCACTACTTCTATTAATAATAATTTTCCAATCGGACTGATGTTGTGATACTTTAAATGTACCTATTGTGATTAAGTAGGGTAATGTAACCCGTTCTAGTTCAGAAACACAAAAATTTACCTACCTATATTGCTGAATTGCTGCTACTGTATTGTTGAAATCCATCCACTATTGAAAAATTCATTCAGCCTCTTGTGATTAATAGTTCGAGTCTTAAAACCAGTTAGTTTGTCCAAGTTCAATAAACTTACTCCTCGAGGTGAAATGCAATATTTTGAGTTTTACCTTCAATTTAGCTGAATACAATTCGCACAAAACATTTACATTTTACATGCTCTCTATCCTATTATAAGCTCTTTGCTACGATCCAAGGCGCTGGATTCCAAGAACGCGGAATGAACTTCGGCCGAACTTACCAGAGTGCCACCAGCCCTCCGGGGAATCCCCGAAATACACATTCTGTGTTTCATTGGTTTGATCCTTGATCCTAACATTAACAATCCGGGGGTCTGGGGGTGTCCCCCAGATTTCATTTTACAATAAATGTACCATCATGAACACAAACCACTGGCGGCTAGACACCCCCAACAGCGTAACTATCGACGCATTTTGTCACATCTACAACCCCAGATGATCTGATTACACTCAAGAATTCAAATCGGATTATCTGTAGGTTTTCCGATCGATGATCCGCACTGAATAAGTAAAAAAGTTCTAACAACACAAAACGTAACTATGTGGACATTCAAATTTGGGAGGACGATACATTTATTTTTTCCTGATGATACATAGGATGATACATTATACGTTGACCCTGGTGTAGCCAAACCGGTAAGCCACAAGGTCGAGTTTTGTTCCTCCATTATTATCCGATAGCTACACACATCTAGTTATAAACTTTCGGAATTGATATGAGTTAGTATAGTCGAATTAAAAAAATGAGCCTCAACATAGTTACTTTGTTTTTATCTTATTCCTAGTTTTAATTTGCTTACTATTTGGTTCATTATATTACAACTATTTATATAAAATCTCATGTATTACAATGAATTGATTGATGCTGGGTGGAATACATTAAATTGACCCATGTACATTACAGATATTATGTAGTGAATGATTAAGGATTTTCATTCCCCTATAAGTTACTGAGCTACGAAAACTGTGTTGTACTATTGCGCCCTGGGGTAGTTTAAATTTCTGTAAAATCGGGGAATTGCACTTGGCAATCAATATTGATGATTTTCAAATGCCTCAGAAGTTTGCTCTTCATAGTGAGTCTTGCAACATAAAATTAATAATCCTCCTTACCACAGGGTTACTGGGACGGCTACGATCCAGAAGTCAACCCTAACGTGATTGATGCCTTTTCTGCAGCTGCTTTCAGAGTTGGGCACACTCTTCTTCCTACATCAGTTGAGAGATGGAGTAAAGCTCACAAGTTTATCGGTCAGTATAATTCTAAAACGCTGTTGTTTAAGTAATTAAAGTACACCTATAAGATGGGTCATTTAAACATATAATAAATATCTACATTCTTCTCTTCATTATCTATAATTATGAATATAGCTCTAGATTTGTAGAATATGTTATTAATCATAATACATTTCCGTTTTAGCATCGAAAAGATTGTCGGATTTGATCAGAAGACCGTATGATTTGTTCAGAGCTGGCGTTATGGACGAATATCTCATGGGGCTAGTTAATCAAGTAGCACAAGCAGTTGATGATTCTGTCACACAGGAGGTGATCAATTGCAGTTCTAAACTAGTATTATATATTATTATGTTTACATCACTAAATCATAATCAAATCTCCAATATGTACCTACAATTACATTCAAATTGTTGTAACCACATTAATCTTGAATCCCTATGAGCTCTACGCATCTAGGAATCACTCTTGAGAAATCAAATAGGTCAAGCACCTGCTTTCATAGTGGCATTTCATATCAGAGTTCATCTTAATTATTCTTGGTACCTAGTAAGAAATCAAAATTTAATACAGTTTTGTGTTCTTGGAGATTCCCACCTGACCTCTAATTTGCAGTCAATTATCTCCAGGTTTAGATAATGAAACTAGTGAAGAGGAAAATAAAACGATAGGAACAAAGATTATTGCTATGTAGGAAGCCGATGATTCGGTTGGTTCTTTGAACTCCTATTTTACTCACTATTCTTTTAACCCTAAACTTCGTAAATGACCGCTAGAAGAAAAGGAAAACAGATTAAACACAGCTTTCCAAAGTCATCGGATGAAGTCTCAAGAGAAAAAGAATCTAAAGATCAAAGGAAAATGATTCGTCCGTTAGCAGTCCGTTTCCATTGGAACTACTGGACCAAATTACATTACATTACTTTACATTACTATATATATATATATATATATATATATATATATATATATATATATATATATATATGGCTCAAAACCGTACTACAACTAAAAACTGGCAAACAAATCTTGGCCTCTCCTTTGAACAACCGCCAAAATTTGGAATTAAAAGGTTGAATTGGTCAATAATCACTACTTTGGAAATTTCCTTCGCAGGGTACAGTTTTTTATTAAATGTTGGATCATAAAATTTAAGGATATTTCATGAAGAAAACGGAAGTTAGTGAAGAACTTGTCTATTTCCACAAATAAATAAATAAAGAGTTTATACAAAGATAATTTGATTTCGACGGTAGGTCATCATCAGTAACAAACACTGCTGTAGACTTGAATCCCACTGGTCGAGAGAACTGAAGTGGCTAAGAGACACAACCAATAGCCCGCCATACACGAGCAGATATCTGCGACAGATTTGGTCGCCCGATCTCATCTGACAGATATCGCTAACGATCTGGAGTGACCGATGAGATCGGTCGTTGCCCCTTAACACGAAAAACTTATCGGCCGATCTTTCATGCCCGAGATCTGTCACCTGACCAGTGCCCGATGTCATCTGTTCGTTCGTGGGATGAAATCTGACAGATTCAGGTCTGTCACCGACGTTCGTCTGGCAGACGCGAGTTGTCGGTCGAATCCGAAATTTTTTCCAGATCGGTCACAGATTCCGTAAGTTGATGCCATGGGGTTAGTGACTGTCCGTAGTAAAAAGCGTAAATTAGCGGCTTTTGCGGCGGGTATTTTTTTTAATTGCCCATAAAACGGCTAAGCCAAAAAAATACAAGTTTGGGAGAAGTCATGGGTTTCGTCGTAAGCAATGTTTTTGACGTTTTTGTTCATGTAGTCAACATGCTTCAACTGCCACAGACAAGGTCTGTCTCTATACATGTCGATCATCATTTCAATTAACTCGTTTGGCCACTCTTTTTTACCCATTTTTTGATACCGCACAAAAAAACACCAATAGAAACTGATTTCTTTAGAGGAGAGATCTCACAGGGGAAAACACACGTGGACAACTGAACATCTTAACGTTAAGGGACGCTGCCCGATCCAATAGAACAGTTCTGTGTACCACAGACATCGCTTCCGAGAAGTCTGCAGGTTAAGGGGGACGCCCGACTACCATCTGCTAGATTTGAACTCTCGCAGATATCTCTGGTCGATTTTCACATCTTTCATCATTAGCCCGCCATACACGAGCAGATATCTGCGACAGATTTGGTCGCCCGATCTCATCTGACAGATATCGCTAACGATTTGGAGTGACCGATGAGATCGGTCGTTGCCCCTTAACACGAAAAACTTATCGGCCGATCTTTCATGCCCGAGATCTGTCACCTGACCAGTGCCCGATGTCATCTGTTCGTTCGTGGGATGAAATCTGACAGATTCAGGTCTGTCAACGACGTTCGTCTGGCAGACTCGAGTTATCGGTCGAATCCGAAATTTTTTCCAGATCGGTCACAGATTCCGTAAGTTGATGCCATGGGGTTAGTGACTGTCCGTAGTAAAAAGCGTAAATTAGCGGCTATTGTGGCGGGTATTTTTTTTAATTGCCCATAAAACGGCTAAGCCAAAAAAATACAAGTTTGGGAGAAGTCATGGGTTTCGTCGTAAGCAATGTTTTTGACGTTTTTGTTCATGTAGTCAACATGCTTCAACTGCCACAGACAAGGTCTGTCTCTATACATGTCGATCATCATTTCAATTAACTCGTTTGGCCACTCTTTTTTACCCATTTTTTGATACCGCACAAAAAAACACCAATAGAAACTGATTTCTTTAGAGGAGAGATCTCACAGGGGAAAACACACGTGGACAACTGAACATCTTAACGTTAAGGGACGCTGCCCGATCCAATAGAACAGTTCTGTGAACCACAGACATCGCTTCCGAGAAGTCTGCAGGTTAAGGGGGACGCCCGACTACCATCTGCTAGATTTGAACTCTCGCAGATATCTCTGGTCGATTTTCACATCTTTCATCATTTTCTAACGCCCACTAACGCACAGATCTTTCCCACAGATATCGTTTAAAAACGCGATATCTGTCGCAGATATCTGCTCGTGTATGGGTGGCTATTTTCTAACGCCCACAAAGGCACAGATCTTTCCCACAGATATCGTTTAAAAACGCGATATCTGTCGCAGATATCTGCTCGTGTATGGGTGGCTATTCAAGTGGAAGTTATTGAAGCTAATCAGAGGAAGTGGTAGAAAAGATTAAGTCTTACTCAAACAAGTTTCTAACATTGTGAAAGGGGAATTCCAAGCGTTATGGAAATGGACCTATCAATGGTGAAATATACTTTGGAATATCCTCATTTAGACCATTTACTTAAATAATGCAATCGACCACAAAAAATATTTGTTTAACCCCTTTCGGAATTTATTGGTGTACGTTTAAAGATAGGTAGAATCCAAAAGTCAATTTAAAAAAATACAAATAAATAAAATAAAAAATCCGTTTGTCCGTGGTAAGCCATACGCTGTCCGAAGCTTTTCTCAAGCTGGATCGTGTTGATACGCATCATTCTCTTTGTTTCAACATAAACTCATACGATAAATGGACTAAATTTTTATTGCAACTGATGATTTGTGTTCAACAGGTCACAAATAACTTGTTCAAAAAGCCGGGAAATCATTTCGGTTTGGATCTAGTAGCATTCAATATGCAGCGAGGACGAGATTTTGGTATTCCCGGATACATGGAGTTCAGGTATGTATTTTTCGGATCATTAAAGTTATGTAAATCACTTGATATCACGCTTTACTAATTGAGCAAGTACCTAGGTATTAAAATTTTTAAAAAATTGGTTTTTTTTCACCTTTACTTTTTGATACATAAATCTGTAAGACCCACGTATTGCTAACTATAAAGTTAAATTTACAAAAAAGTTCCCACTCATACATCACGGTTGTATGACCAAATTTTCTTGAAAAAGAGTATTATATTTATTGAATTATTTATGAATTTGAGCAATTAGTGCACGCAGATCTTATTGACTATTAACTGTAGGGAACAAAAACACCTTCTCAATAAAATTTGGACATGAAACAAATTGGATTCTTATTAGATTTTGAACAATGATTTGTAGTTTTCATCAAATTTTAGAACATTTGAATGTAATCTAAGTACATTTTCCCATAAAATTGAGGGCGACAATTTTTTGATGTTCCAGTTCATAGTCAATCAACTTTATCTGAGTAGTTTCCTGGTAAAAATGTAAATTATTCATTTTCAGCCGTTTTAGTGAGTTTAGCAGCACGTTTTTAAAATTCGATCAGTTAATAGCCCTCAAGAAGTTCTGTCAGACGAACTCATCCTTTCTTTTGGGGTGCTCGATTTTCTGGGGAAAGAAAGGAATCTTCTATTTCAATCATAAGAAGAGTTATTGTCTGAAATGCTGGAATGTCACACACATATCGATAGCCACAGTGCAAAACCTATAAGTGAAAAAAGTAAAATTTTTCAGGAAGGCAAAAAAATGATATTTTCAATTCTATGAACTAGATAGTTAGTACCATATTTTCTTTCTTTCATCTTCCATTATTTCTATTTTTTGTTCCATATTTGATAAATATAAATATGAAGGTTTTCAGTTACTTAAGGATCACACTTTTCCCTAAATAGGAATTTTCGGCTCAATTTCACTGCATCAACAATCCACATCACACACACATCACATTTCACTTCTATCAACACTGGATTTGATAGAAGGTACCTTACAGGTTATTATCCAAATGATTCAATTACTTATCAGAATTTACACTGAATTCGATTGTAACCCACAGGTAGACTCACATCGTAATCTAGAGGTTCCTAACTAGCAGGATTTCACAGACGATCATGAAGTAAAGATGAAGAACCAATGGGATATATATATATATATATATATATATATATATATATATATTTTTTTTTTTTTTTTTTTTTTTTTTTTTTGGTCCCAGAACGTGTGCAAGGTGACAATTGACCAGAAAAGCTGCAAACATTCATTTCGGTCAAAAGTAAACTTACAGGGTTTTGCACTGAGGTTATCAATATACAAGGTGTCTCACGTTACCGAAAAACTTCAACCACTCGCCACCATTCGCCACTAATTTCCGATCGAAAGTTCCTCCAAGAAGTTTTCCAACGGTATAATCGAATTTGAATTTTCTGAGGTGATTAAGGGAGTTATGGCCATTTTAGTGAGTTTAAGTCGAAAAAAAGCGTTACAAACAAATCACTTGGAGGAAATTTCGATCGAAAATTAGTTGCAGAATACTTGGGTGAAGTTTGCCGGATATAAAGTGTGACACCCCGTATAGCAACTCCATGAATCGTTTCAGAATCCTCCAAATTTGGGAAATTAGTATTTACATTAGGATTATTTCCCAAGAAAATTCGCTTTCAAGAGTAAAAATTAAATTTTTTAAAAGCATATGCATTTCTTACAAATATTAGCTTCAAACTCAAATTTTTATTGACAAGATTAGATTTGGTGGTTCAAATTTTCTAAAATCCGTACATATAATTCCCAATACTTTTAATTCTAAGTATCCCGTATATTGGAGGTAAGGGTCGATGGGACCGATTGAATAAACCTCCTTTTACCTTTTCGGGTTATTAAAAAAGTGGGAAAACAACAGTTGTGTGATGATTTGGAGGGATTTTCTTTCTCTCTGTTTTTCTTCACCTTGCTAATTATTATGTGTCATTATAGGAAGTTTTGCGGTCTACCATCAGCGCATTCGTTCGAAGGGTTGTTCGGTGCTATGTCAAATTCAACCATTGCTCGCTACACAACAATTTTTGAGTAAGTGCCTTGAAACGAAATTGGGAGCATTGTAGATCCTGGTTTACGTTGACTTCGCTTCTAAAACTGAATTTTCTCTGATTTTGATTGTGTTATATTTTAGCAATCCTAACGACGTCGATTTGTGGTCTGGTGGAGTGTCGGAGAGGCCACTTCCAGGATCGATGATCGGGCCAACGTTCGGGTGTATAATCGCCACTCAGTTCAGTTACGCAAGAAGAGGCGACAGGTTCTGGTACGAATTACCCAACCAACCATCTTCCTTCACACCCGGTAAGAGTAGATTAGATGCAATTATATTAATTAATTTAATTTATATAATCAATGTAGGACACTGTTGTTGGCAGGAGTGTCTCGCGAAAGCGGGGGATATCTCCCGTTAACTCTTGAATTATCACTGAGTTACCTTGCAACCATTTATACTAATAGATCAGAATGATAAATAGAGTTTGGTCTTCTGGATGCTCGCAAGTTGTGAAGAAATGAAGGTTGTCAAGTGTAGTTCTGAAGTTGCTATCATTTAACAGTGTGTAAGATAATATTCATTGGGGGCGGCCTCAGAATTGTATCAAAAGCAGCTTAAAATTTCGGACTTCTGCGTGGTGAGCGAATTTCTATGTGTTCGTGGGAATAAATTATACTCATTTGTCCACTTCATGGAAAACCATTGAACTATGAATTTGAAAATACTATGCCCTAAAACATGTCCATGATTCTATATTTTTTCCATGAAGTGGATAAATTTTATTAAATTTTTAATTTTTCATGAAAAATCACCCTATATATCATCTTTCGAGTTTTTGGTCGGTTGCTACGCATTTTGTCACGCTAAATCGAGTAGTAACACTTGTGGGTCTCTCCAAGTTCATTATAACTGAGATATGAATGACAGAAACTTACGTTGAACGCCTAGTTTAATAGTTCACGGGTTTGCTCCAAAAGCCTTAGGTTTGCTCCTTACCGTGCTGCAGCGAGACACTCCACGGAAAAGGTAACCTAAGTCAGTAACTGGCGAGAAACGAGTATATAAGTTTCTGGATGTTATCGTATACGAATTATTCGTTCGGAAATTATCCCAAAATGGTATTACTCAGTTATAATTTATCAATTCCCTCGTGTCACTTTCATTCGACGGTAGGAATGGCGTTAAATGTTGTTTTGTAAGTCAGCAGTCAAGACCTTTTTATGTCATTTTATTTCAGCGGATTCTGACAATGGTCAACCTCATCAGCGGATCCGGTAGCCTTAGAGGAGTGTGACAGCTCCGTTAAAACGATGGTACTGCTGTGGGAATTACCTTTCCTAGTTATTCGAGGTTGAGATATCCTGAATACCTGCATAACAAAGGCGCGAGAAACTACGTTCAACTTCGCAATAGGATGCAAGGCTGTTAAAAAGCGCTCTGTTGTTTGAGACGAGAACCGTCAAAAATACTGGGAGTACATCTATATTAGCCAGTTCAGTCTTGCTCTTCAAAACTTGCACTGTTCTATGTTGATTTTATATGGTAACATCAATGATTGGGATCTTTTGGTTGGACATTTGGAATCAGATTTTATGGAGTGTGAAATTTAGGAAATGTTTAGTATTAGTAAAAATTGTGTTTAATGAATTCTAAATTTAAAAAAAAATCAATTAAACCACATCTTCTCTCCTCACCATCATTTTGGAGATTATAGAATTAAAATTTCTCCCCTAATGGGAGAAACAAATCTCCCTTCTAGGGATGAAAGCTAATTGAGTTACACTTCACTAGCAACGGAGAGGTTTTACTTGAAGATCTGAGGTGTTATGTTTTTTTGTACTTTTTGTGTGATAAAAAGTAACCGAGATTTTGGTTGACCCCCTCGTAAAAGACTTATCATGTCCAAATAAGAGCCAAATTTTGAAATCGCTGTAATATCATGAAATATGAAAAACTATTTGGATAGACAGAAACATTTATGGCCCAATTACCTAAATGGACTAAATTACTTATTTGAAAAGGCACAATGTGTCCCTCAATAAAGCTTCTTTTATAGTTAAGGACCTATGACTTTCAGTATTGGATGTTTCTTCCAAAACGACAGGTCCAAAAGATAGAAATCCGCTGTTATCGGACCCTTTCCTATTTAAAAGGCATCGTATTTTCACAGAATATTTCACTAACATTATTATAGTTCATTTAGATAAAAAGAATATAAAAATTTCGTTCGATGTATTTTCGAATGGATTATTTCTATATCATGATCACGTTTTCAGAACAACTACAAGAACTCAGAAAGCAGACTCTTGCAAGACTTATCTGTGACAATACGGATCTTGTTGACACAATTCAGATGTGGCCTATGGTGTTGCCTGATCACGAAATGTAAGTTTCAACTCCCTTACCAACTTTAAGAGACATAATTATGGTGAACGCTACATACCATCCTACATACAGTTATTGACGTATATTAATGGCATCGCGTGAATACCCACCATACTGTTAGAATATATAAATTTAATAATTTCTCATTAAACCTATAACAAACAAGCATGTCATTAAATTTAAACTCAACCAGCATCATCAATCATGTATTTAAATTTTTGATGCATTGTAATCTTTCGAAAGCATTGACTGTAATTAGTGATGTATTTTCTCTATTCGTGCTCATTGAAACATCATACTGCCAACCTTTGTTTTACTTCTGATGTCCATCTATAAATTATAACAAAATTCCATCAATTTTCATCATTGTATCATTACAGAAATCCACGAGTTCCATGCAAGAGCGGAATAATACCTTCAATGGACCTGTCTAAATGGGCAGATTTCGGAAACACGAACCAATTCCATGGTGGTGCCAGTTTTGATCCGTTCCTGAACAAAAAATAAATTCTCTGAATGTCTGCGTTGCGTTAAGAGGAATATGGATTAGCTATCGTGCCAACATACCTGCTGAAGATCTTCGGATCGAGATCCGGAGCATAAAGCCTGAAAGATATGTTTTTCAATACCTGCACCAAGCGGGGAAATATGTAAATTTTATTTATTTTGACTCCATGTCGACATTTTTTTATATTCACGAGTATGAATGGTGGAATCGTTTGAAAGGTGAAAAATAGAATATCTAAGGCAAAATACTTATCTTTTCGGACTGACAATATGGTTTCCAAGCATGATGAATCAACCCAAAAGGCACTAAGCGAATTACTGAAGCTGTTACCACATTTCATGTAAGCACATCTAGTAAATAATAATTGTAGGCATACGAATGTATTGTATGAATCCCAAGAAGTAGACAGCTAGAATGTATCATTAGATGCTGAAATCATTATGGTGCCTAATACACTTCTGATGTGCTATTTGAGTCTCCGATTTTCAGAAAATTGGTTTTTCGCCTTTTTGGTTAAAGAATGAGCGTGTGCATTCAGCGAGCAGGTATTATATATTTATATCCTCTTGTGAAAACAGAAGCGGGTGCTAATGTGTCATTCTAACTTAGGTACATGATCTTATGGTGTATAAAAGTCATTAAATTTGTGTCATTTCATTGATTTGTATATACTTAATTAAATATTTTTTAAAAATTTGAGTATCATTTTCACCCATTTCCTGCTATGTAGAAAGCAGAACCTACGGTATCGTTTAATGTGAACTTTCATATTTTGGCATTACACTGTTGGTTTGCTATTCATGGCATAGGTTTGTTATACATATATTTTGTTTCGTTTCTTCGGGCGTGCACCATATGCAGTTATATTATCGATTGAGAGCAGAGCTGAGCAAGTAGAATATTTTGAGTTACGTTCGGGAGGTTCTTGCAGAATTCCAACAACAGGTTCAGCTGCAGCTGCGCAATATCAGTCTCAGACAGGCACAATTGGTAGCTGTCCATGAATCTGAAAATTATAGAATACATACAAAACGATAGTACGGGAATCAATGAGATTCCAATATATGTATATAACGTTACAAAATTGAAATAAGCTTGACGTATCGATTCTTTTTCAATCTACTGTTCATTTCTATATTGTCGGGTAATGCAAATCGCGTATAGACTATGGTAAGGGTTGAAAGTTTTTCGTTAACGTTGAATGAAAACTGGGATGTACCTAACTAACTAGATGGAATATTTATGTTTGGCCTATCCTTTACATAGGCTATTCAGTAGTGGAAATAGGGCAGCGGTCTCAAACTACATCTGAAATGACAAACACGTGGTGTTATTCCCATTTGTGTTTATTAGTTAGCAGTTTTTTCCCGTTTTATCCATTACAGTTGAAATATACTCGTATTTTACTGTTCGGCATGTTGAAAGTACCTACTTGCTAAGGAAATGATTCCTCCAGAGCCTCTTGAGTATTACGTAGTACATCAATCTTAGCATACATCATCCTCACACAGCCATGTCTCAAGTGAGCAGTTTTTTCTGTAATTTTACAATTATATTTTTCAAAAATAAATACTATGTTTCGTAACGATACGCTTAGACTCTCCACATTTTCATCCGTATTCATTGTCTTCGGACAACTGATTGTTGTCAATTGATAGGTACATTTAAGTTGATTTGAATTCAATCAACGAGTCTTTCTAGCTTTAGTTTTGATAGTTTAATCGTCATCCCACTAGATTCGGATACCTATCCCTATTGGCTCAAGTTTACATCAGAATTTTGTCCTTATTGACTTCGAGTAGGTATCCCACACATACCTAATTCTTTTATTCGTTATTGCAGTATTCGTGGTGAATTTAGGAGACGGTTTCCGGAGTGATGTTGGAGTGCGGAGTCATTTTTCTTTGCTGTTTTTCTGACACTAGTTAATACACAACAAGGTGCTGCCAGTTGTTGAGTTGAAAGCCTTTGTTCCGAGTAAATTATTCTTTAATTAATTGTTCTAATTGTAGGTACCTAACAATAATTTTGATTTTGATGCTGTTTGTTGGGCGTGAGGAGTCATTGTAATTTTCTTGGTAAGAGCCCTCAGTGGGTAGTGAATATGATGAAAATCATCCTCGATAATACCAATCATTATGATGATGGTAGGGTTGAGGCTCTATCCGAAGTTTATCTACGCACATTAGACCAATGAGGAGCTCAGTTATGGTCTATGTAGAAATCGGTAGTTGATGTAGTAGATTCTGAAGATCTTGTATGTGACTTATTGGATCGAAATACAGATGTCCTCGTATATAATCCTGGAAAATATCAGTTGGTTTTCGTACCATCATCTGGTTTTCCCTCCAGAACACTATTAGATCCACCCATTTCCAACATCAGATAAACCAGCTCTTATGTGAAAGGATCGGTAATTGATAAAATAAATTATGAAAATTGATTGTTGACAGCAGTTTATTGGTTGAAGTAGAATCAGTTGATATCACCCCAGGGGGCGGTGGGAGGGTGATCAGGTACGGCGGTGGTTGTAGAAGTAGAAGTTGCGGGTTGATTAGGATCAGCAGTGGTTGTAGAAGTACTAGGACCAGGAGACGGTTTTGGTTGTTCATCGTTCAAGCAAAAACTATAGTCTCTCCGGAATCTGAAAATGCCAACCCATCGCATTGTTTGCATAATGATATTATCCCCTTAATCATATATGCATCTCCATGCAGCTAAGATGGCGGATGAATGATTCAAGAGACAAGTTCAATCGCCCCCCTTTCTGCTAATTTTTCCTTCGATCCAACTTTCTTTCTCTTTCTCTCTATCTTTTCAAACAGGGTTCACTATTACTTTGATGCTGTTACAATCAATTGCTGCTACACAATCCAGTGGCATTATGTTATTGTATTATTTCGTGTCAGCAGTGTGGAGTTTGTATCCCACTAAAGGCTTCTTTTTTGGGTTCTGCACACAGATTCTCATCTTCCCACGGTAAGGATTGATTTATGAAGTATTTCTATTGTTGTGATGCGGGTCTAAAGCACAGGCCACCAAGCTTAATATATCACTCATAAGTGTAAGTATAGTCAGTCCAACCGATCACATACCTAAACTGATAATAGTAATTATTTAATTGATTTTTTATTTTATTAATTCACTTTCTATTTAAATTATTATTTCATTTTATATTTCTATTTTTTTAACTTTCGGCTGTGAGCATTACGAGTATCCAGATCACTGAACTGTTCAAATTATTATCCTAAACGTCAAATTAATCTATATTTAACACACATAAAAATTCAGCTTTGTAGTGGACTATACTCAGTTTTTTACACTCAAAGAAATAAAGTGGAAAGTTGATGTAGCTGAGGGAAATGGTGGATATATAGGTGGCTGGATAAGATTGCTAAGACGAAGACTGCAGAAATTTGTGGTGATGTGTTGAGATCTGCTGTCCGAAGTAATGGAGTGGGGGGTTGGGGATCGCTTCATTTAGGTGCACGGAGGCACAAAACAATAATCATGCATGTTCACCTATCGTAGAAGTGTCAAGTATGTAGAAGTGTCAAATTTTACTTTTGGATTTTCGGATTCTTATTAAAATTAAATTTGAGAATTACTCCTTTAGTAAGCAACTTATTCCAGAAATCCAACCCACACGGAGCAATGATCAAGGGACATGATGCACCGTTTTTAATATTCTATGTTTTGGACTACAAATAAATTTAGGTATCTACTGTGTACAGAATATTATATTAAATTCACGACTTTTCATTCGAAATCACAAGATATTTAAATAAATGATGTAGTAGAAGTATTAAGCTAGTATTATTCAGAATACAAACGTAAATGTGAACAGATCAGTAATATGTATGCTTGTAATGCTGACATTGTTTTACCCAACGGGAATTGTGCAAAATAGTGCAATAGTTTATTTATTACGGGAGAAAGAGGTTTCACAGGAAAGTCGGCTCAGTTGAATATAAGATCTCGCATCCATAATATGACTGAATAGATTGTTTAAATCAGCAGGCTCATACTGTTGTCAAAGTTCGTTGTCAGAGTTCATTATGGCAGAAGAGATTCAAGGTGTAGATCATCTTATCAAGACGAAAGTGATGATGTATCATTTTGTTTGAATGAAGACAATTTAGGACGGCGATCCACATAAAAATATCTATAAAAAAGTTGTACAGCCATCATGTCGGATATCGCTGCTTTTCATCATTAGTTTTTTTTTTTTTTAATAGCTTGAAGTAATAGAAGTTTTTTATGCACCTTATATAGGGAGGTTTAGATTGGTTTATATTTACATACTTCAATCAATTCAGGTAGGCAGTATTAACTTCCTTCGCCGTGGTTAAATTGTATTTTCCATTCAATCAAAAAGCAAATTCCGAAGATAGCCCTCTGTTAGCTAAAAAGCGTCCGAGTGAACTAATCTCCTGGCAGGTGGCACTTATGTGCCCAATAAAATCATAAATTATTGCAAATTAAACACTCACCTGGTATTTTCATTACATGTACCATTCGTCATCGTAAATTTGTAGGTTCTATAGTTATAAGTGCAAGTGTAGTACTCGCTGTTTGAGAGACCAAAACTTCCAACATTCGAGCAGACGATTTCACACGTACGAGTATTCTTCATGAATGTCCATCCCTGAGAGAAGCGGTATACATGTGAGAACGAATTTGTGAGTATCAATCGGAATACAAAAATTAATTTCTAGTTATGAAATTTACTACAGTTAAGTAAAATTAAATAGAATTAATCAAAGCTTAATCTATATTATACAACATAAATATTGAGTATTGAAATTAAAAAGGTGCCTAATAATGCTTGAATTCACTGAATAGATTAGGGAAAAATTCCAGTCGTGCAGCATGAGCACATGAGCTAATTCTCCTTAAGTTTTCTCTTCATGCTTAAGTCAAATTATCCAGAGATTAGAGGACTTCATATGGCCAGATTCGTTAACTATTAACTTAGAGCAAAAAACTGTTTTAATAATATTCTGCTTTACATACCGGTCTAACCTATATATTTTTTTCTTTTAGCAAAATTTTTGGCATGATTTTTGTGCAAAAAATTTGAAACATTTTAGTAGGTATAAGTTTTTTTTCATTCTGCAAATAAGTATAAATTGAAAGATTTTAAGACTTTTTTCGCTATTTCAGTCTATTATTTTCAATAATGAACCTTTATAGTCGACCTCAAAAAACATCATCTTTGACCCCCCTCCCTAGATACGTTAGTTTACATATCAAGACACGTATAATCCTAAAATCGAATAAATGAAAAGTCCCAGTCATGCAGCATGAGCGTATGAGTGAATTTTCGTAAGTTATCGTATTATGTCGTGTTAATTTTTTTTTTTTTTTAATTTGGGCTATTTGATTACAAATAAAATTTTTGAAAAACTATTATTTACATGACAAAAACCGTATTCTAAATAGAAATCTGCTATTCAAAAAGTGATTCTGAATTGCCTGCTTTTTTGCAGTTTTTATCTATTTTTATAACTAATTTTAATGAAATCTAAGTACACTTGTCAGCATAATTGTGTACATAATTTTTTTAATGCTCTATTTTAAATTTGGTAAACTTCATTTGAGCAATATTCTTCTAAAAATTATAAACTTAAAGATTTTTAGTATGTGAAAAATTTCTATATTTTACTATTTTTAAGAAGGAAATTGGACCCCCCCCCCCCCTACCTTCAGCAATATGTAAAAGGTACAGAACTTTGTAACCATGATAAGAGGATCCCTAACAAATCATCATTATAGAAAAACTTATATATATATATATATATATATTTACAGCTCTGACGAGGCCAATGTGGCGAAAACCCTGAGCTGAAATAAAAATACGTAATACGAGAAGCTGCCTTATTCTCGCCCTCAACAACCCTAGGAAAGATTTTTAGCAGTTTTTATCCATTTTTAGCGATTTTTTTTAGCACGTTTTATGAAGTTTGGCACATTCACCTACCTCATAAAGTGCTGACCAACAAACACATCCCTTCGTTGGGAAAGCTTGATTTTTTGGCGCAAGAACGGAATTTTTATTTCAATTTTAAAAGGAAATTTATCGTCTGGAATGACACACACACAAGTATAAATATATATACTAGCCGCTCCGGCTGGCTTCGCTCGCCTCCACGTCCAGCAGGGGGGCAAGCCCCCCCGGCCCCTCTCTTAAATTGCTCGCTTCGCTCGCAAGGTGTGGCTGTGTACATGCGATGTATTACAATTGAAACATGTAGAGCATGTTGCTCACTTCGCTCGCAAACGGTAGATCCCGAAGGGTATGTCTAACGTGTGTAGGGGATGTTGCTCGCTTCGCTCGCTCGGTATGGCTGAATATGTTTTTCAGGAATTTTCGACGGCCGTTAAGAGGACACACGAAGCGGGGAAGTCGAAAAAGCGCACATTAACCCGGACCTCGACCCCCCTCCCATCCTACAGCCCATGGTTCGGGTGGGATTAGAAAATTATAAATTCGCTTATACACCCTATCGGAAAATCCCAGGAAGATCCCACCACTCGTAGACTCCCAACACTCAGCCGTTTGGCCGTGCAAAGACACGACAGACAAACAGACAGACGGAGTTTCATTCTTATTAATAGTATGGATATAGATAGATATATATGTTTGTGTGTGTGGAAAAGCGCAAGCAAACTTCAGGAATAGTTTCAGAATGCCTCAAAACGGATTTAAATAAAGGAATTTTTCAAAAGTTTTTATTTTCAAATTTTCCGAGCCACTACAATAGCTTCATTTTCTACGAAAATTCAATAAAATTGTGTAATTATTTTTTTTACCCCATATTTCTATATTTGAGCCTGACAAACCCGTCGTTTCTAAATCGTCACACACTCACATATATACATATGTACGAGTGTATAGGTACCTACTATTAAAAATTTTCCAAATATAGTTTCAAAATGCCTCTTACGGATTTTGATGAAGAAAATTTTATTTATTCCATGTATAATTAATTTGAGCCATTTTATTAGCTGATAGATTTTAATACATTTTTAATAGCTTCATTTTGTACGGAAACTCTATGAGAAAAATTGATTAATCTGCAAGCTACTGAGTTTTCTAACCATATTAGATTCCTTTATGTACCTCAACTCTGTTCCGTCCGTTTTTCAAGTGAATAAATGAATTTATAGTTAAGTTATTCCAATACAATATGAATAAACTCACTTTTGGACATTCGTTCACCATCGTCGCGTTTCCACCTTGGCAAGTGGCGTACAATGTATTATCTCCTGAGTAACTTCCATTTCCGTTCTGACTGCAATCGAATGTGAAGGGACCAGATCTTCTTGCAAGACAGAGCGAGCTGTCATCCGTGAGCGACTTACGAGGATTGTACACGAAACCATCAGGGCAAGAATAGGTAGACGATGATATGTTGGCTGCGCAGAACACGAAATCTTGACCAGAAGTGACGCTCGGGTAGAAGGAGTACCGGCCGTTTCCTAGTAATGACGATGCTGGGCACTGTCCACTCTGTTAAATAGAAATTTCTCAATATATTACCAATATAATTATTAAGGTTTTCATCTCAAGTTATATTATAAATTGCTTTAAATCGTGCACCTATTTAAAATCTTGATTAAAATTATGATCATTTAGAATTTGATTTGTTAGTAGCGTGAGATGAAAAGTTGCATTAGACTTGGAATAGCTAAGTTGGATTAATTAAGGATCATCTGAACTAATAAAGCCCTGATTGAACAATATCACTACTTAGTAAGATTCGATAGCACCTTAGCATCTTACTCTGATAGCCAGTCATGAACCGTAGCTCTTCTAACACTAATAGCATGTAATTACTCTGTAGCTTTAATCAGCTCACCGGGGTTTGAGCCTTTAGAGCTAATAGCCAGACTTATGCCCGTAGCTCTATATACCTAAGTGATGGATGAACCGTAGAAAATAATATAACTAATAAAACTAACTAAGGACTTCAAGCAATGAAGGAATAATGAAGTGCCGGCTTAAAGTGCGTAAATATGAGTGCCATATCACAAGAAGAGTAATTATGAAATAGTTTAGGAGTGACAGAGATGGTTGAAGAAAGAAGACTTATTATGTTTGCAAGCTAGAGCGATATGAGTCCTCCGATCGTGTGGCTGCATTTTTATAACCTCTCACCTAGTGGACCTTCCCTTTCCATGGTATGCTCTCTCCCCTTTCTACTCGGTGCAGCATGGTTGGAGGGTCGTATCTTGTTTTATTAGAAGAAACTTAAATTCTTTATAAGTCGGAAACGACAACTGATATAAGCGCTATTGCTTCCTCTTCGAGGGGAAAACTACTTCGCTACTGTGTAGGAACGACCATTTACCTTGAAAAGGGATAACTGCTTAATCGTAGGACAAGAGCGAGGACTTTCCACAAGATTGATAACCGCTATGCTCTAAACTTGATTAGGGAGTGGGTTGTTTCTCTATATAATAGAAATAGCTTCTTTAAATAGTGAAGGCTGAGCACGGCAGAGCTTCACTTCAGATTTGTTTTAAGATTTTTATAGATAATACAATGAAAAGTTTTGGTGAATGGAACGAAAGATGGGATAAGATTGGCATATTTTGCTTGGGGTTTATAAATTTAGTACTTCTTCTCACCCCGGTTTAAATCGAAAAGATATTCTTCAAATGATAATTTATAATATAAATACATACATACTCGTACGTGTATACTTGGATGAAATAAGCTGTTATATAAATAAATGAATAATAATAAATTGATTAAACAAATTGAGTAGCACTAATAAATAATGCTCAACAATGCACTGTTTCCTTATGGGTCAACAATCAAACTTTAAATTGAAAGTATATCAATCGGTATTCCATACCTATATATTTTCACTTTGATGGCGCTAATAACCTTTGCGAGTCAAGTTCACTAATTTTAAAACAAATTATATTAATGCCTAATGCTAGAATTGAAAAGACAGATCCAATGAAACTCACCGCATATACAACCACAGTTAGAAGAATCACCAGTTTGAAGATCGGTGATGCAGGCAACAAAGATCTGCCCATAACGATATTGTTAATCTCTCTCTTGTTAACAATCTTATTGCAGGTTTTATAAAAATAATCGCAAGGTCATTGTGAGATTAGCGGAAGGTGATAAATCCACAGGTGGTAAAGTTGATAAACTTTGGATTTTTCCTTATTATGCGTTATGATTAAACGAGATCATTACGCGGAAGGCCAATTTGAGTAATTAAAACTCGAGTAAATTGTTTGATTCAGTCAGTTGTAATTGCAATGCGGCCCTGTACATCTTAAATCTCCTACACCATTTAATACCATTTCGTAATAAATGTTGTCACAGAATATTGTTTGAATTTTAAATGTATTTGCTTAGTTCGTTCGACGTTAACTTGCACGCCTCTAAAATCTTGTATCGCTTCAACCTTGGCCAACATAATACAAATCCTCTGTCTAAATTTTCTTACCTGTTGGCACCATATTACGAAGAATTTCAAAATAAAATCCAACTTATTAGCAAATGTTATGCTATAATATCATATACTGGTCAATCATATTTTATTCATGCTTTTGCATGAGAGTATTGTAAAACAAATATGATGACGAGACGAAGGGTATTTACCAAACAACGCTCACTCATGCTATACCTTTTTCGTAAGACTAACATTCCAATCACTAACCCTTTTTTTTGTTTTTGTTTGTTGCAAATTATATTGAATTTATAGTACATTTTAAAGAGATTTTCTTCCTACATTTCTAAACTCTCTGGTTTACAGTTGATTAACTTTTTCTTGGTAATAATCTGCTGTAAAATATAGGTTCAACGATCTATAATAGCCGTTTCTCACGTTTAAGTGATTTTTAAGCATATTTATGTAGTTCTGAAAAGTACTCGAACCGTAGAACCCCACAGCTCTACAACCATAAAAAGTACTCATCTCTTTATGTGTTGAATGCTTGATTTTTTGGCAAAAAACCGTTGTTATTTAACAAAGTTCTAAGGAGAGATATTGAAAGAAATTGGGGAATCGGGATAATCCAACGATTTGATGAGTCACCATGGAATTTCAACTTCACTAAATCAAATTTATTATAATTGTTGTCATCTATAGATAGACTAGTGATGCGTAGAGGTTTCTGTAGAATATTTCATTATTTTCAGTTGGTTGGTACCTACGTCTAAGTCTATTCTTAGGTTCTGATATACGGAGTGCTAATTTTACTTAGATATCAGATCCTATCATGTACAGAGGGCCAACTAAAGTGTAGGTGTTAAATTGGGTTTTCAGTAATTCCTCCTCGAGTGGTGCTTCGGTTTATGTAGTCAAATTTTGATAAGAAAGACTACCTACCAACATTTTAATAATTATAAACCAGATGTCAGAAGGTCAGAGGTCAGGTAGAAGGGCCTAATACAGAATATAATAAACCTTTGTGTAATAATTTTTAGCATTTTTTCATTCTCGTTGAAACAATTTCGTTTTAATACTTAATGAACCATCAAGCTCGATTATATATAAATATATATATATATATATATATATATATATGTATATATATATATATATACGTTTTAGTCAATGAGTAAAATTAGCAATGTATACATAATGACAGGGCATTGCACATAAGGTACAAAACAACTATTAAATGCGTATAATTCGAGGTGTTTTATACTTTAACTAGTAATTCTGTAAATTAACTAAAGCGTTTTGGTCAGTGCGTTAAAAAAATTTTTTCCTGATTTTCTTATCACATTTTGTATTTTCATCTTATTGCATGCTCTAGCCACTTCCCTCAATCGCCCGTACCCCTTCTCCCTTCGCATTGGCTTCACCGGTCTGGTTCACATGACATTACTTTATGGATCTTTGAGTAGGTACATAAATTTGGTAAAAACTGGTAGTATCGTAATTTATTGATGATAGGGAAAATATTTCTTGGTAACTATATGGGAATGAAAGTGGGTAAACAAGAAAGAAACCATTTTTATAATTTCTTCTCATACATAGCCCAATTTATCTTAGCCCTTATACAAAATGCCTAGGCATTATGCACAATGCCTAGTCCATGTTTTTAAAAAGTTCAAAAAATAGAAAAAATTACTTCTTGATTAAAACAGTCAGTTATTGTACGAGTATATAATGCCTTGTCATTCTGTTTGATGACTGACTGTTCATGTATAATGTCTAAATTATAGACATAGACCATAACATATAAAAAAGTGAGGGTTATGACTCTATAACATTTACGTTACAACAGGATTGCAGTGACAGCGAACAAAAGGGTTATTCAGTATTCCAAAGAACATCTTTACACAATATTATATTATGTATACGTACCTACTTATGATTTAGTTTTGCGAATCTTCATTAGTGATTAGTTTCACCTTTACGCTGTTATTCACAACCAAAGCGGCCGTGTTACTCCATATTCATAAACGATTCCAATCCCCAGTTTCCATGTTAACGCGCGAACTGGCCTGGAGTCGACTCCACTATTTTGCCAGTAAACGATGTTAAAAACGTTTGCGAAAATGATTTTCTGGTTTGTTTTGGGATCCGCGCTCAGTCTTGTAAGTAGTTATTTGAAACACCATAACTCACCTTTCTTTAAGTATGAAATGAGCTTTCTTCCAGATAGTATAACAGGTATATCCTATTCCTGACGATAAAATTCATTTCTGAGTATTTCCCCCCTTTTTTTTTTTTTTGCAGAAGAAGAAGCTACCTATTGCAACGGCTCCAACCATTTCAGAAATTAAATTTTCAAATTTTCTCTCCAGTGAAATCAATTTTGAGTCAGTCTGAAACGAATCCATTGACTTAACGCTTTTCACTCACACACATACACACATAGGTATATATCTCATTCCAGGCGATAACTCTCCTTAGGATAGAGATATAAATTGAGTCCTTGCGCCAAAAAATCCAGCTTTTTAGATGAATGGATGACTCCGATGGCCAGCAATTTTTGAGTAGGTAAATTGAATTGCTCCAATTTGGAAATTGTGATAAAAAAATCATTAAAATGCCCAAAAACGGCTAAGAATCGTCAAATTTAATATTTTGGCAGAATTTTATCTAAAGAACTCCCGATAACTCTGAACAATGATCGGGAAAATTAAAATAACTATGAACAAAATCATGATGAATAATGTATGTACCTACTTGGCTTTCATCATTATTTGCATAAAAATCTATAAAAACTTAAACAAAACTGCAAATTCTTTTTCTTTTTCTTTTTTCATAATAGAAGAATTTTATTTAGAATAAGTTTTTTGCCAGAAAATTGATAGTGAACAACTTCTTAGCAGTCAAATTTCTCAAACTTGTAACAATGTAACAGAATATAGCTTGATAAAAAATGATAAATAACTAACGAAAATCCACTCATACGATCATGCTGCATGATTGGATCTTTTTTCTATCTGGATAAGATTTTGATGATGAATTGATGGTAAAGAGAAGTGATGGAGAGGACAATTTACGCTACTACTCTCAACCGATTTTCGTGATTATTTTTATTTATTGAATTTTTACGATGGTGGAGGAGGAGGAGGAGGAGGGGGGGGGGGGGTGTAAATGCATTGTCTTCCTATTTTTAGATTAGTTTATTTAGTTTATCAGCAAAGTGAGAATAATTGAAATTTAAGTGCTACTTCAAACCAGACATTGGGCCAATATGTTCTTTTCATGAATAATGTTTTGAAGTTTTCGGTCAAAATATAAATTTCGATTCAAACCACCGAACGGAAATTTTCGGAAGATGATTTATACCCAAGATTTGATGTGTTCTTGTTTTTTTTTTTTTTTTTTTTTTCTCTGTCCTTTATTTTCTAGTGTTTAATCAAACGTTTGAAGTAATAAAATTATGATTTTATGGCCATTAGTAATAGGTTATTAAGAATTTCCTTAATAATATAATAATGTAGGTCCTACCTACATTATTTCATGTAAATATTACATACTATTTTAAAATTTAAAATACTGCTGTTCATGCACTGCCTCATAACAAGTTTTTGGTGAATATATGTAATTCATGGACCTGTAGGTGATCTACTAACGGTGATCACAGTTCAAGATCTGTTTCGGCGAAAACAGGGCACTTCATGAAAAAAGTTTATAGTTGGCAACCTGAGATTACACATCGATTACACTCTTCGTGTAAATTTAATCAGGGGTAATTGGTTCTACAGCTTCAATCCTTGTGTGAATTGAACTTTGGTGGTCACTGACATTGTGAACAACACACCAGCCTTCGCCTTGGATAACCTTGCTTCATGACCGAACAGTTGTGCGGGATAACCTAACTTTTATATTGCAGGCTCTCAAGGCTTGTTTACCTGTTGTTGGCATTTACCGGAGTTTTGAGATCACTTCTGCCTCAGAAGTTTGCACATTTAATGGACCATATATTTATGAGTAGTTAGGTTTCTCATGCCGAATGCCACATTCATTTGATTTTGATATATTCAATGATGTAGTGTACTTCGAGACTTGTTATCTATTAGCCCAAATTTTCTCTACATTGAAGGGTTGTTGAGTGTTAGGTACGGATTTTATCGTTTATATTTGCTATGGATAATACACGTACATAAAACACATTGTCCGATTCATAGCACCGAAACTTTATGGTAAATCAAGAATTTCGACCAAGCTCTGCTATCATGAGAGGAATTTTAGCGTAGGAGAAGAGTCCACAACGCCAAATCCGACATCAATTTAAGCAGTAGCTGCGTTAAAACCATGCATTATGGAGCTATCATGCATGAGCGCAACCCAAGTATTCACTATATATTTTTAAATAAAACTGGATTCTACCCTGAAAAGTTTGAAACCAAAACATTATCCTCAACTCAGTAATTTTCTTTCAATGATTTTATGATTTTTCGAAGTTTTGTACGAAGGTTACGTCACACAGGGCAAGGGAGACCTACCTAGGCGGAAGAGGTTCTTTGGCTCGTCCGCCGTGTATACAGTGAAAAATCTAATAAAGAAAACTACTCATCAAAGAAGAATGAAGTTGGTGTAAAATTTCAAAAGATGAAATCTGCTTCCATTTAAAAATAGTAAAAGTACCTTTTTCACACGTGACGCTCTCATGAGATGATAACCCCAATTACTCCGTCGGAAAGGCCTGTAAAGATACTTCCAACATTGGGATAGTCCCATAGGTTCAGAACGAAACCTTCGCAATGCACAGTGCGTTGTGAAAGTGATGATTGATAAAAATAGCATGCATGTATGATAGCATTGAAATTTTGTTAATAATCCTTGAATATAAACTATTCAATCCCTGGAAACGCCACCAAAATCGGATAAAACTACTAATTCATTCTTGATTCCAGTATTTGAAGTTTGCATGCGCAGCAGCTACTAGATTTACTATTGTGATGAAACTCATATGTATTAATGAAATCGTCACTTCTCATCTACCCTCCGAATTAAAGCGAGATCACACGATTTGGCTATCAGAAGTTTACGTTTGATGTATTTCCCGATAGGGGACCATCCTCAGCCTAACCAACACATTGCCGGAAAATGCATCAAAATCAAATGAAAAGTGCACATGTGATGCCTGTTACATGGGATTTTACGCTCGCTCAAGCCCAGCAGATACTAATGACAATCGTGGATGAACTTTTGCACAGAACAAAATCCAAAATTTACAGCTCAAAAATGAGGGTTATTTATCGTTCTGTATGTGAAATATCCAAGAGAAAGTCCTCAAGTTGGCTGTCAGCTGTACCATTACAAAGATAGAACTTTTATCTATCCCCAAGAGAATTCAGAGATGCCATTGCAATCAGGTAAAAGAGAACACCTGCAAACCTGCCTTCGTCTTGCGGTGTTTGTGGGAATTCTGAATTCAGCTTAGATCATGCAACCAGCTGTAAAACTGGTGGCCTCATTACTTGACGCCATAATGAAATCCGAGACGTGTTTGGTTTACTCATGACCACATCATGGGGCGCCTTTGGACCCCAAACCCATCCGGTGGGGGGGGTTAAACTATGCATTTTTCGTAGAGGGCTCAAATGAAAGCTTATGACGAGGAGGTTTCAAATATGAGATAAATAAATAAAACAACTTGACATACTAGTGATAAGATACACCGCAAAATCTGAGTCATTCTCATAAGCGGGTTTCACGGGCTTATGTGAAACGCGTGAGCTAAAACACATTCTGTGCTTCAATTTTTTTTTTTTTTTTTTTTTTTTCGGAAAGTCGTCATTTTTGTTGTTTGAATAAATTGTTTTTGTTGTTTCTACAACCGCGTTGAAACTTGTACAGGATGGTTAAACCGTCTTTCTAGACAACTCTCCGAATTTGACTGGGATTGAAGGACTTGTCCGTAGGAAAATGGTGCTTGATGGTTTTTTATTTCCGCATTCGCCGAGTGTTGTATTGATTTGTCAGTGGTGAAACTTGTGGTAGGATCTTTCTGTCCATGATTCAGTTTTTCATTTTTATTTATGTATTTATGTATAATCATTTATTTCATTTTTTATTCGTTCATTCAACCAAAGTATCTCCATTTCCAGAGAGTTGATAAAAATCAAATTTAAAATGATTTTGAATGTCTTAAACTTCTGACGAAGTTTCTTCTGTGTGTTGATGAAAATTCAAATTTAAACATTAATTTGTATCAACTTCTCGAAGATAAACATTGTTAGAAACATTTTACAATTATTGTAAAAAGTTTCTAAATTTGATATTTTAAATTGGAATTTTCATCGACTCGCTGAAGAAACTTCCTCGGGAGAAACGATGGGGAAAAATAAGAAACTAAATTAAAGTACCTATTTAAATGTGAAGTAAAAATAAAATAAAAAATAATTCTACATCCAAGAAGTCTACATCCTAACCGGCTAATTCCCTAAAAATACCATCACACTCCGATGGGAACTGTAGAATAAAGCTTGTTATCAAGATTCATGGATCCATTGTTGTTCTGAATCGTCTGAAAAGTAAAATGTCAATGGCAAAACATTTTTGGCAAAAATAAAATTATTGTTCGTCTTCTATAAGTGATAACAATGCTTCGCTACTTAAAGGTCGATTCGGGAGCAATATCTTGCATAATAGAACTTACTTTGAGATTATGTTGATGACTGTTTGGGTTCTATTCCAGGCCAACACTCAAACGTGCCGAAACGTGGGAGCCTCTTGTGCGTCCTGCTCTTCTGTGAGTATCTGCGTCTCCGTCAACTCCACTGCCATCGTCGCTACCTGCAATCGCCCAACTCCTTACTGTAATGCGGGCTCGTGCAGCTCCGTTCCCGGCTCGAAGGAGTGTGCCCAGAACTTCACGTCTTTCACCTGTCCTGAAGAGGATGGTAAACATGACTACCATTAGAGATGTTATTAGTCTAAAGTGATGAATTAAATATGTAAATTATAAATTAAAAAAAAAAAAAAATACCAAAGACCTTTTTGCTAACTGTAAACTTTAGTAAAGTAGTAGTGCTGGTAGTAGTGCTCTCATGTTAGGGGAACTATCGTAATTTATACTATCTTTATATGTATTTATTTTTATCCTTTTGAATAGATTTTCTTCAGCTCATACCTAAATAAATTAATAACTATAATAGGTGCCTGTATCTAGGAACGTTAAAATTCAGATATCGTTAAATGATTTCTCAAATCGACTTCCATGAAGCATTTTGAACATTGCATATTTTGACAACATCTGATCCTGGCAAATGCTTAATTTTTAACAAGACTACACTAAAATATATATATAAAAGTCAGTCCAGAGGATAAATTTCAATACGCGTAAGTTATCCATCCAACCTACCTAAAAGTTGACTGGGAAGCAACCTAATTTTTTGGAAGGTTGGAATTATTAGAATCGAAACAATCTGATAGAAATCTACTCTGAAATGGGTTTCAAAGATTGAGAGGTGCTTCGGCGTACGCACCTTATGCAGTTAATGACGTCTTACAGGAACGTAATACAGTGGATATCATTTATAACGACAATGGTTATTAAACGATGAACCGTCTTTGAAGGCAGACTCAACTTTATACCGCTTATAATGAGAGAGCTACAACGTCCAAATCGTGAAGAAAGGCGACGTTTCAGCAAAGAATGGTTTTCCAACTTAGGTTATAGCGACGTACTGAGACCCAATCACACTGCGCACCCGAATTCAATTTTAATCTAGCTATTACATAATACTCTCAAGGCCATTTTTCATGTGCATAACCAGTTTTTATGAATTCAAACAACAGTGGTATCTTCCGCTGTGACTTGCAGTATCTATAATTGCATAAACCAGCTTGTTTTCTTAAAATTAAAAAATTCAAGGTGAACTAGATCGTAAGGAAAGGAAGGGTCCCGTAAATTTGAGCCTTTGGTTCCTCCATAGAAACTTCTCGAAAGTTCAATTTTTCCCTTCAAAATCACTCAGATGTCAGAGCTGCATATACATACTACTATACTACTAACTACTATTCCATATATTCTACTGTACCGAGAAGATCATATCTAATAAATTCTCAGCATAGACCACAAGAACTTTCAGACTGTTGGTTATAATGACTACAATATAATGATTCAAAAATAGCTTATAACAGATTTCAACAATATACTTGGCTTTCATACAAGTGATTCTTGCAAACGATTTTTACATTTGTTTGTAGGGAGTTACCCTGACGGATCTTCCTGCAACATGTACCACGTGTGCCTCAATCGTACGGCGCACAACTTCACCTGTACTGTCAGCAACTCGGTGTACAGCCCTGGCACAGGCTCATGCGTTCGCCAAACCCAACTCCGAGCTTGCCACAAAGTGAACTGCAAAAACTCACAGCAGTACGCCGTGTACCCCGGGGACCATACGCTATTCTTCCTGTGTATTAACTCGAAACCAACTTTGATTCTAAGGTGAAAAATTATCTTCATTACTAGAATGAAAAAGATTCAATTTATATAACAAAACTGTACCGCAATTCTGAAAGCTTGAAAGCCATAGGACGACGCGCAATGGTGCATATGACCGAGAAATTAGTCAAAAATGTTGAAACTTATTTACTTCATGTTTTTTCGTGACCTGAATGCAAAAGCGATACTGAAAAAATACCATGATCCTCTCTTTAGCTGTTTGTCTTTGTTTTTCATGAATTTTACTCAATCAACTGCAAACATTTTCATTAATTTTACTTAATCAACTGCACACATTTCCATGAAATGCCTGTCTGTCTTCATAAATTGCTTTAAAATTGTTGAATCCTATGCTTGTTTCATAATGAGTCCATTTGTGGCAGCCAAACATTATTAATATTAAAATTCACTCTTTCGAAATACGAGAGATTCATGAATATTTAGTCGCACTGAACGATTACTTGAAAAATAATTTCCTCTTCGAAGCAAGTTAGCCAAAATATGGTAAAGTTCAGGGTTTGCTGAAAATTCCTCAGAACCGACTTTAATGAAAAACAAAATTACAAAGTTTTTAAATCCGGGTTCTACTGATTTTCAATATATATTGCAAAAGTATCGAAACTGCGTACTGCAAAAATAGTTTAATAATCGAAAATGTGAAAAGTTGTGAAATTCTTCTCACGAGATCTTTCTCAAGGCATTAAATTCTGTTTTTATAGCAATAACAAGGAGGACGAATTCGAACGTAATAATATAGAACTATCTGAAATTATACGTAGGGAGGTATAAAAAAATCTATCCTTTACAAAAAGGAAGAATCGAAAATGAATTAGAAAAAGATAACACAAGTGCATTGAAATCTACTACAACTTATTTATCTGATTGGTGCGCATCCATTTCACACAAAAACCAAAAGTGTCTCCTTGCTTCTGCAAATCATGTACTTAACAATCATGACTTTTACAATTGTTTTCATCCAATTTTGATAAAATATTCAGCGATTAACGATTGAGGCTGTAAATGCGGTCACTAATGAACTTCATTGCTCCCAACTCACTGGTAACAATTATCAAGCATCATCATTGTCTACTTGACAATATGGTTTCCTCATACGAATTTCATAATGGTCATATCTTAATCCTTGCAATATCTGCGCAAGGGCAAGTGTGGAAAAGCAACAAACACGTATAATTAATTTTGTTTTCATTATTTTTTTTATATTTTTTACTTCAACAGGTGTGCGAAAGGTCTCCGTTTTGATCAAAATCAGCAGAAGTGTGTTACCAACTGTGAAAAAGAAGGGAAACTTGCGGACCCCTCGGGAAACGGGACTTCGTTCGTTGAATGCACGATGACTGGCCCCGCGACGTTCGCATCCGTACGAAGGATTTGTCCAGCAAATTCGCGTTTTAACGAGACGAGTCTGGAATGCGAACTATCGGACGACGCCCCAACGTCAACTCCTGCAGCATCTCGCATGTTGCACGGGAGTATTCGCGGGTATGGACCATCGAACTCCACGAGGCATTGAATATCACATTGATACAGCCATCATTCACGACTCCTTATTCTGAATCAATACTTTTTCATTTACATATCGGACAACACCCAGTTATCATTTTGTTGTAATAAATCATTATATTTAATTCATAATTAATATGTTTATTTCTTATGATAATAAATATATAAATATTGGTAATTGTGGATGGAAGATGAGTTCAGTTCTACTTGTTATATATTTATACTGAGATTTGTATTTCGGGTCAAATATAGATCCGGTATATTTTAGATATATATCATCAGTCGAATCGACACACAACAAACAACTATATCAACAATGATCAACACCGAAAAGTTATAACTAATGCACTTTCAATGTAACTGAAAAGCAATTTTTCTCATTTATCTTTATGAGTACCTATTATGACTTCTCTGTATTCGCCAATTATTCCCTCCGAGTTTACCTAAAAATACCTGGCGGCAGTATTGTTTTCACTCTCGGGAGATGAAAAATGTTTAGTCTCTAAAATATTTTTTTTTTTAAATTGTCGCATTTCACGTTTCAGGCCGTTTTAAGTAACTTTCGTTCCGCGTCTGACTGACTTGACAGTCTGTCTTTAAGTATGTGTCTGTCTGTCCGTGTGTCCGCAAGGGCTTGATCCGATTTAGATGTACATTACAAGTAATGCGTGGGTTAGGATGTACAAATGTACATTGTCCTCTTTCACTTTCATTGATCCCAGATCAATAATTTCCCTCTGCTCTTGTGTAAACGTAAGTTGTATCAAACATCATTTTCTCATTCCCTAGTCTCCGTATCTCGCTCAAACTTAGAGGATAGTTGGGAGAAGTCGATTTTAGCATCTCATATCGATTTCCTCATGATTATGTCATTAATTGCGAATGTAAAATCCTTGCAACAAGCTTAATTCCCATCCAAATTTTACGAAATTTTCAGGGAATGTGCGGATTAGTCGGATCCCCATCCAGTTTTTCAGTTGTTTCATTGTTCTCCGAACATTACTTCACACGTAAATTACAACTACCATCATTTTCTCGGTCCTAATTCACCAATTTTGGCGTTTTACGTTACTTCTTGATTTGATGTTTTCCCCAACCATGATAAACCGCTGTGAAATATTTCAAGATTATCCAAAACGTATATATATATTCATGTCACGGATACAAGGAAGTTATGTGCCACACCTAACTTGGCAGACTTTTTTATTTTTTTTTTTTAATAATGTTCGTGTGATAAGTTTGTAACATCCGATTCTAAAGAATTAATTTCCGAGTGAAATAGTTTTAGGTTGCGGGAGTTGAACTTCATGTGAGATTATTAATGGAAATTTTATGTTATTCTTAGTTTATATTATTTCATGTCATTCCATCAGCTGAACGATCAAAATTGTACAGTATGAAGTTGTATTGGATGGCTGGAAGTGGAAAACACAGCGGAGTAAGGAAAGCTGAATGATGTCATTGGGAAACCATCTCAACCCCGCATCCGACTAGAGGGAGGAACCCCAGCGCTGTCAACCTATGACGTCATTTCGTTTTCATTCTATCAGTTTTTGTCTAAACCATTTATAGTTTTAATCTAAAAATTGATAAAGGGTGGTTTCGTAACGCGAAATTGTCGCCTCAAACCAGAAAAAGTCCTCCAAGTACAACAATATCCTTGGTTACCACATTTGCCTTCATATGGGTTTACATATTATTTTTAATAATGAACCTTTGCAATAATTATTCTCCTGTTCAATGAAAAAACTAGTAAGCCTAGTTAGTACTAAATCACGTTATTATGCCTTCTAGTCTTGTTTATTGTTCATTAATTTTTTCGTTCAGTTCCGCTGCTAGTATTTATGGAGTGGGATAGGTAGCTTAGGGCTTCAGCATAATATGAACCTCGTAGGATAAAATCATTAGAAAAACCCGTAGAATGTCAAAACCTGGCTTTTCCGCTTTTTTTATGTCTTGCGGAGTTTTAATGGCTCCCAGCGCAGGTCATGTCCATGTCAAAATATAGAATTCCAGAACATTAAAGTTACCCATCTTCTAACCGCCCAAACCAACATATAGACAGATATAGGAACCATCATGGAGTTATCTCAGACTAGAGTTAATGTTGATATTTATTTATTAGCAAGTCAATAGTCAAAACAAAGTTATATATTGGGTATATGATTTAAAAAATCATCATTTCAAAAACAACATATTTTCAACATTATGGCTTTGAATCAATAACAAGGGTTAACAATTGTCATGCTGTATAACTTCATGAAATATGTTATACAGCGTGATAATCCTGGAGAAAGAATGATGACAAGTATGTCGAAACAACGAGGGGGGGGGGGGAGTCGTAAATTTAAGAATTGATTATTTATATCATATAACTATTATTATGATTATATATATATATTATTATAATTATATGCGTTGTATTTTATATACATAGGTATTATATTTTTTTAAAGTAAAAATTTATTCAACCGGAAAACAACATTTTTTTCTCCATCATTTTGTTGCCTTCCAAGATTTTATAGCCACTTTTTAAATCAAATCAAAATTTCGTCAGATGAATACATCAGCACATGTTAGAAGGAACCTAAAAAACTATTATTGTTGGAAAAATTCCTAAGACTAGAGATGCTCTTCGAAAAATATAGCGCGGTTATCAAATCTCCTGAATACTTAGAAAATGCTGCCCAATAAACTCATCCTTTCATATGGAAAGCTTGATTTTAGGCGCAAGAACGGAATATTTAGCTCAATCCTAAGGAGGGTTATCGTCTTTACGGAGACACACACAAAGATATACAGATAAATGTATATATGAAAAAGCGTTAAACTCTAGGATTTGTCTCAGAATGTTTCAAAACGGAATTCAATTAAGAAAATTTCCGAAGAATTTTATTTAAAAATTTTTGGAGCCATTGCAATAATTTCATTTTTTAAGAAAATTTCCAAAAAATCATCAACTTTTCTTGCGTCTAAGGATTCGTTTTCTCAAATAAATCTAAATCTAAAATTCAGGAGGAGTTATGATAAGATTTTCCAAATTCTACAATTTTTTGCAACGCACTTGTGATGTTTAAAAGTTTTCCCGAAACAGCAATTTTCAGGTTTTTTTTTTTTTTTTTGAACCCCTCAACGCTATTTTGGCTCTCAATTCTTCATTTATTTCACCTATAAAACCAGTTAAACTCATTTCACCTCATTGTGAAAAAATGTGTAATAACTTCGTAGTTATTCAGGCTTTGATTAAAGGGACAGTTTCTACTTGATACTACATGCTACCTGATGATTTATAATTATGAAACTGATAGCGGTCGTGCGAATCAACAGAAACGTTTTTACGTAACATTACAGTTTCTGTTGTGGAAATTGATATTATCTAATCAAACTGCATGAAGTGCAGAAGTATCGCAATAATTGGATGAGGATGAGCAGGCGCTATGAATATCTAGAGCGCTAACATTATTGTTAACACGACATACTCGTATATTACACGAGGGAACAAAGGAAAACTGTCATACGGAAAACGTGGCTGGATGCTTCTCTCAACAACTCCAAAGTCCGTTATTTGTGCTCAAATTAAAAAGAAAGAAAAAAAAAGTTCAAATCGTGCAAAGGAAGTGTAAATAAAATAATTGAACAACGCTTGAACAATTTCGACTTCGTCTTTCAAGAATTATAATTCTTATTAACTATTTCTCTGGTAAAAAATTGCCTTTAGGTTTAAAACTCCCCTTTAATCTCTTGTCGGGTATATGTTTATTTCGTCTTTGAGGTTATAAAAGCTCATAACCGTTATAGACAGATAGATTACACTCTGACGATTATACAATACATAATGATTAGATAATATTATAATAATATAACAATAATAATAATATGACATATTATGAAATACAATAATATTATTAATATATTAATCTTGAGAAAAGATAAATTAAAACATATAATTGTTGTACAGTTGTCGAAATTAACAGGTACTTATATTATTGGAATATTTTCGTAGATTTAATATTAATTAGTCTAATGTAACTGAGAGTAGCCGCTTGAACGGAAAACATATATATCTTCAACATGACTGTGAATCGCAAAGCAACTGTCGGACGTTAGAGTGGGGTGAACTTCCTCTGTTGGATGGATTCTCTTCGGTTTTCTCGATAAATAATTCGTACAAACTTGGTTGCCTGTCAGCGATAGCTTAAATGTGATTGGGTAAAACATGGATGAGAATGGAATAATCTCAAGTTATACAAAGCATTACAAATTCGTTTGATGCTCAAGACAATTTTCTTTCCTTGTGGAGCGCGAACGACTGGTCGTATAAGTTACCGGGTGGTCTCACCCAGTTCACTGAACTGAGTACTATCAAAATGAAACGACTACTTTTCAATTTAAAATATTTTCGAGAGGATAGGTAATTCTTCGAAACGTCAACCTTTTCCAACCAACCCTTTCCTGTCTCTTCCCTAGGGGTTGATTTCCAGTGATGAGGAGATTTCAGACACATCCCCTGACGATGTGCAGGTAATCTTTTCTTCTGCCAAATTTCATCTACAAGGGTGAAATAGTTTCATGGAAAATTTTAAATGGCGGAAATATGATTCTTTTCATTTATATTGATGGACATATGAATACTGAAACGCAAACCGGTAAACCAATAAATTTTGTGGAGAGTTGAATTTTTTCTTTCTTGTAATGGTTTACCATTGACAGTAACAAACCTTTGTGTAATAATTTGCAACCGTTTTTGTTTACAGCCCACCAAGTTTTGGTGGGCATGCGTTGGGGCGCACTGGCGCAGAAAAGTTTGACTTAATCGGCCTGAAACGGACAATACAAGAAGTTATTCACAGCTTCGTATTTGAGACCAATTAGTTCAACCTGGGAATCGAGAACACAATGTAATCTTTCCGTCGCAGAAAGAGAGAAAGTGTTCGACTAAGCACCGACTAACTAAGTTGGGCTAAAAGCGCTTTTCTTCTCAAGGATGGGAGAGAAAAAGGTCACTTCCGCCATTTGCCGTGTGAACTCCGATTAACCCGATCGCTCGTATCCACCTAATGATGTCCGATGCTGTCTTAGCTGATGCTCCGACAAGGAAGTTATTGAAGTGTCTGGATGCAATAGGTCTTGGGTATTATAGCTTACTAAGTGGTCAATCGTGAGGACTCGATCTATCCCTCTGACTGACACACTTTTAGCGAATTTTCAAAGAAAAAACGGACGGTAGACCTACGGTTCTACAGTCAGATCATTTAATAATGATTAATTTTACACATTATTAGTTCATTATGGTTACTTAGCAATATTAGTTTATAACTGACCATAATAAATCAGCTTTCCTTGACATTACAGAGGCATAGGGATTATGAGATGCTGTGATAAAATGAGAGAATTCCAAAAAGTGGCTAACGATCTTCCAACTATGAAAACTACGGAAGTTGTATTTCGTAAGTTGTATTTATTTGTTTCCTATATTTTCCGACCATATGTAACACTTCAAAATAATGTGTATGTGTATATATATATATATATATATATATATATATATATATATATATATATATATATATATATATATATAGAGGGTGTATTTCCAGAGGATAACTCCTTTTAAGAAGGGCGTAAAAAATTCTTTACAAAGCAGGAAAATTCGAAATCCGTCTTGGCAAAAGACAGGTCAAGTTTGTTGGCCAGCCCGATAACTCCAGAATTTGAGGTTCAAATTTACAATTTAATAGCCCAAGAAATGTTTTAAAATCTGGTTTTTTGGCATAAGGGCATGAGGGGTGTCACAGTCGAAGTATTTTTTTAGTGCTGAGACGATTGCAGTCATTCCCAGATCTCTAAGATTCATAAATGAGAGAGAAAAATAGATTTTTAGGTGAAAAATGACCATAATTGACCAAATTTTCGAGTTCGGCTGCGTGTTCTAAAATTTTCTTTGCGATATCGTCACACGGCTGTCCCTTCAGTTTTATTCAGGACACGGTTGGCCTCAATGATCAGAATTTAAGTGCCTAATTTATTGTTATCCACGACTTATCTTATAAAATTCGCTCTATTAGTCATGCTGCATGACAGAGTACTTTAAAATTGAAGAATATAGGAGAAGGAAACAGATTTCAGGAACACTCGGGGTAAATCTGCCAAATAAATCACCTATATGATTCCAATCATAGGTACCTATAGTTCTTATTTGACAGATAGACGATTTGGTGAATTTATCAATTTTTAGGACGACCCTCCAGGAGTTAGAGCTTATAGGCAAGGATTCTTCAATAAAGGGCGGCCTATTAGAAACGATCCAGGGGGGTGTGGGATCGTGATAATGAGAGAAAAAATAACCGGATAAATATCAGTTTCACAGCATTCTATGATCAAATCCAATAAACCACAGATATGTGAGTATATATGATAAATTTTGTCGACGCTTCCCAAGCCACAATTCTCAATCGATTTTGATGATTCTTATTTTTATTTTATTATCATTTTTTTTTTTTTTTAATTTCAATTTTTGTCTAACTGATGAAACCAACCTTGGACATTTGGAATTTCCGTGGGAAGGGGGCACGGAGAGGTGATAACCGTTCCTTTTAAGTGAATGATTTTCTTGATTCTTATTTGATCACTTAATAAACTCTGGAACATATTTCGAAAGTTTCAAATCTAACTATGGAAAGGCGGAATTGATTGATTGGAGTAATACTGATAAATTGTGATGTTTTCTCCAGGTCTTATTTTCGCGAAAACTTTTTTGTTCATTCGAGGTTTCAGTCCATTATGCAACAAGCATTGGGAGTTTCACATTTTTGATCCGTTGGGTGAATGGAGGCGGTGATTCCGATACATCATGATGATTTGATTTTTTTCACCATTTTGCTTAATACTTTCTGGTTAATGTGGTAAATATCTGGGAATTAATTAGTATGACCGACTGTTTGTGATGAAGAGAGATGGAAGAGAAATTTAAGTTTACTATTTACACTATTCTCAATCGATTTTCCCTTTTTTTTAAATTTATTATTTTATATTTTGGCTCGAAGTATTTGGTCTATCTGTAAGACCGTTCTCAGCATATTGGGAAAAATCGTGGTATTTTCAATATATTTCCTATTATTCCATTGGTTGGGTGTAAGTCTTGGCACATTCCAGTTATGTTACAATGGAGAGGGTAGAAAAACCATGATCCATACACTATTCTCACCAAAAACATACACAACCCAGACATAGAGACGTTATTGCGACTAATTTCAGGAATCTCATTCACAGCATTTGAATTGCTATAAATCGCTCTTTCACTTTGTTTACATTAGATTGGTTTAACCATATTGCCCAGTCCTTCATTTCTCTCGAACAATAGAATTCTTCCTTTTTCCATGTGTGGCTATGTAAGTAGTTGTTTGTTACTGACGATGGTTTAACCAACGAAGTCGAGCAAACCTTGTAACTCCTTATTTCGTGGGAATACACAATGTTATAAACTTAGATTATTTTTTCAAAACTGTACGTGAATATCTTCCATAATGAGAGTTGTTGATACAAAACACCTTGTAATTATAATTTTTTTAATATCAGCTATCACTTTATATCATTACACGGTGATAATTAAAAAGTGTAATTTATCATACAACCCTCATTAAAACACTTCATCAACTACCGATTTCTTCTCAAGAATAATTTATAGAAAAACTGGAGATCCCACAAAAACTGATAGTTATTTCTTTCTCATTTCTGATCCACCTGTCAAATAGTAGACAACCGTAGGAATAGAGTTAATAAAAATGCTACAAACTATTACACAAAGGTTTATTTTTTCTGTAGTGGTTAGATACCCTCACCAAAACATACACAAACCACTCGAAAAGACATCCCTGAAATTCATGCATTCTTACCAATGTGTTTCTCCAAAGCCAAGATGGATGTACTGAGAAAATGTTTGCACTTGAAAATTTGTGCTGCTTAATGATCTACCCAGATCACTTTACATCCATCCGTTACCTCAATGACTGAAAATAGCTCAACAGATATTTTGTAGATTCAGCGATTGACGCGTCTTGCGAGAATTTCATTCTAGTCAATCGAAGACAGATGTTCCGATTTAATTCAAATGAATAAATCCAAAAATATAATGATAACAATATCAGTAATAAATACATGTATGAGCATTTCATGAAAATAATGAATTTTGAGAGATACATGAACGTAACGAGAATGTTTGCGTTTGCGCAAAAGTCATCATTGATCCCATATGGCTATCAGAAAGAGAAGAGGAAAATTATTGGGATGATGAGGAAGGAGACAACCCGTCTTATGCGACTGGCTCCTACTGAGTGGATGGAGATGCAACTTTGGACATTTATTTCACCTACTTCCAGTAGTCGGAATTTCAAAATTATTTTTGTAACGGACTAAGAAATCATGTTATTTAATAAAAAAGTAAAAACCGAAAATAATTTTTTTCTTTTAATTTTTTACGGCTACCCCTCCCCATTCCCTTAACGGATTACAACCCATTGACGTTTGCTTTCAAACAAAAATGAGAAAAAGGCTAGTCCAACTCAGCTACGCTATCTTGATTGTATTGGTCAGATTTACTCTAATATCATAAACATTCTTGGTAAGAACATCATTGTCGCTGTTTCCTTGTCTCGACTACAGGCAGATTGAGCTACATCCAACATACTTAGATCGGAAGAGACTGGCAAAAGATCGAGATAGTGATAAAGAGCTTCATGATCTCATTAAATTCGAAAACTCCTTCAAATTTTCAAAAATATGCATGTATGGTTCAAATACACCTATATTTCGTGATACTTCAAATAACACATTCGACCATACTTGACTCCAGCAAATCGAAAAGTGGCAGTTGATCTTGCTCACATTTTTGACAATCCCGGCATCAGAGGTACCTTGAAGCGTTTTCGTCCTTGATTCTTATGACAATGACCAAGAACAGTAATAAATATAATAACTCCCGGATGCCTCAAGTGACAGGCAAGCAAGATTCACCGTCACATGTCAGCCCATCTGGCATATATTTGGCACCTGATGACAAATTTTGACAGACATAACACATATCGGCATTATTGGTCCACTATAACATTCAGTCAATGTTATTGATACTGTGTGACATGCATAGATCATATATATGCTTCCACGTGTAACGCCATAATAGCTAGATTGATTGTTGGCACCCGTCCACACAATCCACCTGCTGATTTAAACTACTATAAGCTTTCATATAGCAGAAGTGTCTGTGGTTTAAAAAATATGAGATTCAGACTGTAGTTTCAAATAATCAATTTCCCAAATAAGATGTAATACATGTTATTAATGTTACAACCAGTCATTGGTTCTGCATTGAACGCTAAGGATGTTGGGGGTTATAGACTCACGAGAGCACAATTGGTAGATAAAAAAGAATGAATTCGTATAAAAAAATTTAATTAAAAAACAGCTTACTCATAAGCAGTTTCGCAATATAAAATAAAATAATTATACTCTGTACAAATATTTATAAGGTACGTTTGTTATAATAATAAAAAAGAGGACGTGACTTAAACGCAACAACGAACGAGGGTCTCTTAACGTATGGAGAGCCGGGTCGAGATTCGGTGGGGGGACAAGACGATTTGGGCGGAACGGCGAGGGGTTTTCAGTAGGGGCCGCTTCCTGAGGGGGCGCCGTAGTTGGACGATGGCGCCGACGGCGATGGGCCGAAGGAGTCGCTGGGGGCGCTGGGACCGGCGCTGCCAGATGGGGCACCGTAGCTGCTTTCTGGGACTCCGGATGGGGCGTATCCTTCTTGTTTCTGTGGACAAAAAATGGCGCCATCAATAAAGTGATATTCATGTACTGATGTATATAATGTATGTGATATGCATAATATACTTTATATACAGCTCAACCAGAGGTTGGAGACAACAAAATGTTTATTTCAATCGGGTCTAATCGATTGAAACGGTTGAAAACATGTATTTTAAGTAAAAAATGTAGGTTCTTGATTGTGAATTAAGCACCACTGAATTCTCTTGTGAACGAAGCAAAGGTTAAGATACTGAATTTTGTATCTAAGCTTAGTAAACTATATTTATCTCACGTCGATCCTGATGTCTTTTTTAATAAACAACAACAAGAAAAAACATTCCACTATTTTAGATTGTGCACATAGGACTGATGTGGAGGGCGAAATCAGTTCTATTATTGAGGTTTCTCAACACCTAGCTACATTGCACCGGGCCAAAGTGAAGGGCCAATCCGAAATTTAACAAATAGTATGAAGAAATGAACATATTTGTTATTCTTTCGTGGTAGTTTATTGGTCTTAACAAATATTTAACAGAAGATTTAACAGTTGGTCTTAAACAGTAACCTTGAGACTATTGGGTTAATTCGTACTTGGTTTCATTCATGCCTGATTTTGGGAGCTTCATTGAAATAAGAAGTCCTTGGTTAGGAATATTGGAAGCATAAACAATGACTTAGAAGTGGCCCTACATAAGTATTGCTTCAGCATAGTGTAATGAACTTAGGCGCCCCGGAGGTGCAATGGGGGCCTAAATCCACACTCATGGATAGAGAGGGGTGTGACAGTACCATAAGAGATACAACTCGTACGAATAGCATATATGTTACGTTCGGAGAAGATAGGTTTTCCAGTTCTAGGATCACCCATCCATCGCCAAATGCAGGCTTTCGAAAACACGGGAAGGAGCGCCGGACGCCCGTTGGGAAACAACAGAGCGACGGCAGCTCATTCTCTTGGATCTCGCGGGAACTGTCACAGTAGCTAGAAAAAAGTAGAGTCCAAACATGTTAACTCCAGCTCACACATTTGTATTATAGGTTGTGGTTACTGATTGCTGAGCGGATCAAAAACAAGAAATTAAACCAATTACAGTCAGGAACCGCATTTTGCAAGAGAAGTGTTCGAAATTTTTAACATTTGCAACAGTAAAGAAGGTACAAAGTTCTGGAAGCAGTTCAATTTTATAGGAGTTAATCGGCTGGGTAATCAATATGACCAATGAATCAGCTCTGAAAGATTCTGGGGCTAAATTATTTAGAAGGTTAAAAATATCCTGAACACCACATGAATGACAGACGAGGTTTGGGTAATCAGAAAACAGGTGGAATGTTCTTGCATAACGATTTCCTACAACTTCGTCATCCTATGTAATCATATCGTCCCATTTAGCGCTTAACATCGAGAACTTCACACTTTTCCAAAGAGCGTCCCTTGAGTGGTTGCTACGGGAACTGATTTCATCTCTTCATGATCGAACGTTCTAGAAAGAGTCCCGGGGGATCTATAATGAGCCGCGAAGGATGCGGTACCTACATAATGGTCGTATGAGAGCTGTGCTCTAGATTTGTAATTTGTGGAGCGTAGATGCACCTGAGGGTGACGTAAGGGACTATTGACATTATGGGATCTTCACGGCTGGCGAGCACAAACTCAACTAATTCAGGGCATGCGAGACAAATACCTCTTGCAAAAAAACAAGTCACTATATATGTAAAAGTGGCTGATTTCGTAAACAATTTAGAGTTCATATTAAAATTTTAAAATTGTTGATCAAGGTTTATGGTGACTGCAGTATTGTTATGTTTCAGTTAATTTCACATGTTGAGCTTTGTTTCTTCGTAACATCTCAGGAAAAATATATCCACAAATTCTGTTCTTGCTTAACGAGTCTAATTATTTAGTAAAAATAGTATTATTCAATATTATCATTCCTTTTAGGCCGTTTCATAAAAATTCATTAGAAAGTATTTGAAGAAAGAATCCCTTATTAAATGCTAAAACACCAGTTTTGGTAAAATATTGTTTTAACAGTATAATTGGCGCAACCCAGCATCTCCGCATTATGATCAAAACTATATTGGTTACAACATGATTTTGTTTTGTAGTTGTTGCTATTATTTGTTTCTCTTCACAGACAGACCTGTTCAAGTTTCACAAACTCGCATATTTGCATTATCACGGTAGATGAAAGTGGAATAGTCAAAAGTCGACGGTTTTGAGCTGTCGTTATGAGAACCGGTTGTCCGAAGCTCAGCTATCACGTTCAAAGCGGGACAGTAGTTTCGTTTCGAATGCAGAGTTTGGTCGAACGTGGAGCAGGAAGCTTTGTGACGCAACTAAACTGTACAACAAGGTGTAGCATCGGCGACAGGCCGGCCTGCGGACCCTATGGACACCGCCCCGGGCTGATTATGAAAGGGAGGGAAAATTAAATTGAGAATGATGGAGAATGAGAATCTGGATTGCAGGTCTTTTGACCCAGTTTTCGTAGCTGGCAAATGCTGGACAAGAGGTGGAGAACACATTGACTTCGGGACTCGGTCAACCTGTAATCGGGTGCGTTTGCAACAGAATACCGGTGCCAGATTGCGGCGATATTCAATATGCAATCGATTGAAAAGGAAGCCACTTAATTTTTTTTAATTAAAAAAAAAAAACCCCTTGTGTTCATTTTTTAAGTGCTTTCAACGATTCGCATATTGAACTGCGAATAAATACAAAGATCCACGTTCAACTCCCTTCCCATGTAGAGAATTATGTGCTAACGATGATACTATTAATTGCTTGTAGGACGAATTAATTGTAGCCTCTGAATCATCTCGGCTCATGTACTATCCCCAGTCATCCATCTTTAGCAGTATTCTGAAGAAAATGCATGTTGCAGATAGGTGATTCTAGATGTGCTATTCAGTCTAAGTCATGAATGCGGACCTTTCATCAGTCAGAAATTCACACTTTTGACATTAGATTCGGATTCAGTGCACTTCACGGATTCAGTGCCCTAGCACCAATTTTTAGCTCAGAAGATCGTTTAGGAAACCACTTGTGGCGTAGTAGGACAAAGTGCGAGTTCATCAGGCCGTGACGTCATCGAGTAAATGAATCTCAAGAGCCGTTTAACTTGTCAGATATTACGCATCACATAGCACCTTTATGGAAAGCTCTATTAAGCCAACAAAAAATTACCAAGAAAATTCCCTATTATATTGATACCAGTACCCAGTTCAGGAAACTATACCCCAATCCTTCAGGCACTAAAATTAGAACTCAAAAACCGTAGCTATATTGATTTTGCCCAAAACCCCAAACGTACTATCCTTGTTCTTGAGCACCTTAATCTTCAACATTCATCGTTCCCATCCTTGATATTCTCATTACTATTTCAAAACAAATTAAGAATTAAACGCTTTTATATACCTAAATATCTTAGTGGGACTTTCTACATTCTTCGTGAGATGACAAAACGGTAATCGTCCCTATCAAATTACGTCATTACCTATTATCAAGTTTGTAAGAAGGTGTAATAATATTTCCTTCATTATGCAACATTGCTAGCTCCACGTTTTCTTCCATTATTTGCCTCTAGTGGGTGGCACAAGGGACCATTGTGTGAAACCCCGTCCAATGACGGAATGCCACATTTGAAAATGTCCTTTCCAACCATTTCAAACTGACGTATTTTTGTTGTTCGGGGAAGAAAAAAAAAGCTGTTCGCGCTCTATTCACGTTATTATAAGTCCGAACTATTAAAAACCTATTAAGATTCGTTTATAAATTAAGATTTTTGCACTTTAACCTCTAAATGCGGTGATATATCCAATTTCGTGGTTGAATGAACGAGATTCAAACGGTTTTTTACTACAAGATTTCACAAAAATGTGGGAACTATTTAGAATGATTACTGTAACTCTACCGAGAATTGGCAGGAGTGATTGTAACACAAAGCTACATCAGACTCCCCAATGACGGGATTCCTCGAGAAAAGTGGCACGCAAGTGTCTCGACTTTTAACTAACTAGAATAGCTCAAAACAGCCTCATTACTGCCTCGGAGACAGAAAGGAAATGCAATGCCGTACGACTGCACAGGTGAAAATCTTCGCCATTCAAGAGACCGTCTGTAGGTGCATTGTCCAAAGGAATTCTAAAGCGTGATGTCCGCTTCGTGAGAAAGCGTTATGGTCATCACGGTAGCCGATTGCGCAACTCTCCGGCTTTGGACCATTGTGCAGGGGGGCGCTGGATTTTGAAAAAAGTAGTTCAAGGAAGGTATTTTTCAGGGTTCGAAAATATTTTCCCACGAGTCAATATGAGAATAGGCATCTTTTCTTTTGGCGATTTTAGGCGGTTTTGTGCTTCGTCAACCGTGAAAACGTTTGGTTTTGTGAATAGGGACTTCTTCATACGTGAGGGAGACCCCGTATGATTTAGACAACTTTGCCCTAGATCGCCATACCTAAGGATGCCATAACCGAAAGAATAAATCCTTTAATACAGTCGTACTAAGATTTTCTATATCACTGTCAATAACAACTTTACTTGAATTGATTTCCAGCATTTTTTTCATCGAATAACATTTGTTACGAATTTATCCTGGTTGATTGCATTCTTGAAAAATGAATTATGAAGAATTAAAATACAAGGAATTTCAATTTAACAAGTTGAAATCAAATTCTAATGATCACATTAGAACCACTTGGAGTCAAAAATATTTTCAATATTTATAGATTGTTCGAACAGTAGGTAACTGTTTGAAATATCGCAATATGAAATTATCACGGACCGTTTTATACTTTTACGAAGAATCATTAATGCATGCAAGTCTAGCATTTTATTCCGATTGATAGAAAAAAGATTGTAGTTTTTAGGCAGGAATCTGTATGGGTTGGGGTGTATGGATCATAATTGCATGAACATTTCTTTATAATATCCACTAATCACAATGGAATTAAATTTAATGATTCTGTATTGCAAATGAACATTTAAAATTATGGACGCTTAGTGCATGCAGTGCGGTATCTGGGAAGGGTGCTGTATAACAATTTTGGAATAAGGACAACCTAGAAGAATGGTGAATCATTTTGAAATACGTTTTTAGGTTGGCTTGCTTTGGGCAAGAATCTGATTGTTTTGTGCTGAAACGTCTATGTTAAGGTCACGGTAGGCTGAGAAAAAAATGTTTCATGAACTTGTGCAAAGCCCATAGAGATGTTGACATAGAGCGTTCCATTATCCAGAAGCAAGATTCGGCGTAAGGGTTGCGAAAGGGAAGGAGCAACTGAGAAAATTATTCGGGACGTAACTTAAAACTTCTCTCTTCTCCGGGATGATTGTCATCCGAGAAAACCGGGTTGCTAAACACCGTCGCAAGATCTCGCAGCGAGTGGTAGACACAATGGACCGGAAGGCACGAAAAGAGAGGCAGAGATGTGGACCGAGTTACGAGCAGGGTGACGCCGAAAGGGGTCGTTATTTTGATAATTTTCACAAGACCACATTTACGGGTGGCGAAATTGTGGGAGATGATTAGGGAAAAGTGGCAATTTATTGGTGGCATAGGTATATCAACCCAGCCGATAGTACTACGTACTGTTCATCGAATCCTAATTTCAAAAATTATCTTGACTAAAGCTTTAGAAAGAGAATTCAGCAAAGTTTTGACTAATGGAAATGTTGACTGTTGAATCTGATCACTATAGTCGTAATTCTCATCAACACCATCAAATGCAATAAACAATCACTACAGTTTTGGCTTTGTTTGGGGATGTAATCTATACCATGACTTATAACGGATCTAAATTTGATCCCACGTCAGCTGTGAATGGAAATTTTCTCAATGCAGAAAAGCACTTCCATCAACTGTTGGGTCACCTGATTAGTGATGTCTTATGATCATCAAAACTGAAGGCATAACCCATACATAAACTTTCATACAAAACATTATTATAACAACAGTGGGGGACTTTCATGTGTTGGAATTTCACACTTTTGACATCAAATTCGAATTCAGTGCATTTGAAAACCTCCGAGCACCAATTTTCAGCTCAAAAGAACGTTTATTTTGGCCAATAAACGTGTAGAAAGATCATGCAAGTTGTTCATCATATAGCACTTTTTCGGAAAATTCTCGTTCAGATCATTCTATTGAGTAAATAATACAAAATGGCCATGAAAATTCTCCGTTACAATAACGAGCGATGTTCATAAAACGCATTCATTTGAAGCAATGTAAGTAATCATATTCTTTTCCAATCACTGATTAGTTTGGAATGGAGGAGTGCATTCGAAATGTGAGAGTTATTATTATCAGTTCATAGTGATGAAACAGACGTTATTGTTTTATGAGGCCCCAAGAACCTACTATTTCTTATTGACCAGTCTTTAATTATCAACCTGTTACCATATAAATTGACAGATGTCTGAAACATCTCTGAGAAGGGCTCGGAAATTACTTTCCCTTCCCGAATTAATTATGGAAATCCGGCTGTAGACCAGAGCCGCATTACGTAAAGCTAACGAAGGAGTAAAATTGAGATGTTCTGTTGGAATAATTTAGATTGGGGTATTGGGATGCGCCGATAAGGGCGTTTACTTTCATCGTGATTGTTGGTCGTTGCATAAGGTGGTTGATCGGGACTAGTAGAAGTCCGAACCCTCGGCATTCTGAATTTCGAAGGGTACAAATTATCACAACAAAAAAATCTTGATAGATAGCACCACACGCCTACCACCTCCATCACTACTTGCCTGGTATAATTATCGTTAGGAGCTTGAATCAGGTTTCTTGGTATTTCAACGGATTTAGTTTTAGGCCATTATTGAGTACGTATAATTTAGTATTCGTATTATTGTTTTTGGTACTTTAGATTGCACGGTTTCTGTACAATATCAAAGAATCGAAATTCTCCATTCTTGAACTATAAAGAATTAACACCTAACCCTTATTCTACTAATCAATTAATGTCCAATGAAGTCATTGCTCAATGCATCTTTTGAGTAAAACGCGTTTTAAGTACAACGCAGTCACACTTAAAATTTGATTATTCTATTAGCTATTCATGAATTTGAATACCTGTAAATTGATGGTATTTTTTCAATTCAATTATTCGAGAGACAAGATGAGGAGATGATTCTTTAATATCCTCTCTCAATATTTAGTATGACACCGAACATACATTTTAAATTCTTTTCAGCGTTTCTGGCAAGGGAACACAGGTGTGGCGACCCCAACTCACTCTAGTATCAGCTCAGTGAACCAAACATGTTAGTGGGGTCAGTTGATGGCTGCTTCTGTGTGAAATAGCTTTCAACTTTATGAACTTTTAACATCTATCATCCTAAAAACCCCATATTTGAACATTGTTTTATTTATTTTTCTTTTGATTGACAGTACTTTCCTCGTTTTTCGTATACTGGAATTAACATTAATTTCAAGAAGAGACAGAACACGCCACTAAGAGGAATGTACGACGGAAAAATCAGCTCGAGATGAGTTTTTTTTCTGTGAATTTACAATTTTTCCAAAATAATGAGGGTTTGAATTAGAATTTTGCTGACTGTCGAGGTTCAGAGTGGATAATAGTGACATATATTTGAATGTGCATTGAAATTGTTTATGGGGATTTTTAAATTTATCACTTAGGCTTTTTAGGAGCGGTATTACAATTGACATAAATATTGTTCTTTAATGCAATTTCTGGCAAAGTAACACAGGTGTGGCGACCCCAACTCACTCTATTAGCAGCTCAGAGAACCAAACATGTTAGTGGGGTTTGATGGCTGCTTCTGTGTGAAAAGCTTTCAACTATGAGGGTTTGAATTAGAACGTTTTTTTACTGACTGTCAAGAGGAATGTACGACGGAAAAATCAGCTCGAGATGAGTTTTTTTTCTGTGAATTTACAATTTTTCCAAAATAATGAGGGTTTGAATTAGAATTTTGCTGACTGTCGAGGTTCAGAGTGGATAATAGTGACAATTGTTTGAATGTACATTGAAATTATTTATGGGGATTTTTGAATTTATTACTTAGGCTTTTTAGGAGTGGTATTACATTTGACATAAATACTGCTCTTTAATGTAAGTTGAAACTTCTGAAATGGATTGCAGTTTGTTTTGAAAATTGTTTAGCTATGGATTGTTGCCTTGTCCTTCGTAGGTGGGTTGTGTTGAGGGTAGAGAAATTTTTATAGGCTTTAAAGATAATGTGGTTTTATCGTAGGCTGAGCGCTTTCGCCGTCATATGGACTCTTCAGAGTTTATTATTGATTGGTGAAATGTATTATGTTTATATTTAAGTTTTTTGGGACCTCCTTGAACATTTCAGTCATAACCAGTTATATTTGGAGATGTTACTTGAGTCGATTATGTTAATATCGAGGGAAATGTGAAATTTGTGTGGAGAGACACACATAGTCTGATAGTTGAACCTCTAGGTCTTGACCTTGTATGTTTGGTGTTATTTACTGGGTTCAATTTGCACTTAAATTGAGAAATATTGGAATTTTGTGGGGATGTGCACATTGTCTGAACTGATAAAACTTTAATTTAAGTGTTATTTTAGGCTATGGAGGAGGTATCTGTGTATGGAATGAGAACGTACCTGGGTCTTGTATCTGATGAAGTAGACTTCGGGTTTGCTGGGTTGCGTGGGGGCGGGCGTGGGGATGGTGATTTCGGGCGCTTCTTCGGGCTTCTTGACGAGGACGTAGATGAGGGTCTTCTGCTCTGCAGGGGGAGCGATCTGTGGGATTTCAGGCACCTGTGGTGGTGGCGGAGTGGGAGCCTTGATGAAGACGATTTTGTAGTGTTTCTGCGGGGGTGGTGGCGGGGCCGTGGGCTTCCTTGGGGCCTGGTAGACAGGCTCTGGGGGCGGCACGTGGACGTACACGTGTTTGTGGACTACGGGGTTCTGTTGGATTTGGGGGACTCCGTACTGCGGCCGGGGGCCACCGCTGGGGTAGCCGCCGCTGCCCCCGGTCGAAATGGGGGCGGCGTAGCTGTCCAACGAGATGCCGCCTCCGAAGCCGCCACCGCCGCCGCTCGAGTAGCCGCCGCCTCCGTGAAGTGGAGCGTCTGGCCTGGCGAGGGCAGCTCCCACGGTCGCCAGAATCTGTAATGGCATAAATACAAAGTCTTATTAGGATACCTATAGAGTGAATGTTGTTTTGTACGAATTAGTCGGGATGCGGCCCAAGGAAAAAATAAATGAAATTACTTCATTTATCATTTTATTTGATGACGTTTCGTCCTCTAACTGAGGACATCTTCAGATTTTGGTGTAACCAGGAAAAAATCTATAAACATCCGAACAACGGATTTGTCAGAAACATATAGAGGTTCACCAAGTCAGCAAAATGTCCAGAACGCAATAAAAGAATGGATGGATAGTGGATAGTGTGAATGGACCAGTGATTGACAGGGACCCAGTGATTGACATCTCACCAAGAAGTTTTAATAATATGGCATTTAAAATGTTGTACGGACTTGATCCATTTGAATTTTGAGGCAAAATAGCTTCTCAGTAACGGGAAAAGGTTTCAGGCTGGTTTTTGTGCAATCTGAAGAAGGTTACCCAACAGAACCTCGTATTGTAATTTCTTTGAGGCTGTTTCTTGTGATTTTGCTAAAGAGGTAAGCGTCCTATTTTACTTCACCATACCCTCCACATTTTCAAATTCGAATATTTTCGTGGTTTTTCTCAATCGGTTTTTTGTGTAGATTGCATTTATGCTATCATTTTTTGGAAATAATCAAAGATAGCATGTGAAAATACAAATGTCAATTACTAGTCCCCAAACTGATGCTCCCTCAGTGATGGACAGTGTTGCCAATATGGATCACTCAAGCTGCCAGTTTACCATTAAAAACGTATTGTGCCTATGGTATCGAGAAAACATTGTATCTATTTTGTGATGAAACATCCGGTGATATTTTCAACTTTGTCTTTATGAATACTCATATTAATTTTATATTTAGATTGATAAAACTAAGTTCAAATGCTAAATATATTTGTAAAACGTTGAAATAAATGTGTTGTTAATACAGGGAATTATTTATTGCAGAAGAACTGTGTCAATCATAGAGCTGTGTCAATCATAGGGTGCCAATCACGGGTACAACCAAAAATTTGGCTGTCAAATACTGAGTAAAAAAATTGATTTCAAAAAGAAGAATATATGATGTTTTAAGGATTGCATTAGTGATTTTTTCGATACCGAGCAGTTTGAGAACATCCTGATGCAGCAATAGATGTAAGATTCAAGTTTGAACAAACGAAAAAACATAACCTAATTGTTTGTCAAAGTCAAAATGCCTCTTAAGGTGTCAAACACTGTCCCCACCACCCTACTTTAAAATATTCCCATTGATACTTTAGCGAATTGAATTAAACTCTGGGAAAATGAATTTAAACTTTCAACAAATCAATGTTTAAACGGTTGCTGAATGAAATCAAATTTTGGACTATGCTTTTCATTAGCCCTGATTTAGTCAAAATTCAAATTGATTTGTTAAAAGTTTAAAATAATATGGCTAAATACAAACAGAAATTTGATTTCGATGGGCTGCAATAGAAACTGCCTTTGTTAACAAACCACTATAGTCAATGGTCAGATAACCGAAGTAGTACTTTCACATTCGAAGTAGTTCTTTTTAACATATATCAACATAAATATTTGTAATAGATTCCGGTTCCATCTTCAGCTCAAACAGACAGCATCCATTTCTAAAAAATATATACCTTACCACTTAATTATATAACCATATAACCAATACTGTCTTGGGTTGATATCAAAGTCAAAGGTAACCAGAGAATCGATAGGTATGAAGACGATGATTCCAATAGGGTTCAACCTTTTCAATGTAAAAGTGCATTGGTATTTCTATTCTCTGTACGTCATGAGTCGTAGGTACAACCCTGTCTACGGATTTCCAATATCCGTAGGCTACCGTGACGAACAGCAAACTCTACTTTGTCGGAAAAAAGCAGATAGAATTCTACATTACCTCTCTGCTCCACTAATATAATACATAGTAATATATATCAATTGGCCAGTTGTAATATTGAATCCAGTTCAGCTTAGTCAACCTTGGACGCCAAAACTTTGGGTTCGACACTAACATATACATGGTGGCGATCCCTCGTATTACTATTTGAAGTTTGAGTTCTAGCGACAAATATTCAAACGTTGATTGCCCTCATACCCTATTCTGTTTTTTGTAAATGATTAAAACTCGTATAAACTGGATAAAAACTAGTATTTCACGCTTCTGAAAGAGATTCCACTGGAAAAACTTGGATTTGCTGCCACACTTCCTTTGTCCTATACCAAATTATCATGTTAGTCGTTTGATTCTGAATGAGGTATATCGCCAGAATTAATTTACTCAAAAGATACTTATTTAAGATTCAGTGTTAACAAAGACTGCCAAGAACAAAACCACGGGTTCACATCAACAGTCCCAGAATCAGCAGGTTTGAAGGCAAGGATTCGTTTGAAGCACTCTTGTTCAGTGGAGAAGCAAATAGCAATGATTTATTTAGAACGTATCAGCTTTTTTAGTCTTGAAGCCTAAATTATATCACCAGAATCAACTTTTGCAATGGACATTCAAGATTGATTGTAAGCAGATCAATTTATTGTTTTTCAAACGAAATGTCTCAACCGTTCTTGCAACAAGCACGATCCCGAATAAAATAAAAGAGCTCTATTAAGTTTATGGGTACACATCTACGAGTGTCAATTATAATTGACTGATTGCAGTAGGATGAAATAAAATGTTATGTGTTTTCCCCCCAGTTCTGAGAGATTGTTCGTTTTAGCTTGGCGTCCGATGAAGTGAGAGGTCTTTGCCGAAGGCTTTTTCTCCCATTTCAAGGGTCAATTTACCGCTGGCCCCGGTGAATGTCAAAACGGAGTTCTCGCCTTATTTTTACGCACCCCTAAACGCTCGATTTCCTATCGCGACTGCTGTCGGCCCCTTGATAATCATACGCTCCGTCATTGCTCAGGAATCCCATAAAAACGGTTGGTTGGACCGCCAACGCTATCCACCTGCCACAACGGAGGTCGCTTGGAAAGCGGCTAGACAATCTTTTTCCAATAAATCCGCTCAAACTAAACCCTTAATCGTTTTTTCATCCATTCGAATTATACATTTCTTACCAGAAAGCATTTTCCTGGCCCAAATATTTCTCCGTTCGAGACTCAGGTACGCAATTCGATTCTTGAATAACGGTGGCTAATTTACCAATTTCCAAATATGTTGGAAGACGCTAATCCTTGCGAAAAGACAAACTTGAAATGCAACGTATTTGTTCACCAAAATCAAGTTCTAGTTATACGAAGTTGACAATGGCGCATCAGTTCCATCATGATCCGTTCATCATGTTCCATCCTTGCCATCATGGTAATGTCAACCTTTAATGATTTTTTCCCGTAACATAAATGAGAGATGTCTTGATCCATAACATACATTATTAACATACATTATTAACCCACGTTGTCAATTTCTTACAAATCGTGTACCTACACATGGTAAAATAAATGAAGATGATAAGAACTGACATAAACTCAGAGGTAATCATAAATCACATTTTTCGTTCAATGATTCCTGTTGTTTTACAGTACCTATTGAACGCAGTAGCTAATTGAATGTACATGTAGGATTGTGAAATAGTCTTTCTACCCCTTTTTTACCAAACATTTATTTTCTATCTTATCAAAATCTCAAACCATTAAAAAATGTCTAAAAATGTATAAAGTATATAAGTATATGTTTGACTGATAAGTATATGATTGAGTTATTAATCGATCAGGCAACTAGTTGGTCAGCATTTGAGAAACCGTAAATGCTCACACAATTATTGTTTAGGCAACTTTATATCCAGTGATTAAAAATAGATACCAACTATCATGATCAATAAGTCATCAGTTACACATAATAGTCAGATTTAGCTAAACTGGAAACTACGTGTGAATCAAATGGACGGTTCGGTTTGGAGTAAGAGACGAAAGTTTTTGTGTCTTTTCGCTGCTCGCTATCAGGTAAGAAACAACGGGACTACAGGAAATCACCCTATGAGAACAGCCTGGGAAACTAAAAGGTGTTAATTTATGAGATGAGATAGTTGTTCTCAATGATCTCTGAGAATTCTTCCGTTTCCGTTTGTTACGAGTGAACATAAATTTATGAACAACTCTCCGAAATATGTTTTATGTGTGAAGTTTACGTAGTTGTGAAAGTTGTGGAAAGACAGCATACAAGTTTGGGACTACTAATATTTGTGAAAGGAAATGGACAAATCGCAACCGAAAGTAACAGTTGTGGTTGATGATAGTTGGTATCATGCAAGAACGTGGACTTTAAGGCTCTTAGAGTCCAATCAAACATAATTTGGAAATTGGTGGCATTACATATTTTATGCCATGTTGGCATAAAAAAATTAACATTTTTCCATCCTAGTCAACAAGGTTTTTGAACATAACTGAATCGTAGTGCAGCTTGAACAAGTGGAAGTATCGATAGTTGGAAATCGTGCGTTAACAACCAAACTATGATGAATAGTCATTTGTATAATGATAACTTCTACTCCACTTTGCATATTACATTCGCCAATCTACTACCCACCCCTGTAGTGGAGCCGGTACCTACATTGGATTTTCAGGTAGCTCCCAGACCGAGATGATGAGAATGTTGGGCAATCTAAAACTGTTCCATCAAGATGTAAGTTGATTGCCCGAATGGGTATCAGATCAGGAATCATAGTCTTGAAAGGAGGAAGTACCTATTAGCAATCATGGACTAAACGTTAGCTAAGAACGCATTATCTGGCTTCCGAGAATAGTACGCAACATCCGGCAAAATACAATTTTTATCTTGAGGTATCGTAAGTGCAACTTCTATAATGTCACTACCACACAGTTATGATTTGAACGAATTCGCGAATGTTTCCTTTAGAATTTCATAATTTTTATAAGAATAAAAATGTATTAGCAATCTACTTATCTATAGATCGATTCACAGTAAATATCTACCTGTAAAATCGTCATTTCCTTTTACTCATATCATAAACAACCAGAAAACTCCAATTTCACGGCGCACAGCGTCGTAATAACGGAACGAATGAAGAAAATTTTCTCTTTCTGACAGTAAATACTACCATCATACGAGTTACGTCTATATTAGAGAATGAAGTTGTATGAACCGGTTTTTGGCAGTATACTTTTGTACGGAAATAATTGTGAATTCTTTACATTTGAAATGAATTATCTACCCCTATCGTACGCATCACCATGTGAAGAATTGTTATCCATTTTAATACAAATTAAACCATCGGACGACGAATTCGAATCGACTAGCGAATGTTATGCTAAATTTATACTATTATGAGAACCGTTTGCAACTTCTGTATCTCATGTTAAAGAAACCTAAAAAGGTGGATTCACATTTAACTACTGTAACTTGTAATGCAATAAATTACTGATTGTGCGTATGTATTATCAATATTATTATATTGTTAATGAAGAATTTCAGTTCTGAGAAATTCGGTTGGAATGGAGGAGAAAAAGGCAATTTCTATCACCTATTAAATGAGCCAGTTAGAAGCTTGATGGGATGAGGTTTTGAAAATTGCTTAGAAATATTGCTTTCTGGTCTTCAAAGGTAACAAAAACGTTACTTTTGGGGGATGAACAAATGTTTCCCGGGCAAAAATTCAAATTGCTTTGTACGTACTAAACGATTTCGGTACGGCATCTGCATGTGTGCCCAAAATGCACTTAGTGTGTTGATTTATACAGTTTCCATCAGATTTTGATGAAAATTACAGGGAAAATGCGGGTCACTCTGTGGACGGTCTCCAAACGGTCACGAATCAATACTTCACTCCATCATGCATAACTTTCACACGGCTTTGTCACCCAATCTCACTCAAATTCGGAGGGTAGTCGAGGAATGACGATTAGTAGTTGATGCGCATGCGAAAATGCTAAACCCTTGTAAGAAGCATTACTTATACTGTTTCCATTCGATATCTACGAAATCGTCTGCGGAACATGGGCTGTGGATGGTCTTAATCAATGTCATCACTCAAAAATGATTAGTTTTCACTGCGCATGCGCAAACATAACATCGAACGATTCCCAATTGCTTGCTAAACCTCAAATACTTGTAACAATAAAGATTTTTACAGTTTTCATCAAATTGTAATAGAATTTCCAGGGATTGAATGAATTAAACAGCAAATGAACAAAATTAGCCTTTCAAAATTATTAATGAGAGCTAATTACACAATTCATGTTAAGGATTCAAGGAAGCTAGCTATATGTCAAACCCAACTTTGCAGTTTTTTATTTTATTTTTTTTATTTTTTTTATTTTTAGGTGATGAATAAAGGGCTGTTGAAATAATTTTATAGAAAATAGGAACATAGTTTTGGTTGCTTTACTACCAGCATTTGTATTTCAAACGTATTATATTTGTTATGTAGTTGTAATAGATGTCATTTAAAAGCACAAAGGTACCTTTCCTTATTTCCATCTGCTTCTTGGTTTTGTACCGAGTCAAATGGAAAGACTAACTACGACCTTGATTTCGGTATTTTTTCTGTACAACAAACTGCCTAAGACTCTGGAAGTAAATAGTAGTATATCGACAGTACTGCACCATACCATAATGGAAACAATACGAAAAAAAAAAAAAAATAGTGACAACCCGGAAACTTCACACCCGCTCGCTCATCCTGACGTTCCCAACAAGCCGTTTTTTTTCTTTCTCGAGCTCGTGGGGCACAGCGATCTCGTACGGATCCCATTTCCACGGTTCCAAGGTCCGAAGTTTCACTTTCCTTTGACGGAGAAAAGATTAGAGCTGACTTCCCTTTCAAACTGGGAGGCGGCGATGGTTTTACGCAGAGCAAAGCCAAAGGCACACACGATCCGCCTTCTGACAGCTCCACTGGGCAATGAAAACGCGCTCTTTGTCCGGTTTAGATTGATTTCTGGGCACGCGAGTTTGGATCACTTCCTCCTTCGAAGTGAAGCGAGCTTTTAAATCTCGCCGATTTAAAATGACCGATTTTCGTACAACAGTACACTTTTTGGACGCTCGGCCATATAACGTGCTATATTTTCGCTTCCTAACTACCAATTAGCAAGCAGTTATCTATAAAATTGTTCATTCAACTTCAATTTACCTCTCTACAAACAAAACGCTTATCAACCCACTTATTTGGAGCGAGTCATATTTCAGTGGGCGATCTACTATTGTACTCTATTCAATCAGGTACACAACTTAGGAGAGAGCTTTCGAATTGGAAGTCGTCTGAATAACGTTAAAAAGTAAGCTGAATGACGTCATAGGATCCCGGGGGGAGGGGGGAGGGGGAGGTTCAAAGCCCTTTTCCCAAACAATTTACAGTTTTGAGTTGAAAATATACAGGTTTTTCAAGGACGCAAAATCCGAATACTAGATCAAAAATGAAAAATTGTAAAACACAAAAGATGCCGATTACACAAAAATCAATATACCTACTGGGGCATGGTTTAGCCTATAAAGGCTGTATATGATTTTCGGAGTACCCAGCCGATGGAAACTATTTTTCGACTTCAGTAAAACTTTTCCCTAGTTTAGGGTTTCATCTGAAATGTCATTAAATTCTCTGGTAGTAGGTACTTAAATAACGGGGTTGAAGGAGGGAATCAAAACGAGCTTTTCCACAATTTTACAATTTGAATCAACTAAAATTTTAAATTACATATTCAACTCAGAAACAATGTGGTTAGGACATTAAATTGACTTTCGAGTTATGTGAACTGACTTTATTGCACTTTATGAACACTGTGCAAATAAAGCTTAATATTGTTAGCGCTCATAGAATGCAAAATTAATCCTAAGCCAATGGGAAAGTTTGCCTCGAACCATCATAACCAGGCCATCATAACTATAAAGCATCGAACTAAATCGCTTCGTGGAAATAGACAACGTTTTTCATTTTCTTATAAAGCATCGTCAAAAAGTGGTTTCCAATGGTTAGATGCTGCATGAAGAACATTTACTAGAAATTCAAATAAGTACCTACGACTTTTATGGTCTGTAGCAGATTCCAGATCTACTTTTTTTTGGTGTAAATGGAGAGTGATGATTTGTAGCCAAATGTGTCTCTTCATCAGATTTAATTTGTAGGAAGTTTGATCTATGGTAAATGACGAATCGAAAACTGCTTGCTGATCTCCAGCTTACAAAAATATGGGTTCGTATGACTGCTTGACGATGAAAGAACGTATATGATGCCAAACAGTAAAAATACCAACTGGCAAGAAATTGCAGCACTTTTTGAGGAGCTTACAGCTTCTTGGTCCCATCTAACATGATCAACTTCATTGTTAACCGTATAAAGCGAATAAAATGAATTAAACTATATTGCACGTCCCGCAATCACGCTACATTGCAGCAGAAATATTTTACATTCTTGATGGTATTGTGGTTACAAAGTTTCTTTATTTTGACAGTTTAAAATATTAGCAAATTGTAATAAAAAGGCCTGTCATTCAAAAATACAACTTTAAATTTGTTCTTTCTCAACAACATGAAGAAAATATTGCTAGAGATTTTTTAATTTTAGAATTGTTATTTTGAATCTAGTTTGTATCATTTCCCTGAAGAAGCCCCAGTTCCTTGGGAGAAACGTCGAAGAAAAATAAAAAACTGAATTAGTGACAGGCAGGCCTTTTAATTAAAATATTCTAGTACCAACTGTTTTTAAACTATTAATTACTAACTTAATGCTCTTACTGTTGAATTTTGCATTAATAATTAAATTATTTAATTAAACTTTTTGGTTAGGGCGTATAACGTGATTCACATTTTTAATTTCAACAATTTCAATAGTAATGGTATACATTTTTGATATTGGAATAAAAGCTTTCGTTTCGAATCGTTTACCCAAATCCCAAAACCTAATTTATTGGAAAACAACATGAGATAATTAGTAGGTACTATCATCTATGCAAAATTTATTTTAATTTTCACGTTTTACTTTAATTAGTATGTTGAAAAACGCGAATCTAGAAAAAACACATTGAGAACTGAAATATCATTTTACAATTTTCTCTTTTTGTATTATTATAATAATTTTATTTATTCAGTGTCTTTTTTAGGGTTTATCAAATTCAAAATATTTTTTGTTGACTTATTATTTGACCACTTATATATTACACCAAGCTCAAACAGTTTTGCGTAAATATTAATTTATCAAAGTCATAGACAATACACAAAAGAGCATTTTTGGGATACGTTTACCGTAAAAAATGAAATAATTATTGTATTGCACTTTCAATAATGGAAATAGACAATTTTGATTCAAAATTAATTAAGTACAAAACCATACCGTTCATCGTTAAATTTTGTGGGATAAATAATAATATTGGACTTTCGATAAATGAAATTTTGAGTGTTGAAAACGTAAATTTTCGGGCATTTTCAAGTTCATAATTTTGAATTTGTTGCAAGAAGGCTATTGTACATGTGTGTTTGGAATTTTAAACTTATCTAAGTTCGAAATTAATTTTTAATAATGATGGTTAATTTGTGAAGTAAATGGCAAACAAGCACATTTCTGATATCCATTTGTGATATTAAATAAAATAATTGTATGGTACTTTCAATCAAGGAAATTGCGAATTTCAACGCCGTTCGTCGTATAAATTGTTGGTATAAAGTAAAATTTTGGACTATCAATAAATGCAATTTAGAATGTTAGACATTTAAAATTTTCAGACTTTTTTAGGTTTTTGAGTTAATTTTGAGTTTGTTTCAAGAAGGCTGTTTTACGTATATATTGATTTATAAGACTGTATGACACACAAGCATTTGTGGAATATGTCTGTTATATTTTTGAATAAATCACTGATGTTTCAAAATTTTAAATTTTTGAACATTTCCAAGTTCAAAATTTTTTGAGCTTTGTGGAGAAAAAGGGGCAACAATTATTTATATGCGCTTGCCAGCCATGAGCGTAAATGTGTGGCTACGCTGAATCGCATTTATGTTTTCGTAGGAATCGTGCACTTGACGAAGACATGTCCTTGGAGATGTGTGTACGTCCATTTTTGTTACGTAGCTGAAGATGGAACCTCGAAGACACCGAATTAAACCGACGTGTGTAAGATAAACCCGAACAAATTACTACGGCAGTACTTACGATGAAGATCCTCATTGTGTTAGGGGTGTATTCCTTGGGAGGTGAAGCACTGAATGAATGACTTGCTGAGAGAGAGCCGACCAGAGCTTATATACCAGGGCGCCCGGGAGGGGACCCCCGGGGAAGGGTATGACCCGAATGGGGAGCATCCCTCGCCGACGGGAACGCATTGTGTAACTAACACCCACCGGTATCATTTTTTCTTTTTTTTTACGGATGATTAAAAGAAAATGAATTATTTCGTCGTGGTAAAGTCGTGAAGAGAACTCATCGATGATGATCCTATTCCACCGTCAAGTCAGTTTCTAATGGGATGATCCCGATTTTCAAGGCAAAGCGGCGTTCGAATCGCTCAACTGACAAGCGCTACGATATTTTGACTGGTTCCTGACCCTCACCTCGTTTTGACTGTCAAGGTCGCCCCAAATTATCACACGACTCTTACTCTAAGCATAAGAGTTCGTGTATCGTTACATCCGATGGATTCCCATGAATTTTACAGCAATTACTTTATTTTTATTTTATTTTATTTATTTGTTTATTTATTTTTATTTTTTTTATTATTATTATTATTTTTTTTTTTTTTTTTTGTATTTAGCACAATAGAATTAGATGAGGAGAAGGTATGTAGTTCATATAAGAGATAAATAAAAATAATAAAAAATAAAAATAAAATAAAATAAAATAATTTCCAACACCAAAGCTTGGCTATGAGCGTTACCCATCGGTGCGAAAAGGCACTTTAGTTATTTCTAAATGGAAGACAATTCCAACCTTAGACGTTTGGATCAACAGTAATCTCCTACGATATGTAGTAGCAGAGGAAACTTAGAAACATCACGCAGAGAAAGCTACAACTGGAGTTTAAATTTCTATAGAATCTATTTTAATGTCTAATGTCTATCTGTTTTAATGTTCTAATGTCTATTTTTAATGTCTACTTGGGTAACACTTATTTTCTAAATACTGCTCATGATTATGATTATTACCACCTACTGATTTTACATTTTACTGTACTATTGGTAGGAAAAGCAGCAATGTGGTCAATCCTAGGGGAAGGATTAGAAAAAATAATTTCATCCAAAATCAAAGTGTCCATCATCAATTCACGTTTTAGACCTTCTGGGCCGAATGGTTTCGTGTCTAACTATCCGTGTGTCCGCCAATCTCTGTAAATGGCAAAACTATTACAAATTTACTGCCCCCCCCCCCCCCCCCCCCCCCCTAAATTCTTTTTTTCTCAAAAGATTGTGCAGGTAGCGGCTTATGAGTTTCATCTTAACCCGATCAATAGTAGCCTCTGCACAACTAATACATTTTTCAACCAGTTTGGATCAAATTTCCAGTGGTGGATGGATAGTCTACAATCAGTTTCATCTCCACTGGATCAATATTATAGCTTCTGCGCATGCTCAAATGATGATTCCTTGTTACTCTTATTACCTACTTTGAAAGTTTTGCAAGCAATTTCATTGACATTTACTAGGATTGAGCAATATGCAATCATTGCAATCCTTGTACTTTATGTATATTGTGCTCCACAGTGCAATATGAGTTTTATCACTGACGGATCAAAGAAATCTATCGTACAACCCAAATCCAACCCTTCCTTTCATCCCACTCTTCCTCCTCATCGCTCATCAACTTCCCTTATCCCTACAGCCGGCGTCGGGTAAACCTGGGAGTCCTCCCCACTTTTTTAAATTTATTTTTTTATTTTTCAACTTAATGGTGTTGTCCCCTCTGCCACCATTGAGGGGAATTTTGTAAAAAACAAAAAACAAAAAAAAACAAAAAAAAACAAAAAAAACAGTGTTGTGCCTGTGTGTGTGTATGTCTGCCGTGTACCCGCAAATACTTGTAACAAGCTCAATTTTTACAATTTTCAACCGATTATTAAGAAACGTACATGGAAATTGCAGATTAGGGTATATATGGTATCCAATGAGTTTTGTTGCTCCCAAATAATACTTCATTCAGTCCATGCACAAATGTAAATTCCATCAATCATAATTTTTTCACGCCCGCGTCGTCCGATCTCGCTCAAATCAAAAGGCTAGGTAGAAAACATTAATTTGAGCGTTCCCTTGCAATTGCAACATAATCTTAGCGTTAGTAGATACTGCGCATACGCGAATGTATATTCCTGTTAACGAGTCTAATTTCAACAGTTTTCCTCCAATCTTGATGACATTTTCAGGAAAAGTATGGGATAGGCCTAAAATGGTCTCCTACTAATTTCATACTTCTCCAATCATTATTCACTTCTGTACATGCGCAAACGTGAATTACTTCAAGTATAATTTTTTACGCCCTAGTCGTTTAATCTTGCTCAAATTTAGTGCATAGTTGATAGACGATGGTTTAATTATTCCATATTAATTTTAACATGATTGCATCATTACTAGCTTCTGCAAATGCGAGAACGTGCATTCTCAGGAACAAGGTTAATTTCTTGGTTTTATCCGATTATGAAAACATTTTTTGGGAATGTGCGGTTAAGGTTGTAAATTGTCCCCTGACAATTTCATTTTTCTCAAATCACTTCTCTATTCTGCGCATGTGCTAACGTAAATTACATCAAGCATGATTCTTCCATTTCCTAAATGGCCGGTTTCAACGTTTATGTTATCTACATCTTGGTTTCGATGCTTGTAATTCTAGTGCAATTTTTTGCTTCCCCAACGCCACAAATGGTTACTAAACGGAGAAGTAACGTAGGAAACTGGCCTGAAAGAAGATTTTTTCAAACTCCCCCTACAAAGGTAACTTGACCAATGTAATAATTTTGTGTGGGCGAAAATAATCGTTCCCGGTTAGAGAATGTAGTAACTCTTGATTCTCAGCCGGGTTGAAAGCGTTACTCGACTATGATGCTGAAACCTGAAACGTAGGTACTAACTCTTTATGGATACCCAAATTACACTTTCAAAGAACGGCTGGACTCTGATCAGCTTCGGAACCTCTTAGGCTAACTTCTTTCCAAATTTTATTTCAAGTCCACAGCAACTCAGAATGGTGTCTTTTTCTCAGATCCAGACACAAATATCTTACGGTATTGTGGCATGGTGTAATACCGCTAAGAAAAATCTGAAACCTATCCATACTACGCAAAAAAAGTATTATTAGGATAATGACTAGGAGCAATTTTCTTACCAGATCAAAAGCATTTCTTGAAAAACTCTATATTATTCCTACTAATAAGAAGTTATTCCTGCGCTCCGCCCTAATTTTTGGAAAATCAAAATAAAATTTATTGAGTAGTATTGTGCGTGAAAAAGATACCAAAGCTGAGAGGAGAGAAAAATTTATTATTCCGAGAATGTACATGTACACTACCATGAATCAAATAGCATGCAAGTTTTGAAAACCAAAGATATTGAACATAACCAACTCATTCAAAGAGGCAAAAACTGAGGGTAAGTTATTAAAAATGTTGATTAATATGATGATTCGAAAGAATGACTTTTGCAAACACATAATGGAAGCCCTAATAATAAAAAAATATAAATAATCGAGAAAAATTGCCCTGATATTTTCAATTTTTATATCTACTAAAAATTCTCTTATTTGTTTTGATGTAACCTACAGAAGGTTTGTTATTTTTCCATAAACTGCTCAACAGGGTGTGTACTTTTTCCATAAATAGTTTTTGTTTTTCTTTTTTAAATATTTCATAAGTAATACTTTATTTGATTACATTTAGTAGAATGCAGTTCTTTATCTACTGAAGAATTGACTATGAATATTTTCGTACAATTAGATTAATTTAATAAATGTGTAATACTTAAGCTGAGTGGTAATATATATTAATAAATACCTAAATATTTGGAAATATATGTACGGGTTATAACATGTCAAAGCAGCTTGAAAGACTCCTCATCCCACGATACGAGCATTCTCATTATGGGGGAGGATTGTATAGCTTACGTTGCCCCCAACTATCATCCAAATTTAAGCGAGATCGGACGATTAGGGCGTGAGAAAAGGATGTTGGTATGGAGTTACATTTTAAATTTAAATTACAGATTTAATATCAAACTCCGCTTGATAATAATAAGTTTTTTCAACTCAAATTTCTCCTCAACATCTTCTGAGGAAACTGATCGAATGGATGTATGTAGAGACGTTGCATAAGTGATTTCAGCTTTTTAATGATCTGTTCGAAATAGTAGAATGGATGTTAAAGGTGATTTGTGAGGATGCAGCGATGCGGGTGGACCCGCCCAAGGGCGGACGCGTATGCTGCCGCTGTCCATCTTCTCCGTCATATGTTTAAGTGTTTTCCTCTTAATCATTATGCTGCATAACTCGACATCACTGAGTCTACTAGAACAGAGCCATAAGAAAACTGGATGAAGAGTGATGTGACCATCATATGGCACTACTTCATTTACCAACTAACCGACTGTTTCTTATCTACTGAAGGCAGTAGATTATTTATTAATTTAGAAGAAAAAAAATAGTAGGTACTTCCTTTGTATTCAGGATTACTGCATACTCGGTCTATAGCTACCATAAAAATTCATGAGGAGTTTAACTGTCAAGTGGATATTTGCAATATGTTCCATCGGGTTGTGTCATATACTTGGAAGCTAATTTGAGGCATTTTCTTCGCAGTTTACTTTCTTGTTAAGTATGTATACGTTGAGCCAGTCTATGTCTGCAAGTTTCATTGCTTAATAATGTATTTAATCCACTTCTTTGATGAAAATATAGTCATCATTATCACCGTTCGTAAATATTAGGCTTTCTGTGGTAAGACCTGAAAATGTTCATTACCACTTCTAAAATTTGTTTTTGAGTTTTTCATGAACAGGCAATATTTCTTCCATGTTTGCAGAAGTAATACATCCAACGTACAGGGAAAGCCCGTGTGTGTAAGAATGCGTAATGATGGTGCAGCTTGTTACGAAACTACAATTCGTATTTGTGTGACGAAAAAACGACTATGTTATATAAAGACTACCACGAGGTAAAAATAAGGCATAATACTATAAACAGATTTTCTGCAGTGTTCAGCTGAACTCATCCTCAACTTAGTCACACGTTTCACTTTGCTCCCTAGCAGAATGTAATGCTTAAGCAAGGAAACAACGTCTGCCAAGTTGGGGGCTGCCTTATCACTAATATTGTAGCATGGACTTACAAAAATTGATGAAAAATGAATTTCAAGGGCATAATTTAGAAACCAACCCGCACAATACCAGAAAATTTCATTAAAATCGATCCGTTAGACTAGGCGTTTTGTCTGAGTAAATAAATTTTAGTTTTGCACATGAAGATCGTTGATATTCAACTAATAGCGATTTAATTCATAGGGATACTTTCTGGCATACACCCAACCACCCCTCCAAGTTTGAATGAAATCAGACCGACAGATGATACGAAATGGGCGACAAGAAATTTACGTTTGCTTACGCGCACAGGGTACTACTGATCCGACCACAATGAAAGTTATACGGGACCGTCTAAGAGCTCACACTATCCCTGATAATTTCTTCAGAATCGAAGTGAAACTTGGTAGGTACAGTTTTGGGCGCGACAAGGATTTACCATAGACAGACAGATATTAAACAGACAGACATGGAACCACTATAATATTAAAGCTTATTAAAGCTCTGAAACGCAAAAAGCAGTGGAAATTGGGATTTTGGAATACAAACATTTTATTGATTTCTCACATGAACACAAAGCTGAGGATGCAAATGCTCAAAGGCAAAAGCACGTGTTAGCTGCTGTGTTTTTTTTTTTTTTTTTTTATTTTTTTTTTTAATGAAGCAGAGTTTAGGCTAGTGTTTAGTAGTCTGGCAGTATCAGGGCAAATAGGGTTTACAGAAAGACTGCTGTCTCTAGTCCTAGTAGTTTATTTTCCAGTACTGCTAAAGAACAGCTCCTATGGCCGGCTCTTGAATTATTTCTTCATTGCCATCGAGCTGATTATCATTTTTAAACGAGATCTGTCGAGACGTAGGCGAATCACCAACAGAACTGTACCTAATATCAAAGCACGTAAAAACATGGCTCCAAATTTGATGATTTATTGTAAATCAAAGTGGTATTGGATGTTATTTATATGAAATATATTCTAACCAGCTACCCAACTGGGATCACACAAAGGGGTTTCACTCATTCGATTTTCATAAGGGTGCCGGCGTTTTATACCAGGAGCTGGCTATATGTTTGCCATCATTATTTCTACAAAAGCTTTACCCAAATTAATTTTTAGAGTTTGGTGACCTTATTTTCGTCTTCATAAGGTTTTAGGCTGTTACTTATTAGTTTTCAGAGTCTCTGATGTCTCTCATTGTCTTTCGATTGGGTGATTCTCAAGATTACAACTTGTTAGCTGATAGAATCAGCACCCACGTAGTTTATATAGGCTTATGGATAATTTCCCTTAACGCTTCACTTCATGAAAAATTTACGTTTTTTCGAATTCATTGTAGATGATTAAAGTGTATTTCCGTCACACTCCTTCTCTTTAAAAAAAAATCGTTTGAATGATGGAATATGTTAAAGATAGAGGGGAAGTACTACATATGGGTTCCAATCCAAGAGATGGTAGTAGGAGAAAACTGAGCTATTTAGCTGGTTTCGCCTAAAATTGCAACTCGAATAGTCTTGATGGTGGAAATAGTGCTCCTAGAAAAAGCCTTTGCTTTGGTTATTGGCAATGCTTATGGATAAATGTTACATAAAGAGATATATGAGTTTTTTATTTTGATGCGGTTGTGAACTGAACGAATTTTAGATTTTACGAAAATGCACAACCGAATAGGAGACGAGCGTGAACAATTCTTTAATCTTCGATCTAGAGTCACTCCTCAAAAACCGAATCAACAAGTGTGTTTCGTGAGATTGATCAGTTTTCTTATGAATGAATGCTAGATGCTCTCCAATGAGAGAAATCGTTTAAGTAATAGATGAGAGGAAATAAACAAACATAATATCTTGGTACTTTGTTATTGGAAATCTCGCACAACCCACAAGAAAATCCTCTCGACCAAAGTTGTTAGTTGTTGAGGTATAGTTGGGGGAGTTGGTATTACAGATCAGTTTTCAGATGAACGAATGATCATGGTAAAGTGGGGGAATGGGATACCGCGTTTATTATTAATTAACCGCATTTAAAGTTGTTTTGACTTTCTCAAGTATATACCTATATTAGAAAAGGACGCCTTATTTTAAATAATTGGAAAATGTCTGACACTCGGGAGATTTCTTTTGTATAGAATTATTACTATTAAACTATCAGGAATGACGTACTTGAATAATATAAAGAAAAGTGTTGAAATCAAGGAATCGTTTCAGAATGTCCCCCAGCGGATTTCCATGAAGGAAATTGTATGTAATTTTTGAGATTTTTGAACTGCATTTATTTCATTCTCTTCGAAATTTCGTCAAACTAATACATTCTTGAAACAGACGAATATATACCCCATGCAATTTATAAAAAGTTTGTGACGGTTCCCGTGAGATCCAAGAGAATGCGTTTCCGTCGCTCCCGCGCCGGGCGTCGGCGTGATCCTCAAGTTGTTGAAATGCGTGGTTGGCGATAGATGAGGATCCGAGAACCGGAAAATCATCTTCTCCGAACATAGCACATATGCTATTAGTACGAGTTGTATGTCTTATGGTACTGTCACACCTCTCTCTCTCTCTCTCTCTCTCTCTCTCTCTCTCTCTCTCTCTCTCTCTCTCTCTCTCTCTCTCTCTCTCTCTCTCTCTCTCTCTCTCTCTCTCTCTCTCTCTCTCTCTCTCTCTCTCACCCCTCTCTCTCTCTCTCTCTCTCTCTCTCTCCCTCTCTCTCTTTGACGTTCGAAATTGCTGAAGATCGCAGAGAAGAAGAAGTTACAAGTCGCCACTATGACGTTCAAGGTACTGAAATTCAGAAAACCACAGTATCTTCTCGATCAATTTGATTTTCTGTCGGGAGTACGCGGAACCAGAACAGAATATTAAGAATTCCTACTCACCGGACAGAATTACTGGCAAGATCTTTCGTGGTACAGGCATGCAAAATTTATAACGAGAACATTGATCTATTTGACCTTTCGCTGAAACCAGACTCATTTAAAGAAAATTTTAAAAATATGCTTTTAGAAAGTTATGTTGGAGAGTGATACAGATAGTTTATCGATTTAATTGATTTTATTGAATTGGAAGTTTATAGAAATAATATCATTAGAACGTTTTTGTAATTGATTGTTTATTATCGGATTGGAAGTTTATTCATGAATTCTAATTGAAACACATTTTATTTTTTGCTTATAATTGATTGGAAGTTGATAAATTTATTTTATGTTAATTGAATATTGATTTAATATTGATCTTAAAATTAGAAGTTTATGGAATTATTTTAATTGAATTGTGTGTATATATATGCATTATACATTATTGTATGTTACATTGCACGATTGTAAGATGTTGACTATACATGTCCAGGGAAGATGGAAGAGAGGGCCCAATGGCCCTAATCCTCCCTGGTGTCTAAATAAAACGAATCAATCAATCAATCAATCTCTCTCTCTCTCTCTCTCTCTCTCTCTCTCTCTCTCTCTCTCTCTCTCTCTCTCTCTCTCTCTCTCTCTCTCTCTCTCTCTCTCTCTCTCTCTCTCTCTCTCTCTCTCTCTCTCTCTCTCTCTCTCTCTCTCTCTCTCTCTCTCTCTCTCTCTCTCTCTCTCTCTCTCTCTCTCTCTCTCTCTCTCTCTCTCTCTCTCTCTCTCTCTCTCTCTCTCTCTCTCTCTCTCTCTCTCTCTCTCTCTCTCTCTCTCTCTCTCTCTCTCTCTCTCTCTCTCTCTCTCTCTCTCTCTCTCTCTCTCTCTCTCTCTCTCTCTCTCTCCTCTCTCTCTCTCTCTCCTCTCTCTCTCTCTCTCTCTCTCTCTCTCTCTCTCTCTCTCCTCTCTCTCTCTCTCTCTCTCTCTCTCTCTCTCTCTCTCTCTCTCTCTCTCTCTCTCTCTCTCTCTCTCTCTCTCTCTCTCTCTCTCTCTCTCTCTCTCTCTCTCTCTCCTCTCTCTCTCTCTCTCTCTCTCTCTCTCTCTCTCTCTCTCTCTCTCTCTCTCTCTCTCTCTCTCTCTCTCTCTCTCTCTCTCTCTCTCTCTCTCTCTCTCTCTCTCTCTCTCTCTCTCTCTCTCTCTCTCTCTCTCTCTCTCTCTCTCTCTCTCTCTCTCTCTCTCTCTCTCTCTCTCTCTCTCTCTCTCTCTCTCTCTCTCTCTCTCTCTCTCTCTCTCTCTCTCTCTCTCTCTCTCTCTCTCTCTCTCTCTCTCTCTCTCTCTCTCTCTCTCTCTCTCTCTCTCTCTCTCTCTCTCTCTCTCTCTCTCTCTCTCTCTCTCTCTCTCTCTCTCTCTCACTCTCTCTCTCTCTCTCTCTCTCTCTCTCTCTCTCTCTCTCTCTCTCTCTCTCTCTCTCTCTCTCTCTCTCTCTCTCTCTCTCTCTCTCTCTCTCTCTCTCTCTCTCTCTCTCTCTCTCTCTCTCTCTCTCTCTCTCTCTCTCTCTCTCTCTCTCTCTCTCTCTCTCTCTCTCTCTCTCTCTCTCTCTCTCTCTCTCTCTCTCTCTCTCTCTCTCTCTCTCTCTCTCTCTCTCTCTCTCTCTCTCTCTCTCTCTCTCTCTCTCTCTCTCTCTCTCTCTCTCTCTCTCTCTCTCTCTCTCTCTCTCTCTCTCTCTCTCTCTCTCTCTCTCTCTCTCTCTCTCTCTCTCTCTCTCTCTCTCTCTCTCTCTCTCTCTCTCTCTCTCTCTCTCTCTCTCTCTCTCTCTCTCTCTCTCTCTCTCTCTCTCTCTCTCTCTCTCTCTCTCTCTCTCTCTCTCTCTCTCTCTCTCTCTCTCTCTCTCTCTCTCTCTCTCTCTCTCTCTCTCTCTCTCTCTCTCTCTCTCTCTCTCTCTCTCTCTCTCTCTCTCTCTCTCTCTCTCTCTCTCTCTCTCTCTCTCTCTCTCTCTCTCTCTCTCTCTCTCTCTCTCTCTCTCTCTCTCTCTCTCTCTCTCTCTCTCTCTCTCTCTCTCTCTCTCTCTCTCTCTCTCTCTCTCTCTCTCTCTCTCTCTCTCTCTCTCTCTCTCTCTCTCTCTCTCTCTCTCTCTCTCTCTCTCTCTCTCTCTCTCTCTCTCTCTCTCTCTCTCTCTCTCTCTCTATGAGTGCGGATTTAGGCCCCATTGCACCTCTGGGGCGGCCTAAGTTCGTTACAAGTTTACCAACCATATCTTGTGTAAAAGAGATGACTAGAAGCAGAAGAATAAAACGAACAAACAACAACTTTATTCAAAACAATAAAGCGAGCAGCCCTACTTTAGGGATGCCTGACAACACAGACTACCTTGGTGATAATCCTCTTGAATATTCCAAAATGTCTTCACATTCTTGGTAGGTAACACCAGAGTTCAGGTAGGGGATGATGCCAATCGTATTTCTCAATACCTTATGGCACATTACAAACAGAGACGATTTTGGGATGTTATGACGCCTAAAAAACTCCACCAATAATGTCGAAGCTGTCCCTCTACATCCAAACCACAGTCCTTCGACTTTCCAGTTCTGTATACTTTACTGGTTGACTAAATAGGGAATGCAGGGCTCCTAATTGGCTTTCTTCTCAGCGTCAATCGTTCTGTCTTGCTCCACCTCGTTTGTCTCCCATGAAATGGTAGGATTGAGAACCCATCCACGATTTTCGCTTCGGTCAATTACTATAATGTCTGCTCTTCGATTCAAAGTATCGTTACCATACTGGGCTATACAATGTACCTCTTCATATACTTCGTATGACTTAGCCCTGAATGCATCGCCAATCTGTGTGTATTAGTATTACACCCGTGTTTAAATTTAGGTATAAAAATCTTGAATGGGGTAGGACATTTTCCTATTCTCAAGAGACAAAGTGAAATATTGATGGAGTCATCAGTGCAGCTTCCTGTTGTGGTCAAGCCGCTTTTATGAAGAACTTTTATGGTAAGTATGAAGAATATGAATGTTGCAGGTAGGAGAAAAGATCAGATAATGGGATGTATTTGAATGAATTACCTCGCAACGGTGAGTTACCTTGTCTGCTTGTGTTACCTCTGACAAGTACCCTCCTTTCGTTCAACTGTCGTCTGTCCAAGCTCTGAATCGGACTTGTAGTAAATGTTTTACGGTCCATCGGCAGTAGTGATAAGAACAACCCAACATATGAAAAATAAATAGTTTAAACAGGTGAAAACAACAGGTGATAACAAAATTGAATAAATTGAGAAACAAGAAGATATTTTGTGGTTTATTTAGTTAAAGGCCGGCAATGAAGACTTCCGGAGGATATTTGTTCTATTATTGGTGAGTAACTATCTTCTCTTTCAGTGGCCACTTAGGTACTTAGAGAAACCCTAGGACGTGTATGCTCCTGTCTTTTCATTACAATTATATTTTGCACATCATTTGCTAACATGTTGACTTCCTTTTTTTGCGGCTGGCAGTCCGTAGTAGAGGGAGTTAGCACCTACTTACCTATCTCCTTCTCGTCTGAAATAGCGCCGCGTCTTTAGTGCTCGGTCTTCGCAGATATAACTCGTATAATTTCTTTTGTATCTGAAAAACATATCGCGCAGTGGGCCACGATTCTCATGTCTAAGAAGCTGTTCTGAAGTAAGTTAATCAAGTGTACTATGAAATCCAAACGCCGCAAATATTACACAAAGGTTTATTATTTTTGTATTGTGTAGCCATTCTAAGCAGTACATGACTATGACTATTAAAAGAAGTCTATTATGCATTATATAAATATAACTGCATAGAAGTGGAGAAAACCGAGGAAATAACAATTAAATGAAACACTTACATGTTACTCGTCCTTTTGTATTTAACAAGAGCTAACCTCAACCAACTGAAAGTTAATGTGATGCGATAAATCTCATACCTACGCTGCATAAGCCCATCTATTTACGTGACAAAAGTAATAATAAACTAGATTTTGAGAAGTGATAATTCCATTCGAATTATAAATCTGTTGGTGAAAAGCGCCGTCACTCCTCCTTGAACAAATAGGCCGAAAAAACAATACTTGATTGATTTAGCGTTTGAGTATATGTAGTGAAAACTATTTTTGGCATATGGAATTGATAAGGATTTATCCGCTGACGGAATCATCCGCACTTTACGAGACATTCAAAATCGAATTATAACAGTGATGCCTGTTACAATTAATTCACATTCGCGCAAACGCAGTTGCAAATACCGTCACTCCAAACCGTTGCATATATTTGTTGGTATCCAAACGAGGGAAATGTTGGTCGCCAAACTAATAATTGGAAATAAAAGAAACGTTTGCATACGAGTCTGCTACACATTGGGACATTTTATGTCTTTAGTTGCGGACTCATATGTGTTGCAGACTCGTATGCAAGCTTTAAGAGCCACTCAGCAGATCCGGACCCTGGGCATCGTCAAGTAAGTATCCTAAAGAGGCTACATACGGAATTACAGCTTCCTAGAGTGTAAAGCATAGAAATTAGTTTTAAGAGCCACTCAGCTTATCCGGATCCTGGGCATCGTCAAGTAAATGTCCTAAAGAGGCTACATACGAAAAGAGGATACAGCTTCCTAGAGTGTAAAGTATAGAAATTACCTATTAAAATTATTGAACCACCGCTTCACAAATCAAACCGTTCTCGAAATATTCGGATCACCTGCTAAGTATGAATCAAATCATCGAAACACCAGCTCAATGAAATCATCAGAAATTAACAAGCGGTTGCAATCATGTTCACAATATCAATTATTGAGAAAGATCACCTGTGTGTAAACAATTATTCAAATAACCATGCTCATAACTCAGCTTGTTAGCCACGCTCTTCGCAGTAGTTACATAATATGGTTGGATAAATTGAGAGCTTTCGAACGAATGGTCAGCGAATTTTGTGGGATGAAAAACCACGAAGTACCATTTTCCTAGCAACGACTCGGTTGTAAGCGGAAATCTTCAGAAAACCAACTGTAACGCTTTTTTTAACGCTTTGTTTAACGCTTCATCATGTTGAAATTCGTATGCCATGCCTATATAAATCGTTTTTTTCCCCTGATCCAAATACCCCTGATACCATCCAAATTAGAGCGATATTCGACTACTTGAGGATAAAAAAAGTTACGCTTGGCGAATTTTACATTTGCGCGAACGGGGAGTGGAGAAATAATTTTTGTGAAATGAAACTGATACATGAATATCTTCAGCCTAATCCACACGTACCCTTTATCGAATTCGGATGAAAACTGTGGAAATTAGGATTTTTAGAAGGATTTGCGGACTCACAGATAAACGTTAAAAATTATTACACAAAAGCTTATTATTACTGTGTTAGATAGCCCGTCTACGCAGATCATTGGACTATAATTTTTATTAAGCCCCATATACATCTAGTAAATGATCAAGACTTGGTGCATCGTGCCTCGCAAAAGGGTTCACACCTCTACAGCTCAGGATCCAACAATTTTATATTTGGTTTATATTCAGTGAATGTTGAAAAATTTTCTAAAAATGTCAAAACAACAAAACAGAAAATGGCAGGTTTAAAAGGAAAGAAATTAGACGCAGAGGTCCCATAAGCTAATCAGTGATCCTCCGGAACTGGTAATTGTTTTTGAGGTGTCCCAAACTTCGAAAACTGCGACTATGTTGTAATTAGTACCTTCAAATAGTTTTGAACCATCTTCAACCTGGAAAACAAATATAAACAGTTTTGAAGTTTTGAAAATAAGTTTTACTATAGTGTTATCACAGAAATGAATGGACGCATTGGTCTCTACACCCCAACCATTCCATATTCAGGGCCAATTTCGAACAAGGTACTGCGGTTCCCATAAACACATTCCAGAAAAAATCATGACTGTTTCTCGTAGCTGAGACCTCAAATTGAAAAACGGAAACCATTCCGATTACAATATACGGATTACCATACCAGTTATAATATTAATCATTATAAGTTTTGATGAAGACGAGGAAGGAAAAAATGAAAAAGACGTTCAAGAAACATAGAAAGTTCTCACGTCTTAGGTGTACACCGTTTACAGTTTCAAATTACCTTATTAACATTCGGTTAAACAGAAAAATATTGGGTTAAACATTGGGGGTTAACATTACTTTCGTATCTATGTCGCCCTTAAATGTGAACTTAGGTAGGTACATTAAGTGGGCCATTGTGTTCGTCTAGTAATAAATAAAATGTGGATTTAACTGTTTGATATTTTAAAGTCATTGCAACAATTGAATTTCCTTTCAAAATTTGATAAAATTATTGTTTCTCTATTGGAATGGCGGCGATGATTAGGTGTGAAATCGTCGAAAAAGTGACAGGTGAATTGTAGTCTCGGAACTAGCGTGACGCAACGGGAGAGCTGAGCTACGGAGTTTGAGACGGGACGGGACGCAAATGGGGGCAGGTTGAGAGCAGGTTCCGGTGCCACCTAACCGATGGGGGTCAGCACCGACAAGGTTGGGGGTCGCGAAGAGCCCAAGTCTTGCGCAACGTTACTACGCTTTCCTTGGACCGTCACTCGAGATCTGCTTAGTTGTACCGCTAAATGCAGTCGATGTTTGTTCCAGCCCGACCAGTCTGTTCCAGCTCTATCAGTGTTGATAAATTTAGTGCAAAAAGTATGGCGAGCTGGGTGTGGCACATGGCTCCTCGCTCAGTAGGTAGGATGTAAGCTTCCACGGCACTCGAGTCTTTTTGTCAACCACTTATTAGATAAGACGTGCAAACCACGGTGTAGGGTGTGAAGAGGCGTAGATGATTTAAACATCCTCGCTAGGCGTATTTCTCCGAAGTCAGCACATAGAGTCAATCCATGAGGGACGAAATACTGAGCGCAGGAAGAAATGAGCGCCTTTTCCCTAAAAGATGTGGCCCAACCTGTCGCTAATATGCTGATTGACAATAATGTAGTGCGATGCGAGACTACCTCACTCGGTGCGGAGGTATTGTGCATAGTCTCTGGCGACTTTTAGTTCGAAAGAGCTTCTACCTAGTTTGAACACGGAGTATTATTGGACCATCAAGAGCTTACCTTCTCTGACCACACAACCATGTAATCTTGCAGGGCTATGAGGTTGTTAGGCTTTATTAAGCGCAATACAAGAGACTTCGACCAGCTATAAGCCCCCATTATAAATACCATGTTCATCACAGGCTGCTCAGATATGTGAAATTTAAAGTTCTAAGTTCTTCTCCCACCCGAGTTAGTAATACCAACATAAGCAAGAAGTGCCGGACCCTTGGGCTGGAGGATTGCAGACGCGTAGTCGATTTGGTTTTCCCCCCACAAGTTATAGCTGGGGCAAGTCGATTCACCGTTTTTATTGTAGGTACCGAATTGATTTCCTGGTCCCTCAACTGAGCAGACTTATTGATTTCCTGCAGACGGGACAAAAAGTCACTGAATTTGCTCAACAGGACTCCGCGTCCCAGGAAAGCAGCTCTCTCCATATCAAGTTCCACCAGTATATCAAAAGTTGAGCACGTTTTTTGTTAGTCAGTGATTCTGTAGTATCAGATTGACTCAATTGATCAAATTCACACCCGAGATAGATTCACTTGGCTATAACGAAAACAGTGATGACCCGACATGCAAAAAACCTAACAAGACTGATCTTCAGCCAAACCGTTATAGCGTTTCCTGAATATTTAATCAAAATCAGATGATAACTTCAAAAATGAAGCCTGTTACCTACAAGGATCTCTCATTCGCAAATGCTCAGCTACTACTGATGATACAATCATGTTGAATTAGATTCGGGAGATTAAATCATCTTCTACTAGATGACTGGGATGAGAGCAATTATTGCTTGATGGAATTTACGTTTGAGCATGTTCAGAGCGAAGTATTGAATTGGGAGCAATGCAACTGATGAGGAATCATTTACAGCCCGATTCGCACATTCCTGGAAATTTCAACAAAATTTGATATAAACATTAAAAAGTAAGCTTGTTACAAGGATTGTGGACATAATACAAACATACACACCAAAGTTGATCAGAATGATCTAAAACGAAAAATTCGAGTAGATATTTCTATTTTGGAGGGTAAAAAAATTTCATTTCATGTCCTCAAAGAGAAAATAGACTCGGAAGGGATACATGGGTATTTGAGTGATGAGAAACCTGCTATTACTTCAAAGTTATTGAGTTAGTTATTACATTATTGAATCTAGTAGCGCATGCCAATGCATTGTTCGTTAATACGTGACAGGCACCCAGATACATTAGTTATTGAATAACATTGGAGTTTAAATTGTAAATGTTGAACTGATTTGAATTCAAGTAAGAGAAATGGTGTTACCCCGCCGCTTCAACGGGCCCAGATTGGTTGTTTTGAGGCAGATTTTTTTAAATGAGGGAATAATTATTACTAAGCTACCTATCGTGACAAAATGCTTATCGAGAAAACTGATTGCTTATACCCAAAAGGAAGTGCGATTGATTTTATAGAATACATCACTAAGCTTCTTCACATTATTTGGTATGCACTTCCTATATGAAACATGCAATATTGCATGTCCTGCAATAGAGGAAACGTCGTTAAATTGGGAACATGCTGAGTTCAGTCACATGCAAAGAAAACGTGCATTGCTGGCTAGAGGGAAATAGGAAGTAAACGGGTGAAACCGTTCTCAGGTCGTCCCGTCGTCTGAGTGCAAATTGGAGCTTGCAAGGAGAAGGGACGATGAACGTCCTTGCACTTTCCTCTTTGGGATGATGGTCTTGCGGGTTAGGTATAACCTAGCGCCGTATCGTTCTTATCTGTCCCACGTCCCGGTCTCAACACAGGCCGTAAACCGTCCGCCCCACTCTGGGCGAATTTCATAGAGTTCATTCTGAAAATGATGTCACTATTCGCATTAGATGAGATGATTTGACACTTTTATGCGGAGCGTGCTTCATATGACTTTTCAAAGTTTTCAATGTATTTCAAGGCGGGATTTGTCCAATGATGTAAGTGGTCGAAACTTTGAATAATCATTGAAAGAAAACTACTTATCGTTGAAGACTTAGTCTCGGTATTCTTAATGTTTCATTTACAAGTATAAAACTAGCATACCGGTTTGCCATATTGATAGCTCCTGCAACATAATAAAACAATTGACTGAAGCTTGCTTCATGGGAATCCACCTTTCAAATCATTCTGGAACCTTTCCTGGAAATTAATTTTTCGCACCTAGAGCTTCAAGCAGTTGCAACAAAAACGCCTCAAAAATAGTAGATTTTAAAATGTTTAACAAAAGATCAGTTACAAACGTGTACCAACTACTACATAGTAAGGGTATCCAAAAATTCATTAACAACAGGAAAGCTGACGAAAAATGTACTTACATTCAGTTGAAATGTTTTAATAAATCAATAAAAACATCGAAGAATTGTTGAAAATTCTAAAATTGGTTTAATTAAAAAGAATATTATTTCGAAGATATTTTTTGTCCGAAAGTTATTAGTTAAAAAGTTCGATGCACGCAAAGAGAACTAATTTGAACATAAATGAAACATAAACAAACAAAAAACTCGATTCTACTCAAAACAAACTTATCAAACAAATTTACCACAAAATTAGGCTGCAAAACGTACTTAAATTTCAGTAGGTACTATTTGCAGAAAAATTTATAAAAACTAAAAACAACTAGAAACCTAATATCTTTTTTGAATCGCCAAATTTTATTTAGTATTGATTTTTTCGTCATACAACTGGTTTTTAACTATTTCTTTGCACTCAAATTGCTCGAATTTCAATACAATTTAACATATTATAATAAGATAGGTAGTAATTTAATAACATTCACTCATACGATCATGCTGCATGACTGGAACTTTTTCGTATGAATGAAGAATAAAATAGTATCTTTCTCAACTGCATATAATACTGCAATATTAATCAAATTTATAGTTTTTACATTCATTTAACATTGCCCTATCTAGATCTAACATTCATAGTTTTAACGGTGATCTAACATTGATCTATCTAGATATGAATTGTTCATATCAAAAAATGAAGTTCACCACGTAAAGTAAGGCATTAGATACATTTATAAACCAAACAAATGAATATAAGTTACGGTATCCAAAGTACCTAACTATTGAATGCAACTATAATCACATATGCGTATGACATACCGACCGGTATCCTTACAGACTCGGTATGTCATACCCTCGTGTCAATATATTTGCATTTTATACCCCATATGGGTGCAATGAGAAATTACCTTGTCTAGAGGGACGCAAAGCAACATCCGATGATCCTGGTTGAGGACAAACTGATATGAAAATAGACGGGTGCCATATAGACCAGGATTGCGCTATATTGACAATACAGTATTCTGAAATATTCCTTACCCAATATCCACGATTCACGTTATGAGTTATATATGTATATTATCAAGGCTCATTAGGGCTTTTGGACCATTGTGTCTAGAAGGTCGAATGTTTATAGATCGATAATAATTTTAGAGATGAAGGTTTCAAGTTTGAAAAATATCTGAAACCTTTTTAGACTGCGCCAACATTATGTGTACTTAATTAAGATAACGTTTTTAATGTATACCAGGAACATTTTTGTGCAAACCACAATAATGTAGTACGTTCACAATAGTAAGCTAACAATGTGGAAACTATATAAGCTAAGTATTTATAGTAAGATAACAACGAAATAGCTGTTCAAAGCTCGAATACGCTAAAGAATCAAATGTTTTCATAGATACAAGAAATAACAGTGAAATTGTTCGTAAAACGTCAAATACTATAATCGGAGGGCGAAAGTCAGGTTTTCAGACAGTTAATATTGAATTGCATTTGAAGTACACTGCCAAGACATGGCGCAGAAGCTTCCTCGTGGCCTTCATATTATGTCACCACTTAATGTTCAGAAATGACCGGTTTACAATTATCATGACGATATATTGCTGGGCAACTAAAAATTAAAACCTGACTAAAAGCTGTTCAACATTGACGGACTTATGACTGTTTACAAGAAAATTACGTTCACTCGTTCGCTGAGCGTATCAATCATGATGAAATTGGTAAGGGATCATTTAGGACTAAATCCACACTATTCCTTAAAATTTCATTGAAATTCGATCAAAATTGTGAAAGTTATGGCTGTGGCAAGGAAATATAAAACGACAAACGCTCGCGCATGCGCATGACGTACCGCTGATTCATTCATGATGAATGTCGTAAGGAACCTCAAAGGACCATCCCCGCATCATCCCTGAAAACCAGAATAAAATCTGTTCAACATTCACGGACTTGTGGCTATCACAAGAAAATTACGTTCACGCATGCGCAGAGCGTGCCGCTGATTCAATCATGATGAAACTAATAGGGGAACATCTAGAGCTAAATCCACAATACTCCTGAAAATTTCACTGAAATCCGATCGAAAATATGGAAGTTATGGCTATGGCAAGGAAATATAGACAGACAAGCACTCGCGCATGGGAACAGCGTACCGCTGATTCAATCATGATAAATGTCGTAAGGGACCTCAGAGGACCTTCCCCGCATCATCCCTGAAAACCTGACTAAAATCTCTCCAACATTGACGGACTTATGAGTGTAACAAGAAAATCACGTTTGCGCAAGCCCAGAGCGTACCGCTAATTCAATCATGATGAAACTACTATGGGACCATCTAAGGCTGAACCCACACTATTCCTGAAAATTTCATTCAAATCCAATCGAAAATGTGGAAGTTATAGCTATTGCAAGGAAATGTGGACAGACAGACGGACAGACAGACACGAAACCAAATTTGTTCAGAGGGCCATGGAACGCAAGATGCGAGTGGAAATGTTGATATCGGAGCACAAACTTTTTTTTTTTTTTTTTTCCATTTCGAAAGTGAAAAAAAAGCTTCCCCTGCCTCGCAGTCTCGGAAGCAAAATGCTGCTTTAATTTTTTATTCAATAATGATATTATTGTTAATAATTTCAGTACCTTATTTCTAGTCAAATATTACATCAAGATGCGTATATTCATTTGTGGAATTTTATTATTTTATGACGAAAAGTTAAAATTAACAATAAGCTAAGAAAAAAAAATGTGAAGGAAACATAAAGAGGGCATGCAAGGAGCTGCTTCTTCACGACTGTTGAGTAGGCCCGAGGGTGCAGGTTTTGAACGTTTTGGGGGACATGATTGAAGAATTTGATGCCTAGGTACTTGTGTCTCTTCTGCGATGACGCCAATCTTAGGCGCGGGATGTCCAAGTTCATTCTTTGGCGAGTACCGTGGTTATGAACATCACCCCTTCTCGGAAGACAGCTCTTTTCTAGTGAAGTAACAAGTTGGGTATTCCTGTATTTAGCCTCTAAATATTCAACATAACTTTTAGGCAGTTCAAGCCCCATCTCCGTTACGATTTTCACTACTCCCTTCAAGAATCCGGATATTGTTGGAGAGAATGAAGACATCACTCCCGGTGACGATCAGGAATGAAACCATAGATTTCCTGCATCTGGAAGTTGGCGACTCGATATGTGCATGGAAGCTTCTGCCGGTTCCCCCATGCGATGGCGTTCCCCGGAGACGAAGTTTGCTTCCAGGAGCAACGAGGTGAGAATTGCGAACGAGTATCTGGCATGGTTGTAGCAAAGGGAAGGCCATTTGTCGGTTCAACGATGAATAGAACGGTGTAGAGGCCGTCTAGTCTTGAGAAGTAGAGTCGACTTGGACCTGAAGGAGAGTAGAAGGTTTTGGGAAAGTGCATCGGCTTATACAGGATCGTGAAAATGGGAATTGACTCATAGATTGGAGAAATTCAGAAAATCTCCGCATCATAAAAACGTCAAACGTCGTCTGGTTGGGAGACGACAGTTGAGGTGACAGTCTAGACAAAGGGCAGGAATCTCTCTGTATAGTGATAGCGAGCTTGTCAGGATCCTGCTCCGGGGAAGCGGCCGCAATGAGACGGATGGAATCTGAAAGTTCTCTTAAAAAACATCTACTGGAGGAGGAGGGCCCGAATATCAGGCAGTAGTTTCCTTCGTAGCTGACGGAAATAGGCTGAGGGAGTAACTCCATTAAGGGGAGCGGCTGAGAGAATCTTGAACAGCTCAGTCTGTGGGGTTGTGAGCTGTTTTGAGCCGACAACACTGGTACGTAGTACTGGCTCTAGTTGGGGGCACTAGTGGGATCGATATCAACCACTACCTTGACCATCTCAGAGTCTACTAGGGCAAGGAAAGCCTGATGGAACTTAGCCACCTCGGAAGTGAGTCTTTTGGGGCGCAGGCAAGGTCCAACTGCATGAGGCTGTTGCAGTGAAAGAGGAGTCATAAGGAGGCAGCTTGGCTTGGGTGGGAGCTGGAGCTTGTTCCAGGGCCATCTTTTTCGTGCGTACAATGTGATTTGAAACTATATACAAACAGAGGGAAACGTGCCTTGGTACCGACCTAATAAATAAATAACTTTCAGTCGAACCACAGCAGAGAGATTCAGTTAGACTTTGAGGAGCGTTGGACAGCCAACAAGCCTGTCTCAGCTATTCGGGTGAGCACCTAGCCCATGGAACTTGAGAGAATATCTCAAGACAATAACGGAAGTCTTAGGAAAAATTTGTATTTCCTATAGGAGGACGAATTGGACAACATAAATGAACAAAAGAATGAAAGATAACCGAAAAAATGCCTGCAAATTAGCAATACCATATTTAACAAGGGGTGCTCGATAAGAAAAAATAGGTGCTTTAAAATAGATTGACAAGAATAGTGGAAAGCACTACAAAAATACATCAAAAACAAAGGCACTGAAAAAAAATAGAATAGAAAAAAAACATGAATTTATTAAATAGCAAGGAAAGTATGGATATTGTGTAGTATTTGGCATGTATAATTGTGTATTGCAAGTTGCTGGAACACGTTCACTACTGTTGCTTGTTCCTTTGGGGCTGAGTACATTACTATTAAGGAACTGATATTGGGCTTTTACCTATAATCAAATGAGAATATTATATAAAACATTGGGAGAGTCCGGAAAAAGACTGACGCACTTGTTGGTTGTAGGAAGGAATTGATTTATTGAAGATATTATTCGATTAGATTTAGGTAGATATATCGATTGACAAACCATTCGATATTTCAACATTCTCCAGCAATAAATACATGGGTAAGCATGAACACATTAAACATAGAAATGAACAAAATTTATAAACATGGTTTTCATCGACGGATTATTACATTTTAGTATACTAATTAAATTCATATTTCATTATAATAGTAATTGACAATAGTTTACCGATAAATAATTCAAGTTTTTTGGTCTCATATTAAGTGATTCACGAAAGCGAATAAATTTATCAAGTGCGGTTGCTACGTCTTCCGTTTTTATATCTAGGACGTACGTGACTTTTTTCTCCTTCATTATTGTTTGTACACGAAATTTCTAGTTTACAATATTTTTCATAGATAATTGGGGATACAGCTGCATGCAGCTGCAGCTGCTGCCGAGTTCGCGGAAGCCATTTTCCGTTCCAGCTGTTGAGCCGATTAATCAAAGAAGCGCCGAACGATTTCACGATATATTAGCCGATTAATTGGCGAAAGTAAAGTATTAACGTAAACTGGATTTTCATAACCTATTATGAAACTGATATTGGGTTTTTACCAGTAATCAAAAACGAATTTATATATATAAGGCATTTGGAGAATCGGGAAAGATACTGACGCACTTGTTGGCGGTAGGAAGGAACTGGTTTATTGAAGTAAGAGCTCATTCGATTAGATGTACCTAGATGTAGCTAGCTACGTATATAGATTGACAAAATATTCGTTATTCCAACAATCACAAACAGGAGACGATCAATTGACAGAGTCTCCGTGTAATCAATGTTGCATTTGTATTATTATTACCATATGTTTGGTGCCAAATAAACTATGCTTACACGGAGAAATGAGTCATTGGTCTAGAAATATGTGTGCAAGAAAGGTCAAATGGATTCTGGCACGCCTTATAGAAGTTAGTCCCTCCCAAGTACCGCAAGTTGGTATTTGTCTGTAATATTTTGACTCCCTTATTCAAAACAACCCGCGACCCTTGACCTCCTTATTGGAGTTTCGCCACGTTAGTATGGAGTAGATTCACAGGGATTGAACCATGTGCTGCCGAGTCATTCGTCATTCTTCGGCTGACGAGGAGAGCGGCGCCGAGTCCGGTCATCGTTTATTTTGTGTTGCGAAATTCGCTCATACGACGGTCATTAGGAGGTCGTGAGTGGCCTTCGAAAGGCACCCAGCATCTCCTCATTGTGGTGTGAAAACCCTCGTTTTTTTCTCTAAATCTTTTGAAGAACAACCCGCTTCGGAACATGTTGCCGAAGTTCTCGTGTCGAGTTTACCATATTTTTGGCTTTTATGAACCGATACCGTGCAGCATCTTTGATAATGGTCGATTTGAGGCGTAGAATATCATCTGTTCCATCATGACGCCTAATCAAATGAGTAACATCAGAATTATTGTATTTATTTCACGGGAAAAAACCCACACCAAAAGAGAAAAACGAGGTGTTTTAAATTTTGACTGAGAACTATATGGCTCTGCTTTGCTTTCAATCGTACTAACTCAGCGCCAAAATACTATGTGGTAACAATTCACACGTAAGACTTTTTCGTAAAAAAGTCGTAAGAGGAACCATTTCCTTTTCTGTGAACAGAAGAAAGCACGATCTTTTGGGTGTCGCGAGAGAAGTGAGCATATGAATTTGTAAACACAACTCTTGAGTCCCCACTACTGCATCTAATCGACCACCTGCTGGAGACATTACAACCATATCAAGCGCCTGCTCTAATTATCACAACATCCGATGACCAACGAACTACTGCGTATATGTATCAAGAACGTGCATGTCCTATACTTACGTTCCACTCAAAATCTCCAACAGACTTCATGATCCTAATATCGTCGTCCTTATGCCAAAACCACGAATGTGCAAATTTCGCATTTTTTAGTTACTGGTGCTATCTGTGTAAATATGATGGGAACTATATAGTGGAAAAGTCGATAATACTCTAACAATTACCTGACCAGTAGAAAACGAAATCCACATCCACGAATGTAATAAACATGATTCGTTCCTAACATGCCAATTACGCGAATGTGCCACATTCGTGAGTTTGGCATCCCCTCCCAGTAAGGCATTTTCACATTGGCGCTTCCACCATGATTAGTTTTCAGTCTTCAGTTTTGATCACACAGATGGTTTCAACACATTGTCCTCGTCCCTCATCCAACGTGAAAGTGAACAGGGAATGGATTTTACAAAAAAAAAGCTTACCATTATGTGTAAAAAAAAAAACAAAAAAAAAACGGATAAATAGATTGAAAGTGACACTAATCACTACTATTTCCTAAGGCGACGAAAATGATTAGGTACCTACCCAAATAACAAAGTACCAAACTCCATGAAAACATTTTTTCGAACGCTTGGGTACCTAGTACTTGATCGAGTTTTTCTTAACTCGTAGGAGAAATCAACAAGAGGATGGAACTTAGTGAAAAAAACTCGTAAACGAGTTCCACTATCTGCTTTACAAGCAGATACCATGTTGCATGGATATGTCTTTGAGTGGGGATTTCATAACGGTTGTTCTCGAGAGTTGTAAACAAATCCTTTACCTTTAAACAAATCCCTGGGCCGCATCCCGACTAATTCCAACAAAACAACGGTTTACTTATAGAAATGTTGAAAATAACTGTGGAGAGAAGCCACTACAATGAATTGCTGTTAACAGTCGACTGTTGTCGAGAGGATGAAAATGTTTCCTATGGAGTGGAGTAAATATTGTAACCGGCTTATTAAAATCATAGTCCAATCAACTTAGTTTAGGAATGTAGCCAGGTACGTAAGGAGGGGGAAATTGGTAGCTTGAGATGTGAACATTTATCACATAAATCAAGCGCTTTCCAACGAGTGGCGAACGATTTCTGTGCGATGTAAACTGCGGAAGTTCCATTCCCCTAGCAACGGCTGAGTTGTACGTGAAAAACACTGAAATTGTGACACAAATTTTGCGTCACGGAAATTTTTGGTTGACCCCCCAGAGCAAAGACATATCCATGTCAAAACGTAGTCTATTTCCTCGAAAAATAAAGAGTGACAATGTTAACTTACTCCTAATGGACCAGCAGGCCAAATATTTTATTTACGCAAACTGGCAGTTTATAAGTTAACCGTTTACGACTTGGAAAATCAGGATGCTACCTGTTATTTATGGCCGGAAGTCAATGGGAATACAGGCGCCAACGAAATCGCTTCATGTATATTCGATTACGTTTTGTCAAAACCTGGCATTACGGAACTAAGCATGATGTCAGACAGTTGTGGAAGACAACAGAAGTACTCGATTTTTTCTGCAATGTGTCTGGAACATTTGAAGCAACATCCCACTTTAAAGACCGTCAATCATACATTCTTTGAAACCGGTCACATGGAGATGGAGTGTGACTTCATGCATCCGAAAATTGAACAGACTGCAAAGAGTGTGCCTGTTTATGTGCCTGAATGATGGGCACAAAAAGTTAGATCTGCTAGAAAAAATCCTAGGCCTTTCACAGTTAAAAATGTGATGCATAGTGACTTCTGCGACTTCAAAAAACTCTCGGCCACAATATTTAGTGGCAGTATTCCGTTTAGAAACGTGTGCTGGTTTCAATATAGAAGAAACTGCCAGGAAAAGTTTTTTTTTTAAATAATTTTAATAAGTGCTTCAAGGAAACGAGTTGCAGAAAGAAAGGTCGACCTTGAGACCAAAATTTAACTCCAGCCTACAGCCGAGAACTTCTAATTTCTCAGGCAAAATATAATGATCTCCAAAAAATGTGCAGGGACCTGTCAATCCTTGAAGAATATCATCTATTCTACAAGGTTCTGCAGCACAACAAAACTCTTCGTGGCTGTCTTGCAGAGCCAGATGAAGATGAGAGACTTCGGAAAACGAGTGGAATTATTATTATTCCCTCTTACTAGAGTTTCAAAAGTTTCAATTTTACATCGTTCCACTTCCTTTGCGCAAATCCATCTAGTTCCTAGAATTTGTGAGAATAAAAATACCTATTATCTGGTTTAATTAATTATTCTCCTCTACCTTTCCTCTTACATCATGATTGTACCTAGGTACCATCTGTCTGGCCAAAAACGTGCATTTGGTCGTAAGATACCATTATTTATTTTGCCAAACCCGCAGAACATGCTGAAATAGTTGACAAATTGTATGATAATTGCCTTTAACTAGCTGAGCGAGTCCACGAATGTGAATTCTCTCTTGTTATCAAGCGATGCCAAAAGCACGAAAGTGCTTAAAAACTTAAAATTGCCTAGCAAACCACTCCGTAATCAAGGAACTGTTTACTTGGTGAAGTGGGCTTTAATAATAAGCGGTTGTGCAGTTACCTGAACGAAATTCTGATTTTTCGAAGTCATTTGAATTTTCAAAGCTTGATTTCTCAAAACTACGAAATTGCACATTCGAGGTTATGGCATAAGGGCGACGAAAATATCGAATATTGTAATATCGAATATAATTATTGTTATCTTCGTTCTGCTTGAACAGAGCCGACTTAGGTTTTGGCTCATCATATAGCTTGTTCTAAGAAAGCTCACAGTGATTTTTTTATGTAGAGGAATTACGAAAAAAGTAGAGAAGAACATGTCAATCCACTCCTACTCAGGTTATGGTAGGTGTCCCACAGAATTCATCTTTGATTACTATGTCATCTATTTAGTACTGTTAAGAAAAAGAGTGGTGATTTTCCCACGTGAAGGCGCATGTAAGTGGAGAACTTACACCATTAACTGTTGCACTCGCATCAGTTGCACTCCAAGTATGAAACAAATAGGACGAATAATCTCAGAGCGAATAATGTAGGTAATTGAAGACGTCTTTTCACACGATGATTACGTTATGACGCCTAATGAACTCTCATTTTCTTTTCAGATGTTTTTCCACGTATCTTGCAGCAGCTCGCGCCCACCATTATTATAAGGATTTACCGCATTGCTAATTGATCTTGAATTCAACCTCGCTGCAAGCTTATCGATCTTAAGTAATCTAAACCGTTGACATAAACATTGTATCTATGCCAACAGAACTTGTTGAAAATTCTATAAGGTTCAATGAGTTTTCGATGTTGTGTTATTATCCGTCCGAGTATTATGTTTCCACTGACGTTCATAAGAAGGCTGAAAGTGAAATGGCGATGATAGGACTTATGCGAAACATGTGAGGAATCTATCCAGCACGATTTCTTCAGATAAAATCAGTGCTTGAAAGTGATATTATATTAGTCGATTGATTTCATAAAATGCTTTGACCAATCGGTCATGACAGTAAAACATGGAACATAGTATAGTATAACATGGAACGCACCTGTTCCATCAAGCGTTTTTCCACTATGATCTGCGTTATTTAATACGAGTCAATGTCCCAGTTAAAATTTGTAGTTTTTGAGGCTGAAGAATCGCAGACGTCTCAACGCGTAAGATGATGCGAATCCAAAGGCGATAAGATGATGAAGAGGTTAATTCACTGATTCCAGAGAAAGTTGACAGGAAAAATCTAGCCCTACCTGTTTTGATGATCGAATGAGCAATAGCGACACTGGTCTTTTCTGATTTTCTCAAATACCATTTTTGTACTTCAGCAAGATGATTTCTACTAGAATTTTCAGTGCATCAGGGGTTACTGATTCTATATCATCAAAGAATCTATCGGATGGTGTACATATCTGTGATCTTATGCCAGAAAAAATTATCTGAGCTGCTTCCTTCAGCACGCATTTCTATTCCTTTTCAGACTCACTCTCCTGCTTTGAATACCAATGGTCACTCCAAATTTAGTGACCATCGTTCATTAGAACTATTATTGGAGGACACCACTAACAAAATATCTTCACCTATCTTTGAATAAGGCTTGTGGTGCTTGTTTTGATGCCTGGTTTATATTCCTCATCAAATAAGTCTATCAACGATTCCATTGAAAGTTGATTTTTTTCAGAATTTTCAAGGTGTGAATAAATTATTTCCATTGCCTCGACAACTTCCCGAGCAGGACGAAATCCTTGTTTCAAACCATTTTGTGAAGATCTTCTAGCAAATAAACTTTATAGCAATGTATGTAACACCATGGCTACCAAGACATTATCATTTCTTATTCGCTCAATTATTAACCTCCCCCAATCATCGAGAAACTGCTCAACTGCCTTAATAACATTAGTTTTTACGTTAGCATAATCCACTATTTCGTGAATTACAGTGCAAAAATTGATTATGCAATTATGATTATTACGATCATTTTACTTTTATCTTGTGCCAAAATATTTGACCTAATGTTAATTGTATATTGAATCGAATCTAGTTCTCTTTAAATTTCCAAGACAATTCCTGACATTTCCTTTGTAATTGGTGGACAAATTTAGACCCATATAGACTGAATCTAATCTAGTTCTCTGGACATTTTCAAAACTGAGATTGTTTGCAAATGTTTGAAAATTACGTTACTGTTATTTAAAATGAATTTGAACTTCAAAAAAGTTTCCTAGTTTGTAAAAACTGGGACGTTTTGAATGAACGGATGAGCATATTTTAATAAATACAATTTAGGAGCTGACATGGAAAAGCAGTTAAGTCCAAAAATCGAAAGAAAATTTTTTTTCGTCGAAGTGCAAGTAGACAGTCACGCCAACGGTGTGGGAAAAGGCTTTGGTCCTCCCGTCGTTGCTACATTTCACCGTGAATAAATGTGTGACCTTTGAATGGAGAAAAGATTAAGTCCAACAAATCTGATAAGAGTTCAGAGGGAGTTCCTATGAAATTTGATTTTTGTACTTGAGTGCTTTTCCATGTCAGCCCCTCAATTATATTCTTTCTGATTTGTTTTCCTTTCCTGGGAATCTGACAAAGTTCCGCACTGCGAGGACTTGTCCCATGACTGGGCTTCCTGTGGGGCGAACCCCGCAGAGACACATTTTTAAAAACATTCATTTCTTTCATAATGCTAATCACTTAGCGCTGCAATTATTAGGCGCCATAGCCAAGGGCCTAAACTAGTATCCTAATGAGTTGGTTAAGAGATACTGACCTCCTAGTTCTTTATAAATAGAAAAACGCTGCAAATTATTTCACAAAGGTTTATTATTTTTTCATTTGATTTTGATCGTAGTTTTAGTTGGCTTGTGTACGTCATAAGGCCCGTCCAGACTCCTCGGCGTGTCCTATTTCGAGTTGCCACAACCTATACTTCTATAATTATATACGCATGTTTATATTTCTCGATTTGAGCTCCTATCTATTCAAATAGTTATCGTCTTAATAATATTATTATCTAAGTACGTACGAAAAGTTGAGAGGATATTTCATTAAATATACGTAGGAAAAGCATTGGTACACAAACACACAAAACATATATTCATGCCTCGAAGGAACGCTGTACCCACCTCATGGTGCCGCGGTGTATTATATGGGTATAACACGTAAAAGTAATAAATATCCATTCTCCTACACCCCTCGGCTAAGCCCCTGGTCACTCCAGCCACCACAAGGTGCCGCGGCGTCTCCTCTCACTCCACCCCCCGCTCACACCCCCCTCACCACCCACCGTGAACCCTGCCAAGCGTGACAGGCGTGCGTCTAACACGTCTAACACTCAAAGCCTCGAAAAAGACACTTATTCGCCCGTTTTTGGCCCATAGCATCTATGCGAGTAAAGCGATCGGGATGGTTAAACGTTAGGACCAACTAGACCCCAAATGGAGTCTATGTGCGAAAGAACGGGTTTTTAAAGTAAATTCTTAGGTCTTTTATGGCCCGGACGGCGGACGGACATTTCAAATTTGGATTCTACGCACCTTGAAACGTAAAGTGACAAAGTTTGAGGGGGGGGTTATAAAAATTTTTTGCTACACGATCACATAGGCTTATTATTGGAAATAATAAACCAAAATTCAAAAGGGCGGGCACTTACCCCACCCTACCATACGTATTTCTTCTTCAAATCGTTTTAAATACCACTTATCGACGTTCGATTTTGATGAAACTTGGCATGGACGTAATCTGTAACATGACGAGGATAAAGATGTATCAGGAGCCGCTGACGCATGAGAGGTCATTGATCAGCGGAGTGAACTCCAAAGTCATTTTGTCTCCTATTGGACGCAGGAAGCTGAAATTTGAGAGGAAGTCTGAAAGGAAAATGGTAAAGAGGACTGAGAGGTCATTGATAAGCTGATTAAGCTTCAAAGCCATTTTGTCTCCTATTCGACGCAGGAAGCGTCTATTTCACGCAGATCTCCTTATAAGGAATTGCGATGAAATTACAGCTTCCTAGAGTGTAAAGTATAGAAATTACCTATTAAAATGATTTAACCACCGCTTCACAAATCAAACCGTTCTCGCAATATTCGGATCACCTGCTATGAATCAAAAAATCGAAACTCCAGCCCAATGAAATCATCAGAAATTAACAAGCGGTTGCAATCATGTTCACAATATCAATTATTGAGAATGATCACCTTTGTGTAAACAATAATCATTTATATAACCATGCTCATAACTCAGCTTGTTGGCTACCCACTTCGCATTAGTTAACGTATTATGGTTGGATAAATCGAGAGCTTTCGAACGAATGGTGTACGAATTTTGTGGGATGAAAAACGACGAAGTACCATTTCCCTAGCAACGACTCGGTTGTAAGCGGAAATCATCAAAATTGTTTGGTAACAAATTCGGTAACGGTTTTCGAGTTATGTGCCAGAGCAAAGACATAAATAATGTCAGAACGTTAACGTTGTCTATTTCCACGAAAAAATAAATAATATGTTAGTTCGTATTAGTTCGTGCGTTATCATGTGTCATTTCCTGAGCACTGATTTACTTGTTTTATTTTTCAATGAACGGGGGGCGGGGGGTTAAAGTTTTAACATGGAATCATGTTTTAGCGATGGATCCCCCGCCGAAAAGTGAAACTATAAAGTGACATGAAAGTAGCGCCAATAATTGTGATGATTTCCGCTTACAACCGAGTCGTTGCTAGGGATATGATACTTCGTCGTTTTTCATCCCACAAAATTCGTTGACCATTCATTCGAAAGCTCTCGATTTATCCAACCATACTATATTAACTACTGCGAAGTGCGTGGCCAACAAGCTGAGTTATGAGCATGGTTATATGAATAATTGTTTACACACATGTGATCATTCTCAATTATTGATTTTGTGAACATGATTGCGAGGAGCTAAAACATGATTCCATGTTTTTTACATTTTAGCAGTCAGGCTCAAAGTAATAACATCCGGGGGGGTCCAAGTGGGCGAAGCCCCCCTGGCGGGGTCAAGGGGCGGAGCCCCTTGCGAGGCCCGAAGGGCCGAGTTTGTGTTAGTTTTTATGATCATTATTTGATTGTTTTAATCCCCCCATTTAGTTGTAATTTAAGGTTGCTTCGGGATTGCAGATTTTAAAACGAAGAGCCGCATTAAAATGTTGTGAAAACTGTTTCATGGAGAAAATGGTTTGAAACTTTTATCCCTAGAAAAGAGTAAAGGGAAATACGTCGTAAATCCTATGAGAGGAGTTTTAGCCGTTTCCAACCCCCTAGCAAGCAGGAGTTATACCGGGAAACGTCTCCTGCCAGAAGCTCCTGGAGGGTGGCGGTGGAAATTGTGGCCCAGGAGGCGGCTGTGGAAGAGGAGAGTCGTGGGAGTTGACGGGCCTGAGGAAGGTCCCGGGTAGGTGACGTCAGGCGGTCGATCAACAGCGGCGCCGCGACGGCTGGGACCGGTGGCAAAATATTTGTATCAGTCGACTCGGCGGCGGCGGGGGAGGTCGGGAAACTGGGTTTTGTAGTTGAGTGGGCTCCTCCGCTCTTCATCCACCTCAACCTCATCGGCGTTCTTTGGGCGGTCCACATTCCAAACATCCAAATCCGGTTGGAGGATTTCAGAAATCTCGGACAACTTGAAGTCTTTGATGGTGAAGTCTGTTATTGAATAAGAGCCTGTACCACCATAGCGGAATAAAGGGGAGTTTATCCAGTGTCGGAAAATGTACCCTAAAACAGCAATGAGATAACTGAATTAACTCTGGAATTTAATCTAGAATATACAACCAATTACCTACCGAGTTTGATTGAAATCGGACCAACAGATTTTGAGAAATGCACACATGCGCACAGGCTACTGCTGATTCGACGGCATTGAAAATTATAGGGGACCGTCTAGGAGCTAACCCGCACAATCCCTGAAAATTTAATCGGGAACGAACCGAAACTTGGTATAGTTTTGGGCATGACAAGGATTTACCACAGACAGACAGACATGGAACCAAATTTGATCAGCAAGCTCTGAAACGCAAAATGCAAGTGGAAATTTTGACTTTGGGGGACAACATTTTTTTCAAGACTTTACAACAAAAGAAATTCTGTCCCTAAATTGGGTTTTTGCCCAATTAAAGTCGCGTTATAATTTGATCTGTCCAAATAAAGCATCGTTGCAGAACAGTTTTTCGACTTCTAACACGAACAAAGCTTCCCTACCTTGTGTGGGTGTCCCATGCGTGGGGGGGGGGGGGGGTGAACCCTTCAACCTAAAGGGGAGTTATCCAGTGTCGGAAAATGTACCCTAAAAACTACAATGAGATAACTGAATTAACTCAGGATTAAATCCTTAGGATACTGAGTTTGACAGAAAAAATTCTAACTTTTACTGGTCGTCAATTTTATTTTAGCGAATTCACGAACTAAATTGCGTAACTGCAATAGTTCTATAACGTTTTCTGAAATTTTTAAAAACATGTGTATATGTGTCATTCTAAATGCTAACTCTTGTTATGATTGAGATTGTAAAAGTCCGTCCTTTCCGTAGAAAACAATCATTCCAGAATCAAGGACAAGTTCCTTAGGTACCTAGCTCTTTTTGAGCATGTGTTAAAATTCCAAAAAATGTGCTAAAAAATCACTGAGTGCTGAGAACCGCTAAAATTGCTGAATTTATACAAAGTAAGTAAAAAGTAAAGTGAACGACCGTTCCAAGTTGGGGCTTTTCGTCCTACTGCCTCGGGCGTCGCGGACGTCATCAGCTGCCTAAAAATTCTGTTATTGAATAAGGGCCTGTTCCACCATAGCGGACTAAAGGGTTATCCAGTGTCGGAAAATGTACCCTAAAAACTACAATGAGATTACTGGATTACCTCAGGATTAAATCCTTAGGATACTGAGTTTGACAGAAAAAATTCTAACTTTTACTGGTCGTCAATTTTATTTTAGCGAATTCACGAACTAAATTGCGTAACTGCAATAGTTCTATAACGTTTTCTGAAATTTTTAAAAACATGTGTATATGTGTCATTCTAAATGCTAACTCTTGTTATGATTGAGATTGTAAAAGTCCGTCCTTTCCGTAGAAAACAATCATTCCAGAATCAAGGACAAGTTCCTTAGGTACCTAGCTCTTTTTGAGCATGTGTTAAAATTCCAAAAAATGTGCTAAAAAATCACTGAGTGCTGAGAACCGCTAAAATTGCTGAATTTATACAAAGTAAGTAAAAAGTAAAGTGAACGACCGTTCCAAGTTGGGGCTTTTCGTCCTACTGCCTCGGGCGTCGCGGACGTCATCAGCTGCCTAAAAATTCTGTTATTGAATAAGGGCCTGTTCCACCATAGCGGACTAAAGGGTTATCAAGTGTCGGAAAATGTACCCTAAAAACTGCAATGAGATAACTGGATTAACTCAGGGTTAAATCCTTAGAATCCTGAATTTGTCAGAAGAAATTCTTACTTTGACTGGTCGTCAAGCTAGATTTTAGCGAATTTACGAAGGAAATTGCGTAACTGCAATAGTTCTATAACGTTTTCTGGAATTTTGAAAAATATGTGTATGTTTGTCATGCCAGATCATAACACTTCTAATGATTGAGATTTTAAAAGTTCGTCCTGTCCGCAGAAAACCATCATTCCAGAATCAAGGACAAGTTCCTTGGGCAGCTCTTTTTGAGCAGGGAAACTTATTCAAAATCCAAATAATGTTTTTCAAGGTCCAATGTAGATTTCTTGGACAAATAGATAAGAATTATGTGTATAATTTGATGGTCAGGATGCTCGCAAGCTCGCACTTCAAATGATAAAAAAATATCCTAAATCAATAACTTCATTAAGATAGACGTACAGATTAGTTGATCAAATAGCTAGATTTTAGCGAATTTACGAAGGAAATTGCGTAACTGCAATAGTTCTATAACGTTTTCTGGAATTTTGAAAAATATGTGTATGTTTTTAATACACATATTGATGGTGAAGTCTGTTATTGTATCCACCATAGCGGACTAAAGGGGAGTTATCCAGTGTCGGAAAATGTACCCTAAAAACTACAATGAGATTACTGGATTACCTCAGGATTAAATCCTTAGAATCCTGAATTTGTCAGAAGAAATTCTTACTTTGACTGGTCGCCAAGCTAGATTTTAGCGAATTCACTAAGGAAATTGCGTAACTGCAATAGTTCTATAACGTTTTCTGAAATTTTGAAAAATATGTGTATGTTCGTCATTCCATATGAAGACTCTTCTAATGACTGAGATTTTAAAAGTTCGTCCTGTCCGCAGAAAACCATCATTCCAGAATCAAGGACAAGTTCCTTGGGCAGCTCTTATTGAGCAAGTGAACTACTTATTCAAATTCCAAAAAATGTGCTAAAAATCACTTAGTGCTGAGAACCGCTAAAATTGCTGAATTTATAAAAAGTAAGTAAAAAGGAAAGTAAACAACCAGGTTGGGTCTTTTCGTCCGACTGCCTCAGGCGTCGCGGACGTCATCAACTGTCCTCCAAATGGAAAATCAGAATTCGATCTGTTGATGTCGCCTTAAGATACTCATTGCCTCGCCCCTTTAAGTGGAGAGGGGTTCGTCGTACAAAGACGTTGAATTTATATGTTTTAACTCAGAGAAGTCCATCAAATATGCACCAGGACATTCGGAAATCGGTGCACAATATTTGTCAAAAAAATTTACTTAAATTTAAATAAAATGTACTAAAATTCAATAAAAGCGGCAAAAGATAGAAAAATCCTTAAATTATTATGTACAGCAGAAATTTATTATCTGAAGAAATTCGTTTGCCTTGAAAATAATAGTTTCTCTGATACTTACGCGATTAACGCCACCGCAACAAAAAAGATGCCACCGCATAAAGATCAGAGGTTTGGATGCTCTCTAAGCTCGTATCTCAAAAATACATCATCAATTAGTCAATCCCTTAGTAAAAATTCAGATTAGTTGGACGTACAGATTAGTATCTAGGTAGTAAACGATAACGGTGGGGGGCCTGGCGGAACGATAACGAATTTCAAGGTCCATTCTAGATTTCATTGACAAATAGATCGGGATTACGTGTATAGCTTGGTGGTCTGGATGCTCGCAAGCTCGCACCTCAAACGATAAAAAATATCCCAAATCAATAATTTCAGATTAGTTTGTAAGCCGAGCTATTGGGGTGGGAATGGTATTGTGGATAACTATTAAGGACTCTGACGTTACTTTACTACGGCTAAAATATTGAAAGACAATAGCCAATTATTACCAAATAGAATGTTACCTTTATGGGATGTTGCGTCGTCCTCACTAGCGTCCTGTCGGAATGCTGCCACCAAAAGCAAGCCGGAACCCTTGATGTATATAGCGGGATTGCGAAGAGATCAAACCATGAACGTTCACTTGAACGAGATTGCATTTGTTACTGATAATTGGCAAAAACTCGAACTGAAGGTTCTTTACGGTTTGGATTATCGTGCCTGAAGGGCTTCCAACAAGATTTACTCTGGAACTGAGGGTTCCGTATCTTCATTACTGCCAAATATGTCTGTGCCAGGAGTAACAGGGCAGAGTCAAGGAAAGAAGAATGTGTGTCGAACGTGTAGTACAATTAATGTAGATATGGTGTCTGATTTTCGTTAGTTGATTCACCAGTTTCTTCCATTCCCAAATTCATATTACCAAAATATCCGTGAGAAAAGAGAAGAGTAAGAAGGGGATTTATTTACAATTCTTGATATCTAACCATTCTCCGTTGTAATTTACAAAGGAAAAAAATGCTTAACGCCTTCACAAGATGTTCTCGTTTTTGTTTCATGATCTGTAGAGTCCAAGATACGAATGAAAAATTAAAAAATGTTAACATATTGGTAGGTAGTGCACAAGACAATGGGGGCAGCCCGGATTCGAATCGGGATTGCTGCGAAACTGGCTCTGTGGATCGCAATTCAAATCCGGCTTACCCCCATTTTCTAGTAGGTGAATGCTTGCATCACAGAGACGTCCCTATGAATGAATTGTGTATATTTTTGGTGAGAATTAAAATAATAGAAAAAATATATATATATATCACGATTACCCCAAAAGACCACCTTCCTCTCCCCATTTAATCCCTTCACCGACAGTAAATTTGAAACTTACAGGGTTGCATAACTGGACTGAAATCTGGTTCGAACAAACAATAAAAACTGTTATGGAAATCAGATGAATACAGTAATAATATCACTGTTGTCCCCTTCCATGTTATAACTTTATCCATCCTCTGGCTCTTAATAACTGAGTTTATGTTTTTGTAGCTTGTAGATTTCCTGATTAGTTTTTTACCTGCTGGTTTTCATCCACAGGCCTCTTGGCATCTAATCACAGAAACTGTTTCCAAATACATAGTTTTCGAATAGTACAAACAACTATTATCAGTATGTCGTTCTATCAACGAACAACTATTTAGTTGATAATGTTGTTGATGCCGTCCAGTCGAGAATACATCGTGGAAACAAGCCTCGCCATACTTTGGGTGAATCATTCAACGTGAGGGTTAAATAATTCACACGAAAAAATTTCAAGAGGTGAAATGGAAACATAAATTTGAAGTGAAATTCATAATTGAATTCGTCATAGAAAATGAGGATGGTTTTGATTAGTGAATGAGAGCTGAATAATCAGGGACATTATTCATAAGTAGATAAACACGGATGCTGTTGTAACGACACCAGCGGATGTACGAAGAATCTGAATATGGCTCCGAGTTAGAATTAGGTACGCATTATTAGCAAATCAGGGGTAGGATAATGCTGTTGTCAGGCCAGCCTACTAATGCATGCTTCGGCCAGCTTGACCACACAAGATGTCACAGAAAAGTAGCCATGAATATTCGTAAAAAATTACAAAAATGGAACGTTCTGTTCCTAGTCCACTAAAGTAGCAGAACAATAAATTATTGTTTTAGATAAATATCATATAAAATTAAACTGGTTTCGTCTATTTTGGGTGTATTTTTATACAAAAACAATACGTTCAAGTATCTAATGTAATAGTATAGTATAACAAGTAATAGTATTCTACGTATTTGACTTGTATAAATTATGTGTTTCATTGTGTGTCGCAAACAACTAGGTATAACCCCATTAGTAACCTGACCTACTTCTTCAGTACGTATTCGCCACCAATTTTCCTTTTCATAATGTTTTCCTGGCCCTTGGCAGATTGATGGAGTTCCTGAAAGCTCTTATGGGTTGATTGATGAAGAACACAACTACATGGCTGGCCGTTGCTCTGAGTCCATGATGCGAGGCCTTGTTTCCTAGTGCCACGTACTGTTCACAGTCAGAAGTAACCAGGAGTAACAGTAGTTCATACCATCGACAAAGCTCCCGATTCATTAAGGTTTTACTTCATTTACATTCAATGCCCCAAAAGAAAAATATTAGGTACCAAAGCTCAAATCGGTTACTGCTTTGTTATGGTCATGGTTAGTTAATTATGACCCATAATTCAGTTAGAATCTGGAAAAAAAAACTAGTTACTGAATTTTTAATCTATTGTTGTTTGTAAAGTAGTAGTTGTTTTTCATGAAACCGAGAAGATATGTTTCTTGGAACATGTTTACGTCTAACCCTGTTTGAAAATAGAGACTTACGTGGCAGTAACGTCACAATACGGTGTGGATTATTTATTTATAAAAATACAAAAGTTCATTATTGGAAATGAACCAAAATTTCTAATCGTGCAGTATGAGCAAATTTTCGTAAATTATCGTATTTATGTTCCATTATTTTTAAATATGAGAACTTTGAATGCAAAGAAATTTTCAACCTCCAATTTTATACCAAAATAAAACTCGTCGAGAACTCGTTCTGTATAGTTCTTTTTATTTTTTATTGTATTATTATTTTATTTATTTATTCTTTATATTTAGTTTTCTCAGTGTTTATTAAATTTTCTGGGATTACTAACGGAATTTGATCATATTTCCCAGCATAATTTCGAGTAAAAATGCTTTAATGCCCTTGCGCAGTGTTGTACGTTAGTTTGGTTGTTGGAAAGCGATATGGACGTTTTATTCAATGCCATCTCACGTCGGCCATAAAACTCATATAAGAATAACATAAATGTTTCCAGTGATCAAAGAATAAAAAATTACGTTTTCCAGCTCAGTAATACTCATTCCTGAATCCACAACGTTATGAGCCCTAAAGGACCTGATTCCATTTCTTACATCCCGCTTTCGCATTTAGTATTCGGAGTTAGGGAGGAAAAATGGAATTGGAAATATGATGAATGGCTCAATAACCTCTTTTGCTTCGCGATCCCATGAATTTTGCTTATGCTTTTAGGCGACTAGATGCCTTAGTAACAACATTTTTCTTCTTCGTTTTCCTTTCTTCTCTCTTCCTTTTCATAAGGCTTCCGAAACATCAAATCACATCTTCTAACAAATCACCCTCACAAGTCATTCGGCAGTATATTTATATTCAAAGTTGGCAGTTCTGTAGGAGACAACAATAGCTACTGAAACCTTGTTATCTTCTTGGAGACCAGTCCTCCGCGACTTTTAACAAAATAGCTCATGATTTTAAACGTAGAACATGTTCGGCCATGGTCTTGACTGTTGGAAATACATTACGTTATGATATTACGAGGACGAAAGCAGTGATTTCCTGTTTCAACAAATTCATTGCTAGGGCCATGCAGTTTTCTCAGTTTCAGACTCACCAAAATCGTTCGCCACTTGTTGGGAAGCTCATGATTCATCACGTCATCTTTCACGACAATAATTTTCCATTCTAGTCTCCGTCCTCCCTAAAATCATATTTTCCAGTCCTAGATTAATCCTTATCATATTTAACCCGAGATCCTCTAGCCTTCTGATCACTGGAGTGGTCTCAACCCGCTCGTGTTCACTACAAGAACTTGAAATATGATCGGGAGACTTTCTGTTTAAGTAAGGGATGATAGAAATGACGGGCTCTAACTAATCATAAATATGTCGAGAGCCGATCTATAAGTTGTAGCGAATGGGATTCCAGGGTCAACCCCTTCCCCCCACCCCACCACCACTCGATGAGGCTCGGAGCGCGTAGTTATAATTTCCAATAATGAACTTCTGTAATCGACTAAGAGAGAACGTTATTTCCCATTCATTTCGAAAATCCAATTTAACTAAATTCCGGACTCGTTAGAAGTGGTAGATATAATAATAAATTATAATTATTCGTTGTTAATAAATTCGTGTGGGTCTATAAACTTCCTGGACCTAGATTTGCCCCCTTGGCAATCAAAATGCAGTTATTTTGTATGACCTTATTCATTATTACTGTACATCGATTTTGACGTTTTTAATGAGTTATGGCGAACACAATTATATTATTCACTGAAATATCAGCTCAAACTCAGAATTAAAGTTGTGAATTTCGTTATAGGTGTATCTAGGTAAATGAAATATGCACAACCACGGTAGTAAAATATACATATTTTATTAACCATTATTTTCGAACTTTACGAATAATGGAGATTAGCAGCTTTTTTCCCATAAGCCAATATTACTAGGTTCACTATCATGATTTATTCAGTTCAAGTATTTAAAACTCAAGGCCCTAATCCACCTAGGCCAGACGATGATCTGAGTTAAGATGACTCAACATTCCATTTTAGTTCGCGGTCACGTTATCGAAATTTTTGAAAATTCTTCAAAGCAATCCAATGTCTGAATACATAATTTACATTTGAAACCAACATAGCGTAGAACCGCATTAAAAAAGTAGTATACGGTAATCAATTTTGATTACATATATTACACTTGAATGTTTGAAGAGGAGGAAGTAACATTAAGTAAGTTCATTTTCAACCGAATCTTATGATTTGAACGTAATTGAACGAGCCTGACTCAGCTAAATTATAATGTAAGTTGACAGGTTTCCATTTAGCTCTAACACTCTTTCCCTTCCATCAAAATACAAATAGACCAGAGGGCACATTAGTCCTCTCTTGATAGGTTTGGGAAAAACACTGGTAAACAAGTTAGTCGAGAATGTTGACAATCGGGATGAGGTGCAACCCTGCAGGCGGAACCCGGTTGCCGTGTTCTACAAAACAGGTTTATCAAACCTAAAGATCGGGGGATTCTCCGGAAGAAATAATGCTTTAGGTGTTCTCGCCGCCCGTGTTTCGAGTCGATTGTTAGTTAGAGCTGCGAGAGGTTCAGTCATTTTAGGAGGAAAACGGTGGAGCCTGCGGGATGATACCTATCATCAAGGGCCTGATTACCTCTCGAAGAACGTTCCCTGAGGGATAGCTTTCTACAATCAAGGACGCATCTCTTGCGCAACTCTTGACCGCAGGTTCCCCGGGTCCAGCGCATGCGTGCTGCACTTCACTTTACACTATGCTTAACAAAAACCGAAATTATCGCCCGGACGCTGACCACGAGCTCGGCCTAGAGAGCCATCTGATACAAGGGTGAAGGTCGAGAGTCTTCATTTCGATTTCGTCTAGACATTACCGAAGGGATGAGTAGGAAATTCAATAAAGCTTAATAAGCCTCGGGGATTTGGAGTTACGAAATCAATTAAAAACTGTAACTCACTCCACGCGCTAGCAACGTGCTTTCGGTTACGATGCCAGAGCGCGCAATCATTAATATGATTATTGATTGATAATATTGGACTATTCCGTTTCGATGACGAATTGTCTATCCTTAAGGATTATTTCATGAGGAAAACATATCTATTCAGTCACATTTATATTTTGAAATATAATTGTACAATGAGTTCAGATGTTGTCAAAAGTTTTCAAAGCCCTGGTTATGCCCCAGATTTTTTTTTTTTTTTTTTTTTTTCTTTCCAAGTAATTGCAATACTTTTCCTTAAAATCTCTGGTCAAACAAGCATACTAGGATTAACCAAAAGTCACCTCAAGTTTGACGTTCACCTTGGAGTTCAACCATATCAAGCAAGAACAGCTAGTCATAGCTAATTCTTAGAAACAATCCATCTAATCTCGAATGTAATCCCTGCGCACAAGCTAGGAATGGTCCGATGATGATGAAACCGATTGGATAAATGCAGGAACAAAATACGCAAAATTTCATTTCCATGTTCAGTGATATAAATATAAAGTAACTTGTAAGTCGTGATGGACAATTAAGCTTCATGTAATTTTCTTTTGCTCGACAATTATATTGCACATGCGAGATCGTTTCGCAGAATATTAATAAGGTCTTCTCACTAGTAGATTGGTGGTTAGATGTTGTTATGGTAATGATACCGTTCCACGAAACTTTATTATATGTACGTGGATGTTGTGTACATCATTCATGGAAGAATGAACTGATGTTATATTCAGCTATAACCTATCATTAGAGCACCGATTAATCTCAAGTCCAGACGCCTTTGATCCCCATTTCCTCGATTTTTTTCTTCCTTTTTCACAATTCGCGACGTTTCTTGGCCAACCTCTCCTTGGAAATCTCCAGAAGGAAGCCGATAATGGGAGGCGGGAAGAACGAGATGGGTCGAAGGAGATGAGTATCGGAGCTGGGAGAAAAAGTTACGCAAGGCCTTTCACCATGTCGTAGCTTTTTTTGAATTATGGTCCGTCATCGGAGCCATCACACGACCGGCATCCACATTGGAAGGATTCCTCCTCTATGGATCTCTGCATCGTCCTATTCTTGTCAATGTCTCTCTCAACGGAACCAGCTCCCAACATATCTCGGCGTCACTTATGCCACGTTCCTTTGACACTTGAAACGATTTTCCAATCCAGTTGAATCCACCTTCTTGGTTCATTACTCCTATTCAAAACTGACCATTGTCCTGAAAATAGATCTTTTTTCAACTGGAAGCTGCCAATTTCCGGAGATTATAGAAGCCTTCATCACTTACTGAGCTACTGATACGGATCAATTGAGCCAACAAACTAGCAATTGAATATTACCGTCTATATCTAAGTAGACCATTCAGATATGCTCTACGCGGTATTATCTAATTTCATTCTCTACGCCAAAACATCTTTTCTAATTTTCATTTTTTAGTTAGTTTCATTTTGCTACATTTCATTTTTCTATCTTGTTGCTTATGGTAACAAGTGAGTACAACTGGTTTTTGTTGTTGTTACTTTTGCTTTTCTATTGATATTCTCTCGAGCATTCTATTTATCTAGGTACTCATCATTTTTATGGACACTTAACATAAATATACTTACAAAAAACTTTTTAAGAATATTAAAATAAGTTGCGTAAGCAGAACCAACTTTCAAAATAGAGATAAGTAAAATGTTAGTAGGTGAAAAGTCAAGCTTCAAACGCGAATGTCGTTTCACTGAACTAATTTCGTCGATTATTTGTCACAAGGTGAGCCGTGGTTAATAGTAATTTTGACTTAATCACTTGAAAATTTGTTTACAAAATGCCTTTCTATTTACGTGCAGCGGAGAATGTTGCAATAAACGCCACGTGAATCGGTCAGCTGGAGCTCTGGGTGGAGCCTGTCATTTCATTCGTCTCTTGATGTCCTAGAGAGGCTCCCTATCAGTTCTACGGTGAACAAGAGTGATTTTAGCTCACTCAGCTGATCAGGATGGCACCTGTAAGATCATTCGTATCGTGTTATCCCAGAGAGGCTTCCTATCAATTTCCATGACGACGGCCTTAATACCCCCTTTTCTTCGAAACCTGAAGAAACAAAGAAATAAGAAAATTAACTTAAAAATAAATAAGCAATAAAAAAAGAAGGTTGTTTTATTTATTTTTTCTTCGAATCTAAATGTTTTGAAATGTAACCAACTGAATTTAAGGATGGGGGGGGGGGGGGTTCTTCATGGTCGATTACAAAGGTTCTATATTGAAAATAATTAACCGAAACCCCCTCATAAACTACTAATTTACCTGTAGATTTGAGTTCAATAGAATTTAGAATTCATTAGAATTTCAAAAAATTGAGTTCAGTAAAGTTCTGTTACGTATAGTATAGACGCTTCCGAACTACAGTTAGGTATATGTCTTATTTTATTTCAGTAGGTAAGGTGCCTAAGTCATGTAGTTGTTGAAACACATGTTAAAAATAATAAACTGGAAATCTTAAATTCATTCATAGGTGAGCATGTAGGACGGGAACTTGTATACCACTACGGACCGCTTTCTGAGCACAGCTGCCTGCGCTCCCTGCGGCCAACAAGCGAGCTCGTTTCGGCCTGTTAGCAATAACCTTCTTTTGACATCCCGTTGAAACTGGGCATCACCTGGGCCGGCACACCTATAATTAAACCAAATTCAAGCGCTCAGAATCGTTACCTTGTGACGACATTGCATTTATTATGATTTATGTCTCATCGAAGTATGATATATGATATAATATTTCTGAGTTTTCTGTGCATGATAGGACGTTCCGATTTTACCAAGGTAACCTAAACCTTGTGAATTCTGCCTTAAAAAAATATACTCAACAGCGGAATCCTGCATTTTAAAGCTTCTTAGATAAATGTAATATATGAGGCTACCCGGGTCGCAAGAATTTCATCTGTTCCCTCTCCTTAAGGGGAGAAAAACACTTTAGAAAAGAATAACAACGAGAGTGTGAATGACAACACGCGTGAACATAGTAAACATCCCCTAAACTTGATACGATCGACAAGCCGATAAAATTTCAATGGATAGTGTATTTTCAAGAAATATAGTTAGGTACGAAAATTTGCCCCACTCTTCAGCGGACTTGTAAAGCAAAGTTAAGTAGGTGTTTTATTTCACGTCAATTATTACTTATTTTTATTATGTAACATAATTTACAAATGTAACAGACAGGAGAGGAGTTTATTATCTATACTCCAGTGATTTGCACAGAGGAGCAAGATAAATAAGCTGTAACATTAAGCTGTACCATTAATAATAAATCTATGCATTTCTTATTTTATTTTATTTTTTCAATAATTTGTTGGGTCTTTGGTACGATCTAAAATACCTAAAATACTTCAAAATTCTTCGAATATTCTAGTGTAGCTACTAAATGCTCTTGTAAAACATTATGGTCCACTGTGTTATACTACATCATTATATATTATATTATGCGCAAACGCTAAAGTGTCTAAGACAAAACAGGCTAACATCAATTTATTCTTCGTTTCCAAATGTATAAACCCATGCTTTCCCGTGCAAATAAACAACCAACAGGTACTCATCAAATTGAAACCTTCTCTTCGTGAATTCTCACAAATCATCGATCCTATCTACGACCAGTTCGTGAGAGTGTAACATCATTAAAATACTGTCCTTGTTAAAGTTACCCCAGACCTTGGAAGGTAAAGGGTGTCTTCAATTAACGCATTGATCTGTTCGCTTCGAGGTCCGATGTACGTATTTAGAAAGGAAGTCCACATAAATCGCTTGACCTCAAATTTGAATCATTAGTTAGATCCTTCATCGTAACCGTCATCAAAATATTATGCAAATCATATACCTGATATTTATCATTTCCATTTAGCTGGAATCTTTTTCGGAGTAGTAATATTCAGGTTTTTCATCTTTCGAGTTAATCGAGAGTGTTGGTTTGGTTAATTTCAACATCTGGGTACTGCTCCATATCCAATCAAGTCAAAACAAATTTCCTTCATTAGCACATTGAACTTTTCTGGTGCTGACCGCATCACTCAGTAACTGTTAGTTATTAATCTTGTAAAACCAAGCTCATTTTACTCTCACGTTGTCTCTAATAATATAATGCAAACTTTATGCTCCGTACAGTCCACTTTCCACCTCGTTGGGATCTCCAGAAATCATGATTTGAGAAACGCACAAGTCAGCTAATTATCATAGCTGAATCTTACCTCTCTATAACTCTCCTCGCCAACTTATAGAAAATAATCGAAAGGCTTGTGCTAACTAAACTGCTGCCGCACAGAGAGTTAAAATTGTATATTACTACTCTTGTCAGTAGCAGCTAGCTAAAAGTGAGGGAGGAATGAAATCTGTTGTGCCCGATCTATGTAAAAATTAGTTTTCGCTTAATAAACAGGTAGGAAAACCGACCGAATTCGGAAACCAGAAGCCTGGAGAGACAGTAGAGAGGAGATCGATAACATACCCTAGAAACGGGAGAGACCGAGACTATAAAACCTAAAACCTAAAAAGAACCTAAAAAAAATCAATTTTTGTTTCGTGGAATTGCATAAATTCGTTACCGATTTCAACCGATTGCAATATATAGCATCTCCAGACCAAATGCAACCCTTTCCATACCAAATTAAACTTTTTCCAGACCAAATTGAATTTTTTCCAATCCAAATTAAACTTTTTCCTAACCAAATTAAACTTTTTCCATACCAAATCATACTTTTTCCAAACCTAATTAGGGTTAGACAAAGTTTAATTTGGTTCGGAAAAAGTTTAATTTGGTCTGAAAAAAGTTATATTTGGTCTAGAAATGCTATAATGCATAGGACATTATCCTTGAACATACTCGAATATACAACCCTCGAATTTGAGTGACATCAGACCAATAGATAATGGAAAATCACTATCATATGAAATTCGCGATTATTGATCCGACTGCAGTGAAATATATAAGAGACCGTCTATTCGGATTAGAACATGGTATAGTTTTAAGTGTGATAAGGATTTACCTCAAAAACACTGACAGGCGGACAGATACGAAACCAACGGGAAAAGTAGGGAAGATTTTAATTCCGAAATAGAACAATGTTTCCGAATTATCGCACGAATGCTGAGCTCCCTTACCTTTGGTAGTGAATCAGAAAAGTACTATTCTTATTTTGGTATGGTTCCAGATTTTTTCATCATTTTTTCGTCTATTATAAATTTTCTATCTTACCTTTTTGGGTGTAAATTTCAGAACCATCCTCCTCCCGTTCAAACAACATTTCTTGATACGTAAACCAAGAATTCAGTGGTGACGGAAAAGCAGTAATCCCCCTTCGGTCGACTATAAATTTTCACCATAGAAAACGATAAACCAAAATTGTGTGTTTATTAGACTGTGTGAAGTAGACAGTGTGACTGTGGGAAGGCGTGGTCGGGGTTTTAGATACCTAAATTGATCTGAAACCAGTGATAGAATGCCCATTATGTTGGAACATGTGTTAAATGTTCTAATACATCGCTCTTTAAACGATTTCGTTCAGTTACAGCAATCATTTAGCCGAATCTTCAGTACTTTCCGTGACCAGCATATCTGCTTGGAGAAGATTCACATGGACCAGCAACCACCAGGGGATCCATCTAGAGAATAGCGCTTCAACAACTCGTAAAGCATCGCCACTTATTACGAGACTGATTCAACCAGCTGACGTATGGAAATTGGCAACAGAACCCAACGAGCGCTTACCGGCATCTCCATACCCAACAATCAGATAGCCCGTTTTGACACATGCAAAGCTAAGCCTGTATTCATATCTTGTTTTGCATTATGAGGCCTATCATTGTTCGAACAGCTTGTATCAGGGGAAAGTTCCACGTTTTCGAAAATGGGATAGTAGGCAAGTCAAGGAACAGCATTCGTATCTTCTCATGTTCCCATGTTTTCAAAGTTATAGACAATACCTTGTCTCGCCCGCACCTTTTGGGATGATAACGGAAGTTTTTGGGATGATTGCGTGGTTAAGGAAATTAGTAAAATTTAAAGATTCAATTCAGAATGTTCCAAAATTGATTTATAGGTATGAAAAACCTACCCTTACAGTCTACTAACATTGGCTGGACTAACTGCTATAAGTTGGTATCCTACAAATTTCTCTTTGCTTGCATGCAAATGGGGAAGCATTTATTTATTTATTTGTATTGCCTCAAGATATGACAAAGAGAAAAAATAAATATATTATTACAAAACTTATAAACATATAACATAACAATAGACGAATACAGGTTACCTCAGCAACTTATTGCTCGACGGAACAAAAACCCGCCCAAAGAAAAGCGCCCAACAAAAACTGATGTCCAATAAATTATGAAAAAACGCGGCAGGCTGCTCCTACTTTCTCTCTCATGAGAGAAGATCTATGAGCATTGAAAATGTTTCAATAATTTAAATATTTTTTATTGTTTTAAATAAAATAACAATTAGAAAACATGAAATAATTATTGACACACAATTACGGAATTTGCTGTAAGCCAGTCTCGACGATGCCCGAATCTTCCACGAATATGAATTCACAGATACGTAATTTTCGGTTATGGTGCGCGTCTACAATTACTATTACCAAGATTAATTTCTCAACCAAGTGACAACAAAACAAGCGGCATTGTTTACTATATCCATTTATAACATACATAAATATAAAACTACGACATGAATAGAAGAACAAGTATGAAAGAAATGCGTGATAAATCTAGAGCTTTCCAACGAGTGGAGAACGATTTTTGTCCGGTGAAAACTAAAGAAGTTTCATTTCCCCAGCAACGGCTTGGTTGTACGTGAAAAATCAAAAGACAACAACACCTAACTTGTTTATAGGTTGCGTGACGTTTTTTCTTTGTGTAACAAAATTTCCAGTTGACCAGTCAACTAAGACATTTTCAATGTCAAAAAATACTTCATGAATAAAATAATGAGAAGTTGAATAATTCGGTTGACTGTAATTAATGATGTTTACACAGTCATTTGGGCTCACTTCATCCAGCTAACTAAATATTTACCTTTAGGTATTGGTGGCCAATGAGGTATACTCGCTTGTGTATTTTGTATTTTTTAATGAAAGCAGACAAAATTCCAAGGGTGTAGACACCAACTGCACTTTTCTACGACGAATAGTTTTCTTTCTAGAAATGTTTAAATAACTATTTGGAAAAAAAACTACGTGTCACACCACTCTCGCTTGGGCGGACGGGATTACACAGTGTGACGGCACTTTCTGCTGAAACTTTGAAAAATCAGAAAAATCAACTTTACTACAAAAAAGTGGTACGCGTTGATACGACAACCACCTGGAGCAATAATATATGACAACTGCTTAGAGATGAAGTGATCTCGTACTCACTTAACCAAAGTGAGGGCGAACTATAGTAGGTAACAGAGGAAAAAGTAGCACATTGTTGAAAATTATTGTTATTTGTAACCAAGCTTCGGTCTAAATAAATTTTCCAAGTGAATCTGATATTGTTGAAAGGAAGCATTAAGAATTAGGCGAGAAGCCAACGAGGTTTTTCAATTAAACGGTGATTAAGGTGTGAGTTGCGAAATTTCTATATAGCCTGTCATTTCTTAGGTGTTCTTTGGGCATGCAGTTGTAAAAAAAAATCAAAACCGGTTCATAATTTAGGACGAGGATAAAGAACAAACACAAATACATAATTTGATATATATATATATATATATATATATATATATATATATATATATATATATATATATACATTTATTTATGTATTTATTATTATTTTTTTTTTTTTCCCTTATTTCTATCATACCTCTAACGATTGTCTGACATTATTTTCATCAAACTTGTTACCTTCTATATATTCTGGAAGGACGGTTCAATGTGTTTCTCCATCACGCTCAAATGATCGCCTACCGGAAAAAAAAAAAAAGCTTTTGAATACTGTGAGCGCCTTGGCGTGTGGATCGTCGTTGTTCAAACGCGATGTGACAAATCCTCGGAGCCATAGGATGAAAAAGGAAGTTACGTTATCCCAGACTTGACATCAAAGATATTGGATTCACTTAAGACTTTCACTCGTCGGATTAGTCAATGTGGTAAGGCCGTTAGATGGACAGCTGTTTGAAGATCGGAGGTACCTACTAAGAGCCACGGAAGACCGTATGCATTATGTCGCCTTCCGGAACCCAGTAACTCCTGTTTCCACTGTACAGCTCATCCTCTTTCAAAAAGTTGAATGCCACATCATGGGTGATTGCATTTAAAGACACGCGAACTATCTAAACTTGAGGGATTAATAATTACCCTCAGTACCGATTTCACTCAGTTTTGTCACCCAAGATAAGATTTGATTCACGAAAAAGGCGATCTCTCGCCTTCTGTATGTACATATTTTAGAAGTACCACCTCAGTTAAGGATAACTTCTTTTTCGCCTACCCTCTTCAACTAATTTGTTATAGAGATGAAAAAATGGTAGTTAATGTAGAATGTTGTATATTTCTACGAAAATAATGAGCTATGATGTTGGATTAGATTTATTTCAATGGTTAGGTCATCATCTGTAACAAATAATAAGGAACTGTTTACAACTACAAATAACATGTGTAACAACTATAAATAACTTGTTAGAAAGAGGCAGGGCTGGAATCGCTAAATTCGAAACTAATGAAGGGTAGAGGAGTTGGACCTAAATTGAAAACCTTAATATTGCATAATATGCTGCTATCAGGTGTGCAGCCCTTCGGCCGTTGAAGGATATCCAACAACCACCAATCAAATAAGTGTCAAAAAGAGCAAAACTCCGCAATTGGTAGATTCACACTCTTTATTGAGATACGAACATGTCATAATTAAAAACATATTCGAAGAATGAATGACGGGTACTGTGGGTTCCAATCGAGGAAAAGTGAACTGGAAAACCACAAAGCTAATTCAACTTATTCAAATTGTAATTCAAATTCAAATTGTTTTACCCCTAGAGAGCCCAATCTCTTTAGTTAATAGATGCATTGGTAATCGGGAATAATAATGTACAAATTGAAAGCAGGATTGTCAAAGTCTCTTGCTCAGCTGTAACAGTGAATGAGCTTTTATCCCCTAATCGAAGATTTCAACCAAGAAGCATAACTTGACCAACACTGGAAACTTGGAAAGATTTCTTAGCCTTCATTGGCTTGGAAGGATGTCCCCTTTGAATACATTAAGTAATAGTTCACCTTCAACTTGAAATGTTATCAACAGGTTACCTACCCTCTTCGTGGATCTTGAATAGTTTACATATTTTCGGAATCCGAATATGACATTTTTGGGCACGAGAGCAAGCGCAAAATGTGAGTAATGTACACCAACTCCCCCTTTTTCATTTCAGATTCAAATTTATCATGGAAAAAACGACACATCACTGGAAATTTTCAGAGCAAAATAACGTGCGCAATTTCGTGCAAAATGTGCGAAAATTGCAAAATGTCGAGTTTTTGGAGGTATTCGAATGCCACATGACTGTGACACAAGGTTATGGGGTATTTTTTCAAGCTGAATCCTGTAGTGATTGTATATTAATTAATTGATAGCGGTAACCATATGAAATAATTTAATTTTAGAATGATCCTCGTACAAGAACGCACCAACCTCTCTCTAATTTCTATCATTATATCGAAGAACGACCATTAGGTACGCGTACGAAATAAATTATAGTTCGTTCAACCTACTGACATAGTACGTCTCTAAAAGATGAAGTAGGTGCGCTTAGGCGATATAAGTGCTCCGGCTATTGCCACCGCAACTTCATGAAAGACGCACCGAGTAGGTGATCCAGAGCCTGTTACGTCAGCGGCCATTAAACCAGGTCAGTACCGCCAACCTCATCGTCGAGGTCCGTTCCGTTTTTACGCTCTTTCGACCTCAAAGGTGCGGAGCCGTGAAAGGCGATCGTGGGCATCGCAATTTATCATTTTAGGTAGTTTATGGGAATTCTGACTCATGATTATGACATACTCAAGTATTATTATTAGAGAGACTGTAAGTGACTTGACTGTAAGTACTTGTAAAGTTATGCAGAGGTGTTAATGAGACAGGGAGTAGCTTTTTTTAAAACTTTATTTGGCATTGGTTTGCAACATACAGCCATTAAACAGAAATAAAATATAAGGATTTTAATAGGCCGTGGTTGATGTTGGTTAAGAAATCAAATAAATGGAGGTACACTTCACAGTTACTTAGCGAAAGTAACAAGTCCATATTGAACGGAGCAGTCATTTCCTTCAAAATGTAGTTGAATAGGATTTCACGTTCGGAAGTGAATCTTGGACAATGCAGAACGATGTGCGTTATATCCTCTACTTCTTGGATACAAGTGGAACAATATGGCACATCTTCTATACCAAATTTGTTGAGATAGTCTTTTGCCTAGGTAGTGATTGCTTCGCATTTCGTATTAGGATTTTGGTTTTCCAAAAATGTTTGCGAACCATTTTTCGCCGGAAATGATGGGGGAACGCGATGTATATGTATAACTATGATAAATGTTTTCCATTGGGAGAGGTTGCGTTTTTTTAATGTGCTGTGGAGATCGGAGGAGGAGTATAGGTCAGAAGATGAGTAACATGAAGTACAATATTTCAGTCGTTGAAAAGAATAAATGATTTCACAGAAATGTATCAAGTGTTATTTATGAAATACGAGTGTGATGATGTGAGTGGGCACAATCCACTATATGTCTTAGTTCGCAGTGAAGAGGTACTGAGAACCAGGTCCTACAAAGTTCCCTCATAGTTGCAACCAATAAAAACAGCAAAAAGCGTAAACTTTCCCCTTAATGGGAAAATTATTAGAGCATGAATGTGTCAATTTAATCTAGAAATTCCCAATAGTGTAGCAATCATGTTTACAAAATTAATTGATAAGGATCATTTGTACGTAAAAAAGGGGATAAGGATCATATGTACGCTAAAAATTATCACACAACCACACTCATACATCAGACTGTTGGCCACGCACTGGGCAGTGGTTGAAATAATGCAGTTAGGTAAATCGAGAGCTTTCCATCGAATAGAGAACGGTTCTTGTGCAGTGAAAACTGCAGGAGTTACATTTCCTTAGAAATGCGTTGATTGTATGTGAAAACCATTAGAAAACTTGGGAACGTTTTGGGTAACACAATTTTTAGAATAACCCCAGCAAAAAACATATTCATGTCAAAAGTCTGCCAAGTTGAGTGTAGCTTTCTCGTATCCGTAATATGAATGTATAGGTCATGGAAATGTATTAAACATTCTTAAAAGATTCCTAAGCAGGTTCCTACTATTAGGGGAATGGGTAGACTGAGATTAAATTACGCTTGATGGATGTTACGCTTGTGCATGCGTAAAAGGTACCAATGGATCTAGAGTGATAGAGTCATTGACAACCATCAACAGCCGAAACCGTTCAATCCCAGAAAATTTCAATTGAAATCGAATGAAAACTGTATAAGTCAAGATTGTTCCAAGAAATTTAGGTTCTCACATGCGCAACAGCCATGGCTAATACGACATGATGAAACTCACATGGAATTGTCAAATCTTCATTTCCCAACTACCCTCCGAATTTGAACGAGATCGAACGACTAGGTCTTGAGAAAATGTTGCTTGATTGATTTCACGTTTGCGCTTCCACAAACCTTTACTAATTAGGGACCATTCACAGCCTAACCAAGACTTTTCCTGAAAATGCCGTCCAAATCAGATGGACATTGTAGAAATTACAAAGTCATTTACAGATATTTTGCGTACACACAGAGTCAAATGTAATAATTACTGCACGTTTGGTAAATTGAGTTATACTAGGATAAAACTGAATTTATTAGATCATCTGTATTGTGACCTTGTAAAACTAATACGGTACATTATTATTTTCAAATATTATGAACTTATTTAAATGTTGTTATGTATAAAAATATTGTAACGAATTTAGTCATACAATGGGATCAATAAATAAATGGGAGAAATGAATTCCCTTGTGGTACGTTTACTAACCCGAGGAAAACATAAACAGACAAACAAAGACACATGAAACAGTTGTAGTTCAGAATGGTTTTAAAGGTGAAATGCGAGTAGAAATTTTGATTTCAACAGAAATAAATGTTCCATCTCACTAAACTGGAAGCAATGCTTCCCCTACCGACAGGTCAGTGCGGGAGCAAAATAATGAAGTGCTATTGCGTGAGTGAGTTGGTTATGCCAATCATAGTGATCTGATCCCCGTACGGATGATTTAACGTGTAGGCATAATGCACTTAAGATTACCTGCAGAGAGCAAAATCCGAGCAGAACCCGGCCACAATCTGATTACGATTCGATTCCTATAATGACGCGTTGTGGTCGATCGTGTGATGATATGGCCAAAAATCTCAGGTACCTAACGGTCGGCGCGGAGCAACAGAATTTCCATCGCCCCGTAAATCTATAAGCCACTTTAGTGCTTCTATCAGGCACACCATTGGATAAAAACGACAAAAATTTAATGAAATAGTGGGGATGAGGATGCACCGGCGGTGAAGATACGAGAAGTTGAAGAAGGTGGAAGAGGCCTTAAATAATACAAGACGTTGGCGAACAATCAAGTCGAGTCACGAGACTCTAGACCCTAACCCACCGCTTGGCATTCCTAGCGCTCCAACCGCCATACGATTTTACACAGATCAGTTTTTGCTGAGATCAGTGATCTGGATGCTCCCTACGCTCGCATCTCGAAAAGACATAACATCAAGTAGTCAATCCCTTATTAAAAATTCAGATTAGTTGGATTAGTTGGTCAGGGTTTAGAGTCTAGTGACTCGACTTGATTGTTCGCGAACGTCTCGTTTGAATAATCACCACTAGTCGAGTGCCCCGAATGGCTGGGATGGTGAGACCACGAAGCACTTCACACATCCCATCGATTTAGGAGGGTTCAACGAACATTTCAAAAACAAAATCCCTGGAACGATTCTAGCTTTTTTGAGAAGATGCTTTTTGAAGTTAACTAATCGCACTTTCGTAAGCTAGTTTGACATCTGCTTATTGCACATTTAAAAAATTGAATAACTCTTTAGTACCGACTCAAATTCCATCAAATACATTTGTACATACCACTCACATGCCCGGCCATAGTTTTTTTTAAAGTACCCCATGCGATAGAATTCACTGATGTCGTTCGACTGTGTCTTGTTCTCTCTCAGTATCCATTTGTTCACAGGTATCATCGTGATTAAGTGAGCGAGACTTGAGAGAGAAGTTTCCACTAGTGATGTTTTTCTCACCTTTAGGCCTCTCTGAATAAGCTCACGTAGGTTGTTTCGGATAAATAAAATGTAGATTTTTTCATTTTGTCCATTGCTCGAAGCATTGTGCGCTGTCTCCTAGTACAGTGCATTCATACTCTCACTCTTTTTCATTGCATATGGGAGTGAGATATAATAATGATGATGATTGACATGATTATCATGGTTGGTGGATGTGGGTCCTACTGATATCCAGATATTTTTTAGCAGTACTTATGAAATTTATAAATATCCTTGTCTGTATATTTATCAACCTAATTAAATTTTTTTTAAATAAATACTACAAATTTTCCACCCTGTAGTCGACCAATAAGTCAGGAATCTGAGGCATCTCCTTAGATACAACCACCCACAAAGCACAAACTCATTTCAATCGAGTGGAACTGTTCCGGCACTTTCGTTTATGTCAATTGCACTCATATATTGAGATTTTCTCCAATCATATGCTTGTTTATATTTACTTGGTTGAAGGAATAAACTTTTTTTCATTTCTTTTCAATGCAATGGACCTACTAGGAGACGGCGATCCGACTATTGGCTTGACCTGAATCGGATGATATCATGCATTCTGTGGCTAGGCATCTTTTGTACGCGGATCGTCTTTTTTGGAGGGCTTAGATATTGTCAAAAATTAATCGTATCCTTCACAATGAAATTCTGGACGCTCCATGATGAGCAGTTCGGATCGATAGTGTTCGTCACACACTCCATTACCTTAGTCTTACGGTAATGCGGTCAAATTATTTCTATACTCCACGTCGTGGAATCAACATCAAAAGTGGAACTTCTGGTTTTATTTTATAATACAGTCCTGTTGTGGAGTTCTTAAAGTCCTCCACCAATTTTGCCTCCAATTTATATGAATTGATGGGTACGGATCTGTCCAGGGAATTCCATTATCGATTTCTCACCTTTACGTGCTCCTCGTTTTGACAATCCATCGAGTCTTTGATTGGAATTTATTCCAGCGAGAGATTTGGCACAGACCACATTTACTTTGTTTTTCTTTACAATTATGAACACGCTGCATGATTTTTGCTACGATAGGATTGTCTACTCTTTCAAATTTGTTGCAACGATGAGATTTGGTGCTGTATGAAGCTCAATTTGTCAGTAAAAATTGTTGACAACAATTTGGAAGCGATAATTTGTAACCAAATGTCTTGAGGTTTGTGAAGCAGAATTATTTCCGCAGTTAAACTCGATAGTCTGATAGTCTGAACGGTCGAATGTCCGTTTTATATTCATCTAGTCGAACAAGGCTCGGTAGATTTTGTCCATTCTAAAGAGGATTTAGTACTCAACCATGATGTTTTAACATCATGTTTTAAAAAACGCAGAGGGCTCGCTATCCAATATCGAGGTACCGATCTGAAAAGAACATGAGATACCCGAACAGTATCTTATCATGAAACTGCCCCTTAGTCGGACGCGGACTCATCAACTAAGCCCGGAGCCGGATATTATGTCACCCGTGGTTACAGATCTTTCTATAAAAGGATGTGAATCTGACGTTTTTGAATATGCATGCTTCATAATTAACAGGGAACCTCTCCTCACATTTCTCTGGAAGGTTGGAGACTTTATTCATCGTTATCTCACTGGGAACTGAATCTCTTGAGCTTTGTCTATGTCCAACAAAACTCACTCTCCATGACCTCTTGCAGCAAGACCTAATGAGCGATTTTTTGTATTTATAATTCAATAATAGTACAGGAAGTTTGGCTAAATTTGTGAGCGTTTGTGATTTTTTTGTATTAATAATTCAATAATAGTACAGGACGTTTGGCTATATTTTTGAGCGTCACGACACAAGAAAGTTCATCAGAAGCATAAGTTGCTCCACAACGTATATCATGGATGTTAGGTATATATATTTGCACGTACCATTGATAATGTCATGACTCTTTTTTTCCCCTATCTTACGTCAGCTGTGAGGTTATCGTAAGTGATTTAGTTCGGCTACAAAATTACGGTTCATTACTTTTAATATTAAATCTTCGAACCCACGAAAAAAAAAAAAAAAAAAAAAAAAATGCAACACCCAAAATTTGTTGGTTTACGTTTCTAGATACATAGATTCCATGCATTTATGGTTGTAGGAACAATTGAATTTACATCGCCCCTTCTGCAGAACCACTTTAATTAGTCAAAATTAGTCTTCAAAACAGCAATGATTGCTTCCTTCTCATAACGCATGAATCATCGACAGTTTTCGAGCTAGAAATCTCGGCAGGTAAACCCACTAGAGCACTCGATAGTTACTTCTGTTAGGCCTGGGTGTCATTTTAGGTGAACAATTTTGTCTCAATTTTTATCTTTCCCATCTTTTCCGACTGCTTTGAGCTACAGTTAGAAGTTCATTCAATGTCCTCTGAGCCACATAAATTTATTTTGGTTTATTATTTACCATAATGAACTTACTTTGTAATCGACCCAGAAAAACTTGGCCTTATGGATCAAATTTAAAAACCATAGAACGTGCTTATATAACATTAATTATCGGGGCCTCACAGAGCTTTATTGCAGAAAATCATACCTTATTACCAATAACCCTTAAAAAGACGTATTCTTGTCTTATGATATTATATTACAGAAACGATCAACCTCATCTATAGAATCGTGGTCGTAACCAGATTCCAACATAGTATCCTATAATAATAACCCCACTACTTTTCCTATAGGAACGTATAGGTACTTAGCTTGCAGAAAATCGTATGACCGCTACCTTGGTGTCGCATTTTCGCAACTCAAAACGTTTTTGGGCTTTTAGGCCCTCGCTAAAGCATGTTTCATGCAAAAAAATGTCAAAACCTCCTCAAAATTTGTTTGTTTACGTTTTAAAATGCGTCAATACACAACTAAAATATGAAACTCGGGTCTGCAGACACGTGTATAAACAGTAGTTAGTTGGCCCTAGCATCTCTGCAACTCTTTCGTTCAATCCTGAAGGGTAAATATGAAAGGTTGAACTATCGAAAAATGTCTTCATTAAAATCCGTTTTGGGACATTCTGAAACGAATTCTAGAGTTTAACGCTTTTTCATATGTATATATAATATATGTGAAGATGAAAATTCCATCCAGTACAATACATCCCCACTACAACTCCATAGCTCTAGTTTTTAAGATATCGTGACAACGTGAAATTTCCCAACACCTACTTTATTGTTAGCTGTATATTTGAAAAAGGCAAATTAGCCGAAATATTGAAAATTTAGTTTGTGAAGTTCCTTTCCGTTTCACTTTTTGTTTCTTAATTTCGCATCAGTGTATTATGCTCTCGAAGGGCCATTTAAACCACATTATAATTTATGGACAAAATTTTGTGCTCACTAATCTTCCAAAACCACTGGTCCTATTTAGGCCAAATTTTGATATGAGTTCCGTGTCGGAACTTGTGCCTCGCTAAATTTGGTGATGATCGGCTGACCACGAGCCGTAACATCAATCATAATGATGGCCAAATAGTGCTCAAATCTCTCCTATTTACCGCAGGACGTCAAAATTTGACTGGGAGCCTCTCTGGGACTACAAGAGATAAGCAAAGTGAGGAGCGTCATCCTAATCAGCTGAGTGAGCTATAATTATAATCTCTCCTGTTCACTGAAGGACGTCGGAAATTAATAGGGAGTCTCTCTGGGATAACAAGAGACGAATGACCTTACAGGTGCCATCCTGATCAGCTGATTGTGCTAAAAGTTATGACGTCTGTCCGATTACAACGGAATTTGATGGGGACCCTCTCTAGGACATCAAGGGACGAATGAAATTACGGGCTTCACACCCAGAGCTCCAGCAGATCGATTTGAAAAGTTGATTCTGCTTGCGCAAACTGCGTGAGTGTTTTATTATTTGTATGCCCTGAAACATATGTTTTGCAGTATTTATCAACTCTGGTTTAACTACATAAAAAATATTCTTTGGCTCAGGAAAGTATCCCCACCTTGGGGAATTCATCAACACATACTTATAGTGAGGATTCAATGATGCATTCTATAATAATGCTCATTTCCTTTTTTTCTTTTTTTTATCATTTAATAATGATTTATCTCTTGGTCCGTCACGAGCGGTCACGGTGGGGTTTTCTATTGATTTTCACGTACAACCAATGCGTTACTAGGGAAGTGTAACTCCCTTAGTTTTCATAGCAGGAAAATCGTTAGCCACTTTTTGGAATGCTCTCATTTTATCACAGGATCCCAAAGCCTCTGCAGTGTCAAAGAAAGCTAATTTATTACGCTCAGTTATAAACACTAAGGTAATAATGTGTAAAATTAATCATTATTAAATGATCTGACTGTAGAACCGTAGGTCTACCGTCCGTTTTTTCTCTTGGTAAATGCCAACCTATGTAATTTCACATGGTAAATGATATACCACAGGTTTTGTTTGATAATAAGTACTACACATTTGCCTGAAATTTTTGCGTTTACTATTTTCAAATTAAAGTAAATTCGTTCTGAGGATTAGGAATCATATGACTCCTTATCACTTTCCTACGATGAGTAGCTTGAGTGGCTTTTTATGACTGTTCCAAGAGTTGGGAAAATGTGACATTGGGAGACTGCAATGACGTATTTCGTGGCTCTATGAGTTTAAAAATTGAAAAGTGCTAGATGAATTTGGTTCAATTAAATTTGATGAGGTTGAGAGATTGCATTAACCTCTGAACTAATAAAAGCCTATGTGGAAGTTTTACCCAATTCGGTCAGATCTCTACGTACCGTAGCTTTCTATTCTAGGCTGGATTATACTGTAGCTCTAACTGTAGGTCGAAACGACGCAGGCCTCAAGATATTACCAATTAATATAAACTGAAATAAGGAATGAATAATTGAAGATGGGATGATCGGATATATATCACCGATGGGAAGTTGCAAACTAGAGGAGCCAGGTTGGTTAAGAGAGAAGCCAGTTGGTTTTTTGAGTTTGAACTACGTAATTTCTGAGGAGTAGGCTCTTTCTTTTTTATGAAACTTCTCCCTCCAAGTAAGTTAAACTTATCTAAAGGACGTAGCCCTATTTTGGTGCTTAGCTTTGCCATTCAGGCTCATCTGATAAATTTATTAAGAGAGAGCCACATTTTGGTAAAAGTCGGCTACTTTTTTTGTTGCCAAAACTTTGAAAAATTCTAGAAAGAAAAATAATCAAATAAGAATGGGGTTGGTGTATATCCTTGAAACGGCAAAAGATTCTATTTAAAAGGCAAAACGAGCATTTTCTTCAATATCGTGTTATAATATTGAACGATATGATATGTACGAAAGGTATATTGACATTGAAAATGTCTTAGTTGACGGGTCAACCGGAAATTTTGTACACAAAGAAAAACCGTCACGCAACCTATAAACAAGTTACCTAGGTGTTGTTTTCTTTTGATTTTTCACGTACAACCAATCCGTTGCTGGGGAAATGAAACTTCGTTATTTTTCACCGGACAAAAATCGTTCTCAACTCGTTGGAAAGCTCTCGATTTATCACGCATTTCTTTCATACTTGTTCTTCTATTCATGTCATAGTTTTATATTTATTTATGTTATAAATGGATTTAGTAAACAATGCCGCTTGTTTCGTTGTCACTTGGTTGAGAAATTAATCTTGGTAACAGTAATTGTAGACGCGCACCATAACCGAAAATTACGTATCTGTGAATTCATATTCGTGGAAGAATTGGGTATCGTCGAGACTGGCTTACAGCAAATTCAGTAATCGTGTGTCAATTATTATTTTATGTTTTCTAATTGTTATTCTATTTAAAACAATAAAAAACATTGAAATTGCTGAGAAATTTTCAATGCTCATAGCTCTTCTCTCATAAGAGAGAAAGTATGAGCCGCCTGCCGCGTTTTTTTAATAATAAATCTTGGTATAATAATTTGCAGCATTTTATTCAAGAGACTATCTAACTAACTACATTTACTGCTCAAACATGTGCCCACCCTGCATGTTTGTCCTTCAATATTCACTAGTAAGTTTTTTGGAAGGGAGTCAATTAAAAATATTAAATCACTTGACCCTAATGCCCCTACGTCAGCACTTCCCACAAAAGTTACGCCGTGGGAAACCATATCGAAAATGGGACACAGCCAATAAATTCCCTGCCGTTGAATTTATGCGAGTTGGACTCTTCTTGAGAGTTCAACCGAACGGTGTTAACCCTAACGTGAGAGTCGGATGATCTGTATTCGAAGGTTTCCGCCTAAGAAAAGAGGCCCATTGGTCACACTTGTGTAACAGTCTCGGGTAGTTTCTGCTAGGCCCACACATGCTGACCCCTCAACTTTTGCTCTCACATAATATCGCGGGTCAGCTGACCACTTAGCGTTTCCCCTCTGCGGCCGATGATTGGGGAGAGATTTGTTAAGTCGTTAGCGTGTTTTATTGCTGTTTTGGAAGACTTGGAATTGAAATGTTGTGTTGGAATGCGGATGAGTGGCAAATCGCTTTAGACCTTTTAATCATGGCACGGTTACCGCTGTGACGGCATTACTCCACGTGACGGAATACCCGTACATGGTATCAATAATTTCTTTCAACATTCCCACTACTTTATCAATCTCAAGCGAGCTCTAGATTATAGGGAAAAAATTGATACACAAAATTTTATTTATTAATATGAACCTCCTACTTAATGAACCTCCTACCTTTTTTCAGATTCTTATTTCAATTTAGAAATAAAAGATAATACCATACTGTACTGCACAAATTCGGTTGATTCAGAAAGAATATCGGTCTGTTTCATTGGTATAATTTCTTTAAACCTACCTCCATTTTATCTTTGTTATTACAAACTATACAAGGAAACTTCAGAAATGATTTCTTACGAAAAGAAAAAAATTATAGTGATTTATATAAACTAATTGTTGTAACGATCTGGTAACAAAATTTATATCAATAGAATTGAGTTAGAGGAATGATTATCAATATTATCCACACCAATATTCCCAATTCTCAATGAAATTTCGAAATCCCGGTGATTATCTACTGAAGCAACTCCTTTGGAGTAAAAATAAATTTGTAAGTAATGAGGCATTACCGGGACGTCCTTATGTCTGGTGTTTAGTAGAAAATATAAACTATACTCGCCTTGCAGATTCATTGGCTTAAATTGATTGCGTCGCGGTTAATTAGTTGCTCTCACTAATCTTGGAACACAAAGATATAAAACACCCGTCTCCCGGAATGAACGAATCACGAAAATCTGTTGAGAATAGTGTAAATTCTACAGTTCTTCTCGCAATCACTCCTTATCCCCATCAATCAGTCATCATATACCTAAAGACCGAAAAATAATTTTTTAAATGTAATATTATTTATTGGAATTTGTAATATTTGATAGGATCTGTCTGTTGGTAGTACGCCAAACCTACACAAAATTACCTAATAGTTGTACTTAGTGCTTAGATGGATAATTTACTGATTTATTTATCTTTAACACAAGAGCATTGACTAACTAGCAGTCTTGTGTTAGGCAAGTGGACTGTATATGTGTTTCTCAATAACTAAAAGCTAAGGAATAATGAAAATAAATATGTACGAATAATATATCCTATTTTATTCAGTTAAAACTGATAGCCAACATGTGATACAACAATTCAAAACAATAATAACTTAACAAAGGTACTTGTTGCCTACCTATTACGTGGCCACGGCAAGTTGATGAAGATAATCAATATTCGACCTTCACAGAAGGATACAGGTATACTTGATAACAAATTTAGTTATAATTTCCCCTTCCCCAGAGTCTCAAATGATGACGAATGAATGATGCGGCCAACTTCCGATGGGCGATGAAAATAGATGGATATATGTATGATCAACTGTTAAACGTTGCGTTGATGAGTGAATTAAGCAATAAATAATGGTTTGGTCTCACCAGAATTATATGTCCAAGCTGAACTCCTCCGGGTACATGGAGGCTCCACGAGGCCTGGTAACCGTCCCACACCAGATAATGTGGGTTGGGGCGTAATGATCGAATCCGACGTCGTTGAAAGCTTCACTGCGACTCTCAAATACGTGAAAACTATTCAACTGAATGATGTCTTCCGACATGGATGAAAACATATACAAAACGTTGTAGAAAAGGTAAAAGGCTGGTGAGTTTAACAATGGCGATCGACTTTATAGGAAAACGTTCAACAGGTAGCAGGTTACAGCTGGGAGGCTCACAATTTGGATGATAACATATCCAGGGTTGTCAGATACACTCAACTTGTGGTTGGGTTGAAAAGTAGCTGGAAGCCTTGATACTAATTTTAGTGATTATCATAAAATGCTTTACAAATTTAATTAACTTAGACATATAAATTTTAAAGGGTATTACATTGGATATTTAAAGAAAAAGGAGTTGTATGGATATTATAGAATAAGTAAGATCCATAATGAATAGCAATTAGACTAGATGTATATTATCCATGATCATGGATGTCTTCTTAAAAGAACACCAATGCTACGCCAACAACAACACATGAGGCTACAGAATAAAAAGGTTAATTCATTGTTATAAATGTGAGGTTATTTAATACAAAATACGAAATATGATCTTATTAATATTAATTATTTATCAAGTGCTATTGCAACGGAAAGTTATTAGTGAAATGGTTCTACAAGGTAAGTGAAAACACAAAGATACCCGGCTTAGCGGCGTATCCAGAATTACTAATCATCACTAATCCCACCAATCTTCAATTTGAACTTTTAAAGGTTAGTGACATATCTGATCTGAAATCTGGATAAAATAAAAACACACTACGAAAATCAGATGAGAATAGTGAAAACACCTCGTATCAGTATCGCCCACTTCCATCCACCACCTTTCGCAGTGACATTTGAAACTCCTTCATTCGATTAAAACTAGACCAAATGAAAACATGAAAATCACGTAAATTGGTCAATAAATGTATATTGAGTATCGCTTAAAATGTCCAATATTAACGTTCACAATTATCCTTTCTCACTACTAATTTGACTTTCCCTACATTTCTAACAAATCCGAACCAATAACTAGGCCGTCCAAAAAATATAATGGGAGATCTTATTGGGAAACCCCTTGACCCCACTGTGGAGATTCCAGACCCCCTTTTGCGTCCACCTTGAGTCTCGGATACACGTAGGAGGAACGTGGAACACAATCCATTTCAATTTTCAGCTTCCCAGGTTAAATAGCAAAAAACTTGGGTGCAGATCTCACTCACCAGATCTGGGGAACTCTAGACCTCATGATTCATTTCTAGACGCTTCAAGGGTTCTCCTTTTCCAATTTCAGCTTCATAGGTTGATACCTAAGAAATTATATCTGCCACTACTTTAGTCTTTCTACTAGTTTTTTTCGTGAAATTTTGTGTGACATTTTTCACTTTTAGGTCCCGGTAATAGCGAGTTCCGCGCTACAATTGGTGTACCATTCCTCCTAACTGCAATACTTCAAAATATTCGGTGTTTGTTACAGAACTAGTCTAAAATTGAGATCTAACAAAAAACGCTACAAATTGAAACATGTAGGTTCTGTAATAAATAGCTCTTCTGCGCAGGTCACTGGACTATACATCAGTCAGGCAAAACACGTTTTAAACTACAGGAAAACCGAAAACCGAATAAGATCCAGCCGAAATAGTAGAAATAGCCTAGTCCTGCAAGCGAAAATTGTTTAGCTATTAACATTTGTGATGAAGATTTTTCTTGCCTTCCATCAGTTAAACAGTTTTCAATTAACTGGAGTTCAATCTTAATCGAAACCAAAAACTAACCTTTTATATGAAAGTTTCCGAAGTCTGGTTAAATCTGAGAATACGGCATATCCACAGCCGAAGTATGATTTTTGAGCCAAAATTCATAAACTTTGGTCCATTGTATCATATGAATACCTAAAACAGGTGATAGTCTGCTGAAGCTTAAGGAAAATATTAACTGAAGTTTCGTTTGCTATTAATATTGTATAAAGGAACTATATTTCTAGCTTATTCAGTTTTGCCATCGATTTCTAAATGTTCTTAATTTTTTTCCTATCACGATCGCCAATGGTGGTAGTATCCTCAGGGCTCGGAGATATATGCTCCTGAACACGCTCTCCGCTTTGGAGGAAGGCATGGCTTTAGATATCATGCTTTTCTGATCCACTTGGTGGGTGATTAATGGGGTAAGGTAATTAAAAAATCCTAGCAGCAGAAAATACGTGCAGAGATCGCGTTGAAATGAAAGGTCAGAGGCCTGGCACCAATCTTCGTAAGACGTCATTAGCCACGGTATTTTGGAGAGAAACCAAAGATACGAGTAGACCAAGCCAAACCTGTTTGTTTGCTTCCTTGTACACATAAGGCAATACATAAATTCACGGAAGGTATCAAATTTATACTAGATTTGAGTTTAGGTGGATTGGAAAAAATTTTCACAACAATACTGCAAACCTTGCTATGCAATATATTGGCTGTCCCACCTCAATCAATGAACTGTCTTCATTTTTTCGTTAACAAATTACGAATTGAAAAATTCGAATAATGTATTAGGATGGACGATGTCAATTACGTCATTAGTATTTCTCAATGTTTTTTAAAATCGAAAAGCCATGCTTCGTCACTTCAAGATCTATCTCTATCTGACACCTTCTAAAATCCGTTACTGGTAGGTTTTTTTTTTAAGCTTTTATTGCACCAAGTAATCTCATTAACAATATAAATCTGACTTATATTACTACAATACACTATTCAGGACCTAAGATGCATAACTTTGTCCCTTGTCTCTCGAACATATCACATTCACTTCCTACACAAGCTCATGCGGTTTCAAACGCATAAGGCGTCAAGTTAGATCTTGCACATCCATGAGCATTACAGCTTCCTCATTCACATGATCTTTCAGACTGTCAAGATGAGCCGTTGCTCGCTTTTTGATCACCTCATCCACACTGTCAACTTGAAGTTCACGGTGGAGTGCCTCATTTCGGAAGTACCACGGCGCATCAGTGATACATCGCAGTACAGAGTTCTGGAAACGTTGAATGATCTGTCTATTGGTTGGAGCTGTGCAAGCTCCACCATCCAAAGTGGCAACTTGATTGTGCGCTCCATGGAGGGTCGTCGGCCACACGTTCTTCCAATGCGAGCTGAGCTTGATGTCTTTGCTCTGGGGGGTACAAAAATTTTGATTTTGTAAAGAAGCAGCTTGTTACCAATGGTTCATGGTGATAAATGTTCACATCGTTGGCTAAACGATTAAGCAGTTACAATTCTTAACGTAAAGCAATAGCTTCTAAGTTTCAATGACAGCAGTCGAGCTCAACTCGTTTACGAGTTTTTGACATGTTCCTTCCACCCGAGCTTGGCGTCCAGCGTCATGCCCAGATATTTGGCTTCATTCGCGTAGGGAATTGCCACGTTGTTGAGGAAAGTAGGGATGTAGTTAATCTTCCGGTTGGTAAAATCAACGTGCACCGACTTGGCCTCATTTAATTTGATCTTCCATTTTGTTGTCCAAAGACTGATTTTGGAGATGGACTTAATGAGTTTTGATATTGATTCATTATTGCTGTCACCAACTGCCAGGACTGCATTGTCGTCTGCAAATGTAGCTGTGGTGTTTCGTTCAACTTCTGGTAAGTCGCTGGTGTACATAATGATAACTATAGCAGCTTTGCTTGTTACGAGGATTTTACGTTTACTCCTGGGCAGATACAATTAATGAGCCAGCAATAATGAAATTCATACTGCAACATCTAGGGCCTAATCCACCGCATTGCTAAAGTTACATCTACGTTGCAACGGTTTATGGGGGGTCATACGAACCACTACACGCACGTTTAATCCGGCAGGAATTAAATTTATAAAAGGCCATAAAAAACGCAATCTGTTAATTACTGGGAATGGTAATTGGCGAGAACCTCAAGTGGGACGCACATGTGAGTCAGGTAGCAGCGAAGGTAAGAAAAGGTGTGGGGGCTCTGTTTGAATGCTAGACAGTTATCAAATACTGTTAGACTGATGGTTGTACACTCCCTTGTTCAGTATCATCTAAATTATGGTGTTTCGATATATATGAAAGTGCTACAGTACAACTCTTGAACCACTAAATGTCTTACAGAGGAAAGCTCTGAGAGCTGTCCTCCGAATCGACAAAAGGGAAGTGCACAATGAGAAGTTGCTGAGGATTAGGAAAAGGATGGGTATATCTACAGTGATGGAGAACGCCATGCAGTTGGGATGGAGAACTGTATTGGCGAATACAGAATATCTCATTCAATATAGCCATGGAAGAGGAACGAGAGGGGAAGTCAAAGTTTTATCGTGCCGAGATTTAAAACCATAATTGGGGAGCGAACTACATCATTTCTGCTTCCGCAGTTCTTCAGTTTGTTGGGGATTGAGGGTTATATTCAATTTAAAGTGGCGACTTGAAAGAATGGGAAGAACATTATTGTGGTGCTCTTTTTGAAATCTGGTGGCTGCCCCATGATTGCTGATGTATAGTTTTATTTATTTTACGTCAATTTTATTTTTGATAATATTTGGGTCTGACGGAATTAAGTCAAAATTTCAATAAATAGGTTTGTGCATAATTTTGTTCATAGAAGAGATAAGTTATTTTATTTTATTTATTTTATCAAGTTCACTTTGGCTTTAGTGCCTTAGGTATTACAATTCACAACAGGAAATTCATGTTGTGATTATTGAGCCCTGTTGATAAAAGGGAAAACCCCCTAATGGGGTTTTACTGTAGTTTATTTCATGTTAATAAGGATATTCATTCATTCATTCATACCTGATATTTGGATCAAAATCGGATGATAATTATAGCAGCATTGCTTTTTGCAAGGATTTTACTTGCTCAAAGTCCGTCTCTATAATTGACTCGGCACTTATACAAGTATATTTCATAGAGCACCATCATCTATAACTCATCCAACAAAATTGCTAATGTTTCATCTAATTGGGCAAATTTAGTACAGTTATGCACATTTGAAGGATTTGGAAGCCCACAGACAAATAGACGCGGTATATAAAACGTTTATTACGGTATAAATTGTTTAATGAGATTCGTCGTTTTTATTTTGGAGGATCAAAATGGTTTCTCTATATCCAAAACCCGGAAGCAATATTTCGAAGAATAAGATGAGAATTTAAGTGCATGAGGTGTTATATTTTTCCCCCACTGTACATAATCAAGAATGACTTCAGAGGAACCCAGAGGAAAAGTCAAATTCGATTCGGTTGTCGGAAGCCCTGTGACAGTCCAGAGATAGAACGAAAAGGCGCTGACGGTCGTTATGGCAGACTCAGACAGGCTGGAAGGGAATAATCGTCGCTATTAGCACAACGATTTGGGAAGAGCGTCCCCGTCCGGGACAAATCTGAGCCTTTTGCGTTTGATATTTCTTGCTTTTCGGTTCCACCTTGACGCTTGGGGATTATGACAGCACAGGCGATGCGATGCCTCATTAACGGTTTGTGCTTTGTAATGAAACCGCCAAACCGTCCCATAATCAGTGAGGATTTTATGTGGATCTGCGGAATGACTAGGGAATTTCACTACGTTGCCGTAGAGCAGATTATGAAAACACTGGAGATTAAAAAATTCCATTGGTGTTACAAAATATCTATTTATGATCCCCACCGTTTCTCATTTCGAATTGTATTGGTCCAGTAAAACCAGAAATTCAACGGCTAACATAGGGACCTATCATATTAAAAACGCTTTATACACAAAATTGCTGCCGCACGTAACTTCTACATTGGATAGCCCTCCTGAGCATATCACTATATAAAAATATGCACATACACAGACTCACCCTCTCCCCACTGCAAACTGCTGAATTGGGGCTAGAAGGCTTTTCTGAGGTCCTTCCACCCTCCTACAGTCAGAGCACGTCCTACACCATGTATTCATGCCAGACATCATCCCAGGCCAGAAAAAGTGGCGATCTTTTCACGGTGTCTTGAAATGTCCGAGACGTCCTCCAATAGTACTAGAAAAAGAATCCCCGCTCCCTCTAATTTGTTTGGTATAGGTACTATAATTTATAAAATCCAACAGACGAATTAAAAAAATCCGCCGTTGAAAACTACTTGGGTTCCAGTTGGTCCTGAATCGTCGGTATCACTTCAATATTCGACATTCGATCAACCCTAAGGGCTATAATTTAAGGGCTAAAATCCTAAACCGCCGAGGTCTCGAAAAGTTTTGAAATAATATTTGTTTTTCTGGTTGCCATTTATTGATACGATCCCAAAGAATCGAATAGAAATACCCGGATTGCTGTACGTCAATCTTTTCGTTCTTCCTATAAGGGAAAAAGATCCCAACAGGAAAAAAAATCGTCAACAAAAAAATACGAATCAAATCAAATCGTTTATATGTATAAACCCATCGGGTATTACAAACAGGAATTAATGGCATTTTTTCTTATTTCGAATGTGATATCAGACACGTAGAATAACAAAGAATTATAGCCCTTTTGTGACTATATCATTTTCAAATGCGTCTTTTCACGATAATACTCGTAGTTTATAACGAGTTGCTGATTGAAATACATACGTTACTCGTGGTTCAGTTCAGAATGAAAAGTCTTAATAAAGAGCGAAATATACATCATTTCTATTATCTACATCCACTCCTCCACAAACAAAACGACTATTACGTGTAATTACATAAAGAAAGAAAGCATAATTAGATCAACTGCATAAATATTCAGAGAAGTCACATCAGTATATGGCGTAATACTAATAAAAATAATCAACGGTCATCGTTCAAACTGAAATCGACTGAAACTTCTGACTAATACAATCCAAAATGGTATAAATGAAGAGATCAGAGTTCCACATCCCTAAGGGTCTAAAAAACTAAGGAAGGGGTATGATTTTACTCATTATACTCATAGAAAGAAAACTACACATCATAGGAGAGTGCGGATGGTGTCCGCACCATTGAAGAATTGAATATAGTTTCATTTTTAAATAATTGAAGTAACCTTTTCACATCCATGAGTATTTCATCATCCAAACAACCACACTCATTCCTCACATTGTTAACCACGCACTGGGCAGTGGTTAAAATAATGCGGTAAGGTAAATCGAGAGCTTTATATGAATAAAGAACGATACTTCTATGATGAAAACTCACATTAGTGGGGAGTTACATTTCCCTAGAAATGTGATATTTGAGAGTGAAACTCGTCAGAAAACTTGGTAACGTTTTGAGTAATAGAATTTTTAGAATAACCCCCAGCGATAAGATAAATTCGTGACAAAACTCTTAATCATAGAGAATGTACGATAACGAGGAATGTCCTCAAACTTCCAAGAATAGTGACTGACCATTCTCTACAGGTTTAGAGCAACTTTTCGACTAATTCGATACCTGATCTCCTACTACCACCGAATATATAGCGAATATATACAGTCCAAAACAATCCTACTCATACAAAGCACCCTTGGTTATATCTATTCAGTATTCCTTTGTGTGTCACTAGTAACGTGCCATTAGTGGCAACCTATTCCATGTACAAATAATCTGGTACTCAATACAAGTGGCACTCCTTGCACACTTGCCTATATCCAGGAAATACGAATTATATTGTTAGTTAGGTCAATTCGCATTATCAATACGAAACCAATGGTTCTTCCATCTCCCATATACATATGAACTCTCTTGATAGTCTTAACATCCAATTCAGTCACTGCTACTAAATTGACCAAGATCAAAAAGTTGTGCCTTCCACAACTGTTAACTATAGGTGATGAAACTCATCGAAATGGCTTCCAGGACAAGTTCAAACGAGTTTATGTGTCGACGACTTCCCAAGTCCCCGGCTTAATTGGCATAATCACCCCTCTGCTACTTGGTAGAATTAATTGACACTGCTATAGTAATCACCAGTAAGGTCCAACATCATCCACATTTCCATTGCTCAGTGACCTCGTAAGATTTTGAGACGATTTCAGAGAATCGTGGCGTCATCACCACTTGATCGGACGCGAAGGCCTTTCAACTCACCTCATATTTTTGCATCATTGAATGAGTTAAGAATAGTTCACGCTGATTTTGAGAATTCGCATTAATGAATATCGTGGACACAGAGCCGTGACCCTCAACTACTCATCCTTCGGATATTGTCAGTCACTCAGTCCTAATCCGGCCTTTGGTGCAAAAACATGAATTAGCGTTTCAGCGAAGGTCGTGAAAGTGTCGGGACAAACCGGAAAGGGAGGTTTTCAAAGTGCAATCTTCTTCGTCCATGTTATTGAATGACTTCATCATTTGAAGATTTATGAAGTCATGTCTTGTCTTATGAATCCCATACGGGACAGGCGTCTGCCATTATATTATTCGCAAATCAGAGAACTACCATGACCTCGCAAGTAGGTTTGTAACGATCCCTCAGCTTAGTTAAGTCACTTTGTTGGTTTAACATTTTTAGTAATGAATCGTCGCATCTGACCAATTAACAAACGTACCCAAAGCTTCCGAGATTTGAAAGTATAGTCGAAGCAATTAGATCCCAAAATCTTCAAGCATAAATAATTCAACTATACCCACCTAATTCGCGCCGATTTATGTCCTTCGCCACTTTTCCTGTAACTTTTACTGCCTCCGTCTTTGGGTTTACCTGACTCCCCAGACATGGGCTTTTTGACCCTAAAAATGGGCTGTCTTACCTTTTTAGTTTCATTCTCTTGTTCAATATAAAGGCTTGGATGGTATGTAAGATTAATTTATTATCAGCATAGCCAAATTATATTCAAATACTATAATAATTGTTGGTATATCAATGCTCAGTCAAATCTCTGTCTAACTAACCACTGATTACAATTAGTCAGAGTTTAAAATGTGTTGGACTTTCAGATAACGTTTATCAATCTTGAAATTACTGCTGATTAACTGGTCAGAATTTATAACGGGGAAAACAGGGGTGCAACAACAACAGCAAAATATTCCCACGAAATTAGGTTGGAACACTGCGCAGTAGGTATTTAGTTTTTTCCATAGTAACTGACAGGCCACAGCTTTCAGGCGCATTTTTCTTCCAATCCATAACCTCTTTCTTTTGCATCATTGCATCAATGGTGAACCATTTCTTTCGTGAATCGCCGAAGTTATCTGTTTTGTTTTTTTCTACAAGTGATGGCGAACATACTAAGTCTCAGCCTCAAAACGAACTCATGACGTTCGATGCAACGCTTCAATTTACTTTCTCAACAGTTGTATTACACGAAGTGGCGTAGCCCCTTTTTTTTACAACCCTCATATACCCTCCCCACCTTTAATGCTTCCCAAACTTTTCAGCGGTTCCAGTTTTTTTAGGCTAACTTGATAGCTTCCTGATTGTCATTCGAGGAGATGGGAAAGTGAAAAGTTCGTTGATACATACATCCTTGTTCCTTCACAGAACGGCAGCTCATTGGGAAGGTACATAGAATCTACCTTATTCAACTCCTCTTTAACCTTTGTCTTCCTGCCTATTATTGAGGAAATTTTTAATTTTCCAAAACAGAAAAAATAATATACTTTTCATTAAATGAAATCATATAAGGAAACCAACATTGTTCACTGCCAAGAAAAAATCCGGATTAGGCCTCGCTCTTACCCAAGCGAGAAAGGCCATGATTTGTTCACCTGACAAACCAAAATCATCTGATTCCCAGTCAGAATGAGAGTCCATAATTTTTAAAAACGAATTAAAGAAACATGAACGATATAAGATATAAGTTTATGACAATAAACTGTCACGCATGATACGTACCTACAATAGTACCTACTCATTTACCTGAACAGCTAAAATGGTAACTGAATCTCAGGAACTCAGTTAAAATAATCAGCGACTATCAGATAACTGAAACTTAATTGATAAACAGATAGGTCGAAGCTAGTCAGAGATTTGACTTGACTTAATCAGACTTTAATCAGGCTAGCAAATGTGATTGATAGACCGGCCCTCAAAATAATAACACTCTGATTAAAAGATAATAAAAACAATATTTAATAGGAGGTTGTAACTCGGGAGACTGTATTAAAATATCTTAAGCTTGCTGGACACCTCGTATAGCCTCTAGGCTGCAGGTAGGTATGTAGGAAGGAAAAGGGATGTCATTCCTCCCTCTCTACATTCCTTCAGAACTACCAACTAAAGATCGATTTCAAATTAAAAATTCCACAGCATACGTTTTAGCTTTTAGTTGTCAAGTAGTTAATAATAAGAGTTAAATAGCTAAACCCAAGGTTCTTGGCGTTGCTCTCCGATGTATGTATATAAGTAATATAAATCACGTTGGTATACAGTTAGTTGATTCATCCTCTAGTAGTGTTGCTTTAACCCCCAATGTGGCGACCAGCATTCGAGCCATACAAAGCAGAAGGTGCCTACTTAGATGGAAGTTTTTCACCATCAGCGATTTTGGGTCCGCTCATTAGCGAAGAACGGCGAATAAAGGATTTCTTTATCGACATTCTCTGCGGGATGTTAGTACACACTCATCACGTGCATAAATGCTGCGATTCGTCAATAGAACTTTGGCGGTAGGAGCGAGTGATGAAGCTCGCTTGCTTGTTAACAGGTTCGAAAAGGGCTCACAACAATCGCTTATCTACCAAACGTGACTCCGCGCAGAGTAGATTGTCATCGCTAAGGGGCAGGCAGGGAATGGAGCGTAATACGTCGTCATATGACGGTCGCTAGGCTCGCAATACACATCATTTCACAGTGGGGTCCTGACCCGGACGGACACCTGACGTAACGCAATTGCGAGATGGACACCGGTGATCAGGAATCGTGATTGATGGGAATCGAACCGATGTGTGGTGACTGTCCGTCAAAGTTGATAGTAGAAAGTTCACACTCAGGGTTGCATTTAGAGCCGCCTGATTTTTTCCGTCAGTATACGAAGGACAATTAGACAAAATTTTAGAAAAAAAAAAAAATAGGTAGCATAACCATAAAAAATGTAGTCATGAAGTTTAGAATTTCTATTAATTGTCTTTAGACTTATGGTGTATTATTTTCACAGTATAACCAGTGGCGTTGCCATAGGAGGAGGAGGGGCTTAGGAGAAGTTAGAAAAATTCGGGAAGTGGCAATGAAACCTTTAATTTGAAAAGACCTATTTGGAAGTTTAACGTAATCAAACCCTGAATCATCCAACTGTAGGTACCAGGTGTTTATAAGAGACTTAATATCTTTTTGTGCATGGAAGTGGCATTTTTCATCGAAATTTTCCCAACTTTCCTCAGCGTTTTTCATTTATGTTTTAAATGTGGTATTTAAATGTATTTTAACTTATTTTTTCAGGAATTTTTCCTTTTCCATTCTATTCTATTTCATGCGATATCTACTATAATATCTAATCGATAGGTTGTACCTACTCAAGAGATCTGTATAATTCAACGCTTATGCGGGGCTGAAAGTTTTTCATGTAGTTATCGGCAGGTTTCTCAGTGGCGTCGGAAGAGAGAACATTTTGAACTATTCAGAGTGAATTCTGATGAGAGTTTTGTGAAGGATGATATGTTTTATGTAACTAAACAGAAATTTATTAAATCGCGCAATCATCGTTCGAGATAAGATTTTTTTTTTTTTTTTTCCATTCACGAAATAATCAATTTTACCATTAAAGCCCCATATTTCTGTTCTCTAAAACAATCAATGTCTTCTTATTCCACCTCCTTTTACCTCCCGAGACCACGTTTTTTCACACTACTTCAGCATAAATTTCTCTACCAAATCGGAACGAAATCACCGTGTTGACCATACTGTTTGAAAGCTCAAAACTTGAAAACGTTTTTAGTGAGATTTAAGAACCTCTATGATGTTTTTTGAAAGAATAGAGAAGAAGTTTCAAGAACTTTTTCAGAAGTTTTATTTCTCTAATCATTCATCTCTCTTTACTCCATTCTTAGTCTACTATTTCTTTCACTCAATAATATGTTTCACACTCATCCGAATCCATTTGTAGTTCAATGGAGAACGAAAACAACCAGTAATTTGAAACATATTAGGAATATCAAGAACTAGAATGACTGATCCAAGTGCCAAATCCATTGATTGCTCCAAATATTATGCTAATATGATCGTGTTGAGGATCTAAATAAAAGACGTGGTATGGTACATGAAAAAGTGTGAGAGACATAGTACCATCGGAAATCAATTTACTACAGGTATAATTTTACGACCTCAATAATAAAATAGCTGGTTTTCTTAAGCAGCATACATATTTACACAGCATTCCGCATTTAACAATGTGAAAGTACAAAAATAAACAGCATTCTTAAGGATTTTGTGTGATGTCTTTGGCGGAGCTGCAATGAAGCGAAGTTGCAAACACGAGGCTAGGAAGCGGATTGTATCCATGTTTGTCGGAGCTGCGACGACCCCTCTCGAAACAACTTTGGAGTGCAGACTGAACGTCTCCTAATTTGGCTCAATATTATATAGGAAATGATTCCTTTGTGTAATAATTCGCGGCATTTTAAATTAATCATGCTATTCCTAATATACAATCCATCATCATTATCGTGTACACAGTAATAAATTAATTCTTGACAATTCTTCAATTCGCAGCCGGGTTTTCTTGAGTTTAAAAGCCGCCCATATTCTACCAAGTCGGCTGGTAGTTACACTCGACCATCTTCGACTTGATTGCATAACTGACATAACATCTGAACCGTTTAATTAGAGTGCCACAATCAGATCTCAAACCTGAATCGTGCCTTTAAAGCCTTCTTAGAGCCTACACCCAACTACGTAACCACGACCATGTTTACCTAATTACGGCTGTGCAGCTTTTTTGATCTCTGTAAAGAAGTTTCAGTAATAGCCACCATAATCTAGGTATGTATTCTACTCGTACACTACATATATGGCTCTAGTATTGTATTGAATTCGTAGTGATATTTTGACATTAATTAACTCATAAATCACACTCATCACACATTTCTTGGGCCTATAATCAACTCACTTCTGCTTCAATCAGCTCAATCATGCTTCTTCTCGTGAGAAGATTATATACTTGATCATAATTCATTTTGTTTAGTAGGAATTACTGTAATTGAGAAATTAGGTGGTAAAAAAATTGCGAGTTTTTTTACTATGACGTACAATTTTGGTTAATTATTTTCAATAATGAACCTTTGTAATCGACCAAGAAAAAAAATTGTTTAACCCCCCCTCAAAATTTGTTGGTTTACGTTTCAAGATGCGTAGATTCCAAAAATGTCGCCCGAAGCTTTTCTCAAAAAGTATTGGACCGAACTTTAAGAAATTTGGCTTAAAAATCGTTTGCCAGTAACATCGGCATCGCGTTTGATAAACACTTACGGGTAGAACCAAAGGGCTGAAATATTAAAAAATTGAGATCTTGAAATATTTCTATGTAACACTAATGATTTTTTGAGTTTCATTTATACGTATCCGCCCAAAGACTCGAACGAAACCACTCCGGTCGCTGTACGTTTATTTGTTTGCTTTCTCCAAGGGCTGAAGTATCGACAAGAAAAGAAGACATCAACACGGGAGTGAATCACTGAATAGCTTATGGGGGCTCTGAGGCTAATTTCTTTCCTTCCCAACCTGCCGTTTTACTGTTTTTTGTTTTGTTGTTTTGCCATTTTTAGAAAATTGTTCAACATTCACCTACTATAAACCGCAAAATTGTGGGGTCCTGATCAGTAAAGGTGTGAACCCTTTTGGGAGGTATGATGCGCCAAGTTTTGATCATTTACTAGATATATATGGGGCTTAATAATAACTAATCATCTGCCTAGAAGGGCTATCTAATACAGAAATTATAAACCTTTGTGTAGTAATTTTGCAGCAATTTTATTGAGATTCGACTATTAGACACAAACAAAAAATTATATACCTGCTAGCAACCATTCATCTTTCATTGGGTGGAAATGTTCGGAATCTTCAGCTTGACCACCCCTCTAAACTGGAGAAGGTTCTACTAGTAGAATTGAATGGTCTATCTTGATTTCGATTAAGACCTCCTTACCTGAGATAACGAGATTGTCGGACATATGACGAAAAGCTGATGATAGTGATTAGATAGAGGAAATTACTGGTTCCATTCTCGGGGCATTGAAACATTCACTATAGGCAAAGTGTTGAGAAAGATACTATGGGAGAAAAAATGAACAAGATAGAATAATTGCCTACTGTCAGTTGTAAGACGGTTAGTTAGTCTTGTCTTAAACTTGGTGTGAATAATCAGGTCGGGCACCTATGCGTGACTGAAGTTTGGATGTTCTATAAACTTGTTAAAACTCCAGTGTTCACTGACCCTTGCTAACCGTGTAAAATTGACTTTTCGTATGTTTAAAAGGAAAATTTACAATGAATAAAATTTCTTGATAACAATGTAGGAACACCGAATCACAGTTTAATTCCACATTAACCCAGTGTAATATCGTTTTGTACAATTCTATCGAAGCACTTCCTTTCACTCCTCTCTCCTTCTTCCGCCTTCCTCGCCATTCTCGAAACCTGAGGTTCATTCCCACTTTTCAATTCAGTTTTTTCTTTTCTTATTTAATGGTATGCTCCCTCCGCCTTTATGTTTTTTTAATTTACAAAACAATTACCTTACATCTAAAGGCTAAGGGGTGTTGAGCGTAGAATTCGCAGAGAGAACCGCTGAATTTCATTAATTACTCCACTCACTGTGACGTAGATGCTCAGATGGCAGGGTTAGCGTGGAGTGTTGTGGCAATCGAGCTAGTTCTGTTCAAAGGACTGCCTTTTTTGAACCGCGCAGTGGACGCGGACGCTGTCTCCTACGCCCACCCAGAATGGACTAACATTGCCTAGAATGCTGCAACAGCCAAGTTCACCAAGTACAACAGATTAGAAATACCTAGAGGGATATTTCACATACTTAATTTGCTAATGTGATGGGTCTCTGTACAAGGAGTTTGAATTTTCATATGGCAGCTAGCTTCTGTGCTCGCTTTCAAGTGGTCAAAACCGCATTCACAAGTTGTATCATAGACCAGGATAGAGATAAAATCTGAGCACTGGCCACGAGGATACGGGAAACAAGGCTTCAGGTGTTTTGGTCTTGAGGATGGGACGGTAGTCTTGGAATGGAGAATGACCAAATCAAATAGAAAAGGTCCACCCCACCATAGCACGTCTATTTCTTTTAACCAAAAATGTTAATAAAATGACACCTTACTGGGAACTCTGTTGATCCTTTTCAGTGAATCGTCGATAATGAAGCTATTTCAATAGGTTCAAAAAATTAAAATAGTTAAAAAAATTTCTTTAAGGGAACTCATTTTGAGGTATTCTGATACGATTTCTGGATTTTAACACTTTTTCATTGTTACATTTTTCCGAATTTTAAAACTAAATTTGAAGTAGTTGGAAGAAAAATAATTAAAAAATTAAGACCGAAATTAACAAAAAGTTGGGCTCCAGGCATCCCCTTAGAGTGAAACCTCAAAAATTTTCCTATGAAAATTTTAAATTTAGTGTTCTGTCTTCTTATTGGGGGCTCAAAGTTAAAAAAATCGCCCAAAACAAAGAAGTCAGAAGACTCAAAAAACTGCCATATTAACTCATCACATTAGTTACAAGTGGGTCAGTTGCACTTTTAAGCAAAAGATGTCAGAAACATAATGAACGAGTCAGAAGCATAATAGGTGGACCCAACAGGTACCTGGCAGGTCTACCGTTTTATGTAGACACACACACACACACACAATGCCAGCAATTTTTCAAGAAAACGCATTATTTCAGTGAAGAAAAGAAAACACGTTTCTCTACCGGATAGCTTTCTCCCCTATTTAGCAATGTTAATATTGGACGATACTGTTGGGAAGATAATTAATTAATTTTTTACCATTTTTCATACTTCCCAATTTCCAAAACAATCAACTTAAGTTTTCAATTTGGTAAATGAGTCTGAATGGTATAACACAAATATGAAAACTGTCTAATATTAATAAATATTCAACGTTGATGTCGAAAATGTGGACAAAAGTTGGAAAATTGAACTTGAAGAGGAGAAATGTGGGTTTTTTTGTTGGAAATTGTTAATTTGTCAAGAATAGAAACTTTTAAAGTCATATTATATTGGCGACGGAATGAGATAGAAAGGTGCGGCGAGCAGCATTATACTCCAATTAGAATCTAGTTTCACCCAATTTTTACTTAACACCTTGAACCGATCACCCTTTATATTACAGCATAATTATTGCAAATCATTAGAAGTAATAATCTTGAAAGCGTTTGAATACAAACATGAATTGTACGCCATTCAGATTGGTCGTAATACGCCTAATCATGCAACGCTTCCCAGAGGTGTGTAAGGTATTTTCAACAATCCGAACCTGCTACTAATGACCTCCCACAGCGGCGTTCCGATCTCCCGCATTCAGAAGATATGTAATTTCGAAATATCGGTACGTGTCGAGGCAGGTATTACGGGGTTGAAGACGCTGAAATGGTCAAGCTGGGGTCATCTGTTGCTCAAACCGAGGGTCGACTTAGGTTGCTAAACATCAACTTCGGTTTTGTGGTGAGCATGAGGAAGTTTCTTGCGCTCGATCCTTAAGGGCCTCTACTCACTAAGATGTATTTTCCTTCTATGAGTAATTGCTTAATTTGTTTGTGGTTAAGCCTCAAATCTCCCTGAGTAGTCTCTGAATCTTGTAGGGTTAATAGCCAATTTATTCATCATTACGATTGCTGTGTTTTCTGGAATGCATCAGTGTTTCTGCTCAGAATCAATCGTTATTATTGGTACCCAATGTATAATTCACGTCAATAATATTATATATACTTAATAAATATTATATTTTATATAGTATTTGGTCAATTACCCTATATATAATTATAGGGTAATTATTTTGAAAGTTTAATTTTTTCCTAATTACCCATGTAACTTTTGAATTCTTCACTCTCGGTTTCTCATTCCTCGTTTCGCTACTAGAACTGGTATATTTCTTCCTTTACTAGAATTACCATGTCCTACCTAAAATAGTTCATTCGCCAAAATGAACGAATACATCACAATCAATTCGAAGTTCGGGAAGATTCAATATCTCACAATGTCTACAATTTCAAAGAATAATGGTGCATAATTCGTGCCGATTTTTGAACTTTTCCTTTCTCACTACCACTTCCAAAAATGTTTCTGACTACAAAACCAGAATGTCTAAGGTTCTCTATCTGCCAGCGTGTCAGCGTTAATTCCTCCTTTCGTGTAAAATTAAAGAACAGTCCAATTAGAATGAATCGAAAATTTTACGGATTTTATAGATTTTCCCTGTGCGGTTCCTAAAGTTTTCACCAATGAAAGCGAGCACGCATGCTCAATCTTGTCTTTTCCAATGCCCATTTCACACGATATAAGTCGGTTCGGCCTAAGTTGGAGAGTAGTTGAAACATGTCTTCAAGATCACTGCTCGTTGACATTAAAACACCGATATGGTGTGTTCGACCAATTTTAACTACATTTTCAGGGGTTTCTGGGTCTGCTGGCGAGAACAGTAGCGAATTTGTGAATTTCCACAATATTTTCCATAGTCTAGTGGCTCACATTTGCTTAAAATATATTAGGATAGTTAAAAGGTAAGGGGAACATAGAATATTGGTATCAAGCTGATTCCTTATGAAATGCATCGCGAATGGATCAGCGACTACCCATCCTAAAATTTGTAATCCATTAATAGCGTTAAACGCTAAAACTATTTGGCCAATTCCGTTGACATTTTCAGAATCTGAGAGGGCTGACTCCACTTGAAAATCCTTCATACATTTAACGCTGTCATAACAGCCCCATCGGCTAGTCAGATCCATCTATACAAGATACTAGCTGGTTAGATGGGAAAACTTTGTTGAATAGCCTTCCCCAAATAATAATAAATGATAAAAGTTCATATTCGCCTGAAATTTTTAAAGGGCTCTTCATCAATTTCATTAAAATATTGAACATGTGTATCTACTTCGGAGTGATGCTGGTTTTGAAGTAGTATGCTCGATATTCTCACTTTGAAATGTAAACAAAAACCTTTCCATCGCGTGTATACTGCCATACCTAACACTTAAAATTACACTATTTAACTCTTAACCTGAATTAGTGTCTGAATTGGGATTTTAATACTTGTAAAAAGATTTTAAAAAGAAAAAGAAGAAGAAGGAACCTTACACCTCTCATTATTCTAAAAACGGGGAAAAATTATGTCCATGAATGATCAATATCCCAAAATATTTTCATGAAACGGAATTTGGAAAATCTGAACACATTTTTAGAGAGTGAAACCTATTTTGATGTTCAACAAGATGTACATGAATGGATAAAGGATAAGTTATGGCGAATTTCAATAGGTGATGGTGCATTATTGCTGCACGAGCAGCTAAACTGGGAAAAAAAATTCAATGTGATCGACCTGACATTTGTAACCATGAAATTACAGCAGACGTGACCGGCATATTTGTAGAAGAGGTCTGAAATAAGCTATTATGCGCGCTTTCAGATACGCATTTGTATTCACGCGAGTAGAACGCAAGGTTGTTGATTTACCGCTCTCGCCTGAACTGGGAGAACAAGTTTGTTGAGAGTCGGACACGAACTGGTGGCGCTTAGTGAAGATGACACCCGACCGATGGCGCCCGACCGTTGACTTTATTATGTGAGTGGATTGACCTCGATTCGTGGAGATCGCATTCCAAACGATTTCACTGCCGCGGATCCGATATGGCTGTGTTGTTGTGCAGAGTGGAGGATGAACAGGAGAGAAAATGGATACGACCTTTATCGTACCAGTAGATTTACTAACGTTAGGCTTTAGTAAGTAATATGTGATGGTTCCCTTATGATAGGTACAATAGGTACGACGTTTCTTCTTGAGCCTACTGGATGCAGTAATTGGGGATATCCTCCTTGACAAACCGAAGAAGGAAACTTTTGTGTAGTTATTGTTTCAACGGAGCTGTCATGATTCTCTGCATCATTATTGATTTCGGATTTGGTGAGGCGATTATCAATCTTATATATTTTGAAATCCAAGTCATATGATTCCCCCCCCCCCTCTTGGCAACCAATTTTTTGTTCCATATCGGTACTATATTCCGCATATCCGCCAACAGGTTAAATTCCATAAATTAATAATACCAAAAATGTAGGTTAGTCAAATCCAAATTATGTTGGTTCCCTGGTAAAGTTAACAAAACGGAAAATATTTGAAGTCTTTTTACTACAGGTCGCAAAAGCGAGAAAAATGAACTGAACACTAGAATTTCTCACTTTTTGAAAATTTCTGGTTTTTTTTTTTTTTTTTTTTTTTTCAAGGTGCTTGCTTAAAGTAGGTATTTTTAAAAACCTTACTCGTTGCGGGAAAAACTTGCCCCGAATCTCAGCTTTCCGATGGTATAACCGATTTTCTTTATTTATAATTTGTTAATTAGGGGAGAAAAAAGTTTGTCTGTTTAAGAACGTTTTTTTTTTTTTTTTTTTTTCCTATGTAATCGAGGGTTTTTGTGAAAAAAGACCCTCTAAGAAAATACAAGTTTGGGTTGTTTTGTAAGTACTTTATCACGCCAAATAGAATGGTTATACTCGCAGATCTCTCTGACTCCGTTACAACCGAGACTTCCTCTTGAACGAACAGGTTTTTTTTTTTTTTTTTTTTTTTTTTTTTTTTTTTTTTTTTTTTTTTTTTTTTTTAAGGTACAATTTTTTAGTTGAAGTGTAAAACTCGGTTGTAACGGAGTTGAAGAGATCTGCGAGTGTTACCTTTCAATTCAGCTTAAAAATTACGTAGAAACCGACCCCAAACCTGTATTTTCATTTAGGGTCATTTTTCACGAAGCCCTCCGATTTCATAGGAGAATAAAACCACGTTTAGAAACATACAAACCAACTTTTCTCCCCCAATTAACAGAGTAAAAAAAAATCGATTATACCGTTGTAAATCTGAAATTCGGGGCAAGTTTTTCGTGCAACGCATACGGTTTTTACAATTTTTTAAACTTAGGTACTTAACGCACCTTAAAAAACGGAAATTTTGTACAAGTGAGAAATTCTCGTGTTCAGTTAATTTTTTCGCTTAAAATGACTTCAAATACCTTAGGGGAATCGGAAATTTACCGTTCTTTCCATCGATGTATCTAGTTTTAAGATTACATTATAAATGAGGGGAGATATGGCCATTTTAGTGATGTAAGATCGAAAACACGAAAAAAATCTTAAATCGTGAATAACTCAGAAAAGCAGCCTCTAAAAAAAAAGTCTGAGGGCACTTTTTGTCGGAAATGAGCTCTAGTATATAAATTTATATAACAACAACAATATATATTTATATATTGAAATTCTGCTAAAAATTATAAATTCAGCTGCTTTTGGCCGTTTTTAGCCATTTTTAGTGATTTTTCAGCAAATTTTTTCCTAATTTTACCAATTTAATGTGTTCATAAAATGCTGGCCAACGAACTTGTCCTTTCATTTTTCATTTGGGAAGCTTGATTTTTGGCGCAATAACAGGATTTTTAAATATATTTAAGTAGGTATATATATGAAAAAACGCAAACTTCAGGAATCGTTTCAGAATGTCTCAAACCGGATTTCAGTGAAGAAATTTCTCAAAAATTTGTATTTTAAAATTTTCCGAGTCATTGCAATAGCTTCATTTCCTTGGCATTCAGTACTGACACATTTCATTATACATATAATATGATGGTACTGCGATCTACATTCAGGTGAGCGAACGAAGCGAGAGGTATGCGAATAACGGAGCTAGTTATTTATAAATTAATATATTCTAAATACTCCGTATTATGGAGGAGATAAACTCAATCGGTTGACTTTTAACATGTTTGAGGTTGCTTATCTATCTCTCAGTCAATCTTAGGGATCTATAAAATCGTGATGAATGGTCTAGGCGCATCACCGGTAACTTAATGTGACATTTACTCGGGCGTGGTTAGAAGTTTCCCATAGACGTCTTACTACACTATGGGTTGGATAACTGAACGCAAAATGGGTCATCCCAGAAAATGCGGCAGGAGTCAAGGAAATAACAAAACCTCTCTTGACCTTTTTACTGTCCGAGAGCGGGAACGATCTGCGATTTACATCAACGCTCCCTTGACTCGGCAATTTCTCTCAGAACAGATTTACCTACGTGCTCCACAAATTACCATAACTCTGTTCACATTCGCACTTTCCTGACCTAAAAGTGTGATAAATACGAGATGTTTACAGGATCTCTTTGTGAAAATGAAATAATATTTAAAATATACAAATTACATCATACAGTAGTAATTTTTGCCCTGAGAATAAGCATGATTTACTCTATGGTTACTATTTGAAAAGTGAGTGTGATTTTTATTTATTTATATACGCTACTTTTGTTACAAAATAATGGAAATAAGGCCTATGGGTCAAAGAACTCGTACATTCACAGTTCTAGGTCCACATAAATGTAAGATGCAGACCAGCTGTCAATATTTAAGGTGTTAATTAATATACCATGCATGGGTAGGGGAATACTACGTTATCATGACTTCGCCATTAACATTACCTGATCACCACTTGGAGATGAAACTAATGGTAAGGATATTTGAAAGAAATTATTGTGTCGTGCAGCGAGGATGAGGAATGGGATCTTAATCAATGCTTAATGAAGGTGAGAGCAGATTGTGATGCAGGACTGACACCTTTGTGACCTCTCATTACCGTCATTATCGTTTCCCTGTGTTGTCAGCGTTCCACTTCCTTGTTTCGAACAGTCGGTGTCGCTCACATTCTGCCTTAGCGTTGGCGGAAGAGCCCGAAACGCCAACGATTAGTCTACGAAAACTCAGTATAGGAAAGGAGGTAACTAGAAACGTTTCTCAACGTCACGTTGAAGCAGTCGCCATCGGACAATCCGTTCTCCATTAACCTCATCGACCCTTGAGCAATGTTGCGTTTCAACGAAGCAAATCTAGGGGAAATGAGACGTTGCTCGCCCCTGATCACGTGGTTCTTGACTTTCGTGTGCCCACTGCAGTGGCTTGTTACGTGAGATGAATGGGCATTAATGAGATGCGAAGGCTCCTCATGATTATTGGCTGAATGTAAATACGCTGTGCTCGGTGTCTCGGTATTTCGAACTCACTTCAATTATCGACGATTAATCTAACGGTCTTTTTACTTAGCATTCTTCAATAAAAGTTCAAAGGCAAAGTACTGAGATCGACCTTAATAATTTTAATAATGTCGCTCTCTTTTGACAGAACCAATACTATTTTTTTACAACCATAAAATATCCAAAGTAAGCAGAGTTGTAAAACACTTCACGCAACAAATGTTTGTGATAATAATATAACCACTTAGTTCTGATTACCAAATCTAAAAATAATTATTTTGACGGCTCCCTAAATGTCGGTGAAATTAATCAAAACTATCTCAATAATTTATTATCATTGGTGGGTGCCTACGTCAATGTGGGTATACTTAGACCAGAGTGGCTTGTGAAGTGTAGATGTTATATTTAATTGCATAACATTCTCTTGGTATATGCCTAAAAAAACGTAGACATATTGATGGCAAAGTCATCGTTTTTCCCGACCACCACAAAACAGCGTTACTCAAAACAGTTACGAAGTTACGTTACGCTAATTACCAAGGCGGATTTCTTTCTTAATCAACATATGGAGCTGGAATTGAAGTGGAACATCTTTGGGTTATCTAGAATAAAATCGCCGGATACGGAGGGCCTATGGTCGGCTGATGGACCTTTGAGCCAATTTTATGTCGTAATCGACCTATGGAGCGAGAACCTGAAACGAAACTCCATTGGAGTATCTAGTGTACAATGTATGGAAGGACATTGATCAACTGAGGGACCTCCGAGGCCAATTTCGTTTCCAATCAACCTACTATCCTGAAATTGAAGAATTCTATCCTTAGGAACATCTAGACAACAATTTCGAGGTAAGGAGGCGCATTGAACAGCAGTCCTCTGAGACTAATTTCTTTCTTGATCGACCTACGGTGATGAAATTTAAAATGTAGCGCTTCTGGAACACGTGGAATGAACGGTTACAATTTAAGGAGGCGAAATGGTCATCTGAGGAACCTCAGAGCAAATTGCATTCCCAACCCGACCTACAATGCTGAAATCTAGCGCTTAAATCTACCACCTTAAAAATACTGTTATGAGGTAGGGAGGGCCACTACCGGCTGTGGGTCCTCTGAGGTTGATTCATTTTTAAACAGGCCTAAATTACATTGTTTGTAATAAAGGAATTTATGTGCGAAAAACAAATATAGTATACAGTGAATGCAACTCTTCCACTCGTTAGAAAAAACCTTTGTCAGGATGCGAAATATTTCTAAATCTTCTAATGTCGCAAAATTGGGGGTTCCTAGCCCTGTAAAAAGCCAACGCTGTTGAGTGTCATGAGACGCCAAGTTTATATAACGAACAATAGACTGGATTTAATAATTATAGGTGACTAGTGATCTGTAGAGAAGGGCTATCAAGTACGGAAATGAAAACCTTTGTGTAATAATTTGAAGTGTTATTACAATTAATTCACCTCTTTCGTCATCTAGGCCGGTTTTGTGTTCATGGGTCAAGCCGTCCTAATTCTAGTCTAGTGGATGAGAGAATATACTCCGAACTGAGGTGGTGTGCCGGTACGAGTGCTTCGGAGTGATGTACCCACCAACCAGAACAACATGGTTGTTGACATGTCTTCCACTGTAGTTGAAACCTTGCGTGATCCCTTTTCGCTCTACAAGTACCCTGCACCACTATCCTAATCATTACTGGTCGACATCAAGAATTATATGAGTAATAAATGAATTATGTTAAAAAAATAAATGAACACGCACTAACAAAACAAATAAAACTGCAAAAAATAATAATAGTAATAAAAAAAGGTACACACCTACTACTTGTGAACAATCGCTGTTTGTAATCCACAGAAGTCCTCGACACCAAAATTATAGACCAAATCTATTAAAACGCTTATATCTCGTATTCATTAATATTTTTTTTTTTTTTTTTTTTTTTTTTTTTTTTTTTTTTTTTTTTTTTTTTTTTTTTAACAATTTATTTATTAGGGTGCATCACTAATGGGGAAATCGGGCTGATGAGGAGTGTTTCCATCTTCCTAAACCAACTAAACCAACTAAAGGAAACATAATGTTTAGGAAGAAATCCAAATCTTCAGTTGAGGGGCATCAAGGCCCCATCTTCAAGCCCCAGGCAGCGGACTTTTCTTCTTGAGCCTCGAATCCGCAGTGAAACCGCCCGGATCACAGCCATCTGGGTCTTCACCCGCACCCACTGGGTCACTTGCGAAAGTGGTTTGGCCCATTTGTCGGCTAGGACAGTTGCTATCCTCTTCAGGAAGCAGTCGTATTCCTTGTGAAGGGAGCCCTCGCAGGATATCACCAAGGGTGTAAACGACCCTCTCGTATTCATTAATATTGTTCACCTCACATCTTACGATGGGTATTAGCTGCGTTTTCGCGTGTAAGAATCGTGGTGGCGTGGTTGTTACAAGGAAAAGGGTTTTGTCATAAAATAAAATAAAACTACAAGAGTGTGCTGGATCCGCTTCCACCCTGATTTCATGCAAGGAAGTTATAATAGGTACATGTAAAAAAAGTGTATCCAATTGTTTTGAACTACATATTGACTGACAGCAAACTGATGTTCCCATTCACGTCCCTAAACTGGACATAGTCAGCCAACAAGAACTGTATAGAATGTGCCTCGTCATTGACGTTACGGATCCCTGGAGTTAAAAACTCTTTCATTATATATATTCTGTTTTTGTGTTTTTGGTGATGAGAAGTGTTTGGAGATGTGGCGCATAAAAGTAGCGTCCACACGGCCGGTCTAGACCCGGATCGACCGGCAGCAACGATCCGATGCAACCTATCCTTTGATGGAAGGGTGGCTCTTTGAATTAAGTAGAAATTTCTACCTACTCTTCTTAATGGGAAGAACACCGTCAAAGGAGCCGAAACTCCAGATCTATTCCTCGACGAAGCCATCTCTAAGGTAGGTATATCTTATACTTTTGAAATGTTGTCTTCTATCTAATGCATAATGGCTTCAATTTTAGGTTAAAAATTAAATACGGTGCACGATTTCGATAATCATCCTCAAAATTTGGCTTTTCGAAACTGGGAGATACCTCCCAAGTTTATCTGTGGTTTATGCCACAAACACCTGTTTCAAAATTGTATCAGAAAACGGTCGGACGGATTATCTGAGTTCCTCCAAACAATTGCTGACGTCTCGTCGTGTATTTATTAAGGATTCGAAACTTCAACCTCTCGAAAGTTGATTAAATATTTGATAAAGTTTAAGTATTAAATTAAATTATCTTTCATTAATTTGAACAAGGATGAGTTTATAACAACCTCAGATTGAACTGAAGTTGTCTGAATGTGCTTTGTTGTGGTTTTATCTCGATCCTAAACGTTATACACCTATTCTGATCTGGAGGAGAATGGACCCTCTGAAATGTTGAATCATATAGCTCAAAATATTGTGTAAAAAAATGTTACTCCATTGTTTTTTGCCAGGTATGAAAACCTGAAACGAAACTCAAGATTATAGAGAAATCTCACGATTATTATTCGAGGCTTGTCTAACGCTCGCTTAGGATGCTTAAGAGGGCTCCTAATAGCAACGAACCCCGCTGAAAGATTGCCCTCCGCCAGGGAAAGAACTTCCTTATTTATTTATTGTGCAATTTCGGCTACCCTTGGAACGATGCTCCCCAGATAGACGTGAGCCGCGGGAGCAGTTTCCCAAGAGCTATTTTGTGAATTATGCGTGCCCACGGATGATTGCACCATCTACTAGAGCAGTCTGCTCAATAAATTACATCATAAGATGATCTCCGTGCGCCCATTTACGGAACCTTTTTGGCGGTGGGATGAGTCGGGTTCACCGGTCGCTAACGTGCTGAGCAAGTGGAGCCTCAAGTTGGATCAGATGCATCTCGGGCTTCCGCCGACGCCACGTATGCGTGAAACGATCGTTGAGAAAGATTGAAATCAAATTACAGCATACAGAGTTCGACTAGAGACATAGTTATTGGATTGGTCTTAGGCTTAAGGTAGCGTTGGGAAATGTTGGTAGGAAGTTGAAATAATTGAGTGGTAGAAAGGAGCTCACAGTTGAGTTTTCCAAATAAATTGAATTACTGACCTACTCAGGTTTCAGACTAAGAAAAACAATATTTCCACCTTATGTGGAACTTTCACATTCCTGAGATCTTACATCGAATTCGTATGTAGATTGTGGATATTGCATGATGGTTCTGCTTGCAGTATCAGTACTATGAAACCCCACAAAAATCCATAATGTAAGTTGTGCTACTATAGTTCATTTTTGTTTATTATTTCTAATAACAAACCTCAGTAATAATTGAACTTTAAAAGTTGAATTGAAATTTGGAAGGGAGCTTTTCAAAAACAAGAAGAGAATGATGAAATTACAGCTTTACCCTAACTGCATAATCGTAGGCCTGGGAAGGTCTTCTTGCGTCCTTCTAAGACATATTCATGATCTCTTCTACTTCCCACAATGGAAGTTGTTTTTTTAAGCCAGTAGAGCCCAATAAATCAAAAAAATTGATTCAGGCTCATCACACACAAACACACGCAGGCACACAAACACACATGCACACAAACACATACACACACTTGATACTGCGTTAGTTTTATTTCGTTTGTTTCGGAGTTTTCTTACGTTTTGGCTACTCACAATTTTCTCGTTGAACGTAACCATATCAACCCAATGGTTCTTTTTGAAAAGATATGATAAATATATAAATAACAGCAGTGTTTGGCAAGATTAATTCCAATGAGAATATAATGTATTTTTCAATCTAAAGCTATTTCTAATTCTCGCGTCAGTATAACATAGGTACCTGCAAACGCAAGAAAACAGGCTTTTTACACTCTGTACGTTATGCTTCACATCTCGACAAAAAATAAATCACCCTACAATAAACACGACGCTTCTAGGTAGTAACTGAAACTGTTTACCGGTTTTTTGTACTTAAAAACGACTGGTCTTAAAATCAAAATATCTTGGTACCTATGCATCCATTGAGATAAATTTTAGCGTGGAACATGCTTTTACTAGTGGGTACCAACCTATTCCTGAAAAAGGAGATCAATTTCTCTCCAAAAAGCGAGAGCTGAATCCTCCCCTTTGACCCTTGGACATTTCGGAATGCTCTAATTTTATCTCAACATCTCATGAAAGCCTCTGTAGTGTCAAGGAAATTACAATAAACTAATATTACTAAGTAACCATAATGAACTAATAATGTGTAAAATTAATCATAATTAAATTATCTGACAGTAGAACCGTAGGTCTACCGTCCGTTTTTTTTTTTTTTTTTTTTTTTTTTTTTTCTTATTCAATTTGAGATGCTGAACATTGGAACAGGGCCCTGTGGGGTGCGGTTGAGTAAAATTTATTGCAGCTTGGGAAGCCACTCCAACCACTGTTATGAGCTCTGTAAATAATTTGGTTCCAATTCAACTTAAGCTGTTGAACTTTGGAGCGGGGCTTAACTGGGCGTGATAAAATATAATTAGGTACTTGACAAACGCTGAAAATTATTACACAAAGGTTTATTATTCCCATATTGATTATTATTAAACGAATCTATTAAACTTCAGAAGTCCAACTGCAGGTGATAAAAGTAATAATAAACCAGGCTACGTGAAGTGAAATTTTCATAGGAATTATATCAACTGATACGAGCGAGGCAGATGCAAGTCAGTTGTTGCTATGCTATGATTTGCTCCCATGTTGTTTTTTTTCTGCTAAAGTTTTAGCCCATAGAGAGAGCAAACGGATGAACTTACAGTAGAATATAATTACAACACGGTGAATTGCTATAATCAGCGAAGTGAGCTCTGTTGCTAATCTTGTTCCTATTCAATTCGAAATGCTGAACATTTTCATGGAGGCTTTCAGGGTTTCATAAACTACAATTACAAATAGCTCTGATCTGCTGATCGAGCTCTCTAGCTAATTTCGTTGATATTCAACTTATGTTGCTGAAATTCGGAGCTGAAATCGTGAGCCATGCAGCTTTTTTTTCCTTATTCAACTCAAGATGCTGAACATTTGAACGGGGTCCCTTCGGGTGTGGTATACCGTAATTACAAATGTTGAACCTCTAGAATAATGAACTTCTGATTGAGCTTTGTAACTAATTGGACTAGCGATGAACCGAAACGTGCAACAGGGTACAGCTAGTCTTTCATAAAGATTCGGAAACTGGAGAAGACTCAGCCCTCTAAGACTTGCACGGGACTTTCCAGTTGCTTTCCACTTTGAGCCTGTTTGCGGCTGAAATGCTAAAACATGGAACATGCTTTCTTCCCGCTAATTCGGGGACGGCTGGAGTAAGACTGATGCGTAAATGAGGTCTCACTGAACTTTATAGCGCTAATGAAGACTCACTACTACCTTTTTCTTCTTTATTAACGGTTGCGCATCCTAATTGAAGCATATAACCAGTATTTAACAAAAAGTGATACCTTAAAAGGAAGTATTTTATTTTGTTTTCTTGTAGTTATGATGTTGCCAAACTAATTAGCCTGCCACCAAGCGGCACAGTTATAACCAAGATTACCACTTCAACCAAGTGACAATAAAACAAGGCTTACAAGCGGCTCAGTAATATTGTTTACTAACCATTTGTAACATCTCATTATTGGATTAGTATCCTGTAATAACCATTTATTACATCTCATGATTGGATTAATGTCTAGTAAATAAATATGAAACTACTACATAAATATGTTACTAAACTTCAGTAAAATGATAGCTTTCCAACGAATGGTGAACGATTTATGTGCGATGAACACTGCGGAAGTTCCATTTCCCGACCAAGGGCTTGGTGTTACGTGAAACTCATAAGAAACTTCGTGTGACAGTTTTTCTTCACATAAAAACGTGACACTTATGAACAGTTAGTTGATGGCTAAAGCATGTCCCATGCTAAAATTGTCGACAGCCAAATGTGAATAGGTACTAATTATTGTGAATAGTAGCTAAATATTCTTAAGAAATACCATCTGTTTTAATGATATTATTTATCATTATTTATTCTTATTAGAAATTTCCTAAAGTCAGTTCAAACCCACAACCCCATTTTCACAGGAAGTATTCCATTGTTTTAACCATTGCGCAACGTAAGAGGCAGACTTTTTGAAATTAATAAACCAATTCAAAAGTGAATGTAAAATCAAGAAATGGGGGGGGGGAACCCCTGTAAATTTTCTATTCATCCATCTGGGTGTTCAAACCATTATTATTAACTGCAATAGCTACAAAATTATTAGTGGTTAAAGATATCAATCATTATAATTACACTACACCAGGGACCCGTTGCACATTCGGAAAAATATTCACGAAGATAGTATTATTCAAGAATTACGCCGATGGGCCAATGTTAGAACAACTACATGTTAAGTATGTCAGTTACAAATATACAACCTGAGGCTGCATGATTTTGGTTTTATTTTTGTTTAGGTAGGTAGCTATTTCTTTTTATAGCTCATACATTGACTCCTCGCGGATGAAGAAGTCATCCTCAGCTATTAAATCACTTTCGTTCCATTAAATATTTCATCTGTCTCATTCACCTTGTGCCACTCATTTATGCGTACCTTTCAACACATTAGCCCAAGGGTCGTGATGTTCATATTCTCCGCTGATGGCGCTCGAAATGAGCTTGCTATTTCTCGGCGCTCCATTTGAATGACGAAAAAACACACCTTGTTCACAACCCCACAAAATCCTGAAGTAGGACATGATAAAGAGAACTGTCTGAACAACAAGCGTAACTAATTCAATACTTCCCACTAGATTCCCAGGGGGCACTAGAAATCTACGCACTAATATACTGGAAGGGGGCTGCGCTTAGTTTGATTTATCCTAGATAGGGACGTTCCACTTCTCATGGGCATTAGCGGGCTATTTGGTAATTTGACGTTGCATCAAGAAAACAAGCAGTTTCGGTTCACGGGTAGTTATTCTGGCATTGTCTTGAACGCAACAAATTATCATGTCCTATGGCTTACATCCTCTGAAATTTACGGACTGGGGAAATGGCTACTGTTGATTGCCAACGAAGTTCGCAATGATCTTACATGCACATACTTAGAATGTTGGTGCAGTGTGACGGGGTCACTTATAGTGCAGCCGTGAAAACTATGTATGTAGGATATAATTCTGTTGCTGGCTTAAATCACGATAAATAACAATTTACTGCAAGAAAAAAGCTACTAGTTAATCAACATTAGTCACGACTGATTGTGTTGTATATGAAACGAACCACAACATCTGTTGTAGTTGTTGATGATTGTCAAGAATGTGAGTAGATGATTTTGTTCAATAATAGGTAACCTTCAATATTTTCACATACATATTGTATCAAACACAACAAAAAAAGTATGAATGCCTGATCAGATGAATTTTTATTCACGTGAATACTTTAACATATTGCCAACGAACATTCATTGAATGCGATTAAGTTTGGATGAAAGTTGAAGCAATAAGCATCATAAGCTAAAACACAAAATCCCCCCCCCATGACCATCATCCTGTGCCATCGATTCTGGCTCACGGGAGCTAATCTGGATGGACCCGTTACTTGGATTTCTAGTCCATAATGGAGCTTGCATCTATGTTACTGTTTTTTAAAATATTAAATCGCATAAAAATCCAAAATAATAACTAATTCTGTATAAGATAGCCCTTCTACACAAATCATCCGTCTATAATTATTGTTAAGTCCCATGTATATCCAGTAAATGATCAATAGTATGATCGATACTAGCTGTTAGATCTATTGATCTATCTCTAAATCTCACTACAGTCAAATCGAGGTGAACCTCGTGAAATGCCTTACAACACAAACGAACCATAAAGTTGAATTCCATAAAATCGATAGAGGCCGGAAACAGAAAATATTATAAAATCAAATTTTTCGTAGGAACTAACCAATCATTTGATGATCTACCTTGATCACTCAAAATTCTTTTCGATTCAGTGGCTCCCAGTGGAAGTGGTTGGAGAGACTTGGAGAATCAGTAAAACCATGGTTCGCAGCTGCAGGTACAAACTGGGATGTATCTTCTTGAAATGTTATGTACATGGCTTAGATGCACATTGGCACGTAAGCCTCGCCTCAGACAAGTATCTATGCGATTTAACTGCTCACTGTCACGTATGCCGTGCTTGAAATGTATAGTCGGTTATGGAACTCAATGGTACATATATATGCGTATCCCTCACCCAGGCAAACCATGCACGTTGCCTTGACGCAGATATTTACGCGTTTTAGAACATTGTTCGAGACATCTGAGGTTCAGTTCCACCGTTGAGGGCTAAAAGGAACTTAACCCAGAGTCGGGAGTTATTCCTAAATGATCACCATTAAGATAACTGGATTAACTCTAGATTACTTTGAGATTCTTCGTAATAGAAAGAATCATAAGGATATAACGGATTCAGAAGAGAACAGATTAATAAAAACTATAACATTTGTTTTAAACAAACCAAAAAATGGTCTTTATCCCTCCAACTGTGGTTATTTCCTGAAAATCCACCAAAACTGATCACAATAGTGGAATCGACGCCCCATTTTCGTTTAGGGAACACTTAGATTTTCTTACGACTCTTTGTAAAATTATCTACACAACTGAGGTATTGTATGTGAACAATATCGTTCTCTAGATAGCTTTTTCAGCCAGGGGACTAAATAAGTTGGCATTTCGCATGGTGCAAGAAGTGTTCCTCCAAAACCTATCCTGGTTTCTCAAGGCGCGGCCCGTATTAGTTTCCGCAGAAGCTCGTTATGCGTGTAACCGACGGCCTTCCTTCGGAATGAAGACAACGAGATGCGAATGAAAATCATAATAACTGTGAAAGATCTCATGGGTCGCCGCCGCGCAAGGCGCTCGCAATTATTGTTTCACTTCCTTTTCAGAGGTTAGATCATCCGATCCGTCTTAAAGTCATATAATGAAGATTCTCATAATGTTAAGAATAAGAACGTATCGACAACGATGTAATCGTGCTTTATATGCCCGAAACAATCCGACATTCTTCTTGGTTATAACTGGGTCGTTCCATAAGTATCCTGTGAATCTAGTTCTTGTCAGATAATGTTGTTGGAACGCTTTTTAATTTGTTACAGGATCGTAATATAAGCGAATGTGTAGGTACTTAGATAGCGATATGGAAAAAACATTTTTAATTCAGGTATATTATTTTTGGCGAGGTTTGCTACGTTTTTCAGCCTCTTGAATTAAATGAACACATTCCCAACTCGATACGACCAACCGTTACAAAATTATGGCTGATATCGAACAAAAAATGGACGATAAAATCAAATTTTTTCTTCTCTTACCATGCCTGGTATCATCCTGATTCTACGTTGACTGGATGATTAATTTTTAAAATAATAGTTTGGTTTTCATAGTTTTATTTGTACATTTCAATTTCATCTGTTCAAGATAGATAGAATTTATAGATTCTATTAAAAACTTGATTACTTTTAGGTTTGCGGGCATTGGTTGGAAAAGTTGAAAAGAAAGAAAAAAATGGGTGAATAGTAAGAACAGCATATCTTATCGAACGATCCTGATGAGAATCACTTACATTTTTGCACCACATCACCGTTCTTTCGGTTCATCACAAATTTAAGCGATTTATAAGGACTGGAAAAACACAAATTTGAACATTTTGTGCGCGTTCACAAAATTTAGGCTAGCCTTTGATCTCATCAATTCTTTTGTGAATTATAATATTTTTGGAACCCTGTCTCCTATAAATCTACTGGAATGTATATTGGTTCCAACATTTTGCTGAAGCCGGAAGCATCCATCGTCAGATATCTTTGAAATAGGTCGATTTTCTTTTTTTTTTTAAACCTCTAATAATTAGGAGAAACCGAATCAGTCGGCTATGCAGCTATGCAGCTGATTTTTTTAGGAATAGTTTCTGATTACATTAGGCTTTTATTTGCCACCGAATTCAACGTGGAAGTCCGCAGTTTAATAAACTAATAGCTTACGAACAGTTTAAAAAATAAAAATATCCTAGAAAATATATATTTTGACCACGGAAAATATTTAAAAAATTGTTCAAAACCCATTACATGGGTGTTACCGCTTAACCAAATAGCTAATATTTCGGCTCCTGGTAAAACCAGTCATACTCGCGAAATCCAATATCTTGATGGCAAGCCTGGGTATGTTTTTGAGCTAATGTAGTCGTAGTGTACTGCCCATTAATGTAGAGCTAGTCTAGTCTTATGTTGGTCTAGTCTTATGTTGGTCTAGTCGTAGTTTAGTGTCCATGGTCTAGTCCAAATGGATTCAGAAATTATAGAATGATGAACATATCTTCTTAAACTACCTCTACCCATCAACAGCTTTCCAGCTTCAAAAAAAGATTCTACTTCGAAGTTCCATGTGTTTTGCATTCATCTGTTCGTAAACATTAACTGTTTGGTTACGCGGCAACACCCATATAATGTAAACAACTCCCTATTTACGGTTTAATTTCGGAGGCCACACCCATGAAAAACCACAATTTTGCTATCATTATGGTTAATATTTCGGCTCCTGGTCATCGGATCCACTAGTTTGCCAAAATGGGCAAATATAGACCCTTTCCACGACCATTTAGTGAAAAACGGAAGTCTCTAGGTGGCCAGGGGCCGAGATCTCGATGGAACGGACAGACAGACAGATGGAAAGATGCGCGCATAAGCGTAATAAAGTTTGGTTACGCTAAAAATTCGCTTACTCCCCATGTTGTGCTCAAAGATGGGTATTTAAACTTGGAAAAAACTTCTGCTGACTCCAAACAAGGTGGGATGGGGAATGAGCATTGTGAACCAAGAAATTAAACTAACGCATTGTTAACTGGTACACGCTATCTTCCTTGAATTTCGGAATGTTATGAATCAAGTTAGGACGGATGTCCTACACTCTCCAGACATTATAGTTCACTGACCCACAATATATTATTTCTGGGACTTTTGATTTTTCGATTCTTGAACAGCTTGCGGCGGTGACGTTGAACCATCAGCATCAACACATAGCTTGACGTATATAAATATGACAATGGAGGTGATGGAAATGTAGTAGTTTCCCCTTCAAATGGAAGAGGCGATTAACCTGCTACACCAAGAGAATATCCTGCAGGCTAAAGTTCCCAGGAGCTATTCCAAGGTGTAGCATTTGCAAGAATCGATATGGAGGAATTAACCTTTGAATCATGTTTCTTAATCATGATTATTGGTAGATAAGTACTAATTTTTCATAATATCAAGACTTCTGAACAACCCTGCATCTTAAAAAATATTTTTTCATAAGGTCATGATGCACGGCCGTGCACCGAAAATCCCTAATGTCACCCCTACATGCATATTAGGTATATACTTGGACGGTCGTGGGCTACGTATATATTTATATATAGAAAGAGATAAGAGAGACGCACTTATCAGGAGGAGTTTATCTGCACGCTATCGTTCTCAATTAGAGATAGGAAACTTTCCTCGCATATAACGGAAACCAATTCTCGATAACTACCCCTATGACCTGAGCGAAACGCATTATGCTGATCATTCCCTCAGATTCCCAGTCAACCAATAGGACTGGACCAGGGCCGAGTTACGTCATGCGGTGGCAAAGTAGCGTTTGGGATCACCGTGTGCCCTCTAACCCCACACATCTCCGTCTTTCCTCCTCTGATCGAACTCTTCCAGGCTCCCGTTCCCCAAATGCTCTTAGTATCACCAGGCGAAATCGGGAACGAGCCGGCCTCTTGCGTAGAGCTAACTCGTCTTCCCGAAACTTCAATCTGACCGATACGACCTATACTGGCGATAGACAAGATGAGGTCGGTGAGAAACGACCGTCTCCAGAGTACTGCAAACGGTTTTCCTCTTTCAATACCGATGCCACGGGACCATTGTATTCCTGAAGAAGATAGAAACATGTATGATCCACGACATTAGAAATTTTGACATCCATTTGGTTAAATATTTCAAATAATAAACCCTTAGATTGATAATGAAAAAGAAAAAAAAATGCTGATTCCCCTAATACTTTGTTGGTCTACTACATTTTATCCAAGAAAATAATGACAAATAAATAAAGGAAAATTTCAAGTCGAATCATCGAGATTTTTTTATATCACTTATTGTTTACAACATAGTAGAAGTTTGGAAAACATTAAAATTTCGTTAATCAAATTTAATGAGCTTTGGAGTATTTAAGTATATGAAAAAGAGAGTTTCAACGTTCGCTAATAATATCGTAATGAATTTGTCATATGTTAGTCAAAATATTAGGTGTAAAAATATAGGTATGTACTCACGTAGTGAGCCACATTTAAGGGCATCTTCTCAGATTAGTGTTTCACAAGGAATGGTGAAATTAGAATTTCGGAGAGACGTACAACAATTGAACGGAGAAATTTGAGTTAAGTGCTCACTCAGCTGGTTGGGGTGGTGCGGTAAGTTGAAATCCTATCCTAACTGTCTCACAGAGGCTCTGTTTCAAATTTCAGCGTCGTATGATAAATTGCTTAGAAGTTAACGTTAATAGTTCTCTCCGCTGTTTGAGATGGTTCGACAAGTTAAAATTCTATCCTAAATGTCTCAGAGTTCCGTTTTACATGCCAGCTTCTCATGATAAATGGCTTAGAAATTAGCGTTAAGATCTCACTCAGTTGATTGGGTTGGTGGGCAAGTCAAAATCCTATCCTACTTGGCTCACAGAGGGTCCGTTCCAAATATCAACTTCGTAGGACAAATAGCAAAGAAATTGGATTTTTGACTCACGAAATCAGCTCTCACTGCTGATTATCCATGTCGATTTTTGGAACAATTTTATCTTGATTGACTAGCTGATCATTTTGCAACCCATTACGTCAAATTTGGTCCAGCTGTTCTCGATTTAAAGCGCTTTTACGAGGATATACCTACATATTCATACATACATAAACAATAGGTAGCGTTTCGGAAGGTTGATGCATACATTAGATATGTGAGCAAGAGTGGATACATGTAACGGGGGTGAAACGCTATGTAATTGCAATCGTAGGGATACCTACCAACTCTTTTGTGGAATCCCCTGAACGATAAAGTTGGGAGCGGCAGTTATAAGAACGACGTATTTCTAGGGGCAAAAAGTTGCCTAACTTGGGTATTCTGATGCTCCCGGATCATCACCTACCTTCTTCTGAACTGGAAAAAGTTTCTCTTTCTGGGTTTCGGTGTTGGGGTAAGAGGCTCTATTCGAAAAGTTCCAATCATCCCATCTGTCGAGTCATTTACACGAAGCATTAGCAGCGGTGGTTGCTAGATCCTCCCATGTTGCGTCATTTTCAGTATAGCGAGGAAGAACGTATGAACTTTCAGGCAATTTCGTTTAATGAATCCATAATAAGCAGTTGGTAATAATATCATTGTATTTATATCGAGGTATTGAAACATTGAAATGTTTAAATACCTTGGTGTTATTCTCACAACCAACAATGACTCCTCGCAAGGAGGTACGAGCAAGATTGTTGGCCGGGAACCGAACATATTTTGGACTTCAGGACATTCTTAAATCAAAGCAGCTTTCCTGGAGCCTTACGATAAAAATTTATGAGTTCATTATAAGTGCGTGATGTATGGTGCGGAATGTTGGGTATTAACAGTTCGTGATTTGAGGTTTTTGGAGTTATGGTAGAGAAAAACCTTGAGAAGAATCGTTGGTCCAGTTAGTGAGGGGGGCGAATGGCGAATAAGGGCAAATAGAGAATTGCAACAGCTGTAACGGCCTGGTATTGTGGGAACTGTGAAAAGTGCAAGACTGCGGTGGCTTGGACATGTTTTCGTGCAGACCCTGATAGCGCTTTGAGGAGAGCTCTTGACGGTCATCCAGGTGGATGGAGGACGTGGAGGGCGATTTAAACGACCTTGGCGTAAGGCTGTGGCGGAGGGAGACACAGGACACACCAGTCTGGAGACATATTTGCGAGCAGTCCAAGGCCTTAAACGGGGAGTAGTGCCATCAAGAAGAAATTCATTGAAATGGTATTTACCTCTAGCGTAACATATCTTGTAGAGGATCGCCACCGTGTTCGCGACGTAACTGCGCATTAGCTCCAACACTAACGATAGAGTTATTAGTATATTATGATTTATAATTCAATGTCGAACACTTTTTCACAACTGACAGCATATAAGCGAAATCAGCTGATGAAAATACTTCCAACACTTAGGAAAACATTTCAGGCACATTATGCTTACTACACAGTAAGTTAGAGGATGATACTTGTCTGGATCAACTGTCACACAATACACACATTAAGATCATTTCAACAACCATATTGGAACATAGTGCTGAAATCACGAATCCAGCATCGTTACACTTAATTCGTGTCAATAACCGTGTCTCAGCAATCTAGACACTGCTAAACATTCCCAGAATTGAAACTTATTCTATTTTGAGTAGTGAAACTTATTGTTGTACTTGGTATGCCTTTTCTCTGCACAATAAATAGTAGACAGGGGTTTGTAATTTTATTATTATTTTTTTCATTTTATTTATGATTTATTTATTTATTTATTTTGTAGTTGTAATTATCGATAAATTATGACCTTTTCTTCACCTAAAGTAATCAAATCTAGTGATTCGATGATCTTAGTGGTGTGATGACCTAAGAATCAAAGGAAAACCTATTGCAAAGTAAATCTAAATTCTAGCGAGCGATTTTGAAGTTTCTGCAACGTCTTTAACAATTAGATCAATAATTGTGCGACCAGCGACTCTATTTTGGCATAGACTGTGAGTATATTGAGGGGTCTATTGGAATACCATCAATGCGGATGAGTGGCGATCAAGACCTAGGAGATGACACCAACAAGAACTCCTGCTGATATACCTGCATAAGTTACTGAATTCTTAGATACTCTGCCACACACCAATCTTAGCCACCGTCATGACTCCAATCCGGTTGAATAAGGTAACTATCAGTTTCACTATCTGCTATAGATCCTCTCTATCATATATTCGGATTTTCTCCTTCCATCTTCCCTCTGAATTTCCAAACATGAGCGATATACACTCGAACAGAATAGACTAAGATTCCACCAAGATTTCCCACAGGATTTCGACGGTCTGAGCTGAATTTTTCCCTTCTTCTTTTATTTCAATATTTAGCGTTTTGGTATATTATTTTCAATAATGAACCCTTGTAATCGACCATGGAAAAAAAGTTTAACCCACCTCAAAATTTGGTGGTTTACGTTACAAGGGGCGTAGAATCCACAAATCTAATTAAGAAGAAAAATCGATCCGTCCGCCGTGCCCCATCCAGACTTTTCTCTGAAACTACTCGACCAAATTTTATGAAATTCAGCTCAAAAATCATACATCAGTGGGGGATTTGCCAGTAACATCAGCATTAATTTTGATCAACCCTAAAGGGTAGTAATTAAGTTCTAACATATTGAAAAACCGAGATCTCGAAGATTTCAAGGTGACATTTGATTTTTTGCTTGTCAATGATAAATTTGATCCCAAAGAATCGATTAAAACCATACGCAACGCTGTTCATTGAACTGTTCGCTTTCCACAAGGGCTGGAACTTCGAAAAAACACCTTCAAATTCCTTGGGTTCAGGAAAGAATTTAGCTCAATCAGTTGATTAGGAAAGAGATCATAATTATCATACAATGACACTGATGTTGGATATAAAAGGCGCATATAATGATGTTGTTTTGGAGATTTTAGTTGAAAAGATGATATCGATTGGAGTTCCTGTCAAGCTCGTCCAGAACATATACAGTCTTCTCTCAGAACGTCATATATATTTACGAGTAGGACGAGAAATGTTTGGACCTCGTACTGCTAGAGTTGGTCTTCCTCAGGGTGGGATTCTTTCGCCAATCTTATTTGCAATATATGTTAGAGATATGGGCGACTCTCTACCGGATGGCGTCCGGATTTTGCAGTATGCAGACGATGTTTGCTTATACGTGACGGGGGGTGATTTCAACATCCTTCTGGATCTGCTCAGACGGGCATACAGTACTGTCGAAAACTGGTGTTTTAATAATGGCCTATCTATATCAACTGAAAAATCAACCATATGTGCTTTCTCGCATAAGCGTAGACTACCCATTATCGGGGAAATACGGTTAGGGGATGTATCATTCAAAGTCGAGAAAGTGGTGAAATTCTTGGGCTTATACCTGGACAAAACGCTGTCATGGAAGCCTCATATAAATTACATTGCTCAGAAGGCAGAGAAATATGTGAATGTCCTTCGTATGGTGACACATCTACACTGGGGTGCTGATCCGGTTGTGGCGTTACGGTTCTATAGAGCCACTGTTCGTGCAGTGTTTGACTATGGTTGTCCCCTCTACGGTCAAGCTTCGAACAAGGAACTATATGCCCTCGATAAAATACAATCGAAGTGTCTAAGAATATCGATCGGCTATCTACAATCGACTCCTATTGTGGTTATGCTGCAAGAATGTAATGAGCCTCCACTGCACCTGAGACGTAAGTTGCTGTCAGACAGATTCTTGTTACGAGTTCGTGCCTTTCCTACAGACTTACTTGGGAAGATACATAGGCTTAATGAGCACGATTTAACCTGCAATTTCTGGCTGAAACGCCCCTCACCTCCTCTGGCTTCTAGTTTCGCCTCAACAGCGGAATATAGTGACCTAATTTATTCAACACACTCTCTATCAGTATTTCAGTACGACTATGCCTTGATTCAGAACAGTATACGTTATTCCATCATTGACGTTGATAGAATCGGTGGATCTCTGGGTGTCTCTGCATCCTTCTTTGAGCGGCTGTATTCCAGGTTCCCTGGGGGATACGTTCTGTACACAGATGGGTCGAAGGCTGATGATGGCTGCGGTTGCGCTTTTTACGACCCTCAGACTGGAACCGGTGGAGCATTCAAGGTTACTGAGTTTGCTTCGATCTTCACATGTGAGGTTGTGGCAATCCTGGAGGCTCTCTGCTATGCTAGGACAAAGGACGAAAGACTGATAGTTATAGTATCGGACTGTAAGAGCGCGATGGTTAAACTATCGAACTTCAGGATGGACAGTAATATAAACCACATTTACATGGAGATTTTGGAAGCCGTGCATCAAATGAACGTTCGGGGCCAACAGGTGCAGTTTGTGTGGACAAGGGCGCATGTTGGAGTGACCGGGAACGAAGTTGTGGACGCTATGGCAAACTCAGCTCGGCAGAATGGATCTGAAATACATTTAAGTTTACCATACACCGACATTTATGCAATTCTTTTTCAGACAGCTGAAAGTACAATGGCAACAAATATATAATGAAGTCAGCGTGGGTGTTCGATACCGCCAAATGAACCCTCGTGTATCGGTAAAACCATGGTTTTCACAGTTCGAACTCACTAGACCAGAGATTCGTATAATTGCTCGCATACGTTCCAGTCACGGTATATGTAGGGCATACCTCCATCGGATCGGACTCTCAAGTTCTCCGAATTGTGAATGTTGCTGCTTGGAAGAGGAGACAATAGAACACATCTTTATGAACTGTCCAAAGCACTTGCAAGCGAGAAATTACATGCTAATTTCAATTGGTCAACACTTGGCCAACCCCTTTAATTTTGAGCAAGTGATTCATTCAAGATCTTTGCCAGTATACCGAGAAATCTGTGAATTTGTTAAAAAAGTTCAGATAAAAATTTAACTATACGTTAAATGTTTAAGTTATGTTATTAAAGTAGGTACTATATATTTTGAACTTATATAACTAAAATTATTTTGAAATAAATGCTTCATGGCTATGGCTGCTGGCTAATGCCAATTGAAGGAAAGAAAAAAAAAAAAAAGAGATCATAATTTCAATCGTCTCGTGATGACCCAGAGAGCCACCCTATCAAATTTCAACTTCCTTGAATGAACAGGAGAGAATTTAGCTCACTCAGCTGATTTGGGAAGAGATCATAATTCCAATCGTGTCTCAGTGGCCCAGACATTCGACCTATAAAATATCAAATTCCTTGAGTGAACAGGAAGGAATTAAGCTCATCAAGCTGATTAGGAAATATACCTTAATTGCAATTGTCTCTTAGAGGCCCTTCTCGGTATATAGTAGCTACTATTTACTAGCACCTACTATTTAATAGTACCCAACCATGTGGTGCATTCTATTCGTAGGAAATTATGTAGGACGAGAATTAAATAAGTTATTATTGTTGCTGACTATCTTGTTTACCTACCTTTTTATCAGCATGATCAGCTCAGCTACCGCGCATGGTGCGGGGGTACGTTTAATGTAACAAGAAATTTTAAAATAAAATCATACAATTCCAGCAAGTGGTGCTCGAGTTTTGTTCGATGAAAAATGGCGAAGAGGAAGTTCTCTTGCAATGAATCGGCTGTAATTGAACATCTTCAGAAATTCACCTGTCGCTTTTTGGTAAAGACATAAAAATTTCAAAATAAAAATGTGGTGTTGATGATATTTTTCTGTGAAGAAACTTGGAAAATTGCAGTTTGCACCAATTCCCGATTGCTTTCAGAACCCCTTTAAGCTTAATCATGGAAGCAGGAAGTTTAGTAATTCACACATGATTCACCATAACCGGTAATTTCGTTTGATAGAAATGTCGAAATAGTGACGGAATAAAATAAGTTTAACGTGGTTTTACTTATTGTGACTGCGACTCCCTTCTAATTATAGTTCGAGGTGTCATTTTCGAACGGTGCTTTACATTTAAAAGAATTAAAAACAGACAAAAAATATTTTAAAACAGTAAACCTTAGTGCAGGAATTATTGATGCCCTGTCCTTTCATTTCCTGTTTTCCATTCTATGGAACAGGTGGTAGTTGAAGGTTTGCTTATTAAATATTCTTGAAGGATGATCGGTAAATAGAACATTTTTTATGTATAACAGTGCATGTATCATGATATAAAGTAATGTGTACACAAAATATACTCCTAGAGTTTACACAATCATTTCCCTTAAGAGAAACACCAACGGTTCAATAAATAAGTTTATAAAACTACAAAAACTGTAGTACTAATAAATTAAAGAAATTTTGTACATAATATATTTTAATCACTGATTCGTAGATGCTTGCTCCTTTGGGGCTTCAGGCAGTTGTTGTTCTTCCGTTTCTGCAATAAATAATTACCAATTTATCATTAGAATATCAGTTTTAAGGAATAGACTGTAGAGAATCATATGGCAGTATAAGTACAATCGATAGTTGGTTACTTCGGACCATTGAGCTTACTCACCAAGTGCTTCAGTAATTGTCAATATCGTCAATACTTTGTTCTTAGCTCAACACTTTCAAAAACTTTTGGATATACAAACGCTACCAATCAAAACTATCAACGTAATGACGTGAATTACTATAGGTAATTATAAGTTTATTACATCCATTTGAAATGCGTCCAGATTTCAAAAATTTAATTCAGAAGAAACGGATTAAAACAAGATTTTCACCATTTCTTCAAGTTTCCCCTGATGGATATAATAAACTTTTAATAGTACAGCACACATCATCAAATATACCGTAATAATTGAAAAAGGTTGCGAATCGTAAAATAAGAAATTGAGATTATAACTACTGTAAAAAATCTACTGAGGACATTGTGCTGCAAAGGAAAGCTTCGAATTTACGGGGCTTAATCGATAGTATTAAAATGGGAGTGAGCTGAAGCAGCTGAAGCTTTTCCTATTGTTGCGTATTAAATTCGATTAGTGGTTCAGACTTGTGTTGCCAACATTTTTTAGGTTGATCTCATTCAATTCATTGAAACCATATCTAGATAATAAAACCATAGAAAAACTCCACTTGTATTGAAATCTCTTGAGTTACTACTTTAAAAAATTTTCCAGCTTCGAACTTCCTCCATAGGATTAATTGAATATGGTGACAGGATTTCAAAAGGTGGTTTTTTCTTTTTTCTGGATTTCTGGACTTTTTTCGAAACAAAAGCCAACCTCTTTTGAGGGAGGGTTGTTTTTGTATTTCATTGATCACTAATAAAAAATCGATACTGGTACTAATCCTAATGTGAAAGCTAACCTTGTTTTGTGATAATCTTTTCGTCCGTTGGTTCTTCATTTCTGTTGGTTGCTGTAGTCTTGCTGGTTGGCTCAGCAGGCACTACCGAAGCTTTGGGTTCAGACGGCGAGTGAGTGTTATCGAGATAGGAGTAGCCCTGTGCAGGTGGGTAGTGGCTGTATACGGTTGTGGCGACTGCCGGCGGGTACACAGGGAGCACTGAGCTGGTGTCCACGTTGTGCGAGTACTCGTGAACTGGGGCTTGGTAGCTGGTCACTTGGCTTTGATACGAGTTGAAGACCGGTGGGGCTGGAGCCGATGGCAAGAACGTCTCCTGGGCTACCTGTATTTTGCACAAGTACCAAATAGATTACGAAATAGATAATTTCAAGACTGGAGTGGTCAATCGAGTCAATTCATAAATTATAAATAAAGCACTTCTGGAAGTGATTTTGCAAGGCTACTGGTACGTGGGTTGCAGCGCAAATGCTGACGTAATGCGAGCCAACGTTCTGCGCTTGTTCTGTTTAGAAAAAGAACGAAGTAACAGGGATATGTCTATCAGCATTGTAATATCGATAACTGCACTCTGATTTGTACACCTAAGGTACGTCGTGTGAGGGTCATACACCAAAGATGGGTAAGGTAAGTCGTGTGAGTGTCATACACCAAAGATGGGTAACGTAAGTCGTGTGAGTATCATACACCAAAGATAGGTAAGGTAAGTCGTGCGAGTGTCATACACCAAAGATGGGTAGTAGGTTTTTTTTAAACAAAATTCACCAATACATATTTGTTCAGACTTAATTTGTCCACCTAAGGTACGTTATGCGAGTGTCATACACCAAAGATGGGTAACGTAAGTCGTGTGAGTGTCGTACAACAAAATTGGGTAATGTAAGTCGTGTGAGCGTCATACATCAACGATGGGTAAGGTAAGCCGTGTGCGTATCATACACCAAAATTGGGTAAGGTAAGTCGTGTGAGTGTCATACACCAAAGATGGGTGGTAGGTTTTGTTAAAAAAAATTTTTGTGGGTCCATTATAACGCAATCGAAGAGTGTTGCTTCATTATTGTTGCTGCATAGTTACCGAATTTGTTTATCGGTTGTAGCGTTGCATTTTTTCGGTCGCAAATTTTAGAATGACCCCCAGCCCAAAAACATATCCATGTTAAAAATGTTTCTGAGTTCAATATAAACGAACTAAATCACTCGCGATGAAGTTGTGGAAACCCATTACAAAACGGAAGTTACGGAAGTAACTTCCGTTTTTCAATATAAAGTTAAAGGGTGTAAATATAAACCACGAAAACAAAATCATTCACTGTATTAAAACCATTCAGAATCTTCTAAAACTCAGATTGGTAAGTAGCTAAACCTTAACCATACGTATCAAATGAAATAGAGTGAATGCCATGGAAGTGTAAAGCAAGAGTTTTTCATTCTAACAGATATCTCAGCTGGAATAGTGAGTTGTGGAAATGATTGTAGTTTCACGAATATTCTACCATGAACTCAGATTGTCATCAATTTTCACTTCTATCACATTTCTTCCTTCTTCCAGTGTAACATTTTCCCGCCTACCATAAATTCGATTTTTCAAAACTAGATGGTTCACGTTGTGTTTTCCCCCCTTCATCTTTTTCTTTCTTTTTAATTTCCTTTGTACTGATTGGTTTCACTACGATGGATGTTTGATTATGTAAGTACATAGTACTTTACTAGGGACGTTCTTTGATTATTGAAATAAATACTCGTTTCCAGATGCAATCAAGGTCAATTCATTTTAATACCACTCTTACATATTATATTTATTATTTTCTCTTTGGATTTCGTGTCTTTTGATTTGTGGATTTTGTGTCTTGTTGGATGGTGGGAGGGAGCGGGGAAATGTTTTTACTTGCTCAATTAAGAAAGTTCAATACCCATTGAAAATAAAAAACGAGAATCAGCTCATAATATTAAATTTAAGATTTGCACGCGTTTATAGCGTGAATTCTTTTGCATGAAATGTTCACATTTTATGTTTTCTGACGTCCGGTGAACATTAAACATTTTCAGCGGCTTTTGAGGGACATTCCATTGCTGCTATTCATTCTAGTCTTAGGAATTTTCAAATCTATAAAAATTATTAGCAATTTACTAACGAAGACTTGGTTTAATGACAACTAGTACTTCAAGACGGTGAATTTTGATGTGGCTGACACGGTATGTTTTCTCAGACCATATTAGGATCGATTTTATGGTGCCGTGTTTGTCTAAGGTGGCTCCCGGGCCAGACGAATTAGGTCTAACGCACGAGCTTTTTGATTATACGTAGGTAACTTGAAACCTGTGGAGTTGATTAGAGCCCATTATATCGCATCCTGTTTTTCAACGTCATTACTGCTAATGAGCAATTCCTCATAGCGCAATAGTTTTCCTTGCAGTGCAGCAAAACACAGTAAATTTATATGAAAATATTGCTTGGACAACTAACAACATGGCATTTGTAAAAGAGCTGTAGTAATGAGTTTTAACAGCACCAATCACGCAACAAGATCTCAAGAACAAACTTTTCGTTTTATTAATTTTATTTTACTGTTATTTTTTCTTGTTTTTGTTAAAAACAGTTTTGGATTTTCAACAATGATGCGTAGATTCCAAAAAACTCAATTACATATATTGTTTAGTTGTAGTAGAGGATGCAGTTTATTATTTGATTAGGAAGTTGTACGATTTTATTTCGTAATTTCTTTCGTGTTGTTGCCTTTGTCTTCGTTGTTAGATAATTAGGATCTGTCGTATCTATACAAGTATAATATATAATCTATGGAGTCTATGGACCTATATACGTATTATCTACTCAGCGAAGACCAATGATTTGCGTAATAAAACTGTCTAATGCAGGAATAATAAATTTTTGAGTGATAATTTGCAGCGTCTTTATTCTGTTCAAAAGCAATGAAATTTTCCCAAATGATAATCATCAATAAAAACTAATTTTCGGGCTTGAACCTTTTTTGATTTGGCTTCCGATTTCCGAACACGTTGAAATCTAAGCTCAATTTTAGTCTTAAAAAGTTCCAGTCATGAAGCAGGACCGTATGAGCCGATTTTAGTAAATTATCATATTATATTTCTTAAATTGTTTTGAAATTTGAGACTTTCGCGGGAAGAAAAGGTAAAACATCTTGTTCCAAATAATAATCTGCTATTCAAGAAGAGATTTTTGATTTGCAACATTTTTTTTAGTTTTTATTGATTTGCTTTGCACAATTTAGTGCATTAAACTACATTTTTGGCATAATTTTTTGCACCAATTTTTTAATGTAATTCGCAAAACACGCACGTGCTTTCATAATCGATAAACTTCTTCTGAGTAATATTCTGCTGAAAAATACAAATTTAATGATTTTAGCTTTTTATGCTATTTTTACCATGTTCAAAATGCTGAAAGAACTCATCCTTTCTCTGGAATGCTTGATTTTTTGACGAAAGAACTGTCGTTAGGTATATCTCACTCCTAAAGAGAGTTGCCTTCTAGAGTGAAACATACCTACTTTATATAAGACCTTTGTATATTTATGAATATGAAAAACTATCAAGTTCTAGATACATTTGAGGATGCCCCAAAACGGATTTCTTGAAAATATTCGAAAATTCTATTGTTATAATGCTCGAAGCCTTCGCAATAGCTTTAATCTCTTCGAGAACTCTCTAAAACCTAATATTTGTATACCGCATGACATTTTACTACGAGCACAATCTTCTTGTTGTTTGCTACGGCGGAATGTGAAGGGTTTTGAGTTGGATACCTTGAAAATGTTGATTCCGTGTTGTAATATGTAAAGCAACACGCAATACGGAACACAAGGATCTGGGTGACATAGTTATCAAAATAACAGGGTTGATATCTTGGATTGGAGAAAACAACACTACAGTACGGATGTTGCGTGATGAAACTGGAAATGATTGTGTCGTTTTGACTTACATATACTTGTAACACCTGATTACTCTCCCGAAGAATGTTGTGTGACCCGGTTGTATGGCGATAAATCAAATACTCCTCAATATTCTATATTTCAAAAATATCATCTATTCTCAGTTGGATCAGCTTTGTATTCGAAACTTTTATAAGTAGTAGGTATAGTTTTATTACATTGAGCACAAGTGTGCACTTAACGCTTATTGATCAAAATTATTTATTGATTAATTTTGACTATTTCAATGCTGTTTATTTCGCGTTCTCTCCGTCACTAAATAGTTGTTCTCTGAAAACGTAACACAATGACAATAGGGAGTTCCTAGTAGATCCGTCGCTCTCAATACGGCGTGCGGTAAAGAGAAACATTTACCTCATCTTAGTCACGTTAAGCCCATAACGGATCTAGTTGTAACGCAAAATCTATGAAAGGAGGGAATTATCCCTGCGAGGTTATTTGAGTCCATGGAAGGAGGTCATTTTTGACGATTACGTTTTTTACGGATTGCGATCCGTTAATGTATCTGTACGGAAGGATACGTCACCGTAACTCATTGCGTCAGAGTGTCGGCGCCGGATTGTTCATACCGCACGTCGTACCTATTGTGTTACCTCTCTAATTTCTTACGGTATTTTCATTTATTTAATATTAGTATAATTCACCTCGCGTTGTCACGACCGGAGCACATATGTATCAGTCAGGAAACATTAAATTTTTAGGAACATTTAAATTTTAAATGTAAGTACTGGTGGAAGCTGCTGTTATGTTTCCGTTGCAATTGTCGGTCCCGCGTCAACATTAACGCTTAGTTTGCCCCATTACCCGTGATTTGTTGTCCCGTTCTCGTGATTTGTCCCGTTACCCCGTGGTTTGTCTGGTCATTCAGAACTCTGCTGTTATATTTACGCTAACTTACCTTTAAAGTTGCAGTATGTACCAATTTACCGACTTACAATATACAGGGTGTACACAAAACAGGTCTTCCAAACTGCAGGAGCCAATGTTACAAATAATTTGCAACTACTTTTGCCCCATAACAATTTTATTTAACCCGCTTAAAAATGTGTTTGTTCAATTTAAATTTTTTTGTGATTTTGACCTTGTGTCACTAAATTGGTCATAACTCCCTTAATTTACTGTGTAAATTCAAATTTGAGGATACCCTTAGATAGAGCAATAAACTCCTTAACTTGTTTTAGTAATAAGGTTTGAGACATGAATAAGCCCCCTCAAAAGAAAATCTCGAGTTTTTTCAATCGGGAATTGAACTTCGAGAACAATTATTCGTTCAACATGCATGAACGGTAACAACTGCGCTTATATTTCACATTTCCAACGATGTTGTCAATTTTACTATTTCTTCAATAATAAGGGTAGAAAACTACGTTTTAATGTTGAAAAACGTTTCTTTTTTCCCAATGAAATCGAGGGTTTTCTTGAAAAATTACGTTCTATGAAAATACGAGTTTAGGGTCGATTTCTAAACCGTATTTTTTACGCTGAATCAAATTATGACACTTGCAGATCTTCCGGATCCCGTTATAACCGAGTTTTACATTTTGGCTAACTACTTTGACCCCTAAAAACAATAACAGTTATCATACAAAATGAACTCAAATTCGTGAGTTAAAGTGTAAAACTCGATTATAACGGGGTTTGGGAGATCTGCATGTTGTTACCATTTGATTATGGGTGAAGTTCAGGCATCTATCCGATAGAAATTCGATGCTCTTTCTAACGGTATCCACAAATTTGAATTTATACAGAAAATTAAGGGACTTATGACCAATTTAGTGAGGTCGAAATCAAGGGAAAAAAATTTAAATTGAAAAAACGCGATTTTTAAGCGGGTTAGCAAAATTGTTATGGGACAAAAGTTGTTGAAAATTAGTTGTGAAATTGACTCCTGCAGTTTGGCTGACCGGTTTTGTGTACATCCTATTTTGATTTCAATTAATCTTCAAAAGTTGCTCCACTCGTTTACGTGGCAGTAACCACGTTACTTGGTGGTTTCGTTTGATTTCAATCAGGTTTTAGAAAAATATCGGTATCGTTTCAACATGATTGCGACGTTGTAGAAGGGGAAACTAGCTTTTTCGGCCGGAAGGAGTAGGGGAAAATGAAAAAAGGTAGTCTAAAACCACCTGCAGAACTTGCTGATCATTTTCAATAAACCCATTTTGAAATCGGTTTCTGATTTATGGAACGACTAAGAGAAATAGAGATTCATTTTTTATGCGTATACCTTGAATAATTTATTTTGTTACGTTTTTATTATGTTATATGTATATTTTTTCTTTTTTTATATTTCCAATTTACGACTTCTTTTTACGACGCATCTTTACACCACCTACTTGGTCTCCATTGTGATTTATTCTGCGTCCAATAAAATATTCACTATTGTGGTTATCCATTTTTTTTTTTTTTTTTTTTTTCGTAGTTTCAGATTGCGTTACTCTTCACAATCATCAATGGTACATTTTCTTCAAGAGTGGTCCGATTCTTAGAACGACGTAACAGTTATATTTATGGACTCACCATGTTGCAAGGATTATGTCGTTTCATCTATAAAATGGTTGATTTTTTATTCATTCCAACTTGATAGGTAATAAAACTAGATAGCATGTGATGCCATTAAACCAAGTCATCAAACCAAGCCTCTAAGAGTAGGAATCAATTGGCAATGGATACTTCACTTTACCTGATTGGTGTTTCCGTGGTTATACACGTCATATGAGTAGGATGATGTGCTTTGATATTCAGGAAGCCTTATACCGTACTCTGTGGGAGGTGGTGAGTACTCTAGTGGAAGTGGCCCGTATTCATTAGATGGTGGGCCGTACTCGCTGGCTGGTGGTCCGTACTGGGCAGCTGGTGGTCCGTACTGGGCAGGTGGTGGTCCATATTCCTGAGCTGGAACGCCGTAAACTGGGGCAGGCGCTGGTGAGGGGAAATGGGGTTTAGGAACCTAGAACAAATAAACTTCGATAATTTGTTGATATTTCCCCAGCTTTATACATATTCACGTCGCTAAGGCAAAAAATAGCACAACCAAAACCAATTCTGATTATTCTACATCTACAGATACTAGATTCTATATAGATAGAATTATGGGTCATATAATTATGGGCTCTTTCCTAATCAGCTGAGTTAGCTGAATTCTTTCCTGTTCACCCTAGGAAGTCAAATTTTGATATTGAGACTTTCTGGATGACTAAGAGAAGATTGAAATTATGGGTATTAACTTAAAATTCCTCTACTTTACTCAATTGAATTTTAAGTCTGGAACTTTGGACCACATTTTCAGAATTAGTGTTGAACTTCTTCTAAGCATGGTGTACTTTGTTTCTTTAAGAGTACCATCTAAAGACCACAACAACAACCCAAACACAGACCAATGAGGAAAACTAAGTCCTCCTTTCAAACTATCCTGGAAACCGACCAATCTACTAACAACTTCTTCTTTTTTCATTATGCTTTTCAACGGTATTGCCAACTTTACGATTATTTTGTTCCTTCAATGATAAATTAATTCAAGTGTAACTGTAAGAAAACGTTGGGTGATTTTAAGTTCTTTTGTCATCAGAGTGAGTCGTAATCCTGAACAGTACAAGAATCTAAGTCTTTGCATTAAAAATTCGTGTATCCACCTGTTCAAACAACCTTCTTTCAATAATAACAGTAATTTGACATTTATTTCACAATGTTTTCAATTAGGACCATTTTTTCTATGTAAATAAAATTATGGGCCATACAATTATGGGCTCTTTCCTAATCAGCTGAGTTAACTGAATTCTCTTTTGTTAGACGTAAGAAGTTAAATTTTGACTCTCTGGATCACTAACAGAAGATTGAAATTATGGGTATTAACTAAAAACTTCTCTACTTTATTCAATTGAATTTTAAGTCTGAAACTGTGGACCATATTGTCAGAATTAGCGTTACATTTTTTATAAGCATGATGTACTTTGTTTCTTGAAGAGTACCATCTAAAGACTACAACAACAACTCAAACATAGACAAATTTAAGAGAAAAATTCTAAGAAACTCTAAAACGTCACTACCCTTCCAAAATCTCCCCTGGAAACGGACCAATTTACTAAAACCTTCTTCATTCATTAGGCTTTTCAACGGTATTGCCGACTTTGCGATTACACGTCTTGTTCCTTCATTGACAAATGAATTCAAATTTAATGGCAAGAAAATTTTTGGTGATTTTAAGTTGTTTTGACATCAGACGGAGTCGTGACTTGAACAGTACATAAGTCTAAGATTTCAAATCTTTACTTTAAAATTTCGTGTATCCACCTGTTTAAGCAACACGAAATCAATTTATAATTTGACATTTTTATCACATTTTTTTCAATGACAACCTGTTTTTTAAATATTTTCTGCCATTTGATCAAATTTCTCCCTTCAAGTGCCTACCGTTTGTTTGCATTTAAAAATAAATTTTTCTTCGAAGAAACAATACCATCGCGAAATTGACCAAACATTTGGCAAGTTCATTATATGAAGTAGTCTCCATGAAATTTGGTGTACTTGGCCTCTTTTGGTGTGGTCTTAAAATGGTACATTTCAATACTCAAAGTAGTACATACTTAATAAAGTTTGCTAATTCCGAAAATGTTATCAAAAGTTAAAAGTAAATGAATTAGTAAAGAAAGATTTGAGTTTAATAGAAAAAACACGGTTTTTCTTTTTTGAAAAATAAAATAAAATAAAACATATCTCATAAATAGTATTCATTACATTCAGTCAAGTGTCTTGAAGAAGAAACATTGCCTTACCTTGATAGATACGTAAGATCCAGTAGAATATGGAAGCTTGTAGTTCCCAGGCAATGTCAGCTGAGGTAGTTTGGGAGCTTCCGGTACCACCTTCAGTTCCGGGATTTCAGGAAGCGATGGCTCCGGTAGTTCCAGAGGGATGCCCTCCTGCTCTCGTCCGAAAGACAAACCGCTCAGGAATCCCGACGAAGGCGGCGGCGGCGGCGTGCGGTAGACCGTCGTGTGCCCTGGATACGGCCCCTCAGACGGCAACTCTTCCGGAGGAGACACGTAGTTGTACAAATTCTGGAAACCGCTGGAAATCCCGCCGCCCAGTCCACCTAGTCCGCCGAATCCGCCGAATCCGCCCAGCCCGATCCCCCCTTTTGGACCGCCTTTCAGGGTCAGAAGAGCCAAAAGACCTTTCTTCTTTAATTTCTTCAAAGGCTTCTTCCTCCTTAACAGGCCTATTCTGTCTTCTGCATCACCCTCTGCAGTCTCTCCAGATTTTTCAATATCGAGACTTCTGCCTGGAAAAATAGAAAATATTTATAAAATATTTTCTACATCCTATTAATCGGATGACCATCATTAAAATTGTATCATTCAAAAAAGGTACAATGCATTGTCTGTATGGAATTGGTAACAAAATTTTTGATACCTAGGCACTCAAAAACGACTTTAGAAAAATTCCTATTTGGCTGTTTATACAGGTAAAACAGGAAAACTACGGATCGCCCAAAAATCTCAAAATTCATCAAAACTCAGAATTGAGAGGGAAAAACTTGTTCTTCCGATCCTTATCACTCATGAATACGACTCTAAGTAGTTCGATTTAATCCTTAACAAAAGCACGAAAATGTTGGTATGCATTAATGTTTATTGTCACATGAAAGATGTAGAAAAAAGTTATTATAAATATTTTCACTGAATATCATTCAAATAGTTCGATACATTTTACAAAAATGTGTTCAACTTTACCTCTTGCTTCGGGAAGGAAGCTTGCAAGACCTCCCAAGCTATCGATTGCTGCCAATGCAGCCTGAGTGTCACGTTCTGATGCCGGGTAGGGATCAAGGCTGTATGGTTCTGGCGAATAGTATTCTGGTACTACGTCAACTACCTAAAATATGGATAAAATGACTTAGTTTGTTTACAACATTGCTATGAGAGACCAGAACTTAAAATTATACATTTTACACTAGACAAGAGTTTGTTTGTTAAATCTAAATCTTGATGATGTTCTATCAAGTCCATTATTTACGGGAACTTATTGTAGAAAAAAAATCTGACGAAGGAGCTTGCTTTGTTTAGTGAGGTCACGGATTTACCCCGACAAATCGCATGTACTGTGATAAATGTTCCTAAATCAGTTAAAAATATGAAGGTTACAGTCTTATACACAGAAGCAATGTTGACAACAGGCTTGTAATTTTTTCGACGCCACGCGATGTAGGTGCTATTTATACTTCACAGTAATATACCAATCCAACGGTTCCCAACCTTTTTAGCTTGGGGGCCCAATATTTATTTATTATTTATTTTTTTATTTTTTAAATTTCGAGGCCCACCCCAATTATATATATATAATGTGCACATATTTCAGCAAATATTAAATTAAAACATACCGTGCAAAAAGGAGACGCTATCAAATTGAACTTGAATTAATATTTTATCCGGACGACCTTTTTATCAATACTGTACTAATTTTGCACTATGTTTGGTCGCGCGCCAATGCCTCACCACACATGACGTTAAGTAGTAGGTAACAGCGCCCCTCCGGTCACTAAAGAGACTGCACTAAACAAATGATTGAATCAGGTGAATGAACTGGAGAAGTGAATTTTTGATTGAGGATTATTGCCGTGCGCTCTTGCTTCAACGTTCTGAGTTCAAATTACATACCTGTTTTCTTATATAAATATAATTTAAAATCGAATAATCGTTCGTTCTTGACCACGTCTCTAGCGGGAACACACTATTTTATTAATATTTTATTTCTTGAGTTTCGACCACCATCCGCGGCCCACTGGTCAGGAACCGCTGTACTTATCTATTATCCCTGAATTTGATCTCAACGGGATCTGTTGAAGAGTGTTATGAAATATACTCGTAGGTATGTGGCTGTAATGTATTATCTCTTTTCCGTCGAGCGTAGACTTCTTTTGATAAAAATGGAATACAACCTGCTTTCAAGGTACCTTCGATACAGAAATTATACCCATTTACACATAAATAAAAGGAGTAGGTAACTATAATGAGTTCGTTTGTAAACAACTTCTACGCAAGAGCCAATATCATTTTTCAAATTGCAGTTCAACAGAATGCATCAGTTTTTCTCCACCCTTCTCTTTGTATTCAACCCCGCTAATGGGTCCTCAAGAATCGTGCTTTCTACTTTATGACTTGCCACAATGCTATAAAAGTGGAGGGACTGAGAAATGAAGGCAGCTGTTTCTAAAGATGTTTCCCACAAACAAGGATTTACTACCAATGAAGAAACTGTGTTGTTATACCGCCAACGTATAAGTTGTTTTTAGATGCTTGTAAGACTGCAAAAAAAAGGAGTTAACGTTGACGTAACCTTTCTTTTTCTATCTCATAACTAGATTCCACTGGCGTACCTACTTATACGCCTCCTTAAATTCTTCAACATCTCCAAAGTACCACCAGAATATTTTGATTGGAGGAATAACATTGTGCAAAACCATAAATAAGTTAATCAGTACCACTAGTACTTTTGAAAGTAAATCATTCCACTATAGAGCTATTTTTAAGTTGAAGATCCCAAGATCTGAAGATCTATCCCACGATAATATTGATAGAGATCATCAAGACCCGAAACCACAAAATCCCTCCAGATTTCCATGAAAATCAAATAAAAAGCGTAAAAGCACATACACAAACAACGTACGTACATTGGTGCAACACTTTGAAGTTTGCGCATGCGCAGATTTACCTACCATGTATTGAAATTTAAAGAGGGCCGCCCAGAACACCGCTTCTTTAAAATTTCATCGAAATTAGACTGTAAGTTCGTACAGTTTTATCCATTACAAGGATTACAGTCAGATCAAAACCAACAATTTCGACAGTTTAAAAAATAATAACGAAAATTTGGTTTTTGAAGGTCTTATCTTTTAATTTCACAAAAGTGATCACAATGCTACTGTTACCTAGGTATACAAAGAAGAATTTCCACTTAAAAAAAACCTAATATTTGCATTCTACCTACATTTTATGAAGTCATCCTCTAGCATTTTGAATAATCTGCCTTGCTAACCCTCGTTCGGGAAAAACTTTTATACTGTCCAGTTCGAATTTGATGAAATTCTGAGGGATTTTATGGTTGGGTTCCTATTGATTGTTAGGTAGCCTGTGCCAAACGCGAATGTTGAATCTTCCGAATTCAATTGAGAACTGCTCAATGCAATTCAGGCATTATGCTGGAAATGGTCTAATAAGTCCGCACAAATGTCATTGTTTCCAAATTGAAGGTACTTAACCAATCTTTCCGCTTGTACAATCGGAAAGCTTTTGTAACAAACGAATATTTAATACAATTGTTAAATAATAAAGCGCTGTCCCATTATTTCTAAGTTACGCTCGTGCATAATATACAATAATCAGTCGCCCTCCGTAACCAAAGCTTTCCGCAGCTTTTGAAAAGTAGATATAAAATATAAAACTACCAAATGGTTAAATAATAACCTTGGGAGGATGTCCTTCTGCCTCATTGTATCCGTACTCGTGTCTGGGGTGTTCCACGGGCTGCAAAGCTGCAAGCTCTTCATGGCTGATGGGCTTCAGCTGGATCCCTGTGTATTTGTGGACCTTGTACACCGGGTACTTGACTTGTGGAGCAGGTGTCGGCGGTAAAAATATTGATCCAATAGATGCCAGCCCGCTACCTATGGACGGGAGAGGACCGATGGATCTTCTTTGTCGACACGTTGCTATTGTCAGCAACGTGGATAAGACTAGCAATCTCTGTAATAACAAACAAATATATTTTAAACTTTATATTTAATATTTGAGTCATCGACTCTGGATCAACCAAGTATTGAAACAAAAATTGGATGAATGAACGCTTCACGCTTCTCCCTAACGATATTTTGGCGCTAAGTTTCTCAAAAGCTAAGCCAGATTCTGTGATAACGTTACCAATATGTACCATGAAGAAATATACATAGTTGCAATATTAAATTGATTCCAACGAAAGTGATATCAACAAACAATAATTATTATTTATGGCTTATAACAATAACTACCAATATAATTTAAATTGTATTTTACGCAAATTGACCGACTACAATTTTATGAAAGTTTTGAACTCTCTATGCAGGAGGAAGCGATGAAGATACTGAAGGAACTGTTAAGATTACATGTAGCTTGATCGTATTTGTGATGTTTTAACTGTGAGGAGACCTCTATCAGCTGAGGATCTGCTAGTGAAAAAGGAAGAGTCGTCGAGTCGGCGTTAATAACGTGATTATCGAAGGAAGCAGCTGTCTCCCTAATCCCACATGGATCTTTTTATCTCAGCGATCAGACCTGGCGTTTCATCAGCGCTTACTCGCATGATTGCCTTCAACATCACACCTTTCATGCAAAACTTCTCAATCCTTCCTGTTAGAATAATTAGTTATTCGACAGTAAGAATCACACGATTCTTCAATTACCTTCCAATTTTGAGGGTCAAGAGCTGTGAAAGTGCTGTGTTTGTTGTAGCTATGTACGCACAAAGTAATTATTTGATTTCAAAAAACAAGGTTGTGATTGCTAAATTGAAATTAAATTTCATAAATTTGAAAATTTTGAAGTTTTTGTTAATATCCACCTTTCTAATCCTTATCGTTATCTTGGCAATGAGCCCTATACGGCTCACTAACTAAATTGCAATTTTAGCACTCAAATTTATGCAAAATATTTTTTTTTCCTTATTTTTCTCACACTCGTCAATAGTTTTTGAATCAGGAAAAAAAATTTTATTATTCTCTTAATTTTGATTTTTCTGCCGAGATAAGGTTTAAGGGTATAAGTGTAAAGTAGACCCTAGCATTCCCAATTTAAAAGCGGGACTCGATGTATGAAGCGCGAGAGGACGTTCAGAAAAACCGCACGGAGGAAGATATATCTACACTGACGGGTCAAGGATAGTAAAAAAAAAAAGAGACGCCCAGCCAGCCCCCTGGACTCCCGGTTACCTCTATTTATATACTTCGAATGAAATTATTAAAATACAGAATGTGTTTTAGCTCACGCGTTTCACAAAAACCCGTGAAACCCGCATCTAAGAATGACTCAGATTTTGCGGTGTATCGTATCACAACCATGTAAAGTTGTTTCATTTATTTATCACCAGAGACATATTCGACACCTCCGCGTCATAAGCTTTTAATTTAGCGCTCCCCTCACACGAAAATTTCATATTTTACACCCCATCCCCCACCACCCGGATGGGTTCGGGGTTCAAAGGGTCCATATTTGGAACCTCCTCGTCATAAGCTTTCATTCGAGCCCTCACACGAAAAAGTTCGAATTCGCAGTAATTAACATAATATGGTTGGATAAATCGAGAGCTTTCGAACGAATGGTAAACGAATTTTGTTGGATGAAAAATGACGAAGTACCATTTTCCTAGCAATGACTTGGTTGGAACCGGGAATCATCAGAAATACTATTGTTGAAACACATTATCGTTTTGTTTACGGTTGAAATGCCAAGGCTAAAACGCATTCTGTGTTTTAAAAAAAAGGTTGCGCGTATTATGACTCATCAGCGAATGTCCGAAAAGGTTTCGGTGTGTGAGACAGTACTTCAGTGTACTCTGCTGAATACAGGTGTGAATAGAGAGGTAGAGAACCTGTCACAACACCTGGTCACCATCTCTGACTCCGAGGGCTCCTTACAAATACTGAAAAGCCAACAGATTAACGGAGCTTTTAAAAGTAGGAGTGGAGATACTGCAACAGATAAATGAACTCAGAAGTAGCGGGATTTACGTTCATTTTCTATGGCTGAAAGCTGATTGGGAGAAGATGCGAAGAATCAACATTATGTTGAACATTGAACAATATGTTTCCATGTTCGAGAATGTGGAAAGGTATGCACGGTTCTTGATCATAAATACCCCATGATCAGAAAATGTATATAAAATTATTTTCCGGATGATAACAGCACAGCTAAAACCATAAAAAATCTGCATGTGATTTGAACAGCGCCAAACATTGGAATCCGTTGCTGCTCAGAGGAGGTAAAAACTCTTGAACATAATTGTATTCGAATGTCCACATCACGCTACAGCTAGAACTTTCAAGTCAATCTCCACAAATGCGCAACAACCGTTTGACATGCGGCACGTTTTGAGTTTAAATAATACAACATGTAAATCATTATAGGACTTTGTGACGAAAATTGGTTTTAATTTAATAATATTATAATAAATATTTCATATAATTTATAGTTTAATTGTTAATTCTATGTAATTATAGGATTAAATGGCAATAAGTCTATACCATTAAATAAATTATTATACAGGGTTTTCTTAAAACGTTCCCCTCTCTGCTAAAATCGTTATTTTTATGGACCAAAAATAATTTTATTTTCAAACTTGACTTTTTTTTTTTTTTTGGGAACCCCAATTTTTATTGCAGATTTTGAATTCTACCTAAAATTACATGAAGAAATGACCCATCACTCGATTTTTTTAGTGCGCACAAACGAGTGCAATCACGCTGTAAACAGCGGACTCACAATCTAACAGTACGACAATAATTGTGAAATACTGAGTTTTTGAAGTTATTGAATTGTCTTATGAAATACATGATTTTGGTGTATTTTTTCGTGCTGAACCTCGTTACGATGTTCATTTATTGATATTTGCAACACCAACTTGGGAAAACACCGAAAAATCTACCAAATTGCACTAATCTTACGCATTTCTACACAGCATAAAGCTTACTAAAAAGTAGTTATTTCTGTGTCATAAGACACGTATTTCAATAATCATGTACTTCATAAGACAATTTGTATATATATATATATATATATATATATATATATATATATATATATATATATATATATATATTCAAGAACTTACTATTAATTTCACAATTTTTTCACCTTTAGAGCGAAATTGCGCATATCTATATCGGGATTGTACCCATTTGTGCGCACTAAAAAAATTAAGTGATTGGTCATTTCATCATGAAATGTTTGGTAGAATTCTAATCTGCGACCGAAAATGGGGGTTCTATCTTGTAAAAACGAAGTTGATGTCAAATACGCACGTTTGCGTAAGTGTCCGATGCGAAATTTTGTCATTTTTTAGCTCTTTAGATAAAATTAAGTTCAAAAAAGCTTTCCTTTGTTTACCCATAAATAACAATGTTTGACAGTCACAAAAGAATCTGGTATAAAAATCATTTATACAATAGTGAAATAAAACAATAGGTACTAATGGTGAATGACCCAGGATGATGTACGTATGCACATATCCACCATTTCACAATAATTGTTCAAAATCATTGTGTGTACTTATCCAACGTTTCTCAATCATTGTTAAAAATAATTGTGTGTGCTTATCCAACATCGCAATAAATTATCAACTATTGTTAAATCGATTGATTCAGATTTGGGCAGGGAGTACATATAAAATTCAATTATAAGCTCCCAAACGATAAATGTTAACTACTGGAGCGACCAACTGAAGGTACATTTTTTAACGGGCAGGAATATTAAGTCATGATCAAGATTTTAGGATATAAACCGATGGCTCAACCGGGGCTTGATTTATCACCAGACATTGACGGTGCCTGGAGCCCCATTAGTTTCAGTGACTGGGCGCTAGCTCCTGCTCATCCGTCTTCACCTATATAGTTATTCATCACAGATACATAGCTATTACCTAACATTCTCTTCATATTGTTTTTATTTTTTAATCACATATCTAATGAAATACCTTTAAAAATCTAACAGGTTACGAAACTACCAGGATTTATGACGTGTCAGTTAGTGGTATCATAATGTTTCATATCCGTAAATTTATGTATGTGTCAATGACCCCCCAGAAATTTCCATTAATTTTTTAGTTTTTATTTTCATTGTTTAATTCCAGCTACTGCCTCTTCTCCTACCACAAACAACTACTGCTCGCATTGCTACCATGTTTTCATTCCCCCGAGCCACCGGAAAGTCCATATAATCGTCCATGTAACCTTGACAGTTATGCAATCGTCCTGAACAATTTGTTAAGAAGACACTGCTACGACCATGACCCAACCTGAACACAACCCATACCTTCCGTTGTTACATCCTGTTGGCACTTTCGCATCGTGATTGTTTTTATGGGAGTATCTAAGTAACAGTGAATTTTCAATTGTGAATTTTGGGAAGGATATAGATCTTATATAACCAGAGCCACTGGATGGTGGACGCTGTTCACGGAGAGCCATTTTTTAGGGCTGTATAATGATTGCAAATTATTGTGTTATTTTGGTTATCATTAAGTTGGCGAGGTACATCAGATTGTGTTTCCAAACTCTTACGATGCCGATTCTGATAGTTATCACAAAGTAATAAATTGTAATAACGGAAACCGAAGAACTGGGATTTATTCCATTTGAAATCCCACATACGATTGGGGAAAAATTCTGAATGTATGTTTGAAAACATAGTTACAAGGAAGGTGAACAGTGATTATAACAGCTAGAAGATTGCGATGTCCTCCACCATCAACTGCACAAAAGAAGGTCATGAAAAAATTACCCATGACTTTATTAGTGAGAATTGTGTAAGATTAGATAGGTCCTACAATCCTACTTGTTCTTCAGGAATCCAGGTCCAAGGCTTCTGGGATAGGGAAATGAAAGCGTACTTTTGATAATCGCATTGTAAATGGAAACGCCTTCTCTCACTGCTCCCATACCTGGGCATTGCCCCCATTGAAGCTGCAGCATGAAAATCATCGAAAATGTGATACAATGTTAGAAGATCGTCGGAATTAATTTATTCCACTAGTGAAACCTAGATAATAGTGTCTACCACAAGGACAATTTATTCATCCAAATATGTATTCATGGAAGGGCAAAAATCTTATTCACATTTCATTGACAGTGTTTGAGTTTCTGATACGAGTGATATCCTTTCGCTAATTGGAGTTCGTAAGCAAACAAAACAAAGCAATCGACGTGAACAAAGTTCGTCAAAGATTCATCATGTTGGGATCAGGTTGAAGATTGGCACATGTTTACATGAACTTAAATAGTAGAAAGAGACTTAATCCAGTAATTTATTCATGGTGGAAGTGACCAAAGGATCTATGGTTAACCAAGAATACACTCGGAACTTCATGCTAACATCCAATCTCCCACACAATGCTGATCAAAAATTCGTAAAGCTGTTGATTTATCTATGATCTCAAGACATTTCATGTTGCTGAATTTCCCGTCCTTGACGTCCTAGTCCACTCGATACGGTATTAGTTACCTCCCAAAATCTGTGGATTGTTGTTCATTACAACCAAAAGTAGTAGGTGCCAAGGGACGGTTATAAGTGGTCATTAAATTCACTTGTTGGTAAGTCTGTTTCAATTATACCAATATAAAGCAATGGTGGAAATTCCGAAGGAAAAAGCGGGTTCACCACTCGTCACCGTCCCATCAACAAAAATATCAATTTTACTATGCATATTTGAGTCTAAGGGATTGGTATTCTGATTTAATTTCTGTTAACCTTTCAATATTATTGGTATAAAGTCATTTTCATCACTGAATAGGATAACCGTGGCTTTCAAACTAACCTTGGCCATACGTAGTTTTGATTCGTATACAACCTGTAGCCGACATTTAAAGCCACCCTAATAAACTTCTCTCTTTTCTACGACAATAATTTCTTTTCTATTCAACGTAGGATGATGTACTCAGGGAAGCATGGATATGTGAATACCCAGGTAAATAATAATGTGCTCTAAGTTGTATAATTATAATTTTCAACCACTAAGCGGACTTTCTCAATATATAATACTTATAATACTATACATATAATAATACAACATATCATTACATATAATACAACATATATATATATATATTCCAAACCCTCAACGTTAACACATTTCAACACAATTATCATTATGGATGCGAGGAACTAACTTGGCTGACAGTTATACATTGAATCAGACAACGTATATATATATATATATATATATATATATATATATATATATATATATATATATATATATATATATATATATATATATATTCCAAACCCTCAACGTTAACACATTTCAACACAATTATCATTATGGATGCGAGGAACTAACTTGGTTGACAGTTAAACATTGAATCAGACAACGTCGTTTGTATTGAATTTGTACAGTCCTATTGTGCACACACAATCACTATCTTCAATTAGACTAGAAGGTGGTCTCACCGTTCAATACTATCGCATACGGTAACGAATGGGGTCGCATTCATACGTATAAGGAGACGAGTAACGGGCAGAAGGCCGATGATTTGTCTGCAGTTGTCTAACCGGTCGAGAGTCGGTAATAGATTATCACCCACCTGCCATCTCCTGCAATCATTGACGACACCCGCTTAGCCAGTTCGATTAAATATTGTAGTCAATACTGTCTTCAAGCTGATTTCATTATATTGATGGGTTGTTTCCCTGTTTATAGAGTTAAGTTCGCTTATTTTCGATTCGTTACTACATGCAATTTTGAGCAGGCACTTAGTTTTCGTGGCCATTTTTCGCATGGATGGATAATTGAGAGTGGAAATGCTTATAAGTGCTTTTATTTTTAAATCATTCGAGTGATATTGATGTTTGATGATACTGTCTCATTTTGATGATGCCCTCGGATTATGGAATTTTGAATATGGATGATGGCATAAAATTTACAACGTAGCCTGATAAAAATAATTATTAATACATCGTATGTTCGAAATTTCCTTCTGTTTATACCTCTGCATATGAAAATTCTTTACGATGGATTAGTCGATTTTTTTCCCCACATATCTCGATCATTTGTACAGTTAAATTATGGATACGATGAAACTATGTGTCACATCCAACTTGGCACATCAGTTATTATGATGTGAATTAGTGCCGTATGATTAATCATTCCTTCCAACCAGTCGTTTCCTGGTGTCTCGTAGACACTGGGAGATGCACCGTCCTCAACCTCTCAGCCTTGAGCGCGACAGGGGGGAAATTACTGTCATTCTCGAATACTTGTCTGCAACTTACTCGAGCGGTTTCCTGGGGGAAGAGATGATTGTCACCTTTGTGCGTAATCCCCTGCACGTGATTCTGAAGGAGTGAAAGACACACCATGATTTGTGAATAAAAATCGTTCACCTTTTCGCGGTAAGATGATAGTGTAACTCAAAGTCTGAGTCACTATTGAAAATCGGGTAGTACGTATTTTGCTATGAGTTAACTGGAAAGGGGTACACTGCAATTAATTACTCTTCCCAGTGGAAATTGATCTTGTTTACTGATGACTCCACAACAACATAGCCTAATGATGATAATGACAGTTTTTCATACGCAGACACTACCTAAAAATATCCGTTCGTCCGTCCTCCTTTGAGTTTTCCCCAAACTAATAAATCAGTTTATGGAATTTTTAACCACAATCAGTTTGCTGTAATTCCTGAGGGCGGCTGAAATTCCTTGTTCTACTCTCTTTGAATGATTAGTCTCTTGGTCTGTGTTGCGACTTGATCTACGGGGCTTCGGTAAGCAGAAAGCGAAACACGAGTGTTTTTTCCGTCGACGGATGACTAGGCCAGGGTGCCGCCAAGGTGGGTAAGGCTAAGGGCCTTAGAGCAATCAATGACCACATGCCACACCCTTCACACATCAATATTGTCTTTGATGTTTCACAGAAATCATGAGAATTATTAGGTATTTGCCTAACTTTTTTAATGCCATAGTTTGGTCGGTAAAAATCAAATTTGATTTGTCCTGAAATCTCAGCATCGTTTTCAATCAACGGTACAGGATTTAAGGTTCTGAAATTGCTTTTTTTTGAGGAATGCGTAAGGTAGTTAATGCTTGTTCCAAAGATTCCACTTTCGCGCATGCCCAGAACTAATGGTTATGCGTTAGTCCTGAAATTGATATGGGATAATTGAATCGTCCTTATCCGACTATCCTCCGAATTTAAACGAGATCAGACGATTAAAACATGAGAAAATTATGCTTTACAGATTTTAAATTTGCGGATTCACAGGGTGGAATATTGATTTGTGAGGACTGGAACTATTAAGGGATAATCTACCGCGTAACCGGCATACTATCTGAAATTTTTTATAAAATTTTACGAAAGCTGTGGAAATTAAGCTTGCTACACGGATTTACGGACAAGCAGGCATACAGACACTCAGACGACACCAATGTTGTTCAGAATGGTCTAAAAAAAGTGAAAACAATGCTTCCTCTAACTACTTATTGAGAAACTCGGATGCATTACAAGATTATGAAACTTATACCGGTTAAGAATCGTAGTTCGGTTATTTTTTTCACTTACACTGGTGTTGTATCCCCCCTCTCCCCGGATCAATTCTAATATGGTGTCCCTCATGGATAAAGCCTTGCCAATAAGAACTAGCTTCAGAGGACGTCCTAAAAAGTATATTTGCGTGTGAATGAGGATTGGTCTCATCTCGCACGAACAATGTATAAATCTCGGTATATAGTAAACTTTCGAACAAACCAGCAGGTCAATAAAATTTAGATTTTAGTAAAGAAATTTATCTTATTACTTTGTTAAATGATGAAGAATGGATAGGTGATTTGTAATATGCCTTGCAGTGGCATCCGGTCAAACACAAACATGAAAGTTTTACCACATGCATGACGTCCATCTATAATTATTTCATTTGATTAAATTTGTCGGCAAATAAATGCCGCTTTGCCTGAGAAATAAAAAAGTAACCCTTGCAATACTACACACCTTACAAATACTCGTACATTTAGACTGATTTATATTATATGCTCAAGTACATGAGTGACGGATGCAAGACAAGTATTCTAATATACAAATAATACATTTTTGGTTATATTTTGCAGTTTTTTCCTTAAATTGATTCTTGGAATCTTGAACGACAAATCTACGAATTTTGGGGTGGGCGAGGAAAAATTTTGCTTGTTCTATTATTTATTAAAGTTCGTTAATAATTGTCAGTTTCATAAAAATTATAAAAAATCAAATTCTGACATTTTGGATTTTATGATTTACATCCCGAGTATCTTACGTGATAAGTATGTTTTAGTTTTATTGATGAATTAATTTGCTAAAGTTGATTTTAAAAAATGCAAAAATAATATATTTATGAGTTTACGTACTTACCATGTTTAAGTGTATCCAACACACACAGAACACTATACAATGACTGGAGTCGGTGGTGAGAGTTTGCTCTAGATATATGAGGGAGGCTATCTAGAATGGGGTGAGTTAACGGTAATTTTCGTACGGAAATCGAAGCCGCTTTCCATCACTCTCACTGCCTTCCGAAGGCCCTACGGCCCTTGGGGGTTTCTGCAGTGTGCACATCGGTATCCGAGGTATCCTAATGGCGATCGTGGCGAAACTAAATTCCTCTTTCATTGAGATGACAGAGAAGAATTTCTTCTGGTTTTCACCAGCCAACTACGTCAGTAAGCACAAACAAACATAATATTGTACTCATAGCATCATTCATAACATTTGTGTTAATTCGATAGAGGTTTTAACCGAGCTACTGTATATTTCTCGAATACCACTCACTCACCTGTCATCGGGCAGCCCGAATTATATTTTACATAGGACCTTGAAATTTTGCATGGACATTCTGTTAGGATAAGAACTTCCTTTTTTTTTCAAATTCTAATTTTAGGGAGATTTTTAAGGGGTGGTGAGAGTTGGTGAATTCACGTGGTAAGCTTGAATATGATAACTGATACTTCTTACTTTGCGTACATCAGGGAATCCAAACAGGAATAGTTATCTATGTTCTATACCTATAAGATGGGTTTTGTTTTAGATCCTTGTTAAGTTACTACGTGCTAGGTTGTCATTAGATTGAATCTTTATGATGTTAAGTACCTTCTAGTACAGAGTTGTGTATTTTTTTTCTGGATTTCGTTCGTCAACTATTAGTACTACGTAATAGGTATTAATATTCACCTTCAATATTTATAGAAATTATGAGTGATTTTTCGTGTGTGAGCATTTACATTCAATAGAACGTCTGCGAAGTTGGTTGTAGCACTTAGGGTCCTCAGACCCTTGTATGGGTTATTTGAAATGATTTTAAAAATCTTAAATACTTCCATAGTTCCTATATTTGAAGTCTAAAAGGTCTATTGGGTAATAGAAATTGTTGCTTTATTGATGTAACATTGCTGCAACATTTGAGATGCGCCAAAATAAGATGTGAGTTGGAAGTTACAAAGTTCATTAGTGACCTTCTGCAGCCTAACCCGTTCGATTCCTGAAAATTTGACTAAAAGCTAATGAAAGCTGTATAAGAAGGGCTTTTCATAAGGATTTGAGGATGGCAAATGCGCAGTAACTACAAATAATAAGATTCCGTTGTAATCCAATCGTAATTTCTCAATTACTCTCCGAATCCGAGCGAAATCGGATGAATAGGCTATGAGAGAATGACGCTTAATGCGTACTGGAAACTATAATGTTTTAACTGATGAAATTGATAGTGAACCTTTCTAAATCTTAACCACACATTTCCCAGAAAAGTCATCAAGATCGAAATAAAACAGTGGAAGTAATACTTAGAAGATTATGTACACACACACAAACGCGCGCGCGCGCGCGCGCGATACCAGAATTGTGTAGTATGGTCTAAAACGTATAATGGGTGTACAAATTTAGATTTTGGCAAAAGTGAATACAATCCTTTCGATACCTATAAGTAGACTTCGTAGAAATCATTTCTCCCCCTTCCACCACCGCAATAAGGGTTGAATAACCCTTATTTAGTTACGTTTTAAGTCAAAATTAATTACTCTAGTAAGTAGTGGTAAGCAATCACTGAAATATTAAATCTGCTTGGTCCTACACACAACATAACGATTGCATGTGAAGGCGCACGCTGCAACTTAATAGAGAAAAATGAGTATATACAATTCCTGTTTCCAAATCCTTAACGAGGCAGGAAGCCGAACTGATGGATCAGTAACGTATGGTCTTCATAGTCTTGCCCTATATAGTTAGCACTTTATTTAAGTACTTACAGCCGCAGATTGTCAATATTATCCTTATTTTCATTTGGAGTAAGTTACCTTGCTTTACTTCCTGATGAGTTTTCCTGTACTAAGAGTGATGATATTCTTGTTGAACGGTAGTTCCTACACTGATTCCAGTTTTCTCGATGGTTCTTGGCGAAAGATAAGATTCCATGAAGAATTTGCCATTAGTTAAGTCACAGTGAAATGCATGAGTCTTGGAGTGTCCAATCAGCCATATAGTTCCTGATTGAAATAGAACACTAAAAATGTACTAACTGGTTACCCGTAGTGACTTTGGTAGATGCTTGTAAAGTTGAAATCATGGTGTGTGGTGGTAAAGTGGGAAATCTCGGAAATGATGGTGTGTTGATACACTATCATCCCGCTCAGATGCTCATGCTACCCTCAAAATGGACCATATTTGAAAGAAACAGATTCAGGTTGTTTAAATTTCCTTTTTTCAAGTTTTTGGATCGATGAATCACATTGGATTCCGTCTAATTATCGATAATTTCCATCCAATGATCGAATGGTGGATTGATGGTTTTGAATTCCTTATCCAAATGAATTCAGTCCTGCTCGCTTCACTAAATGTTATTAATAGTGGCCAACACAATTTATTAATAACCCAGAGAACCAACGTTATTTTCTTTAAAACATGTTGGTTCAACATGTAAGTAGTACTTGCAGAGTAATATTGATTTTATCATACTTCTGAATCAAAATGGAAGTTCTGTACTTTGTAAAAAATAAATACAGCAATATTGAACACTATTTTATGTTCGCACGCTAGCGGTAAGGCGATCTTGAACAATTTGGAAAGTTTTACATTACAATTTTATATTTAGACTATAGTTATTTTGCATGAATCTTCAAGCGATGTAAGAAAACGAAACGACTGAGGGAACGCGCTCAAGCAGAAGTGTATTTATTCACACTCGAACTTTCTTATTTTAAACATCGAACTTTTCGATTAGGATCACAAACAGTGAAAGTGGACAAGTTTTCACTCGTTCGCTAGAAATATTCTGTTAACACATTCAAACTCGAAATAGAACAGAAAAGTTAGACGATATTATGGATACACTGTCTTCTCATCAATATAAGTCATATTGCGAATTATCACTCAGTGGTATATAATTTTTCTGTGTACCTACATGTAGCTTTATTCACATGTACTGTACGCCAATTAATTTTGTCTTGATCGGCTCGAAAATAGTCACTGCGCCTATGGAATCTTAAAATCCTTGTAACATACTAAACTTACATTTTCAGCAAATTTTAATTACGTTTTTAAGAGGATTGAGGGTTATAACAAAGATAGTTCTCTATGAAATTGATTATTCGAAGATCAACAGTATCAGTTCACCTGTGCAAATGTAATATCTTCAAGACGTCAATTTCAGGGTTTTTTTGCTGTTCTTTCTGACTGTCTGTACGCCGCCAATTTCAATGATCTATACAATCAAAATGTGGATATGAGAAAGCTAGATGTGTGCCATTTTCGACAGAATTTATAAATTTTAGTTTTTCGTTTTTCATTTCTTTTTTTTTTTTTTTTCCTTTTTTAACTATTTATTTATGATCATCTTTTTAAATATTATTGTACAAACCATTAGCAAAAAACCCGTACGACCATAACTAAATTTCATGTCAGCCATGATTTATAGATATCTAAAATTTAGTTTTATACCAACTTTTCTGGTTATCTTGGATATATATAAAAACTAGAGGCCTGTTAGGGCTTGGAAAGCCCTAATCTAGTCCGTATAACAGTAGTACCTAACAGGAACTCAGCACATTATAGTAACGATATAAGTCCTACCTATTTGCGACCCTTGGGGTCGTCTAACACTGAAATCGGTCCGAGAAGTTCTTCACAATTTCAAAGATCGTTAGAAATAACTCTCCTACATGTTAGGAACTACACTACGTTTCTTACTTACCGTGGCAACTGTTGTTACTGCCACAGCCTAATAAACAGAGAGTCTCCCTATCAAATTTCAATTTCCTACAGTGAACAGGAAAGGATTTAGCTCACTCAGCTGATCAGAAAAGACCCCATCACTTCACTCGTCTCTTAATGTCCCAGAGAGTCTACCTATCAAATTTCAACTTCCTACAGTGAACAGGAAAGAATTTAGCTCACTCAGCTGATCAGAAAAGACCCCATCACTACGTTTCTTACTTACCGACACCTTTGCAACAAACTTGGGGCCGAGCTGATTCGGAATTATACATAAATACCGTTCGGAATTATATATAAAGTCCGCTAAGTTCTTCAGTTACAATTTCTTCGTTCAGGAATAACTCTCCTAGATGTTACTAACTACACTACGTTTCTTACTACCGCGAATTGATGGCAACTGTTGTTAACGCCACAGCCTAATAAACAACTCTCGTTGATAAGGACCGCCTAGAACACGATCAAGGCGGGTATGGAGACGAACCGCGACACTTTTGCAATAAACTTGGGGCCTTGCTGATTCGAATAAACAGTCTAACACTAAAATCGGACCGCGAAGTTCTTCACAATTTCAAAGACCGTTCGGAATTATATATAAAGAAGAAGATGTTAGGTCGTTTTAACCCTTCTTTTTCTTAGCGCAATCTCATTCACAGTCATGTTAATATTGTTTCCGGACCAAAGCGGTATAAAAAGCCTTACTAGTGGATCTCTAGAATCACTATGAACTCAACAACTCAAAAATAATAAATTCCATTGCATACATCCATAAGCTCGACATATCTGTGTAGGTGTAGTTCTTAATAAGTTATTACATCAATTACAATCACATATTCACAACATTTGCGATGCCCTATCACTAAATTGGAACTGCTAAATTAAAATCTGCTTTCGTAATCCTAATTCCTGAACTGGAATTATCCTGTATAATATGTATTCTTATGAGGAAATTACACGTGAACCTAATATAATAATCTGCAGCAAAGGTGTAACCTCAACACACATTACACATGTCCCATCGGTTCCAAAGCTAATTTATTCCAAAAAATACTACAAGTCTCGTGTAATCGTGAACGGTCCCACGTTTATATCGAGTGATCTCACGCGGTCGTTATCTCTTCGCTTTCATCCACATAATAATCGGTGAACATGCAACCGTTGAACGGATTTTGATCGTTAGGAAAATTATTGACCTGTCACTAAGTGATTCTCACAGTGGTAATGAGTCCTCACTTAAACTGCCATTGACGAAAATCCCCTACTCGCCACATTCATTAAACTGCTCATTATCGCGTCCGTTAAGAGATAATACTTCTTGTAAAATAAATACTGATATTTCCATTTATGAACTCGTATCGTATTTTCTCAATAAAGGATCTATGTGAAACGGATGGTTGTCTAAAAATAAATTTAATTTAGGTTGACAACTCACACCCGTTGATCAAAACTTCAATTAAGATTTGGCCAGTTATTTTCTTTGATAGCATTGGTTATTGATTTATATCACATGTACCTATTTATTTCAATATTTACCATGTAATATTCAATGCATAATACATGATATCCCAGTAATATCAACTTATCTAACCTTCATCATTATTTATTCATATAATTATTATTATTATTATTAGATATGATAAGATTTATATGTACGAGTAGATAATCACAAGAGAGCGCATGACGGAAATCTACCGCCACCTTGTTTTCGTGTATTTTTTAGTTCATATCTCACCGGACACCTACGTAATTGGGTTAATATCATGGAATTGTTCATTAAAATGCATTCTTCAATTTCATATTACATCAATAAATGTAAAATCTTATGAAACACAAAGCAATATCGTAATTACTTCAAAATGTTGCTAACAAAAGGAATCAACGTTGAGAGAAATTTGGTATTCCTACTGTTCGTCTCATTAACTACACTCTTCCCATGTTAAAGGGGAATCACAATTTTCACAACAGTAGATATATTAGGTACGAAACGTTCTATCGACAATATTTGTTTGGAAGGTGGGTACTATCATTATTTGTTATTAGGTATCAATAAATTGATAATTATACACCGGGAGAACTGATAGAAATGATCGATACTATGAGAGAAAGGTATACCTAATGGATTATGGTACCAATGTAATTCTGATAAAAGACACTTCATGATTATGACCCTCATTTGAAGCATGATGCAAAATACTTGAAACTGGTCTGATATAGGTTCTACTTGTCCTTGCGATAAAGCAATAAGCACACAGGACATTAAGTCCTCATATTTTGTTGCTCAGACGGTGGAAAAAAAGGACACTATATTCTCAACTTTCCAAATTTTGATTATGACTGGCATGCGCAGGCTGCTGATCTGGAAGGTAGCTACGCTGCCATGCCACTACCTAGAGATATGAAAGATACCCTCGTGCTTTACATTATCTTCAGGCTACAGATATTCATGTTTTTGTGGTACGAACGATCGGTTACCGTCGATGTGCCCGGATGAAGGTTAAAAGAGGAAATAACCGAATCGTGCATATTTAGGCCTCATTATATTGTTTCAGAATTGTAAATTGTTTTAAAATTACTATTTTATTTTATTTGAATTACCTGAATTACCCATTACTTTTTAAAAATTATATTTAATCAAATTTTTATTTTTAGTTTTGATCACTTAGTTTACACGGAAATTATCAACTATGTAATTTATGACAAATCCCTTTTCCTAAATAACTTTGAATCGACTTGAATATTTTCGAAACAAATCATTTATATAATCAATGAAGATAAGTTAAAAATAATTCTTAAAGTAGACAAAATATATATTTCTACAGTTATGTATACCATTGAACACCAAAGAGTTAGTTCAACAAGAACTTGTGCTCTTCGATGGAGTTCACATTACGAAATAATATAAAATAAAAGTACTGAGCTGAGCAGATCGCCAATAAATTTATGTAAAAATCAAGTGAGTTCTATTAGAAGCATGATTGTAAAAATAGATGTGCCAGATTAAGAAGAAAAAATGCAATAATTAGGTAACAAGGAACTTATTAAATAAATGATGAGACGATTTAAAAAAATGATAAGATGATTTTATAAGGAATTATTCACTTTTTTTAACTGAGATAGGCTCAGACATGCAAATGGCTTTATACGAGCTTCGTACAAAAAATGAAAGTGTTCTAAAATATGCATTTCTTCTATAAAATCAGGAAGTACTTTAAGGAGAATGATTCCTGAATTATCAAAATTTTTTAAACTAACCGCTAAAGATAATGTTCATATTGGATTCCAATAAAAAATACGTGAACGCGTGATTGTAAAACAAACATTTGGGTAATTATTCTCACACCAATCTTTAGAATACGAATAATCTTCATAATATTCAACAGTTTTTAAAATAAATTGCATCACAAAACAATTTTAGTATTTTAATTTTTTTATAATTATTAGCACTTTTAACACATTTTAATGAAATTCAAGTATAAGTTTGCCCGCAAAATGTTGGATGATCTAATGTGCAAAAGGTGTTAGAAGGACACTGCAAGGGGGCCAGATATTCAAAGGGGAGCCATACCCCCCCCCCCCCCCCTCTACGTCACTAAACAAATGGCCATCACGACAATCTATCTAATAAAACTATGGATAGATTTATGTAAATATGTCACAGGTCAGAGATATCACAGTTCGTAGTTAAGGCCAGCGGCTCTAAGGTAGATGAACAGAGGCTGGACTTTATCTGGTCCGGATATAACGCCCTCCCACTGAAGAGGAGTAAGCTTCATAATTCCATGATGGATTAGTAGTTCTCCAAAAAATAGGGGATGGATAAATCACCCACACAATCACTAGAGCTACTGCATCATGCATGTGTCTGTGGAGAAGACGGGTATGACCAGTGGCTACCCGATTGAGCACCATTCGGTCCCTCCTTGGAAGTTGGGTCACAAAAGAGCCAACCTAGCACTGGTCTGGAAGGACTCCGCGTATGCCATTCACCTCGCCCTGCCATTGCTCATGCCGGATTGAACTGGCTTTATGTTTCTTCTGTAGGGGAACTGATCCTCAATGCGCATAAGCAATATTTCAATGGAGTTATTACCAATGCCTCTCTTTGCAAGGGCACCAGAGTACTCATTGCCATGAATATCCGCATGGCTTAGCTTCCATGAGAGTTATGGTTGTGGCCAATGCTGTGGCTCGGTTTAGCGATACACGGAATCATGAGAATATGTGTCCCTAGTCGTCCCGATGGAATATAGTGAGTCGCTACAGATCACATAATTCCCAACTTCCAACTCAGAAGAGAACAGCCAGTGTCACTGCCCACAGCTCTGCTGTGATCACAGACCCAACAGATTGTAATAATATAGTGACTTCGAAGTGGGGATTCTATGGCCCATATTCTCGTGACGTCACGCCTGGAGTAGGTTCGCGTTTCAGCCAAAGTCGGCCATGATACCGCCCTACGTCAATGAATCGCTACTCAACCAACCTATTTCTCACAAGAAGTTTGCCTTCTCACGTCAACATAATTCGTGGTTATAAGGCCATTTTTCAACAGTTTTGTTTTGAAAAAGTATAGTATTGTAGCAATACAAAGTTTCAATTCGACTAAATGTTATAATAATCATGCCTGCCATAATTGATTGTAGATTGCTGTCAACGTGAACGAGTTTTTATTTGGACTAGGAGCCTACTAACTATAGTAGTTAATAAGTGTCAGAAAACTAAAGAACTTCATTCGTTTCGGCTTTGAGAATAATTAACCTGAAAAATAGTAAAGAAAAGATGATTGAAAATTCCTCAGGTCCTACTGAAAATTCCTACTGCTGTGTAGGTACCTAGTCATTGCTCAGGTAGCTTCATCAGCGTTTTATTATAAGTTCGTAGTACTATGCATAACTGAGGAAGCTTTACTTGTTATATTGAATGAATAAAAGGAGAGATTTGATAGTTTGTCAAAATAAACAAGGCAGGTTGTTGCTACACCAAGAAACGAAACTACTTAGGTAGGTACGTACGTCCTACCAGATTTGTTGTTGGTTTAAAGTGCCTAAACAAAGTAGGAGGGTCGTTGCTTTGCCGACGCTGATTAGCAAGTTTGTCAAATATCGAATCAGGGAATTGCAACATGAATTAAAAACCAGCTGCAAGGAAAAAACCTTGAAATGCATTCCTCTGAAGGTAAGATTTCATAAAGACGGCATTGGCAGTGCAGTTATTGCGCGAGGCTCTCATAACACATCCTTTCACAAGACCACTTTCACAGTACTCTTAAGATTTTTAGTTTCAATTGATTCAAAGAACAGTTCTAAAACTAGATAGGTAATCTACAACATCTTTGCGGCTGATGTCTGGATCATCTAGAACACTTGTATGTCAGCTCCCCAACACACATTTCATTTATGGATCTCTACCCCTCAGATTAAAGCGTTTGAGGTCAACACCTGATAATAACTTGATGTAATTTGCATACAATTTATCACCTTGCATATTACAAATAATGAAAATATTGACTCGGAACTAGGTGAGACTATGTTATGCTATTGTCCAGCTGTGCCTACAAATGGCGCATTTTCGCATGTTTACTCTTCACCATGACAACAAGGTGAAATAACTTGATTTCGCCTTGCCTCGATGTAAGGATGCGCTAGTGTCCAAGTCTCGAGAATATCACCCATAGAGCAATAGGTTTGTGTCCAACTTATTGCTGGATTACCTCTGTGTAAGGGCATCTGAGGATATCATGTCTGAGTATGGCCCTAAACCTCGACCTCCAACAACCATCTCAGATAATGTCCACCAATATTTAATTATTTTATTATAGGTCCAGTCATGCAGCATGATCGTATGAGCGCCTAAATTACCCATCGTACTGTACTATGTTAAATTGAATCGAAATTATGATCAATTTGAGTTCAAAGAAATTTTAAAAATCAATTTTACGGCAAAAAACTCAAACTATTAAAATTCAGCGATTCAAAAAAGATTTTGGGTTTTTAGATATTTTACAGTTTTTACAGATTTTTCAGGAAATAGGTACTAATGAAAGTTAAGTACTTCTTAGGCATATTTATGAGCAAAATTTTTTTAATGTACTAGATAATATTGTTGATAATTTTGTTTTGACTAAATTGCTGCTAAAAAATTATAGAGATAACGATTTTTGGTCGTTTTTAGCCATTTCCGGACCATGTTCACCGAAGCGAATATATATCCTTCCAAAACCTCAGTAAACAGGATATTTATCAGCCAAGGAGACCATCCGTTTGAACTCAACAGGGGGCGCTCGCTATGCTCCTCAGTAGGTATTTCGTGGTTAGTTGTAATCTGGACAATCTGAACTGAGTAAACGAAAATGCGAATATATTATTGATTTTATTTTCCTTATGATATGCATTTCGAAGCTCTAAGCGATTTTTTCTCCCCAAATGGGTTACTATATTGAGGGCTACCCTGTTTAGCAAACCATATCATAGCTCTGACTTCCCCTCATATGTTATATAACCATAATTATGTCCTACTACCTTCATCCGGTATTCGAAATCGAAGCTTTTCCGATTCAAATGCGTTCCTAATAACACTACCATTTGTCTGTTTCATCAGTCGGGTCCGGCTAAAACAGATCGCATCTACCCGAGACACAGCTATTGTCTTCTTCTAGTTGGAACGGATGACCCATCTCCAACAGGCGGGAAGCCAGTAGGAACAATAGTCTCAAGAGCGATCCTTGCACAACGTCTCCGATAGACAAACCGTTTAGCGTTCTGCTAATACCTCCAGATCGTCCGTTGTGTAATCCGCTCATGCGAACAACGGCGATTTCTTGGAATGATTAAGAGCAGCTTATCGCCTCTGGGGACCGATTGTCCTCACTGAAAGTATATAGCGTGGAACTTGAGATATTCCCAATGTTCATGAAGAACTATTGTTGTTTTCGTCGTCAGCCCCCGTACAGAATTATACCAAGGCGAGGTACCTGCTCATAGCAAGTGTCACTAGATAATAGAAAAATTGTCTGAAAGAGAGGAGACTACATTTTAATCATATTTTGAAATCAGATAAATGCTCACACATTTTAAAAAAATGAAATTTTGAAATGAAAATTTTGGATTGAACGGTTCCGTGAGTTCAATTTTAAATTCGGCTGTTATACGGAAAATTCATTATTGGCAATAATTAATCTGTTAACTAATTCGCCTATGTAATAATTCATCGTATAATAAAGGTGCTAATATAATTATCTTATTCGAAGCTCGTTTCCTACGCAGTGTGAATTTCATGTTCTGCTCAACTGAGTTGAGAGCTCCAATTATGGTAGCTCATATCAGAGAGACTTTAATAGGTGAAAAGGTTCTAATTTTGAACCTACCGACTAAATTGGCCCACAGGTGCTCTGAATGAAAACCGCAGTTCTAACCAAATGATTGTTTGTAGGCTTTGATTGTGGCTCAACTGATTGAAATTTCGCTTTCACGTTACGAAAGCTTAATTTTATCTGAAAATAAATTTTATCTACAATTTAGATTTTTAATCCGTTTGAGAAGGTAGGTTTTGAGGATATGTAGTTCAGCCTATGTTCATCACAAAAAACAGGCAGAATGACAGATAGGCCATACATTATTCCAATTAATTTTAATGATATATTTTCAAATTGAGTTCACGTATTGATGTTGTAAGGGAAAGTTTTTTTCAGGCCAAAACAAAACTCTCCCTGAGCTTTAGTAAAATGTGTCCTCTAAAAATCAAATTGCATTTATGAACCATTTAGTCGCACATAGTTTGTGCTGTTTCCTCAAATCCTTGTAGAACGCTTAGACCTCAAATCGCCACCCGATTTTGAATAATTATTCAAGGTCTTTGCGAGTTACTTCTCAGATAGTCCAAATATTTTTCACGCTGCGTGAAAAAGTATACGCCTTATCAAACATTTGCAGTTTGATTTCCCTGCAAATGATCAAAGTAATATTATAGATCAAGAAATATAATAATTAACCTAGGTTTGTGTATTATTTATTAATCATATTTACTTTGAGAGATCAAGTTAATTTCGTTGATTACGAGAGAGGGGGGGATTGAGAGTGAGAGGGGGGGAGGAAATAGAGAGAGGGTGAGAAGAAGGAGAGGAGAGAGAGAGAGAGAGAGAGAGAGAGATAACCTAATCAGTTTTTGAATTGGATGTCTCAAATAAACATATACCTCGCCTTCCCTCCAATTTCAAATCGCCGTTAGGTAATTCTTCAAAACTTAATGGACAAAGGTGAGGGGGGAAAAATAAACGGGTCGGACTGTCATCTACAATGTGAGGAGGTCTTCAAAACCTCCATAATAACTCCGAATAGACTCTTTCACGACCTATTCAGCTCGAGATAGAATCGTAAAATAAGATGGATTGGGATGGAAAATTACAGTTTCTCATGTCTTCATCAGTTAGCTGCGAAGGAGGACGATATCCAAAGTGATTGATTCAAATGGTGCCCGTGATTGAAAATGAAAGTGGAACATGGTGTTGGAAAGTACCTGGCCACGTTTAGATATATGAGGTAATACGGGCTCCCCAATGCCTTCTGAGTTATGAAGATTGCATCTAAGTACCCCCTAATTTTCGTAGTCGGGACCTTCATTGCGCAACGTGTTTTCTTCCTATCATCTTTTCGTTCGATTCTTTTTCATTTCTTTTCCTTATAGTACTCTTCTGGTTCCTCTCATCCCATTCCAGTCGTTTCAGTTTCGGGTACGCCTTTACCTCTTCGTGCTTCACGCGGGATAAATCACCATCAAGGTCCATCGTGAAGTTGTACTGCTCCTGCATCATCGGAACCAAAAATTCGTTTGTTACCACTAATGACCACAAATGACTCTTGTCAACCTTCGGATCTGTGATTTGAATTGAACCTCCCTTGTAATTTCAAGAATAAATTCAATATCAGTTCACACTGATCAGCTGCGGGTTTTCTGAGCCTAATTTGTTTTTTAATTGACTAAGGATGCTGAAACCTGAAATGTATTTAGATAGTTTTTGGAGATCTGGAATAAAATTACGAAGTATGGAGGGACTCAGTTCAGCTTCGGGGCCTCCGAGGCTGAATTTCCCAATCTACCCCAGAAGAGTGTTATCGTGTGGAATGACATGTAGCTGTTTCCGGTCATGCAGCATGATTGTATGAGCGATTTTTCGTAAATTATCTTAGTACCTATATCATGTTGAACTGTTCTAAAAGTTCAGAACTTTAAGTATAAAGCAATTGTTAACTACCTATTTTATGGCAAAAAACTCGTTTTAAATAATATTCTTATAGCTCTGCATACATTATATATATATACACATTTATTTAATATTCTGGTTCATCGTTAATAAATTTGTTTTGACAAAAACTCTACTAAAAAATATAAGTTTAACAATTTTTAGTTATTTTTTTACCTTTTTTTTCTGACATTTGACCAATTTAATGAGCTCAAAAAATGCTGGACAACAAACTCATCCTTTAGTTTAGAAAGCTTGATTTTTTGGAGCAAGAACGAAATTTTTATCTCCTTTATCTCATAAGGCGAGTTATCTCCTAAGGTAAATTTTATCTCCTAAGGTGAGTTATCCTCAGGGATGGCATATAGGCCATATACATATATATATATATATATATATATATATATATATGAAAAATCGTATCGTTCAACTCTGGATTTGTTCAAGAGTCAAGTTCCCATGAGTTGATGAGCGAATGGTTTTGTATTTAATTACCAGTATTTATATATTCAGTTGGTGAAGAAGGTAAAAAATAAAAATACTAGCAGGATTTCTGAAATATTGCTTGCTCTTTAAATCATTTTTATTATTCAGTCTATAGCAACATAACACGGCTCGTTTCAAAAATATCTATATTACAAGAAAACGAACTCATAAAAGTGAACCCTATCCGGGTTCAAGGTAAGCCATCTATATTAAAATTTAAATACAAAATCGTTTGTGGTTTTTGAGGTGGAACGGCTTTGGAGGAGGACTGTACAGCAGGTGCTTCGCGCTCGAGGTGCCTCAAGCGGTCAACACGGTCGGGTGTCGTTAGTGTTGCATGTAGGGGAATCTGTCGTACGCGTCTCGCTTGAACATTCGCGGGTCGTAGCCGGGCATCTGGTGCTCAGGTCGGACGTCGTCAATGTCGTTTTCAAGGAGCTGAAATCAGAAGAAATGAAGAAAAGGTAATTTAATGAAGGAAAGAAAAAATTCAAGTCATGCAACTTGACCATGAGAGGAATTGTCAATGAGTCGCTTCTCGGCCTCTTGGCTAAGATCAAAGTGTAGTCCTATTGATCTCAAAGATACTGAGAAAGAAAGAAATGAGATTTCTAATCTCATGTCAATTGGTCTCTAAATGAGGCCAATTCTAGATGGCCCAATCCCAGACCATCTTATGAATATTTTCGAGGAAGCTTTTGGGGTGCATTTGAGTTACATTTAGGTACAACAGTCAAGACGTAGACAGTCTTAGAAAAAAGATACCGAAAAAGGAATAATGATTTTGAGGTTGGCGTCTGATGTATTGCCTCTCTTTGGAGTGGAGTGCTGCTTACTTAACAATCGCTACTCGTTAGCTTCGTGTCCCCCCTGCTGCTATATTTTTGACAGTACCATCGGGACTGACTACAATTTCGTGGTTGATATTTTCATTGAGATTTTCATCTCTGCTTTACATAATTTGTTACTGACGTTTTCAGTTGTTGATGAAAGAAACGTAATTTTTTGGTAGATGAAAAAAGGTCATATTGAGTAAAAGAGCTTCATAGGTGATATTAAGTAAAAGAGCTACACAGAAGCAGTATTGCGTATTTACCAAGCATTTTGAGGTTGGTCTAAAGAGTAGGCCATTTGTACATTCACTTTGTGTACTAACTTCATCAGCAAGTTTGGTCTGAACAAACAACTCTTTTTGTAACTTGGTGGGGGTTCTGAATGTTGTGTTGGTACAGTTAGGTATTCATGTATATATATATATATATATATATATATATATATATATATATATATATATATATATATATATATATATATATATATATATATATATATATATATATATATATATATATATATATATATAGGTACGCTCAATGCACATAGCTTTCTGCATCTGACTCAATGTATTTAATAGCAATTCTGATTGATTTATTGGATTTCAGGCGTTTTGCAACAAAGGGCTATTGCCACCGCAGAAATTACAAAATTCTTCAACGACCTCTTTGACAGCTTCAACGGATACAAAGAGGTACCTGAAGGCGGCGGTAATGGTTTGCGGTGCCGGTTGCAGCGGGACCGAGAGAATCTTCATCTCGATTTTTGGAATCAAGCTTTGGTCAAGGTAAGTAAGTACTTAGATGTTAATTGTAAATGTGTCTGTTACATTCACTCAAAAATCAGGGGGGAAATTTAGAAAATGTTAGAAATTTTAAACTTGATTTGTGTAGCAAATACATTTTCAGAAAACCCGACATACCTAAATGTTTGGGGGGGGGGGGGGGGGGGGCTGGAACTGGTTTAGCAGATTTCTGGGACCGAACCCATCCCTGGGACGTGCTCTATAGTTCAAACTCTCAGAACTCAGTATAGAAGTGCATGTTTCGAAGAATGTAATTTACACGATTTATTTAAAAAATGCAAAAACTCGCAAACTACAGGGCACTATTTCATTAAATATGTTTATGCTTCTTGTATATCATTTGCAGAAACAATAGGGATAAAACTCCACTTTCTGAGTGCTTCAACTATTGCGAGTGCCTCTTTTTCAACTGAGGAGTGTCGCTGTCCTGTAGGAGACAGTGTTTTCGAAATCAAGCATTTCAATTTCTCCCTTGATGGGAAAAACAAAAGATCATGGATATGTCTAGTACCTACTGCTTACCAGTTGGTACCTACTACTCAATTGTATACCAACCATGTAGTGCCTTCTTTTCACAAGATTATTCCATTATGGTTAAAAAACAATATTAGTTTTTAACTTGGAGTAATAAATCAGCATTCTGACTTAGAGGTCATGAAATGTCGTGGTAAAATGAGAGCATTCCAAAAAGTGGCGAACGATTTTCCTACTATGAAAACTATGGGAGTTACTCTTCCCTAGTAACGCCTTGGTTGTACGTGAAAATCAATAGAAAATGTGCCGGTCGGGAAAAAAAGTGTCGGTCGGGGAAAAAAAAGTGTCGCGAAAAATTCCTTGACCCCCAGCCAAAAGACCATGTCAAAAGAAAGAACACACACTCCCATTAGATGCTGAAAAATGTACATGAATTTAATTAATATGTGGTACAAAAATTGGTAAAAACCACAAGTTTTAAAAACCATAGAGCTTTATTTGAATTGCAGAATAAGTCTACCGCAAACAGATAAACATCGTAACAATAATTTCTTTGCTCTCATCAACGTGCTCAAATGTCAAAATAATCCTACATAAATATAATATTTCATGGCCTTTTATGATTTTCGAAAATTCGCTCAAACAGTCAAACCGCATGACTGAAACTTTTTTTTTCTTTTTTTTCGTTTGACTTAACTCGTTAGGCAGCATAACTGAGTTAAACTGAATCCAATGAGACCACCAGGCACAATTCGCCACTTACCGTTCGAGCTCCACAAAGGTGTATCGAGTGAGAAGAAAGAAAAAAATCGTCAACACGACAGTAAATCCCAAAGCAGAGGTTTCAAGGAATTGACTATTGCTAATACGTTCTCTCTATAACTGTATTCGCTATACGACTGTGTTTATAGATCATTGATCTGCGAAGAAGGGCTTTCTAATACAAAAATAATAAACCTTGGTGTATAATACTTGTAATATACAGTGTTTTTCTTTGATTTTAATGTGTATGGAGTGTTCTTTAATTATGTCTATTTTTTATTACCGTTACATTGTTAGAAGAATCGTTTCAGGCACTAGGGCATCGTGTGTCTTCCAATATTACGTCAGAGCCGCGGGTTGCTCTCGTTAGGGTTCGACATCTTCTACCAAGGTCCTCAAACCCCCTACGCTCCCTGCTCCCTTTTAAGAAAAAATATCCCCCTTTCTACGAAAAAGGCGCCAATTATTTAAGAGGCTGTTTGGCCAACGTCTTGTGACACCCGGCGTTTTCTGTTTCGGGTCCGGGAATTGTGAAACGCGTTCCTCTTCTCACAATAACCGGGAGGGTCGACCGCCATAATCGCGGGGGCAGCCTCGTTACCGGGGCTTCCCGAGAACAAATCGACAAAAGACGGCTCTGCCGCCCTCAGTTATCACTATCGGATGAGAGACGCCGAAACGAAACTCATCAACTGACATGAGTTGAGGACATTTTCCAAGACGAGTCGCATCTATTGTAATGACATTTCTCATGTTGAGCCATCTTCATTTATCTTCTTAGTTATCAGGCTAAATTATCCAACAAATCTGGTAGCAGGGGGGTACATAGGGCACATCATAAAATCATCAACTGATATATCGACTAGAAAAGTATGTGAAACGTATAGTATAGTATGAAACTAGAGTAAAATTAATTAATTAGAACGCCAGTATGATGTGTTAAAATATTTCACATGAACACTTTCTCTCCTCTTCAACTTAATTAATTTCATCTTTTGACCACATTTTGCGATCAGTGATCTAAAATTGGGTTAGGGAGGGGGGGGGGGAGGAAAGTAGGAACATTTCAAAGTTTTTTTTTTTTTTTTTTTTTAAATAACAACACTGTTTGGGTTTGTCACCATCAATGCATACAATTTCTCCGGATGTCACAGTTAGATTAAGAGTCTATCTAACTATCGCGAAGTTGAACGTATTGTTCCCAGTACTTCAGTTCGAAGCAGCTAGGGATATTCTAACCTCTTAAAACCGAGGAGGGTAATTCCTGATAGCTGCATATTAAGGTACCAACGGGGCTATTGGACTTCTGTACCGCTGTAAGCTGCACCGGCGCAATGAGTGAACAAAAAAAGCTACAGGCGGATGTAACGTAAACAAACGCGGAACGACATCAATATTTTGTCAAAAGCTATGAACTCCAAGATCGAACTATAAACTTTTGTGACGCATAAACATGCTCCTAAACCGGTGATAAGGAAAACCGGTGATCAACTATTTTCATGATAAAACCAATGTTGATGTCCAGACCTTTATTTTTGTCAAATTCGGTGATGTGGGCCCTTCGTACATACGTCATAAGTCAGCTTGAGTAAGGTTGATCATTAGTTGGAATTTATTCCTCAGTAATTCAATCCACTATATTTTAGCAAGTCGTTCTAGAAAGACCTGAGCTAGCGGGGTCTGTAGAAGGAAATCGGTCATACGAATGTTCACAGAAATCCTCAAAGTTGTAGTGTTGGGATGAGTAATGTGGTGTATCATTCGTACTACTAAATCGAATTTGAAAATGTTGCTTCCGCGTCCACCCATATTAGTGGAAGCATTGTTAACACAAAATGTATTTTAGCCTTGGCATCTCCAACCGAAAACGAAACGCTTTGTGTTAACGAAAATGTGTTGCTTTTATGTTGTGTTGCAACAATTAACTGATGATTTCCGCTCACAGCCGAGTCATTGCTAGAGAATGGTACATCGTCATTTTTCATCCCATAAAATTCGTTGACCATTCGTTCGAAAGCTCTCTATTTATCCAACCATATGTTAATTACTGCGAAGTGCGTGGCCAACAAGCTGAGTTATGAGCATGCAGCATGGTTGAATGAATAATTGTTTACACACAGGTGATCATTCTCAATAATTGATATTGTGAACATGATTGCAACCGCTTGTTAATTTCTGATAATTCATGTTATATGAATAAATGAAAGCTTATGACGAGGAGGTTTCAAATATGGCGCTGGTGATAAATAAATAAAACAACTTGACATCTAGTGATAAGATACACCGAAAAATCTGAGTCATTCTTATAAGCAGATTTCACGGTTTATGAGAAACGAGTGACCTAAAACACACTCGTGTTTCAATAATTTCATTTGAAGTATGTAAATTGAGGTAAACGAAGGCCCTGGCGAGGCGCGGTGCGCCGAGTTTTCACTTGTGGGAGATGAAAATTTTGTCTCCAAAATCAAAATTTCCACTCGCATTTTGCATTTTGGAACCACGTCCGTTCCATGTCTGTGTGTCTTCCGTTTGCCCTTAAACCCTTGTAACAAGCTTTACTTCCGCAGTTTTCATCCGATTTTGACGAAATTTCCAGGGAATTTGGAGAAAAGGGCGTAGAAGGTGCCCTCTCAGTTTTCATATCTCACAAATTAATGCTTCACTCTGATCATGATCATTTGCATACGTGAACTCTGTTAAGCATCATTTTCTCACGTCCTAGTCGTTTTATCTCGCTGAGATTTGGAGGATAGTTGGAAGAAGGTGAATTGGTCATATGATATTAATTCCAATATGACCGTATATTTAGTAGCTTCTCCGCATGCGCATGTGTGGAATCCTAGTAACAAGTTAAATTTCCACGGTTTACATTCGATTTTGATGAAATCTTAAGGGAATGTGCGTGTTAGGCTGTAGGCAGATGGTCTCCTACCAATTTCATTAGCTAGCAATACAGCCATTTTTTTTCGACTTGCCAAGGGTTTCTCCTAGAATTTGGAGTAAACCCGAGCGCATCATCTGCCCGAGTATGGGCGGAAAGACCCGCAGTCCAGACTTGCAGGGATTTCAAAGTTTCCGTTTGCCCCTTGCGCCAATAATGCTTAAACATACGGGTTTTAATGAAAAATCCCCGGGGTTCCCCATACACTGACGGTTTTAAACCGCTGTCGGATTTCCTTAACAGGCTAGAACCGTTAGTGTGGGCGACAATACGTTCAAAAACCCGTGTCTTCGAACCAAAGTTCCGGCCTGTCGAAAAAAACCGGTCGTGTATGGCCAGGTTAAATTCTCAAATCATTACTTCATTCCGAGCAAGGCAAATTACCTACTTCAAGCATCATTTTCTCGTTTCCTAATTGACCGATTTCGATGTTTTAATCTACATCTTGATTCACTTCTTATTTCCTGCCATATGCTTTTGTAGAATCCAACTTATTTGAACTGAACTTCCCCGTCTAAGAAGGTGCAATACGAATACCTATCTATTACATTGTTATCGTTGGTTTCGTATTCGCACTTACGCAGTAAAGCCATGCATTCGCACCTTACCGTCAAGAGAAGCGTAGCATCGTGATTAGACAAGTTTTGAAATCTCAAAATCTTTGCGACGGGTTTAAACATAGATGGTTTTGACATCTCAAAATCTTGGCGTCGAGCTTTTGAGTAAGGTTATCACTACCAATACCCAGATAATAAGTACCCACCCTAAAAACAGGTAAAATTTTTTGTCGATCTCACTAGTAACGTTTCTTTATTTAAATCGACCTTACTAGTGCCCTTCCAAGAAACAGTGCCAGCGTCTAGGGTGCAATAGCGTAGCTCAGTCAAATCCCACATTCATACTACCAATCACGACCGATCCAATGTCTTAACGATACGCAACGGCTTGAGGCTACCAATTATCCCGGCGTGAGCCGCATAATGAACCACGATTAATGTATTCTGCGGGACCCCCGAACTTGAGTCTAGCGGCGACCCACTGCCATCGTCAGTGATGTAACCTAAAGAGCTCAGAGCTGATAAGATATTTAGTTCCGATTACCAATTCTTGGCACCAGCTTCGCATTTGGTGCTATAACTAATTCAGATTTGTAAGCTTTGTTTTTCCGGGTATTGCTTCAGACTGTGCTAGAAAGAATCAGTGTCCAGTGATAGTGATGAATCACAGCAAATATAACATACTGGTTTCTTTTCAATTCAGAATTATCTCCTCTATGCGGATTAGTGCTTCTGAATAATTGACGTGCATCTGTCCAAACTATCGCTGAAAATGTTATCTAGTAGTAAAAATAGAGCAAGTAATACTTGTTGCAAGGGTTTGACTGCTATCCATTTTATTAGAATTCAACAATATCCTCATAGAACAGAGAAGTTTTTCAAGATAAAATTACTACTGAAGAAGAAATGTTCGAAAACTTCGTGTCTGCGCAGCGCAGTAGCGTTAGCCAACTTCGCCTATAATCCTCAGGATTTAGTCAGATGTTATAAAAGTATTGTACTCTCATTTCGAATATACCGTATTTATATTCCTAGTTCTGGGTTGAATATTAACTTTCGGTTGTAAGTAAAATGCTTAGTGTTATTTACCCAGCTTTCCAGATAGCAACATCGCGTCGCTGTTGATACCGTTGGAGTTGGTGCCAAAATTCATAACGTGTCTGGATATAATGAAAACTTTTCGTACTTACCGAGGGCTGGATGAGCTGATTGAGTGAATTTAGCGATTATCCCTGACAAATTGTTCAACTTTGTGCGGATGGGCAGTGGCTCAGTAAAATAAGTCAGGTCTCAAGGAAATTAATAAAAGATCGCCTTTGAACCTTCACCTACCAACCAATTTTGATCGTTCCGAGCTATTAAATCATTAGAAGTAAATTAGTACTCGTAGTAACTTAGGGCAAACATTGAAGGAGATAATCTTCGTAATCCCTCAAAATGTCATTAAAATTGGCCAACCATTTTTTGCTTTCCGCTTCTGACAACGATTGATCCAATCGTGATGGAATTCATTACTACTCTACTCGCTATACCGTCTTCCAAATTCCAATTTTGAGTTAATTTGAGTCAATACTTATTTTGTAAGAAAAAAATAAGTTTTTTCTTTCGCAAAATTCACGCATGATTTACGCATGAGCACAGTCTGACGATCTTGCAACTTAATACATTAGGCGCTAACTTACACGATTCCTGATAATTTTATCAAAATCTTACTGTAGTTTACTATAGTTGTGCCTCAGACAAGGAACTGACTGAAGACAGACACTGAAACAATGTACAATGTTGTGAAAGATAGTCAGCGTGATAGTCAAGTGGAGACCAGCACAAATTTAAAAACACGCCGAATACGAAATGATACACATTCGGTATAAACCATTAAATGGTATGAAAATATCTGCAAAATATGGCTATAATTTATGGTTGCGCACACCCTAACATCAATCCAACGGTATTCACCATCTAAAGTTTATAAGGAACTAACTAATTAACGAAATTCATAGGATAACATTCCTAGTCTTGTTCCCAAATACCCAGAAATATTTTACATCTGCGCATGCGCAAATTAATAGGGGATTGTCCAGAGGTTAACCCATTTAATGATTGGTTCGATGGTCTCAAGTTTCTCCGGTGTCCACCAATTTTAGTTTTGCGCTTGCGCAATAGTTATCAATCAACCAACTGCAATAAAATTCATAGGACTCAATTCTGATACCTATACCTAACTACTCCCGAGGTTATACGAAAAATAACCGATGCATACGCACACGCTGATAACGGTCCGGCTTTAACCAAATCTGTATTTGAGCGTTTAGAAGCCAACCTTCACAATCCCTGCAAATTTCATAAGAACCGGAGTAAAACTTCGTATGGTTTTGGGCATGACAAGGAATTGGCATAGACATACAAAAAATACGTAACCTAAATTGATCAGCAAGCTGTGAAACGCAAAAACCAATTGAAAATTTTGATTTTGGAGGGCAAACAACGTTGTCTAACAAAATCAGTGGTTCCAAACTCAGCTTCCATCGTGACCCAATTGTTAAAATTTTTGAGGCTCGCGACCATCGTTTTATATGCGCTCATAATTCACCCATTCACCTCCTTTAACTCATCTCAACCCCTTTCAATTGAGTAATGAGTTTTGAATGAGTAATGAGTTTTTTTTTAAACTTGCATAAGGAGCAAAAGTTTTTATTCTTCAAAAATGAATTAATGGATAACAACAATAACTAATGTGTAATGTTGCCCCTGCCAGATTTTAACAGGTCTCCGAAAATTAGTCAACACATTCAATTTGAAGATATGTACTGTTGAGGTATTAACAAGTACCTACCAAAGTACTCATACTCGATTAGACTAGCAGCAAAGTTTCAATTCTGTTTCCTTGTTCAAAATACCTAAGGAAGAATTCATAAAGTCATTCATGTTTGGAAATCTATTTTCTTTAGCTTAGGGGCCGAGTTCTAAGTGGAGAGAGTAGACGCTTTTTCTGTGTGAAACCCCACTCGCTTGCTCTTTAGTGTGGCACTCCATACCAGCTCACAGGACCACAGAACAAATCATCGCCCACGTATTCCCTCCCACAAATTGCACATTAAAAGGTAAAATTAAATAATAGAATCATCTAAACCTCATTAATTCGTATTTTTTAATCATTATACTTTGTTCGGATATAGGCACACTATGGTTTTGAAATGTTGAGTCAAGCTCGTATATAAGAACTTTAACATACCTCCGCGATTCTACTAGATTATATCGGTGTAAATAGTTTTCTTCTTGAATGGTGAAACGTACGACCAAAATAATCATTGCCCTAATTAATGTGGTATATTGAGTTGGAGTGCGTATTCAACTTTCACCCATTTAAAGCGGGTTTCACCGAAAAATTCCTTCCTTGTTTCGACAGACACGTATTGTAAACAGATTGGTGTGATCGGTGGGAACGTTTCGGCTCGCCCTGACATAACCGGAGGGACCATCACGCATGTTTTCGTCACCGATGGCCCCCTGGATTGGGGGGATATGTAAAAGTCCGCCGCTGGAAACGTGATACACGGCGCAAAGGGCTCATCAGACCCCCGCGAACGTACGACTGGGGACGTGACGGAGAATAACTCCCTGGCGGTGACCCCCTCAATTAGTTTTTCCGCAGAGTAACAAGACTGATCCCTTCGTTATGTTGTTGTTCCTGAGATAACCTCTAAATGAACACAAGAAACCTTTGAAAAGCTGGAAATAATGTTTTACACAATGAGCGCCAACCCAAAAATGAGTCGAGAGACCACACGCTATTGATATTTTCAAGTCTTTATATCGGCACACAACTAAAAAAAGCAAAAGAGTGCGACACCTCACTGATAACCAATTCGATGCAACTGAATCTGTATATTTTCAAAATTTTTACCGTGCAAAAATCGTTTGCCAGTTGTTGGAAAGATCTCATTTCATGCTAAAACCGTACGCTGTCTATACCGCTCCGGAAAAAAACAGCTGTGCTTCAAGCAAAGTTATTCATGAACTATTAACAATCTTCGAGTTACACAATTTGATATGAACCAGGCAAGCTTACTACGAAGGCGAATGAGTAACCGACACATGAAAATGTCTCCCGTGGTTGCGTTCTCATACGCGAGCCGCCATTTTACATTCATAATGAAATCCTTTGACATGGATTTGTCTGTAGGTTTGGGGGGTCAGAAAAAGTTAGAGAGACCACTTGAAGTGTAACAGAAGTGTATCTCTGAGACTCTCTGAGACATTAAAAGACGAATGATCAATGATAAGCTGAGGAAGAAGGTTCTTTCTCAGCTTCTTTCTTATGTCTCAGGTTCTTTCTTTTTCATCCTAGGAATGTGGATTTTGATAGGGAAATTTTCGGGGACGCTGATATATGAAATTGTGGGTTCCATCCTGATCAGCTGAGTCAGCTAAATTATTTCCTTTCCACCTTGGGAAAATGAAAGTGAAAATTTATAGAGAGCCTCTCTTGGACATAATGGAACGAATGTTCCAAGGTTCCAATCCAACCTGATCAGCTGAGTGAACTAAATTATCTCCTTTTCATCCCAGGAATATGAAATTTGGTAGGGAGCTCACTTCCAATACCAGAGATAAAAGCATGTTCCATGATCTTTAATCTTTAGCCGTTAGGCTCTAGCTTGAAAGAAAGAGGGGTCCGGGGGTCTAAGCCCGGCGAGGCTCTGATCGCCAAATTTTCTTAAATTCACCTTTCTTAGCCCTCCAAAAGTGCTGTGGATTTTTTTCTTTTAATGCAACTCAGCTTGAATTGAAATTGCGCATGTATCAATATGGTACATGTGGTCTACTGACGTGAACCAGCATCAAGTTTAACTATCACAGGCCGTAAGTGTACCAATTTTAGAAATGTACAATTTTTGAAGAAAAAAGAAAACAGCAACCTTCATAAAATATTTCTTCTTCTTCCCTTATTAAAGCATGCACAAATAAATGAACATGGAATGCAATGAATCCACTATAATAAAGCGGAACAATGGCATAATTAGTACATGCTGAGCTTGAACCAGCCAAAGATGGACCGAGGATTGAGCTCCTTCTTTAAATATCTTCTAAAAAAACTCGACATATTTTAAAATTGGCTTCCTCTTTGTCTACATAGTTTACGTATAAGAAGTATCCTCCGTAGTAGCCACCTACGATCCTAGAATAACCCGTTCTCTACATGTAACACAGCTAACACAGAATTCTTGGTTCATTGTTTCGGTAATAAATAACACATACGCAAAAAATGTTGGTTTACTAGGGTCATTTTATTGTCTTTACTCTCTTCACTGAATTAATGCTATCATAGGTCACCAGGTTTGAAAGGAACAGCCAGTACTTGGAAAAGCTGCAAACTATTTAACAAAGGATTCCTGTATTATATGGCCCTTTCGTGCCATCAAAAGGCTATCCGGATTAATTGGCTATCATTCAACTTCTGTCTATGAAATTTCAGCGAACTCTGGTAAACATTTCATTCGCATTTAGTTTGGAGGACGGCAACAATAAGAACAAACAAAAAATCTTAATTAGGGTGCTTTTTTCCCGACGAAAAAAGTTTCGTACAAAGTACAGTACGAAATTTTATGAAACATGGGTAGAAAATCACACATGGGCCCCGATTAGCAGCACTTTCCTTCATCCCCAAGGGATAAATATAAAAGTTAAAATACCAAAAATCGAAATCTCAAAACTTGTGAAATAAAAGGGTTTTTATTTTATTTATTTTATTTATAGATTCAGAGAGACATCAGTTGACACCAGTCTGGGAATTGATCAGCCAACTGTTCGCGTTCCTACTGATCGCACGACTGTGAACAGCAAAGCGACTTTGGCATGCTACTTCTGCGTAGGTTGAACTTCTGCTGATTCGGGTCGATCTTATTCGGTGGTATGGTAACTGTCTGTCGGTTTATGAATGATGTTATATATATATATAGATTTAAACCGTGCGTCTCATGTGTCTCAGACGGGTCGAATCGGTTCATTCTCATAGTGCTACCCATGGGTTTAATAATTTTGCAATTTTTTCACCAGGAAACTCGACTTGCCCCCTTCATCTCGCCATTAGGTGACATAACTTTGGCAGGTAAGGTCGAATTCCGCGTGGAGCAATATAACGAAACAAGATATGCCCTTAATTTTCAAATACCCCGGCTCCCATTTAATTTGAATACGTCTTGTGTACTTTTTGAAAGGGAGTAAAAAACAAGAATTGTTGCTTCATTTTTGAAGGCAGGAAGGCTCGCAACAAGATGAAAACCGGTTGAATCCGTCGCCAGGCCTCGCGCGCGTGCGTTGCCAAACGCTCGGTTTTTCCATTGACGTGAAAGCAAGGCTAAATATTGACCTTATCAATCGGCAGTGCTAGAGCACTTTCTCGAAGCTTCGGTTATTTTCCGAGGGCACCGCTTAGTATGCGGGAGCCAGTGACGACAAAGGGCTTGGAGAACCAAATATTTTAGCGTGAGGGTGAGACGCGGGGTTTGCGCGGAGGCTCCCTGATTTGAATAACGCGAACGTTTGTGCAGCGTGACGCTTTCTTCCTGCAGGCTTCCTGCTTCTTTGTCATTCAAGCGCTGTGCTGAAACGTCAAATGCCGCGAGTCATAAGAAGCATGTCATTTGAAGTGCCCGGAGGAAAAACATCCTCAGTCCGTTCTATATGATTTCGGAAAAAAAAATAGAAATCGTTTGCCAAGTTATGTGTAGCACACAGCTTCGTCACATCCACAATATAATTTCAAAGGTCATTTAAATGTGTTATAATTTGTGTAATTTAATGTGAATATTAACACATCGGTGCATGTATGTATACGTAGTAATTAGTAATTGCCACTAGGTCAATCGGTAATAATTTGAGGGGAAGGTTTGAGATTAGATTTTTAAAATTTAGACCGTTCTGAGTGAGACAATTATTGTCTGCCATCTCAAAATTGGTGGAATACAAAATGGCGGCCTCTTAAAGATGGATTAATTTGTCCATTTTAATTTATTCCTCTAATAATGCCTGAACCGTACATCCTACAGAAATGTTTATACGTAGCAAAGTTGTAAAGCCTTTAAAAAATAAAAGATTTGATCCCAAAACTCTGAATTATCTCTTTAAATAAGCGAATTACAAACAATAGAAAATCGGGCTAATTTTGGGCGAGTCCTCTCCTCCCCCCGTCTGGACTTTTGCCCTTCAAAATCACCTAGTGCCGTTATATCGGTCTGATTTCAGTCTGTCAAATCTCATTCTACTCAAGATTGAATACTTTCCACATTTTGTTTCGAGCATATTTTGTGTCATTTTACACATAAAGTTCGCAAAAACGGCCTTTTACTTTGTACTTTAATGGGAAACGTTCCGAGCGAAAACTTGCACGATACGAACTTTGGAAACTATTTAGCCCTGAATCGAATGAGGTTTGGCAGACCTGAATCAGATCACATTGAGGTCGCTAGGAGTTTTTGAAGGGCAAAAGTCTACTCGTCTTTAACAGATAATCTCTTAAAAACGCCCAGATTTTTGCCCTTCAAAAATCCCTAGCGACCTCAATATTGGTCTGCTTCAGATCTGCTAAACCTTATTCTATTCAGGGTTAAATAATTTCTGAGGTTCGTTTCGAGCAAGTTTTTGCTCTGACCGTTTCCCGTTAAAGTACAAAGTAAAAACAGCATCAACAACAAACAAATGTAATAAGTAAACATTGTTCTTTCTTGTTCTCTCCTTTGTTAGGAGTTCATCGACTTAGCCCGTTGACTAGTTCTTGATTTAAAATTTATTGACCCATCTTTCCTACCAACCAGCCTTCCGACAACATTATTATGAACACATTTTTTCTCAACTCCAGTTCTTAGTCTCATTCCCTCTTCCATAGTTTGTCCTAATAACACGAAGGACCACAATTATTACAAATAGTCAACAAAAACGACTATTTGTTATTGTAAATAATTATTTTATAATAAAAAAATGTTTCTCCTCAAATTCTTGGAATTTAATAATTGTTCAAAGTGCTTACCAACTAAACATCAAACGTCTGTTACAATAATATAAATAACAATCGGTTGAACTGGTCTCCAATACCCATTAAAGTACAGAGTAAAAGGCCGTTTTTGCGGACTTTGTGTGTAAAATGACATAAAATTCATAAGTTCGGCTGTAAGTCAATGGGGAAAGGTCTCAGCTAAAATATGCTTGATACGAACTGTAGAAAGTATTTAATCTTAAGTGAAATGGGACGTAGCAGACTGAAATCAGACCAATATTAACGCCACTAGGTAATTTTGAAGTGCCTAAGTCTAAATGGGGGGGAAGAGGTCTAGCCCAAAATTAGTCCGATTTTCAATTGTTTGTAATTCGCATATTTCAAGAGATAATTTTCAGAGTTTTGAGATCAAATCTTTTTTTTAATGCTCTACAACTTTGCTACGTATAAAAATGTGCGGAATGTACGGTTTAGGAATTATTAGAGAAAAACTTTAAAATGTGCAAATTAAGCCATCATTATGAGGCCACCATTTTGTATTCCACCAATTTTGAGATGGCAGACAAAGATTTTCTCACTGAGAATGGACTAAATTTTCAAAATCTCATCTCAAACCTTCTGCTCAAAATACTATCTATATATTTTCGGCCCTGGCTCCAGGACTGTAAGGGCTAGAACATGGAGAGGAAAAATAATGTCATCAACTAGGGAGTGAATCACAACTGGTGAAACATATTAAAGAATGCCTTAAAAACTACGACGATCGTATCAGTTGATATAATTCAAACGGAATCCTCATTTCTCGAAACCGAGTTTGTTATAATCTGTCACCTGTAGGTGGACTTGTGCAGCGTTGGTATGTGATTTATTTTAACTCATTAATTTTCAGTTGGTGGGGATCAGCTCTAGATATACACAGGCGCTAGTAAATTGTAGGTGTTTTATTTTAATTAATGTCTCCTCGGTAGGCGTCTACACCTGTGCACTTACATTTAGATATTGTATACCTAACAGATTTCATTTAGTGATTACATGGCAAGATAGTGTTCTACGTAGGAGAGCTTTCTAATATAGAAATGATAAACCGTTGTGTAATAATTTGCTGGTTTTTTCCCCTCCACTATATTCAATCTATTTGTCATCCATTTCCAATAGAACAGTGGAAATCACACAAGAAGGGTAGTGTACACGTTTCATAGTTAACCAAACTTCATACATTATGGAATCTATTCTAGCCAAAAATGGAGGCTCGAGAAAAGTATCATTTTGTATAAACCTTCTCTTGTTGTCACTAATGGCTCCCAATAAAAGGGAGAGATCTTTTGGATATCTGTATTTTATCCCTCAAATGGCTCAAAAAAATTTGATTGAGAAAAATGACATGATATATTGAAGATAAGCCCATAATAGTCTTTGAATATTGCTCAAGATTACAACTCAAAGCTCAATAGTCACGGCTCTAATTTTGGAAGAAAATAAAAAACCAAATCAAAGACAGACAAGCCTTTTTATTATAATTTTTTAATACTTCTAATACCGCTAAGAGTATCTAAAATGGTTTATATGAAATTTTCTGATTCGCTCATGCTGGGTGGCAGTTTGTTTTTATCTTATTCTGCTCAACATCTCAAATTCCAAATATGTAAAAATGTTTCAGTACGATCTATGCTTTGATACAGTTATATGATTTCGACTGCTAAATTAGGTGTTTCCTCACTGTGAGCCGGTTGGTTTGGAATATCATTCTGGTAGCCACCAACTTACCCCAAGTTTTGTGCTGACAATCTACTTCCAGTTTCTGAATGAACCTCGTCAAATGGTGTATCACAATCAGATTAAACTGTCCTCCACTGCAGTATTAGAAAGCGTGCACTTTCTCTCTCATAGGGCGCATCCTTGGGTTATCTGTCAGGATGCATCGCTCCTCATTCAACACTCTCGCTTTTCCAGGTTCTTGAGTCTGCTGATAGACGACTAAGATGCCCCTGTTACTTGGGCGGAAGAATCCCCCGTTCTATTAGTCACGTCCAGCTTGGAAGTTCCTATCCCGCCCGCTGCACCAAAACCCGCACGTCACGCTTGTCAAACGCCTCATCGGATTGGCTGCCATTATTGGTATTCTTATCCGGGGTTCGTTGGAAAAGTTATGATTATACAAATCAAATTGCAACTCCTCCTGCGAGAGACTGCTCGAACTAATTGGGGCTGTTGCATTTCAGTGATTGGAATCTGTGTTTCCCCATCAGACAAAACCGTTGGAGAACTATAATAATTTCCACGCAGTAACTTTCAAAAGAAACTTCCTTCTAAATTATACCAATCTAATATGAAATAACAGTATAATGAAAACGCAGCATCGCCTCCGATATTCGAACCATAAAATAAAAAAACGTCTGCCAAGTTGGGTGTGGCACATAACTTCCTCGTTTACCTATCATGAATGTGTAGATCATTAACAAGTTTTAAATGATCTTGAAAAATACCATTCCGGAAAAGAGTAAATCAAGAAGTAGCGTGAAATGACATAATTGGTCAATTAAGAAACGAAAAAATGATACGCAATGTAATTTACGTTTGTGCAAGCGCAGAATGAACTGATGAGTTGAAAACAATGAACTAGGTACGGGACCATCTACAACGCTAAACCTTCATCAAAATCGTATAAAACTGTGGAAATTAAGGACATTACAAGTATTTCACATTGGCGCATGCGCAGTAGCTATTAATGATACAGTCGTGTTGAAATTGATATGAGGTAATCAAGACATCTTCTCCCAACTATCATCCAAATTTAAGCGAAATAGAACGATTAGTGTGAAAAAAGCGTGAGCATATTGGAATTTAAGTTTGCGCATGCGCAGAATGAAGTATTATTTAATCAATAATGAAACTGATAGGGGACCATTTACAACCAAACCCACGCATTCTCTGACAATTTCATCGAAATCGGATGAAAACAGTGGAAATTAAGGTCGTTAGAAGGATTTCACATAGGCGCATGCGCAGTAGCTATTAATGATACAATTATATTGAAATTGATGTGGGATGATCAAATCGTTATCACCAACTTCAATCCAAATTTGAGCGAGATCGGACGACTAGAGCGTGAAAAAATGGAGCATAATTGAATTTACGTGCAGAGTGAAGTACCTATTGATTTGGCAACAATGAAACTAACAGGGGACCGTCTACCCCCTAACCCGAACATTCCCTGAATATTTCATTCAGATCGGATGAAAACTGTGCGAAATAAGCTTGTTACAAGGATTTCATATTGGTGCTTGAGCAGTAGCTATTAATGATACACCCATGTTGAAATTGATATAAGATGATCAAATTGTCATCCCCCAATGATCCTTTCAAACCAATGTAAATCTTTCATTATCCTATCAAAAAATGAACTTGACGAGTGTTCCGGAAACCTCAGAATCTCTTCTTGCCCATGGATTCATGATAGATTAACTTTCTCCTTTACATACATGACAAATATGGAATTGAAAAGAGCGGGGACACATACGGAACTATTTGCCTAGTAAAAAGGTGTGCATGTTCAAACCCATCTAGAGTTTAAATACATTAGAAGGATGTTTATAGTTTAGTGGTCTGGATGCTCGCAATCTCGCATCTCAATCGTACATAACATCAAGTAGTCAATCCCTTAGTAAAAAATTCAGATTAGTTGGACATGTAGGTCAGAATGATGTGTATAGTGGGGTGGTGCCCAGTTCAGGTGAGCCCGACCTCCTTCGGGGGTCCCTAGTCTGTTGATGATAGTCTGTTTATTCATGAGTCATCACAATATAAACTTCAACTTTGTTTAGTCAGAGATCAGCAACAAAAGGGTTTTAGGGTTTACTGCTCAAATGACTGATTCACAAATTGCGTGGGGACACATGCGGAACTTATTGACTAGGCAAATAGTTCCGTTTGTGTCCCCACTTTTTTAAATTCCCTATTTCTCACCGTACGCGATGGAGAAATTTGATTTATCATGAACCCTGAGGATAGAAGAGATTCGGAGGTTTCCGAAACACTCGGCAAATTCATTTTTTTCATAAGTTACTAATAGATTTACTTTGGTTTGAAAGTGGGGACACATACGGAGCTACTCCCGAGTTCTCTTAACAAACTCAAAATGTCGTGAACATAATCTCTATGAGGAACCTTTGATCAGAAATATGCTTCAGAATCGACGCCTGAAGTTTGTACCATCAGGTACGTAACACCCTGGATATGGGGTGAGACTGTTGACTCGGTAAACCATGTTAGCGTCCTTGATCCGGGCACTGTAACTAGAAGCTCCATTTGAATTATTCCAACGCTCCTGTCCCAATGTTACCTTGACGACGCAGCCTCCTTTGTTCCCACCTTGCGAGAACAAAGTTGACAGAAATGGTCAACTGCCATCGACTCGAAAGTGCCACCTAATGGTGAATGTGTTTGGGAGTTTTTCCCCCTTTAGCCCGTTCTCAAGGAAACGTCGGGGAATGTGAGCGTATAGTGAACGGAGCGGCTCATCACTATCCCGTAATGAAGAGGGTATCTATTCATCCAAGGGGGGAAATGGTGACGCAAGGGTGACTGTCCACGCGGGTTGCCCAACTCCCGAGGAGCATCTGAACGTGGTCCTTGTGCAACTCATATGTAGGACCCCAATGTGGGCTATCGTATTATCCCTGTCATCTTCTCTCCCTGTTTAGGATTATAATTACCAGAAAAATACATTCACGCTGGAAACGGGTCGTTGATAAAGTCGAAGGTCGGTGTTTTCACGGGATTGAGCGGTGTTGCGACTCCACACTTCTTCTTAATTTGAATAACGAGGAAAAGGTGCTTCCTAATCCCATGGGTGCCTTCATACTACTTCATTAAGGCATATTATTAACACGGTTATAATTATTCAAAACAAGCCTACGAGTGTAACGAACACTCAGTGAACGTAATTTTAATACTTTACTCACTTGTCACTCACTCCACCACCCATATCATTAAAATTGAGAAGTCCAAATCATTACTTGCATACATTATTGTGAGACAAATATCTATCTACCACAAAAGATTGTGGTTGATACCTAATGCTTGATTCCTTATGGTTTATCCTTTACTCTCACCGAAGAATGGTAAGAAAGATGATAAATTTTTAAAAACGAACGAAATAAGTAGTGCTTCTTTGGAAAATCAGGATCCACCAGGTTGAGTGGCCATAATCTTCAGACAATAGGAATCTGAATAGAAATTAAATTCATATTAATTTGGCTACTTCGTCAGATATAATCACTAGATTATCTACAGTTCAACCAAAGGAATCATTATACAATCATAATAACGTTTGTTTTATTTATTTATATATTTTTGTAGATAATCTATACTATTTATAAGAATGAAACTCCGTTTGTTTGTCTGTTTGTCGTGTCTATGCACGGCCAAACGGCTGAGTGGGGGGAGTCTACGAGTGGGGGGTTCTTCTTGAGATTTTCCGATAGGGGGAGCGAGCGAATTTCACATTTTCTAATCCACCCGAACCATGGGCCGTAGGGCGGAAGGGGGGTCGAAGTAAGAATTAATGTGCGCTTTTTGGACTTCCCCGCTTCCCCTACCCCTCTAAACGGCCGTTGAAAATTCCGGAAAAATACCGGTTTCGTAGGTTTTCCTACGAGGAAGACGACGGCGCGATCGGATCACGAAAAAAGTATCGGGAAATGCGTCAAAAAAATGCGAGAGTACGGACCCGTTTTCTCGAAAAGTCCGACGAAAAACTACGTTTTTTCCGATTAAAATATACGCCATAAAGGTACGTTTTTCGGAACGATTTTCGCGGGCGAAATACAGCTTTGGGTCCGCCGAATCTGAATCCGAAATCGGTTTTCGAAAAAAGTGACGGGAGGTAGCTCAAATGGCGAGCGGAAGCGAGCAAAGCGATTAAAATGATTGTGCCGTGGACGCGAGAAGACTCAAGGAAGCCGTGAAGGGGTTCGATGACTCAGGTGGGTTTTCCCCATTCGCCCTTCTAAGCTCATAAAATAATGGCCTACCTTTAGAAAACTTACAACATTCAACATCTGACGGGTTGCGAGCAGGTACACAGGTATACAGCTATACCTTGCGAGCGAAGCGAAAGCCATTTTAACAGAATAAATACGGGTTTTCCCTTACACATATACAGGTATACCTTGCGAGCGAAGCGAGCAACATCCCCAAATAAACTTTTTTGTGGTTCCACGTAGTTTTATAAGATTTAATTTGTTTGTAAGAATTTCCAACAGAGAAAAACGTCTGCCAAGTTGGATGGGCAGTATAACTTCCTCAAGCGAGGGAAGCGAGCAGCATCCCCTTCAGACTTTAAACCTACCCTAAGGGATCTATCATTTGCGAGCAGGTACACATAGGTACCTTGTGAGCGAAGCGAGAGCCATTTCAACAGAATAAATACGGACTTTTTCCTACACATATACAGCAATACCTTGTGAGAGACGCGAGCAACATCCCCGAATAAACTTTTCGTAGTTCCACGTAGTTTTATAAGATTTAATTTGTTTGTAAGAATTCCCAACTGAAAAAAACGTCTGCCAAGTTGGGTGGGCAGTATAACTTCCTCAAGCGAGCGAAGCGAGCAGCATCCCCTACAGAAGTTAAACCTACCCTTAGCGATCTACCGTTTGCGAGCAACATCCCCTACACACGTTAAACCTACCCATAGGGATCTACCGTTTGCGAGCAAAGCGAGCAACATTCCCTACATGCCACACTTTGCGAGCGAAGCGAGCAAAATTCCCTACAAGCCACATTTTGCGAGCGAAGCGAGCAATTTAATGGGGGGTCCGGGGGGCTTGCCCCCCGGCTGGACGTGGAGGCGAGCGTAGCGAGCCGGAGCGGCTAGTTACCAAGAAAAAATCACTGCGCATTATTGGACCGAGGTTACTAGGTATTTCTTTATTAAATAGCCCTTCTATTCAGATAGAAAGTACAGTCGATCTAGCGGGAAAATGGCCAATGGTGGGAAGTTTTGACATACTACATGCAGTTGTTCCTTGTGTATGTTGGGTCGCTTTGCACCAGTTGAGGGTCACATACAAAAAATGTTCACAGAACATGGCCAACATACCAAAAAACATCGAAAGTTTGGCAGTTTTTTATCTCTTGTTTTTTGTATATATATTTCGGAAAGTATGCGTTCTATGGAAATAACCATTCGATACAAAGTGGAAGTAGACAAACTCCACATTTTTTATCGGAAGTGTTTCTTTCAAAGACCTAACTTTGAACACGCTTTGAAAATATTCATGCTGAACATCAGCGTGCTGATTAATAGGCATCTCAAATTGCACAAAAACGTCATTTCACTTTTCATTTGGAAATCTCCCAGCTCTTTTCACTTGGAATTAACCTATTCAATGCCCACATAAATATTCACTACCCCTATACTCATTTTACAACTGTATTTAGCATGTTACGCCTAAATGCTCATGACATGTTCGCCGAGCGTCAATGATGCTACGTACAAAATTTTACTAAAAAAAAAGGCCTTTACAATTTAAGGAGAGAAAGGCCTTTTTTGTAAAGTTTTGTAATAATTTGAACTGTCCAAATTAAGAAACATCGCACAGTTGTGTATGTTGAATACAGCTACTGTACTCAAGGTCTCAGTAATTCTGAATGTCGCTTAAGTCATACTTGACTAGCTTAGCATCGTGAGGTTGTCTCCTCTCCTGTTAAAATGAATGTAGCAATATAGGATGTTAAAGATGGTAAATAAACATTCTACGATCTCTTGGCCAGGCACTTAGTGAAGGTACCAAGATATGAGACGTTGCTCGTTCTTGGAGATTCAACGTTAAGATTGGGAAGAAGACTTCCTCAGGTCGTTACTCTCAGCTTGATATAACAAATAAGAACGGTTTACTGCTAGCTCAACTTGCAGAATCAAAAAGGTTATATACAAGTTCTGCTGATTTTCACTGGTGAACCAGCTCAATCATGAAGTGGTATGAAGAAAAAAAACTGGAAACCCAAAGGCCAAATCGGTCTATAGCGCTTTTGATTAGACTAGGTTATTTGGTTATTAGGATAGGTTAGGTTTTGGGGAGAGTGAGTAAATCTTCAGAGAGATTTGAACTAATTCAAGAAATAAGGTTGATAGGAATCTGTAGACGGCCCTTTTATAAATAGGTCAACGAGGAGGAGTTATGTAGGTACTTATGGTATATCATAACATAAGTCACGACATAACTCCACCATGTTAACAGCGTACGGGCCGAGAGCGATAACAGGAGGGACGACCGCAGCCTTCACAAGTGGCTCATCCTTATTCGGTAAGTAGCCCCAACGAGAAAGGCGGTGGTATTGATTTACCCGTGCGACCGCAAGATCTGCCGCCCATTGTTCCGGAAAGTAATAAACTTTACGTAATCGAACCGCAAGTATTAATGGAATCCCACGCCCGCGCCCGTTCCACATCTAGAAGATTCGAGAAACAATGAATCATACGTATAAGTAGGTACATGTATAAAAAAAAAAAAAAAGTTTGGTCTATTGATAGCATCTTCTAATGATCTAGGCCAACGTTTCGGTATGTTTGCATACGAGATATATACAATTGATTGTAACAGTTTCTTAGCTCTCAATTTGCTCAAATTTCAAAACAACTAAACTGAAACATACCTAATTGGTACAATAATTCACGAAAATTCGCGCATACGATCATACTGATGACTGGAACGTGTTAATTTTTTTTTTTTTTTTTCAAAGTATATTTTTGATATTTGACCAATTCAATGCGCGATGTTGACAAATTCATTGCGCTTAAAAGTGCAGTCCAACCTTTCATACGGGATGCTTGATTTTGGGGCGGAAGAACGGAGGGTTATCGTGGGAATGACGCAAAGGTCATGAAAAATCAAGTAGCCGGTATCAAATACCTTGAAAATCAAAGAATCGTTTCAGAACCCCTCAGAACGGATTTCCAAGAAGTTGATTTTGAAAAATGTATATTTTAAGATTTTTTGAGCAAGTGCTATAGCTTAATTTTCTACTAAGATTTGCTAAAAACAAAGCGATTTGTCCCCACATACATTAAAACTAAGGGATTCATCCCCCCCCCCCCATCACCGAAATCTCCCATCCCCTTAAGAAAAAACGAAATCTCCCTCAAAATCTCCAATTTTGTTCCCATTATCTCCTACAATAAGGATATTACAGACAATAGAAAATCAGGTTAATTTTGAGCAAGCCCTCTCCTCCTCCCACTTGATTTTGGTTTATCATTTTCGTTAATGTTCAATATTAGTTATAGTTCAAAATATAGTTCAATATTTTGGCTGGCCTGACGACTTCGGGCATTTTTCTTCTTCCTTGTCACTTGAATAGGAGAAACCACGTTCAAAAACACGAATCCACAGTTAACCGTACGCCAACAGCTGAGGTACTAGGAATGGGCTGAGTGATTTCTGAGTTCGTAGATATTTAGATGTTACCTTCACAAAATGCTGGAGGTGCTGGATTGCTGGTGAAATCTCATCTGTGTGATTCACAGAAATGCGTATGCGTAATCGGAATCGCTGTTCTGTTGTGAAAATGGCTTTGAAGCTGGTTGCTACTGGAAGCTACTCAAAAGGAGGAGTAAGGAGTATTTGGTAGGTACTTGGAAAACATTTTCTATATTATTTGCCCAGTAAAATCTCATTTTAAGGATTTTTAGCATCGAACAATGGTGGTAACAGAATTGCGATATCCTATTGCGTTCTTAGAGTGAAATAATGACCATGAAGAAGCGGGATTTACTCTAAAATTGTCTATATTCGAATGGAATGAGAAATTGTAATTCCAGCTTTACCATCTTTCAGTGTTAAGATATCTTTAAACTAAGATGCTAGAAATAGAGAGGAGAAAAAAATCCATGTACCTACCCAATACTTTTGAGAGGAGAAAAAAATGCATGTACCTACCTACCCAATACTTTGGGTAGTCCAAACGTTTTTGGATCCCTTTCTGATTTTCACCTGCTTGAACATTAGTATTAGGCAACCCAAAAACGCCCTCCAAGCTTTTCTGAAATGCATGCATATCTTGAAAATTGTGGAAAAAATATAAGGGTAGGTTGATTTTGATTACAATTTCCAGTTCTTAAATACAACCAGGATTGGATGACATACATGCCATATTGGGATGGTCCATCTATCCCGTTGGTCAACTGGTCCGTCTATCCTAAATGATAGGGATAGATGGACTACCGCGCCATTATGCACCTAGGTTACTTTTGAACTAGGTGAAAGTTTCATTCTACTCCTAACGATAGCACCGATGATGCTCGTTGCCGAAAATGAGTGGAAATCATGGTTATCAAAAGTTATATTATACATAACTCAACCAGATAAAAAGTTTTGCTTAACTATTGCATGGAATTCAACAATATACGTAGAAACCGGGAATAATAAGCGGACCGAAATTCACAGTAGCACTACATCGTTCGCCATGAAGGAAACTGAGTAGCCGTGGCGCTGTCCAGTGACTTTTCGTCGAAACAGCACCCCTGGTCCATCTCTCCCATTGGTCCATCTATCCCTGGTTTACCCTACTTCCCACCCAACTTGGCAGACGTTTTTCTCAAAAATCAGTTAAACCAAAATATTCTCTTTATTTTCAACCCTATTTTGCTCCTCCTTGTGAGTACCTATTTTCACCCTTACCTCCCTTTTATAAATTGAATTATTGAATAATTCCACCGCTAACAAAAAAATAGGAAAAACGGGAAAGAAGCGACGACATAGCAGAAAGATTTATTTGTCTGTTTGTACTGCCGGTCGTGGCAGACCAACCTTCGTCCCCGTGTTTTTCCTTGCGCTGGTCGTTAACTATACGGCCGCTTAAAAAGTTCTTCAACGGATACCGTTGCGGATTGAGTAACCTCTTTCGCTAGGCTTCAAGATCTGGGTCGAGCCACTTCAGCATTAAACACTCAAATTTATTCCGAGTCTTGGGCAACCCTTTAATCTATTCGGAATTTCGGCGAGTTGAGTAGCAAGTTAAAGTAGGTAAACGCGGTAAAAAGCTTAGAAGAACTGGGAGACTTTGTTTGGTCACATTATTATTCGAAAGGATTTCCATACGTAGAATCGTAACCAACGAAAATGAGATGGACTTTTTCAGAGAAGAGCACGATTATAGCTTCAATGGTACGTCTTAAGGTCTTATCTTAACAGGGATCTATTTTTAGCTTCATTGAGGTTTACATTTACATACTATTCTAATTTAAGTGAATCTTCGTAGGAATAAAAGCAATTGCAATGGCTCCAAAATTCCTAAAAGTTGAATTTTCCAAAATTCTCATTATGGATCTCTTCTAAGGTCTTTCCCGAAGAAAGGATCAGTTTGTTGGGCCTTTTGATCACAAAATAAATTGCACAAATGAAAATTTAAAAAACTAAGCATCGTTAAATCTACCTACGTTTTTCATGAATGACATTGCATTAAAATAGAAATTGTGGAAAGAAAAAAAAAGAAAAAAATACAGAAATGCTAGAAATTGTAACATAAAATAGTGCACAAAATGTAATTATATGATTCATTAGGATGTACTAAAAATTCGACAATAACCGCGAAAAATTGAAAAAATATATACAGGGTCGTCCCAAACGTAATAGACTTAGTTCGAGGTCTTATAGGAAATTTCACGCTGATCACGAATTATTGTTTTATCTAGAAAATCGAAAAGCACTTCGAAATGCTTGTAGGAAATTCTGCCTTGAATAAAACTAATACCAACTCTTTTGTACCTACGATTTTTGGCGAATTTCAGAAGTTTTGATCTGTTGATGATCTGATAGGAGCAGGAAGGTAGGCAGGTAGTATGAACTTTAAATGTAGGTTTAAAAGGTTCTATTGAATGTTCCTGCTTTATTTCATTACTGATTACAACTGGTCTTTCAAACTCTTCGGATTAGCGTTTGTACTACCTGCCTACCTTCCTGCTCCTATCAAGCAGTTTTATTTCATATTAAAACGGAAACATGTTTTTGAATGGCGTTAAGTTCTTGGAAATACAGATGATATGCCTATAAAGGCTGTGAAACGCTTAAAAAAAAAATACACGTTATCATAATAATTTGCTGGGTTATTGATGTGATTATTAGTACGAATGGCCTTAGTGGTCTTTCCAACATTCTCGTCTCGACAAAAAACGCTGCAACTTATTACACATCGGTTTACTAGTTCTGTATCAGATAGCCCTACTACACAAATCGCTTGTGTATTGCATATTAAACGGAATCTATTACACACTATCTCAATAGAAGTGCATTACGCGTAGAAGACTACCTAGTAGAAATTAATGAAATTAAATGAAACAGGAATTCATTCACCAGTCCTTCTGAATTTTTACAAGAGCTGATATCCAAGTTCAATAATCATCAGAATTTAAGTACCTATATCGACATTGACATAGGCACCTACCAACTGAAAATTAATTACATAAAATAAATCAAATAAACACGCTTCACTGCACAAATGTAAGTGACAACATTTATAATAAACTCGATTTCGTCATGTGAGAATTCCGTTGGAATTGTATCAGCTGACACGATCATCGAAGTTTATGAGGCGGTTTTCACAATAATTTCTACTGGTTTTGATTTGCTCCTATGTTGATGTTCCTTAGGGAGAGCGAAAGGATGAAAATAAAACGATCCGAGTGATTTCATCCTATTCTTGGGGATGATATCCAGAAATTGCAGTAAAAAGAATATTCCGATGTCAAAAGTTTCCGAGAACTCAAATTTTTATAATTCAGCCCAGATTGATAAAAAAAAAATGCCGAGATTACTGAAACATCCCTGGCCAATTTATGATACATATTTGAGCCAAATTCCATGAAGTTCGTCTGGTAGTTTGGGAGAAAAGCTTCGGATGAATTTTGTTATATTTCGATTATATTTTTTGTTATATTCGAATTTAGTTTTAATTCGTTTATTGGATTCTACGCATCTTGAAACGTAAGCCCAACAAATTTTTAGGGGGTTCAAAATCGTTTTCTCGTTCAATTACAAGGTTACATTATTGACAATAATAAACCAAAATTTTACGGTAGAACCAACATTAATTGTTGCTAGGGAGAATATAACTTATTTCAATACTCTGTTGATATTTTTCACATTTATTTGGTGTAGCAAGCAGAGTAAGACGTGGCATTCCACAATGTATCAACGTGTGGCGTTGATATAATCTATATTTGATATATACATTGTGTACACGAATTACTTGAACATCTCATACCTATTTTATTTTAAAGATAAGTGGTTTCTAAAAGTATGAGGAATTCGTATTATAAACAATCACCATTGCGTAAATTCGATTCTCCACTCCTTAGAATCATCTTCTACATTTCTAATATTTTTTCCTCAGCATTGTTTAAGCTCTCCGGCAAATTTCAGCCATTGTATTTGAAGACATGTTGGGAAAGTACTGTGAGGCCTCGCACCAGATGTTTTGCCTAGAGTTGAAAAGATGGTTTGCGAAAAGGAGAGAGTCGGTCGATCTAATGAAAAGATTATGACTTCGACTGTTTAGAGTCAAATGAGCGGAGCTTGCTTTCACAACGGTACCGTCTTCTCGTATTTGTAAAGGCATCAAGAAAGAAAGTGAAATGGTCCCAGGTCACCGCTAACTAAGGCATTGGGTGCACCGCTCGCTCCTTGCATTTCATTTCCGTTGGGGCCGGAGGGGCGAGTGAATGACACAAGAGATAAGTGACTGCTAGCTAGTGAGGCATGTTTTTATGTCATCCGTTTGTTTTTATCAGCAAGGTAAACATGGAAATGTTCAGCAAGTTTGTCCTGAAGTAGAAAAAAATGTATGAAAATTACGTATCAAGCAAACGTTTTCAGTATGGAGAAAAACAACAAATTTCTTAGTGCGAAATAAGAGGCTAAAAAAAGGAGAGAAAACAAATCAGGATAATCCCGCGAGGAAAACAAAAAATATGACAGCTTTAAACTTCGTTTAGTGTTCAATCCCCTTCCTCCATACCATACCACTTATCGGCCCACCAGCCCTGCTGATAAAATAGAAGGAGGTTTGAGAGGTTTATTGGAAAACAAATAAATGAAAACTGATTTTCTCCGCTATCGCGGAAACCGTTAAATCATGGGTATATTCTTGGGATACTGCATAAACACAATTGCTAGGTTTCACTGCGGAAGCAGTGAGTCATCTTGACAGCTGCGGCGCAGTCTTACTATGTAGCATGTTAGTTTATGCCTCAGATTACCATCATAAACAACAATATAGCAACAAACCAACACCAGTGATATATATCCTAACCCCTTACAAACCATACATTTTGTAAGCCCCTCTCTATTTGCAGGTTCGAGAAGCTAAACTTATTGCGTTAAAACAACAATGTTTTATGTAATAAATACTGCTGGAAAGTTATTTAAGAGAAGTGTTCATAAGTTTTTTTTTTTTTTTTTTTTTTTTTTTTTTTTAATAGTATTGTTTTGAAGACTTTCAGAAATTTCATTTGTTCAAAATCTTCTATGTTTGAACTGATGCTGGTCTTTCGATAGTACTTTTAAAGAATGAAAGAACACTATATTTATTAAAAAATTCAACTTTGATCACAAAAATGTGGTCAAATGTAAAATTTACTAGAGGCAGAGCGAAAAAGTTCGTGTTTAAAGGGCGAAAATACATTTTGGTTTATTTTCAATAATGAACCTTTGTAATCGACCAAGAAAAAAAAATTTTAACCCGTCATCAAAATTTCTCCTACAAATACAATTCGAAACGATTTTCGTCGCAGAGAAAAGTTATAGAGGATTAAATTCTGTGTCAATTGAGCACCAGAAATTTCTTGATTCAATAATTTTTAAGAGAGAAATAGTATTTAAAAGTTTTCAGTACTCGAAAAAAAACCGGTTATTCGCAAATTAAGAATACATTTTGGAAAAAAGTTGTAAATAATTTAATTATGCATTTATTGACCACCAATTTTTTTTTATCTCTCCGAAAGTTGAGAGTTATGGTGCTTCAAATTTTGAGAAAAACCAGCTTTTCCGCTTTACTCTGAACCTTTCGCACAAATCAGCACTGCATGTTGAAAATCGACTAGTCGATAAAAATATTGTACCGACGTTTGGCATTCTAGAGATGTATTACCTAGTTCCGTCTACTTAACCTACCTTTGCAATAGCAGTGTTCAAGAAAGATTTTGCGTCGTTCTATCGATAAAACATCACAACAGACAGATAATTATTTGGGTAGTTGTTTATATACTGTGCGATTTCGCCGAGTTTATTTTATTCCATCGCATGAACGAGAGCTTTCCAAAAAGATGCAATATCAAGGCTATTGGATGATTGGAAGCATTCGAAACTGCGGTATAAAGAAATCTGAATGACGTTATTGAGGAGCCACCTCACTCCCGCGACTAACATAGTGGACCTCAGCACCGTCCACCTACCTGATCAATTCATTTTCACTCTATCGTGTTTTATTTGCATCAATTTCGCATACATCTTTACAGGTCCATAGATACCTAGCTAGTATATAAAACTAATTTGTAAATTGGCTTACGTCTTTAAGGAGTTGTCGCAGCCTGGCGAGGCGGTCGTCCTGGGACCTTGTGGGGAGGTATCTCGCCTCAGCCAACATTGCGAGGAGACATACGACCAACAGACCTGCGAGCACTTTACGGTACATCTGTGGACAAAAAACCTCAAAGAATCAAAGCTGAGCAGTTACTGGTCTGTTCTGTTTAAAGGTACCTACTTCCATAATCCATAAACTTTTACTGTTTTTCGGTTGAGGCTAATAAGTTGCTGGCTTGTTCTTCTAAAAAACAACACTCGTGAACCTACTTCCTAAACCTTGGAGATGCCTGTATTGCGTTTATATATCATTGAGTGCGTCACGGATCCAAACAAATTCAGAGTATGCGTGGCATCACGCATGTGTCTGAATTTCATCATGTTTGTCATTTATTCCACTCCTACTACACCGATCCCTTACTTTGCTAATAGGTAATATTCTGTTGCATTTCTGTTCCAGCTGACCTGCCACTAGAATTGATGAAAAAAGAGGTGGCATATCAGCCAAAAAAGTGAAATCCTACCTTCCCTTAAACAAGTTGTCTTAATTTCCCAATTCATGTTGTCTGCCAATTGATGGAGTCCACACTCCCACTTTGTAGAACCAAGAACTTTCGAATTTTGATTAAATTTTCAGAAAATGAATTTATTGTCATGAGAAGAATCAGCCCTACTAAAATTTCGACAAATGGCCTCAACAAGTAAAGAACGGCAGAAACGACAAAAATTATACAATTTATTGCAGGAAATATTCACTGAAAGTTTATCAGGAGATAAATTAGATGAATTCGAATTACAAGAGCTGATTTTCTGGAAACGTATTACACTTGAATCTTGAATCTAAGCCCTAAAACATATTTTTGTAAATCGCGTGTGTTTTAAGGGGAATGCTCAACCAATTTTGGGCCAAATTAGTACTTACACATATACAGTCCTGTGAACTATCGATTTTACAGTCCGATTACACAACTTCTCTTTAAATTTTCAGGTCGCAAGGAAGATACAAAATTGTGACTACTTTTCGTATTCCATAGAATACGGAAAACATTCAGTTCGTTTTAAATTAATGGGCTATTCAAGGGAACCACTGGGAAAAATCGAAAACCTTTATTCATTGATACGCTAAGCCAATATTATTGTAATTATTGGAATTGGTAAAACTCACGATGCATTTTGGTATACGAAAACTACTAGAGAATAATTGTCACGAATATTACAAGAGTCGATGAGCGTTTACCAAAGATGGTTACAGAATTTTCGGAAGAATGATTCAAATCAGCTTCGAAGCATCCACCAACTTATTTTAATTATTAAATAAAGATTTTACAATTTGTTCATATACTCGTACATATATGCCTATTCAAAACTGAACTGAATAAAGTGTGGTTAACTGAATTCGATAAAGTGTGGTTAGATTTTTTTGACATGGAACACATTTTGACTTACCTATCGATCCAAAAACGGTGTTCACCACCAGAATAAATATTTTTCCAATATTTTCACGGTTAATAAGTACAACTAATTTTTAACTTGGAAAGTAAAACTTCGTTAGAACCTATTGATCTCATGAAAATGAAAATAACTTCTCTTTAAACATTCGGGAAGCAGGGAAGATAAATAATTTTGAGTAGTTCATAAAAAATATATTACGTAGTTTATGGAAATCAGTTCCATTTAAAAATAGGCTTTTCAAGGGAACCATTGGGAAAATAAATTGGAAATCACTATTCAATGAAACGTTAAACCATTATTAGTGGATTTTTCAAACGTACAATGCATTTCTTAAGAATACGGAAAATGCAAGAGAATAATTTTCACGAGTAATCATGATATTCGATGAGGATTTACCAAATATGGTTACAGAATTTTTGAAAAAATGGTTCCACACAACTTCGTAACATCTACCGATTTTGAATTTTTTTAAGGAGGTATTAGGTAAATGGAGATTTTTAAGTTTGGCAGCAAATTCAATATTGTGTGGTTAGATTTGATTGACCTTCATAGCTGTTCCAATAATTATTCTTTTCCCAATATTTTCACATATACTACTAATTTTAAGGTAGGAAAGTGTAACTTAGTTGGTAATTATTCTGCTCATGAAAATCAAATACCACTTGGTGAAAAACTCCCGATTTAGTAAAAACAAAGAAAGAATGCTAAAAGAACTAAGGAAACTGAATTATAAGCCGGTTAAAATAAACAGTGATCCATGTGTACTATCCTAGTAATGGCTTTAGTGCAAGATAGTATACTGTAATGCGAAAAAGACCTTATCCAGGAAAACTGGAGCTCAAGCAACTAGGATGACCCGAGACAAAAACTCTACATTATTATCATGAATTTTACTATTTTTCAATTTCTAATATTTTTCTGAGAACAAAATTTCTTCAAATAACAACCAACCAATCTAGAACTATTACCCAAGTACCCAATTCAGGAGGATCTTGATGTCGTAAATGTTGCTCGTTAGAGTGAGCACGCATGACTTAAAAGTTGAGCGTTGTGTCTACCTAACCTAACGAAGGCGCATACTTGATGTAACTTGATTACTATTTTTGGCGCCGTCTTATTAAAATTTATAGGCACCTAGTTAGTGGTCTCGTTCAATCGCGTAAGCACGGTATGGGTATGAACCAATACAAAAATTAATGCAGGAAACTGTTTGAATAAATTGTTTTAAGTGTTTGCATTAAAATTTAAAATCAAAATGAATGCAGAATTTCGATGCAAAGCATGGTATGTGAGTAACTTTATTTTTAGTTCTTAACAATTTCTGAGGCATTTAATATAGCTTGATGAAATGGAGATTGCAGTTGACCAACTGAAGGTGACTAATAGCTAACAGAATAGTACACATACATGATTCACAGTGGTGATTCTATCCCCATGATCTACAAATAATGCAACCCAATCTTAAATATATCCAACGTGAGAGGATTCAAGTCTACATTGGATCATTTGGCAAAATTCCATGCTGCCTTAATTTATGTACCTACCTTTGATTGCCTGAAAGCGGATATTGCTCTTGTGGCCGTACTAGTACTGTTCGCGGAAGCTGTCTGGGGACGGAATTCACCCTGGGGGCGGTATATATAGAATGAACCCCCTGCAACGTCACAGGTTCCGCCCTCCGGGGGCGGCCAGCGAAAGAGGTGGACGTTTCATTCATGGATTCGCCCCCTCCGTTCACAACAAGGCGAGAGTTGGGGTTGTACATCACCCAGGTTCAAATGTTCCACCCCCGGCCACGGTTTATTTTCTTCGTTTTGTTTTCTTTTTTTTACTATAATGCTTTTAGGGTCAAAACAAAACTTGACTCCGCCTTCAGTGAGGAGAGGAAAGTTTGCTCTGATATATTTTCATTTTCAGAATGTTGGAGTACAAGCGGCGTTTGGAAGAACAATGTGTTCGCTCAATGGGTAGAAACAGAAAAGAGTTTCAGGGCAAGGACGCAATATTCTGAATGTTCGAGACTGTGAGGGGAAAAAAATACGTCTGCCAAGTTGGTGGGCATTAAAGTTTTCTAACTTGAATTCTCAGGCTTATTTAGTTGCTACAGGCATGAGACCGAGCGACGTGAAGACGATAGAGTTGGGTAAGGATTTTAATCTAATAACGTATTTTTTCCTGGAGGAGCACCCGAAAGATATAAATGAGGTTTTTACAGTCAGGGCAGCTAGTTCCGAAAATGGATGTTTCATTTTTCAGCGAACTTCTGTAGAAAACGAAGCTATTTTTTATCGGCTCGGAAAATTTTAAAATAAACATTTTTGAAAAATTTCTTCATCGAAATCCGAAGAGAGAAAGAGAGCAAGAGAGAGACAGTGTGTGTGTGTGTGTGTGTGTGTGTGTGTGTGTGTGTGTGTGTGTGTGTGTGTGAGTGTGTGTGTGTGTGTGTGTGTGTGTGTGTGTGTGTGTGTGTGTGTGTGTGTGTGTGTGTGTGTGTGTGTGTGTGTGTGTGTGTGCGTGTGCGTGCGCGTGCGCGTGCGCGTGTGCGTGTGCGTGTGCGTGTGCGTGTGCGTGTGCGTGTGCGCGTGCGCGTGCGCGTGTGCGTGTGCGTGTGCGTGTGCGTGTGCGTGTGCGTGCGCGCGCGCGTGCGTGCGTGCGTGCGTGCGTGCGTGCGTGCGTGCGTGCGTGCGTGCGTGCGTGCGTGTGTGTGTGTGTGTGTGCGTGCGTGCGTGCGTGCGTGTGTGTGTGTGTGTGTGTGTGTGTGTGTGTGTGTGTGTGTGTGTGTGTGTGTGTGTGTGTGTGTGTGTGTGTGTGTGTGTGTGTGTGTGTGTGTGTTTTGTGTCATTCCAGAACTTACCTTTGGATTGAGACAAAAATTCCGTTTTTTCGCCAAAAGAGTCGAGCTTTTCAAAAGAAAGGATGATTTCGTTGGCCAGAACTTTTTTAGCACATTAAATTGGTCAAATTTCAAAAACTGTGCTAAAAGAAATCACTAAAGATGGCTAAAAATCGTCATTCAAAAATTTATGTACAAAATTATGGTAAAAATGTAGGTACTTAAATTTCATTAAAATTTGCTAAAACTTCGTCAAAAACTATACTAATCAGTACCTAATGAACCTTTTTAATCGACAAAAAAATAAAAATGTTAGCCTCCTTCAAAATTTGTTGGTTTTGGTTTAAAGATGCGTAAAATCCAAAAATCCAATAAAAATTCGGTTGCAACCAATAAATAAAAATTATGTATCATGTTTTCTCACTTCGTAATGTTGCTGGTTGTAATACCAAATTTAAGCCTCCTACGTCTATTAGGAGAGAAATGAGCTAACGAGTTCACTCAGCTGATCTGGGCGGTTCCTCAATTTTTCACTCGTACACAGCATGCCTACAAAGGCTCCATCCTAAATTTCAGCCTCCTAGGTCTATTAGGAGGGAAATGAGCTCTCGAGCCCAATCAGCTGCTCTGAGTGGTTCCTCACTTAGTCAATCGTATACAGCATACCTATAGAGGCTCCATACTATATTTCAGCCTCATAGGTCTATTAGAAGAGAAATGAGCTCCTCTTAAATGAGCTCTCTCAGCAGATCTATTTTACCTGTCTCATAGAGGCTCCGTTTCAAATTTTAGTTTTCAAATAATGTTGAACGGCATAGAAATTAGCTTACTAGCTCAATCGGCATATTATGGTGGTTCCGCCCGTTGGAATTCCATTTTACCTGTCTCATTTTCAGCATCAGATATTAAATACCGTAGAAAGCAGCTTTAGGAGCCAAACAGCTGGTCAGAGGTCTATGCATCGTCTAGTGCCTACTGCTAACAAGTACCTACTATCCAATAGTACTAGAATGTAGTGCTTTTTTTTCGCATTATTAGTTCATTATGGTTACCTACTTAGCAATATTAGTTTATAACATAGCGTAATAAATCAGCTTTCCTTCGCACTATAGCGGATTACGTAGTTCATGAGATGTGAAAAAATGAGAGCATTCCAAAAAGTGGTGAACAATTTTCCCCGTATAAAAAATCGCCTCCTAAACCACCACGAGCGTCTCAGTTGATATAATTTCAGTGGGAAGTCGAAATTTGATAGTGACACTCTCTGAGTTAATGAGTGACGATTGAAATTTTGGATCTTTCCTGATCAGCTGAGTGAGCTAAATTTTCCTAAGTTCACCCTACAAGCATTTTATGCGGAAATTCTTTGAGTTAACGAGTGACGATTGAAAACGTAGGTCTCTTTCCTGATCAGCTTAAATTCCCTCCTGTTCACCATAGGACGTTGAAATGTTATAGGGAGACTCTTTGTGACATCAAAAGACGATTGAAATTATGGGAATTTTACTGATCAGCTGAATCAGCTAAATTCCCTACTGTTCACTGTAGGAAGTTGGAATTTGATAGAGAGACTCTTTGGGACATTAAGAGACTATTGAAAAGATGGGCTCTTTCCTAGTCGGCTGAGAGATTTAGATTCTCTTCTGTTTACCGTAGGAAGTTGAAACTTGATAGAGAGACTCTTTGGGACATTGAGAGACGATTGACATGATAGCTCTTTCCTGATCAACTGAATCAGTCAATCGACAAAGATTCGATTCGATTCTCTCCTGGTCACTCTGGGAATTTGAAACGTGATAGAGAGACTTTTGGGACATTTAAAGACGATTAAAATTATGGGATCTTTCCTAGTCATCTGAGAGATCTAAATTCTCTCCTTTATTCCTTAAGAAGTTTAAATTTGACAGGAAGACTCACGGGGGTATTACGAGACGATTGTAATTATGGGCTCTTTTCTGGTCAGCTGAGTGAGCTAAATTCTCTCCTGGTCACCCTAAGATATTGAAATTTAAGTGCTCCTTGACAGATACGATGAAAATCATAAATGATCTCAAACACCGTAAAACATATTCATGATTTATATGTTCTTCCTTGAAGAGAGATAAATTTTTTATTTTATTATTATAAAAATGAGGTCTTACCTCTTTACTGACTCTATAGGATGACTATAGGTGATGTCGAAAATTCAGGATAAACTAGGTACCAGACTTGAATTTTGACCCCTTTCCGAAACTTTGGTACTGCAGTCTGGGAGAAAAGCCTCCAATCATATCAGGTGCTTGAATGGATTACGTTACATTCCGTGAAGAGGCGGTAAGAGGTACATTCGGCATTATACATTGCGGGTCAGGGTATTAACCCTCTTGATCCGAGAACACTAGGCAAATATTGGGTTGCCAATATTGGGTTGAACAGTGATATTTCGTAGGATTTGTCACAATGGGGGCATTATACGGTCTAAACCTTTTTTAAGCCCTAATGGTGAGCGAGCGTTAAGCAAATCTCTACATTCATACCGAATGCTAGATGCTTAAGTACCTATTCGGGAGTATCACGGGTGCATATGCAATCTCAAAGTTACGTTTGTACGGAGGTACGTTTGACTGTCCATCTGAGCATCAAAGCAACGCTAATCGGATCCAATGGTGAACTGTGAACACGACACCTACCATGTAATTTGTCTATTAGGAACGAATATCTATTAGGCACACGTGAAATTCTAAATTTCCTTTTAAAAAAAATGTACAAGCAGTTTATTTGGGCACGAGCAATTGATTAGTCAACATTAGAATTGATACGGCTGAAATGGTTATTCACCGTAAACCATTGCAACAAAAGGCGCCGAGATAAGTCGGCTCAAACTTCATTTTCTTTGCACATCCTGAAAGGGGTATGCCCCCTGAGTCGTCTGATGCCAAATATGTAACGGTAGATCGATTCAGTAATAATCTAAAACTAGGCGTCAAAATGCATGTTTTAAAACTTTCTTCTATTTTTTCTCGTCTCACCTCGTTTTTTCCCACCCACTTTTACTAGTTATTATCAGCCGATTTTGATGAATTTTGAAACATTAGTTACATTTTACCTGACAAAGAGCCTTTTGGGGTTTTGGAGCCGCTACAACCAAGTCTTATCAGCTGAGAGAATTAAATTATCTCCCGTTCACCCTAGAAAGTTGAAATTTGATAGCGAGACTCTCTGGGACATCAAGAACTTAGCGGCTCTTTCCTGATCAGCTGAGTGAGCTGAATTCTCTTCTTTGTCAGGAGTGCTGAATCCAAAATTGAACGCACCCAGCTAGAATAAGTGATAATCTTGGAAGAAATTTGAAAAATGTAAAATTGGACCCATTTTCACCTTTTTTGTTTATTTTAACAAAACAAATAAATAAATACGTTTCTCACCGGTTATTTATGTTTTTGGGTGCTATATATGAATTTTAAATTACTAGTTTCGTAAATACTACAAATGTGAAATGGTAAAAAATTGCAAAAATACTGCAAATTTCAACGTTGTTTCACCCTTAATGCCTTTCAAGATTGTTCATTTGTGTTTATTTATTTTTTATTTTTCTGCTGAGTATGAATTTGAACTCATCAGCCACGTGGTTGCAACGTAACGCAGTGCAAATTCTTAAATTTAAACAATTTCGACGTTATTTTTCCTTGAAATCAATAGTTTGGGTTGCTGATTCCTTATATTGTGTAATCAGCATATTCTGCAAAATGTAACCTCATGATCGGTAGTTCGAGATTATAGTTAACAGTACGGTGGAGGGACCAGAAAGTGGGATGTTGGCAACAAAGGGAAAAATACCTGAAAGCAGTCATACTCCTCCACTAATTTCTGCACTGGTGTGTACAGCTCCTCGATAGATAGTTATTTAACATTTACTTTTTCTCTTCAGCCGCCTGGGGAACATTTTTTTACTCATCTGCCAATTCCATTTGTATGGCTCCGTCTTGATTAAGAATCAAAGGTTGAACAGCAGGTGTTGCGAAATTGAAGCTCCCATTTCGGTCGGTTTGTCTCTAATAAGATGAAGTAATATTTCAAATCACTGGTTTATAAATATGGAATAACTAAAAGAAAACAACTTCAATTTAAAGATTCCCCCCCACTGCGTTATTTCTTTTTTCTTTTTTCACGCTAATTTTTTTTTTTTTTTTTTTTTTTTTTTTTTTTTTTTTTTTTAATCTATTAGTAAAAATTTTCCGTTGAGAAAAAAAGTGACATTTCTTGATGAGACTAATTGTATCCTAATCGACCTACAAGGTTGAGATTTAAAATGGAGCTTTTCAGGAACAGGTAGAACAGAATTACGACGTGCGAAATAGTCCAGGAGCCGGGGCCGAAAATGTGAAGCAATTTGATGAGAAGGTAGGAGATTAGATTTTTGAAATTTAGTCCATTCTGAGTGAGAAAATCTTTGTCTGCCATATCAAAATTGGTGTAATACAAAATGGCGGCCTCATAAAGATGGCTTAATTAGCCCATTTTAAAGTTTTCCTCTAATAATTCCTAAACCGTACATCCTACAGACATTTTTTATACGTAGCAAAGTTGTAGAGTATAAAAAAACAAACCGACTCGATCCCCATTATCTTTTAAAATCAGCGAATTACGAACAATTGAAAAACGGGGTAATTTTGGGCGAGTCCTCTCCTCCCCCGGTTTAGACTTTTGCCCTTCAAAATCACCTAGTGGCGTTAATATTGGTCTGATTTCAGTCTGCTAAAGCTCATTCTACTCAAGATTAAATAGGTACTTTCCGAAGTTCGAATTGAATATATTTTAGCAGACTCCTTTCCCTTTGACATACAGCCGAACTTATGAATTTTATGTCATTTTACTAATTAAGTTCGTAAAAAATACCTTTTACTTTTTAATTTAATGGGAAAAGGTCTGAGCAAAAACTTGCTCGAAACGAACTTGGAAAAGTATTTAACCCTGAATCGAATGAGGTTTGGCAGACCTAAATCAGACCAATATTGAGGTCGCTGGGTGTTTTGAAGGGCAAAAGTCTTGACGAGGGGAGGAGAGAGGACTCCCCCAAAATCATCCCGATTTTCCATTCTTTGTAATTCGCTATTTTAAGAGACGATTCAAAGTTTTGGGTTCGAATCGTTTTGTTTTTGATGTTCTACAACTTTGCTACGCATAAAAATGTCTGTAGGATGAACTGTTGAGGAGTTATTACAGAAAAACTTTAAAATGGGCTTATTAACCCATCTTTAGGAGGGCCCCATTTCGTGTTCCACCAATTTTGAGATGGCAGACAAAGATTTGCTCACTCAGAAAGAACTAAATTTTCAAAATCTAATCTCAAACCTTCTTCTCAAATTACTACCTATTTTTGGCCCTGGCTCCAGGACTAAAACCATCATGATCAGGTGTATCAGCCATTAGGACAATTTCTTTCCTAGTCTCCTTACGATGATGTCATTTAAAACCAAGTTTGAGTTTCTCAACGACACGTAGAATAGAGTAGTTGCCATGTACGGAATGATCCTAATCTGCTGAGTAAGATCTGTGTCTAATTTTACTCCAATGATGCTGAAATTCGAAGCGAAGTTCTCTGAGACATATAGAACAGAATTGCAACGTGCAGAACCATCCTGATCAGCTGAATGAGTTGTGAGAATTTCATTCCGAATTTTATATACCTACCATGATGACATTGAAACGGAGCCTCTCGTGGACCGGTAAAAGAGATTTAATAATGCATTAATCCATTATTAGTCCATTTCTGTCATAATACATAATCCTTGGGTTTTTCCACCAGCAAAAATTACATTTGTTAGTTTCGTAGCCTTGGTATTCTTATAAAAATCAAAGATATTAGCTTCTTAATGTTTTTGCAGCACCCGAATACGATAGAGACTTTGTGGATTATCAGTTTACCGATGACCTTTTTTCTTGCGAATCATTGAGTAACATACAATAGTAGATCTGTCCCATTTAGTACGAAGTTTACTTACGTCAAATGACATCATTCAGGTCTTATCTCATTGACTCTTACATTAGTATCCAAGCGGCGAAGGCGGATCTACGACGAAACCGCCCTCTAATGCGTTTAAGGAGATTTTTATACAGAAAGAGTGGGCGTTTTGGTGGTGTTTGGGGAGAAGAAATGGGTGAGATGTATATATAAATATAGATTTTGCGGGACGGTGAGACGTCCATTTGCGGATTGTCCGGAGGTTTTGGATCATTTCCAAGTGGAGGAGATCTCGGCGACTGGATGTCTGGAGTCCAGGCAGCTTCCCCAACAAACCAACAAGGGCAGAACGAGGAGCTGAATACTGATGGATTACGACCCGTTTTTTCTCGAAAACCTTAGGGGCCCCCTTTGGAAAATTTCCATCGTTATTTCATTAGAAAGCTGCTAACAATACGAGTTAGTGGGCCATTAATGACTGGAGAGGGGGAAGGAAGTTTTCGTGATTTTTCTTCCTTCTATCCACTTTCAAGGAGAACCATGATGATTGTTTACGTTATAATCGTAATACGAAGACGCTCTGCTGTTCATAATATGTGTGAACAGATGGCAACGCTGATATAAAAGGTCACACACGAAGACGAAATTGTGGTGATATATGAAGATGGGTTTCCGATATATGTTATGTAACGTATGTAATTATGATGCGCGAATGGTATTCACAATAAACGTCTGAATTAACAGCTTTCATTTAACAATGATAATAATTTTTGCAACGATTGTCCAATGAAATTTTATAAAGACCGTTGGAAACTGATCAACAATCATAACTCATCAACTGGTCAAAACATGCCAAACCGTGTTAAATATATACCTATTAAAAAAAATAAATAAAAAAATAAAACTCGATAGCATAAGGAAACACTCGATCATATAAATATATTTTATACGTCTTCCCTTGATTAGCATGTTTCTATTTAAATTTTTACCTGAAAATATATAGTGGAGTATATGGAATCTTGGTAGCATTAGGAAGAACATATATATGAATCGTTTATTCCAGAAACGACCTAAGTGACGAAAATGCAAAAAAATGTTGTTTTGGTGGGACTGTTCACTTCAGAGGTGAATACATCGTTTAGTGCAGAAATACCCAATGTTCCATTTCATCAATGCTATTTGACAGCCTTGAAGAGAATCCGTTTATTTCAGAAAGAACCCAAGCGCCGTCGCTGTAGTCCAAGCGCACTGAAGCATGTAGTCTACTTGTACGAGTATTTTCCGTTTAATGTCTAGTAAAAACCACTCTTGTTTATACTCAAGTGTGTCTCTTAGATACCATTAATACCGAAAAAGATAAAAATTAATCGTTTGACTTAATTTCAATAATAATTTTTTAAAAATAACTTTGGATTTATTCATTTATTGCAGAAACCACCTAAGTGCAACATTTTCAAAAATTTATAACTCAAAAACTTGAAGGAAAAAAAAATTTAACAAAATAGATAATTCCAATAGCATGTTCTTGATTTTGTAAAAAAAAACATTTGAAGGAGACTAGACCTATAATTAAGCTGCAAAACTTTTTTTTTTTTTTTTTTTAGTTTTCCAAAAGTTGAAAAAAGCGCACTTAGGTTGCTGAAATAAACGATTCATTTGATCTTGGATCACAGATTGATCGTGATCCCAGTGGTGTGCAGCTCTTTTCTTTTCATCATTTTTGTTGGCCGAAGTGGAATTGGACTGTTTTAGAATAAATCCGCGGGAACGACAGCGTCACAAAGCAAAGTCTTATACTCCCTCATTCGTATGTACCTACCTACTTATTTCTGACGAATTTAATCCTATTGAACAGCCGGGTTACCATTATACCTTTTCAGGATTTTTCTTTTCTTGGGCTCGGGGTGGTCAAGATACCTTTTCAGGCTTTTGATTAATTTAATTATTTCAGTAGCTACCTAATAAACCTTTTGTAATCGACCAAGATGCGTAGAATCCAAAAATAGAATTAAAAAATCTGGCTGTCCGCCGTATAGGTGGTAGGTAAAGGTCTCAAAGCGATTAAATTTACTTGGAATAACCCTCTCTGGGTAATTCAATGCCCAGATTTGAATGCACTAATTAGAACAATACTGTGCGGAACCTGTAAGGACATTATTCCTCAGAAATCTAATATCTAATTGCTCCCCATCTTCTGATCATCTTGACTTGGATGGGGATGTTTCTTCTGAAAGTTTCAACGAATAGTATTCTCAAATTTTTAATAATAATGTTCAATTTCGATTTCTTCTTATCAGAAATCGGACATTGAAAACCAGTGGTATAAAGATGTCAGTTTAAAAAAGTAAGTATGAGTACCTACCAGTTCGTCAAGTTTCGAAGCTAGAAGCATTCTTCACGGAATCATTCAATGCTAAATTTGAATTTTCAACCCGTTCATTTTGCAAACCTCTGCAAATATTGCATTTTCGAATTTTCCAATTTTCGGAAGCAATATGCATAATTTGAAGCAGTAAGTTTTTATTTAAAAATGGTCTTGAAACATGACTGCCGAGTGAAAAACGATCATTTATATCTTTGTAGTTTGTAAATACAACTTGATATCGAATATTCAGTTGGTTTTAATGGAATTAATGCAAAATAACCATCCATTAGACCGAAATAGCCTTATTATTATTTTCAGATAACTTCATCAATGAAACGATTAGGCCTCAAAATTATTTTTTCTCTCTCTATTTATCTTATGTCTGTCATTTTCCGCTATTAGATAGGGTAATAGAACCGCAAAATGCATTAGTATCAATTTGAGTGGTTTCAGAATTTTTTCAACCAAAACCCCCTGGATCGAAACACAAAGTGCCACGGCCAGGCAGGTGCTGCAGCAGCGAAAAAGATTTTAAACAATTATAGAAATAAATTAGAGGCACATAACTTATTTTTTTGAAATTGGGCATAGCAGAATTGTGAATTATATATATATATATATATATATATATATATATATATATATATATATATATATATATATATATATATATATATATTTTTTTTTTTTTTAAATCCAAATTTGCTCGATTTCATATTGCCTGTCGTAGTCCCTAAAACGAAAAGTTATCATTCTACCAACCCTCGCTCTACATTATGTTAACTTCAAAACTTTGGTGAACAATGGAATGCAGGGACTCTACCAAGGTATGGGAAGAGAGGCTCCATTTGACTATCAAACCAAAATCGATTTTTAATATGGGCATATATCACTGTATTTTCAAAATTTAAAATGCTTCAGGCACCTAGACTCTTTCTCCATCACAGAAAAAACCAATGCAAATAGAAAGAGAGAAGACAAAGTCTCAAAAAATGTTAAGTAGGTACCTACAAATATATTTCCAAAGACAAGAGAGTCGGAGTCAGGAACTACTTAATTACGCTGTCGCTAGGCTCGCATACTTATTTGGAATCACGAATAGACTGGAAGAAGGAGAACTTACCAAATACTGGGCAATTGTTCCATGATTATGATTCCATGGAGCCCATTAAATTGATATTTTGAACTTCGACTGCTTCTTATTATTCTGCTACTACCTACATATTATCATTTGTAAACTCTTCAAGCTCGTCAAAATTTTGAGTAAGGAGGGGAAGAAATTATAATCCAACTTGAAATCGTACGGATTGGGTCTATACCTACCTACCTACCAAAACATTTGAAACCTGCGTGCGAGGTGTTACGTTGGTACGAATCAAAGAACTTATAGGTAAGCTCTGTTACCAATTTATTGTTGATATCACTGAGTTCCCTAGGGAGAATATCGTCGCAAAAATCCCTACATGAAATAATTGGTTTTGGCAGCTTTTTGGGAGAACAGAAAAACCGTTTTATTGTCAGTATGTTACTGCTTCTAGGTACAACCGTTTTCCAGGGTCCCAGCATTCAGTTGAAAACGAAAACATGATTTTTCGAAAGGACAAAAAACGGAAGGAGATTTTGTCATGTTGCACGAAACTTTCTGGTAGTCATGTCATGTTTCCTATGAAATTTTCAGGGAATGAATGATAATTAAGTAAAATAAGGCTATTAAAAGATTTATTTTCAGTGTTTATAATGACAAGATTTCATTAGGTAGGTATCACTTGAAATTAAATACAATACAGCCTTGCTCAGTCACACTCTTCTGCGATCTTTCTTCTGTACCTATCCTATGATTTTTCAAAGTTTCGTGTAGGCTGACGTTAATGTACCTACTCCTCCCGCCAGTTTGTGACACCCTGCCCAGTGAGCCGCACTAAACTGAAAAATCAGATAAATAAAACTACTTACCGAAGGAGAGTACGGGTGGTATCGACAGTCTTAGAATTTCATCCACTTTCAATAAACAATATAAAATGAATATGAGGGTAACGCTAATTGACAATAGTTGATAAACACAAGCAGCACGGTAATTCACGCACGCACACATAAATACGATAGCACGCTGAAACCTAGAATATGGCAACATTAAATAGGTAACTAAAACTGAATTTTCTCCAAAAACACTTAATAAAAGTACCAAGGTTACAGTTAATGGAGTGGTTTACAGTAAGTACAGTGGTTGACAGTTTCTAGTTTTTGTTCGGTCAATGATTATAGTCAATGACCGAATTCAAATTGTGGATGGGTTCTTGATCCTACCAGTAGATGGGAGACAACTGAGGTGGATTAAGACAGGATGATTCATAGTGAGAAAAAACCCAAGTAACTACGATCTCTGGATTTCCTGTTTTGTCAAACATTATGGTATTCATTCAGAATTGTGGTTTGGATCAGGAGGGACTGCATAAAAATTATACGTGGATTACTTCAAGCGCCTTATTATCCCAAAATCGTCTATAATTTCATTGTGACGTAAGGTATTGAGAGACAGGATTGGGATCATCCCATATTTTGAAAAAGGATGAAATAGGCGGAGTCCTATAGAAGGAAAACCCCTTACCTAACTCTTGGTGTAACCAAAAGAAGAGACTATTTTGAAATATTGAAGAGCACTACCACCAAAGATGAAAGCGGCCCGTGTCCTTAGACATGCCTCGAGTAGGGCAGCTCACTTTATAGTTTTAAATGCAGCTGTTATTTATTTTTCATACCAAACTTGTTTGTCTTCAAACTCTTTAAGTACCTATACTTTTTAATATACAGGGTGGAACCGGATAAGTGAGAAAAAAATTGTTATTAGTCTGCATCAAAAATGTAGTAGGTAATATGCCGCCAACCGCATATTTTCATCTCAATCCGTACTCTGGGTATGATTTTTTAAACGTTTCTTCAGGAAAACCGTGTTTTTCCTTTTAAACTCAAATTTCTCCACTTTATTTAATTTTAACTTTTGACCTCATTTTCGAAGTCAGCGTTGAATTTCCTAAAAGAATATTTACTTACTTGGCTTCTCAAAAGGTACCATCCAAAGACCTTAACATCAGCTCAAACACTGACAGTTTTGAAAAAATTAAATTTCTGAAAATCTTTTAAACTAATCCTGGAAACTGGCAAATCTCATGAAAACTGCTTCATCTTATACTCTTTCCAACGGTATAGTCAATTTTACTTTTACTTTGTTGTTTAGCGGAGAACATATGTTTTAATGTTGAAAAACGTGGGTTTATCAATGAAATTGTGGGTTTTCTCGGGAAATGACCCTCTAGGAACCTACGAGTATGGGGTCGGTTTTTACGTATTTTTTCACGCTGGATTGAATGGTAACTCTTGCAGATCTCTCAAACTACGTTAAATTCGAGTTTTACACTTTAATTACTAGTTTTACCCCATAACAGACATACATTTAAGCGTAACAAACAAACTAAAAATGGGTGAGTAAGTGTAAAACTCGGTTATAACGGTGTTGAAGAGATGTACAAATGTTACCATTCGATTCATCGTGGAAAGCATAAATCGACCTCGTACTCGTAGGTTCATATAGGGTCATTTTTCAAGAAAACCATCGATTTGTTGGAAAAAAATACATTCATCAACATTAAAACATAATTTTCTCCGCTAAACAACAAAGTAAAAGTAAAATTGTCTATACCGTAGGAAAGAGTATAAGATGAGGCAGTTTTCATGAGATTTGCCAGTTTCCAGGATTTTTTTTTTTTTTTTTTTGAAAAGTAGTAAAGTTTTAAAGATTTTCAGAAATTTTGTTTTTCAAAACCGTCAGTGTTTGAGCTGATGTTAAGGTCTTTGGACGGTACTTTTTAAGAAGCCAAGTGAATATTCTTTTAGGAAATTCAACGATGATTTCGAAAATGAGGTCAAAAGTTGAAATTTCATGAGGCAAAGTGGAGAAATTTGAGTTTAAAAGAAAAAACACGGTTTTCCCTGGGGAAAAAAAAAAAACCTTTAAAAAATCATATGTCGAGTACGGATTGAGATAAAAATAAGCGGTTGGCGGCATTTTACTACATTTTTGATGCAGACTAACACACAAAAATTGTCGTCACTTATCCGATTCCAGCATGTAGTACCTAACAACACGCTTTGGAGAAGAGAACCAATTCTCGACCCTCGGCCAGACGAATGGAAGGAACGGTACACACCTAGTACTACTAGCTACCTAAAACATTCGTACAAACGTTCTCGCCAATTACACATCGCTGCAGAGGTGATGTCAGTTGTAGGACAGATGCATGAGATATGGCAGTTTCTCAGGTTGCACCCCAGGCATCCCATATTAGTTCAATTCATTTAGGACATAGACTACCAAACAGGTCAATACATTTGAGGAAAAAACCATCAGATGCCTCAATCATAAAAAAAGTGAAACTTCATGAAGTTTCCAAGTAAGTAAATAAAAGACAAATATCACAGATGGTCTATTTCTGTTCCACAATTACATACCAGTCATGCAGCATGATCGTACGAGCGAATTTTCCTAAAGTATTGTACCTATCTTACGTTGTTTTGAAATTTGAGCACTTCAAGCGCAAAGATATGGTTAGATACCAATTATATCGAAAAACAACTCGTTCTAAATACCTAGTATTCTGCGATTGGATATTTTTACTTCGGATTTTTACCTTTTTTACGTTTTATCGGTTTTTCATCAAATATTAATGAAATTTAAGCACATTTTCAGCATAATTTTGAGCATAAATTTTTAATGGTATAATACATCGTTGATGAACATTTTGGAGTAAAATTATGCTTAAAAATATACATTTAACGATTTTTAGCCATTTTAAGCCATTTGTATTGATTTTCTGAGCATTTTTTTTAAATTTGAACAATTTAATGGTGCTCAAAAAGTTTTGGCTATCGAACTCATCCTTTCGTTTGGAAAGCTTGATTTTTTTGGCGCAAGAACGGATTTTTTATCTCAACCATATATATATATATATTCTCAAAACGGATTTCATTGAAGACAATTTTCGAAAAATTTTGGAGCCATTGCAATAGCTTCATTTTCTACGAAAATTCGCTAAAACAAGTAATAAATAAACAAATAAAAAATAAATAAATTCTGAAAATAAGTTATTCTGATTGACAATGTAAATAGGCACCACAATTTAAAGGTCCAAGATGCTTTTATTTATTGTTAATAAATTGAAGTGTATTTTGGTTGGCCACAATGATACATGATTGCAAGAAAGTTTTACTCTCCAAAATGCAAAACTGGTCTAAAAATAAGCCCAACCAGGGAGAAGTTACCACTCATTTTGGTTTATATGCAGGTACTTTTTGCAGACAGGATGAATGACGGGAAACAACATTATTATTGGACGTATTTTATTTATATGAATTTTTCTCATAATGAAACTTTACAAAAATTAAAATAAGGTAAGGATAACAATAGCAATGTACAGAAGATTCATTTACAAACACGTTCTCAAAGTAAAAATGGGCTAATTAACTTACTTAGGCAGTAAAGTTGTATTTTCAACGTTGCATCTGTGAATAGTCTTATAGTACTGTTTACCAACCAAAAGAAACACTGAGGAGCTTTTAGGTCACACGATTTTTTGACAATTAAAAAATATCATTAAAGGATACCACCATTAAAAAGCGAAAAAACTACACATTTTGGCATCTTTTTATCAGTCGTAACTTCCTATTATGGCAATGGGCAACGTTTTATTTACAATTAGTATCACCCATTCATGAGAAACTGAGTAGAACATTTTAGACTGATGGATATAATATAAAGATTTAGCCAACCCATATTTTTCCATCTTCAATAGAAATTGAAGATATATTTCCAATAAATTATAGTTCAACTAAACATCGTCACTATCTATGTGGCACTAACAATCTGGTCACTGAAAATCGCGAGACGTAAAAACTTGAACTGTGTACCTATTAAAAAAAATCAACATTACCTTTTTTGTAATTTCAAACAACTAATACGAAACGAACAGTTTTCAGCCAGAACTGACTGTATTCACGCAAAATCAATTACTCTCCAAAAGTAATCAATTCTAATATGACAAGAAATAATATTATCAGATATGTGAAATTACTTCCTTATTCCCATTTCAACACAACTTTTTTTGTTTCTTACTTTCATAACGAACCAATCAGTTCGCAAAACGCACGAGTTTCATCTTTTTACAACAAAATTATTATCTATCCATATCGATGAGGTATAAATATGTACAAAACACCCAATATTCAATGTACACATAATATTATTCATTGTAAAAATAATTTGTCAGTAATAATGTCAAAAAACTTGCTTGGTTTTTTTTCTTTTTATATTGACTTCTAAGCACACAACGGTTTGGCTAAAATAGTTGATATATAATCATAAATCCAGTTTCAAGTATTAAAATATATAATATATGCTGTGTACTGTCACATTATCCCGGAGTGTGATCCACACTTGGAGTTAACGATCTGTGAGGTTCAGGACGTCTAGAGGAACTCAAGTGGGCAGTTAGTGATATTACAGAGTATCGTTCAGAAAAGAAAAAAAAAAAAAAATAATAATAATCGATAAACAACGAAATTGGGATGCTATTACGAAAACATCAAGGAAACTTTTGGTCAAAATAAATGGCCAGATGTCGTATGAATGAAATAAGGTACCTACAATACTGCTAGGTGACCCACAATCAATGACCTTTAAATAGATCGAATTGAATTTTAATTTAAAATTGAAATTTTAAATCGAATAGAATATTAACTTTCGAACGAACTAATAATGGTCAACATTAATTTATTTCAAGATGTAAACGATTATTCAACGTGAAAACTAATAATAATAATGTACGTCATTCAACTTGTAAAAAAATTGTGAGATTCGATGTTTTTTTCCCCATAATCTTCTTTTACCTATCAACTATCTTTCTGTGTGTTTTCTTCAAGGAAAAGTGAAAGCATTTTACGAGTATCTGTACCGAGTACAGCGTGAAAACTGAAACATACCTTATCTAATGTTACCCCAATTTTCCCATCATTCCAAAGGAATACAGAATTCAAAGTCTTGTTTAGGAATACAACTTGAGTTTGCAGTGGTTTGCAAAACTCTCAGAAAATAATATTATATAAAAACAAAATCAAAAGACTAGGTACTTCCTCATAAATTATACATGAGTTTTTCAGTTCCCACTGGCAACACTAGAGTTGTTTCATTACTGGTGTTAGTTTTTAAATATCTCCACATATACGACTTAAGTATAAATACAATTCTCAAGTATACAATGTATAAACATGGGGACCAAAAGAAAAATATATTTACAATGAATTGATACAATAAATATACAACATTTCCCACGTAATGTTTATCAAAACAAAACGGCTTTTAGAATCTTTCCGATTATTGCTAACTTCCGCCTTTCAACTATTTATACATGGGCGGTTTCTATACATTCCTGTCGCCATAATTTTTTTAATTTTTTTCTTAGAAAAAAATCAACGAAAGATCCGAACTAAAAAAGAAATTAAGTACATACTAAAAAATTTGGGTTATCACAGTGAACATCAATTTTATCTAGGGATCACGGGTTTGGGGTTAGAAGGATTTGGGAGTGACGTGAGGGGATCGAGGATGGGACAAAATAGGGTGGGGGTGAGAGGGGATGGTTTTTCCATAGTTCATGTAGCCATCAATGTACATGTAGGTACATTTTCGTACATGGGTGGTTGGAAGAGTCACTAGACGAGGAACCCTTCGGAGAGATTGGCAGATATTTGCGTTCTCATGGCTTGGACGCTGTTCATGATCTTCTTCTGGTGGCCGACGAGCGTGACCCCCAGCGATGTCAATTCGGCGACCGTGAGGCGGACGACAGCTTCCAGAGTTGTGATACCTCCAGCTTCAAAGTTTTCGGCATAGCGGCTCATTTTTATCGACGCGAGCCAGTCGGATACGGAGACGAATTGCGTCATGTCTGGTGCATCGGGGGCGAGGGGGTTCCCTGTCCTGTGAAGTCAAAAATCAGATGTGTACTGTGTTCCCGAATAAAAGCCACTGAGAAGTTACAAGGTGTACCTATGCATTTCGTTTGACCATTGTATTGCCTATCAGATTGGAAGGAATCATGTCTCTCATTTAGGAATTATAATCCCAAGAATCTTAATTGATTAGTATTGAATTTGCTCAAAGGACATACACTAAATTCACGATAAAATATACGTGAGCCAGAATAATATAAAACATACTTGTATAAGCCGGACATGGATCCAAACCAGAGATCCATGGTATAGTTCACGAGAATATGGTTCACATTAGGTAAACTCCAAATTGATGTGCGTGCCAAGGTAAAAAAAAGGTATTTTGTGCACTAGTGATATCAAGCCATATACATATTTCCAGATCCTCTGGAAGGCTACATTAGCATTATTAAATTACTGGATCGTTCTGAGAGTAGTGGCAGTATAGATACCAGAATATCTAACGATCGTGGTCCTCCATCTACTAGTGGTGGCTCAGGATCCAATTGAAATAAGCTTTTTTATAATAAGAATAAAAATGTAGGTTGGACCTTCTAGTGTACCTATAATATGAATGGAATGAGAAATATCGGATCACCAGAGGTGATTACAAAGATTTTTTTAAACTCTTTCTAAATGTATATGTATAAATGTAAATGTAATACATCAGAAGAAACAAAAAATTCCCAACTGGCACCATATAAAGTTGAACAGTAAGAAACTTAGGATGCACAATTTGCTCCACAAGAAAGAAAAGGACTCATGGTTGAATGAATCATTGACCCCTGATGGTTAGCAAAAGACATACACAATTACGTAGTTGTCATAGAGTTTCACAAATTTAGTTTCGTGGTGTTTGGCAACGGATTTTTATGTAGTTCTTCTTTCTCACGGTTTGGATGTTTTCACTATCTCGCCCAAATTAAAAACAATAGACTCTTATTACTGGTCTATGAGGGACATCCTAGAAAGACCGTCTCAATCAATCACTTGAGAGCTGTCTAACACAAATTGGACGAGAAAAGTGATGAGTTTCAGGTAGGAGTCTTGGAGTTCAAGCAAGGAGCGACAGGACCTCAAATCCGAAATTGGATATTTTCGTGTCGTTCCAAAAGATTAGAACGCTTTTCACCAGAACCTAATAGGAGTGGCAGACTGTCACAAATTTTCTCACACATACATAAAACATTACTCCGATTCAAAAATATTCTATTTCAGTTAGGGTCCATGTTTTTTGAGGATTTAAAAAACCTAATCTAAGTTCTCAACGTTTATTCAATTTTTCCTAGCTCTTCGGGTGGTTGGGAAATGAAAAATAATATGTTCATCATTTATTAAATTAATAAATGATACCATAACAAACGTCGGATCTGTGATATCTCTTATACATTGTAAACGACTCCATTTTGGCTTGTTCTTCCCTTATATTGTCACTATTCTGATAACCTCTAAAAGACCTTCCTATTGATTGGTGGATTCTAGCTATTCCCTCTCTGCTTCTAGCGAATAATAATGTTTCAACTTAGAGTAAAACGTATGTAAGTACCGCTTTGCACAAATGACATACCAAACAACTATAATTGGACAAATGGGGAATTGAGAGTATTAAATTTATTAAAATTGTGAATACGTATAAATATGTAGTCTGCACTTCAAATCAATATATCTATAACTGTATACGGTTCTGTGGCGAATGATAGTATTGAGCGTTTAGGTATAATGTTAATTGTAATCCACAACACCGACACCGTGGTAAATTCAATGAAAGCACCTCAATTAGCCCATAAGGCCATTTGCAATGTTTCAACTATTCTAATCTAATTCAACCTTCTGCACTTGATGCATTGCCTTTGGTCAATTATTTCTTACAATACCTAATAAGTTTAAATATGTTTAAATGCATATACATAAAACATTTAATATAAAATCTGCAGAACTAATGATGAGACGTAAGCCATAAAAATGTACAGTGTTATCCACAACTAAAGTAACTACCAGGAGCCATGCAAACATGCACCATTCAATGCCAAAACTCTCAACTTTGAATACCTACCCTCCACCTCGAACCATGCCATAATAAAATTGAATTTCCGAGGGAATCATTTAATGTCGCCCAAAAACTCATTTGTATAATAAAAAATATAGAATAGAACCAATCAATATTATTCATCCCTAATTGTATACCAAACCTTAAAATTTCACGGATGTACTTATCTGCATTACAATTTTCAGTGAATTAAATGAGTTTGTGAACGCTTAATGAGTACCCACAACAGTCCATATCCTACTGACAAGTCTAGAGCTCCCACAGTGGATGCTAGTCTTTCATTCATGAAAAAAGTCCTCATCAGCTACAGGGTAATGGAGTAAGAATCTAGGAAACAGTACTTACATGAAGTAAAAACTTCAAAACATCATATCACAACAATATTCGAGAATCAAAATTTGTTAAAATGAAGGTGGAAATCATTAAATAGTTCTGTCACAGTCCTTTTGACAGGGAAAAAGAGTCCAACGGGCAGAAAAGTCACGTATTTCGCTCACTGAGAACTTAGGTACCTCAGGAAAAATCAACACTATCTACTTTCAAAAAGGACTCAAATTTCGGAAAGGGGGAATCAATTTTCGATTCTTACCATTTCTTGTGTGTTCACTCATGGTGAAAAGCGACCCAGTGTGGGGCCCTAAACGTCACCGGCACATAATACGGATTTAGTGGCGGAGGTCTTCTTCTCATACGAAAAGTAACGCAAACAAAAACAAGCAAAACAAAAAACAAAGCTCAGAAATCAACATCGACAGCCACCAAAAGAGATAAGACAATTTAAAAAAATCTTGAGGTAATAAAACCAAGAAAAGTAAGTAGGTACCTACACAAAAGGTATTTAAAAAAAGCTAAGCAAAAAAACAATAACAAGAATTAGACACCTATTGAGTTGTTGATAAAAAATGTCAAAAAATACTGGCATCACATTGAAAAATGTACCTGTTATTTATGATTGGCATGTCATTCAGCTTTATAAAATAACACTCACTAACTAATGATTTTTGTTTCCGTTTCTTGTTTAATGGTGTGGCAAAAAAAATTGGGATGCATCGGAGCTCATTTCTTAGTTATCAGTTACCCAAGTGTTACAAATGCCAAGCCGCATTATAATTATTGATGATTGGGTTAGTGAAAAGCTGAATGTTATGTGATGGTGGATTCGAAAGCAAGTAGGTATAAAAGCAATTAGCTCTGGGCAAGGCATATTTTACTTCGGAAAGCTATTTGTAATTTACATCGCCCCATGTATTCTGTATTTTCCCCAAGTGCCAAAATTTATCCGATGAATATGCCATCTGGTATGAGCTATGGAGATTTACAACTAATTAGTGTGGTTAGTAAGTGATGTTATATTAATAAATACAAATAACTCTCATCCCAAGTTATTCATGTGACATGTTAGAATTTGTGTACATAAATATGTATGTTCATAAGTAATGAATATATATGTAAGTATTTTAGAAAATGTACAACATGCTCAACATGGTCAGAAAATAAGGTTTCTCTATATTAGAATGTAGTACCTGTTTTGTGCCACTTTTCGCAGCGTGTCCGGACACCTTATGAGTTTGTCCAGGGTTTTCACTATTGAGCCGAATGTAGGTCGGTGAGTTCGCTCCTTCTGCCAACAATCCAGCATCAGTTGGTAGATCGCCTCGGGGCAGTCCATAGGAGCTGGTAACCTGGAAGGGAAAAAATTACATATTAATTGATAATCTACAACAGCTAGTCATTGTCAGTTGTAACGTGATATAGATACCATATAAGCATTTCAAAATATCAAGAAAGTTTGCTTCTATTGTGTCGAGAGCAGGGCACCAAGCTACTGTGTGACATGGATCCAGTCTTCCTTTAAGACCACATATCAGATGTAACAGCCCAAAAATATTCAATTTGTCGACAGAGTTTAAACTCGCGCCTTTACCTTGAACTAATAAGCGCGATTTAGCCAAATGCATTATTGAGACCATATTTAATCAAATCTCTTCGACTGCAGGAATTTTCCTCGAACATAACATGAGTCAAATATCAGTTGTCCTGGCTGATTTGGGGTCGGACGACCAACAAAGAGAAACTACAGCCCGTTTTCAGATGCTTGCTGGAGGAAATCACAACCGAGCGAGGTCAATGACAAGGCGTGTTTTGACTTAGATGAGTGAGGAAGTGAAAGATGTTCATGGAATGGGATGTTCAACAGTCTAGCTTGCGATGGATTACATATTGAAGTCTGGGTCCTAATGACTGCGCCAAATGTTACAGGCCAAAATATGAGTTGTATGTAACTCATGCCTTTACCTTCTTTTAAAGTGAAGGTCATTGAAGACAAGCGCTTCAGCTAACTGAGACCGATTTAATGAAACCTCTTTGACTATAGGAATTTTCCTTGAATTTACCAGAAACCTTCAAAAATTAACTAAGAAAGATCATACTTAGGAAAACGTTCAAAAAACTCAATAATGGTGAAGACATATTTGTTGAAATACAGTAAATGCAGTGAAGGAAGATTCAAAATCCACTATGTATTCTCTTTTAAACTTCACCAAGAAGTTTATAATAGTCAATTTTATAGATTTTAACGAAATGTATAGTTCTTCAGTTCTAGCTCTTGAGACACCAGGTCTGACAATATCTTCAAGAAGGAACACTGAAAACAATAAGATCTTTTACATAGATCCCTATTTAAATATTAATGGCTGGGTGTGCAATTTCAATTTACTTGCTCATTTTGGTATAATCAAACTTTTGAGTGCCATTTGTGACTAAAATGTCACCATAAGGGGGGGGGGGGGGGGGGGGGGAATGCATGATACATAATTTCTCAACACATGTTTTAAACGAATGGCAACTGATCAAAAGTCGACATGAAGTGCGATACTCACCTGTATCCTTTTTCAATCGACTTGATGACATCTTGATTGCTCCAGTTCCAATACGGTCGTTCACCGTAGGACATGACCTCCCAGCAAACGATGCCGAACGACCAGACGTCTGATGCGGATGTGAACTTCCTGAAGGCAATCGCTTCAGGAGCTGTCCATCGAACAGGTATTTTACCACCCTGTAGAGAGAAATAAGAAACATTGGAGTACAACAACAATCACTACATTCAACGAAATATGTTTAGCAGCGAATTATGAAAGTAAAAGTAGGTAGGTAAGTACTAAGTTCAAATACGGATGCCAAATTAATATAAGATGCGTAGGTAAACATAAAAATATAAAGACGAACACATAATACAGCAAAGATTTGAAACCTTCATCATTTATCTAAGTTGAATAGGTACATTGGATAGCTAGGGGGAGTGAGATACACTATCATGTCAAATACATAGGCCCTTCGTTTAATTTTAAGTTAGAATGAAAACCCTGTAATTGAAACAAAATTATTTTGGATAATTAAGAAGTAAGAAATTAATAATAGTATCCATAAAGTCTGATCTATATCAGGTAGGTACTTACAGGAAATTATATTACCAAGAATACCTATGTATTTACAAAATTATTAATTGGGTCAATATTGAACTTAATGACCAACAGTATGCATATTTTTAAAAAACTGTAGGTACTTATTGAATTTTACCAAGTTTTGGAATAAATTGGTTTTTTGGGGATTAGTATTTCCAATAATATTTTGAAGGTGGTACATAAGGAGATGCAGATTGACAAGAAGCCACGATGCTAAACAAACAACAAATCCACAATCAATAAGTGTTGTCTACTCAATCAAACATAGATGTTTCAGTGATTGTCCAACAAATAAGTTTTGTGATAGCTCTACGCAGAACATGGTTAGAAGCCATCTAGCAATAAAGAATGTTGGCTTACCATGTCCTCAAGAATATGCTGTCAATTATAAAAATAAAAGGTAGTCCAATTTCTGCAAGGAATTTGACAAAAAGGTAGGAACTAACATTCAACAATGCCAACTTCAACAATCGCGTTAACGTTTGGAAAGAGAATAGGATATAGTGGAAACTAATAGGTACTTTTACAGTAGAAAGAACAGTAAGAACGGTGAGCAATACCTACATCGTTAAGGTAGTTACAAAATGTATGTCATCTCCAGAACAAATTGGATCAAGCAACATTATCAGCCTAATTGTTTGAATTCATTAGTACTATCTACTGAAATGGTATATGATACCTATATAGAGTTTAATCTCAAATAGCCCCAAGCCTGAAGACTGCGGGTAGTGGTTTCATTGGGGACATTTAGGACACATCTCACTTCTTCCTTAGGCCTCTTCCCAATAGCCACTTGATTTGCTCAACAGTTCAATCAAGGTTGTAGAAATTGTATTAGAAAAGAGAAACGCATACAAGGAAAAAGAGCGTCTCAAGGTCATGTCACACTGAGCAAATTTCTGCATCCCTTCCTCCCCTTTATTTGTCTCGTTATTGCCAAGTAAGAGCGTGAGTGGAGAGAAGAAAAATGAATGGCTAGAGGTTCTTTCACAGAATATGAAATGCCCTAGTTCATGCTCGCCAAGGTGACCCCAACTCAGGTAAGGGAAGTGTGTACAGAAGTCGCTCCTGTGGGGTAGGGTAGCCTCCGCTTATCTTGCCCGAACTTTGCTGGGTTTTTAGCACAAATCAAAGGAGGTGGCTTGGAGCCCAATAGGTGGCCCAACACACCTCCAGTACACGCTCATTCCCAATCGTGGCGGCCCACGTAGCTGCTGCCACCATCAGATGCTTATTATTTTATCCACTGTACTTGTACCAAATTGATCTCGTTACAGCGTTCGCGTCACCATGCATAGGAAGCGAGTGGTGAGCATGTACTTGGTGCACTAGTCCAAAGACCTCGGGGTCCCTCGCCCCGTGTTGCCTTGCTAACGACAACAGGGAATGTGTACTGGGTGCATTGACGGTAACAGGTTAGGGAATGAAATTATGCAGCAACGCTAGTATGTAGCATCTCCAAAACGTTTCCCGATTCAAAAAAGCACTTGGGAAAATTCGAGTTTTAATTGTGTTGAGCTAGGAATGATCACCTCCATTCTTTTCAATTTTTGTCTAACTGAATACAACACAGTTTTTTATTTCCACCTTCTCAAGAGTTGGTATGTTCTAATATTCTTCCTGAACTAAAATAAAGTTGAGGGTCCCCAAGATCCATTATTAAATGCATCTCTATGGACCGAAAATTGTTTTACCAGACTTCAATCCGTAATACCAGAAGCTGTAGAAGTCGACCTTGAGAAATTCCAGGAAATTGTAGTTCTTTCTAATCACTTTTAGATAAGAGAAAATTCAATCTACCATAAGTACTGGTGCGTGGCCTTCAAAAAAAACTTTCAGGACACTGGTAGGTATACTCTACTTCTAAACCTTGAAAAGGATATAAGTATCTACTAAAAATACTTTAGTATACCTACTTGGTTCAAAGGAAAGGGATAGTATAACTTCTGTAGGTAATGCGTTTCTAAAACAGTGCAGGTTGACAGTGAGGGGCTATATAATTACCCTTCTTATCAAAAAATGTTTCTAGAGGATGCACTTAATACTGTAGGTACTCTCAATACACACTACACATGTGCATGGGGTCTATTATATTCGAAGCAAGAACTGCCTATTCCACTCCATCTAAACGTCAAAGGATTCTAAATAAATCTGGGAATTCATTTGGCTTGGACTAATTGAAACTAATAACACTTACTCTCGTTGTGTATGCTCCTTCAGTGGTGCTCTCAATTTCTCTGCTAAGCCCAAAGTCTGCAATTTTGCACACCAGCTGGGCGTTTACGAGGACGTTTCGGGCTGCGAGATCCCGATGGACGTAATTCATTTCAGAAAGGTACTGCATACCGCTGGCGATACCCCTCAGCATTCCTACCAATTGGACGACTTGAAATTTGCCATCGTTGGCCTGTAAAAATAAAAGGTAAAATGAAAACTAAGTTAAGTTCGAGCAATCGCTCATTATACCGCACCACTTATTCTCATGGGAAAATATAAGAAGATATTTCTGCATCCTAAGATACGAAGAAAAATCTATGAACAGACTTAACGAACGAAATAACAACGTTTAATGGCTAAAATACCATAGGCAGCTTTATACTTATGAATGCAAACGAAATGGTTGGGGCTACGAATTTTGACTGGAACTCTGATTAAGCACCAACCAACTCCCTCCCCTTCCGGTGGTACATATGACTACAAATTTTAAACTAAAAACTCCAACTAAGTACATAGAAACTATTATCCTCAAAAATTCACTTATACCTCTTGGAGCCATCCATCCAAGTGAGGCAGGTACTGAGGGTTTGATTCTTGAGTTTTTGAAAATTAGGTCGAGAGCTGGTATGAGAATCAGGGTCTTAAAATCTCAACTATCAACTTAATCGTAGATATCTTCAGTTATTTTTGTAGGGATTGGCTATAACTGTTCCACCTATCATAGTTGTAACGACAGTGACCAATTGAGGTTGAGGTGTTTTGAATTAGTATCCATTTATACTGGAATACCCTATATCCATCCAAGGAAATACCTTTTTTGAGGAAAATAGTTACTTATCTCATATTACTTTCCAGTAGCAATTCCTAAAACTTCAGTGGGTACGATTTATAAAATCAGTTTGCTATCCCACTCACCCTCACTTCACACCTGATCAATCATTTTCAGGCAAGTTTGTAGGTACCTTCTTGTTCGTTTATCAAGACATCACAATCATGTCAAATTACCTTGCCTATTGAACTCCAATGGTACTTCTTACACTCAAAACACTCCAACAAATTATAAAATTCAATGTTACATTGTTTGCTGTCTATCTCAGAGATCAGTATTATATGGAGAGTTACAGAAACGTGCACAGAAACTGATAAAAATCAATCTTCATTTCAATCCACAACTTTGCAAGCAGTAGGTAAACCTTATAATTGTGACCACCTTCTAAAATGTACAGTTATAAATGCTTGAAATTCGTAAAATTAAATTTTTGACCAGAAATAAAAACCTAATCTAAAGAGGATATTGAACTGTATTGGTGCGTTTCTTGGGCCGCTTAGGCTTAAAAATTATCTCCAGATCGATTCTGAGGGTTTTAAAGATATTTCTAATAACTAACATTTCAGGACAAAAATGTAGATTTTGGTGGAATTTAGTAGTAGTAGGTACGAGGGAAAAAAAAAGTTCCCCTTCACTGTGATTGAAAATTGTAGTTTTTAATTTTGTGAAAAAAACTCAATTGACTTGAAAACGTAATAACTTTATTTATTTACTTGGAATGTTTTTCGCTTGTTTTGTACAACGATATAAAATCATAATAGTTATTTAATGAGCTGTAGGAATATTAAAGGCATTCGAAGCGACTTCTGGGTACCACTTAGGTCTTGTCGATGGTTTTGTTCTAGCAAAGCATGGTTTGTCTTCTAGTTACATAACAATAGTACATAATGTAAGGTTTATATTAATGATTTTAACGTACCCTAAGAAAAGTGTCTAGAGATCCATTTTCCATGTATTCAGTTATGATCATGACTGGATTCGATTTGGTGACGACACCCTGGAGGAAAATGACGTTAGGATGCTCGAACTGTCCCATGATGGAGGCCTCCGTGAGAAAATCGTTCCTCGCTTTGTCGGCACTGCCGGGCTTTAGCGTTTTGATCGCCACGTCGATTTCCGAGCGACCATCTGGAGGTAGTTTCAGCTTACCGCGACAAACGTCGCCAAACTCTCCACCACCTGAAAGGACGAACCGGAACAATTTAGCACATTTCAGCTATGATACATGAGTGTTTGGCAACCAACACTGCACATAATTGTGTCGTGCAACATCGAATAGATACTACTCAAAACCACACCTTAATATCACATAAATGCACAAAACATACCAGGGAGGAGGCAGTTCCCAAAAGTTGATTAAGCACAACAATAACTGGAGCACGGATTTGAAATAAGTACTTTTCCGCATCAATAATGATAATTTATAACACACGACTTCAAATGCAATCTAGGGTTTAAGTCCTTCAGTCTAGGAATTTAGTCCTACTTAATTTTATGATCCCTAGAAAGAATTAGGAGAAATCGTACTAGTAATTATTAGTGTGTGGCTCCCAAGACAATAAAAATGTTCACCCACTAAAACTAAATGTTTTGAAACATGTTTGTATCGTTAAGGCTTTTTGGTATCCACACGTTAAACGTCACAACTTTACATTCTATAGATAATGTTACATCAAAATGAAACGAGTTTTGGAGGTAAAAAAGTAGGTATTATTTTTAGTAGGTAGGATGCGATAGAGGGAAGGAATAATATATGCTGTTCCTCGTATTATTTATAAAGCTTAATCCAAGCTCTTTCGTCGTTAGGCTTCGTCAGGGATATATCTAGTTGATAGAGGTAGAATTCATATATAAATCTTGTATAAGCAATATGTTAGTTAGTCAGGTATGTTTAGGGTGCTAAGTGTGTGTAAGTGTTTTCGCTTGATTCTCCATAAACGAGTACATGCTCAGAGTTTTATCAATTCATAAATCTAATTTTATATGCTAGAGTTGTATGATTTCCAGGTAAGTGGCAGTCTAATGTGGGCATATATGAATTAGTTTGAGTCACTGTTGTTTGAAATAGCTTCAAGTACATTAATATTGTCATATTTTAATGGGTTGAGACTGTTAAATTTGAGAAAGCATTGGGCATTCCACTATGAATGACTGGCTGATTGGATTAAGGCATAGTTATGGCATAGTCATTGGATTAAGCAATCATTCCTCCCCTCAACCCCACCCTACCAGTGTAGCTAACTGCACACGTGCATAGAATTCCTTCTGGTTGATAAGTTTTAATATAGATTATGTATCCTGAGAGGTTACATTTATTTCAAAATAGTTCCAAAAATTCATTAAGAAGATTATAAAAGCGATTCCCAATGATTTTTTTTCCCCAACCAAATACACAAAAACAAGCTTCCAGAGTCAATTCTCATTCAAACCATAAGCGATTTGATATAAAATAAGCCAATATTCGCATATTCCCTTCTTCCAAAACCTATACAACTTTTGGAAACATGCCTCCTCATACCTGGCTGAAAACTACATTCCTCATATTTTGAACTCCAGGAAAACCCACGAAATCATCCATCACTGACGAATATCAAGAAATTTGAAATTCACATTTGGAAAACACTGAAGGGCTCTGAAAACCAAGGATATCCCCTTTTGTAACCACCAACAGGAGTAATTTACAAAAAGCAAGTTGGTCGTGCGTTCACTTTCATTTCAAGACCACAGAAAATAATTCTTACTATATTAATACTAAGTAAATATCAATATTGTAACTTGAATGAAATATCTTCAAGTCAATGATAATGGAAATGATTTACTTATATTGACTTGATTTGATTTGACTTGATTTTCAGGGCAGAGATGCCTGAACAAATAATATTGATTGGGTAAGTTCGTGGGGCATTGTGATAGGTAAGTTTATTCGGATGTTTGGAGGTAACAAGAATTTTCATCAGATATTTGTGTGAGAATATGTACTGATTTTCATTATATATATAATTAATGTATCATCAAATTACACGATGCTTTAAATTCCATCCTTTTGTGATAATGTTCTTTATGATGAATGATACATCAATGTAACTGAGGAACACGAGGTCACATAGTTAAAGATACCATCATGTCTTTCTCTTAAATGCAAAAGATTCATAAACTAGAAAAAATTAAATGTGAATATGAGGAATGTAGTTTTCATCACGAAAATCATCAAGAAAACTTCACACAACTCAATCTAATCAATCTCTTGCTTAAATGATACAAATTGTCAATATTTTACCAATCAAACTATTTATTAGAGTAAAATAAAAGGGGTCACTATTGAACACCATCATTAAACCATTTTGCTGGTCGAATAGAAGAATAAATGGCATTCGTCAAGTAAAACAATTATATTTCATATATTTCAACAATTATTATACATCGATATTTCATTTTTATTATTCATGTTAGTAGTTTGTAAAGAAACGAATAATATCTTTGGTATCAGCAAGGAAGGGACATTTTTATATTTATTATTAATTCAATAAGAATGACTACCCATGCTGCATACCAGAAAAAAAGAGAATAATAGTCAGAGATTGTTCGGATTGATGTGGAAAATTCAGTATGTTCCTATCTTTTAATTTTTAATTTCAATATAAACATGCACTACATTTATTCTACGCACTCAACTACTAAGATAAACTAGGTACCATTTTATTATTGAACTAATTTCATTATTCACTATCATACCAAGGGTGTTCTAATTATATATATATTAGGGTGCATCGAAAAAAATAAATAAAAAAAGTGCCCCCCTGAAAAATTTTCTTTTTTCTGGAAAATAAGAGAGTAATTTTTATTCATATTTTGGACAACGGTAAGGTCTGCCACCATAACCTTAAAATACATAAAATTGTCAAATTTGTGGGAATATATCTTATAATATCTCTTATGGTGGCAGACCTTACCGTTGTCAAAAAAATAAATAAAAAATACTCTCTTATTCTCCAGAAAAAAAGAAAATTGTTCAGGGGGGCACTTTTTTGATTTATTTTTTTTTTTTATGCACCCTACTATATATATTTATGTGCAATAATAAGAAAAATACGATTAAGTTCTTAAGTCCCATAAGAAACATTCAAACGACTCAAAAATAAATTAATAAAGTGAGCAGAATCAATCGTAGTCTTTGCATGAGAGTTGAGCAGAGTGAGGGACGTGTAAGAATATCAAATTCGGTGAAATTTAATCCCTCACACCCAATAAAAATAGGTGGCCCGAAATTTAGGGTACCAATCAGGTAGTCAATTTCAGTCAAATATAATCTTGATTGACTAATGCGATGTAAATATTTCGGCAGATAGATCAAGTTAGAGTTTATTAAGCAGGTACCGAGGCTTTACAGAAATCAAAAGAAGAAAATATCAAAATCAACTCCAAAACATCGGTTAAAGCCAAAAATACATTCATATCGAAAAAATAATTTCACATAAAAGCAAGGGCATAATATTAATTCACTCAACATAATAATTTGTTCAACAACAACAAACCTGGAGGATCGTGTTTCTCGCGAATGAACCAATTTTAGAACCAATGATTTTATATCACTCATTGTTTTTTTCCACGATAGTGATGATGGTTTAAATTTGAAATTACCTAGCCAACGTAATATGAGTATTCTCAATATATATTTGCCGTATCTGGATGATCAAATAAGGTATTTTGAATTAAAATATTGACTCAATTTCAACGAAATTGTATGGTGAGGAGGGTAAACATTTATAGAAGTACAACATCCTCAGTGCTGATACACTCCTATATGCGATACCCACCAACGATAAAGAGGGTAAAGTTATATTCTACATTATAAATTAATAATTGATTTGTTATTGGTTTTTAATTGTCAAATAATTCGGTGAGAACAGTTCTCATTCTGACTTGAAACTTTTGAATGACGTACCTAAATGAGTGGGGCAGGCATAGTTTACGGTTGACTAATTGGTCTGGAACTAAACTGAAAAATTTAAACTAAGAAAAATATCAACAGGAAACACTCCCAAAGTATTTGAATATGTATTAATTAGTTTCTAATTAGGGTAGAAACCCACCTATACCCTTATATACACGAAAATTGACAAAAATATACCTAATAAAATGATCATCTCTACAATAAGGTATGTAGTTGTAAAAACGCTACATTTTGACGTATTTCCTGTCCATAACTTGATAAGGTTGTTCACTAGACTAGACGAGAGATACTAGATAACTACTGGAGTTCGTCCTACGCTAGTGGTAAACGGATAGGTTCAATTCCAAGTGCCAGTGATGCCTAACTAGAGTGTCTCTCAATATTCACTACCCTTATAAATGTAAAGAAGAAGAATGAAAGAGATAACATACAGAAATTCCTACCAATAATGGCCTCGATAGTAATATACGAGGCATCGATCTCCCTCGCAAACTCCTTGACGGCCTGGTTTGGGTCCTCATAGGTGTGAGGGTCGATATACGTTCGCGAAGCAGTAGATCCAACGTGCGTGAACAGCGGGGTGGTCACTGAAAAATCAAATACAATTCAATTAGATTAATAGAATTTTAATCAATTCAAGTAACTATAGAAACAATAACGCAGGTAATAACTAAAAATTCTACGTTATAACAAAGAAAAATAGTGGCAACAATTGAGAACATCGGTTCGTTATTGTCACCGATACAGCCTATAACCAAGATATATACGAGTGTTGTCTTATGGCTTCATTACGATAAACATGTGATGCGAGGCTTCACACAACTCTCCTAAATGTTTACAACGGTAGGTATTTTTCTCTCTTAATTCATGCAAGTTGATACTTTGTCATATTAAAGCGTATCATAGTACCTCAGCGCCCCATGACGATTACGGTGTCTTACACACATAAAAATCAATTAATTTATTAGTTAAAATAAAGGGTTTTTCTTTTTTCGGTATATATTTCTTAATATGTCCGAAACACGAACCTACAATATTAAGGGAATAGCAGAAACAGTTTTTCCAAACCATCCCAACTTCCCCTCAGTCTTTCAAAGCGTGGGAAAGTAATCATTATAGCCTTTCACAGCCTTGTTTATCCGAAAACATAGTAACATTGATCATGGATGCATTAATTTGATGTAAATTCTTGGAACGGAAATGAAATATCAAATAATTTATTCGCCGAAACAAACGAAAAATTCCTGTACGAAATCATCAAAGTTTTCAGTAGTTTTATAGTAATCCAAACACTAATTGTTAATCTTAATTGCATTCTTGTAATACTAACGTATTACTGTTTTTATTTTGGGCCAAGTTTTTGAGGTTCGCAAAAATCTTCAAATATCAGCTCCAAAATCTGGTTCAGTTAAGGAAAAATACACATTTCTATTATATTCGTGAACTCGTACATTTAATGCTAGTCAACGGATTAAGGACATAGCATACTTTTGTGACATAAGTTGGATTTCCGTCCGAAATCCTGACACTAAATAGCAACTTGCTATTTGTCAGACCAAAAATTGTCCACCTTGAAATAGGAATAGGTATTGAATGAAATGTGTTTCATAAGTAACTAGATGTTAATAGAGCTAGCAGAATAAAATAACCATGAACGTCTAAGTATCAGCAACGATGATGTAGTTCCTAAAGATGAAAATGGTAGGTACTAGGAACTATATATTAGTGCATAAATTAAATGTTTTTAATGGTAAATGCATTGATTGCGTGTGTAAATTGGTAAGTAGCATATTCCCATAAATTTGAAGCGATTTTGTTAAAAGCAGGGTTATTAAAATGTAGGTAAGCGCAGGCAAGCTTGGAACAAAAACGCACAAATGCAGAGTTTTTATATTGATCAACTGAGTGGATAGAGACAACCTAATAAAATAGTAAACCTATTGAAAAGATGAGATTTTTGCAAATGAAGCAGTTTTTAATCAGGTGGATCAATTTAAAAAAGGATAAATGCACATAACCGGGGATCATAGCCATGCATATGAAATAACAGAAAGATCTGTGCATCTTTATTGTGAAAGTGCCATATTTAAATGGTGTTTCTATACAGCTCTCATTTGTGCGAATGAAACCGGAAGATGAGTTTTTTGATTGATGAACAATATCAAGAATCGGACAGATAATGTTTGTTGAAACAAACAACAAAATATGTCGTGGAAATTAGTAGATTTTTTAAGTAGTTACGATTAACAATTAGATGATGGAAAGTGCATTTAGGAAGCTAGCTGTTTTTTCAGAAGTGCAATTACTAAGAAACCGGGTATTGTATCCCCAGAACTAATCGTAAAAATAATATTCTAGGTTAGATTGTGATTTGTCGGTTTTAGAGAAAAACAAAATTAGATTCTGTCTCCTTTATCGATTACGGTTTTAATTGATTAAACTTTAAAATTCAATTTCTACTTACTGCCATTCGTATGCGTTGTAACAATTGGAGGGTTATCCAAATTGCAGTGCACTAAAAAAACAAAAACAACTAGGGATACACAAAAGCACTAAGCACGACAAACAAGCCAAAAAAGTAAAATGAACAAAATTAAAACTGAAACGCAAGGATTTGTTTCAACACAAAATAAATTTTTTAAACTGAAAGAGAGAAAGGAAAATAGAGGCAACAAAGGGTGAAGTGAATTTGTCAAGTGAACTTGGAAGTAGAGGAGAATGGTCAGACGGCCCCTTCCCTTGCAGACTCTCGCCAAGGTCATCAAGTTCTCAGATCTCCCAAGAAAAAGTTCAGAATAAGTTTAAAACCTATCCGCCAATTATATTGCTCTTTTCCACACTAGTGAGATATAATTTAATGGATGAGGGGGGATTCAATGGGGGTCTTCCATCTTGTTTTTAATACGCTATTGACTAGTTAATGAGCTATATCACCGATGGGTGTAAATCTGATGAACAGATATTTCTACGTCTTTGGTAATTAATGAACATCATAACGGGTGAATGCGAGGAAGGTAGAGTTTAACATACCTAAATAATTGAAGTTTTTCAAAGGCGGTACCTACCTATTCCAAGTTTGAGAATACCACATTCCTATTTCACGGTCATACGTGATGTTTCATTGCTGATTAATTAAAAAATCCAGTGAATGATTTTATCTCGATCGATTCAACCGTAAGGGCAAGTACCTATCTGTTTAAAAGTACTTTCGATTACAAAGGTACCTAATTAACTATGCAATTAAAAGCGGAATTTTCTCCACTTTTCATTTGGGTAACAAGACACAGAAAAACAATCCTAATAGTGGTACATAACATCAGTTAGGGATTACTAGTGAGTTGCTGGATAAAATTACTACATTCCTTGAGCCGTATGAATCAAGTTTTTGTTTTAGAGAGTGTTATGGATTTTTAGAGGTTGTTTTGAGATAATGATACAATACCTACGCCCCAAACCCACCATACGGGGTGGAGAGGCGGTGTTTTGGTGAAACATTGGGGTGATCCAGAAATATATTATGCAGATTTAGGATTTCTGTTCAATATTACTCACGTTTTGAAGTGGGAAAAACGATTTCAGTTACGATGCTCAAGTTTGAGAAACTAGCTGAAACTAAACTTTTCCTGAAATGCACCTAAATTTAACTGAAATGAAGGTTTTCTTCATTTTCTGAGAATGATTTCCAATTTCACTATTTCATAATCATATGTACTAGTTAAAGTTAGACAGTAAAATCAGGCCAATATTTTCTAATTCTGGAAAATCAATATATATTTATATACAAAATCCAAGGCAAATTTAATTTATAGGACATAATTTGGGAGCTAAATCACACAATCCCTGATAATTTCATAAAATCGGTCCATTAGTCTCGGAGTTTTTTTTTTTGCCTGTGTAAATCAATTTTAGTAACCAATTGCGATTCAATTCATAGGGCAACTTCCTGAAACATAATATACCCAACTACTCCCTGGGTTCAAACGAAATAGGACAAATAACTGTGAGAAATCGACGAAATAAGAAATTCAAGTTTGCTCATGTCAACGAGTTATCATTGATCCAACGGCAATGAAATTTATACGGGACCATGGAGCAGCTAACCCGCGCTATATCTAAAAATTTTCATCAAAATCTTGGTATAGTTTTGGGCGTGACAAGGATTTACCACAAACAGACATCAGACAGACAAGCGACCAAAATTGATAGGAAGCTTAGAAACGCAAAAGCAAGTGGAAATTTTGATTTTGGAAGGCAACAATTTTTTCGAATTCTCGCACGAATACAAAGCTTTTCTACCTTTGGCAGGGAGGGAGAAAATTCAGGTAGGTAGAATGAATATTGTGCTAAGTAAAGCAATAACAGAACAATGTCAAATGTACTTAATTCAAAATTTTGTCTTGTCTATTCAAGTCGGATTCACAAGAATTCCTACACAAGTAAAAACAAAAACGGGAGTACGTTTTGTTATAACGCGCTTTTAATCGGGAGGATTATAAAAATATTGTGACTATATTATGACTCACGAAGATTACCTAATCCAAAAGTAAGAAAATGATAAGAAGAAACGGAAAATTTGAAAGGAGAATCCCACTAAAAAGGGGGATAGACATGCGGAAATGAAAAATCATACGAACTAAAGCCATGCAGTAGATACCAAACAACTCGAGTTATATCGACTTACTGTAAGTTACAACTAGTCCTGAAGAAAAGACATGTAAAGGGGGATTCCAAACAGTGTTAGTGGGAATGGGGATAAAACTATCTAAGTTAGTGGGTAGAAAGTGTAGGTACGTTTGTACTACGAGTTTCGACAAAACGAAATTCACCAGAGTGATTCTCTAGTTACTGTAAAGTATGCAAGTTCTGTGTTTAAAGTGTCTACTTGTTGTGCAAGCAATCAGTTATTATAGTTAGGGATTGTTCAAGATATCATCAATCTGTAAGATAAATACCTATTCCAAAAAACCGTCAGTTGATTAAATCATGAGTTAAGGATTAGGAAAATACCCCTTACTAAATGTATGGATCATCACATCGAAATTACGCATGAAACGTTCAATAGATTTCCAATTTTAAACCGAGTTTAAAAGAATTTTTAAAAATTCTTTAGAAAATCAATTTTTGCGGAACATACAGAAACATAACCTGAAACGGAAGCTTCATATGTCCTGAAATGTAAAGCCGACACAGCTATGAAAAATGGGACGCAGAGCTAGAAGTGAACTGAATTGAAATTATTATGGTTAATGGTCAATGAAATCATTATGGTACATCATTAAAATGTTGTACTTCAACCTCTTCAACATGTTAGTCTTTGAAATTTTATGTAATTATTTACAAACTCAATGCATTCCACAGATTCAAGTGCCCCGATGAAAGAGTAACTTATTGCAGTTCCCATTTCTAAGCAATATCTATACGTCGAAATTTTATTATGAAAATAGTTCAAACAAGTCGTATTCAAGCATCTAGGTATATCAACAGTTAATTATAAATTCATGCTCCAATTTGTTGTAATATTATACCTCCATAATGAATGAGAGACGGTTCTTTGGAATAATAGCTTCCTTATCGGAATGTTAATTTTTCAAAACCTACAGGGAAATAAAAAGTTTTCTTACCTTCGCCATTTCTGTATTCTAGGGTATCACAGTCGCTTGGCTGTTTTTTATTGCATTCATCATTCCCACGGCTGAAACTCAAGGAAACCATTTTCAAACTAAAACATAGTACGTAACGAGAAAACATTAGAACACATTTGAGTTATAATACGACATCGATATTTCCAGAATTATGTTTTCGCAGTTGTATTACAACGGTGTATTGCACATATTTGTGGAAAACTCACCTCCTAAGGAACAGAACGGTCATGATGATTATAATGACTAGGAGCACCACAACAGCTACTGTAGCGCCAGCTATGATTCTAACTTGCATGTTGTCTTCATCCCCAATGTACGCTGAAAAGATAACAAGAAATACATTGAAGTCGAAAATCCCACTTTTCAAGTTTCTTCGTCAACAGAGAAGTTGAACTATTCAAGAAATGGAATGTAAACTGTGCAAAACCCATCGACGAACAGAACGCTTGGAGTACCTACAGAAACTAGGACACTTAGACTCTCTAATATTCATAAAGCTCTCCTACCGGATAAAGTTTCCAACAAACGGAATAAATCCGTCGAAAGTAGTATTGTAGGATTAATTTTACATGTTTTACGGCCAGAAATAACCGCAACTAGCAGCCGCGTCTAAACTTGAATTATTGGTGAGACTCAAGGTCTATTTAATATAAAAAGTTGGAAAAAACTGGAGCAAATAAGTATGTACCAACTAGAAAGGAACGCCAATGATTTGTTTGCTAACGAGTTATTCATGTTACGAATAAAATTCAACTTTCGGAGTGAAACAACATGCTCAAAGCACCTTCTGAAATAACTACCAACACCTATAATATTCATAGCGGAATATATCATGTTATGAATGTCTGAACCTTGCTACTATGTACAATATTCTCATCAAACAATTAGTTCTATTTTTTACAGTAGTTTCAATAACAGAGAATCAGTTCATTTTTTGTTGCTTAGAAGCAGTTTTAAATTTAGGTTGTAATGCCATTTGAAATATGCGGATCCGAAAAATCAAACTTAAATCAATAGAACAATAATAAATACTTAATAGAAATAACAGCCAAGTGGATACATAGCTTTCTCGTCAGTCATTGAATTGTTTTAAATAATCTTAAAAAAAAAAAATCTATTTAATCCTTGAAAATGTCATCGAAATTGGATGAAAACTGTAAGAGTCATGCTTGTTACAAGGATTTGAGGTTCGCGCATGCGCAGTAGCTACTGATGACGATACGATCGTTATGATACACGAGATAATCATATTTACAATTCTCGATCAGTTACACTCCGAATCGGAGCGAGATCAAACGAATATGTAATGAGATAATGACGCTAGATGGAATTTACGTTTGCGCAGGGGTAGTGAAAATTATTATTCAATGAGGGATCATAAGGGACCAACTTAATCATAACTCGCACATGTCCCAGAAAACCTGATTAAAATCAAATGAAAACTGCACCTAACGTTAATGTTGGGTACAGGGATTTCAATTCACGCATGCGCAGCAGCTCATAATGATACAATCGTCTTTACCGGTTATCATCCAAATTTGAGCGAGATCGCGGGATTAATTTAGAACGTAGGAAAATTAGGCTTGACAGATAGGAATTACGTTAGCACATAAATATATAGAGTGAAGTGTTGGTTTGGGAGGAATGAAGCAGTTAGGGGATTAACTACAGCCTAGCTTGCATATTCCTTGACAATTTAACCAAAATCGATTGAAAACTGTGGAAATAAAACTTGCTACAAGGATATGCGGACACGGACACACAGACAGACACGAAACCAAAGTTGTTCTGAATGGTCTAAAACGTAGAACACGAGGAGAAATTTTGATTTTCAAGAAAGAAAAACATTTTTTTCATCTGAAACTGAAAACAATGTTCAGCTACTTGTAGGTAGCAAAATAAACTCGGAATCAAAACATAATAAACTAAAAACATGGTAATAATTAGCAGACAATTGAGGCCAGGACGGTCTAGGTTCCTACTAGATTTTGTCATGGTGACAAATACTGAAGTCACACGCCCAAACATACCCCTAGCTATTTTTTAAGGAATTTATATTAGGGAGAACTGAAACGATCTTCTGTGCGGTTCTTTTTTTTCAATGATGAGTGTTGTTAAGTATAATTTTATCGAGCAAAATATTATTGTTCGAAAATCAAGATTTGTAGCGTCCGCAAAGATGTTTCAGGAAAGAGCGAGCCCATTTTCAATCGTGCAGGTAGCTGACCATTACAAAACAATTAGTAAGTAATTCACTCACCAGTACCTAGGACTTGTCCAGTAGTTTTGTATATGGGCATGGAAAATTCACCCCAGCCGTGGGTGGTTTTGGCTCTCACTTGGAAGCCATACTCAGTCCTTTGTTTTAAGCCGAAGAACGTAACTTTCTGTTCGTCCGTCAGCTTGCTGGTTGAATTCGTATCGTCGTTTTTCGAGAAGCAACGTGCCTGAAAATTAAAATACACGTAGGTCGTTATGTACACTCGTAAAAATGAAGGAACTCAAGTCAACGGAGGGAAAATAGAATTTCCAGGATTGTAACAATGAAAAATGGAGAGTTTGGAATAAACATATATATTCCTTACATAATATGGACCCCTTAATAAAATTTTTAATGCTACAACTCTATTTCACTTCAAATAAACTTTTCAATACTATAAAGTGTTTGTAGTTATTTGGCCAGAATGGATATCACCATTCGAATTATTGATTTAGATAACATCCTTTGGGCCTGTTGGAATTGTTAGCATGATCAAAACATCCTGTGGCATTCTAGAAAACAAGGGCAATATACGAGGGCAACTCGTACTTAACATAACTATGTGGGATTGTATTTATTAATTATTATTATTATTAATTTTTATTTATTTATTTTATTTTTTATTTATTTTTTTGTAGCAGGATTTAATTTAATCTGTGTATTTATTTAGATTTAGTTCACAAAACTGTAGCATTTTCAAAATACTAGGTAGGTAGGTACTTAATAAATTCCAAGCGGAAGGTATAATACCAAGTTTGATTATGTAATCGGTTTTTGTACCCAACTAAATGCAATCACGCTATTAACATCAACCAACCATCAAAACTGTCAACCGCTTCTGTCATAAATGTGGAATGGGGATGAGGATTTGGAATGGCGATTCTGGCAATCTCGAAACTTCACCAGTGATATAAGTAGAGATGTGATAATAATGGGAAGACTGATTAAATGATCAATCAACGACCCCGGATCGTCATACTTTGACCATCACGGAATAATCACACTAAATAACCATGTACTACGCTGAGAAAATGATGAGAGCCAGCGAGACTGTTCAGTTGGGACAGACACTTGAAGATCTTTAAAAAACTGCCTTCAAAACACACAAAATCAGCGAAATACTTAGATTATGTAGTAATGTAGTAGATTTAAGGACAGTTTTCGATTAATGGAATCAGCGTTAGCCACACTATCTTTTTTTAATATCATATACTAGTGATAAATAGACACGATGCCCACCAAATTTTTCGAGAGACAAGAAGTAAAAAGTGCTTTTAAAGTCATATTGAAATTATTAAAAACGACCCCGGATCATTATACTTTGACCTTCATGCAATAATCACAATAAATAACAATGTACTACGCCGAGAAAATGATGAGAGCCAGATTTAAAAGAAATTAAAGAGCTTTTAATTGTCAGATTGTTGTGAGGATACATCAATCATCATTGAATGCTTTTAATGCAAGCACTGAATAAAAAGAGATTTTATCCAATGAAGTTTGTCACTACCAGCAAGACGAGATTGTTCTACGATTTTTAAAATGTTCGCACACCTATGACGTCAAAGCAACAACTGTTAGTACGCGGGACTGAGGCGTGACGTAATTCGGCATGAGTGTGGTGTCACAAGTGCAGAAAGCATTGTAAGATCATAGAAAGAAAACCACTTATAAAAGGTGAGTACGGTTGGGGTCAAATTTCTTAAGATGAATGAATGATGGTGACACTTTTTCAACTTTGGATGGAAATGTTCTCTTATTTGCAAAAATGTACACATACATATTTTTTTGTAATTTGTTGTTTCAAGTTGTAGCACTTGGCATACCTCATAAGTTTCGACGAGAACTTCGCTATCCGGGTCAGCGGCAAAAGGAGGGTCCCAGATGAGGGAGATTTCTGCAGCTTTGACTGCCGTCACTCGGACGTTGTGGACGGATGCGGACGTCACAGACGCTTCTGTCGTCACCGTCACCTCAACGAATTTCCCTTCCTCGCCCGCCAGCTCGCTGACTCCGTTCGAGGAGAAAACTTGGAACCTGTAGTTGGTTACAGGACTCAGCCCGCTGATAGTAATCTTGGTGTCTTCAAACGTTTCCTGAAAGTAAGAATTACAATTAAAACTTCGAACTACTGTGCTGGCAACTCCAGGATTTTGAAATATCGCACCTTTCAGGGGTTTACCACTTAAATATATACACTAGAACGAAGTAGCTGTATATATTTTACTGATCTAAAGATTCATGTATTTGCTAAACTGTAATTCTATATAATATGAGGAATACTTCCATCACATTTCATGCTTAGGTACCTCTAAATGGAAAAACCTACTCGACCTCTAATTTATTGAGGTCACGATCTGTTCATTTCGAATTATTAAAATATACCTATTTTCGGACCTTTCCTGTTGGCTCAGATAGGTAAGGGTACCTAGATAAATATTGCAGGCAAAACATTTTCACTTTTGATGTATGAGATATAACAGGTAAGATATCACGTTGTCTCTACTTTGACTCGCCTGCATTTGTCTGGCTTTATTTTCCGCGCTACACGCCGCAATTATGTAGCTGTTAACTTGAAATTTGGTAGGGAATCGTCTTAGACACCCAAAATATTCAGAAAAGTTTTTGGAGCCGATTCCAGACCTTGAATGAAACACCTCTGAAATACTTGTTTGGCATGAATTTCCATTCCGTTTTTGAAGTGTTAAATCGATTAAGACTCAAAAACAATTATTGTCCACAATCGAAGACGATATCGGACGAAAAATGTCAAAAATACGTGTTTAATGTAGGTTTTGATGTTTTTTGGGATGCTGAATCGAATGAATAAACTCTGTTCAAAGTCCAATCAATCACCCTTACTGAAAGTACTGGTCCCAGTACCCATTTTTAGATTGCCAAATTCGTACATTCATTAGTTTAATTCCTACAAAATCAGATGTAAAAAGTAGATTTCAGTTTTTCAAACTTCGCAAGGAAACTGGTCAGCGGATCCACTACTTATGTATATCAAAACAACATTGATGAAAAAGCTTACATGTTTTCACATTCGGGAAACTGTCAATTTCCTACAGAAAAATCTTAAAGATGATTCACTGAATAGCTAATGAAAACCAACAAGACATCTCCATCAGGACCACCACCCGAAGTATCAGCGTGGAAAATAACAAAATGAAAGAGCCGACCGCTTCACGTGGACGTCTCGTGTCGTCTGACGGAGGGATCATAATAAACTTGCTTGATTGATTTACGATCCATCGTCTACGAGGGTGAGAAGAGAAGACAATAATGAAAAGCTCACCGTGGCTGGGATGTAGGAGACAGCTTGTCCGCAAGCGTCGCACTGGAGTCGGTACTTGGTGTCTTTGCGGCCTCCGAGGAAACTCGGCTCCAACCAGGACAGAATAACTGTGCTCTGGTCCACGAAGTTGACCGTCAGGTTTTGAGGGGCTGACGGAGGCTCTGTAACAGAATAACAAAATTTTCACCATCGAGTAAACAGCATTTCGTTTTACAACATCAACATTTAACTGAATACACAACAAAAGACAAAAGTCAACACACTTTCCCTTCCAAATCGACAAACAATGGAAACAATTTGCCTGTTTAAGTAGAGATACGTCCATGTGCCCACAAAAAAGTGTTTTTATAATTTTAAATTAAACTATACTTTAATTAAAGAACTCTGAACTGCAATCCTCGGTGATTTTTCACCCCCAATAATTTATTAGAGCATGTGATATTCATAACATTACACCTCTATTATCTAGACTTTTCTTAGAGCGACATCCAAGATTCTTCAAAAATATACAAAATTACTATTCATAAGAATGTAATTTACCTATCGTAAATAAGAATAAAATGGACACATGATATATACGAATAAGATTTGCATTAAAATGGATATATATTTGTTGTTGTTAAGGAGAGAAAAAGCGCCCCATGAATGAAATAAGGTATACGAGTACATACTCGTAGGTATTTGGTCAGTTGTTGTATTAATTATAATTTACGTCGTAAGCGTTTAGATTTCTGCATAGTTGAGAATGGATTCCCTGTCTTACAGACATGTTCCGCTAAGAGAGGTGCGATTTGCATGACAATTAAAAATATGTTCCGTTAAATTGGGTAAAATGTCCATGTGGCAAACGTTTGGTAGGAGTGGTAAGTAAATTATTTTCTGTCTAGAAACAGATCTTCTGCTATGGCAGTAGGTAATTTTTTGGGAGGGGGAGGATACCAAACTAAAATGTTCATTATAAAATAAACTGTTTATAACTGTTAGGTAAAATTTTTATTATATAGGCATAGGTTATGTTCCGTACCTAAACTGTTTTCTACCTTAAAAAAGATATCATCGGCCAAGGTGGTAGATTATTCCTGTTTGTGTGGGGAGGGGGGATGCAAGACTGTTCAAACTATTCAAGAGTTTGAACTGTTAAACTATTGCAATTATATCGTCCTATCATTAAGTTGAATACATTCCTTCCAAAAACTATTACATATTTGGAAAATTTGCCAGACTGGAGCTTGACAAATAGATGCTTGATGTATGTGCTTTGTTCTATGTATGTCTGACACATAGGTGCTTCGCTAAACGCGAATCGAAAACATGTTACGTTTGCAGTGTTGAAGTACTTAGTAAAAGTAAATTTTTCGTACAAGTGACGACTACCAATCGTAATGGTTCATACCTAGTTGATAATACCTACCTAGCATCATCATCATTTGCATGCACAATGCAACCAAATATTTTGGTAGCGCTTAATTTTGAATTAATCGATTGCATCCAAGCGGAATGTGCGATTTTCTCTTGAAAGGGAATACTTAGCAAGTTTGAATAAGTCGCCACCGAAAGCAGTCTACTTGAAGAAAAGTGGAGCCTCACGGGAGCACAATGTGTGGCAGTCACTGAGAAACACAATGCGATCTTCCCGAGGCGCAATAACGGAATTTGATCAGTCTAAAAGCCTTAGTGTTTGCTCACTGAGGGGTTGAGCGGAACTCATGCGAAGAAGCGGAGGCGAGGTTTCCAGATGGAAACCAGGAAAAGGGGAAGACAATTTCAATACCTGGGGAAGGATGAGGCGGAATGGGACTGTCGGGTTCAAGAACTGTTAGGGAGGAAACCCGGGTAAGTACCTTACGAAAGGGGTTATCTCCTATAAGGGCGTCTTCACCGAAAAGGGGGAGAAAGCCGGGAAGTCTGCGGCACCCGGAGGAGCCGCTAGACGCGTGAATGTCGCTTTAGGGACGCATCGACCAGCATTACGAGAGCTCCTAGGGAGCCACAGCCTTGAAAATCCTCCACCAAGGCTCCGAAAAGGTCTAAATTGGGGTTTCCCCCTTCTCGGCCTGACTTAGTGGATGTGGTCGTGGTGGCTAAGAAAGAACAGAAAGTAAAGGAAGAAGCTTCGAGAGAAAGAACACATTTTTCCAACAAGAAACCTGTCAATTTCATAGTTGCAAACATTCAATGTACGAATGTGCATTTATGATAGGTAGGGTTCAGTAACTTTATTCGATGTGGGGAAGCGTGGATAAGATGAGGATATTTAAACTGCAGTGGATGTAGCCATATTTGCAGGGGTCTATTTTTCGAGGTGCTCTATGGGTGATATCCTCGAGACTTGGACACTAGCGCATCCTTACATCGAGGCAAGGCGAAATCGAATTATTTCACCTTGTTGTCATGGTGACGAGTAAACATATGCGAAAATGCGCCATTTGTAGGCACAGGTGGACAACAGCAAAACATAGTCTCACCTAGTTCCGAGTCAATTTTCATTATTTGTAATATGCAAGGTGATAAATTGTATGCAAATGACATCAAGTTATTATCAGGTGTTGACCTCAAACGCTACGAACGCAAGATTTAATCTGTGGGGTAGAGATCCATATGAAATGTGTGTTGGGGAGTTGACATACAAGTGTTCTAGATGATCCAGACTTCAGCCTCAAAGATGTTGTGGATTACCTATCTAGTTTTAGAACTGTTCTTTGAATCAATTGAAACTAAAAATCTTTAGAGTAGGTACTGTGAAAGTGGTCTTGTGAAAGGATGTGTTATGAGAGCTCTGTTATGCGGGAATAGTAAGTTGTATCATATGTGGAAAGGTAAGTACCTAGAGGTAAGGTATACCTACATACTTTTTCGTATATTATTACTTGCTCATGTAGGTACTTCATTGATCAAAACGAAAGTAGGTACCTAATTACCGTTTTTGTCCATAAAATTTGCGTAACTGCAAAACTCGGGCAATAACTGCACTGCCAATGCCGTCTTTATGAAATCTTACCTTCAGAGGAATGCATTTCAAGGTTTTTTCCTTGCAGCTGGTTTTTAATTCATGTTGCATATTCCCTGATTCGATATTTGACAAACTTGCTAATCGGCGGTTGTATTCGTCGGCAAAGCAACGACCCACCTACTTTGTTTAGGCACTTTAAACCAACAGCAAATCTGGTAGGACGTACGTACCTACCTAAGTAGTTTCGTTTCTTAGTGTAGCAACAACCTGCCTTGTTTATTTTGACAAACTATCAAATCACTCATTTTATTCATTCAATATAACAAGTAAAGCTTCCTCAGTTAAGCATAGTACTACGAACTTATAATAAAACGCTGATGAAGCTACCTTATCAATGGCTAGGTACCTACCTACACAGCAGTACAGACACCTGAGGAATTTTCAATCATCTTTTCTTTACTATTTTTCAGGTTAATTATTCTCAAAGCCTAAACGAAGAAGTTCTTTAGTTTTCTGACACTGATTAACTACTATAATTAGTAGGCTCCTTGTCCAAATAAAAACTCGTTCACGTTAGATTGGTATTGTTGACAGCAATCTACAATCAATTATTGCGCTGGCAGGCATGATTATTATAACATTTAGTCGAATTGAAACTTGCTACAATACTATACATTTTCACAAAACAAAACTGTTGAAAAATGGCCTTATAACCACGAATTATGTAGACGTGAGACGGCAAACTTCTTGTGAGAAATAGGTTGGTTGAGTAGCGATTCATTGACATAGGGCTGTCTCGTGGCCGACTTTGGCTAAAACGCGAACCTACTCCAGGCGTGACGTCACGAGAATATGGGCCATAGTAAGGCTCAAACTCGATAATGGTCGCCATGTTTTGCCATGGTTATTATTTGTCCAGCTGTTCTGTAAGGCTTTACTCTAGTTAACCATATCATACCCCACTTGATGAAGCAACATTAGGATTATGGTGTTCGATCGTCCCAAATCACTCTGTAATCCATTTACTTATATTTTATTAATATTCAAGTATTAATATCAATTCAATATTTGAGTTTCATAGTCCTTTTTGACGTACTGAAGAAAGATGAAGTATTGAAGCAATTCAAATCGAATGAAAATTATAGAAGTAATGCTTGGACTAGCATAGTAAAGATGCTAGCATAGAAAAGATTTGCGGACACACACATAGACAAACTGACAGACACGAAACCAAAGTTAATCAAAATGGTCTAAAACGTAAAATGCGAGAGGAAATTTTGATTTTGGGGATTTTCCCCATCTCCCGAAAGCAAAATAAAAAGCCTATAGGAAGACTCGGAAGTAAAAGAATACAAGGCAGGAATCGTCCTCACATCCACTTGCTTATTTGCCAACCAGTAAACAATCTTTCAAATGGTTCCTTAATTTCCTAATTTATTATAAAATAAAACTTCAAACAAGGCCCAAATTACAACTAATCAACTAAGAATAGTGCAGCATCAGTCCCTATTCAATTTCACAATACTGATGGGCAGGTAGGGTGGGGATGAATCTGAAGCACATTTTCTTCATTAGAGTTTTGCAACAGAAAGAAAGTAATCCCAGAAAAACCCTGATTTTCAAAATCCTCCACTACATAAGATTTGAAGGCATAGGAAGAAGGGGTTCGGGAAATAAACCGACGGCCCAGGACGAAAAGTGACTTCAGGAGCTCCGTTTTTCAGCTACCACCCTCCCAAGTCCTATTCCAACTCTACCCTTTCCTTGAATTGAAAAGCGCACTCTTTGAAAAGGAGGTAATACACTTAAGAGTTCGTCCAAGTCCTACCATCGTTTTTCACTCGTTCCACCCCTTCAAACCTAGTCGAAAAACTCGCGCTACCCTCATCCCCCGCTCCGTTCTGTCAATGTTTAAATTGTTTTTCGTCCTACCATTAGAGTCCGGTTGCCAATTAAAAAGTTACGGTCTTTTTACTAGGGGTTCCCTCTTTTTTTTCAGTTGTTCCACGGCTATCCCGAAAGCTTTACAGGCGGATGGGGGGTCGGGGAAATGAGTTTTGTGAATGGTGTTGGCAGTACACGCTTGGATTCAGAATCGGTCGGTCATTAAGAGTCGTAATTTGTTTTTAGCTTTTCCTTAATCTTTCGTAAGGCTGAAACTCTTTATTAAGAAACTCGAATCTCGAAGTAACGAGAGGAAAGAATGACGAAGAAAAAGCAATGGCTTGACCTGAGGAAAAAGTTTTGAATTTAAACTGAGATGGGATTTTCACAGGGGAAAACAGAATAATTAATACCTACCCGTATATATAGCGGTTATACTATACAGCACGTCCTTTCACATGACCACATGACCATTAGTATGGGACTCTAAGGACTCTAAAGATTTTATTTTATTTTATTCATTTATTTTTCAATGTCTGGAACTTCTACTAACCTTGATTATTTGAAAACTCCCCGACACACATTTCATAGGGATCTCGACCACACAAACTAATCTTGAGTTCATAACATGTCAGGTCAACGCCGGATATCAGCTTAATATAATTCGCCTAAAATTTATTAAATGCCACGATAAAAAATAAAATATGCTGGACTAGGTACAAGGTAAGTTGACTAGGCATATAGGAATCGAGGTGATACAAAATTGCCATGATGTGCATAGCTTACTCGTCCCCATGCGTCGAAGTATCGAGAATATCACCTATTTAGGCATCATGTTCGAGGGAAAGTTGGATAGTTTAAAATCAAAAGAATTCATTATCCTTAAAATGTTTGATGATACTGAAAAAAACATACAGCGTGCACTAGGGGTTGAGGGAGGTAGAAAATTAAGATGACATATTATTAACATTTAAGCCTAGTAGATTATTCGTTGTTATGCTCAAAATTGAGTCAAAAGTTCCAATTATAATCGCAAAAGCAAAATATTCATGTTAAATTGTTTTGAAATTTGAGCACTTTCTGTACAAGGAGTTGTTGTTAACCATAAACTGTATGGCAATGTTTCTATTTTTTGAAGTTTTTCCATTTTTAGTTATTTTTATAGCACACATTTTGAAATTTGAGCAATTTAAGGTACTCAACGAACTCATCTTTCTTTTGGAAAGTTCTTGGGCGAAAATTTCATCAAAATCTGATGAAAATTGCAGGGCTTAAGCTTGTTACAAGGATTTGCACAGAGAAAATGGACGCAGACGGACATGGTACTTAAGTTGTTAAGAATGGCCTAAGACGTACAATTTTTTCATCTCTCGAAAGTGGAGTTGATGTTTCCGCTACCCCGGTAGACTCGGAAGCAAAATTGTATTGCATCATCTAAAAAAGTATTGCTCAACATACATAATATGGAATGAATGCGGAAAAGACCCTAAGTGAAATGGCATAACATAAACATGAAGAGCTACAGATTAACGATATGTATTTGAGTGGCATGAGTGTGCAATAGACCATTCAACAATGATATTCATGGTAGGATTTTCTAGAAATCCTCATGGCTCATCCCGAAGATGATAGCAGGTCGTAAAAACGGTGCGACTAATAACACGCATTCTCTGTAGGTAAAGCTGGAAGCCACTTTCTGCAGAAACCACTAAAACCAAATTGAACCTTTTTATGTCCCCTCACGGGGAAGACTCCTGAAATGAGATGAGAAATTATAGAAGATCATAAAAACTCCCCTGCACCGAAGGACTAATTTGTCGAAGCATGGGGAAGGTACTCGTATACTTTGAGCCTGGGCAACTCATTCCCATCTTTCCGGAACTTAATGTCGAAACAATTACACAGCAAAACCTGTAGAAAATACACCAATTATAGAAAAGAAAAAGAGTCCGTTTGCAGAACAAGTTTTTGAGTGGTCTTGGAGACGCAGAAACTATAGGCACTCGTGGAAGGTCATGGGAGTCGTGCGTTAATTTGTGGGGGACGTGCTTGTAGATCTTGGCCTCACAAACTAGCACTTTCATACAGGAAAAACCAAGGTTGGAAGAGAATCGTAAAAGTATTTTTATGGCCATGGACAATTTTCCGGATGCGGGGGAGCATGGGTAGTTATTTGTCGAGAGAAGAAAACGTAAATCAAAATTACTCTTCGGGGTAGCGAAACTTGTGTTTTGAATGGTCATACTGATGACAACGTGAACAGAGTCAAGTAATCCGAATGGATTCCTAAATGCTTGGTACGTATAATCAAATGAAACGGGAGCTAAATGCTTACTGAGGGGAGATTGATATTAGTTCTAGCCAATCTAGCTTGAACATTGCATTCAAGAACTTACCATGAAAATGGGAAGTCGCAGCAGGAAATCCGACTAAAAAGCGTATGGTCTAGCAACTAACAGAGCAGTAAAGTGGAGTGTTTAGAAATACGAAAACGGGTTTGACACTAACATTAGATTAGGTCAACAAGATTGACAGTAGGTCAAAACGAAAGAAACCATCAAATCCACTGAACACTTTTAGAAAAGGTAAAATATTGATATGAGATTTTGATGTTACGATGACCGGATGGGATATCAAGATTGTCTTATTTTAACCGCAATAAGAAAAATGCGCCCAAAATGTGATACATGAATATAATTACAACTAAATTAAAGTGAATAAAGTTCCGAATCTTCAGATAGTTACAACCCTGAAGCCTACAAATAAAGATCAGGTATCTACGCTTTAAAGAGCTGGATCCTCTGCGAACGACTTAATCAACGAAAACTAAACCAAATGAATTTATTCGGGCTGAGTGGTCTTAAATTAGTGTTAAGCAACTCCTTTGGGTTTTCAAGCAATGGTAGCTTTTATTTTTTTTTCTATTCATTCTGCATAATATGGCATATTTTTATCCCGAGTTAACTATGGTCTGATTTCCTGGACGGTTCCCGCAAAACTTGACAAGTCCTTCAGGATTTCGATGCGGGCAAATCGTGCATTTGCAGGCTTCTCTCCACGTAAAGAAGAGTCTTTAGAAGGCATGGAATACTTATTCAGCCATCTTTCTTGTATAGTGCGCCGTGAAATTCTGAAGGAAGTTTTATTACCGCGGTTTTCAGTTGGTACAAGGGAAGCCGACCATCAATTGCGCAATCTACAGGATTGAACGTTCGACTCCGCACCTGTTTAGTTATCTGTTTGCTCCTACGAAACAGTAGATCTTCCGATTCCTACCGACCTAGGTTCAAGATGGAATATAACCGCATGCGAAAAACTACCTCTCCTCGCGAAATTTCGTATTCAACATAATTTTGTTAAGATTTTCCGACCCTAGAACTTGTAGATTCATATTGTCGTCGTATGCCGTATCGTCATCTCGTCTATCGTCATACTGCTTTGTTTCCGCGAATTTTTAATTAAAATTCACATACCGCTGCCTAGAACAGCAATATCATCTGGAGCCACTGCTTACTGCATCGCAAATTTCCGATTGTTCAAAGAAGAGGATACTATTTTACTTCCCCCTTGCAGTTAACCGAATTAAGTAATGTACCTGATCGCCTCGTGATACACAAATTTCCAAGTACATACATCTGCATATTTCCATGATGCTTACAACTTTTCATTTTACTTAATACAGCTTTGCAAGGAATTCGTCCACCCACCAGGTTCTTCTTTCGCCGACTTCGAGAATTGGATCGTTTTGGCTATTCCCTCATCTAGTACCGGTATGCATATCTCATACTTCCTACCATGGAAAGCTCACTCATCATTTAACTTTCATGTAACAATTGAACTAAACGGCCTTCTTCGTTCATGTTACAATAACGGAAAAATATATCATAAAATTGGGAGTGTGAATTCTCTATTTTAATAATGTTTCACTATTTTATTACTTTTAAACATCAGTACTCAGTTTACATTATGTATTTTCTGTTGAAGCTTGCTCTACCTTCGTGTGTTTGTGCTTATTAGTATTAAATCGGGCGCTATGGATCTACGAGAATGTTGATAAACATCATACTTATTTATATAAAAATGCATTTTTCAAACTTTCGACAATCGCAAAGCGCTAAATGCTCGCTGAAGCTGTAATCAACACACGAATTTCTCCCACGTGTGAAAAACAGTAATTCCTACTCATCAAACGGGGAACCGGGATATGAGATGAAACTTTTATCACGGATGACGTCACAGCATCGACATCCTGACCGGATTATACACGGTTGAAGCTTTTTCAAGTCCACTATTGAAGCATAACAATAATTACTATGCCCGGTCGATTATACAGTGACGGAAAGAATAATCCGATTTAATGTGATTACGGCTGGAAAGGGTCGGCAAGCTAGATTTAAACTACGGAGGCGGGGCTATCGAGGGGACGACTCTGTAATTTAGAGCAATGAACTGAGGCGGTAATTATGACCACAACCCAGGTGTTGGAGTGTTTCCGTAAAAGGTGTTACAAGTCCAGTTTTCAATCGAGGGTCCTGAAAAGTTCGGGTAGTGCGTACCAAGCGGCGAACAGTACTTCGCATCTCCTGTTATTTCACGCCTCCAGGTGATGAAGACGAAATTAGAAACACCTGGATTCGGAAGATTAATCCGAAGAAAAAAAAATTAAAAAAAATGTTTTCATCATTTTTATTTGGAAGGATCGATGACTGGGCGGGAATAGTGAACAGCTGGATGTGCGAGGGTGTCCGTGGGGGTAACGGAAGAGGAACACTTAAAGATAATGAAGAAGTATTAGAGTATGAACTCGGTAAGAATGAGAAGATGTTTGTAACATACGGCGAAAATAACGGAACGCGCATCCGGGCTTCCGGTACCTGTCTCATCGTCGAGGCCAGAAAACAGGAAAGTCAGTTTTTAAAAAGTTCCATTAGTTTAACACTACTTTAAAAGCGAGTTTATGTACTTTTTTCCACTCAACTAAATGCATTTTTAGCGCATTTTCTTTAAAAAAATGAAAAATAGATGTTCCATTGATGTATGTATGTGCGTATGTATGTCTGTATGCCCTCTTAAAATCATTTTAAATGCCACTTCCCGACGTCCGATTTTGATGAAACTTGGTGTGGATGTAATCTGTAACATGGCGAGGATAAAGATGTATCAGAGGCATGATCAGCTGAGGGTGTTCCAAAGCCATTTTGTCTCCTATTCAACGCAGGGAGCTGAAAGTTGAAAAGGAGGCTCAAGGGAGAATGCTGAAGCACCAAAACGTTACTTTTATTCATCAATAAAGTTCTCGGCCTAAACAGCCGAAGCTAATTCAGCAAGAAGCTGAAATGAGAGGCCATCGATAAGCTGAGTCAGCTGAGTGTGCCCCAAAGAATATTTAAAATTCGAGATCTCAAAAAACTTTCAAATTAAAAGGGTTTTTTCTTTTTTAGATTGATTCGGATAGAAATTAGTTACTTAAATAAGCTGAATGAGACCTCCTGAATTGTTCGTTTATTCGTTCGCTCCTCTCAAGAGAATCTTTAAGTAATTGTGATTAATTAATATTTCAACGACACTTGGAATAAATGGTGGTTTTTTCGACAGCTGTTAATAGCTATTATATCTATGAATTAATTGAACGAGGCTAACCGGGTTTATGTATGTACGGTTGTACATTCGCTCCTCAATTCAATCACGCTACTTGTCGAAATTTGTTGTATTTGAGCACGTTTCGTACACAAGGACCACAACTATTTTTTACATCCTAAATATATATATATATATATATATATATATATATATATATATATATATATATATATATATATATATATATATATATATATATATATATATATATATATATATATATATACAAATTAAGAAATCAATCTAAAATATGTAGGTATTTAATGCTTTTTATGAGCATGTTACGAGTATATCAAACTCAGCAAGATTTTCGCTCACTTCAATTTAATTTAAAAAATTTCAATTTAATATTTGGCTATAAAAGATATATTACACCATCTTTAGCTATTTTCTGCAATTCGCAGAGATATGTTTTGCACAATTTTGTGGCCAACAAGTCATGTAACGGATTGTTCAATTATATGTCTATTTCATGAACGGTTATTGTTAAGAATGATATACAGTATAGTTTAGTTAGGATTTGTTTTAGAACATTCCATTAAAGATTTGAGTAAGTAATGTAATTTCAAGGGAACTTTAATTCTCTATTCTGACTTCCAACATCCTTGTTTTGGGGTTGTAAACTGACTTACATTGACGCTATTTATAATTTTCCAGTCTGGAAACTAAAAATAGTAAAAATTGGGATCAGAAAAAAGGAAAAGCATTAGGTATCATCATTCTGAACGGGTAAATCGTTGATGCACAACAAGCTTTATGTATTTCTCGTGGTATATGAGAATGGAAACGTTTGGAAAATCGATGAGGTGTTGAGAAACTTCAATAGACGTACATTTTCATTCTTCGGTTTCTTCCTCCTAAGTTTCTATCTTGAAATGGTTTCTTTCACTCCTTAACTGGCGCAAACAAGTTAGAAGAAAGTTATAGTTATGTGCGAAAACATAGCGTGAAAGTATTTCTGAGAGTTCGTCTGCTCATCACGTCAAAATGGATTCGGCCACCCCTTGCGAACTCATCCAACTTCAACGCGAATTGGAGGGGTAAAGATGAATTTGCTTTACTTTGACTGTTGACGAACACAGTTTTCTGGGGTGATAGTCAAGCTTACATCTCAGTAAAATAATAGCACATCCTGACTCAAAGTTGCTGCATCATGGTGCACCTCCACGGTCATAATAAACAAATCAGCTTGTCGTTGTGGACAAATTCACTAATATGCTGAGATAAACATCACTTGCATTCATGAGTGGTCAGCATGGAAAACATACATATACAACAGATTTGGATGAAAGAGCAGAGTCCACATCACCAAATCTGACACCGATATTACTGCCCCAGGAAGGCTTTGAGGATATTTGTTCAACTTCGCGCTAGGTCGCGAGGTACCCTTTCATTCGGTACGGGAACCATCACAAATGCAGTTTCAGATGTCAATCCTACATCACTTCTATTTAACAATCAATAGTATTTTCTGGGACATACAATAACAAGTAGGTATGTATTTCAATATAGTAAAAACTAAGAAACAGTACCCAGCGTCGACATTATACGTAACTATGAAGCACGCTTTTTTTCTAGATTTGAGTAATTCCGAGCTCAACACAGTTTTGCAGAATGAACTCGCTGATGGATCCTACTTCCAACTAATTCCCCCAACGACTTGTAAAATCCAACGCAGAAATATGCTGACCTACTTTTCCGTTCCCTCGTTGTCGAACATTTTCAATTTGAAGGCTCCGAAGTTGGGAAATTCTCTCGAAGAGTGATATTTTCAGAACATCATTCAACTCGGCGGCTGAGAAGCGGAATTTCCACTTGAACCTCTCGGAGCTGCGGAGCCCTTTTCCGAGAGGAACCGTCTTCAACGTTCGGCCGGTGATTCTCAGAGAAATCCAGTTCAAAGTAATTTACAAGTCCTTGACTTTCTTTTCAACAACTGGATAATTTAAATGTAAACCCCGCAGCGTGTTTTTTTCCACTTTTTTCAATTTTCCACTCTTTTGTGAAAACAAGGGAATAAGACCTTGTTCATAGGTTGTGGATAAAAAAAAAAAAAAAAAAAAAAAGCTTGGGAAAACTTCATGGACGGTAAAAGGGAGTAAAGCTTAAAAGATAAGCTCGGTAATTATTTAAAAGTGCCTTTTTACCCCCACTACTCTCCCTTGAGTAGTCCTAATTCAATTCCAAGAGACTAGAGAAGGAAGGGGCTGGACAGAGATAACGGGAATTAGGTTTAGAGAGCGAAGCATCTTTCCAAACGAAGCGGGTTCAGATTAGAAATTGTACTTGTTCTTTCTCTTTTTCCTCCGTTTTTCTCTGTTTCTCATCCGAGTTTTTCCAAGCTTGGAATGAAAAACAGCATGCCTCGGCCTTATCAAATCCAAGTCTGCGCTCCTCTTATTTTTCTTAAACTTCTCCCTTGTCTCGGTAATATTTATCCGCTTTGTTGCCAGCATTACCGCTGTTTTCAATAACTGGAACTAATCTCTACTACTGTTTAACTGGCTGTTCGTGATGATCTGATTCACACGTTCAATTTAGTACAGAATCAAATCAGAAATAGCACTACATATTGGTCTATATGGCCAACCGTTTTTGCTGCAATCAGCGTTTGGACTATTGCACCTACTGCTACAGAGCTAAAAACCTCGCTGTTGTACGTACATTTATTCTATCGCCCATCGCTTGGAATAATAGATCGCCGGTGTGCAAGAGAAGGGTAAATCAATTCGGACTAACCAATTATTTTTCATCTAAAGGGTCGATCAAGGCCCAAATCATACGCCCCACATAGAATACCATCTCTCTATGGTACTTGGCAATAAATGATGATACTGAATTACTGCACATGAGTTCAAATGGGCATACACAGATCAGGGAAAAAAAAGGTTGACAACCGAGATAAATTTTCGGATTTTTTTCTCTGTGAAAAAGTGTTAAATTGGATGGTAAAAAGTGTTTCAACTTTCAGTTTTTTTTGTCAAACGTGTTCTGTAGGGGCTGTATAATCGTTATCAATAGTAGACTTGACAAGGAGTATTGTTTTGTTCAGTTCTTAGAGAGATTTTCAAGTTTTAAAATTTGTTCGAAAGTTTTTCAAATGTAAAATGTTGTGTTGTGTACGTTACCAAGAAGTTGTCTGGGGATGTCTCAACCGTCCCAAGGAAACTCTTCACGGAGGTCTGACAACAATGAATCAAGAAAACAAGATGAACCATCCACGGATGTGAGTGATACGTCACAAGATAGGGTTGCATGTCCTTACTGCCCCTTATAATTTACAAGACGGGGGATAACACGACACACAAATGTCAGCCACAGAGGTTCCTTGCAGGCGGCGCAAGGGAACAGTTCACATCCAGGAGATGGGGACAGGTGTATCTCTACTATTGGATCAAGACAATCAACACGATGCTAATGTTGGAAGCTCTCAACGCCTAGTCAATGCCAACGTACTGGGAGATCAACCACATGACGAATCATTTCCACATCTTTTCGAACAAGGTTTCGAAGCACCCTTGATAAATGCAGACAGAGAGGGGAGTCGCGAGACCATCTGGGTTAAATGATGACAGCGCTCCGTGAAGCTAAAGGGAAAACAGTATTCTATCCCCTAGGGTCCGATAGGACGACAATTTACATCACTCTTGGCTGAGGAAATTCAGGCGGTAGCAGACAGAGGTGTTCTACTGACCTTTAGAGGGTAAAGAACATGAGTTCGGAAAGTGATGTGAAGAGGCTATTGGCGCGAAGAATGATTCTGTGGAAGGATTAGAAATTTGAAGAGCTGGTCAGAGAAGCTGAGAGAAATTAACGACAATTAGGCTCAGCTCCAGCCGTGAAATGAGAGGACCACAGAGTCAGAATATTCACGAGGCTGGTCTCAAGAGGTAAAATCCGTGAAGCCACAAGGTGGATCACTGATAGGGATAATAGAGGAGGAACATTGCCACCAAGTACACTACTGACTGATGGACGAACAGTATTCGAAGTCCTGGAATAAAAGCATCCAAATCAGATGACATCCGCTCCAGAGACATTCATAACTGACGTTCAAGTATCTTCATTGGAAGAAATGGACGTTTTAGTTGATCATATCACCAAGGTAGCACACTACCTAAGAGGCAGTGCTGGCCCAAGTGGCACAGATTCAGACGCTTGGAGAGACCAGCTCTTGACATTTGGGGCGCACAGCCTCCGATTACGAGAAGCTATAGCATCTCTTGTGAGGAGCCTATCTAACAGAATCATGGAGTGAGAACAGCCTGTCTGAATGAATTGTGTCATACAATGTGCACCTCCCACATAAATTCCTTATTTCTCAATTTAACATCAAAATTGACTCTAAACAGCATAACCAAAAATAACTGACCAACACGATGGAGAAAGAGGACCTCCTTACACAAACTAGCAACATTTTAAACAAATTCAAACTCTTATGAGGCCTCAAACAGACGAATGTACTAAGCAATAAACATATAAAAACATCGAGAAGCCGACAGTCTCATCCAATAACCAACCTACCACAGATCAACCTACAATATCTCATCCCCTGGTGCCAACCCACCACAGAACCCATTTACGGAGTTACCTTGGATCCATATCACCATATTTTAGGAAAATTGAGGTTGTAGCGAGAGTTCAAATAATTTTCAATGTCTACTCGTTCTGAACTATGGTGATCTATACGAAGTTGTTTGTTCTTAAAGCTGCGTAAGAATTGCAAGTTTTAATGACTTTTGAATCAACGATTCTTATAATATCCTGCCGAATCTCCACGCTCTCGCTATATTGAAAAAACTTCTTCCTGTCCTCGCAATCGGCGTCGCTCTGCTAAATAGAGGAATCTAATTTCGGCGGGGCTCTATTGGGTTTTATTAACCCCGGAATCTCTCCAGAAGCACTGGCCTGTCACCGTTAATACGAGCTCCGACGCTCCAATCATAAACCTGATGGGAAGCCACCATCCCCCACTCCTGGCGGTTCCATTCAAAAAATAAATTGGCCCGACCCCGTGGGAAGGGGTGAGACCATCGGGCGCTCTTCTGTAATTTAGACTTCGGCGCCCGAGCTGCCGTTTTTTCCCTAAAAACCCACAACCCCCTTCAAGTGGGGGTGGTATTTTTTCCAGGGAGTCTCTCGGGATCAAATTCGATTAAGCCTTTGGTAGGTGTTCGATATTACAAGCTTCCGTCCTTGTGCTGTTCCCGTCCGATTGGTTTGTGGTCGTCCGGAAATCATGTTTTTTCTCTTCAACCCCCTCACCCCCACTCTATACCTACCCTCTCTCTCTCTCACGAGAGTCAAGTGACTAGGAGTAAATACCCGAGACAGAGAAAGAGGGGGAAGGTTTTTTTAAAGGCTACCCTATGGACTCTGCCCCTGTCATCACCTCACGTCATTACTTTGGGTAAATGTAATCCAACTGCCTTCTTCACTTGCCACCTCGTAGTCGGAATCGTCACGTACCTAAAAATTGTCTTTGTCAATATCCACCGCACCGTGAAGCCCTTCGGGGTCCCTTTTCAACTTCGCCGCCTTCAATTTTCCAGCTCCCGGCCCTTTTTGACTAAACTAAAACCCTAATTTGGAACTTCAGGGGCCGTGACAGGATTCAAGCTTTCCCATTTGATATGGTGGGGAGGAGGAGGGGGGGGCTGCTCTGTAGTCACATAAGTTGACAAATTTCATCTTTCGAGTCCTAGATATCTAGGACAGATATCGAATCCTAGATAAGTTGGAGGGGAAGTCCAGTATTCATATTGGATCAATCAATATTAGCTGACACCTCAAATAGGACATCTCTAAGCCACGGATATAAGTTTTGTTCCCGGCCGAGCTAGATAAGAATCAAATAGTGAAACCTCTAAATTTGAGATTTATAGGTACTAGTCCCAACACAGTAAAACACTTGAAATAGTAAGTTTCACGTGTGAACATTCAGTTGTTTTCTCAGACCCTAATCCAGCACAGCGTGAGTAGTGCTTGACTTCGCTCATTACAGTTGTAGCCAAAATTTTGTTAGGCATGATTTTGTCGATTTCAACACAGAAATAGTCCAACTTCGGGGAGTATTTTTTTCTCCCTTTACTCCAATCGCAGGACATCTCAAATCAATGGACGTTGTTGGTCCTGCAACTTGAAGTTGTAACTGTACACTAATCCCTGATAACGGTAAAAAAGGGCTATAATTCTATTCTCTAATTTTAAAGATTTTTCAAGATCCTCACACATTTATAAGATCCATATTGATGCTGAAAATTTAATGCGAGCTTCTCTGTTTTGAATCTGGCTGTTGAAGTCGTTTAAAAAAAAAAGCTGTGGGGGGACAGTAAAAAGACTTTTGATCTTAAAGGTTGTACAAGATCCTCTCACACCTACACTATATTGATGCCGAAAACTCACGCTAGCTCCTCTGAACTTGAGTTTCGAAAAACCCAAAAAACAGCTGTGGAGAAGAAATGAGAAGTCTTTCATAAAAATTCTTTTGTAGCACCTGGATGACAAAGTAAGAGCAGTCTGGACGTTCTAGGACGTTTTCAAGGAGCGAAATTACAGGGAAGGAGGCTATGAAGTGGTGAGGGGGGAGGGGTGGGGGTGGAAGTGGAGGGGAAGCCCGGTATTCAAGTGTTTACCTCAGGTTTGACCCTTAGCAAGCGAAATCCTGCATTGTCAGCGGGAAAAGTGGAGGACAGGCTGGAGGGGAGGGGTGGCGGGGGGGAGCAAGGACACCTCTACAGAGGACAGAGACCCCGGGAGAGAGAAATAGACGGCGAAAGAGGATAAGAGGATGAAAAGGGCGACGAGGGGAGGGGGTGTTTCCTTGTGCCGCCTCCACTTGCCTCGTGCCGCCTCCACTTGCCCCCGCGCCGCCTCCACTTGCCCTCCGCGCCGCCTCCACTTGCCCCCGCGCCGCCTCCACTTTCCTCCTCGCCACCCATAACCCCCTTTCCCGCACTTGCCCAAATTAAAACCCGCGGCGGCGGCGAAGGGGGCGGGCAGGGATACGGGAAAGCGTCTGAAGCACGGGCTCATTAACCTAGATACGGCGGGTAGAGGTTTTAGGTCGATATACTTGGTCCTTGTACCTTGCCCCATATAACTGTAGTATCATCACCTTTACAAAACCCAAGAGTGAGCATTGTTCTTTCCGCGCCAAAAAAAGCGAGTAAAAAAGAACAAAAAAAATACCACCCTACCAGCTTCCACTATCTTAAAAAAGAAGGCAAAAAAAAAAAAAAAAAAAAAAAAAAAAAAAAATCCTCGTCATTCTAATACGGAGTTCTTTTTAGAGAGAGTCTTCCGGTTATTATTCTTCATATTGAAAGAAAGAAGTATAAAAGCGAAACCCCATTAGTACGAAAAAGAAAGAGAAATCCTTCGAAATTACTCCTTGTCTACTCATATCCTACCCTCTTGTTTTTTCTCCCGCCTAGAAGTAATCCTAGAAAATAGTGAGGTCTTCGAATGACTTCAGAAAACTTCGCTGAGTCTTTTTTGAAAAGAGGATCTAAGGATGGTGGATTTCAAAGGGAGAAAAGAGAACTGCCATCATTATCGGTGGAGAGATATTGATAATAGTGTCTACCAAATGGTATTTGGGTGGTGCTACCTGTTTTAATGGAATATTTTAAAGGCAAACTTTCCTAACTACGAGGATTACTTAAATTTTGTATGCCAGAATTTTTTTTTTTTTTTTTTTTTTTTTTTTTTTTTTTTTTTTTTGCGACAAACTTGAGAAACTCTGGAAGCCTGCGGCTTGTGACAATGGGTGGCCAATTATTGAATAATTTAGTACCCAGTGTCCAAGGAGGAATCTCCAGAAACATATTACCTAATAACTTTAACAAACCGGAAAATAAGTAGGTAGAGAAATAAAAATAGATAAATAAGGGAGAAATAAACTGTGCTTGTTGACACTGATGAGGTGGCGTAAATAAATGGAAAATATACACTTTCACTAAACTTTGTGAAAAAGAAAAGAAAAGTAGCAATAGGTTGAATGAAAATCAAAGATGGTAAAAATGATGAGTTGACTTATTAGGCAAAATGCTGGTTTGGTGGTCTTCAAAGAAGATGATGGAGAGAGGAATTAGGTATTTCTCATACAAAATTATCCCTTGATCCCTTGAAGAGGGAAGGGGACGAAACAACATAGCCAACTTTCAAAAAAAGAAAAAAAAAAAAAAACTATCCAGGTCATTTAGAAGGCTATGTTTGGAGGAAGTGAATGGAACCTGGAACAGGGGATCCAAGACAGGCTCAATGAAACCCAAAACCCTTGTTCCAGTTAGACTCGTGTACCTACATTCTTTGGATACCCCTCATATGAAAACTTCTTGGAAAACTCTGCTTGATACTATTTATTTTTATGAACATGAAAATATCTTATTCAGCTAAATTTACCATCTCTAAACATTAATACCATACTAGCACTGCATGTGCATATGCTACCGTCAAACCCCGAATGCTTCGAAACCATTTTCAACTAGTCACAACAGGATACTCACCTATAAGTTTTCCAAATAATCTGAACGTTTACCAGGAGATTAACCACTTAATATCATCTATTTATGATATGTGAGTGGATCAAGCATCCAGACCACTGATATAACAAAAAACTTATCTAAGTAAAATTTCTCTAAGCATGGTTGAAGACGAGCTTACATTAAGAGTGGTTATAAGTTGGATTTCTAGAGCCAATACTAATGCACTTCTGTTAAAAAATAAGCTGTTAAGATGAGTATAATTAAAAGATGAACAATCGGAATAATTTGAAAAGGTTTATACTTGAAAAGAGATTTTTAGCATTCATGCAAGTTGAAATCTAAGCGATAAAGTGGTTTGAAGCTTCGCAACTGAAATGCACTTTTTGAATTTTACTTTAAAGCTTTTAGTTCTGAAGATGCCTACCAATACGCGCTAGTAGGTGTTTTCTCTTTTGCCATTTTTCGTTGTTCACATCTGCGCCTCCATTATCTAACATATATATTTTACGATCTAGCTTATTGTTTACCACCCACCCCCACCCCTCGTATACATAAATCCTACTAAATGGTATACATTTCCGCTTCTACTGGAATCAGGTTACAGTATGTCGTTTTGAATGATATTCTGTAAATCTTGTCAACTACTCTCACTAATGTAGCTCACTTAAGAGTGTAGTTCACATTTCAGGATTCTGACTATTCCTAGTTTTTGGTTTGACATGTACAGCATCATGATTATACTTTTTTATATATCCCACATTTTAATGTATATACTCGACTTCTGTCATTATAACAGTACCTTCGTCCCATTCCGCCCTGTATGGACAGCCCTTTTAAAACTATCAGTGACAGCGGGGGCCAGTTGATACCCCTGAGACCCTCCGCTTGAAGCTCGACACACAAGCTATTTGTCGAGTAAACAATCGCCTATTTAAGCAGAAGGCACAAAACCCTTTTTCCAGCTCCGGGACTTATTGGCTGCTGCCGGAGCCCACAAGAACGATAAAGTTTACACAAGTCCTACAGTGCCCACGGATATGCATATTAAGGCTCTCAGAGGGTGGGCTTCTCCCTCATATAAAACCCTCTCGGGCTCGCTTCTTACTCCCAGTCATATTTTCATAATGAACACTCCTCACTTCACACAAGGTCTTCCACTGCCCCGATCCTTTTTCTCATTTTTTTCGCCCTTTTTTCTTTCACTTGTACATAATTCAGCCCACTTTCAGACAGGAGAAAAAAAAGAGCTCCAACTTTTCCCAAACTTCCCTTTTAAAATCCCCTCCGTGGCCTGCCCGTGCCACGCTTTTGTTCCAACGCTATTCGTATTTGCATGTATAATTACCTTCCTAGGTCCTTCTTTCGGCTTTCATTCCCTTTGATGGCCAGGCTTCCCATCTCGGAGGCCTCTTCATGTAAATTGAATCTAGTGAAGACTCGCTCTCTTCTTACGAACAGTTCTGGGGATACACTTAAGAAACTAAGCCCCTTCGTAACCCCGAACCCACTCGTAAGTCTCTCCTACTATGAGAGCAGTAATAACCGACCTTTGAGCGCTCTGTTCCCCTCGTATCTTCTTGTGTTAAATAATTAATTCAAATCTTATTTCGGTTTCCGTCTTTCATCTTCAGAACGAGATTATTTCTCTGGTGAGTGTTGTCACTCTAACGTCATCACTCATGATAATTCCCTTGAACGTCCATTTATGAAATATAATCATACTCTCCAAACCCCTACTTTTATATTTGGTCTTATATTTGGTCTGAAATATAATTGAAAGCATAATGTATATCCCCTACTGGTCTTATTAGCACACTATTTTGATGGACTTATACGAACTCTTAGGAGTACAAACTACGATCTAGTTGGCCTCTTCTTCCTAAAAACTCTTCTAAGGGGAAGTTGCCGGCCGTCTTTAGCGAAGAAAGTTGTTTGCATCTCCCCATGATCAAGGAACGTCTCGACAGCGGTAAAACTCACTCTCGTTCGCTGATGGAACGTATTTCAACAGGAAAATGCTTCATTTCCGGTTCGGAACTAACTTCTGTGGAAAAATTCTGTTCTTATACTATAACTCCATTATAAATGTACTCCAATCATTTCCGTTCCGATTTTACTAAGAGGAACAAAGCAGGATCTACTCTTAGTCAGAGTTCATTAGAAAACCAATGTTCACAAGTTGTCGCGTTCATAAAAATCGGTAGGTTTCGTAGGCCCCTTTTATTTGCAAAGAGAGAAGAGAAATCATGTTATACTATCCACAGGTTTTACTGATCAATAACAAGATTGCAAATTACCGCGGTGTTCGCCAAAATGAGTTTCTCAAAAATGTTTGATATACGAGGTGTCCCATAACTAACCCCCCCACCCCTCCCCACAAATGTTTTCCACAATTTTAAAGATATCAAAGTGAAACTTTGAGAGCGTTTTTCAGGCGCCCGATTCTGAGTTTAAGTAAATAGAAATCATTTTAAAAAATCCAAGAGATTTGGACTACCTAAAAGGGAAAGTTTGGGTACCTTGAAAAATGCTCAACGATTTTTTTCGTGCTGTATACGATGGTGAAACCATAATTGCGAAATCTTAATCAGTTCTCGGATTAGAGCTGATGAATCACAACGAAGCGCGATTTTTTCTTAAAATAGGTACTCTTAGTAAATACTCGAGATCAGCTATGATCCGAGAACGGAAAAAGAAATTGCAATTCTGGCATAACCATCGTGTTCAGCTCCCTCCTCCCCTATCGCTACTACGGCTACAAACGGTTTTCAATGGAAGACTTCCCATTTCTCCTTCACAACTGTTTTTTGGGGTTTTCGAACATCAAGTTCAAAAGGCAGATGAAAAGCCAGCCAATATGTGCTGCATAGATATAGCTGTGTGAGGGTCTTGAACAATGTTCAAAATCAGATGTCAGTTTATGAGAGAATTGTTATTGCTACACCACAGCTGTTTTTGGGGGTTTTCGATACTCAAGTTTGTTACCCATAGGTGTGTGAAGATCATATACTATCTTCAAAATCAGTGTCTGTTTATGAAAGACCACACACCACACCATATCAGGCACATCCACTGCTCCTCCACAACTGTTATTTGGGGTTTTCGAAATTCAAATTAAAAAAGGCAGATTCAAAATAGCAGAGAATAACAGGTCGATTGAACTGAAATGTGGTAGATAAATCATGGGATCACTTGGTGAAAACGTGATATATACTGATGGGAAATTGAGACTTGCAATTTGCAATTCGATGGCTCAAAACCAGCTTTAGCCAATTCTGTAAAATTTAGTTTCATGAAGTTTTGACTTCAAAAGCCTCATTATTGAACTTACATATATCTATGTTGGACGGTAGGTACGTCAAATTTGCCATAAATCTAATAGATATCAGACCAGATTTAATAATGAATAATTCATTAATCATAGTCTAACAATCAATACTTACGGGTGCAGGGCATGCTCTTGGGATCTTCCTCAGCTCGGTAGTAGCCGGTATTGCAGCGGCATTCGGAGAATCCGTAGTCAGGAGCTTTGCTGTGCTGCGGACAGGCTTGACAATGGTCCGAGCCAGTCGCGTGCTTGTATTTCCCAGGCGGGCAAACTGCAAACATGAAATTTTACACTTAATTATGTGATTTACTGTGGGGCTCGCTCAGTATGGTAAAAAAGGGAGCTATAATCTTTCAAAGGGGACGTACTGTCAGTTGATACACAACTAGACAGTTTTCTGATTCAAACAAAGCACTCATTCCTAATACCTAATTGATCAAATCAAATCGGATGATTGACGCTTCGATACCGAGCAAAAAATTTTGATACACACGTAACTCACACGAATCGACAGGTCCAAGCAGCTTATTATATATAATATATATATATATTCTAAGTACATGTTTTAGCCAAGACCAAAATGCCCCAAGAATTACACGAAATTAGAATTGAACTTTAGTCATGAAAGTAGCTGGGTGAGCTATTAGGTGAGTTACGGGGAGTTATTAGGTAGGTAGTTGCATGGTACGGAGATGAACTGATCAGCTGAGGGATCGCAGAGGCTAATTGATTTTACTAATGTACTTTGTACTGGATTCAATTATAGACCAATGATCTGCGTAGAAGGGCTATCTAACACAGAAATAATAAACTATTGTCTATTACTCTGCAGCGTTTTATACATATTGTGGAGTTATGTATCTTGAGCTAAATTCAAGTCAATAAACTCAAAGATTGTATAATATTATATTTAATAAGACATGTTTTGTATTTATTACGACGACTAAAACCGTTTTGGAAAACTATCTGAAATGAAAGGAAATCAATGTGTAACCACCCATTCAGAAACCTACATTAATATCAACTCATCATACCTACATTAATAATCAAATCATTTTACCGCTAAGGTAATTGTCTAAAACAAGGTGTAAATTAAAATATTGACTCAAAACGAAAAACCAACTAAATTTCACATTAAGAAAAAGAAGAAAAAATAAAATAAAATAAAAATTAAGACGGGAAAGGCAGAACGAAAGGAGTGGTCTTTCAACAAAGAGGATTCACCCTCTGAACGTAAAATGCAATCCGCGTTATAATAAAAGGGCACAATTATTAAGCCCGCAGCATTAACTGTGAGCTTTTAAAATATTATCCCGTCTCAAAGGGAATCCTAAAACAACGAATACAGTCCGCACTAATTGAAACAAAAACTTTTTGGATTGAGAGTAATCCTGTTAAATACCGGGAAAATCTGGATTATAGCCCCGAAAAATCTCATGTCTTCGGAGCGGAGTTTGGAAATAATTTACATTTTCCGGGAGGGAAATTTTGAGAGTTTTCAAGAAAACCTTGGGAAAGAGGGGAAGTCGTGATGAGAAGAGGTGATCTCGTTAAAGTCTTAAAGAGAAGAATAGGTGAAGGGGTGGTTCATTGGAGAGGTGAATATGCAAAGGCTCCTGGCAATTTCCATATCAGGAGGATTTCGAAGGTCCGACGGTCCTCGCGGAAAAGGGGAGGAGTGTTGGAAAATGGGGAGAGTGTTGGAAAAGGGGAGGGGTGTTGGAAAAGCTCGATTCATTAATGACGGAAGAGAGGAAAACCTTGAGGCTGGAAGAGGGAGAGGATGGGATAGACGCCAGACTTTAAATTTATAACGTTAGCTCGGGCACCACTTTGCATAGGAGAGCCTTCTTCAACAACTTTGCGCGAGTCTCATCATTTGCAAGTCTTTTGAGCTGCAAGGGAAAAGAAGACACCTGTAAAAGTCCCAGGGAAAGAGAAGGGGGACCCCATAATATAAATAAGTGCCAAACAAATTTACGAACCGTCAAATCAACATAGGGACATCGGAAGATTTTCAACGTATTAGCATTTTCGGTTCCAGGGATCGTCTTCAAGAAGGGCAGACGAGGAGAAACTATTTGCATTGAGGAAATAATTATTCCGGCTGAGCTTCCTTCACATAAATATTTATTAAAATTCAAGTATGGAAAATAGGTTGGGTAACTTGACGGTGTCAAGAAAGAGAACAATTAACACCCTGGGTCGAAGGGAGGACGTCAGTTCGTAGGAGACTTTTAATTATATACTGCAACGGCTTAGGCCTTGCGAGTTACAGATGAAATGGGAGCGAAGCTGGTTTTTATCACGAGGTAAAAATAATAACAACGTGAAGAAAGGTTATTAAATAAGGTGACGTCATCGAACCGAGCGTCAGCTGTAGGAGTTTCTATGATAATGGTGAACGGGATGACTCAAGATCTAGAAAATAGAGTAGAAATTGGAATCCTGTTGAAAAGCGGTACCTGTCTATCAAGATCGTTTATATGTATAATTGTAAACCATATGGAAGAATAGATGGCAGGTTGGAAATATAATGTTACAGAGTAAGAGAATGATATACTATAACAAGAATAAATTTCATATGATTAGGTAATCGTCTTACATGACAAAGGGTCGATAAACAGTAGGGAACTCGATTTCTGCTTCTTTTCAAAATGCTCACTAAGATCATCCGGATTGTCAGGTACATTATTTACTTCATGATGGGTCGTTTGTTTGTATAAAATTAGTTAAATATAAAAATAAACTGCGCCAAATGGACGTCAATCATATTGACTTATTGTCTAGATTTTCATCGGATTATAAAGACATTTTCTTGAATGAGATGGATTTCTGGAATTGCTTTCGATATCGTAAGTCGTAAACTTGAAACCCGCTATACTTGTATGTATTACTCAATTCACAACAGATTTCAAAGGAAATTTAAGCCCTCGAGCTTGATTGGCTAGGGTTGACATGCCCTTACGCATTTCATATCAGCCAGAACAATAGAGGATTCGTAGAAATTCGTTGCGATCGAAAAATGCAACTTGTTCCATTTTCGACGCGACGCGATTTCTGTGAAGATACCTACATCAATCAATTCAATTCAAAATTCAAGACGGCCTTTTCACAATTGACCTTCAGAATTCAATTCTCACCAAAATTATGTACAATTCATTCATAGGGACGTCCCTGTAATGCATCAATTACTGAACAGAATGATATTCAGTGCTTGTTCACAAAATTCGATTTTTCATTGAGATTCTTGGATTTGGAGTCAAACGACTATTTATTAGGTTTAGGTAAATTGAGCGTTTTCAAGACGTTAGAATCAGCATAAAGGGGAGGCAGAATTAGCTGAGAAAATAAAACTACTTAAAAATTTTTTAGATGATCTATAATACAATACAGGTCAAAATAGGAGGAAACTAGGATTTTCATTGAGAATTTTCGAAGTGGAGAAAATCCACTATAAATAAGGTGTAAATTGAGCGTCTTCTAATCATCAAGACGTTAGAAGCTGCACAACGGGAAGGCAGAATAACCTGAAAAACTCATAAAGATTTAGGGTAATGCACATAAGAGATTGAGCAGCACTCTACAGCATTCCTCGTTGTAGAATAAAGGGGAGGAACTACTCGAAAATAAACCAAGAAACAATTCACACAGGGCGTTTCTGAAATGGTCTCGCCAAACGGTAACTGCCGATTCTCTTTTCTGCCGTTGCTGCCGCATTTGAGATAAGGGAATGACTGCTGGGTCCCCCATCTTAAATGAATCCATCCCCAGACCCGGGCCTTCCAGAACCTCTGGAAGTTCCCTTTCTGCTCTTCTTCGCCCATCGGAGATTACACACTCGCAGAAAACAATTAGAAAAGGCGCCGGGGCGCTGAGGAGGGGGAATTGAAACACCACTTCATTTACGGACCCCTTTCCAGCTTCCATGCTCCAGCTCTACAGCAATCTCACCCTTTTTTCTCCTCGGATCAACATGGATGGTCTAATGGAAAACGTGAACAGGGATGCCAAGGCGACAGTAAGGGGATTTTCAAGTCGGGTTTCACCAAAAAACACATTGAGACGAGTGGTTGAATTGGCGGTTAGTATCAATGTCTTGACTGGATGGTGCGGTTGGTGCAGTGAATAACCACGTTTTCCAGAGTTCTTAAACGGGCAATTTCGTACATATCTGTGTGTCTGAATTGCTTCGAAATTGGGTCAATGAATTCCGGTGATATTTCGTGATTCACTCCAGTTATCCCTAAAAATGCGGTCTACGACAATCCTATCCTCTAGAACGAATGTTTTCTGGGTGTTGCATAAAATCATTAACGATGAATTTTATTCACATTTCAACGTCTGTACTCGTCACTGACGTGATGTAGTAAAACTATTTCTATGGGAAAAGCCTGTCAGATTTTATTGGGAAATGGAACACGTATAATACATTTTCAAGGAAAAATAGTGTTTTTATGATTATTGGTTGGAGTGCCACGTAAGGGTAAAACATTATAAGTAAAATAACCATTCAATTGAGGAATTTCACATTGTAATTACTTAACGAATCTGATTAATGCCATTCAATATAATCATCACAATCTATAGTGTAGTACCTGATTATATCGAAACATCGATAGCGCATGTGTCAAACATCGATTTCTACGCAACATGGGAGTATTTAAAAGATGAGCTCGTGAGAGCGAGGACATGAGAGAAGGTAGATTAGATTATTTTTTTACATAGATATTTAGTTTTTTACTGAAGCGATTCATCAGACAGCGATTTTTTTAAATTCGATACTGCTGTCTATGGTCTAAAATGTTATAAATCTGCCAATAATCTCCATCTGCTAGGTTACGTCCAATTATCACGTCCATGTCTTCAAGAGAAGACAAAAGATTGAAAACCTCATTACATAATTGTAATGCAACCAGTTGCAGGAATATCATTTCACATAGCTACTAGTTATATTCGAACCAATTCATTGAGAAAACAACATGGAATACGAGAAACCAGGTATTATTTTCTGACCTCGACACCATCCAGTCAAAAACACTTTTCTTGTCAGTAGAATCCACTGGTAGGTCATAATGCACTGTTTTCAATAAGTTAGGAAATATATCCATGAACTGTGGGAGTGATAGACGAAAAATTGGTTCAGCCCGATTACCTAACTTTCCTTTGACACTTCTGGTGCTGCGAAAGTAATAATACCACGTGGATAATTGTTACTATGATACGGTAGGGATGATAATAAATTAGACTTTAAAAGATTCACTTGAAACTGAATCATTTCGAACTTAATACAGTCTATAAATTTGGATTAAAAGAAATTAATTATTGTGATACGTTGCTGGTGGGTCACAAGCCTATAAATCACTCTTATCCTCCGAACATAGAAAAGCGTCTTACCTTCAAGACCTTGGAGGATAAAAAAGAACAAAAAGTTAAAGAATACCTTCCAATTCCAATCTTACGAAGATCTCGCATTATACCAATGCATTCATTCTGTTTGCGTGCTACTGGAAGAAAAAGCCCGCGACTCGCAGTGCCGTGCGTGACCCGCTTTTTAGAATGCCTATTTTCTGCTATCCCTTTTCTAAATGGATTCATCTAAATGTAAATCCTATTTTATAGGCATCACACAAGCATCTTGTTAGAATCTTACGAATTTTCTCGTTATTTAGTAGAAAAAGAGATGCGGTAGACAATCTTTGCCAGATGAATTTAAGAAGAAGTTTTGAAAATTATGGAGGGAGAGGAAAACGTTTAGATGTAACGCCACGGAAAGGCCAACCGAACTTCAGAAAGGGGAAAGCTCTTTAATATCAAATGATGAATTCAAAGCCTGATTCTGCTGACTAGCTAGCGTTCTAGCTTAGCTAGCTAGGTTTCTAGCTAAGGAAGCAGGAAATATCTAGAAAAATGCAAGAACATTCTGGTCCTTGAGAGGTATCCACTTTAGAGAGCCAAATAAAAGACAGCGGAGAGAATTTCCGATGAAGTAAATAACAAAATGGTCATAAACAGTACATGGACAGTAATAGAATAATTTCATCAAAAGAAGATGGAGTATGATTATTCTTCCTTTAGAATGGTCAATATCACTTTTGATTTCTAGAGGAGAAACGACGTTTTGAAAACAAAGAATGGCGCAATGATGAGATGAAGAGAAAATGGTTCAAAAACAAACCTATTTTATTAGACTAAATTAAAATTTTAAACCTGCATCCAAAGACTGCGTTCTTAATTGCTGAAGTTCAGAATATCTGCCTGCGAAAATCGCTTCGCGAATCATAGCCGTGTTTACGATTTCAACATTCTTCCGCTAATGGAACACAAACAGTTGGTCGTATCCTTTGGGTGAATTCATTGAAGTAAATTCAACACAAATAGAAAAAAATTACAATTGTTTTAAATAATGAGTTTTTAAAACTTGAACTCTTAAATGTCACCACTGCTGATCGAAAATGATGACAAGGACTCATATTCCCTTCCGATGTGTGATTATTAACCCGAATTTGGCTAACTTTGGTCCAGTAGTTTCGGAGAAAGGCAAACGGACGGATGGAATATGGACATGGAATATGTTAATACGAGTTATTACAAAAACATGTCACGAAGGTAGCTTGAATTAATAACGGCAATTTTCACTAAGAACCGATTCGTAGTAGCTTCCTCAACTTCGGACCCACAAAAATCATTAAACATCTATCGGAAAGCTCTTGTTCTACAAAATAGTCTTCCATGGCTGGAATTTTCGCCTTCTAGCCTCCCTACTCCAGAAAACCATGTTCATTTTCAAACTTGTTTATCAAGATTGATTATAATTGTATCCTTATCATAATTACTTACACGAAATCATGAATGGGAAATTTTCACGGTTACTTTCTCAATTCAAAGATCTGAGCGAGCGCTTTCTGAAAAGGTACTACATGATGGGTATCTGACCAGTAAAACGGCTCTTGAAAACAATTATAGCTTTACTGCGTCATGCGTGACCTTCTTACCCATTTGTTGGCCAAACTAAACGGTCATTTGAGCTGAAAATTGCTACTAAAGAGGTTTTCAAGTGCGCTGAATCCGAATCTGAAGGGTGGGGGGGGGGGGGGGGGGGGGGTTCAGTAACTCTATTCCGATGGGAAAACTTTCCTACAGTAGAGAAACGCCGCCATTTTCGGCTTTGAGAACTTCTCCACGTGTTTAAGGCAGTTTTTTTCTCCACTCTAGTAAACTTTCTCACTACCTCCATAGCAGGTCATAAGATTTAGAAGATGAGGTTAATGTATTTACTCTGAGATTTTAGTGTTTCCTCGTCTTATATACCTATGTAATTCATTGATTTATATTTTTATCATTCATTTATTGAATATTAATGTATGTAATCTATGAGTTTTGTGATCCTTAATGTTGAAGTGTGGAAAAAAAACTAAGAAATTTGTATTCATTTTGCCGCCAAAAAAGTTTAATCATGGCGGTTATGCCTGAAACTAAATAAACTAAATACTCTTGGTTAGTTGACTACTGTTGCTTTGCCAGCATACTGTTATGATGTCGCCTGCATAGCAGACGACGTACGGCATCAAACATATTTTCAGTAAATTTTCAACGAAGATGACATATTTCAGGGGTTTCACGATGAAATAAAACGAGCGAAACCGCGAAAGGAAATTTCCGATGGAATAAGAAGTTTCAAAGAAAGGGAAGGAGTTGAAAAGAAAGACATTTTCGCCGATCGGCGGGCCCATCCTAAATGAAGCAGCCCTCCCGAGGTTTTATTTATTGGTTCACTTTTTAAAATGCTGAAGCCTTCATCTCCCCATTTCTTCCCGCGGATTATCACTTTTGAAGACTTCCACTTGATTTGCCTTCCCGTTTTTATTTCCGTCCGACGGAGCTTTTTTTTCCAAATAACGTTTTCGCCGCGGTCTTCTTCGAATGTTTTTTATTCTCAGCGCTTCCCCTCCACTCCTCGAAAAAAATGAAAAAATCCCCCAATAATTCCCCTTCCATTTGGATCGCTACAAAATGTCAAACCCTCGTCTCATGCATTATCGGGGAAATTCCATCCCTTACATATTGGCTCGGCTCGTTAACACCGAGTTAAAGATCCTGTTGAAAATTGATTAGAAAAAATAACTTCTCGTCCTCATCACCCTCCCCAACTCACAACTTTACCCCTTCTCTTACACCTCGGACTACGCCTTCGTTTTCGTTTTTTTCCCCTCCAATCATCACAAAAAACTTCTTTTTTTTATTCTTATATTTTTTTAAAAGGTCCCATTTTTGTCACGTGTCATGTGTGCCGACGTCGGGGAGAAGAAAAAAGTTAATTAACTTTTCGAGAGCTGCTGAAAGGAACCAGGGGACCTCCGACACCTCAAAATCCTACCTCTCGGATTATTAGATGTTTTAACAACCTTCGCCGCGCTCAACGCCGTCGCTAAAAGGAATTTTTATTTCCGTAAAGTTTTTTTTACGTTGCACATCAATACAGCGGATTCTCCACGGTTTCAAATCGATAACTAAAGAATGTCTTCATCGTCGAATATGCCTTATTCATCCGCTAAAATACAGAGCAGCAATTAAAATGGCCGTAAATAAAGTTAAGGGAATTCAATATCATGCTTTTTAGCGGGAACTTGAATCGACTCAGCAGTCCATTAACGCGATCGCTCCAGAATTTTGGATTCAAATTTACAATTTAGTGGACAAAAAAATGCTAAAACATCGTCTTTGGTTTTCGTCTTCAATAGGGTATATGGGGTGTTACAGTCGTGTTAGTTATTTGGCCTCTGGAGGCCTAGGAAAAACAATCGGTTTTTAAATTTATTTATTGTCTTTATTGACTGAAATACACGATTTATTTTATGGAAAGTGTTCTACTTAAAGTTATTACTGTTAGAAATTAAAGTTGAATTACAAGTTACCATTAAAATAATGAACTAGAAATCGATCCTAAATACACTTTAATACAGGCAATTTCGTTAAAATTACTCAAGCCTGCGACCAAAAACGTTTAGCACCATTCTCCTTACGCCTCATATTTCAAAAGCGTGCTGAATCCAAAAATGACATCCATTTTTCTCCATCACCAACCATTTTCCTACCAAACGCACAACGCATTTCGTATTTAGCCCTTAAATGACCTTATTTTTCAACAGCTTTCAACTAAGGATGACTCCTAATAATGTACCACATCTTCTGGTGGCACGAAAACCTTTCCATTGTCAATCAGAATCGATTGATGTGAGAAAAAGATCGATTGAAGACGATAGTGGTGATATGGCAACCTGTCTAGACCACTTTTGATACCACTTGTGATACCTACTAAACCCACTATTCAGGGGTAGACATTTGCTATGAAATGGTGGATGATGGGCGAAAATGGGTGTCACTGTCGGTTTTAGTACACCAAAAAACATAGAATTCAGGTGCAATGTAACAAACATTTTTCAAAAAATTAAATTTCGCAGGCCTGTGTTATCCTTCTCCTTCCATTTCATTGCCTTTTACTGAATTCATAGAATAGGTAGGTAGATAAAAAAGTGATTAATAATTCATGAAAGGGAAGAAACGCATGGAATCTCCATGGGAAGCCAACCAACATCGAACTTCGATTTCCAAAGACCTATGGACCTATTGTACAAGAATGCAATTTGATAAGCAGCCAAGACTCAACATTCAAATCCCGATACTGAGGGTAGCAAGAGCACAAAACGCCTAATCAATAAAGATCTGATGGTCGAATTCGTGTCAAAGAAAATATGTGTTAATTAAGTTTGGGATCTGACCAACAGGTCAGCATTAACAGAAATTATCAATGAAAACTGAGATTTCGACAGTAAGTCCGGCACTGGGGGACTTATCCCATTATCCCACAACATGGTGAAACATCAAAAAACCGATAACCCCAGCCAAAGTCGCTCGCCGTGCCATAGTTTTCAATCTCAAAATTATATTATGCAACAGTGAAAACGCTCCATTTAAGAAACACTTGCGAAACGGCGGCTCCCACAAATACCGGAGGCGAACCGATTTATAAATACAAGACTGGAGAAGTGATCGATAAGGGCCAAGAGCTACCGCTCGAAAGGAAAATAAAAAACCGGTAACCCGGGCAAGAAGACGACCGATATTTCGGTCTTCGGTATCATTCATTTTGCGGCATGCGCGAGAACTTGATTTGCCGAGATTTACATAACAAGCGGTCCCCCGAGACGGAAAATGGTGGGAAAAGAGAGGGTGGGCGGGAGAGAGACAGAGAAGTAGCGATTCAACCAACATTATGATAATACGTTATGAAGGATCTCGTAAAAATTGATTTAGCCACATTCTTGTGTGGAAACGAGCGCAGTCTTTACGGGTGATTTTTCATCCCATTTTTTTCGTCGTCCTATCGCTTCATCGGAAGCATTTGGATATTAATAACTCCCTGTTCTGACGAGATCGTTTATTGAGATTTTTCAGGGAGTACTGATCGTTCCGGGGAAATTTCGAATCACGTTTGCGCCTGCTGAAAGTGTTCTTTTTTTCCATCTGAGCAATGTGTCGGTATTAATAGTTTACAGGCTTTTCGTTTTATGGGTATGTTGAAGTGAAATGACCGTATTTCATTAGCGAGGTCTTCGCGAAGTCATTAAAATCTCTATAAGGTATGTGTGAACGTCCTGGTGAGAGGTTACTTGTACTAGCTATTTTTTATTAGATGTTTTAAAATGTACATGGCGAATCACAAAAAAAAAAAGTAAATAATAAATAAATAAATGAACAAAAAATAAAATAATAATAAATTAATTAAAAAATTAAATGAATAAATAAAAATTACATTAACAAAATTTATAAAATAGTGACGTGGTGCAAACACACATCACTACTTTTCTTGTATATTCAAAATTTCTGAACGAATATATGGCACGTACACACTGACACAACTCCACTGATGGCAAATGAATAAATTATTCTTAATTTTGGGACTATTAAGGGGTCTAGTGATTACATGATCTAGATTGTCACTATGTTTAGTTGACCAACTGTTAAATTATATTTGATCATAGATTCACCTCAAGTCTTAGTATTTTACGAAAAATGATAATGCCCTTACTTTTCAATGATACCCTTCAATAATACCCTTCAGTCATTCTGTTTGCTGTTGCGTCAGGAAATGAATAAATGAAAATGAACAAGCAAAAAGGAATCAGAGAACACGACAAAAACTGATACGAAAAAAATATTATTCCACGTGTTTCAAGAACCGTAGCTGTAGATTTTGATTAGGTACCGTTTTCTCTGTTGATCTGCGTGGTTTTCAATCAGTACCACCCATAATCCACCCCTCTCTTCAATAAAGTCTTTGCTTCTGAAACAGCTGGAATGTTACCAAGCCCTAAAGTTGTCATCAATATTTTTTACGGTTTTGAACGTGGAAACACCAATTTAATAGAAAGTAAGTTTGCTAGATGTTGAGTGAATACTACAGCACTTGAGGGTTCTTCATTTTCTTTGAATACCATGCAATTCCTAGAGAGGGAAGGTTATGATGATACAAAGACATGCACGTAGGTATAATTATACATGCAATTTCTGGTAATAATGATATGATTTTGATTTAGGTCTTATATGTTGGAAATTCAACTAGGAAGTGGGTGACAATTGAGGCCGATTACACCACTTTCCACCAATCCACGGGGGTGTTAGAAAACTAACAAAGAACCAAAATTAAACATCAAGGCATGCAGCTTTATATTTTTCAATCAGATTGTAGTTCCAACGGATTTTTGAATAAAGGCTGGAAACAAAACCACTGAAGACGATTCGGTCAACGGCCAAGGATTCCAGGACTCGATTTTATATGGTAGGTGTGTTCGAACAAGGTGAAAAAGTACGACGCGGTTTTTACTACAGAGCAGAAAGGGTTACACAGAAGAGGATCATTGTTTCCTACGAATATGGTAATGCCGGGAAACTTGTGAGGAAGGCAGACGATGTCACGGGCATTCCGTAGGGAAACATCCCAACGATCTGGACTAGTTTCGTAGACAGATTACGCACCTGGAGGAGATGGGGTTACCCAAGATGGAACGAGTTTCGTAACCGATGCCGGACCGAGGGAGCAGCCGGCCGTTCACATGGGGCGCTTTTTTTTTTCAAAAACTCCTCGCGAGTTGGAGAAAGCCTGTGGTTCTTTTCCAAAGAAGACCTCACAAAAGGGCAGGAACCCAAAGCCATCCCCAGGGAGCCCCCCGCTTCAAGTCTCTTTTCTAGCCTATTAAAACCCAGCATTATTGTCTTCCAGAATGGAGATCGGATCTCTGGTCCACGTGGACCGGTCGTGACCCTGGCAATGAAGGCATCATTGTTTAGGCACCGGCAGCACAATGCCGAGCCTCCCCATAGAAAAGATGCCTTTACTTCATAAAGGCTTCGCGGTTGAACCCATTAGGTCTAAGTACACTCAGCCGAGAAAAGATGATCCAAAAAAGTAACAGTTTAAAATTCCACCCTGACCCGAGTGATGAATCTTCCTCATAAATGCTTTCATCTCGTTTGACACGAGCACAGATGAAGTCGACTTTCTCCGACTTGTTCGAATGATCAATGAAAAACTGGATATCAAATAAATGTCCCACCCATGAAGCTGAAGGTCCCACGGTACTTGTACACTAATAACGGAGGACAATGGAATGGCTCATGAATTTTAATAGATAAAAATGACATAGCGGTAATAATATGGTACCTTATGTCGAGCAGCCAGCTGTTGTGCGATCATAAAAATTAATCGGCCCACAGAAACATGTGTCAATTTCTCAACAAGACAACGCTTTTATGGGTTCTATCCAATGTTTCTAAAGATAAAACCATACTACGTCAGATCAATCATTTCAAATGGTTCCAACATTGAACACCCTAGGAATCCCCTAAAAATAAGTACCTAACGCAATTTATTGAGAAAAACATGGGAAATACAATTTCTTTATGATTGACGCCACGAATGAAATCCGAACTTTTTTGGTAAATTTCAAAGCATTTTAAAGTTTCTTGCTAATTGCTAAGGATTTTTGAATGTAGATTAATAACAGGTTCCTAACATTGGACAGTTTGAAAAGCACGGACCAAACTGATGGGAATAAATAAATAAATAAATAAATAAATAAATAAATAAATAAATAATAATAATAATAATAATGATTGCATCAACGAGGAAATATATTGGTGTCTGAACAGCAAATGCTCCTAGAACAAGCTTTATAAAAAAGGCCTTCTGTCCTTAGATTTTTTTTTTCTAAATTAAACTCCAACGTTTCTTCCCAGGGAGATTCAAAATCAAATTCAATATTCAAAAGTGTAAAATATCTACTTACTTATAGTTCTTTTTTTTTGTTAAAAATCTAATTTAAAAGTATGTCTTTTAATAATCAAATTTAAAATTTTATTTTGATTTGAATTTAATTACAATTATTTGATTAAAATTAAATTTGATGGAAAAAAAAAACTTTAAATTCGATAAAAAAAAAAAAAACCAATGAGTAGTAGATATTTTACACTTTTGAATATTAATCTCCCTGAAGAAGCCCCAGTTTACTGGAATTTACTTCAAAATCCAATTTAAGAACATAAGGCCTTTTTTTATAAAGCTTGCTATCATCTGGACTGTCCAAATAAAGAAAGACTACGTTAACAAAATGACGTGATCATTTTGATAAGTAAGTTTCAATAATACATCGTATGACACTATACCTACTTGTGAATTTTAACTCTGTTCTACTCAAGTATTGAGATCACTTTTTCATCAGTCACCGAATCAAATAACGAAAATAAAGGCAGCTAAGCAGTGTTCTGGTGAAGCTTATATTGAAATCTACAAAAGCTAAATTATTTTGGGGTTATCAAACTTCAGCATTTAAATATTTGCTATATTACATATCTTTCTTTAGGAAGATCTGGGCTCTAGGCGAGTGGCCAAGAATGACGAAAAGAAAACTAGGTCGGAAAAAGAAACGCAATGAAATAAAATGGAAGAGAACACGCTATTTTCATTTCCATATAGGCCCGAAGTGATTTAAAGTTAAATCGTTGTAACCGGTTGAAGGTTGAAAATAAACAAGAATTATGGAGAAAAAAAAAACTTGCGCCGGAAGGCTGAAGAGTTGTGAATGTGGAATACGTTTTTTACCTTTAATTCAAACTTTGGCTACATAGGTAGGTTGAATAACGAAAAAATAGCTTTGGAGAACACAAAGCAACGGTATCATCAGCCTTCTTGTATATGTCGCTGTTACATAAATATAATTTGTTCGTTGCGTTGTTAGAAGATATCTTTCGACAAGAAGGTCTCCGTAAAAAAGCAGTCTACTTTAAAAGTCAAAGAACGTACTGTTCAAAACGAAGATAGTAAATACGGACTGTGAAAAATGTCTGTTGCAACGAATCGAACACTATCCATATGAAAAATTTCTGCGAATTAGGCGAAGACGTATTTTTAATAATTTCCCGCAATGGGGGTATAAATACTAAGCCGTCCTACAGAGACATTCAATTAATTTAGGTTTCAGAGTCGTAAATTAAGTATGAAATCATTTACCTGGAGGGGAGATCTGCTTGCTAGCAACACAAGGAACAGATGAAAATCACTCGAAACGCCATCAAAACGCACCAATATTAACATTGAACATGTTTTTGCCATCATAACCCGGCAGAAAATGAGACAAAAAGTTCCAGTCATGATCGTATGAGCGAATTTTCATAAATTATCGTATTGTATAATGTAAACTTTTTCAGAAATTTGAGCTTTTTTTAGTGCAAGGATATTGTTAACTATTACTTTTAAGGCAAAAAACGTATTTTGAATAATAATCTGCTATTCAAAAGGAGGTTTTGGTTTTTTTTCTTCAGTTTTATCGATTTTTTAGCAAATTTCAATGAAATTTAAGTAAATTTTCAGCATAATTTTGTAAATAGATTTTTCAATGTTCTTTTTACAGTTAATTAACTCTATTTGAGCAACATTCAGCTAAAAAATAACTTTAACAATTTTTAGCCGTTTTCTGACATTATTAGTACATTTTTTGAAATGTGACCTATTAACTGTGCTCAAAAAGTGCTGGCCAACGAACTCATCCTTTCATTTGGCAAGCTTGATTTTTGGCGCAAGAACGGAATTTTTATCTCAATCCTAAGGAGAGTTCTGAATATAGTATATATATGAGAAAGTGTTAAACACAAGAATTAGTTTCAGATTGTCTCAAAACGGATTTTAATGAAGAATTTTTTTGGAATGGTCAGTTAGAATGGTTTGGTGAACCTTGGTCTCTTAGAACCCAACAACTCTTATCATCTGGTCCATTTCAAGATGAGGTTACAGGTTATGCGTGGGAAATCTACAAGAATTTTCTAGTTTCGTTTTCAGTTGAGCTGCAGCATTGCAAACCTCCCGATGTGCCAACCAGGTCTCTGAAAATATCCTCCGTTGCCGGGGGAAAAAAGGAACCGACGAACAAAACAAAAACGCGAATTAAACAGTAACGATTCCGCATAATCCCCGTCCACCCCATTGTCTTCCCGGACGCTAAAAGGATTTCGAGATGACTATCAGATCTATCACTCACCGTTGCAAGTCTGTTTCTCAACGTCGGCCTCGAAGCCGGGCTTGCACTTGCAGCCGCCCGTGGGCAAGTACCATTTCCCGTCTCCCTTGCAGAGGTAGGTCGGAGTCTCCACTTCTTCTGCGTTGTCGACGCAGCGTCCCGTCGCTTGCTCGATGAGCGTCACTTCCTTGCCTGTCGGGGTTGACGGGAACTTGGCGAAATTGGCCGTCACCTCGGGGCACGTCAGATAGTAAACCTGCGAGTGCAGACGGAGAAACGAATATATCATAATGTATCAGTTACAATGTACAAATGATTACATCACAGTGACAAAATCAGATGGACCTAAGTTCGTCCGCTATTTGTTCAAGTTGAGAATCGCCTCTCCTGATGGAAATTAGGAAGAACTGCAAAAAAAATGACATGATTGCAAGTACCAAGAATTCCACTTCGATCCCCATTCCTATTTCATCTTCCGTTTTTGCCTATCACCCATCTCAAGAATTGGCCCCTACGAATTCTCCCCTCCAGTGCTACTCTATTCCTGATAGTGGGTCCCGATTTTAATTGTTTCCCTCCGTCCTAACAACATTAAAAACTCCCATTCATTCATCCCAGCGGAGCTATTACGGTACCATTGTACGATATAAATGTCTACCTCTTTTATTATTACTCTTAGGAATGACGTATTGCATATTGGCAGATCTAACGTAGCGTTCTAAGAGAGTGAACAACATCTTTGAGAAAATAGTTTCCTACCGCTCGTTTACTTCTTCTTTTTGACATTTTATGTCTTTACTTTGGCACATAAACGAAAAAAGCGGTAACAAACAGCGTTACGGTTGGTTTTCTGACGATTTCCGCTAACAACCGAGTCATTGCTAGGGAAATGGTACTTCGTCGTTTTTCATCCCACAAAATTCGTTGACCATTCGTTCGAAAGCTCTCAATTTATCCAACCATATTATGTTAACTACTGCGAAGTGCGTAGCCAACAAGCTGAGTTATGAGCATGGTTATATGAATAATTGTTTACACACAGATGATCATTCTCAATAATTGATATTGTGAACATGATTGCAACCGCTTGTTAATTTCTGATGATTTCATTGAGCTGGTGTTTCGATGATTTGATTCACAGCAGGTGATCCGATTATTGCGAGAACGGTTTGATTTGTGAAGCGGTGGTTAAATCATTTTAATAGGTAATTTCTACACTTTACACTCTAGGAAGCTGTAATTTCGTATGTAGCCTCTTTAGGGCATCCCCCTTTACTTGACGATGCCCAGGGTCCGGATCAGCTGAGTGGCTCTTAGAGCTTGTATACGAGTCTGCAACACATACGAGTCTGCAACTAAAGACATAAAATGTCCCAAAGTGTTGCAGACTCGTATGCAAGCGTTTCTGATGATTATCGTTACACCTCTCCGAGGGTTTCACCCACATTTCAAATGTGAGCTTCTTAAAATGAAAATTATGTTCCTAATTAGTTTTGAAGAAAATGCGCAAAAACTGATATACATTAAATTCCCCCCTGCCACCTATTAACAGAACTGTCCTCTTCTTCATCTCCCACAATCGACGTCGAATTTCCTAATGAATGTCCATAATACCAGCTAGTAAGATACTCGTAATATCGAGACCCAAGTAGTTGTTCATGTGTTCTGTCACACATAACTTGTGTAGCAACCTAACATGCCCGATCTCTCTTAGTCTTTAACATCTGTAAAAAACTAATAAATGCTCAGTCTTAATTTAAAAAAATATATATTCATATAAATATACATGGTTTATGAGATAGGAAATTTCAAAATGATAATGTGGCCATAAAAATTACCTTAATAGCTAATAGAGATATGCAGGCGCCTTGGTCCCGGAATGCAAAATACACTCCTTTTTTGGTCACGGGAATCGACTTGACTTCAGTGTTGATATTCACTTCAGTATTTGTGTTGAACCTTCCCTCTCCAGCCGCTATCCTCCCTGTAATTCCAATTATAAACACAGTCTTACAAAAAGTAAATAGTTGAAGGATAGATGTTGTTAAGTAGTAAGACATTACGAAAATAGGCCTTTCTGTCATTAATTTGTTTTTTTTTTACCATCTTCAATGTTTCTCCCCAGGAACTGCCCCTTCTTCAGACAGACAGTTTTAAATATAAAATTAAATTTTTTTAAATAAATACTCATTGTTTTGTTATCTAAAAAGAGGAAACAATAAGTACCTATTTGTTTTAAAAAATTTTGAATATTATATTTTAATCTTTGTCTCTCTGAAGAAGCCCCAGCCCCTAGAAGAAACGTCGGGGAATTTAATGAACCAATTTAAGAACAGAAACGCCTATTTTTGTAAAGTCTCGTTGTAAAATTTAACTGTCCAAATAAAGAAAAGTTGTGAAGTAAAACCACATAAGATCTTTATAATAATATACTACTATGCAAACAACTATATTCTAAACAAATTCAGAGCAAGTGAAAGTTGTTGTTTCTGTGGTAAAACTAACTTTAGTGCAAATATCAAACAGTAAAAAGTATATAATAAGCCTACTCAAGTTGATTTGAAAAAGTTGAATCCACTTGATGAAATTATAGGAAAATGTGAAAAACTATGTTGGCTGCAAACAGAAATATATGCAATTTTTCCTACATAAAAATGATAGAAATCTTCCTGTGGTTGTTGATGAGCCACAAATGATGTCCAAATATGTCTACTTTTGAAACTCATTGAACTCGACTTGTCCACTTTTGGAACAAACAGTATGTAAGTAGGTAAACCATGAATGAAGAGGGCTAGAAAAAAAATATTTTTATAGAACTAGTGCCGATATTACAACACCCCAGGTAAGTAGGTGGACTAGATCTGTCAGTGTCAACTGTCAGGTCACTAATTTGTAATAAATGCATATACTTTGATATTCATTTACGGTGGAGTTTGTTCACTTGTAAAATAAAAACATATATGTAAACCACACCATCAAGTTAAAAATGCCATTACGGACCACTTTTGAATTGATTTTCTCCAAAAGTGGCTTTATCAACTTTCAAAAGCAACGCCCTGTATTAAAATCGGCATACCTATTGCACTATTTGGAGCGACTCGGCGGAAGACTCCTTACTTGTTTGATTTTCAAATGCACCGAAGCCTTCTCGTCACATCAAAGCTACCTTCAAGAGCTCCCCCAATTATTTTCCCTTCAATTTGAGAGAAGGGCTGAGCCCAGTGCGCACAAGTTCTTCCGCGTTTCTCAAAAAGCAAGAGGCCATAGCTAATTTCGTCTGTTCTCAAAATCACTTCAAAACAAACGGATCCTCAAGCCTCTGACAGCGGCAGGGTGCCAGATTTTTGAGACTGGATCACCCTCACACAAGTGGCACCCCCACGGTTTCTCCTTTCACCCTTCATTAACCATTCCATCTCCTTTGTAATTATCTTTGCCGTAATTAACCCTCACTGCAAAGTTTCCGCCCAGGTTCTTTCCATGTAGACATTACTTTTTACAACCTAGCTTTTCCAGCCCCCATCGCAGTCATCTTTACCCCTAAAACCTCTTTCGCCCTTATCTCCTTCGACTTCAAGGAATTTCGGGCATACTCACCCTGGGACGCTTTAAACTTTTCCAAATTAACTCTCCCTTCCGCCTTCATTACAGTGTTTTTTCCATCTTGTCCGTAGAATGTTAAAAGCAACTTTCCAATTATTAGTTTGTAAAGTCGGTAGGTAAATCAATTTTTTCGCGGCTTTATACTTTGTGATCGTTAATTTCACCTCTGATTTTCAAAACTTTCATGTCAAAGTTAGAACGGTTGTTGAAGCTACCTACCACATACTAACACGGAGGTGCCAATTGATGTTAACAAGATGCAAGCCTATACAAATTAATTTATTTCATTTCCTGCCCATAAATATAATGATCGGTATGATGTGGGAAACCAAATTACTGTGTTGTTACCTATCACTGAAACTGCACGTCTTATTACTTTATAAAATGATAATTGATTCTCGAGCCAGCTTCAGAAACAGCGATGTACTACCCCGATAACAAGCAAGGGAACTTTGAATATTTTTGAGCAAGAAAGCCTCAGATATCATTCACACGATGTTCAAGCGTCCATCTCTTTTAAAATATGCTATTTCAATTTTCACGAACCATAAGTAGTCCCCTAGAAAGGTGCATCATTTTGGGATCCCGTTTGACATTTTTATACCTACACTTCGAACAGCAGGTACTAAGATTTTTGAATTCTCTGACGAGTTCATCTGATACTGACAGAAATATGATTGAGTTTGAATGAATAATTGCTCGCGAGTCATTTTGTCGTGCATCAGCTATGACTGATGCATTTACCATTTTTCGATTCAATTCAGTTTCATCATGAATCCGAAGCTTCGGTGAAATTAATTTGTGAAGGAAGTAAACTTTTTCAACCTATCCATGACTAGTATCCCACAATTCTAGAATAATCCTGTAATATTTTGCAACATTCCAACCTTCCAGACCTTCTCAATTCGACTTAGGTCGAATTTTTAATGATTTTATGGAGCAGAATTATAGTTGTGACTTCAGTTTTACATATGGAATTCTAGAATCGGTACACATCTTTAATGTTCCCCGTGTTAAGTGTATACCTTTTGTGGCCCGATTTATGTTATTCAAAAGTTGAGTAGAATCACCAAAATAAAGCTCACAAACAGGATCGACTCTAGTCTGGCCTAGTCAGCCACATTCCAGAGCAGGGGGTTTCGCCCCCACTTGACACCTCTTCAAGTGGGGGCTCTACTTACCCAATAAAAGGCTGTTTCAGCTCATCCTGGGCATCATTCGCATTTATCATTTGCAAATGCAAAACTCGACCTTCTTCGCTCTCAAAGCCACTCAAAAATCCTTCTATTTTCATCTCGGTTTAATTACTAGGTCATAAAACTCATATCTACCAACGGTTCCAGTAATGGGTAGAAACTTATCTCGTGGTCCATGGTAAAGGGGATATATCCTCCGAAGTCAAGAGTATCATAGCAGGGATGAAAAGCATACTTTTTGTCCTCTACATCCAAAGTACAGAGGTTTTTATTAGCCCGGAAAATTCAACTCAGTTCACACAATCTTATTCAAAGCTTCACTTAGCTCCCCACGCTCGCATCACAACATTTACTAGTGTTGAGTATATTATTTGGTATTGTCTCTTTATAGGAATGTACGAATTCTTGGAAACCCTCTGCATATTTTGTTTGATCAAATATTTTAGTCCGTTGAAAAGCTGTTCAATGGGTAAGCCTGCTTGGGTTTTAATTAGTACTGTGGGAATGTACTTTTGAAACTCCATCCAGGAGTTGTACTGAGACCTATGAAAGGGTGGTAATTTCACGTGAAAGTTTGAAAACAGTATCATTTACTAAAGCGGTTGAGCTTAAAATACAAAGCAATTCCACCTCCAAAACTAAAAGTTACTACCAAACATATAATAAATAACTTAAAATCGAGCTAATTTTAATTGAGTCTTCTTCTGACCCTTCTAAAATTTTGCCTTTCCAAATCATCTATCGACCTTAACATTGGTATGAATTAAGTCTACTAAAGCACTTTCCAGTCAGGGTTTACTCAAGATTTATATCTAGCGAGTTTTAGCGCAGACCCTTTCCCGTTGATGTACAGCATGAAACATGTTTCTGGGAAATTTTATTTGTAAAATGAGATAAAAAGTATGCGTTGTGCTGTAAACCAATGGGAAATGGTCTGAGCTAAAACTCGCTCCATTTACTTTGGCAAGTATTTGATCTTGAATAGAATAACCTTTGGCAGACTTAAACCGGAGCAATATTAAGTCCGCGAGGTGATTTCGAAGGGGACAAGAGTAACTGTGGGCCGGGGGGAGGAGGAGTAAGAAGATGAGAACTAAGAGGAGGGGACTCACCCTTTTAAACAGCCCGATATTCAATTCTTTGTAAGTCCCATATTTTGGGAGATAATTTATGGTACTGGGATGAAATGGCTCTGTATTTTCATACTTTACAACTTTGGTAAGTACGCGAATTTTTTAAGGATGCGCAGTTGCTTATCTAATTGTATATTATGATTCATGAACTAAAATACTTACCTACTTTCTCCGTCATTTGAACTGAATAATGTCCAGTCAGGACTCAAAAGAAAAATCACGGTTGCTTTCTCTGAAGAGATAGAAGCTGTAAACTAATGTTTTAGAAGCTACTGACAACTACTAACGCAAGTTAAGTGCTCACTGTTTCCTCCCGGAGTGACTCTAGTTATTGTCCGGAACCTCTCCTTGAATCATTACCTAGTACCCGGCTTTATTGGTTGTTCTCGGACTTAGTTTTACTAGGTTCGCCTCTTTTCCCATCCTTTCCCCTAAGGTTTATTCGCCTCGAGGATCTCCAAGCTCCAAAGTCCTTAAAGTTTCTGCTTCGCTTCCAAGGGCTTATTCCCTAGAGGGGAGAAAACCCTTTGGCGAGAACGGCCGGAGCGAGGATCCGAGACGTTATCCGATTTACGGTGTAAACGAACAGCGAGTCTCCTGTTTTCTCCCATTTCCTACTGAGAGCCGTTCGCTTTTTTTTCTCTCCTCTCCGCTGTGAGGGATACGAGTATCCGTTTCTCTTTTTAGACGTCATTACCAACACGAATTCCTCAAGCCAACAATCTTCAACATGTGAATTCAAGGAAATTTCTTCCAATTATTGGTAACCCAGAACATAACACCTTGGGACCAACCCCTCCCCCTCCCCCACAAAATATTTATACTTACCTCTAGAATAAGTTATGTGTTCTTTTGTTTGTTTGTCCCAGGTGGAAAAGAATTTTCTTATTTCAATTTAATTCTGTTTTTATTCATTAAAGTAGGTACTATTCCACGATGGAGCAGGAGCTAATATTCGATAAAGTATTCTAGGTATACCAAATAACAAGAAATAAATTTCAAGATCACCACCAACTACACCTACTTCAAGAACAACAGTTATATTATCAAGATCGCCTAAGTAAAAAACATTATTCCACACCACAACCTTACAAATTCCACTCTTGAACCCATATTTTTGTCCACAGAATAAATTCTTATTCAATTTAATGTAGGTACTGATATTTTGTTTCAATCGGAACTAGAATGATTGTGATTTTTCATGATTTTTTAAAATATTTTGGAGACATTTTGCAGTGATCAGAAATGAAACAACAATAATATTCTTTTTAACCTAAATCTTAAGGAGAGATAAGATCTAAAATTATATATATAATAAAGTGCAGAAAAGCTATCGAAAGACATTAAAATCTAGGATGTATCTTGATACGTAAACCAAAACCTTTTTGAACGTTTGACTTGCTCAGTAAACTACGAAGATTGAAATAGTATAGAGTTAAAATTCGTATAGTACGAGTTCATAAATCTTTAAATCACTGTCACACAGGAATTCGCAAGGGAACAACACTTTAGTGAGTGCTTCCTCCCACTCAATCATTGTTGAAAGCAGAGGGTGTCATGCTGGCCCTTAATACAAAGGATAAAGAGATTCATATACGGAAGCCGTCTGAGACCAATCACAAACAAATACTAATGACAATTGAATTCATAATTTCATGTGAGTGCCACGAATTGATTCCCCAACCTGCTGCTCATCTGATTGGAAAGCTTTTTAGAAACGTCTACGTTCAACTACCCGTCGAACAAACCGAGCGATAAAGATAATGAAAGAACTTAGTTTACTTTTGTTCGTAGCTTCTTGAAAACGGGTTGACGGGCGAATGCGGAAATCCGCCCCGTGACCCCAACCGTCCGCGCTCGCTGAATTCACGTTGTTTACATACCATGAGAAATTCATAACTTTCCGGGGGCACTCTTGATTGCTCAAACCCTAAAGGCGACGTATTTATTCAAGAAACTTCAAGAAATTCATGAGTTCTCCTCCCCGCTCAGTTCTTCCATCCAGTTGTTGACAATTCATTTAGAGGTTCGTCCAATCTCGGAGCCACGAATCTTATGAAAATCTTCACGCTTTCTCACCCGTGAATAATCTCGCGATACCGTAAACAAAGATTATGTGTACTAAGAATACAATGAAGAAAACTGAATTACAGAAAAAATACCGATTCCCACGAATTATAGAGTCACAATGTTAGATCAATTTCTACGGCTAGGAAATAATCAGTAACAAACAATAACTCGTCGAAATCAGTCAAAAATTGTAATTCTGTACTGTTTGAAATACTTACACAATGTTTTTCATTAACTTTCGTTTCATTTATTGAAATGGTTTGTACAATTTCTACGCAAGTGATTTTGTAAAAATACCTTTTTAAACGTTTAAAGCCGAATCTCAAACAGAAACGCCATTAGCGGCGTTGAACGACGAGTCAAAGGGGACACTGGAAGTGGCACGACTCTAAGGGGAGCCCTGTTGAACTCCATCACTAGACGGATTACCACCAGGGACTCTACTGACAGATCGGAGGGGATAAACAAGTTTGAACGAGTTGGAATAATACCCAATATATTAAACATGTTGAAAAATGTTGCAAATCATCTCAAGAAAACGCTTGAAAAAAGCTATATGTACATATTCATTGAGGCTTGATGTAGGATTTCATTTCTTGGTTTTTGCCTCACTCTGGTAAAATATTTATCCACCACATCGGAATAGATCTATCTGGCATATAATTTATTAGGCTCAAAGTCATCCTACAGACAAATACATTAACATATTCAGGTCTTTACTTTGGTAAACTAGACCATTTCGGTCGGGCTGATCAAGAATCCAGAAATTAAGACTCAAGTGGTCAAGAAATTAACCTACCAAAGTTATAGATAAAGTCAAAAAATCTTCAATTAGAAGTAGTAACCACTGAAGCTCATGATTTACCAAATAGGGAGAGGTCCTTTTTTCAGTTTCAATTAACCTTGTCCACCTAGCCCTCTCACAGTTGCAGTCTAGTCTACAAGGCGTTCTTGATGTTTCCTACATCGTGAAAGGTATGGATAGTTCCCCCTTTCTGTTTGTAGAAACTGCCGCCCCCGAGGTTTTACCTGAAGCATTTTAGTTTCCAGGTCACCTTCTAGGTGTTACAGGCAAATCGCATCAGTCCTCAGAAAGGTCTAACTTCATTCCATCACCAATGTTACAACTTGAGATTAACAATATACGTTGTCCAAATACATGCTCAGAGGGAAGAGGGTTTTGGTATTTGAACAAGTTTTTCTATGCTTGTGTTTGAACACAGCCTGTTACTTGGAGTCAGAGTTATGGGGTAACAAGTAGAAGCAATACAAGGAAAAACATCTAGAACAACTAACTAGGCGGTGGTTTAACATTTCTAGCGATAACTCACCGATCAACTTGTAGCTTTCAGGTTCCCATGGCGGTGGCTCCCGTGTAGCGGCGTCGAACTCGTAGTACAGGAGAGAGAAGGTTTCTTTACAGCTGAGGGCATTGCCCGGGAAGAGGGAGCAATCCCTTATGGTGAATTTAATTTCAATGTAAATCCTATTGGCGTTGCCCCGCTCGATGAAAGGGGTCCACAACCAGTTGTTCACGTTGTTGTATGCGACGTCACATACGACGTACGACCGCCAATTGATTCCTTTCTCGAAGTTCGTGAAACTCTCCTCCACCCACTGCAAAAAACAAAAAAGGTCGCTTTTAGTCAGGAGAAATCATGATTAGCTGGAGTCATTTATTAAACAATAAGGGGTAAAACGTGTTTGGGGGCGGAGACGGCGGTATTGGGATCAAGCCAGGTGGGAAGCTGGGGAAATGCCGGAGGGTCATGGTAAATGGGATCCCGATATTCGTGATTCAGACAAAATGTTACACATGTCGTTAGGAATGGAATAAATGCAAATTCACGAAGTGGGTATACTGGGAGCGGTGACAGTTGCAAAATAAACTTTGGATACCTGAGGAGAAAAACGCTGTTAACTATTATTCATAGATTTATTACTCAAGTATTATATATATTGTCCCTGATTGATGAGGTCCACGTTCTCCTATCCGTACCTAACTAACTAAAATTAAACTCGTACACTAGTATGGAGTGATTTCATTATCCTAACATTGAAATGTCACCGTTTAAGACCACCACTGTCTAGCGAAATAGCATTCCAGAAAATGCCGAGTTTTAGAAAGCCATGACTCTAAATTCCGCCGATACTGGAAAATACTAAAGAATGAGGTGCACAACATAATTATCTCTGGATCTATTGCACAAGGCAAACTCATCGTTTCTACTAGCGCTTTACGGCTTTCTAATCAGCTCCCAGCAGAAGCTCTTCCCAGTACCAAATAATCCACCTTCCTGAGGAAACGCCAATTTTCCGTTCCTCAATCAGATATAGAATCTTGATGAGAGGGTTATGGCTCATTACATTGTAGCAGCACAACGAGAAAAATGGTAAATATGAATCTGCAATATGTACGGCAGTTCAGTTATGTTCAGCTTTTGGAAGCATGAGGAACAAAAAATGAACACACAATCAAACACGCAGTTAGCAAGCTGGTAATACCATGTTATCTACAGTGAGTACCTAGCAGATGTTATGAAAGTGGCCAATAGCTGGTTGCAAAACATAACGTATCGTGTCCAGGGTCCTTGTTGGTTCCATAACGTTGACCCGATTGATTAACGTCGACATCCGACAGCTGCCGGTTCAGCGCTTGGATGAGCTGACACCTATTCTACGGGAGATGGCATCGCAGAAAAAAAGACAATGAAATGCAAGGAAGCGTGCGCTTTTAACGAACTTTTAATTAACGCCCCCAGCCGACAAAACGCGCACAATGCGTGAGAAGTGTTTTCACAGGGGTTGATGGGTGGGAAAAGAGCGAGAGGAAAATTAGTAGGTACTGTACCAGGGAGTGCCGTTGAGCCAACTACTTCGAAGGCGTTGAACAGAGTGCGTTGCCGTGCACCCCATCTTTCCTCCCTAGTGAAATCTTGTGTAAGGCAACGTGAAGACACACGAATAATTACATCCGATTTCAATAGTAATCCCCGAGTAATAAAATCTTAGGTTTTGAAAAGTGGTTTCGCATCCACTGGTAGTTTAAATACAGGAACTTTCGTAGATTTTCACAGAACATTAAAGTAGGTAGTTCGAAACTATGCTTCAATACTATAATTTAACAGAGTATTACAACATTTTACTCAAGTTCACAACATTTGAGCTTTTTGAACGTTTCTGAAGTTACAATAATTTATGGCATGAGAACCACTCCTAAATGTTATTGAGCTTCTATAACTAATTTCACCATTTTCGCCCCTTGCAGCGTGTTTCAAGCATAGTTTAATTACAAATTGGGTGGGTGCATACTTCTCACACTTTAATGGTGGGGGGTTTCTAAAGTTCTAGATTTGCTGGGAATCATCGATTACTATCTTGATTCTACGCAGATATAATTTAGAATGTCTAAAAAGAGAGAATACGCGCGTATAATGTTAATGTAGCTCGTTAATATATATAGGTACGTATATGAAACGTTATTTGTCAGAGTTGTAATTGGGATGCCTTAAAACAGATTTCCGAAGAAAAACTGGATAAGAAAACTGAAGACCCAATAAAATATCTCATTTTTAAATTAGCTAATTCGGCAAGTCACGTGATGTTAGTCAAATTTTCCAGCACGCAATCCTTCAAAGATTTTCCCCAAAACTAGCTGCATGAAAGCTACCAATTAATTGGGAATGGGAAAAAAACGATTGATAGGATAGTAGGGTATGTCTAAGCATGAGATTTTATCGATCGTGACCAGAATCATGATGATGGGTTTACAAGGAAATTTCAATCTGTCTATAGTGAACTAGCTCCAAAAAGTGTACCAGGAGTTTTGAAATCATGGTCAAAAAATAATATTCCAGAAACTGAAGGAATTAACAATTGAGCGTTAACCATGCAATCATCTTGTATTTTTTATTGAAAATAGACGCCTCCCGAATTTCGCGCACCGGTGACGCCAAAACACCCTTCTCACCTGAATTACATGCTATCATCGCTGCACGAAAATTTAATGGATTCTTGAAAGAAAAAAATCATAGAAGGGAAGTACGTTTGGTCGGACTTCTCACAATGAAATCTACCTACTTCGATTTAACGAGAGTAGAAAGTAACTTTTAGCCACTTGAAATAGGCTGAACAAATCAATAAAAACTTATTGCTCAAATTTCAAAATTAATTAACATAAATATGACTTAATTTAAATATGAATTTGCCCATACGATCATTCTGCATGACTGGAACTTTTTAACCCCCAATGAAAAGGCTCATTACTACATTTAGTAAAATATTGGACATGATACACCTCAGCAGAGTAATAAACATTGTACAATCTTTATAGTCAATCTGAAACGAGATTCCGCAGCTCTTTGACCGGTGAACAACTAGGAAAAGATAGCACAGCTGTTCAGTATAGACCTACTGATTATGACAGCAGCTGACTCGGAGACTGACGTAAGAGTAATTGGAAGTCGTGATAGGTAGGGACTCGGCACTTGCATGGTATAGACATCGCACCAGCAATATGACAGAACAATAATGATCAATAGTAATTTGAGTTTAAACGAAGACGAATCAGCACTCTTGATGCACCGGTAAGCCTGGCGATTGGACTAGAGTGACTAAGGCTTTTGAATTTCGAATCAGTAACACTCACAATAATGTTGGGCTTCGCACGGCTATCAAATGTGACTATTGATGTGGCGTGAAATACAATAATGCACGAGCAGGGTGTACCCCAAGTTCCAACTTAAAATATTGAAGGCATTCATTATTATGTGCGACTATAACGTGTGATATATGTGATGTTTCATTTGAGTAGAACTCGTCTGATGGAAAGGTCGGCTTTTAATATAATAGGTTCTATTCCCAAAAAGAAAAAAAAGAAGACATGAGTTACACCAGATTATGATTAATCCTTTTTGTGATTCAGAAATTTGACCAATCAAATAGTATCAGAAGAAGGGAATCGTTCAAAATCCATTATTGATTACTCCAGCAAGGTGCTGAAAACCTAAATCCACAATTTCCTCACTGATTTTAAATATGCAAAGCAGACGTAGAACAAGATTAACAGCCTCTGTCAGGTTGAACTGACAAATAGGAGAGTTCGGCGATAAATGCGACGCAAACTCGGAACGTAGCGTAAATGAGTTTCGAGCCGGCAGAAAGGAGAAGGAGACTTGTTAAAGATAAATTATAATTGCAAAACTACTCATTACCCCGGCACTACTTATGCATAATTTCCTCCTGGCGGCGGCACCTACAAAACTCAGAGGAATCTGGCGAATAAGGCGAGTTTCCTTGATGCCAAGATTAATGGACGGGATGAAGGGTCCGTCTGCTTTTCGGTCATCATATTGACAGGATTCGTTTATAAAAACAAAAAATACCAAGGTGGAAAAGTCTTGTAGTGCAGGAATTGTCAAGCTACTTGCGATGTATTCACGAGAGATTTAGATAAGGTTCGGATAGGCATCTACAGGTTCTTCGGCTTTTTTAATCACTTTATTGGATTCCACTTGACAGACGAACAAAGCAATGCCACTACATCATCATCACTTCGGTATTATTGGCAGCAATACCTCTTGCCGAAAATGTATTCGTTACAATCTTGGAGCAGGAACAATATTATTATAATAATTATTAAAAGATGATAATAATAATCATTATTTATTAAATGGGTGCAAAAATCATAACTCTGGATAGCAGGAATACGATCATAACGATAAGCAGGAATACTTAACAAAATTCACGTGCGATTGGATACAAAATCATAATGGAAAACCACGACTAACATCGTAGCTGGAAAATTTGGACTCTTGATCGACAAAAAGAGGTGATCCAAACTTTTTTTTGTGTTTGGGATTTCCTGTAATGCATAAACAATAGACAAATATCACCAGTATCCATCCGTTTTCTGCCAAGAGATTACTGGAGCCGAATTGCGTCTGGGACTAGGGGATTCACTATATAAAAAAGGAATGGTGGGGGGAGGAGGGTAGAACAGAGCTTGAAAGCTACAAATTAAGGAAGACATTACAATTTGTACGGAAATTGAATACAATTGTAGGTTCAGTTTGATTATCTGACGGTTCAAGTTTTCATTTCATCTTGCAGTTATCATTCAAAGTACCTATCATGTGAATGTGGTGATTATTGCTGTGTATTTTTGGTGACAACGCTAGTCAATGGGAATTATAAGATGAGAGAGACGTCTAGTCTATTGATACGGCAGGATTCATTATGAAAGAAATCGCAATTTTTTTAATGCGCACAATAAGTTGAAGGAAAAAGTGCAAAAGTCCAACCAATTGCGAAACTCCATTTATATCCACACCCCCCCATCACCATCTTTCAGTTATAAATTAGGTTGCTGTGATTATTGCTCGGAATATCTAAAAATAAAGCTTGTTAGGATGTGATAGATATTTATGGAGGAATTCGGGTAGAAAGATAAGTAATATTCACATAGCCTGTGACATCATAGTTTTACAAGCCAATTACCGTCAGTATTTGGTTTCGACTCTCCTACCCCACTCGGCAATTACCACAACATCCATCATCTGACTGTGATGATTGTTGAGGATTTCTGGAGCCAAAACGTGTCATGGCGTGATCTATTAAGTCGAGGGAGATGTCCCTGGAGCCCTTTCGGCCGTGAGTTATTAGGAGCAGTCGGCGGATGTCCTGGAACCTGAGATCGGTCGCTTGGCGGCCCGAACTTCCGCCTGCTTCGAGAAGAAGACGCAAGGTGCTCGTCTCAAGCTCAACTGGTGCCTTCAAATCCGCTTCATGTCGACGGGTTTAGACAGGTCAAGAGAACAAGGCTGCGAAAAATAAGAAGACAAATTCTTCATAAAAACACCCATCTTCCCCTCGAAACTGCGGGGACGAGGATTATAGATTTTTTTTCTTTTCCTTAACGCACTTAGGCAACCGTGTTCTTTTCCTGGGCCTTTATAAGGTTGAGGAAAAAGAGCAAAAAACGCTTTGGGTTCCCGAAAGGAGGCGGCCGAGCGCATGTAACGCGACTGCACATATGTGCGCTTGTCAGGCTCGGCCGAAAAGTGACCAGCGCGGCTTGGGCGAGATCCCGATCTCCTTTTATCTGATAATCTGAAAGAGTTGCATCTCAAAACAAGGAGTGTGGGCAGTAAACGCGTCGTTCTATTAGCCGGACCGAAATATGACGTCCCTAACCAGTCACTCGTGCCGTGTTACTGTCCAGGATTGTGACTTTTTAAGAAGCCCTTCGCGGTAATTTATCCTTTTTCCTCTGCTATCGTAGATTTTTATCAAAAAAAGGCCGTCTTTCGGGGCTCTTAACCCGGCGGATCGCGCCCACGGAGGGCCCATCTCTCTCTTCATCTCCATCCTTCGCGATGCTGGTTCCGAAAATCTTATAGTATTCATAATTTTTTGGAAATTATTTGACTATTTGACCCCTACGGAATGCATTCATTCATATAAAATATTGATCTCCCATCCCTACTCTAAATAAACGAACATCCTACATTTCATTGAGTTTAGAGTGAGTATCACGGGATAGATTATCGAAACTGAATTACTACCTACCGTAGTGTTAGTTTCAGCTCTCAAAATTAATTATCCTCCTCTTTCAATTGACAATAAATTATTTAATTTAAAATGATATGTACACACATAAAACATCACAGTTCATATTACATGTATGAAAGATTCTACCTAGAATAGTATGCTCTTAATTACTATATCCTGCAAATAACAATAATTTTACCATAAAAATGTTTTAGGAATGCTTTTGAGGAACAATTCGATGAATGATGACTGAGGCATTCCAAAGAAATTTCTTCTTCTTATCATACGAACTTCTCAAGTTTTCTGGTATTTTCGAAAAATGACAATGTTATCCCCTAGCTTGAAGAATGGTCGCATCTGTATAGAGCAATACCGTACTCCAGAAAATAATTGATATAAAATTCAGCTCTCCTACACAAAATAATAATGAGGTTGCTCCAAATAGCTAAGTAGTGTAAATTAACACTTATGTTAACAAATAATAACATAAGTACCATCAAAAGACCGAAACAATGTCATGGATTTCCCATCGCAGATATACAACCCCCCGATAGCTTTATCTGAACTGTATTAATCGTTATGGGAGAGAAGACTGCTGATGTTTCGTAAACAGTAAAATTGATTGAGATAGAACATCCTTTGCCTATCCTCACAAGAGCAGACCGGTTGAAGAGCACAAGCGATCCGAAGACGGGAAAAGAATTCGTCGGTGCTGCTTCTTTATCAAGCGAAAGGGGAATAAACAGAGTTGTTTACTTTCGTGAAGTGGGTTGGATATTGTAAACAAATATCACTCAATAGTGGCGGCCTCACAAAGGACGAGGTCGGAAAAGGCCCGCGCAGTATCTATCGAATGGACGATGAGGTACAAAAAATGTATGCAAGAGAGAGGGAGAGAGAGAGAGAGAGAGAAAACTTGTGCACAGAACAAACACACCCGCACGCATTATATTTATACAGTCATACTGCATCATTCATGTGTGTAGATAATTTACTTTCTAACCTCGAACCATTCATGTAGTACATGAGTAGTGAGTATACGTGTACATTAGTCCACGTAGCTATCACATAATATATTAACATATAGGTACTACGTATCCCGAATACACAAAGAGAGAAGATTAAGTAGGAATGACAATTCAACTAGATCAAATCTGTGGAAAACGAATTAAACAACTTGGACGAATCTAATGTAAGTCAATGGTTCATACTTTCAAGACATGAAATGTTAAAGTGTTTTTTCAGAACGAGGGACCTGTGGAAAAATTACAAATTGGACATATAAGATGGAACTAATGCTTAGATATTCAGTAAATTACACAAATTCTCTAACAAGCTTTCGCATTAGAATCATAATAGTATTGAATGGATTTGAAAACATAACAAGGAGTTCTGCAACAAATTTTCTTAACTTGAGATGAAATAAATATTCGAGCAAGTCTGGCAGGTTCTATTCAATTTGGTAATGGATGACTTTATTTTTCTAAGAAACCTCCTGTGTTCATAACTAAATAATGTCGAATGGATTCGGTGTTAGACGCATGAGAAAACATTTTGTTTTGAATGTGTGAAAATACTATAAACACTGAAGGATAACAATATTTTACAGCTTGCTAACGCTATTTTCACATTTTCGGGGTATATGTACAAAATATACTGTGGGAGAAAAGGTATGAATGTTTTCATTAGATTGAGTTCTGAATCCTTCCAACTGAAAAACGGTTTTGTGAATAGCGAGTTTTTTTCGAGCAGGGAACAATGAAATAATTATGAGGGAATATTCATTAACGCGGGAGACCCAGGGTACCTTAATATTCATTTCATTACAAAATTATAGAGATGTATGTTGTTTAGAGGAGTTACTTATATAAAAAATACCAAAAATCCGAGTATGTTCATGCAGCTTCAGCTATTTAACTACCGCCAGGATCACGATATCTGGAAATAACAGTTTTCATAAAGTAATATTAGTACCTACATTTTAAATGTTGACTTTAAAGCTGACTAATTTTTGGTGGAAGGCTTTTTCAATTTCAGATTTAAAAATTGCACATTCACCGCCGATGACAACTCCAGACTGAGAATTACCAGATCAAAACTCCAAACCCGATATAAAGAATGAAATTATTATATTTTATTATAGGTGGGTGGCACGGAGGTTTACTTTCCTGTCCTTATAATGTTATTAAACTAATTTTCTAACCGTGTTTCGCCCCTCACTATCCTCTGATACCTATCATATTGCACCTACTTGGAAAACTTTCGTCAATATTATTCAAGTGATGGGTTGATATAAAGCATATAATTGCACATTCAGTGGATTCGCACGACTTTGCGAATTCCCTGAGTTTGAAACACTTCGAGAGTCGACGTTAATGTGGTAAAATCACATTACAGGTGTGATTACCGGTAATGGATTAAGCAATTGAGCCAATGAATGTAATTAGCAAGATCGGCTTGTTCACATTACATCACGTCTGGTGCGAAACTCGACCAGACCAAGCGCGGCTGAGCTTTCGACGAGAAGAAAAAAAAATCCCCAACGTCATAACGCGAACGGGCCCTCTCCATCAGTATTTGCATAGATTATCTGAATCTACGGGTGGTCCTCTCTCCTCCAGGACCCCGCTATGGACATTCCTGGAAACATGCAGTTCCTGCAGATACGAAACCCAGGGCCCGATATCTTCAGCCAAGCTAGTACTCCCGAACACGTCCAGAATTATGATTTATTCGCCCTTTATAACTTCCACTCCCCGCGCCGCGGCCCTGGAGTCAAGCTACACCTAAAATAAAGGTCATTAACTCGACTAGGAAACTGGTTGGTGAACCTACCCCCCCAAATGTATTCATTTTGTGAGCAATCCATTCCAGCCGGGGTTCCAGCCTCGTCGTATCGCTGCCGTTGTCTTCCCAGCACCTGAGGACTCCGCATTATAAATTTTCTACTCTCTCTCCGACCCATGTGAGTAATATATTTGAAAACACAGGTGTACTCCTGTATCCCTCAGTCCACCGTACCACCCAGATAAATGTGACAAACCGTATAAAAGGTGCCACACGGATGATCATCCACTTAAAATCCTTTTGTTGCAGTGTTTTGTCCCGACCCACGCGCTCACTCACTATCTTTTTGCGCCTTGGACGGTACAACGTTTTTTTTCTTGTACCGCCTTCAGTTTTCCATTACGGGGCTTACTCAATGCGAGTCGTGTTCAAGTCTGTGTCCTCATATCTGATATATCTCGATTGCTACTTTCCACGATAAGACTCATCGATACCTCGGGATTTACTCGTCTTGTTCAACTGCCTCAATGACTGCTTTGTTAGTCATTTATGACTGCACTCTCCAGCTAATTTCAGGGTAGGTATAACGTAGCACATCATTGAATAACAAGTTCCTTAACTATTATTATTAGTTCAACATATTTTACGTTAATGACATTTTACTCCTTAAAGTGTACTAACATGAATCCCCTCTCTCAGGCTATTGTATGTTTCGATATTACAAAAAGAGTAAAGTATGTTGAAATTGCCATGAAAGCTCATTTTAATATCTTTCGTTACAATACTGAGTGAAATGTAACGTGGGAGATTACAACGAGTCTGATGTTACAGACGATGTGATTCGAAGCCAATACAAAATTCCTTTTGGTATTGAAAACAACAGGAAATACACCCCCCCCCGCAGGAAGCTGTGGTCTCTTCCAAAAGCGTGGGGCACCAGCGGATTATGGTTGCAGGTTGCGTTGAAACTCAAAAGTTCTCGAACTAGAACCGCCTCCTCATCCGACACCAAACAAATAAGAAATTAGAACTTGCGCGACCGCCCGCTCTGAGATAATTTAACTAAGATAAAAATAATAATAATAATAGAATAAATAAATACAATAATAATTATACAAATGCTAATAACAACAATATTGCTCTTGCGAGGAGAGTCATTGGTATAACACCATTGGGATGTTGTCTTCATTCACTGTATCACCTACATGAAACTTGAAGCGAATTCCATTTGACAAGCAATGGCCGGATTAGGTCACAGGTCTGCGTCGTGCCTTTCAGGACTTGTGCCCTGTGGGCCGTTTCGTAACCCAATAACCAAGGAGGGGCGAAATAATGGTCCCATACCCATCTTACTCAAAGATGACACCTGCTTAGCGCAGAAGCTCGAGATGCTGTGTGCGTGAGGTGTGGTGGTGATATATCCATCCGCAACTTCCTGGAGAAGCGCCCAGACCTAATGGACCTCCAAGTCCATCATAGGCCCTCTCAGTGGGTTGATAATCTATCTGGACCACACAAGGACCAGTTCCTGTTATTGTACCTGAGAGCCGCTGGGCTCTACTACAAACTGTTATATCTAATCTGATATATGTGCATCAAGTCCTAGTTTTATTCCAATTTGTTGATTAAATAAAGCAATATGTACTTAGCATATTCATTATCTATTCTTTTAGTTGTATAATTTTATTTTGGGGTTTTTGTAATCCTCTGTAGGGGTTAAACTGTGGACATCAATGCCTACATACATGTAGTCATGTGGTCATGGTGCGGCAATGCCTTTCTCAGCGGAATATTTGTATTGTTATTTTCAGTTCTTGTTGGCACTCCGTTTAGTAGCGGAGGTAGTGTTCCCTTAGACACCTTGTTCAATGTAGCTAATGAAACTTCTGGTTGAGATACGGCATAAATTAATAAATTCAAAGATTAATAAATAAAATAACTATTCCAAGTATTTGATTCATCCAAGAGTTGAAGCTATTAGCCTGCATCACCCAGAGGATGACCTGGAGGCTCCACCAGGTATAACCTCGAAGGCGGCAGTTTCAAGAAACGAGAAGGGGGATATATCCATATCCATAACGGTAGATACTTTCAAATCTGGGGAGAGGCATGCAGAAAATGCCTCTACCGACCCTTACAGCTACAAACAGGCGGACGTATAAACTGCAGAGTTGCAAAATGCTTTCTTCCCCTTCCACCATATTTTCAGGTGAAAAATGAAATTAGTATTCCAAGGTATTCCTTCTTTTTCGGTATCGTTTCGCGTGAATCTGAGTGGGGTTGTGGCGGCTCGTAGCACAACCACGACGCTACCCCCCCCCCCCCCCCCCCTTTCTCACCAGCCAGAGGGCGGCTGGCTATTGATTTCACGGCTGGCCCTGCAGAAGGTGAGATCCTCTTCCGGCATTCTTACCAGAGTGACAACTAAGATAACTCTAAGGGAACGGAAAGAATTTCGATTAGAGCAGATTCATTTCACCTCATTTCAGGGTACGGCCTCCTATGAAGCCTATGGAAGCACATGAATGAGGGGATTTGTCACGTTTCGGTCAGAGGTGCGGAGCTTTGAGATGAAATAAGCAGCAATAAATTCACTCCATACTGTAATGGATCAATAATAAAAAATAATCACTCCTTATTCGAAAGCCAGGCTAAAACGACCGTAAAATCCTGTTCGTTGCATCCTCCGACAGCCTATGCAAATATCTGAATTCCGGATATGTAGGCATTATGGAATTGAGAAATGAGAGCGCCTAAAATACACACATTTCTCCTAACTAACGACGCCGAACATCGATATATTCTTTTTTTAAATTTAGCTATTGTATTTTTTACCTTCCTACCCCCTGTAACGCAAAAAAGTATCCTTAAGCAATTAAACACGCACGTACACACATACGGATTTTCGCTTTCAACTTAACCTACGTAGCGGAATAATGGTTCGTTCAATACTCCATTTCATCCCCTACCCCTCCCCTAAAACACCCCCTCTGACTCAACTTTTAAAAACTTCAAATAGCCAATAAGTTACCCAATGACCTCTGTATCCGTGAAAAGCGGACAGACATAAGGGCAGGCAGGTAGAGGTAAATAGAGAAAATGGTAGCAATCGTCCACAAATAGCATACAACGGAAAAGAAACGCAAAATTTCATGATTCTAATCAATATACAGACAGACATACTTACGATTTTATTATTATATAATTATTTAAAACCACCATCAGGGTCTATAACAATTAGAATAAAATACAGCCCGGAAACAATAACAACAACCACATTATTAAAATCTATTAATTAAATTTATAAGTATATTTAAACCTGATTTCGGTGGGATTATCAAAATTGTGCGGGCTTCTTCACGTAAGGGCCGTACCGGGGTTTCCTTAAAAATTTGATTTATAAATAGGAGGTCTATAACCATTTTTCTAAACGAAAAATCTAATAATCACAACTTTCACAAACTGATTTTGTTGAAAACCAGGGATAGTAAGGTTCGGATGGAAATGGCCATTTAGACCATTGTTCCCAACTCAAAAGTAGCATGGACGCCTGCACTAATGAAAAATCCACCGAACAATCTACCTATTCTACTTCAACTACTAATAAACAACTAATTCGCGATTTCATTCAAATTATCTATGCAAACTGATGCTGTTTGTGTAGAAATTTCTACCGTCAAGTTACGTTTTTGTAATTTATCTGAGTTTCTGATATTTGATGGGAAACTGTACCACAAATTAACAGGCAGTTCATTGATCTACGCGTTATGGATACGAGGAAGCCGTGTGTCACACCCTCATCGACTGTAGTTTTTTTTAAAGGATTTGGATTCATTATGATCAAACGAAATAGTGCGAGGTTCATGTTGCTTCCAACTATGTGTCGCCCTCTTCCAACCCAAACCGTAAAACCGCAAAATAAAAATTAAAAAAAATTTCTCGTGCTACTGAGGTACGTCCTTAAAAACTACGAACGAACGACCTGTAAATTATGTTACCTCCTCCTAACGATATAATATTCAATTAGCGAGTGAAAAACGGCGTGAAGATTGATTTCGATCAAAAGAATCACTGTATAGGATTAAACTGAAAGGAATCACGTAATCTTCACGATTTCAAGACGGACTTATCCCGTGAAAAACGATCGATATGTTTATGTAGATTACTGAGGCGAGAATGGGTTTAGCCGATGCTCGGACGGACATTGATGGTATCCCACTGATGATGACCCTTTGATCACGGGCCTTTTATCACATATATCGTTGCGGTCCGTTCTTTCGCTCCCTAAAGGAAGGATCAAGAGTCATTCCACCTTTCGATAGCGCCATTGGATTACGTCGCTAAATCAAGGGATTGGGTTTTTTCGGAATGCCCAGCCCCAACTGGGCTTCAGGGTTTGGATGCATAAGGAGGCAAATCTAATCACAACAAGGCCGGAGGCGAGCTCCTCGAAATATATTTGTTGGGGCCGATCCCTTCGGGGATCTACATAAAATATAAACGGGGCTAATGGTATTTAAAAAGTCGAATAAATTTCTTAGGACAAACACTCAGAAAGCAGCGGAGCCTCTCTCAACATCAAATCTAGAAAATAAGAATGAATACTTGATTAGGTCAACGGTATAAGATATTGATACATCTACGACCATTTCAAGACTTCTGTTCTCCAATATTACTAACTAAAAAACATTCCGCATCTATTAGTATACACCATCACTATTCTTTCTTATAGGTATCTCTTTCGTTTCAAATTCAGAATTAGTTTAGTACACTTCACCATAAAACTTGGGATGTAGTCGGTTATGTGTCAGCAAACTTGGGATGCCACCGGCCCCCCGCCGTGTACAACTAATCTTAGTTTTTACTAAGGGTTATAGGCCACTTCATCTTATGTATGTTTGGGATGCGAGCGAACCACCATCCAGGCCACTGATCTAAGCAAAAAACTGACCTGTGTAAAATCTCACTGAAAGTGGTTGTTGATCACTACGCTCGCATCTCAAAAATATAAAAAACATTAAGTAGTCAATCCTTCAGTGAAAACTTAGAATAGCTGGAAATGGCCTGCGGCAGGGGGTCAGACAGGACGATTACGGAGAGGGTCCACATTAGGACAGCCCCTCCGATGTTTGTGGCGCGTAACCGACTAAATACAAAACTTGTTTAGAAGGTACTATCTGTGACGAAATTCAATTCAAAATTCACTATTGTGTTTTGCAATTTTCGAGTATCAAATTCTGCTTAGAAATTTATATTCTTCTGCCATTTATTTGAAAATTGCTCCACGATGATCTACCTATTTCATTTTTCTATTTATTTAAACATGAGAGAGTCCATAAATCACAAGGTGTACAATCGTATTCACATCAATCTAGTCGAACACAACTACGTTGAACGGAACCAATTCAGCTTCCAAAATTAATTAATCTGACAATATGTGCCATGACTAACTAGTTCACTGACTACTGCGATGTTGTAACTTGAAGCTATAAAAGCCGGATGGTACCGACTTGGCCGGATGGCAACATGACTTTAGGTACGTAATTCATAGCAAATTTAGTTTCAAGTAATCCATTAAAGCAGTAATGAGGCAATTTTGTGATAATTTTCACTAATGATAATAAATCCAAACAACGCGAGTGGAACTTTACCCTCCTAATCTCCTTACTCCATAAAATCATGTTTTGTGTGTTATGTTAAATTTGTTAGTATTTAATTACAGCTTACATTCCAAATAATTAATTAATCAATTCCATCTACGTCAATTTAAGGTACGGATCAAGCATGATCATCTAATTGAGCTTGGCGGCTGGAAGATGTTCCGTTTTTCATCATTTCGGCCGATAAACATTAAGTTATACCACCAAGGGGGTCTAATTATTCCTCCATTATCTTCATTTGTTACCTCCTCATTTCATGTAATATTCTACGGAAAATATCTTAAATAAGTATCTTAAATAAATATCTGAAGACCTTAATCAGGAGAATCTTTGGTCTTTCCAGTGAGCAATAACAGCGTTTGGTATTGTGAAACTAGGACCAGTGAAATAGTAGGGATAAATGATTGAGGTATATATGATGCAAGTCGCTTACAGGTGCAACGATTTGGTAAAATCAATCAATCCTATCAACAGCTGGAAAGATTACACCCAATTGACTGGATTTACCATCAAAGTATGTACCAACTCCTCTTACGACATTTAAGTGGAACAACCCAGTTAATCTGACACCGCGATCGGACAGCGAGAACACCAGATCACGTTATGTAGGCAGTAAATTATCGGAGATAATGCGGAATGATAACCAAGATACATCGGAGGGGCTCGGAAACGCAGCAAACGTAATTCACGGGTGAGCGCAGGGCGTTCGATTGAGCCGTGGAAGGCTAAGTACCTCGGTCCAACTCGCTCTGCCGCCCCATATTTCTGGCTTTAGTCTTTTCCCTCTGTCGTTTGGGGATAATCCCCATTACGGACGCATAAATTATCGATTAAAAGCCAATCCGCTGGAAGGGCGCAGGGAAGAAGATTCTGAGGGGAGAAGCTCATTGGCTAATGGATAGGGCTAGGAATGTAAATAAGAGGCGAAATTGAGAGGAACTTTTGAAAGTGGGCTCCATATGAATAAGAAGGGAAAATTAAGAGCAAAGTCTGCATATAACGTCTCTAAACCAATCTACTCCTGCAGGACGAAAAATGCTGGTTCAATTCAGCTGGAAATATTGTTAACTCCAGCCGCAAAAATGATTAGGAGATTCCCAATCAAAAGTGGGGAAATTCATCAGTAGTTTTAAGAACATAAATTTGGACATTATGGGCAGAAGTAAATCCCTCAAATAGCCATTATTAAAAGGTTGCCATGGTCAGGTTTCAGCTGTAAAAATATCAAAAACCGTGACAATGGTCCAGAAGCCACGATGATACATCAAACAATATCTCGGTATATGAGGATAATAACAAAACCTGCCGGAATATGGATGACTCAGCTGGTTCACTGAATGGATAATTGACCAAATGATAACGTAGTAGATGACGACTTGTTCTCTAAACCAATTACGTTTCACACCCACGATTAGGCACGTAAAACAATTTTCTAATGAAAAATATTCTTTATAATTCATAAATAATTGTTATATTTCTGGACTTCCAATAAAGTAGCAACGGAGAACTGCCCATTCAGGTAAATTTCATGGAAACGTAATAGATAGGGAAGAGACAGACAGAAGCGTTACCTGAGCCTATGAAAAATAATTGGACAGATGGAGTGACGAAGGGTGAACAGTATGAGTATTATTTATACATAGAGACTGGTCTGGACTGGAAAGCAGAAGAGCTTAAGGAGAAATAAATAAGTTGTTGTCATTGGAGACGTAATTGCTCAAGACCAAGACACAATAGGAGGTTCACCCTCCAGGCAAAGGGGCGCTGTTAGGCAATTTCTGAAAGTGCATAGGCGCGCTAGTACATCCCCCAGTCGGGGAAGCTGTTAATATTCATTTGAAAAGCTAACGCACTTATAGGAAGGACAATGAACAAGAAACGGAATACCTTTGCGAAGCTTTTACCCCCTTTAGGTCGGATAAAATGTGATTGGTTCGCTATAGCGCAATGCTATGGGACCGGAATGAGAAATAAATTAGGATGCTCTCCCCCCATCCAACATCGCACGAACAGCCACAAGCCCATGCCCTCGTCCTACATCTAATTGAATAGCTCTTAGTGCCTAGGGATATCACATGACAGGGGATTAATATCACCTTCAATAATTCATGAACGCGCATGGTGTTAATCAGGACTAGAGATGGTAGGCAATAATGCGGGGTATTACGTCTCTACGTTCATTATTATTTCCAGTGCAATATGCTGAATAATTTTTTTTTTTTGATTCGAAAATAGATTTGTTTGGGCAATACCAAGACTTGAGACGGAAGGCAATAATCTGGACTTGAGATGGCAATAATATACACAATGTCCGTACGTTCATAATTATTTCTAATACAATAAGCTTAAAACAATTTTTGATTCAAAAACAGATTTATATGGCCAATACCAAGAAGAAATAAGATACAGTATACATACTGGAATGATTTAACCATAATTCTAACAATGATTTTTACTATCTTTATACTACTGGGCAATTTTCATAACGGAATTACTTCTGAATTTACAAAGTCTGGTGGGTACAAAGGATGTCTCCCATTCATCAATGACTTTTTATATTTTGGAGAACTCGTGTATTGTATAAGCTTAATCGTATCGGGAAAATAATATTGGAATAAAGGTATTGTACTCAGCACATACATTGCACTGCTTCTATAAATAGGTATGGAAATAAGTTAGTAGTCAACGTTGCAGCAAACCAATAGAACAGTACGATTAAACTGCATTTCATCGAATTTTAAGCTTATTTCGTTAGACGTTCTCCAGTTAGACGTTCTCAGTTAAAACTTCTCCCGGAGTTCTGTAAGCCTCTAACTCGAAATAAACAGCCATGTTTTGCTATGGATAACTTCTCCAGGTGTTCTGTAAGGCAGTATCTTCTCCACTCTAGTAAACTTTCTCACCACCTCCATAGCTGGTCATAAGATTTAAAAGATGAGGTAAAGTGTACTTTCACTGAGATTTTGGTGTTTCCTCTGTCCTATATCACTCTGTAATTCACTGATTCACCTTTTTTATTATTCATGTATTGAATATAAATTTAATCTATGAGTTTTGTGGTTCTTAATGTTGAAGTGAAAAAAAATGAAGAAATTCGTATTTATTTTGCTGCCAAAAGAGTTGAACCATGGTTCCAAGCGGTAATGCCTGAAACTAATTACTCTTGGTTAGTTTACTACTGTTGCTTTGCCCACGTTTTGACTGTTGGTGAAAAATTAGTCTAGTAAAAAACTATTCCACTGTTGGTTATATTTCAAAAAGTAACAGAACACCCCCTCTCCCCCTCACCCACGAGGTTGAAAACACTATTTATCCAACGTTGACACAAGCATCCAAGAACAAGATTATGAAAATCGATGATCATCTTCCAAAAACGCGTAGCTGTGCGCTGGACGTACTCCCTCCCACCAACTTCACTCAGATGTGAGCCCATCGTGACGGTTTGTTTCACCCGTCTCAAACCCGCAGAGTCATGCCTCCATGTTTCCTTGAAGAGACGTCTCCGAGGAAGAAAAACTCAAGAATCATCCCCTAATCGCCCGACAATAGACCGAAAGACGAAAATCGCTGGACCATTTCTGGAACTTCTAACCAGGCAGTAATTCCTTCTCAGTTTTTACGTTCCGGTAATGACCCTCTTGGAGCTGTAATTCCTCGTGTTTCGCCGACTTTCACGACCGCTGGTCACCTTTTCATCATGCTCTCATAAAATTGAAATACTGTGCTCCGGTTTTTACCTTTTACTTTAAACGCGACTTGTCTCGAAAATCCATTTACAGGGCCGACTTTGAATGAAAGTATAATGATCAGTTGATGGAAAAATTACGTACTTCTTGTGAAAAATAAAACTTGAAAAAGCTAAAGTTAGTTCAACTGTTCTCTAAATTATGCGTAATTCGTAGTTGAACCAATATCGACTGAGTGAACTATTGGCTTGTTATGCTGCAGGAGTATAAGATTTATACTAATCATTCAATAATGATTGACAAGGACGACTAGCTGGATTTGTGAGCATCACGGCTCCAGGAGCATCATTTCAAACATCGGTTGCTAGACACCAGATGTCACGAATGTTATTTATACTATGGTTACAGGGACATTTGCGACAGTCACGACTCTTTATGTTTCATGTGATAAATATAAATATTTTAACGATGCTTGGGCACTTACTGACTAACGGCGTTTTACTGACAAGCTACCTGCAAAACGCATATCTACTGCTCTGTAACGTAAAGACATGAAATTAACGCCTGTACCTGTGCAACTTGAATTTAAGTGAAAGCCAAGACCGTTATTTGTGCGGAAAATAGTGCCCAAGAGTATGAAAAGGGTTTTGTTGAAATATCATAAATTAGGCACAATTATGTCATGTATCGATGCAATTAATGTAGTTTTCAACGTTACCGCTCAATCCTTTCCTAAACTTTTAGGATAAAACGTGTTAGGGTAGTTTTCAAAAAAATTTCAAAATATATTATACGGTTAAAACTAATTGCTGGGAAACTTTCTCATTTAAATCCAACATCTTTATTGTAGGTAACACTTTATTCGTGAAACGACCCATTTTGAATAGTAGTATTGAAGAACTATATCAAATCTTAGTGAGTTACAAATATTACCTGGTCAGCGTAAGAATAATATAGATACTGCCAAATCCTGCCTATTATGACTGCATGCATATCATATCCAAGTGGGATTTGAACTCACAACCTCTAGTTTATCGATCAAATCCCTGCATTCGAGCACTTGTTATAAGGATAGAGACAATTTTAGGAACAGAGTCAATCTCCCCTGAAATGCAGTAAGCTCTATTTCTTATAATTCATTTAATGACAAACACACTTTGATTGATTATTCATAACTATAAATGTTTAAAACTAGTTTTTTCTTGTACTTAGTCGCTGACCCATCATACAGTTTTCTTTCATAAGATCCAAAAAACGACAGCCCAGTGAGGTGGGTAGTATAGCCCTCACATATTAGTCTACCAGAACAGTAGAACATTATAGTTTAGCGCATGCGCATGTTATTACTAGACCAATTGAGTAATAATTCAGAAGGCACCTTCTTGGAACATATATCCAACTACTCCCTGAGTTTGAACGAAATCGGGCAGCTAGATCATGAGAAACCATCGTCATAGAAAATTCATGTTTGCGCATGTGCACAGACTACTAATCTAATGGCAATAAAAGTTATAGAAGGCCGTCTAGGAGCTAACCCGCATGATCCCTGAACATTTCATAAATATCCGTCCTTCAGTTACGGAGTTTTACCTATCTGTCAATCACTGATATATATATATATATATATATATATATATATATATATATATATATATATATATATATACATATATAAGGACTGAAATGTGTGGTTTAAAAACGAGAAGGGAGACCCGAACCGCGGAAATAAACGAATAAAGCGAACCTCCTGAAAGTTGAAACAGCTCCAAAAATCAACATGTCTGGCTCGGAGTCACCACGTGTAGTTCGGTTAACCGGCATTTTATATGCAAAACCAAAATGGATTCAGCGACCTTTACGTTCGAATGGAGGGAGAAAAACCCGTAAAGGGGGATACACTCGCCAAGAAAAACACCCACAGAAATGCTCTCCAGTGACGGCCTAACGACATTTTACGGCCGAAACTTCCAGTATTATTTATACAAGAATCACGAGGGGGCTGTAACACTACCGTCCACCAAATAGGTGTCCTAAGGGACGGACTCATCACTTATGCCCAACTTGTTTCTTTCCCCTGGAATTAATCAAAGTCGACAAACTGTCTTTATTGAGTTGCCGAATTTTTTTTCCCAGAAGAGAAAACGAAGAACCGAACTATCTCAACAAACTTGCACGGTCTTGACAGTGAATCAAGCATTAAAACTGGAAATTCGTCATGCAGGTCTACACTTTACGGGGGTTCGCCTAGAAAAAGCAGCAATGGCTGCGTCTATTAATTTACGTCACACGCCAGAATGATTATTGAATCGCTTCCAAAATTCTATTGTATTTTTTACACTGCTTAATTAATGTGTCATGAGAATGTGAACCAAATCGGATTATTAAAATGTGGAAAAAACAATTTATCACAAAATTTAAAAAAATAGAAAAACATTTTCAAAGATTTTTTATTTTCAAAAACAGCAGTTTTTTTTTTAAGCCAAATTTTCTCAGAAACTACTTGAGATATCTTCGTTTTTATAGATAGGTATATAAATCTCTAGTGTCATTACATCCGAGAGGTTTCTGGTCGCGTGGGACATAAATTAGAAATTTCCGAAAATGACACTAATTTTTTTAGAATACAAGTTTAAGAAATCCCCGAATTCAAATACTCACGGATTCTTTAGCTATCGTTTAAAAAAATTATGAAGATATCTTTCGTGGTTTCCGAAAAAATCGCCGAGAGAGGAACTTCCAAGACTACTCGCCACTTTCGTTCTTGATATCAATATGGAGTGTAACGTAGGTATCCTTTCTGAACATTATTTTTCTGTAAGAGGTATTTCTGATTCCATAGTTATTGTTCGCCATGAAAATAATTGAACAAAACGAAAAAGAACAAAGAGAAGGTCGTGAAAATGTCACGTCGAAGTTCAAATAAATTTTTGAACGCGTTACCAATGGAATCCTTGTGTCCTTAATATCACCTCCTTAATATCACCTCTATTAACGTAATTTATAAACCTACAGAAAGCGAAAACACTGTTGATGCGACGTAAAATATTGATGGTGTTATACATATCCGCGTACAAGTTGTAATAATTTACAATTTAATCATTTATACCATTATTGACAGCTGTGAAAATAGGAAAAAAATACGTCGGAGATTAGGAAAGAGCGATTGAATTTGGTTCAAGTTATTTTGTCCAAACAATAGTTGAAATAACGTTAGATTAACGCATTAATTAGTTAATAATGTATTTATTAAGCCGTGGGTGTTATTATTAGTATTATTGTTATTAATCGGATGGCAATTTTGTTTCATTTGTTTAATTTTATAGAAAAAATCAAAGAACTGTCATGTTGTTGTGTTTACATCCAATTACACACACCCACTGAGCACTTCAGTGAGCACTTCATTTTTATACTGTACAGAGAACCCCTTAAACGTTAAAAAAAATTGTAATTCGCTTATTCAAACCAAGACTTGGCCAAATTAAAATTTATCTAGCAGTAAAGAAGCGAAAAACTGGCTTAGTGTGTTGACTGGAATCAGACAGCATAATGAAATAGTAAATTTGCAATATAATTCACATACACTTCAGTGGTTCATAAATTATAATCAATGTTGAAATACAATGAACCTGCCTATGAACAATTGTTTAGTTTAATATTATTTGTTTAATCCTTTATAAGATGTCAGAGATTTGTTTTAATGAGGCTGGGTCATGATTTCTTACAAGGTGCCTGAAAGTGAACTTTGTAAAGAAAGTTAATTCCTATGAACGTAAAAAATTTCCTTTGTTGTTTTCTGTGTATTATAACCTCTTCTTAAGGAATTTTGACCCGTTGAAACGTATGACGGTTAATAACTAAGTAAAAAAAAAAAAAAAAAAATATATATATATATATATATATATATATATATATATATATATAATATATATATATATATATATACACGAGTGGGCAGTAACATGTATCTAGATCCTTTAAAATCAAAACTCGGTGGTCATCACTCTAGTTATAAACATTTTCATTTTTACGTCCAATTTGCTTGTCCTAGATACAACTTAGCTTACTGCCTATCTTGGTAAGATTCAAATTTTTCCGTAGATGGAAGCGATTCTAGTGAGGGATGACAAGGCACGGTTTGCGAGTAAACATAAAACGTGCTGGGGCGTGAAACAAGAGAATATAATGATGACATTCTAGTTATGGTCTTGCCATTTGAGTAGGCACAGATTCACAATCACTGATGAATCGTGCCGCTCAAAAGGGTATATTTATAACTTTTTTTCTTTTATTGAAGCTATTTCAAAAGCAGTTGTGCAACAAATAACTGCAGCAGTTCAAACGTTGGACGACAATATTGACCTTAATAACGACAGAGGCTCGCAACATCTCATTATTGCAATACCATGCTGAAACTTGAAACGCTAGCAAATTGGTTGTAATCCGAGAAACAAAACCTGTAAGTAACCTAATCGCAAGTAATGTTGTAAAGTTCATTGATGGTGATTTGACGATCTTTTGATGCTTTTGAAACAACCCGCTCATTAGGTGACCCAAAAACATTGCGTAATGCCAATTTATGACATCTTGGCTGCGGTGGAACATCAGGTACATAAAGCGAAGATGACCGCTGGACACATATGGGTGCCATCATCATTTTCGGAGCAGTGCGGCAAATGATGGGTAAAAGACTAAAGGCTTTGTCTGTTTTCCACACACCGCGGTAATGAAAGGGGCAGTGGAGGTTCGAGAGGAGTCCTCCTTTCGAGGTATTTTTTCTTCCTCCGACAGCTTGATTGTTCGAAGCAAACTGTCCCTCACGGGGGCTTTTCCCAGTTCCAGGGGAGTTGAAAGGAAATTGCCGAGTGCGAGCTTTCTTTTTAAGGCCATCCCCGATCTGTCTGTTGACCTAGAAATATAGTAGCCAATTACGAGATGGGCTTGGTCGATTTCCTGTACCGCTTCATACATCGAAGTCCACAATTTCATCTAATAGAACGGAATTGATAAATGTGGAACTGCAGTAATTCGAATCATACACAACTACGTCATCCAGATACAGTTACAATGATAACTCCACAGATTTACATTGAACATGGCAAGAAGTTGCGCAAGAATAAAATAAGAGTACATTTATTTTAAGGCAAGTATGCAATGATATTTCCGTATATTTGTACGATATATATATGTGTACAGAACAAGATAGAACTCTATTGAGAGCTCAACCAAGTAATAAGTCAGCCCTTTTTGATCCGTTTGTATTCGAGAAAATTTTATAGTGAATACACGGTGTATTGACCAAATCGAACATTACCACACTTATGGCAGGACATCTCAAATAGCTGCTCTTCACTTTCGGATCTCACTCAGCTGATTTGAGAGGGCCAAGACTTTATGATTCGTTTCAAGACGTCCCGAGGGCTCTCTATTTCAAGCTCACTCAGCTGATCAAGGGGGCTTCAAACTTTATTGTTTGTTTCTAGATGTCCCAAAGATTCCAGCTCATTTGAAATTTCAACTTCGTATGGTGAATAGCAAACAAATTAGTTCCGGAAATCACTAGGCAACGGTAACACTAACATTCTCGTGTATGTCGTTACGTGTTGTTGTTAGATATCCGTAAACATTTCTGCGTTAAAAGTTGTTGTCTAGAGTTAACTCAGCATTATACTTTCATAATACTATTTACCACTTCATGTTTTCGTTACACAAAACATCTCGATAAAAAACTATATCCGACTATTCTATTCCATGTTCAGAAGCACCGAGCACCTGTACAAATTTGTATCGATATAGAGACTAGAAAATAACAATATCGCCCAAGAAATGAGAGATATAAATATATCAGACGTATTGTAGGACGCACCGTTTCTAATCAAATCACCTCATCATTATCATGTTTGGAAGTAAAGTAAAATCAAGTCTAGTATGTAATTTAAACGTTGAATAATGGCACACAAAATTGATCCATTGAATAATAACGTCACCAACCCCATCTAATAAAGATGAGAAGTGTAGGAGACCAGGGTGATCCTCATTACACAATAGACAGCGCTAGGGGCATTTCGTCAGCTAATTGGTTTCAAATTACAAAATTAAAATCAACAATGACAACGGACATTCTAGTTCTGGTAAATACATGAAGATTTTTTTGTAAATGCTCTACAAGGCTTGATTAGTTTTCGTGGGAATACGTTCGCGCAATAAGCGCATTTACGGAATGAAATTGAGACAACGTTGATTTTCACCGTTCTAGTGCCATCCGAATCACACATCGAGATTGCTTATTCCCGGAAGAAATGGGACCCCATGTTCCATTAAACTCGATTGTTTCACAATTGCCGTTGTACTATAAATCGACCATGCATGACCTTTGGCGTATAGTGATGACTCCGTTTCGGGTGAGGAGGGGAAAAAACTCATTCGATAAAATTACATTTTGAGCGCAATTAAATTTTAATCAAGAGGTCGAACGTTTTCCCAGACAGAAACGAATGGCAATTACGCCGGACTAGCGATTTCAAATGGCCTTCAAACCCGGTCTCTAGAGAGTGAGAGAGATAGGAAAAAGGCGTTTTGAGGTGAAGAGGTAGAGGCAATAAACGCAGGAGAAGGGGGTTTTGTACACCCTGAGCTTTCCATCCCCTTCAAACACGAAAGCAATAGAGGAGGAAGGCCGCGTATAGCTATAGCCGGCATGGGACCCACTAGCGTTATGGGGAGCATCCAATCCTCATGGTTTTATGGGCGTGGAGGGTCCTTTGCCAGCAGACCTCACCTACTATACGGAATTGCCTTGAGAGCTAAATGATGCGTAGCTATCCGCAACATTGGCACGACCGGATGGTGGGACTGGATGAACACTCTAAATTTCTTCAAGCTGAACTGAAAAACTAATTTCGAAAGTCAATTGAGGATAAAAGGCCATTCATTCGATTAGAGCAACGCAATAAGAAAATCAATCAATTTATATCACATAATGAAATGGAGATAATAAATCAGGTAAATGAGTAATTCGTTTGAAACTATCCCTGAAACAGAAACTCCTCATGATATAGATGTCGAAACGAAAGGTAAGATTGATTCGTGAAAAATCAATGACATTCATTTTCCCTTAAGGGACCTAAGTCATTCTAATGGTTACTTTGTCTGTCTCGGGGTAGTTTTCTTCGATCTGATGCCTTCAAGTTCCGTCAACTACCGTAAATGTTAATGGGAGACATTCATCATTTACCTACTACATTAATCGAGTAGTCCAGTAGTCAATTGAGTTGGTCAAGTCTTTTTGGACAATCTTTTGGACAGTCAACCATCAGGTCTTTTTGTAAGATAATATTTGGACTATCTCCCGCCTCTAGTTCTTCTGTATAATTGCCTTGAGCGCTGCCGAGCGGTCCATAAGTAAATCGCCGAAAATCGGATAGTTCGAATACGTTATAATTTTCGTTTTTTGTTTGAGTAAAGGCATGGTTTCATTTTCATTAGAAATTATAGTTTCGTACACGGTCAGTTTCTAGTTTTTTTTTTTTTTTTAAATTTTATTTTTTAATATTTTTATCCAGTTCACATACTGCAGTATCTAGTCCCATTTAGCAAAGGATTGCTGAAGAGTTCATCGCCTTGGCAACGCCCTTTTCCTCAATATTTTCAAGGAAAACATTTAGTTTCTTATAGATCCTAATTATTTTCATGGTAAAACTCCACTGTTATCATCAATCAAGTATTCAGGCAATCATCTGATGTCGTACTGTGGATATCATCAAACAAAACATTATTTACCTCTAGAATAATGTAAATTAGGGCATCGTTTTTTATGTAGTGTTACTTTAACATCCTTGCTATGATTTGTCCAGTTGGCCATTTCTCGAAAGTTAAAGTCAACATGTTAGGTTTTGTAACTGTTTGTCTATTGGTTACGGCTATTCTGATTGGCATGTTCCTAAAAAAAATGTCATTCCAAGTTAGTTGAGGTGAACTCCTGTTTATTCCCGAATAAACCAAGTTCAACAAGCAGGTGTATAATGATTCTAAGAAATTACAATCAACAATGCGGCTATACGCCATAGGGCACGTTGCTCACTATCAGTTAGCTATCTAGTACATCAGCAGCTGTAGAAATACTTATCTGAACCATCTGCAGCAATTCTTGTGCCATCAATTAAAATTCTCGCACAATATCGAAGAGGAAGGTTGAAATAATTTAAAATAAAACGATTTTAGAAAATCCCACTGGCTTTCCACTTCATTCCAGTGAATCGATTAACTTTAATTGAATACCTACCCCATGTGTTTGTTGATGTTATTAAAATACAAAAACCGACCCTAAAAGTCCAACCCTAGAGACGCCAGTAAATCACACAGGTCTTTATTACTACTTTTTTCGCACCAAAGAAAAAAGGGAAACCCACACCCCCCTCAAGGTTTGAGGGTAGAAGGCTCACATTACTCATTTTTTATTACTCGGAGCCTCAGGCTGCAATGGGACAGGAGGAGAGGGCGAAAGGTGGCTACGTGACGAGCTTACAGAGTGAAATATCGCAAAAATGTCGGAAAAACTGGTGGGGGGAACGGGGGATGTTTTTGCCCCTCCTTTTTGCACAAAACTAACTAGAACACTCTCCAATAAGAGGTTGTATATACCACTCAACGTCTTGCCGGCCTTGGCAACCACGTACAGTTTTATATCCTTTTTCGGGGATGGGAATCAACAGAGTAATGAAACACTAGGCTCCGTTCCTTAACACTCCACTTTTCTTGGTGGAACGTTCCGTAATATCGCCTAGTTCGTACCACCTGCACGTTCGACGAAGGGGAGAAGCTTTTATCGCTGGGCCTCGTCGCGAGTCTGTCCAAAAAAAGAAGAAAAATTTACCGAGTCGCCACGTTTTTGCTCCAGTTATTAAGGAAATGGAGGTTACGCTATGAAGACCGTCTTTGTCAGAGGGTAGTTTTGGAGTGAGGGGTCAAATAGCCTGTGAACTTATTAGGCCGGCGAGGAGGTGAACGACCTACACCAACGCGGGTCGCCTTATGAGTGTCCACGGTGATGAGGCCACAACAGGATTGTGTTATTTAAAGGATTGTTTACAGAGGCAGTTTTCTGACGAATTCCGGAACTCTTCAGCATTGAGGAGAACCGATCTGGAACGATGGGGATACAATTTTTTTCCTCAATAGAAAGATCTGAGTGAGAGCATTCCGAAAATGTGCTATATGATGGGTATCTGACCAGTAAAACGGCTCTTGAAATAAATTTGGTCCTATGACGTCAGAGGCCGCGTCCACCGGGGAACCCACACTCCCATGCCCTACTATGTGACGCCTGAACTTCCTACCCGTTTACTGGCAAACCTATCGGTCTTTTCAGCTGAAAATTGCGACTTTGGTGTTTTCAAGTGGGCTGAATCCGAATCTGAAGTCAATACTGTGAAATTCCAATATATGAAAGTTTCCCATTGCTTTCTGAAGTAGGAAAGATCTCAGAACTCAATGGAATGACATCATCGCGTTTGCTCTCCATCAGTTTCCAAAAAAAAAAAAAAAAAAAAAAAAAAAAAAAAAAAAAAAAAAAAAAAAAAAAAAAAAAAAAAAAAAAAGGTCAACACCCGTCAAGTGTATACATACTGAGTGAATTCAGATAGGTATGAAGAATCTCTCCTTGGAATCAATATAAAAAATCGGAAACAAAATTACATTAAAAATGACAAAAAAACAACTAAAAATAAATTAGCTTAGATTTTGTAACAGAAAATGATTTAGAAAAAGTGTATCATCCATAAACCAGGGCATTCAGAAATTTGTTTACAGAAGTTTGTATAAAATATGCTCAGTTGCCTTAACGGCCAGAACATTTTGAGCACATTAAATAAGTCAATTTTTAAAAAAAGTGCTGAAGAAATTACTAAAAATATCAAAAAACGACTAAAAATCGGTAAATTTATATTTTTTAGCAGAATATTGCTCAAATAAAGTTTATCAGCTATAAAATAGAACATTAAAAATGTTTGTTCAAAATTACGCTAGAAAATGTACTTAAATTTCATTGAAATGTGCTGAAAAAATCTATAAAAATAGAAAAAAATATCTAAAAATCCAAAACCGCTTTTCGAATACCAGATTATTATTTAGAATACGTTTTTTGCCATAAAATTAATAGTTAACAACTTCCTTGCACTCAAAAAGATCAAATTTCAAAACAATTCAACATTATACTTATTATTATTATAATCTATCATGAAAATATGGGAAACATGAGTTATGAGGCTTCCGAAACAGTCATAAATCAATTTTTTGGCAGGTTAATGATGGATTTACATTGCTTTGAGAGTGGGGAACACATACAGAACCACACAGGCCTCTTTGAATAAAATACATTTTTTGCCAAGTTAAGAAAACATCCGAATGGGGATAACCCTCCACCCCCACGACAAACATACGTCTCCCAACAATCCCATGTGTCTTTCCCTACGACTTCCTGTTTCAGGACCCCGGGGGACTTTTTTCGGGCTGGGCGGGAACTAGGCGTGGCCCCAACCCAAGTACCAGAACCGGAGGAGCTCCCTGATCAATTCGGAAGCCGGAAAATAAAACAACAACTCCGATGAAGCCGATATTACGCAGACCGGTTCCTGTTTCTATACTTGAAACATATAAGGGAGGAGTTGTCTTCGTGTATTTAAAGCTTTGATCTCTTCTCTAAACCCTACCACCGTGTATTGCTTTTCAATGAATGTGATAACGCGAAATGGTAAGGAAGAGCGCACTCCACACGGACTTTGCCGCACCCTTTCACGCTCCTTCTAGAATTGTGCGATGTGGAAAAAACACATTATAGAAGAGGAAGGAAAGACCTTTAGAACGTAAAGTTCACTTGTACCTCCTACCCCACGCCCTAAATGATCTCTGGAAATATCTCACCTACATTCTCAGATTTATTCGCTGAGGTAATGACAAATGTTCCCGCGGCGCTCTCCATTTCTCCAGCTTTGCGATTACGATGATTTGTGCGCGGCAGGTCTGATTCGAAATCACACTTCGTTCGACCTCGTTTCAACATTAAACCAACTTGGATGCGATTTCTATTTCGTAATAGAATAATCGGGAGGAATGTTTTTCGATATCTTGCTTAACCCTTAGCATGGATGTAGCAGTACCATTATCCAAGAAAAAAAAAAAATAAAATAAATAAATAAATAAAATAAAATAAAAATAATAATTTAAAAAAAGGCTCATGACCCAAGCAGTCCTACTTCGAAGAAGGTATATGGAATAGGTAACACCAGCTGCAAGCCTCAAATCATCTACTATCACCACGGCATCACACCCCTAAGAGAGAAGTTGGTATCTTTTAATTTATATTCATACATAAGTAGTTTGAGATTCAAGTTAGAGTATTCCAAACATATTTAATCAATCAGGTCAGCAGTTTATTCAGTGATGTCCAAGATACCTCATTTCACCCCCTTCTCCCACCACCATCCACTATGAAAACAACCCCTTTGGGTCAGATTTGAAAAATTTCAGGTCGCCTGTGATTTGAGTTATTGTACTCGTAATTCAAACATATTTCAGCAGTCAGGTCCCCAGGTTCATTCAGTTAGTCCATGATACCAATCGTCCACAAATAGCATGAAACGGAAAAGACTCGAAAATTTGCATGATTCTAATCAATGTTCAGACAGACATACTTACGATTTTATTAATATAGATACACCTAACTTGCACGAAAAACATAATTTCACTGCATTAGCAAAACGAAGTAAGACCAGCGGCAGCTACAAATTTTGAAGAGGAGCAAAAATTTTGATGTCAGAAGTGGGATTCGAACCCACGCCCACAGAGTGGACTGCGACCTGAACGCAGCGCCTTAGACCACTCGGCCATCCTGACTTGCTTACGCCATCGCGTTCTATTTCCAGATCCGCCAGCTTAGAAGATTGATCGCTTCGTGAAATTGACCAAGTAGGTAAGTATGTATACCTACTATTATGTTAATACACACTTAAGTGCTCACACACATTAAATGTATAAATTTTCCGTCCTGTTCCTGTCTAGTGTGCGGGGCCTCACTGCTTCATTCATTCAAAAATAATGTACATATAGAAGGTACTATAGTGTAAGGCCCAATTGAGGCAACATATTTCATGTATAATTCATGTTTACCCATACGTTTTCTAGTACCAATTCTGTTGGCATAATACATACCTACCGAGTTTGGTACGTAAGTACAATGAATTGCGGTATTCAAATTAATAAATTACGCCCTCCCTTTCAACAGGGGTGTGTGGATTTTTTTTCTATATTCAACCGTAAAACCTGAGCTTCAGAGCTTCTTTAGGGGCCTCTTGAGAGCCAATGACACAGTTTTTGTCCTTTTGAAAGTATAATAATTTTCATTTTAATAAATTTACGGGACAAGCCAGATCGCAAATAAAAAACAAAATAATCAGTCGAAGTTCACATCTTAAATACAAATTTCACGTTCTAAACAAATTTCCAATTGAAAAAAAGATATCTTCACATTTATCTGATTGAATTGTGTTAGTGAAATCAAATGCTTTTGCTATCTGCAATTTTCAATGTAAAGAACAGTGAGAGGCCTTGATCCGTGTTGCATGGCTATGATACAGTAGACATCGTGTCATGTTTGACATTCTACTACTTGTGATACTTGTATAAACTGACCAAGACTTTGTATTTGACCAAAGTACATTTAGATAGAACAAAGAACCACAATATAGCAGAAAAGAGTGTCACATTCAAGAATTCTTTCAGTTTACTAACTCAAAATAAGCTGACCACAAAGCGCTTCTGATTAGTTGACAAAAAACAAATTTAGATTCAGATCGTTGGGACATACCCAAACATTACACAAATGGAGATGGGTTAATTTCGAAATAATATTATCTTACTTGTGGTTTATTTAACTAGTAAAATGTAAGGTATTTTTATTATTATTATTTTTTTTTCTCTTTTAATTAAGAATATTGGAATGGGAAATTGTTTTAAAATTGATAGGCGTAATTGTATTAAAAGATGTTATCCAGTTCCTCTAATGGTGGGCTTGCTAGGGGAGGGCCCCCTTAGTTCTAACTAGGTAATCCCAAATAATTAAAGCGTCGTATGAGGAGGTTTGGGGAACGCACGGTTTTAGGAGCGTGCGGGGATTAAAACCCACCCCATCGGAATAGATGGAAAGGGGGATTACGGACGGAGTTTAGTGGGTACAGAGGAGGGTACAGTGTAGGGTACAGAGACGGGGCGGTGTAGAGGGGTCGCAATTAAAGCGATGTCATATGGGGATGGTTAGGGAAGGGGTGGGGGAGTGTAGTCGCAGGCCAATCGAGGATATTGGGTGGCAAGTGTGAATCATAGACGCCCCGCGGGGGTCGTGAGGGTTGCATACGGGGGGGGGCCTCGAACGGAGCTATCGGGTACATCCGCCTTCTTCGCAGTTGGCGACTATTACGACGATCCCCTTGAAGCCCGAGTCATTACCGTTTTTACGTGAAATTAATTGCATCTGCCCCCCCCCCCCCCCCCCCCCCCCCAACCAACACAGCCGCGTGCACAAACCACCACCAACATTACTATAATTACCAGAGGGCTTCTCGCCACTAACTCAATAGCCCTGCATTATCAAATTAGAATTTTGAAATACCATACTTCCGCGCACTTTCTGCCTGAACTCAATTGCATCGGTTTTTGTTAAAAGGGCATAAGTCAGCAGTACGAAAATGTTTGGGAAACAAATAAGAAACTTATAGGATAGAGAATGTGTTGAGAACCCATTCATTACACAAGTAGATCTAGTAATAGTAGTAGAATTTCCATCAGGAAAAGAAAAAATTGCAAAGAGTAATGGGAAATACTAATATAAATTACCGGGTAAGAAACGTAAATCAAAGTTATAAATGGATTGATGTATTGCAAAGGATGGAAACGCTTGCATACGAGGCTGCAACACATTGGGACATTTTATGCCTTTAGTTGCAGACTCGTATGCAAGCTCTAAGAGCCACTCAGCTGATCCGGACCCTGGGCATCGTCAAGTCGTGTGACTCACTTCGTGAGCAATGAACTACTTGTTTCACTTCCTTCCGCTCCACAGGAATAGTACATAATCTAAATAAACGCATGAGTTCGACTTATGGGATAACTGATAGAATTAACTACAGGTTATACCATTAAAAACTAGGTGCTTTGCCCACTATGCGCTGCTTTGATGAATCGACATTCAAGTCTGCTTCAACTAGGAAGTGACATACTGCGAAGTGATCACTCCATATACGACTATTTACTTGACCCTATTCCGCTGGTCCCGGGAGAACCCACTGATCAATATTCCACTTCCGCTCGTCCTCCCCCGAGAGCGCGGAAGGTCTCGACCAAGAAAAAAAAGGGTCCGAACCCTAAATTGTTCCCATTGTTGTCACCTCCTTCAAGAAAACGGACAAAGACTCTAGAAGAGAAAAGGTCCCACCTCCCTAAACAACTAAGCGGAAGGGTCGAAACGACGTGTGGACGAAAGGGAATTGTCCACGCAATTCGTCGTCCACTCGAATGACTTACGACGTATTGACATACGCCTTTTTCCCCCGTGGTCGTATCTCTCAAAGCATCACTTCCCTTTTGAACTTGTGTGCGCTAAGGGGAGGTACCGAGCGCAGTTTTGCCTTTTCGTCGAGTGAACCCCCGAACCAGCCAAGTTTGGTATGAAGGCGTTTTTCATCTCCACCCCTACTCTCACCCTCTTGAATCCAGATCAGTATTATGGAGTACTCTCCTGAAACGAAAGGTTTTTCTTTTTTTTTGGGAGGGGGTCGAAGCTTTTTCGGACCCTTTTTTCGTGGACTCACTTGTTTGCTTCCTCACTTTTAACCCTCACTTTGCCGGCCCTGCTTTCCCTAAAAGGTTGCGGTGTCGGCTTCTTTTCTGGACGAGAGCGTCAAGCGTTAAAGCTCCCCCCCCCCCCCCCCCCCCTCTTCTTCTAGACCCGGATCTTGTGATCGGAATCCGGTATAAAGTGAAGAAGCATTTCAGGGTTCAAGAAGTAAATCATCAGGAAAGCATCGGAAACCTTCAAGGTTTTTAGCAAATAAAGTACCCAGAAAAAGAAAAAAACTATTGTCGATTTTCTGATGCAATCAATAAATAAAAATCATGTATCATGATTTCTATCGTAGTAAGGTTGCTAAATACCATATTTCAGCTTCCTTCGTCTATTAGGAGAGAAATTATCTCCCAAACTTACGTACGGAATCAGTGTAGTCCTCACTTTGTCGATCGTACATAGCAGATCTATAGATGATCAATTCCAAATTTCAGCCTCCTATTAAAACTCTACAGCCTCCTAATACAAGTCTATTAGAACTTCAACAACTGCTGCTTTTGAACTGTATGCAATCAAGTTCAATGCAAAGAAGTGACTAATGTCACAAGTGAATACACCTGGTGTGATGTAGAAAGGTACAAGAAGAGTCTGTTTACTATCAATGGTGGTTTCAAGTGCACAAATATCTTCAACACCATCATGTGCTGTCGAAATACGCTTCACAGTCATGTCTTCTTTATTAAACTTCAATGGTCAATAGACTCAGTTTAATGTTTTAGCTTCATAGGGTGGTTCTACAATATAAAATTCTGTTCTACCTGTTTAATAGAGGCTTTGTTTCAAATTTTAGCTTCAGAGATTAAATATCATAGAAATCAGTTTCAGGAGCCAATCAGCTGGTCAGAGGTTTATGCATCGTCTAATAAATACTACTTACGAGTACCTACTATTCAATAGTACCTACCATGTAGTACTGTTTTGCGTTATTAGTCCATAATGGTTACTTAGCAATATTAAGTAAATACAGTAGAGTAATAAATCAGCTTTCCTTCACACTACAGCGGATTAGAATTCATGAGATGATGTGAAAAAATGAGAGCATTCCAAAAAGTGGCGAACGATTTTTTTAATACGAAAATTAAGGAAGTTACACTTACCTATCAACGCACAGGTTGTACATGAAAATCATTATAAAACTCGTCGGCTTGCGCTTAATTTCGCTTAATTCAACCAAAAATCCCAGCGGTAAAACATGATACATGAAAACAATCCAGTCATGCAGCATGATTTTATAAGCGAATTTTCGTAAATTGTCGACAATACTTATTGAGAAAGAATTGTTTTGAAATTTGAGCAATTTGAGTGCAGGAAAATTGTTGAACTATCACTTTTATTTATATGATTGTTGTACTGTCACAAACACTAATATTTTATAATAAATAATAATCTATTGGTCAAGCAAAAATTGTGGATTCCAAGCATTTTTTTCTGTTTTATCGATTTTTCAGCATTTACTATAGAAATTTAAGTACGTTTTCGGACATAATTTTTAATGTTCCATTTGATAGTTGATCAACTTTTTTAGAGTGATTCTCTGCTAAAAATATGAATTTCACCCGTGTTAGCGCTTCGTTTGCCAGTTTCAGTGAATTATTTAGCACTTTTTTTTATTTGATCAATTTATCGTGCACAAAAAGTGCTGTCTTACAAACTCATCCTTTCCATTGAAATGGTCGATTTTTTGGAGAATGAACGGATTGTTTATCACAATCCTAAGACGAGTTATCGTCTAGAATGGCACAAACACACACGAGATCGCGTACACACACAAACACACACATACCCACACATAGAAATACCAAAATGAGAAGCGTTAGAATCAAGAATCGTTCAGAATAGCTCCAAACAGATTTAAATGAAGAAAACTTTGGAAAAAATTATTTTTTAAATTATGGAGCCATTAAAATTGCTCAATTTTTTACGAAAATTTGCTGAAAGATGAACAGCAATTGCTCTTGAGTTTTATAAAACCGATTATAAGCAGGGTGCTTCAAAAAATGTATACACACTTTGAACGTCCATAGAAAATTTATTTACCGTTCTACAAAGTTAAATTTCAGGAAAATAGAAAGCTGAAAGTCCAATGTAAATGAACATAAATAACAAATGTTAATACTGTAAAAATCTATAGTTACCAGCTGCAGTGAATTGATGGACTCCTACAGAGAAACTAGGGATGGTAAAAAATAATCGATTATTTAAGGAATCGATTAATTAAGAAAAAAGTAATGATACTTTTGAATTATACAGGGTGCTTCAAAAAGTAAAGTATCATGGCAGTAGAATATTTTCTCAATCACAACGGACAAATTTTCAAAATATTACATACTACTTTCACCCGAAAAGAACACTCCATTTTCGGCTTTGGCTAGAGGAACTGTAAGTGTGTGTGTTCTCTACAGTCGATCTCAATCACACCCCAAGTACATAGGACCTTTTAGAAAAGCCTTCGTCAGCTAAAGAAAAGGAATATGGAGCCGGTTTATGGAAGCCCCTACAATGTACGATTTTGTGGGAGTTTGTAGTTAGTTTAACTTCTCCGGTAGATAACACGTATAGTACTTCGGTACAATGAGCGTGAGCCAAACAAGTTGAGAAGTTACATTTTGGTTTATAACTCCTAGTAATAATTCAAACGATGATTACGATGGGTTATTATTGGATGAGAATCCAATTATAAATGATCAAAAATCACTTTGATTCAACGACATGGGGCTCATCATATCAAATAACGATGATATCTCGAGTCAGGATGGCCGAGCGGTCTAAGGCGCTGCGTTCAGGTCGCAGTCCACTCTGTGGGCGTGGGTTCGAATCCCACTTCTGACATTATCTTTTGTTACTACTAATATAATAATTTTTGTGCATATACATGCGTACATACATATTCGCCATTATTGTACAATAGGCGAAGTAAAAATATTAAATATTTTACTGCAACTTTTATTGTACAATTTGTTATTCATTTATCTATTTCAATCGATAGCATGTAAGCTTTAAAACAGATAAAACCTACCTGTGAAATATTAGATCACTGCCCCCCTTTCATAGAACTATGAAATATGTACCTAATCACTTATCTGCAGATGTAGCATGAACGAAGCTTTCGTTTATTTACCTCACTTACTTTTTAAATCCAAAATACCGTACAGAAGCCAACCTGAATTAAAATAAATTTTCCACGTATTGAAGAGAGGGTCAATAGATTCCACGGAAAATATATTCAATAATCACTCCACCAACAACCAGATCACTCATCAAGCCATAGAACCCTGATATACAACTTACAACTACTGTCAATTGGGGATGACGTGGTTTCATTCGATTCTTGGAAATTAATCAATAACAAACCAAATAGCACTATCTTATTTCCAACGCTTTTGAGATTCTGAGTTTTTAAAATAAGTCAACCCTTCAATTTTACTCTTTAGGGTCGATCGAAAGTGATGCTCAGTCCCAACTACATTCCTAACTAAAGCTTAAGTTTTTATTTTCTCCTGAATAAACATTTCCACTTGAATCTATGTTTTGGGCCAATGTGAACAACCGAAATGTGTTTTTGTTAGATGAATTTGGTGAAGGTGTGATTGTGGAGGTTAGAAGGAAGCGCATGCGCAAACGTAAAATCCATCAAGAAAATTTTCTCACGGTCTAGGTCTAATGCTCCGAATTCCCTAAAATTCTGAAAGTAATCATAGTAAGTAGGTACATCATTTAGGTACTTTTTTTAATTGTCGGGAAGTGTCTTGAAACGTAAACCGACAAATTTTGAGGGGGGAGGGGTAAATATTTTATGGGTATATATTTATTCTTTCAATTTTATAATTTCTTTAATCCTTGGTCAATTACAGTATTGTGGAATAGAAAAATAAACCGAAAGAAAAGCGATAAACGACGAAAATACGCCAGACAGAATATGATATCAGCACCGGTACACATCTCGACTTGTGAAATGTCAAACACGTAGTTCTGTACAGAGAGCAACAAGTTGGGAACACGATTCCAACTCGGTCAACATCTCACCGGCACAAACGGATGTTGCAATATAATAAGTGTCAGAGCGAAGTAAAGAGGAAGGTGGCTGGGGCTGTGCTCAGAACGTGTCGATAGGACCCGTCTCGTCGGGCTTGGGAAATCGTGACCCCGACTGGTTTTATTCGGGAATAGCGGCCAACATGTTACAGTTTATCGGAGGTTCCTCTCGAAGAAACACGAAAAAAAGATTATTGTTCCGAAGAAAGACGGCTTTTGAGACTCTTCTCTGGTACTGGCTGTCAGGAGTATCAAGTCTGCGGAACCTCATGCGAGCTCAAATTTAGACGTTCGCTCAAGGTCCAATGGGAGCGTCATTGTTGTTAGGAAAACAAGCTGGGAGAGACGCTCAAGTTTTGAAATTGTAGCAACTATTGTATGCTTTAGTAATACATTTATTCAATAAATCATATGTGGTGAAAACCACCCCCTCTTGCCAACAGTCCTTTTCAGGGCTACCAAAAAGAGGTAGACACAACACAAAAATATTTATAAGACGTCGAGTTATAACTCCGTCAAACAAAATATTTCACCAGAGAGAAAATACGAAATTCTCTCTCAAAAGTGAAATATTAACAAATAACAGACAAGGCGACCTCCCTAGACACTTACTGGGCGAGAGAGATGCGACAAGTATCTCGAACCAAGTCGCCTTGAACGAGAAAACTCAAACAGAAAATCAAACGTCCTCTAAAACTAGCAAGGACAATTCAAACAAGCCTACTCGCCAATCAGAAACACTGATTACACGAGAGACAATAGGCGAACCAACCAAGAGGCGGCAAGCAACCACCTCTGGTCCAGCAGCCACCCCGGGGACCCCGTCTGAACAACGGACGCAGAGAAAGCACCCGAGGTCCCCGTCTAAACTCAAGGTCGTCGGCTCCGCGACGGACGCTCGTAAGCCACCCCCGGGGACCCCGTCGCAGCGACGGACGTGGGGAAACCACCCCGGAGGACCAGCTCAGCTATCATACTCGCAGATACTGAGAAAACAATGTGCGAGCCAATGAGATTACACAGTCGAATTAATGAAATTAAGCGGACCAATCAGGAGGCGGCAGGAGGCGGCCACCTCCCTATAAATACCCCGCTCGGAGCCCTCCGAAATTCATTCCACTCTCCGCTCTCGACGACGACACTCAGAAGTACGAAGATTTCTACACGCTCTACGCTGACGAACCTTCTGCATCCCGAGTTCATCTCAAGAACGGCTTCCTACTGCTTTCTACAAGGCCCACCTTCTCTCCACACAGATCTCGCATTGGCATCTACGAGTCCAGTGATTATTCATCCTGCTCATTGCCCAACGTAGTTCATCTGTCAGGACGCCACCCGGTACATCTATCGATATTCTCTTTAGATCGTACGCCCGCTGGGACGTTCCTAGTCGTGTCGCCCGGGTTTCGTAGCACTAGGCTCGTCACCGACCGCTGGGGCACGCCGGTAAATTACTCAGCTCATACGCTCTAATTTACCGTCCAAGGAAGTCTTTTTCAAGACTACAAGGTAGGACCCTGACATACGAGCAAAGGAAAGAAGCTCTGTCAAGCGAGTCCACCTTCTAAACCCTCTATTTCTATACATAGAGGCATCGGAAACGAGCTAATAACTCGGATATTTCGATGGAACGTCGGTCGTCCTATTTCCTCATGCAAGGGGAGGTAGACCACGGCGCGGCTGAGCCTCTTAGTCCACGCAGCGCTACCTACACGCTGCCCGGCCAATCCGCCGGTCCCAGCGACGGCTCAAGGCTCGATCCTCACGACGAGATCGCCTTCTCACCTAACGTATTCACGAAGGAAACGTTAGATCAAGCCTCACCCATACAAAAGATCGAGGATACCTTTCAGACCCGCTCTGAAGTCAATCATTATGATTCGACAAAGCTTTCCGAATATCCACGATATTCGACACAAGGCTACCCGGCCGATCCGAGTGTCAAATACACTCCAAATGTACAAAAAACAAAGGATACTTTTCAGTACCTCAACCAAGCTCAACATATTCCTCCTACAGATATAAATCTTAGGCCGGAATATTACAAAACGGCTCAGTACCAAACTGATCGAACCCAGCACCCACTATGCGAGCCCAGTGCTCCACGCGGCTGCGACACGAACTATCTCTCAGTTCATCCCGCCAAGCAAGCTGACCTTGACGTTTTCGCTCACATTCCTTACAGGAATAACCCAGGGACTAACCCGCATAATCAGAATATAAATGTCCCACTTGGTCTACCTACACCAAGTAAAACATATTTAAATCCACTACATCATATATCTCTTCTCTCATACTTGATTTCAGGCTATCAAGTCAGCGGAACCTTATGTAAGGTCAAATTTAGACGTTCGCTACAGGTACAATGGAAGCATCATTGTTGTTAGGAAAACCAGCAGGGAGAGTTGCTCGAGTTCTGAACTTGTAGCAACTATTGTATACTTTAGTACAATTATTAAATAATTCATACATCTCTTCTCTCATACTTATGTCAGGAGTGTAAAGTCAGCGGAACCTTAAGCGAGATCAACCACACCTACAAAAGAAGCTCTTGAGCACAGTGTTGTTAGGAAAGTAAGCTGGAAGAGTCAATTGATTTTGAGCAAGTACCAACTATTGTATGCACTCGTATTTTATTCAATAAATATCTATTTAATGTAGAATATGTGACTCCAAACCATCTCCAGACGTCCGTAATTATATTTTCCAAAAGTCTAAACAAATTCAAAGACACCAGGTGGTGCAGTAGTGAAATCCATTCCCTCAATACCATGTATGCTAGGAGCCTTACTGGAGGTACCGATTCAACTGGTGCAAACCCATTACCTCAGCAATTTTGAGGTCCCTAAGGATAATCAACCATCTTCCGAAAGAACAGAAGTTAGCAACGGAAAGGCACCCGTGCTGGCCGGAAACGTTATGTATAGTAATGTTTTTGTGTATACAACAGAATTTATGTACCTAGCTATTTTAATTTACCTAATACTGTGTCGTTATGGATAAGTTTTGTTCCCATTATCCTACATATCTGATGAGTGTAAATTTTCCCAGTAACGATAAAATCCCGGAATCAGGTACATAATTACAAAATTAGGTATATATATATATATATATATATATATATATATATATATATATATATAAAATAATTATTATTATTCTCCAGCTATTGCCAAGAATAAAGAAATACAACGCATCAGTCAGCATATTTTCGCTTATACAATGTAACACGTCATAGGTAGGTTTGTATTAGCAAAACGAAACATTTCAAATAAAATTATGTTAATTATTACCTACTCTTAACGTTGTCCTTCACAAATTCCAAAGCTTCTTCAAACATTTGGTTATTCCTTAGTTCTTCTTATTTTTCTTTACTCTTCTTTTACATCCCTCACTGCTTTTACCGACTACGAAACGGTCATTAGCGCGAAGCGTTTGCAATCTACACCCGCGCGGATACCACGTCAAATCTTGATATACACCAAGAGTTCTTCTTCATGGCCGCTTGCTATTAAATAAAACAGTAGCTCTCTCCCCCACAGTGCTAATGGAGGTGCCGCCGCTTCGAAATTCCCATCTTCTGCTTACTTGTTTTTACTTTTTTTGCACCCTCCCTTCAGCTCTTCCTCTCTATACCCGAAAAGTTTCGCGTTTTTTCCGTCGCGGGCTGTTGCCGAGTTGCCGGGCAACGCTTCAGTTATCCGATGAGGGACTAACGGGGTAACGAGGAAAACCTTTTTTTACTTTCAAAATTGTTGAGCTTGTAGTTCTGGACCAGATAGGAGACTACTTAACGGATCGCGCTATTATTCATCCCCAGTGGTTTGGATTTCAGCAAGGTAAAAGTACATATCTAGCTGCACATCTGTATCACATTCGGAGTGTGGTGATCCATGCACAATCCGACTAAATAGTTTTTACCACTACGTTTTACATTTTATTTGTGAATGATCCTTATGCTGTATCAGTTCAATAAGGAACTCGGCAAGTATGCTAACGATATGATTCTAGGCGCCTCTAAAAATGATGCTTATGTGCTCTGCAAGAAGTTGTCATCAGCTGATGACCTGATTAAGCGACGGTGACACGCCAACTTGTTAATCGTGAATGTGGATAGGACCTAGAGTCTTGCCTTCAGCCTGGTGGCATTCAGGGAATTCAGTAACTGTCTGAGGGTCTGCCTTTACAGTAGAATCTCTTCCAATGAGCACATCAAACGGCTATCCCCGTAGTTGGCCTCATGCAAATTCATGTTGCTTAGTATCTCTAAGTCTATTTCACGGCCCGCAAATCGTCCAGTATTTTTTGCTTCTTTTATGAAGCGCTTATGCGATTTCACTTTAGGCTGGAACTGGTCGCACTAGTAGCGAACATTCGCAACATTTTCGGTCTTGGATTTACTGAGTCTTGTCGAGGATAACTCTGGAGACTCCGCTGCCTCACAATTCCCGCTCTATTTTTATTCGACGCGCTGATATATCCGCGCTGGTATACAAGGTGTTAAGGTTTTCGAGGGTTGATCAATGAATCAGGTTTTTTCCTTACGCCGACGTTTCGTCTAATTTATTAGACATCTTCAGGGCTGAGGGATGTTATTGTCTTATTTCATTGTATATTGTAGATCATGTTGTAGCTAATACGTGAAAAAAACTATAAAACTGGCACCAAACAATATGCTGAGGGCAAGATTCTTAGTTCACTATCAGTAAACTTTAGTTTACAAAAAACTTATTGAACATGATAAACATTGAAATTTTGACGTTGCGGTTCTTTACTCATAAGCAACACACTCGGTATAAATCGGCTCTTTTGATACCTGCTAAAGGGAAGGACAAATCGGAGTTGAAGGGTGGTTTCTCACAACATGGTTTTATTCCCCAATTTTCAGATTTTTCGGGAATCGCTTCAAAATGGATCAAGAGATTTTTATTAACCAGAAGTTATCTTCAAAAATTGTTATTACAAACTTATGGCTATCTGGTAACACACTTTGAACAAATTCTTCTGTTAATTGTGAGAAATGTCGGTTTGTCACAAACCGAGTTTATAGAGATTAATACTCACTATACTGACAGCTAAAAATTTAAGGGCGAGAAAATCGCGAGTAGGAATATTTGTATTTGCACCTAACGGGTAGTTTAGGTACAGGTAGAGGCATGGGTACCTGATGATAAAGTCATACTGTCCATTCTCTCTGTGGGAATTGCGTGGGACAAGCTAGTTAGTTGATGAATTCATGATGCCTAAGCAGTTCTAATGAATGTGCTCTTAGAATCCGTCACATTCGCCGGTTAGTTCTAGTTTCAGTTTGACAGACGGCATTTCAGGGGCCTCCGTTCGAACGCGGTGGGTGGCGTCGACTAATTCATGCGCTGCGGGTCGAGGGACGACCTAAAACCAACAAACGCACATAATCGACTGCGTTCCCTTACATCACGATAAGCCTCCTCCAGCAATCCGTTGCATAACTGATACATTCGGGCAAACGGAGTCAATCGTATGCCGCGGACAGGTTGGCAACGCCATTAGGAAATCTAAATGTCAATCTGAACATGGGGAGCCCCCAGCACGATCGGACCCTTTTAAACGCGGCCCGGAAACTGAATATGAAAGGGAAGGTCGGGTTTGGGTCAACTTAACCTTCTGCTGGCTCGCCTTTCGGCCTCACCGCGTTGACTTACTCAGGCCCATTCCAAGAAGTGGAATTATACTTTGTAAAAGGAACTCGGTCAGGTCTGTCTAGATCACAGAGTAAGAGAAGACATCACCACTGTTATTTCACTTATCTCTTTGTTGAAAAGAAACTACAGGAAGGGTAGAAATATCTTCCTTCAAATTATAAGGCACTGAAAAACCGACCGATAAGTGTAGGTAGGTACCTGTGGCTTTTCCCTCAGCCACATCAAAACTATGGAGAATGTACCACCGAAAATTTCAATGATATTGGTCTGTTGGTAAAGGGCTCTAGTCACACATTTAAGATCCTGAGGGCCATACAGTAAAAACCACTGAGGGATCGTTTATTAAAATCGTTTAGAACGAGATGATATGTTTGGCACACTACTCAATAGAAGAAATGTAATATAAGTACAAAATAAACGACATTATAAAAATAGAAAACAATTATTTAATATAGTTGGAATCGAAGATTCAAAACAGTGAATATTTCACAAACAATTGGAATAGTAGTGTAGTTATTCTTTGCTGATTTTAATAGAATTTACAACAATGAAGCGAATGATACCACCCAAAGCACAATACGAGCAACCATTTGCCCTTCACAATGTTGCAAGATTGAAACAAACTCCACAAACACGGTCAACATGAAGGGACTTTCAATCTCAAGAATAGCTGATTTGGATAGATCCTATTTGATTCCCTCGTTCAAACTGTCCTGAATTGAATATAAATGTAAGTTCCTCAGTTGAAAAATCGGAGATTGACAAAAAACTGGTTAAGTCATAGTAATCAGAAATGGAGTTTAATAGTACGGCAAAAAATAAACATTTTGAGAGAAAACCGACGTACGAGTATAATTTATGAGAAAGGGTGGACTGGTGATAATGAATTCTGAATGCAGACACCTACCTATACAACGCAAGCTTTGCATACAAAGCATGGGATTTCATGAAGAGCTTCGTTTCAATCTTTTGTCCATTATCGAATACGAGTCATTTCACTCACTAAAACCTGAGCCACAGGACCGGATACCATTTTCCTCGACTAAACCTCATCAATACTCATTCGAAAAGCTCCCTTCTCAATACCGGCAGCAGCGAAAAAAGTTTAAGTGCAGAGCCAAGCAGCGGAGTCCGCTATTATGCATTTCGAGTTTTGTAACAGCGCTTGGCTCTATCCTGGGACCGCATTGTCCTCGAAACGAGCGTATGGCATCAGAACCGAACTTCCTTCCAGTGTTTTGTTGTCTATAGCCGCCCATTGATGCTGGTTCATTAGGCGTGAATAGTTATGGCAACTGTGAAGGAGTCGACTCCTTTGAGCCCCTCTGTAATTACATAACTTTCTGCCTTAATGGCCTCTAATTGGCATTGTTATAGGATAATAGGGAGACGGCTTAAGGGAGCTTCAGTGCTCCATATTCGTTTCTTTTACCTACGCGTCCGTCTTTTGATCGTTTGACGGCTGCCGGGTTAAAGAATTTCCAGTGAACATGGTATCCGGAGCATGGCCTCCCTTTCTCTTATTTCTTACTCCTTCTAACCAACCAAATTGTTCAAAGGATTCTGGACGCAAATAAAAGATACTTAGCAAACAACAAAATCTGATTTTATATTTATTTGTAGTATGAACTATGGTTCTCCAACTATGAGTTCAGTGCAAATCTCCATAACGTAGGTCGCAACTGAGAGACCTTGAATGCCACAACTTCGTGAAAGAAAATAAAGCCCAATCTGCCCGACACGGAATACACGATTGTCATCTGCCTCTAATAAGTAGCGACCCTGTAGCTACTGTTACACCTGCACACACCAAAACTCATCCACCCATCAATATAATATTTTGGCGAAGTAATTGAAAAACTAATCATTACCCACTCGAAGTAATCGGTAGGTACTGAACAACTACTCTGGTTATGATAAGGATGGATTGGGCTGTCTACCTGTCTAACTGTAACACATAACTACATCTGCCACCTAAAGAACATGAAATCATTCTTAATCAAGAATGAATTCTACTGCGTGAACGAATATTATTTGCCTTTTAGTATCTAGTTCTTGTATTTTATTGTTTTGAAAATTTCAGTCTAGATAAATTAATAGCGTATGTTTATATTTTATTATCATGATCTAGATTATGATTTTAGTATCTAGTTTGATATTTTAGAATCTAATTCTAGTTTTAGTACTTATCTAGTTCTTGTATTTTATTGTTTTGAAAATTTTAGTCCTGGTAAATTAATGGCGTATACGTATATTTTATTATCATGATAGATGATGATGTTTTGAAAGTTGCCCAACTTATATGTATGAGTGCTAAATGAGATACAGTTATTAATTCATTTACGAGATCAATCCGATAAAGGAACCACCATTCGTTCGTAAAATTATTGAACAGTAATGGGGATTAACAGATCGAACAAATCTTGGACACGAAACGCAATAGAGGAAGAACGATGAATTCCATCGTTGAGGAGGACAACCGTAGAGGGCAAACGAATAAGAGGGGCGTGGCAAATGCATAAACGCAATCAGCGGGAGTGGTAACAATTATGCAAACATTGCCCATTTTTTGTTGAACAATGAACATCCAATCTGTTTCCCGCAAGAGAGCTGAGGCGTTATTTATGGAGATATTTTGTGGGTGGAAAGGATGGTTCAAAGGACCAACACGGAGGATGGTCCACAACGACTAAAGAAAACTTTAAAAAGTATAATCTGATACATGGTTATGAACAATTCTTAATCCATGGATTGGAAATTTGCTTTCAACTACAAGCTGGGGGATTGTATTGTTGTATTAATGAGAGTCGAACAATGGAGGAAATAGGTAAATGGGATTATAATAAAACCAATAAAACTAGAACCAGGTAAACTAAAACTCTAAAAATGATATCTGACCTACTCACCGTTCAACAAACGGCAATCTATGCCGCTGATAACATAAGCTGAGGAGCATTAAGCAACGTACGTAGGCAAAATTGCTACCTACAGGTGAAAGAAACTTCTAGACGATCTGTTAAATGTTGAATACGACATTTTCGCATTAAAAACCGATTGGATCTATACGCATTCCGATGTTCAGAAAGAACACACGGATAAAAAGTGAAAACAATCATGATTCGAGCGGGTAGCAAAAAGTCGGAGAAGACTGAAGAAACTCTAATTGTACCGGTTCAACTTTTTCAAAAGGCGCACTATGCGTACTTAAAAGGAAAAAAAAAAGTTGCGGAATGAGCAGATGCAGTTAATTCAATCGCCGAGGCTTCAAGATGGGTATGGGAAAATGGGAGAATGACGAGAATTTAGTAGAAGGAGAAGGTAGAGGGTAAAAAATGAGTCTGAAACGTGGGGCACCTGCTTGCTGAATCGTAGGGAAGAGTTTGAAGAGGCGAACTCCAAACTCTTGGCAATTAGAGCTGGTCCGTCGAAGCTTCTTCAGGGATGAGGGGCATCTACCGCATCAGATGATAGGTCTTGGAGGGCAGTAGGATTCCGTCCACGCTTCCATCGCCTCCTAATATAATAATTATCAAGAACCTCCTCTTGCTCAATTCGAAAATGTTAGAGGCAAAGAAAAAAAGAAAAAGTAAATAATCGACATCGAGTTCCCTTGCTTGCTCTTCATTAAAGGGTAAGGGTAATTGAAAGTTACAAAAGAGAAGTCTGAAAGGGAAAAATTATCATCCCGGGTGAAGAGCGACCATCCCTTCCATCAATGAGTGCAAATTTAGCCCTTTACCGTCACCACCTTTGAGGCCCCATAATGGACTTTGTAATGACCGTATGCTAATGTAATGAGTAAATGATCGATTTTTCGCTTTTGAATACACTGAGGTTGTGGATCACTTTCCGGGATAGTACTAATACCTTCTGAAGTTTAACACTTGTCCACAGTTGTTATGCGTCATTCTATGCAACCAAAAATTTCACCGTGTGGTTGTACGAATTAGTTACGTAGGAATCTTGACAAGATTCATACCCTGCTAATAAAGAAAGATGATGGGATCGAGAATAGGAGGTCAGAATTTAGCTCTCCAAATAGCATTTCATATCAATGTGATACCTATGGTGGCATTATGGTAATCACATTATGGTAGTTCAGCTGATTTTTTTTTTTTTTTTTTTTTTTCATTAGGGTTGATTATTGACATTTTGAATACTTTCGAAATGTTAACAAGCAGATCACTAAAGTATACAGATCACTAATCTGCACGTCCAAATAATGCACTCCAATATATATATATATATATATATATATATATATATATATATACAAGCCACAAGCTCGTAGATCTGTTCTCTGATTATTCGTATTTAATTGGGATATAAAGATCCTGGAGACGATTTTCCTATCTCCGTAGTATTTCAAAACATAGGCGCAATGGCCTGAATTACGATAAAAGAGTCTTAAATCAAAAGGGATTGGAAAGAACAAATGCATCTCCACTGAGAATCAGAAGAAACAGGTGCCGGAGAAATGTAATATAAGAACGAATTGTGACCAATTCTGCACTGGAAATGGCGAAGATTGGCTCAGAGCTTTTACTAAAAATATGAAACAAAAGAGTCCCATCAGCGCTTCGATTACTAAAGGCTTTTAACTGGACAAAACAGGGTGAGCCTCTCAAAATCCTGAGAATGGATCAACTCACAACTTAGCAAGGGGTAGAGGGTTTACTCCCTTTTGTCCCTCACTGGAAACGGGAGTTATACAGTTGTTAATGCGTTTATTGTTCACCAGGAAGAAGTAAGGCCGAGGGGCGGGAAACCTGGAAAGTTGAAACGTTATTCGAAGGGACTTTCTTGTGCGTTGCCTTGGTGATTCCGGCAGAGTTGGGGAAGGGACAAGAAGACAAAACGCTCCTGATGATGAACTGTCAAGAGTTACGTTCCCCCCAACAACACCCGAAGATCTTTTCAATCAGGGTTTAAGACGATCGAGCGTCAACAGTTTTTTGGTGCTATGGATCTCTCCCGATCGCCGTTCGTTATTTTCTATACTCTTCACATTTTTCCTGAAGTTTCACAAAGGGGAATCACTTTGAAGGTGATAACATTAGTCAGGACTTTCATCCACCTGCAAAGTTTGATTTTTTTAACCGTAATTTTTTCCGTAAAATATCTCCCTTACTTATTCTGAATGACAGAAAGGGGACGCTATATTGTGGGAGGGGAGAAAAAAAGCGTTGAACGAACGCACAAACGAAATTAATTTATTGCGAAGTGAGGATAATTGAAATAGGTCCCTCCAGCTTCCGACCATCACCCCACCAACGCGTGGGTTGGGAAGGTGATCGATAAGTCTTGTGACGAATGCTAATGGAGAAAATTACATAGCCAGGACAATGGTTTGTGAATTGAATTAGGTAGGTTCTATAACCTAGTGAAAAAGAGTTGGGAGAGAACAAAAAATCCAAATAACTGCGAACAAAAGCATAAATGTGCCGTGGCGAGAGGGGTGTTTCAACGTAAATTGAAAATCTCCAGTTGATCCTCAGACTGATTTAATGCCGGACGGAAACTTTGCGTGATGAGATTACGCAGCATCCCTGGAGAAGACCAGGCTGCCAAACATGGGCGGGAGGAGATAGAGCTAAAAAACAATTCACGGACGGAGATTTGTCAGATGAACTCTGGGACGGGGCCGATTGGGATGTATTGATTTGGTGGCGATTCTCTGAGCTTGGTGTACTGAGTTTCAACCCTCCAGGGTAATACAATAGGCGGCTAAGCTGTAACCCCTGAGGTTTAGTTGGTTCCTCCCCTCTGCGGGACTCTATGAAGGCGGCTAGGAAAGCTTAATGCCGTTAATATTTTAAGCTAAGGCGTCAGATTCTTGAGAGTCACCCTTCCTTGGTATCGGTTGCCCTTTCCGGGAGTACCTTTCCCTTTATCGCTACACAGGAATCCGGGAGGGCGAAAGGGGTTCGACGGAGTTACGTCCGCGTCATTAAGCGCCTGTATAGGTCGGAGTATCCGACTAAAGTGATATTCCGAACCATTTAACAGATTCGGTAGGATTTCTGGAGCGGGAGAGCTCCGAAGAGGGAGAGGATCTTTTGACAAGTGGGACAACAAAGGGATGAAACTGGTAGGTTGCAGTAAATACGAAGGTTTCGTGAAGGCGACGCAATATCAAATCGGGATATAAACAAGGGTAGAGCACAGCGACAGAAACACTGCACCACAAAAATTTTCAAAGATCACATTGAATATCAAAATTATTTATTTATTTTATTGTACGGGGTGTGGCAGTGAGGACGGACGGTTTTAAAAAAAATCATGGAATAGTAAATTTTTACTCAAAAACAAATTTATTGATGCGATCAGGTTCGCAAGGAAATAGCATTTGAGACAGTCAAGTGTGAAAAATCACAGCAGGCATGTGGTGGCCGAAATCGTTGATGCAGTGCTAGAGGCGTTCTTGGAAGTTTGCGTAGACTCTCTCCAACATAGTGCTACGTCGAAATGATCAGCAACTTCTTTTTACCTGAATTACGAAGGTGACGTGTTCCAACCTGACGTGTGTGGTTCCAGCAGGATGGGGCGACCGCCCACACAGCCAGAGCATCAATGGACGTTATTCGCCCTCTCTTCCCTGGTCGCCTTATTTCCAGGTTTGGCGATGTTCATTAGCCTCCTCGGTCCCCAGATTTATCCATATGCGATTTTTTCTTATGGGGAAACCTCAAGGCTAGAGTATACAAGAACAAGCCCCGAAATCTGGACGAATTGAAAGACGCCATTCGCGTGGAAGTCGCCCAAGTTGAGATGTACTTATTCATAATTAATACCGATTTTCCAACTATATACCTTCACAAATTGAGTTAGATGTTAGAGGTATAAATTGGTGACGATGCTGGTTAAGTCAAATTAATGTATTAAACCAAGGAACATGTTGCAAACAATACCGTCTCTATATCAATAATGTCTATTAAAGTATCGGCTTCAACGGGTTAGCCTTAAGATTAGTTGTTATTTTCGCCTTAAGATAAGAGTTCTTATATTTGTAAACGAAATTTTATTGTTTATTAAGCTCGTTGTTTAGTTTCGTTGATCTATTTCTTGTAATTAAATAAAAGCGCTTCTAAAAAAAAAAAAAAGAAGATTTAAAAAAAAGGAAACTTATCAGAAGGTTTTATGCATTTTTGAACAGTTTGAGGATTAATCAATCTAAGTGAAATGAGAGAAAACGACAAATGATTCCACGGAAATGATTATGTCATAGGAAAATAATACACCAGCTTTTGTCATGATAAATAAATTAGGTGCCAGATTGTCTGAAAGTCATGAGAACCTATCACCGAAATGATTGGATCGGGCATTGGTGTGCAACAATGATAACACCAGATTCCGAGTTGAATTAGTATACTACCTGGCACAAGGAAACCAACTCCAACCTGCGCATTGCACTGCAGAATGCTGAGTATATATATATATAGCACTTAGTGGGTGAGGTCTGTAAGAGTTGGATTCATGACAGAGGTTAAGGAGGCCTACAGAAGAATGCGAATACTTCGCGAAAAAAGCGACGCGGTCGTTATAAATGGATTTCTAAGGTGAGGACAGACAGGGGAAAAAACGAGACACGACATTTTCTAGGCCATTAAAGTCACGTGTTGCACATCTAGATATATTATGCTTCCTACACGACCACAGTGAGCGCTAGATCCATAGATGCCGGCTAGGACATGGCATTGCCTATTCAAATAGACTTTATCTCTTAGCAACCGTGAGGTTCAATTTCTGTCCTTTCTCGTGAATCCTATTTGCGAGTCCTTGACAAACACCGGCCTCCCGGCGGGGACCGGCAGGGCGTCCGCCTACGTTTTCGGGATACAGCCCGGAGATTTAGCCGAGGCGATAGGCTCGCAAACCGTCAAGCCCTTTTCCGCGAGGAGGGATTTTCTGTTAAACGGGATTTGGACTGCTCATAAAACGAGCGTGACGAAGACACTGGAACCTGAATAATTCCACGACCGCAAGTGCAGGGATGACAGGTTCTCATCCAGGTTTAGAGAGCGGATGGCAAAAAGGTCAGCTGGATGAGTGAGATATAGACAGGCGGGAGAGCGTGAACGGAGACCATACCTCGCAATAGCGTTCACTTGACTTGTCGCTTCAATTTAATGACTGTCACGTATGAAGCCGGTTAAAAATATCGCACGTCACTGTGGAAGTAAATACTGATGCACATTCTTACCGTTTTAAACTTTCAATCTAGCCGTAGATTTTATTGGGCAACCCACTGGATACATACCTGAAACATAATTTTAAAAAGTTAGCTAGTACTAAAATTACGACGGAGTAAACAATATATCACATTCATCAAGTCAATTAGGCTAATTTTTGACGTTTTCATTAATTTCAAAATACCTACATAACATTCAATAAAAGATCTATTAGGTTAAGGGGTCGTAAATTTTATGGATACCAGTCGAAAAACATCAAGAGAATTTGATTGCCACAATATACATTGAACATCGCTATTAATAACGGCATCCAAAAACGTAAACAAAAAAAAAAACTTTTTTTTTCTTGGTCGATTACAAAGGTTTATTATTGAAAATAACAAACCAAAATGAGCTCTTCAATAATTTAAACACATATTGAGTTATCAGATAAGCTGGTATCAGTAAATTTTTGACTGATGTTTGGTTACTACTACAAGTACGTCTATTAATGGGAAATCCCTCTCCATTTCCTATGCATGGGAACTGAAACAAGCTTTTATTAAAGAGATGAACGTTTAACACGAAAGCGTTCTGGATTCAAGAGTACATGTTTCCAAAAAGTAGTTGAACCTGTTCGGAATTCAACTAAGAAAAGCTAAGGCGTCAAAAGGTACCCAATTTAAAAAAAGTTCAGTCGGTGATGATGGAGACACAAATAGGATTAAAAAATGAAAAAGACCGAAGAAAATTTTTTCGATGAAGAAGAAGAAGGGTAGACCGGTCGGGTAATTTGTAGAAGGATGTGAACACCCTCATCTGAAGAAGTGAGCAAGCAAATATCAAAGGCAATGGAATGAGTCAGCGTTGGGGCAGCGAATGAAGCTTGGATGAAGGTTTGTAGCCGGTGGGACCCCAGCCGTGGAAAAAACTCAAGAAAATTGATGTCGTTTAGTTTTCGACGGAATGAAAAAAAAGTAAATAAAACCAACAAACGTTCTTGGGAGGGAATCACCTGGCGGTCGGCAGTAACAAAGTGAGAGGGCAATAACAGTTAAAAGCAAGAAGAGTTTAACGGCCGAATGATGAAAAGTGTAAAAATCAACTCACCGGAGTAAACAGGCAGAACGACTCATAAACGCAAAATGAAGAATTCGCCAGGAAGGGTTTCAAAAACAGTTTGGTAGGGCGTAACCATCGAATTCAAATATATATTATTTAAACTATAATAAACGATTGATGGTATTGTCAACTAAAATAAAACCACACAGAAAATCGGAATAAGTGTAGTGTTATTATATTTGTTATTGATAGAGCTCACTTCAATGAACGTAATAAGCCCACCTGGTCTTCGTTTGCATCCCCAAAGGCCAGAACTTAGACAGGTTTAATATTTATAAGAAATGCTTGGTTATGAGAGATTTATGTAGATTAATATTTATAAGAAATGCTTCCTTACAAGTCCACAACACAGTGAGACATTTTCATGCTTTTTTTTATGTATACTTTACTTTTGCTTATATTTTTCATGGATTACCAATGCTTTCATGGATTTCGTCAAGGATGGTTGACAAAATCGTAGCATCGAAACATTTTTTATCAAACTGTTGCGGTAAACATCATTCCTTAGCGAACGAGCACGCTTTGTTTATCGGTTTCATAGGACCTTGACGGATTTTCGTCCAGGACGATTTTCGAAATCATGGACCAAAGAAAAGAACTCAAAATGTCAAGGCAAGTAACGATTTAGATATATACTATTTTTTAATGTATATATAACATGAAATAACTGAGAAGTGGGGGGAGGGTAGAATAGCGAGGACATATTCCGAGGCTATGTAACAAGTATACTTACGAAAGATGATATTTGGTTAATTAGGAATTGATGTTTGTGTGCACGATTGTTTATTTTGTTGTACCATCTGTAAATATCAATTGACGAAGAATTCCTAGATTCCTTTCCGTTTTTTGTGATATGTGGATCGAGGCCAGAGATTCGATCTACACGAAATACACATAAATATAATCAAGACTCGGTAGACGGTGTTTAGATACTATATGAGGTTGTTGTCGCAGAGCCATATGGAAACGAGGAGTTCCACAGGCAGCATATTAGTTGTACGAAAAGGATCTTAAATTTCGAATTAGCGTCCAAAACGGGAGAGTAATCTTGAATTAAACGATTACAGCAAAACTCCAATTATGAAGAGTTGGAATGTTACGATGAATATATCACAGTTACAATATGCACATATTTATGTAACCTTGACAAATTGCTAATAATAACAAAAAAAAAAAAAAAAAAAAAAAAAAAATGCTATAAATGACCAACAATTGAGTAGTCGACAATATTAATTTTATGGTAGGTATTATTCAGACAGAACAGCCTGCCTTTGATTCCGGCTGATGAGAAGTTTTAGCAAAGAACAGAGAGCATAGACGAAAAATCCATTAAAAATAGAAACTGAGGTTACCAGAAGTGGTGTATTGAATGGTTCAGTCAAAATAAGAAAGATAAACAATAAAGATTGAATTAACACGCTTGATAGCATTTGGGATGACAACAAGACCCTATCCTATAATCCACACATGGAGTTGGTGAGAAAAGTAAATATGTTGGAAACTAATAGCATAGCACATAGTTGAGATCGATGTAACAATGAAACAAACGAGTTACCGAAGTGTAGGGTTGTGCCACATGGAGAGAACCACATGGGGTGAGCTCATGCTTTGACGCAGGGAACGTGGACATGGAGCCGCAGTTGTGACTAACTGCCCCTTGGGGGAAAATCCAACCCCCAACCGGACAGTCACCCTGGAATCTATCCGCTATTTGTAGGAGTGACTGTCACGGATGGACAGCCTTTGATCGGCACACAATAGTCCAGAAAGGGGATTTAGATCCCGATCCTAATACCCTCACCGTGAGGGTTACCACCCCTAAAGGATGCTTAGGCGTTCCCACCGGTGAGCGGCGGCTACAAAAAACTGTAATCCGAAATATCAAATGATGGCACCATTCTGAACCGAGAGGCAGAATAATTTGAAACTGTCCTTATCAAAATTTCAAATCTCGCTGCATCACTATGGAGCGCGAAGTCACACCACCTCCTTCATAATGTCAACTAATAAGCTAATAATACGAAAGCCACCAAATAAAGAACGTCGATTCCACAGTTCGCAGTTCCATGGCAACAGCATTCTTTTTTTTCCACATATTTTAACAAAGAACACTGAACACTGTTCATTTATTTAAGAAAATAAATAAAATAGGAAATACAAATAATATAAGTTAAAAAATTACAAATATTACTAAATTACTAATAGGTACAAATATTTTAACTTAAGAAATACAGTGGATATACCATGAAGTTTTTGGGGGCTCTGGGGAGATTAAGGAGATACTTAATCTGCTCCATCCATAAAACTTTCTTCAATTTTCGTTGGCCAATAGTTTCGAATTTCGGCGTTTGACCACTAACATGATATTCGCACTAGTAAAGTGGCATTACGTTCAAACAATGAGGTTCGAGTCAGCTAATCGATATCATTTTGCTGTAATCCTGAGAACGACCACCAACTGCAAATTATTTCGAACGAAAAAATTCCCGATTCATCTATATTTTTTACATTTATTTATTTGCCATACCATTCGCATACGCATCAGATGGCAATAAAATTGCCACAGAATCCTCAAAATTATTATTATTATTATTAATTGGACTGATAGTTTTGAAAGTTTTTGCAGTATCGTTAAAACACCACAAAACATTGAAATGAAGAAAGGATTGAAGGTATTCAATTTTCATTTTAATTAACAATGGATGAATTTATTTCCTTCATTTACTTCTTCCACAAATATGAGGGTTTAATACCTTTGGTCATGAAGTATTATTATCATGAAAATTTATTGAGAAATTACACCTTCAACAGATACTTTATCTCAAAAATATTTATTACGTAGACAAATTGGGCTTCTATAAGAGCCTAAAAGCGTTATCACGTCCGGATACAACGACTTCCAGGAATCTCAAAACGAAAAACGCAGGTAAATGAAGGGAGATTAAATCTCACGAAAATTCTAGTACTTTATTTCTGCCATCGTTAAAAGTCGAGGAGTGAAACCATTTCCCGGAACCATAATCAACCCGTTAATGATAATTACGCCGGATCTTGAGGTTCCATAGGAAATCCGGAAGTCCTTTTGATTACAATTAGGGGGTCCAAGAAGTCGAGAAAGCTTTGCTAAAATGAAAATAAAGAACGAATTATTTTTTCTCGTATTTTCCCCTTTAAGTCGACGTAATGACCCCTTGCCATGTCAGTTATTTTCAAGCGGAACAAAGAGTATAGAAGGTCAACCAAACGAACGAATCCAAGGACTGCGGTTATTCAACTACTGCCACGATGTCGAGAATTATGGCTTATTGAAAATTGGGCCTGCAATGTAAACGGTGGAGACCGTAGGGTTGTGGACGTAGATTGAAGATGGAGGGAATGGAATTGCGATCCTGGGAAACGATTAGGCTTCAAGGTAATGTGTCAGGCATCGAAAAAATGATCAGGATTTCTGCGTATTGCTCTGATGGTAGCAGAAGTTTTGTTACAAAGAAAGGACGAAAAAAAAGCTGCCGTAAAGGGTTGCCGACAAGATAAATTGGCAGGAAGGGAAACGTTTGGGTGCCGTAGATCTTATCTGTTGTTGATGAGCATGTGACTCAAACCTCGTGGTCTACTGGTCAGCGTGAATCAGATCCTCTCAGAACTTGGACTCACTAATTGGAATTTCGGGTCGATTAACATTGAAATTTATACATATGCGCGTTTAAAAACCGAGTCATTCCGACTGTAAATCTTTCAACACTGAACATCCGAGCTTACGGAATTATAATATTTCCCAAAGCACTTCCGGCTCAAGGATTTCCCATGTAGCCTGACAACGGGAAGCAAATGAGAATGGATGCTCGGAAACGTGAGTGGATTCAGGGAAGACCCTTCATCAATGGCCCGGTAAGATTCCCGAGGTTTCTTGGAGTTTTCTTTATCTTTTTTACGGGGCCTTAATACAGACTTATGAGACAAGCAGGTAGGAAGATCGTGGAAATTCCATTCTCTGTAGATGATTCGGCTCAATGATGAGACCGAAATGATGAAAGAATGTGACGCAAAATTAGTCATAGCAGAAAAAATTGGGGGTTAGAAAGTTCCAGTCATGCAGCATGATCATTTGTGTGGATTTTCATAAATTATCGTTTTATATCATGTTAAATTGTCATGAAACTTGAGCCATTTGAAAGCGAAAAAAATCGTTAACCGCCAATTCTATGGAAATTACTCGTTCTAAATAATATTTTGTTATACTAAACAGATGTAGGATATTCATCTATTTTTATTGATTTTTTAGCAATAATAATGGAAATTATGTACATTTCTTGGCATAACATTGTGCACTATTTTTTAATGTTGTAGTTCAATGTTGATAAATTTCTTTTGAGTACATTTCTGTTAAGAAATATGACATTAACAATAAGCGAAGTTTTGTAGAAAATGAAGCTATTGCTATGGCTCCAAAAATCTTACAAATAAAAATTTTCGAAAATTTCCTTCAGACATTCAGACATTTCCGTTCCGAGATATTCTGAAACAACTCCTAGAGTTTAACATTTTTTCATATGTATACATAAGTATAGTTATATATATATATATATATATATATATATATATCTATATATATTATATATAAATATATATATATATATATATACAGGGTGGTCCTTAATGAACGTACCACCCTTTCAATTTCGTTGGTTGTGGAGAAATCAAAAAACTTGTCGAAGTAACCTCCCCTTATTTTTTTGCAAAGAATTCGAAAATTGCAGTTTGAAGCGTCGCGCATGCGCGCAAATGCGCGCTGCGCGCACCAACTTTGTTTTTTCAAATGGAACCCCCCCATTTTTATTGCAGATTCGCATTCTACATCAAATTTCATGAACATTTTACTTCGACAACTTTTTTTTTCCACTGCGCGAAACGGGCGCCAGGAGCGTTCAAAGTTGCTAAAGTCATCAAAATTGCGCAAAACATGGATTATGGTAAACCCCAAGTGTGGCACATGACTTTACATTGTTTTTCAGCGCTGATTCACGTGGTGCTGTCAGTTTTTAGATTTAGCTCAGTTTTTTCGATTTTATAAGCTTAATCTACGTCTTTTGGTGAAATATTACAGTTTTTCCGAATTATCAACTTTGGCAGTAGATTTATTTTCCCTCGCCCTTTCGCAACCCGGGCTTGGGACCGGCTAAGGCGGGCTTAAAAATAAATCACACTCCTCGATAATTTTTCTGCTAAAATACAACAAAAACAATTCCTTCTTTTTTAAAAAAGAATAAAAGAAAAAAAATTAAGAAAATAAATCGTTCACAGTAGTCGTTCAAATGGACCGCCGTCGTCCTCCAAACAGGCGGCAGCTCGACGTTCCCATTCGGTGGTGACTGCCTAGAACGTAGATGCCGGAGATACCGAATCGCAGGCGTCGATGATCCGCTGTTGCAATTCGGCAGCACTTGCGATAGGAGGGAGGGAGGCGTCGTAGACCTTGTTCTTCAGGTAACCCCATAAAAAATAATCTAGTGGAGTCAAGTCCGGAGAACGGGGTGGCCAAGAAATCAGGCTCCGATTGCCAATCCACCGAGAACGGAATCGGGCATCCAAATGGCGTGTAACAGCCCGTGCGTTGTGGGCAGGACAACCATCATGTTGGAACCACATTGCCTGCCTGGTGGCGAGAGGGACGTCCTCCAACAATTCAGGCAGAACCTCCTGGAGAAACTGAAGGTATCTCTCCCCGTTGAGGCTACCACCGGTCAAGAAATGTGGCCCAATGAGGTGGTTGCCGACCAACCCACACCATACATTTACCGTGAAACGCACCTGGTGTCTGGTGGAATACGATAATCGTGGATTCTCGTCAGCCCACGTTCGAAAATTCCAACGATTGAAGAGTCCATTGTTTGTAAATGTGGACTCGTCGGTCCACAAAAGAGCGGTGGCCAAGTGTGGGACCTGTTCGCGGAGCGCCTCCATGTGTGCGAGGAAAAGCAGCCGCCTTTCCTTATCCCCTTCACGCTGGCCATGAACGACATGACACCTAAATGGCCTCATGCCATAGGTGTGAAGGACCCGATGAACTGTGGTTTTGCTGCAACCAACTACTCGAGCCGTCTGACGTTCGGAAGAGTGAGGATTTTCCCGTTGATACAGCAACACGTCCAAATCAAAGTTGAAGGAGCGTACAGCGGAAGGTCTTCCGGGTGGACGAGGAACGTCAACTCTGCCCGTGCGAACAAAACGGCGAACCGTTCGTAATATCGCCTGGTGGTGAACCAGCCGATTAAACACTTGCTGACAAGCGGCTGCAGTTTTTCGAGCATTTCCGTCGTGCGTGTAGTACAACCGCACCATCTCGGTCAGTTCGTTTTGGGTAAAACGCGGCATGATACGCACTCAAGAACGTTCACAGTGAGACTATTAACCGGATCAGTTGCTTCTCACGATTAAAGACAAAATAAATATGATAACGGGTACAGATCAACTTGGAGTTGAAGTCGTAACGTGAGCGGTTAGTGACGTCTCGTCACAAAGTGCAGCAGATAAGCAGTCCGAGAATCGAGAAATCCGAGTTGTTTACCTCTTGTGATTCAATCGTATTCAAACGCTTTTGGTACCATAACATTCATGATTTCTCAGAGTATCCTTCTGGGTGCAGGAACCAAGCCACTTTTTTCTTAAAAAAACGACCATGTTTCCGGCTGTTATTTCGGATTCATCAAGTTCAATAAAAAAACACCACGTAATTTATTTTTAAGGCCGCCTTAGCCGGTCCCAAGCCCGGGTTGCGAAAGGGCGAGGGAAAATAAATCTACTGCCAAAGTTGATAATTCGGAAAAACTGTAATATTTCACCAAAAGACGTAGATTAAGCTTATAAAATCGAAAAAACTGAGCTAAATCTAAAAACTGACAGCACCACGTGAATCAGCGCTGAAAAACAATGTAAAGTCATGTGCCACACTTGGGGTTTACCATAATCCATGTTTTGCGCAATTTTGATGACTTTAGCAACTTTGAACGCTCCTGGCGCCCGTTTCGCGCAGTGGAAAAAAAAAGTTGTCGAAGTAAAATGTTCATGAAATTTGATGTAGAATGCGAATCTGCAATAAAAATGGGGGGGTTCCATTTGAAAAAACAAAGTTGGTGCGCGCAGCGCGCATTTGCGCGCATGCGCGACGCTTCAAACTGCAATTTTCGAATTCTTTGCAAAAAAATAAGGGGAGGTTACTTCGACAAGTTTTTTGATTTCTCCACAACCAACGAAATTAAAAGGGTGGTACGTTCATTAAGGACCACCCGGTATATATATATATATATATAAATATATATATACTCGGCGCTTCGCTATATATATATATATATATATATATATATATATATATATATATATATGTGTGTGTGTGTGTGTCTGTCCTTCCAGACGATAACTCTCCTTAGGATTGAGATACAATTACCGTTCTTTCGCCAAAAAATCAAGATATCCAAACGAAGGGATGAGTTCGTTGAACAGCATTTTCGAGCACATTGAATTGGTCAGATTTCAGAAAAACAAGCTGAAAGAATTACTAAAAATAGCAAAAAAAAAAAAAAAAAAAAAAAAAAAAAAAAAAAAAAAAAAAAAAAAAAAAAACGTTAAATTTATATTTTTAGCAGAGTATTGCTCAAATAAAGTTTATTAACTATAAAATAGAAAATTTAAAAAAGTATGGGAAAAATTATGCTGAAGAATGTACTGCGCTGTGCTGTGCTGTGCATCATATGTGTGTGTGTTGTGTATGTGCTCAAAAAGCACTTTCCAACGAAATCATTCATCGTTTGATTTGGAGAGTTTCATTTTTTGGAGCAAGAACGGAATTTTTTTCTCAATCCTAATAGATGACTAGTCAAACTTTAGGATTCGTTTCGGAATACCTCAAAACGGATTTCAATGAAGAAAATAATAAAAAAAATTGGTTTAAACGTTTTTGGAGCCATTGCAAGAGCTCATTTCCTCAAAAACACGCTAAAATTATTGGACAATTTTGAGTAAAGGTTAAAAATTATTGGGGAAAGAGTTGCCATCAATAAACAATCACAGAAATCTACTTACTCATCACACAATCCGAGTCATAGAAATGCATTAAATATGATTTTATGGATTATGAAACGATGACAATAAAAAACCACTGTAGAAGATTGATAATGTTATAAATCGCAGACTCATTCTATTAGTTTTTATCAGAGTTAATTGATCTGATTTTATTGAATAATAATTTAGTATTAACGGTTCTTTGTGCGCGTAGTTTTCTTCTGATAAATTTGAGCACCTTAGTTTTTCTTCTCTTAGTTTTTCTTAGTTTTCTTCTGACAATTTGAGCACTAGTTTTCGCGGGCTGAAACAAACACCGATAGTTTTAAATTTTTAATGTGAACTTCATTAGGGTTTTCAATAACGGGGTCAGAAATCAGAGATGAAAATAAAGTTTTAAGGGGTGAAATAACGACTTTTTTCTTAAAGACAACTGAAAAATCAAATTTTCCACATTATTACTTCGGAACCTGTTCTGTTATTTTTCTTAGTTTGGCACACCAATGAATATTTCCGTTTTGATTTATTTGGAAATACCTCGTTTACATATTAATCATATGTAATCTATTGGTTACACTGTAATTTCTCACCGTCAATCTTAATCATGTCTTTATTGCATGGGTATTGTTATCGGGACACCGTATTTTCAGAATCTAAAGCACAACTAGAAATCTAAAGAACAAAATTTAATCTCGTCTAGAGCCGAGTACCCACCCGCACGGGGCGTTAGCGCCACAAAGGTACCCATAAAATTTTCTCATTTTCATCACGTTACTAGGAAAGTTGATTTCGTAATTTAGAAGGGAAACATAAAAATACATAATACAAAGATAATAGAACTTACAAAAACAAAACTTCTTTACCGAAAGAAACATCAGATCCATTTATGGTTATTGATTATTGCATATTAATCGGTAAAAGACTAACTGAAAGACGAAAACTTCGTGTTACTTTGTGATTGGAAAAAAAAAAAAAAAAAAAACTTTTTATGGTTTCTATTATACAAAGATTTTTTGAAGGAGGACTCCCCTCGCAGATACCGTGGGAACAGGTACGCACAGGCGCAAGAATGTGGTAGAGTCATCTCTGATCTCACCAGAATCAAAATCGCTTGAAATCTGTTGTGCAGATCAGCTGAATGATGAGAAAATGGCAAGATACGCCATTAGCATTTGTTGGGATAATGAGACGTAAGCAGAAGTTCAATTTTTCGCATGTAATGAAGAAGAAAATGATATTTAGGTTGCTTTAGCAATGTATTTTTAGGCTGAATATTCTCTCTGAAAAGGCACCTTCGTTTGATGAAAGAGAGGGGAGGATGCGTGGAAGGTACTTTTGATGACCACAAGAGTAGAAATTAAGGAGCAGCACCTTCCAACTCTAATTGTGCGGCCTTGAGAACGGGCAAGGAAAACCTCCGAACTCAACCATCATCCACTTCAGCTCCCCTTGAAATGGATTCCCTTTTTGAGTTAGGTAACTCCTTCTACGGGACCCTCGTGTCTTTCTTTTTTTAATCCTTTTTTTCTCTTCAAGTACTACCTAACTATAGAAACAAAGCCCGTAGGGCTGTCGGCCTAGGGAGTTAGGCTCCTCTTGATTATTATTATTAGTTAAACCCGAAGGTTCAGAGGAGGGGAATGAAGTCTTGCTACTTAATCAACACGCACTACAGACCAACTACCGCCTCCGATCCGCACGCTCGGATGTAGCATTGGAAAAACTCCTTAGTACCCTTTATTGAATTAATGCGATTACCAGCCCAACGAGTTTACCCGAGCTCGTACACGTACATAAAAGTAGGTACCTGCATCCGACAGATTGATTTTGAATATGTTAATTAGGTAAAGACGTAATGGATTGTAGCATAAGAAGTGAAAAGGATTGGTTCTTTGGGTTGGAATGTGTTTTTTTTTTCTTACAAGATCTAACAGATGCATTCTACTTTTCTTCTTCTTTTTTTAGCTCTATGATTGCGTTTTACTGTTTCACTATTTTCCCGCGTATATCAGTGTTGAGGTTTTTAGAGAGACGGATGTCGTAATAGATAATGTTCCTTAGCAAGCAACTTCGTGGAAGGTTGAGACTCCATGAACAGCTTTTAGCACATTCAAATTACCAAACTGAGTAATTCACACTTCCGGAGCCTATTTGAACCAGCCTCCATTAACCCAAACTCCTCCAACCTCAGTAGATATTGCACAAATCTGCACCGAAACCATTCAAGAGATAACTTTTCTCACCAGCCTATTTGTCAATCTCATATCAGAGAGCATGCAAACGATTCCTACAAGCCAGGCCGTAGATACAAGAAACCTGAAAATGCCGGCAGAAAACTGCCGATTCCAAATACTTGGAAGAAATTGAAAAACAAACAGTCCGTTTTCGTTGTTATAAAAAAAAATAATAATAATAAAAAAAAATAATAATAATAATAATAATAAAAATAAAAAAACAATAGCTGGCAGAGGGCTGGTTAGTTATAAGGTTTACAGCTGGACTATAAAGAGATCCAACTTTGAATTTCAAAAGTAGATAGTATCCTAACGCTTGCTAGATACCCACACGTATAATTGACATAGTACAACATTTGATATAGTTGGTGGAGATCCACCTAATCATTTTGGTGGTTTTATAGGATAAATTAAAAGTCAAGTACTAAGAAACAGAGAACCCAGTAGCTTCGATTCCTTATTCCATCAAGGTGATGTCAGCTAGTATATAATATATATATTTTTTCCCAACCTTTTTGTCAAATAAAGACCAACACCCACTACACTACAACGATTCCATCGTACTTGGGGTCGAAAAAGGAATGGCACCTATTGTTGAGCCGCAAGAGTGAACGTCCTGATGGCAGGAGTAATGTGGCCAATTCAGGTGGGATTGACCCGATCTAGAGATGCTGCCATAAGTCTTTGCCCCGAAGAATATCCGCATCGCTGCACATATACCAATAAAGCCATATATTTCGTGGGCGGTGGGCAGGGGAGAGATATAGTTTGCTCTCATATCGCCGCTCCAATGCCTCTTTCCCTTCGGCGGTAAATCATTTTATTTAACCAGTTATTCTGATGCACGCTTCCACTCCCCCAATCTCTTGAATCCAGAACGTAGAAACTTTTTCTCTCTTCTCAACAAGAAGTCATCATCCACACGTGAGAGCTAGTGATTCAAATTGATAAGTTGTACTTACCAACAAAAAACACCTTTGCGATCGAAGGAGAGATTTACAGTTTTACGGTTTATTTGTTAGGGCTGCATCGCCACAAATAAACTTTCTTATTGCCAATATGGCAATATCGCTCCGTAAATCTTAGAATTAACTCTGAAATAAAATTACAAGCAAAGATATTCTTTTCAACCACTTGGTATGCAATGGTTTGCAAAATCTGAATGATAAGGGTGTGTATTTATATGTTTACGATCCAATAGCCAATGTTTTTAGGAGTGAAAAATACGTTCCTAGTTGAATTTTCTATTCAACATGAGGCTCTTAACCTCGGATTCCATATCTCTTTAAGAACTCACTATATGTATATGTGAGGGTATGCAGCCTCTTTTTGATATGGGTCTTTTTTTAAAGTCACCTGTGAAGGGGTTGAGTGGAGCGTAGTCCCTTTTGACCAATAAGGTGCCTCATCTACTCGAGAGGCCATTTAATTAAGGCATTCTTTGAAGAAAAAATAAATAAATAATAATATAAATAAATAAAGGCATCTGGTTCTCTGTATCTGTTTAAGAACTCTCTGAGCGGCCTTAGTATGCAAGTCAATATGCATCTAACATCTAATTTTCACCAAATTGACTTTTGCGTAGTTCAGGAGTAGGCCAAAGGACTGACCACTGAATAGCCGTCGCCCTCCAGTATGAATTCTTCGCGATAAGGGTCCCTCCTTACGTCCTTTTGACCCTGTTGATTTTTTTTCTTTTGTTGTCAAGGTGTTTTTCTGTGGCACGTATGAAGGGGACGGATCGAGCGTGTGTCCAATGGGGTGTGTATAGCTCTTATCTAAGTTGGAACACCGGTGAACGAATGCGCTTCCTAGCGGTTTATATCGCACAATGTTTGGATTCTCCTTCGGGTCTCGAGCAACGGGGAAAATACCACTATTCAAGCCGGCTGAAGATGTTCAGCAAACCAAAAAATGTTTGAGGGATATTACAGCAATCCAACGCTATCAATATTGAAATATGTTTATCTTACAGCTGTAGCAAATAGAATATTGCAAAAAGACCACAAATAACACGAATAGACGTTTATTAAAATGTCAGTGTTTCGTGTTGCTGACGTAGAGCAACAAGTGAAAAGGTGAGTGACCGCTAATAATAATCCAACTTGAAATTCAATAATATTTGAAGATTTTCCATTTCCACAAACACAGAAGCTACAATCGACGCGCATCAGAAGTCAATATCTTGTCACACCAAATTCATTCATTCTATTTTTCAATTAACGTTTCATGAAGTCTCAAAGAAAACTTGGAGCTCTGCTAGCAAACTTGACAAATATTTCAACAAATCTTTGAAACATTTTGACCACCATAAAAAACTGCAGAGGTAGCAGGGTGTAGCCTAAGTTTTACAACTTTAGACCTTGGGTTGTAGGAGACGGAGCAACGTGTTTTTCCAATTAAAAACGAAAGCAGGGAATGTGTATAGGTGTTGCTAGGCGATGGTTGAGCGTCCTATGCATACCAGCGGAAGAAGATGAACGTTGTCAACACCCTCAGAAGACAGCTTCCTACCTGTACGTGGAGCCACCAAACCATCGGGCATTGCAAACCACAAATCTTTCTCGGCTAATTCATTCTCCCAAGCCGCAAAATACTATCAGGATTCCTCGCCAACTTCAACGAACACCGATAGAAGCAGAGAGAGGTTCTTGACTCATATTCAGACCTAAACGGCAAGTGTTTCTAATGGTCGTTGATTTTGCATTTGGCGATAAACCGAATGACTCGGTAGGGCGGGACCGCGAATATTCATAAAGGATTTCTTTCACCGTTACTTTCTGAGTCATCGAATTTGTTCGGTGTGGGCAGATTGTCGAAGAAACGGAGGGGCATCTGAAAAAGTTCCCAGCGGGGTAGCCCACATGATTCCCTGCCTCGCGGCGCCTTCTCAGAGAAGCGCCCGGCAAGTAGAATTTTCTGCCCCACAGGTCGTGGCTTCCAAGGAGCGAGTTTACTGGTTGCCAGGGACTCATCGTATGATCTAACTTGGTGAAGGCGAAGGCCTTAATAATGACTGTTGGTGGTAGGTCGGTCTCGAGAGCAGTACTTATCTGGGTCCACGACCGCCCGCTCCTAACCAGTTCGACGGCGTTACAATATTCTACATACGAGTTCAACGATTGGATACAGAATGAAACATGAGTAGAAATCTCTATGTACAGTAATAATGAATAATAATCATAACCATGGTATTACGAAAGACTAACGTATCCTTGTTAATAACGAAGTAAATGAAAATACGTAGCTTATGAACGCGGTATTTGTCGAGTAGATGAGGCTTGAAGCTTGGGACTCATTTCATTGTACGTAATTTTATTTTATTTTTGACATTTTCATCTCATTGATTAGGCACAGAATCTCGAAAAGCACTTTAGCGTTAATTTTAAAACAGTTACTTTTGAAAAGCTTTGTGGGTGACGTTTTCTGAAGATTCTAGCCTACAACCAAATCGTTTCTACGGAACTGTATCTTCGCCATTTTTCATCGTACAAGATGGTTTCGAATAAGGTCACTTATTTTCAGCAGAACATTGCTTAAATAAAGTGTATCCTTTTCCACATTGTTTTCCCCAAATAGGTAAACGTAAATTATAAGATGTACTACAAGCAGTAAATTTGTAAATTTTTCACTTCATAATAGATTGTTTCTTGTCCCAATGCAAATTGTTAAGGAAATTTCTAGGAAGAAATACACAAATTATAAAGTATTCTTATTATAGCTTCATCGCTTACTGTAATATGTACTATAAATACAATCAGATGGAGAACAAATTACGATTCTACATGATTCGTCTGAAAATGTAAAATTTTAACGATTCGTCTGTAACCACCAATTATAGCATTGCGAAGACGCAATGGTTACTACCTAAACAATTCATAGGGCACTTTTGCGCGACTTGAATCCAGGCCCACCTACATACTTCCTTTAAATTAGAACGAAATCAACCTGATAGATCGTAAAAATCAATATTTATCGAAATTTACGTTTGAGCATGAGCGCACACTACCTTCACTATTTATTTTCTGAAAATCGGTCTACTTCAGTTTTAAGAATATTTACTTACTATGTGCATATCTCTAAAATTATAGTTTTACACAAAACGTTGGAATGTAATTGTTTTTTCTCCCCGTCAAAGTGTTTCTCCACGTTAAATGTTGGGGTACCCATTCAAAATGTTCCCTGTAAGAGGCATTTATTTTTATAAGAACATAGAAGCCAATAGCCAGATCTCTATTCAGACCTTGGTGGCTCAGGGGGATAAAAGTCATGGCATGAGAGAATCGGCGTTTTAAAATAAGCATTTCTTCCTCAATGTATTCGTCCTCATTCGTGTTTATGCTTTGTCCTACACTCTCCTAACTACCTATTCTTGAAAAGGCTCTTTTTTAATTGATCCTCCGAAACGAGAGCAATCTTTGTCTTTGATCATGGTTAAGTTTTCTAAGTACCCCCTCATCTACAAGGACAAGGAAGGGGTTCGGAAATGGTAGAACAAGCGGCGAGTGGTGGAGGGGGACGAAAGCCATCTTGAAATGGGACACCCTCTTGTGAAGGGTGGTGTGCTCCTAAGCACACCATCCCCACCTCTATCCTTTAATACTACATTTGAGGTAGGTTCAGGTTACCAGGGTGGAGGAGAGACCACTTCCAGGCTGAGGGACACGGAAGGCAACGAACTTGGGACGAGAGACTCGGGGCACCTGCTACTAATTAAGTTAATGTAGAAATCCTGATACGGACCATTAAGTTCGTTACGTCCAACTGTCCCTTCATTTAGAGCCTCGCCAAGTAATAATCTCCTCCCAAACTTCAGGTGCTTTTACTCCTTATAGGTTCAACGTCTATCTACCATCGACCGTCCACTTCTAGCATTAATCGCTTCTTTATGGTAACCAGATGAAAATTATAATGTACAATTTATGCAGACGACTGGTAGAACTTTTCAACGACGGCTGACAGAATTTTTATGGCATCCAGCTCAAAAACGCCCGAAAATAATTCCCAGTCTTCACTTTCGACTTTCTAAGCCCTAGAATTATGAACTTTATAGTGTGCGCTCAAAACAAATAGAATCACTTTCTCTGAATAATTCAGATGAGCAGCTGCGGTGATAATTTTCATCAATTAGGGCCGGTAGCACGTGTTGAAGGCAACACAGACGTCGGCAGGTGCTTACGGAGGCGCTTTGCGTACTTACAATTTAATGCATACATGTCAAGCGTTATACATGCAGGTGGTGTTTAAAGGTAGCACCTGCTCAAATTCAGTGATCTCACTCTCATTCATTCAGCTTGAGTTTCCTTCAGACCGGTAAAATTAGGTACACATCAGCTGTTCCTTCGTAGAACAACACTTCATAATATTAATCTCCACTATTTTTCAACTGACTGCAAAAATTAAACTTCCGCGGTGGGAAATAGTTTGTTGTTAGTAACAGAATAAGGATTGTTCTTGGACATGTTATTGAAACAATGACAATAAAGGTAAAGGGTAGTCTGCATGCTTAGGCCGTTGCCAGGGACTCAGAAATAAACTGCGCCCAGATGCATCGCCCCTTTCTAAATACGGGGCTGGTTCCGAATCTTCAGGCTTACGCCTTCATTTGAATAGCGAATAGCCCCGCAATTACGACAATTTACGAGACGTCCGTTAAAAGCTAAGGGCAGGCTTTCGCATTAAGGGGATTGCTCGGAGGGAACATGAAAATATATACAATGGCATCTTGTTCCTCCTCAGGTTTTATAGCAAAGGACCTTGTCCTGCATAAGCCAGGTCCATCCTAACACACTCACGTCTCCTCACCTAATGAGCCTATTATTGTAAAAGTCATTTAAAAGGAACCTGCGCTATTCGCCAAACCGCGGTCACGCCTATGAGCACGGACGAAATCGATTCTTTAAAAACTTCCTTAGGAAGCACCAAGTTCTTTTCGTGTCCTTCTCAGTATAAATAGGAATCCCTCCTACATATTTTTCACCAGAGGTCAGAGCTATTCAATGGCTCCCTCAGGGACAAAAGGACAAATACGTGAGTCGAACAATGAACGCGGCGAAGACACATTTTTTCTTTCTGATGGAACAGGAAGATGGAAAGCTGTTGGAACAGTCTTTCTGGAGGGGCAGAAATGAAGAGGTTTTTCTTCTTGGACCACGCTTCCACCAGTCTCGCGGGGTTGCCCGGTTTTGCATTTGAATGGCTTACGAAAGGGACGTGGAAAAAGGTTTGAGTTTGAAAAGACCCGTTTTGCCGTCCTTCCACCGGCCCCGTTCGGAACAAATTGCTAGTGGGCAAGGAAAAATAAGTGTATCTGCCGTCGAGGCACGGATCCGACGCAGGTGGGACTTTGATAAATGCGGCCAGCAACGTCGTCAAATCAAGCTTCGGTCGCCTCATGCATCCTCCCACGCGCGTCGAATTAATTTATATTTCGTCTTCCTTCGTTTTCCCCCTCAACCTTTCTGCATAATAAATAAACCTTCTCCTTTTTTTCCCCACTAACAAACGGTCTATTGTCCGATGAAATTCCTATCTGAACAATATTATTGGGAGGTCCCTTTCAAGTCAAACATTGTAATTTCACATCCTTCGTTGAATTTTATCCACGGCTTGTAATAGACCAACGCAGTCACTGTCACCAGGTCGTTTCAATAATTAATGCTTATTCTCAACGAAGACCGAGTGACGTAGCGCACACATATTAATATTTATAGCTTAATATATGTTGAACCATAATTATTACTAGGTTTGTGAGGTTTGAACAAGCTACGTACGTCCCGAATGACCTCACTGCCTTCAATTGAATAATTGAGAGTAACTTAGTAGTAATTATCCCAAGGTACTACTGTTTTGCAGTAGTAGCTATCCTTAAATATGTTTTTCCGCATCCTGGGTTCTTTTCACGATCATAAAATGGGGGAAAACATAATACCTAGCATGTTCTTATGCAAAGGTCGTTTATTATTGAAAAGTTTTAGAAAATTTTTAGAAAACGTGGAAATAATAGTACATATTTTGAAAATAACCTCAAAAGCAGTCAACATCTCAAAACCCTGAAAAAATAAGAATATTATTTATGATACATTTCAAGCCAAAGAATGTCGGTCGCTCTCTCTAGACATTCGGATGGAAAAAATAACGTCGTAATAACGATATTATTTCGCTATTTTCTTTCGGTTGATACGTCGGTAAGTTTACAAAGTTATAAATGTATGACTAGGTACCTACTATAGGCTTCGGTAAGAAGTTATGTTCAGACTAGTGATATTCATTGAAGGGTTATCTAATGCAGATATACAAACATTATCTTTCAAGAATTTAGATAGGTCTTGAAACCTGAAACGAACGAATAGTGAAGGTGGTTAACGATTTCTTCAAACGATCGGACCGGTACACAGTTCAAAAAGGTTGATGAACCCTAACTATACCGCCATTGCAGAAGAACAGTAATATATTAGGCGAATCAACATCCTGATTACGACACTGGCTCATTCCTAGAATGATGGTGAGCTTGAATCGATGTTGAGGTTCTTGAACTTAGAAACGTCCTGCAATTGTTTGCTGGTTAGTCTTAAAATGCAACTCAGAAAGAAAATGCGGGTATCATAGCTATTTCCTAAAACAGACAGCCGGAAACTTATTATGAATATAATAGCGGGGGAATGTCCAGCGTAAAGGCGTCGGGTTTTTTTCATTGTTCGAATGAAACAAAGAATGGAACCACAATGATAATAACGAAACTTGAAGAAAACTGTTGCGTCAGTCGGCTCGTCTCTAGCTGTTAATGGAGCTATTCAGAGAGGCGCGTTATAATGAGACGGGCGCCTCCCAATTTCGGAGGGGACCTTCACGGGAAAAAAAGAGACAATGTGGGCAGGGAAAACGAATAGGGCGCGAGAAGGGTTACGCTAGCGTTTCGCTAATGAAACCTTCCCTTCCGCCAGGACTTTAATCACCGAATACCAGGGAGGAAACAGCACCGCGAGCCGTTCCGAACCGAATGCTCGGGGGCTAATAGCATTTTCACCCGGGGGTGGGTTTTCGGTGGTCCCCGCACAATAAACTACAAGAGAATGCTTTAGGTTGTCCAGGGAAGCGTGTAAGCCACTTTTGAACAAAAGGGTTGACAGCCTGAAACGAACAGTCTTCTCAAGCAGAGAGAGAAAAGAACTTTTAAGCAGAGATGCGACGAGATTGACTCTTTGATTGAGTGTATGAATTTTGTGTTCCTGAGTAATTTCACTCCCACATATTCGAACAGCTATTGTGGGTCACTTTTAGAAAATCAACAACAGTTGTTTTTCTCCTTTAAAATCCATACATCCATCGATAAATCAGTTAAGGATATTTTCGAAAGAAATCGCTACCGCCTGGCTATGTTGAAACGCAAATTGAAGCCATAATAAGGCAAACAATTTTAACAGATTCCAAAGGCACGTGATGTCCTCAAAACATAATATGAATTCAATCGGGATCTAACAGAAAATTGTCTCGGCGGGATCAAATAGAAGATCTGTCTCAGCTGATTAGCAAACGTGAAATGCTATCGGTCACTTCGAGCTTGACGTTTGCTCTTCTGAGGTGTGCAATTAAGGGGATTTGCATCAAGACATTACACATGTATTCATGATCTCGACATATTGCACTACATCGAATGGTGGTATCAAGTGGTGTCACGTTTACCAACCAATCAATGTATAATTTTCTCGCTTTTGGTAACTATTTTCAACACCACGATCATTTCGCGATATTCATGTGAGTGTATGATGGTATTTACTATCATTCAACATGTAGATACTTGGTAGATTTAACCAGTAACTTACTTTGTTTCCCCTAATTTTAGCTTACTTATAGCCTACTGATTAAAAACTAAGCACCTAGATGCTAGACACTTTCCTGAAGTTAAATTATCGCGGGTCAACTAGTCCGTGCTGAGTATAACATCAACGAAATCATTATGACAATATTAATCATAGAACTTATTACTAAATCTTAAGCAATGGATGAATTCCTTTAAAAATATCAAGAATAGCAATATGACAGTGCAATTGATAAGCCATTTAAACTAGGAACCTGTGTCCACTTAAATTTAGAAATAATCAAATTATAAGCGACTAAATATACTGAAAGTTTGAAGGCTGAAACAATATTATTTGAACGAAACGCGTGTCTTTATAAACGATGGTTGTTACACAGAACTAAAACCTAACGTGGACCATTGAGCAGAAAACTGTCTGATCTGGTGTGCATCGAGCTCACCCCTCTCAAAGCAGAACGAAATAGACGCCCGTTTCACAGACTCAAACTGTCCGCATTGGAGGGATTTCATTTGTTGAAACTGTGGAAAAATAAAACATTGAACGAAATTGATTGAATTCACCGATATCCAGCAATGATGGTCTGTGTTTGACGTCGTTCGGAGAGGCTTTTCTCTGCAAAAGCCCTAATATAATTTTATTGGAACTCATCAGGTATTACTTATCAGACGGGCACACATTTATCATGTCTGTCTTGCTCTAGATTTTTAATATCATTATACTAGACTTATGAGTTATATAGTCTTCCCAGTGAATTTTGTGGAGAAAAAGTGTAATTCCAAAAATTCAATCAAACCAGTACTTTAGTAGAAAGTACAAGATCCTAGAACGCTCCAGAATTCCAACAAACATTGTCTTCATAGTTTAAGAAACGGGAAAAATACAACATCAAATTTGTAAATAGAATGAAGATAGTTAAAATAGTTTAAAACCTAGCATTATAATTTCACATACAACAAGCAACATTTGAGTTCTACTAAAGGCGGACTAGGAGTCTACTCGTAATTCAATAAATCTTGGGTAAAAGGAATATTTTGAAGTTGAAATTGCGGTAGAGTTATGTTTTTGAGTTTTTGTCCAGTACTTGATTGACAGTAAAACTTCTTGATTTGAGATATTAGGATGGGATATAAAAGAAAAATTAGGTTGTTGTGATATTCATGATTAAACTACCCTGTCATTCGTATGCACAGAGGTAGATCAGACGCTCACACATTTCTTAACTTTCTACTACTCGTACCATTTTCCAGAAGAACGAGACTGAAAAAAATTAATAAATAAAAAAAAAAAAAAAAACTAACCAATAAAAATCCACCTCAATGGATGGAGAGAAGCCTGGGGATATTTGAACTTTCTCCTTCACTGTTGTAATGTTTTAAGGGAACGTGTAATTATCGAGTGCATTAGTCTTCCTTATTTTGAAATTAACCTGTCATATTTTGACAAGCTTTCTCTTTAAGATCTTCGGGGGGGAGACAAATGGAAGTAAAGAAAACAAGAGAAATACCTGGCGCAGAAACGTTTTTCGTTTTTTTTTTTTTTTTTTTTTTTTTTTTTTTTTTTTTTCTTGTTCCATTTTAACCGACCTGACTAGTTACCTTGTCAGTGCGAGTAGAAAACGGAACATAAAACCGAAAGATGGGTGGTTTTTATAGAGATATGGGCCATTTCATATCTTGATCATAGATGGAGTAAGAGAATATGACAGTTGGGGAAGACAGTTTTGAGACGTGTGGACGCGTGAAAGGGAAGTTTTTTTTATCGGGTACCGTCGTCATTGTAAATGCTGATGGCATGATGGTTTGGGATATGGGTCACGGACAGTCTTGTCTTCTTACCTTTTGTGGTAGATCTTCGTTCGAAGGTACCAGTTGGTGGTTACGGATCTCGAGCCGTTCAATTTCTTTCCCTTTCACCCTGAATTTCCTCATTCGATAGCTCCTTTTCATTTTTCCTACTTGGAAACTAAGAAATAAGGAAGCGTTTTTTTCTTCCCTCGAAAACCCCAGGACTCAAAGTTGGGATGTGGTCAGGGTTGCGGTAGTAAGGAGAAAGCGCATCCTTCAATTACTGCATCTTTCAGGCAGGAGAAGTAATTAGGGTCCGGTCGGAACCTTGCATTAGTCCCCCATGCCATGCCATACACGATGCCCACCCTCGAGGAAACATTATATTTTTTCCCCACTCCCCACTAAACTTCAAACCCAGCAATCTCCACATGAATCGGTTTTTTTATACGAGGAACACATACGAAACGTTTAACGGGTGAACGAAAGTGGCGGCTTGAACATTTCTTTAGCAACTCTTCTCAGAGAAGGAAGTCCCGAAATGGGCATTCGGCGTACTTTACAGCTTTTATTAGTGCACAGTAAAAACCCTTCAACGAAAGGGTAAAAACGTTTCAGTAATACGCGTGCAATTTGGAGAAACAATGACATTTTTTGTTGCGTGTTTTGGCCAGAAAAATTATAAAGAGGAATAAAAATCGAGGAACAAGTTCATTTTCAACAATCAAAGAAAACAATTATAACTGTGCTTCTTTTAAAGTTTCTTGGAAATGATATTGAACAACACAAAGGTGATGCTTGATAGAGGTGAAATCTGTCAAGTAATCAATATTTTAGGAAAAAGGTTTAGCTACCAACCAAAAGCTCCGTGGTTTTGTATCCAATGATTATTACAATTTAAAAGTAATATTAAAATTTGGGTATAATCGATATGAACATTCTAGAAAGGCATTGTAAGTAGATTTACGGAACCGTATATAAATTTGTATAAATTGACATTTATTCGTAAATATGATTTATTTCTACATAGAAAAAGGTTAATCCAAGATTTGTCTATCAAAAGGCAGCATCCTACAATACTTATCTAGAAAGATCTAAAACATTCAAACTTAAGTTACCCACCAACATGAGAAAAAATGCCATGGAATAGGCCGGTGATGAAAAGTTCAAGTGAAGTGTATAATCAAGAAGTTCTTCAAGGCGGTCTGTGGAGTTGAGAAAATAGCAAACTTTGAGATTTCTAATGACGTGATGGAAGTGATCATTGAGTATGGAAAATGAATCGAAGATTAAAATTTTATGCTCAAACAGCGAAGAAAGACTTGGAGTAGTGTCTGAAGAAATTCATACATGGAAGAAATATGACCCATAATGTTTATTGAGCTTCCCCGAGTATTTAATGCAATGAAAAATGGTTACGATCACATGACTAGTTCCAGGATGATCTGACATTGAGGTACTGTCATGAACAAGGGTACTCCACTTCGATGTGATGGTCAGTCCGAGGTTAATCATGCTCTCAACTGTAAGAAAGGTGAGCTGGCAAAGAGAGGAAATGACAATCTGAGAGACACTTACGCCCCAATCTAGCGGAATTGGCAAGGGGGAAGCCGACACGGGATCATCAGCACTAACAGCAGACATCAAAATCCAGGGGGTCTGGGAAAGTGAGAGAACGGAGTTTTTCGATATCCTCATTGTAAATGATGAAGCCTCATCTTATTGTGTCCAAGACTGGGAAACCTGCAAATACAGCTGCACGCTCAATACGGTTGAAATATGATGGTGCAGCTGAAGACCTTTGCGGCTCATTATCCCAATAGTGATCTCCTGCGACGGCGCCCTTCACACCAAATTTGAAGTCCTCCAAAAAATAATGTCACACACTTTGTCATGCAAGTGGAACAGAACGCAATTCCATGTACTAGTTTAAGTAAGGATACAATTTCAGTTTTCTCTCATTCGTGGAGGACGAGGAAGAAGTTTCAGAGAATAGGTGGCAAGGACGGAGCCGGACTCAAAGGATTGCAACTGTGAAGAGAGGGGAAAAAATTATTTTTTGGAACTGAATCTACGGATCTATAGTGCTTATGAAACAAAATCTGACTTAAACGTCTTATACAAGGTGGTGAATAAAAATTGTTGTTATTGTAAAAAAATGTATATATAGAATACACTAATTAGTGGTAGTTACCGAAATATAAACAACAAAAATTACAGATCTTCAACGAGCAGGTAAAGAAGAATACTGGATGAAACATAACTGGAAGAGGAATTACTTTCATAATTAAGAAATTCAGGACCACAAATGTTCACACAAAAACTCAATTTAGAAGGACAGGTTAAAATTTCCTTCTTCAATGAGCACAACGTAATTTTTTTATTTCTAAAGGTATAAGTAGGTACAGCACTTTACCAGGCGAACCCCTTATTCTTTCACACTGTTACATCTTCCATTCAACTTGATAATTTGATCAAAAATCCAAGAAATAAATCCAAGTCCAAAAATCGAAGAAAAAAATCTGCCCGTCCGCCGGCGCCGACGAGAGCTCTTTCATCCTCGCCTTATAACCACAGCTGTTAGCGAAAATTTGTACAATACCTCAAACTTCAAGATACACCTGGTTTTTATTTTTTTCTTGTTCTTTTTTTTTCCTCCCGAGGTTAACAATATTTAGACTTTACCTACGGTAAATGCAATTATAAAGTTTCTTAAAGCCATATCGTTAAACAACGAAGGATGGTTGTTTCGTAGATCACTAAGAACTAGGTCAAGATCGAGGCTATCCAACCATGATCATCAACCCTAAGGAAACCATAAGTACACAACATTAAACAAGGTTATCGGTAGACGGAACTAAAAGTCCCAGACATGCAGTATAAGCGTATATAATTTCAATAAAAGTTCGGCAGGCCCCACTAGTAATATGCAGCAAGCCTCAGTGTTCCGTTTTGTGCATTGGGTAAAGTACGCTTGTTGAATCTTAAAGCCAGTAGAAAGAGATTTCTATTATTCTTTCCTGTAAAACGATCGTTCAAAATTAGGATAAAGTATACAATGTCAATTGAAGGTGAAACTTATTATGGGGTTGTCCGTGAATAGGACATTGAATAGTAGAATAAACTGATTTACAATAAGCCTCAATAAGCTACTTTGTGTGGTTAGAAATCCACGACGGCGTACTATCATTTAGGGAAATGACGACCGTCATTTTAATGGGAAGGAACCGAACAATGCGTGAATCAGAGCCAACAACACGCTAGAATGCGGTGCGAACGTGAGGATCAGCCGTTTTTCATTCGAGTGGAAAATTATTCTCTCCGAAATTTCCCATCGCTCTTTCTGTCTCCCCCTCCTCCGCAACTTCGATACTCGCGAATGTAAATCACCATCGGGAGAATTACGCGGAACTTGGAACGATTCATCGACGTACTATGGCCTCAAAGATAACCAGCTTCCATTATTTTACGGCAACCTAAATCACGAAGTACACACCTATAGCTTATAATACTTGGTAACATTTTACTGTTATCGCATTCAAATGTTTTCGTACATTATTCAACAGTAATGCACAGTTGATGGCCGCTCCGGCCAGGCTGAGCGTTGTAGTGAATTTATTTCAACATGAGAATGCGTGCCATCGTACTTTTCAGTGAACTGCCCATTCGTTTTTTTCCATGGGTAAAAATATTTAAACTTTACCTTGGGTAAATGCAATTATTAATTTTCTGTGTAGCCATATAGTTAAACAAGGTTGGTAGTTATGTGGATCACTAAGAACTAGGACAAGATTGAGGCCTTCCAACCATGATCATCAACCCTAAGGATACCATAAGTATACATCGTGTGACTAAGTTATCGATAAACGGAACTAGAAGTCCCAGTCATGCAGTATGAGCAAATGTTCGAATTTTATTTCTATTAAATGTTTTTAACATGTTTAATGTTTTAGGGCTGGGGGTCGTTCTGTGAATTCCGACACGACACGCAAATCTGCAACGTTTTTTTTCTGATGATTTCCGCTTACAACCGAGTCGTTGCTAGGGAAATGGTACTTCGTCGTTTTTCATCCCACAAAATTCGTTGACCATTCGTTCGAAAGCTCTCGATTTATCCAACCATATTATGTTAACTACTGCGAAGTGCGTGGCCAACAAGCTGAGTTATGAGCATGGTTATTTGAATAATTGTGTACACTCAGGTGATCATTCTAATTAATTGATATTGTGAACATGATTGCAACCGCTTGTTAATTTCTGATGATTTCATTGAGTTGGTGTTTCGATGATTTGATTCATAGCAGGTGATCCGAATATTGCGAGAACGGTTTGATTTGTGAAGCGGTGGTTAAATCATTTTAATAGGTAATTTCTATTACACTCTATTACACTCTAGGAAGCTGTAATTTTGTATATAGCCTCTTCAGGACATTTACTTGACGATGCCCAGGGTCCGGATCAGATGAGTGGCTCTTAAAGCTATTTTTTATGCTTTACACTCTAGGAAGCTGTAATTTCGTATGTAGCCTCTTTAGGACATTTACTTGACGATGCCCAGGGTCCGGATCAGATGAGTGGCTCTTAAAGCTAATTTCTATGCATTACGCTCTAGGAAGCTGTAATTTCGTGTGTAACCTCTTTGGGACATTTACTTGACGATGCCCAGGGTCGGGATCAGATGAGTGGCTCTTAAAGCTATTTTTTATGCTTTACACTCTAGCAAGCTGTAATTTCGCTTGTAGCCTCTTTAGGACATTTACTTGACGATGCCCAGGGTCCGGATCAGATGAGTGGCTCTTAAAGCAATTTTTTATGCTTTACACTCTAGCAAGCTGTAATTTCGCATGTTGCCTCTTTACGACATTCACTTGACGATGCCCAGAGTCCGGATCATATGAGTGGCTCTTAAAGCTAATTTTCATGCTTTACACTCTAGGAAGCTGTAATTTCGTATGTAGCCTCTATAGGACATTTACTTGACGATGCCCAGGGTCCGGATCAGATGAGTGGCTCTTGAAGCTATTTTTTATGCTTTACACTCTAGGAAGCTGTAATTTCGTATGTAGCCTCTTTAGGACATTTACTTGACGATGCCCAGGGTCCGGATCAGATGAGTGGCTCTTAAAGCTAATTTCTATGCATTACGCTCTAGGAAGCTGTAATTTCGTGTGTAACCTCTTTGGGACATTTACTTGACGATGCCCAGGGTCCGGATCAGATAAGTGGCTCTTAAAGCTATTTTTTATGCTTTACACTCTAGCAAGCTGTAATTTCGCATGTTGCCTCTTTAGGACATTTACTTGACGATGCCCAGGGTCCGGATCAGATGAGTGGCTCTTAAAGCTAATTTCTATGCATTACGCTCTAGGAAGCTGTAATTTCGTGTGTAACCTCTTTGGGACATTTACTTGACGATGCCCAGGGTCCGGATCAGATGAGTGGCTCTTAAAGCTATTTTTTATGCTTTACACTCTAGCAAGCTGTAATTTCGCTTGTAGCCTCTTTAGGACATTTACTTGACGATGCCCAGGGTCCGGATCAGATGAGTGGCTCTTAAAGCTATTTTTTATGCTTTACACTCTAGCAAGCTGTAATTTCGCTTGTAGCCTCTTTAGGACATTTACTTGACGATGCCCAGGGTCCGGATCAGATGAGTGGCTCTTAAAGCTAATTTCTATGCATTACGCTCTAGGAAGCTGTAATTTCGTGTGTAACCTCTTTGGGACATTTACTTGACGATGCCCAGGGTCCGGATCAGATGAGTGGCTCTTAAAGCTATTTTTTATGCTTTACACTCTAGCAAGCTGTAATTTCGCTTGTAGCCTCTTTAGGACATTTACTTGACGATGCCCAGGGTCCGGATCAGATGAGTGGCTCTTAAAGCTATATTTTATGCTTTACACTCTAGCAAGCTGTAATTTCGCTTGTAGCCTCTTTAGGACATTTACTTGACGATGCCCAGGGTCCGGATCAGATGAGTGGCTCTTAAAGCTATTTTTTATGCTTTACACTCTAGCAAGCTGTAATTTCGTATGTTGCCTCTTTAGGACATTTACTTGACGATGCCCAGGGTCCGGATCAGATGAGTGGCTCTTAAAGCTATTTTTTATGCTTTACACTCTAGGAAGCTGTAATTTCGTATGTAGCCTCTTTAGGACATTTACTTGACGATGCCCAGGGTCCGGATCAGATGAGTGGCTCTTAGAGCTAATTTCTATGCTTTACACTCTAGGAAGCTGTAATTTCGTATGTAGCCTCTTTAGGACATTTACTTGACGATGCCCAGGGTCCGGATCAGATGAGTGGCAGAGCTAATTTCTATGCTTTACACTCTAGGAAGCTGTAATTTCGTATGTAGCCTCTTTAGGACATTTACTTGACGATGCCCAGGGTCCGGATCAGATGAGTGGCTCTTAGAGCTAATTTCTATGCTTTACGCTCTAGGAAGCTGTAATTTCGTATGTAGCCTTTTTAGGACATTTAATTGACGATGCCCAGGGTCCGGATCAGATGAGTGGCTCTTAGAGCTAATTTCTATGCTTTACACTCTAGGAAGCTGTAATTTCGTATGTAGCCTCTCTAGGACATTTACTTGACGATGCCCAGGGTCCGGATCAGCTAAGTGGCTCTTAGAGCTTGCATACGAGTCTGCAACTAAAGACATAAAATGTCCCAATGTGTTGCAGACTCGTATGTAAGCGTACTTTGGTATGAGTCCCATCGGAAATATCTAATGGTAAAATAAAAATGGATATAAATATAATAAATTGTTTTGGTTAATTAGAATCTTTTCTTTTTTCTTGACCTTAAAAAACATTAAACATGATTTAATGTTTTTCCCTCTCAAGGGAGAAATTATGAATTTTGAAATTTGAGGAACTAGCACGCGTTAGAAATTTCAGGAAAAATCTATATTTCAGATTTTATGGGGCCATTCACAAAAATTATCTAAAAGAGTCACACAATGGTTAGTGTTAAGCTTGTATTTATTCAAATAATTTGCACAACATGATATAACAAGACAAAACTAACCAAACGGGCAGGTGCGATCGGATTCTTCACTTTGTAAAGTTTTAATATTCTATCAATCCGTAAGGTGAATTATTTGATGTTTCGGTCACAAAACAAATTCTGTAGAAAACTACTATAATAATAAAAATGATTCGCACTGTAATGAAACACGGGAACCAAGCACTATCTACGACTAAATTTGCGGATATTAATAATCACTCGGTAATACATTATAGAACATCATATTTTGGGAATGGCTATTCTGTTTACTTAAAATTGTACTTCAATGTGTATTGCCTCTAAAGTTTGAAGCATTGAGTTGAACATTACGGTTTTAATTACATTGGAAAGTGCCTGTGTGGGTTTATAATTACTTAATGCCAATCTACTGATACCTATGTTGGCGTTTGGAGATCCAACCGTATCTATTCTATCATAATTTCATCAAACTTCGTACTGAAATAATGAAGATATTTCGTTATTAGGATAACTTGGAAGCAACATCAAAACGTTGATGGCGTTGTTGGAGGCATCGAAAGGGTTGCCCTCAAATCCAATGAACATAACCAGGTTTAGTTCTAAATGTTGCCACAAAGCGTGTTTGTGTGGTGACGTTGCGATTCAAAATCAACGAAAACCAATTAAGTGTATGATGTAAGTTACACCATACCATTCACAAAAAGCTTTAAAGAATGCAGACATGTCCCCTGTGGCTCCAGAGAAAAACGAAAATCGATTTTACCTCAAAAGTGGAACAATTACGAAGACACTTATTTCAAATATCGAAAGCAGTTCCCATTAATGTAGTAGTTCCAAGTTGCTGTTGGTTTTATGACAATAGCTGTGTTGGGAAAATGCTTTTGAAAAACATTCATGGGTGGACCTCAGTCGTCCACAGTGCCTGTTGAAATGTGCGTTTGCGAAAACAGACTTGAGTACTATTCCATAACCAATACGATCATTCGACGTGAAAATTGAGGAAGGTATGCCTTGATAGTCCTACAAAATCCCAGCCTAATATAGGATGTAGAAGGCATGTTATTTTCATGCCAGAACCCTTGGCCCACACCTTGGAATTAGAAAAGCGATTGAAATTGTTGGAATCGAAGGCCATGTGAAATATTCTGTTCGCCGAAACGGGAGCTGACTACAAACCGCATGTGGAAACCGCAAGAGGTGATTGCGACCTCGAAAACAATAAATTTGACCGAGCTCTCCCCGCGAGGGTCACTCTGCAGGCGAAATGAAGTCAATTCGTAAGAACAATGCCGGCCCAGGAAATCATTATCGAACCCTGTTGCGGCTTAATCCGGATTCGCCACCCTTGAACTTTCAGACGTGCAAGTTAAGAAGGTACGGAGTAAAAACCAACAATGGCACTTCATTTCATCTACTCTAAATAATAATATTGTATGAAGTAGGGAATCCAATTTCATATCCAGAATCTAGATGGATTTTGCCGTTATTGATGGCTGCAACATTGAACGTGTTGATCAGAATTCACCCAGGAATTGGTTTTCTTTCACCTCCAAGTCATCAATCTCATGAACAGATTTTTGGCTTGATTGTAGGTACAATTTATTTGTTTGGAAATTTGAGCTTATTGAGTGCAAGGAAATTGTTGACCATCCATTTTATGACAAAAAAGTATTCTAAATAATAATATCCTATTTAAATAGAAGTTTTGAATTATAAGCTTTTTTGCAGTTTTATCGAATTTTTGAACAATTCTAGTAAATTTTAAGAAAACTTTTCTGCATAATTTAGTACATTTTTGAATGTTCTATTTTATAGTTATTAAACTTTATTCGAGTAATATTATACCAAAAATATAAATTCAACGATTTTTAGCCATTTTTAATGATTTGTTGAGTACATTTTTGAAATGACCAATTTAATGTGCTCAAAAAGTGGTGGCCAACGAAATCATTCTTTCTTTTGCTAACCTTGATTTTTTGGCAAGAACGAAATTTTTATCTCAATCCTAAGGAGAGTCATCGTCTGGAATGACACATTTATATATATAAATATAAACACAAACATCTTATACACATATGAAAGAGTGTTAAACTCTAGGATTCGTTTTTGAATGCCTCAAAACGGATTTCAATGGAAAAAAATTCCTAAAATTTAGGTTTAAAATTTTTGTGAGCTATTGCAATAGTTCATTTTCTACGAAAGGTCGTTAACAACTAAGTCTACGCCAATCCAGGTGGTTGCTATTTCGTTTACTTGTGAGATGGAAAAAATGGATGAAATACAGTCATACATGCCTATATACAATCCACAAATTATTATTATTTTATCCATTATTAAAAATTATTCAGCCCATAAAATAACTTCCCGATGTTTCTTCTGGGGTCTGGAAGGTAAAATGAACGTGATCATAAGACTTCCAAGATGAGCATCCTAATCCGTCCGTGAAATACTAATTTCAACAAGAAACCTTAACTATTCAACAGATGATAGCAACGAACGCAAAATGGTAACCGAACAATGACAATATTATGAATAGAAGAAAATAATCCTGAATAACATGAACGCCATTTTATTCTTCACAATTCACCACGACCCCAGGGTAACAAAAAAGAAGTTGGAGTTCATAATAATACTATTTATCTCAACGTTAAGCGCTGTGGGTTCAAATCATCCTCCACGTATATGCGAGACCATGGTTAGCCTGTTTTCAAATACATTGGAAGCTTCAAATACAGTCGGCGTCAATCAAAGGGTAGCGTGGTTGGTAATGAGAAAATCTTCCATTCATCTCTTGCAACAACAACAATACACGTTAAACTTCCAAAGAAGGAACTACATAAATAGCTAAAGGGGCTGAAAAAGGAGTGTGACTGAAAAAGGTAGACCGCCAAGCCTTAATAAAGGGCTGTGGAATGAGCTAAGCCAAGAAATTAAGACCAAAATAAGTCTCTTTCTGTTTTGTATGAAGATTGCACGAGAAGCATAGTTGTTACTTGCCCAGAGCCACAAACGCTTTAAGTAATTTATTCATAAGAATTTTTCATTGAAATGAAAATCTAACGTTTAAGGCCAGATGGCATGGCGCAATAAGATTTGAAACGGTGAAGAGGCAGACCACGCATCAACAATCCTCAATCAATAAAACATACAAGACTGGAAGCTGCGAAATAATCCTATATGTAATGTGTAACAATCAGAAGTTACATTTCTGGAGGGAAACCCAACGCTGACGGGAATTTAAACCTTAATAGGTATGTAGATAAATAGTAGATATTGAGTGTTGACGGAGTTAGGTGATTCCAATCCAGGAAACGTAAACTGAAAACTGAAAAACGGCTCTCTTCTGTTATGGAGACTTAGAATCATTTCCTCTCAGTAAAGACTTGAAGAGAAATATACATATATTACAAGTTGGTAACATTTCCCATGAATTTCTTACTGGGTTTTTACGCCCAAAAAAGAAACTGTAAGAGATATAATATATATTATTTTGATCTATTAAGCGAATAAATAAAGACTATGGAAAAAGAAAAATCCTAATTGGCCTGTATCAGTAACCTAATTGGATTATATCAGTATTCAATTACCAAGGGAATCATTTGAAATTGTGGAGACCCTGAACGCTTTGAACCTTGTGGGACGGTTCGAAGAAGATTAGGTGACTGAGGACATTAATCCAGTAAATGACTCAATACTACGCATTACCAACAGACCGAACTTTATGACCGGGCCGCCACCAATTATTATGTCGAGGAATATGGCAATCACGAAATGATTGCCGATGGATGATAATCACGAAATAAAGATTTATTGGAAGACAAGATAGAGTGCAATACCTGCAGGGTATGGAATGAAATTTTGATCCCAAAGGGGGTCATATAAAACAGTGGCTTACTAAATATGTTTCGCCGCTGATTTCAGGAATTAATTCTTTACGGAGATTCTGCTAATATGGATAATGAAGAAACTTATATCAGCCAATTTTCTTTCTTAAGTATTTACAATCATTTCTTTGAATTCATTATTCGCAGTTTTTTTTTTTTTTTTTTTTTATACAAAGAGAAATGGTCTGAGGATGGATAATGGGATGTAATAATTGAATTAAACACCAAAAACAGTATTTTAACGGACGATTGCAACACGTAACTAACTTTAAAATGTCAATATTCTACTCCTATGTAGTGAGAATCGAGAGATACCAAGGATCCTCGAGTCTAGAGGATCAAGGATGGAATAATGATGATATTACTGGAGAGAAATGAGATCTGAATTGTTATTGTGACATTTTACCTTATGACAACACAAGACGTTGATTGGGACGTTTCACATGATACTGCGCCGTAATGGATCGTTTTGAGGGAGTTATTTCAAAAGCGAAGAGGCAGTAGATAGTAAACAAAGACCGAGTAGAGTTCGGTAGGAGCCGGGAGAAGATTGCGGTGGCCGGTGGAGGTGGTTTGATCGGGGAAGAAGCTTCCTCCAGTATACTATTAGGAACGCCCTGACGACCCAGACGAAGCACGTAGGTTCCAAACCAGTGTTAACTTCCCCGAGGTAATGACCGCATTAGAGGAGCAAGCAGCCCGGGGAGATGAGATGGGGTAATTTGGAACAGTAGAAAGGCACCGGGGAGGGCTCAGGGCACCGAGGCGACCAGCGATGCTGCATTTCCATAACGTAACGAGAAATCATTCGAACATTAGGAATCGGAGGGAGGGATTGAGGCATTGTTCAGCTGCAATGCGGAATCAACGCTACCGTCGGCCTGACATCTAAATTACTACTGTCTGACACCCAATAAAACGTACGAGGCAACTGAATATTCAACGACTTCTGGACGGCGGGAAGCCCATCAACAAATACGCACTAGAGTCCTAATAAAGTGGCATTACATAAACTAGTGGTGATAACTTCTCACCGGTAGGCAGGAAATCAAATTTATGCGTGACTGTGGGAGGCTAACTATAGCTATATGACGGTATAAGTCGAACCCTCCGAGATTTGCTTCTTTATCTGAATAATTCAAAGAGAGATGGTGAGGAGAAATTAAGGTGCGAAAAACGGTAACTGTTCAAGAAGAAAACTATATAGTTGGATAAATTATTTGATAGGGTATCTGTGCTGAAAATGTGTCTAGAATCTGCAAGTTACCGGTGATGAATGGCATACAACGGATGAATACGACGTTTATCCATGCATGTTCTTCCACTGAGAGACTTTCATTAGAACAATCTTGAGTATTTGCTATTCGTGTTGGCTTTGCGTAGATGTTGCTAAGAGAAGCACTGATTCATACTTTGTAAAAAACTGCACCCCTGAGAAATCGTATTATTCCAATTTCAGGTATTACACTTACAATAATGGTCCGCCCTGGCTCGATATTCAAATTATTTTGTATTTGTCTAATGATAGAGGAATATACTCGTAGGAGCTCAAATCAGAAAGTTATTAACGAAAATTTAGCCCTAGGACGTCACACAAGTATTTTTATAGCACATACATGAACTGGGGTCAATTTTGACCCCACATGGGAACATTCTTCCAGACTTTCCAAGTGCTGTGTAATGGCTGTATGTTGTTTTTTTAATAATTGAAATACTATCCAGGGAATTATTCAATGAAATGAATCAACTGTTATGATAACCTGAATATCCCTTTTGAATGTTAGTAATGCCAAAGTTGCTCTTACAAAAATGACCAGACCTATGGTCTCATTTTTTGACAATTTTGAATATACCCACAGATACCAAACTGAAAAGCTTAATTCGTAAATTTCAGAGTATCCTGTATCATAAAACAAATCACAGAATCGGGCGATTGAGCTGAATGTTACACTTAGCTTGAAGTTGTCATTTAATGAAATTCTAAACTCATCATTTTCATCATATTACTTACTTTCTAGTACTTAAAGAGCCAAAAGAATTACTGCTCACTCCTTCAGGACGAAAAAATTGGTGAAGGAAGAAGGTTAACATAAAATGCGGTTTATATAAGAAGATACCATTTTCAAAATGACGATAGTAATTACACCTGATTGAGAAACCAGGTCATGTTTTGCCTTAAAATAATATCCGGAAACATAAAGATTGGTAGATGTCTAAAACTTATAATTAAGATTTTAATATGGTATTCGCGTTTTATCAAACACAACCAATCTGCTATATCAGCCACACCAACCAACCTGCTCATCATTTCTAGGAAGCTCATTCAAAGAGACCAATCGATTTTACAATTTCCACAACGTTTAAAGGTATTTATTCATGTGTATCCAATTGGGGTGCGCTCGGTCTGTTAAAAGCTGTGGAAATACAAGTTGTTTGTGAATCACCCGTCCGTGTCATAGTAAGAAGACTCGCACAAAGGGGATTTAGGGGTTGCGATTGCTTTGCGCACTGTGGGGTGCCCCTTAAGCCGTTTTTGCGTTGAAAAGAAAATAAAAATATAAAAAAGGACGTCCCCTCGTAGTATTTGCTTTTTTTGTGTGTCAAATTCACCCTGAAAGAAGTAATGTGCTCGCATAATATCGATAGAATCACTTCCGATTCTTCTGTTCAGAAATCCTCTTTCAATGGAGTTTTTAAAAAGAGATAAATCAATGATGTAAAGAAATCTGTCCAAAGCCTGTGGGAGGAAATAGACTTTTTCAAAAAGGGAGTGGGAGGGGAAGGTTGAAAAATTGTACGGGGCTTTAGATGATCCGTTTTCTGATCGTTCGAACGAACCAAGATTGACAATAAGTTAGCCACCCTCTTGTAACGGGAACAAGTGTACTGATATGCACCCTGCTTCCCTTGGCGGTATGCTGCCTTGAGATAAAACGACAAAAAAACCGTCGAAAAAATCCTTATCAGAGTAGCTGTCTTCTGGGGGTGTCCCTTCCCGCATCCCTTATAACTGAAATACCCCCTCCAGCATACCCGTTAAACACGACAAAACATAAGCTTTGAGCGTTGCCCCCTTGTCAATGCCGCTATCTGATGAATTATGCGCGCCTTCCTTAACCCAGAAAAAAGGGGGAAAAAACCCGTCGAAAGCCTTTTGTATCTATGATGCTCGCGTGACCTTAACAAACATCAATAATAAACGTTTTTCCGAACGTAATTCTCCGTTTCAGGTTTCGCACTTCGCAAATTGCTCCACTTTAACCGCCTCTTTATTATTGACAAACTCCCAATAATCTTCCGTTGCTATAATATTCATAATTAGCCATTGCCCGTCCCCGTATTTTCATTCTATGTAATTTCCTTCGTTTCTCGTGCAGCTTTCATTGAGGGTTGACTGCGGTATTTCATGGAAAATTCTTTCCAGTCCTTTATGCGGAAATGAAAGAAAAACGGCGACTCAACATAAATTATACGAGTCTTCTTTCCAATATAATCCCAACCTAATATAGACCACAAATAATGATGTATTCAGCTCAAATGTGAACTGCGATCAATAGAAAATACATATATATTGATATATAATGAATGTTTTCGGCAACTTTGAAGGTATTCTTGGGTTTCTGAATCGGAAATAAGGGGGTGGAATGTGACAGAATTTGTCATCTGAACTCGTAAGCTAGCTGTTTAGCTCCATCGCTAGATTGAAGCCTTCAGTCGTAACAAACTGATTTGTTTTACAAACGAACTAGCAAGTTAGCTAAACTCAACGCAATCTCATTATTAGGTACTCCACATAAAATAAATATAGCTATGATTGAAAAAGATGTGATTTTGACTTTAGGTCGAGGCTTCTTTTCATCTAACCATTCGTTGGCGAAGGACTTTGATGCCCATCTTAAGATTTCATGTAAACAGCATACAAAATGGATTTTCACATATATATATGACGTAGGTAAGTATTATAGATATATAAATTAATCAGTAAAAAAGTTCAGATAAGTAATCATGAACTACCTACAAAATGCAATGTTTCGAACATCTAATCTGTATGTATCGCAGACCCATGCCAAAATATGTAGTCTCTATTAAATATCCAATTAAAATCATGAAGCTATATCAAAAACTATGATCAGATGGTAATTCACCATCCAAAATTAAAAGGCATCGACGGCTCTAATAGGATCAAATCAGAAACGAGTTCGCGCTCCATTTTCCAATTACTCTACTTGTTGGTAAGATAGAAAAAACACATTATTATACTTTGCTATTGGCCAACTATTTCTATTTGTTCAGATGTTCAGCTGTAATAACTTAATTTTTGTTTCGAAGGAGGGGAAATTACTGTGTTCTTTGATGTAGCAACACGGTATTCGCATGAAATAATTTGAAACTTAATGACGTCAGACTCTAGCTGGAGGGCTGGAAACAGTTTACAGACAATCCCCCGAAGGCATTCCTTACTCATGGGGAGCCACTATGACTCACTCTATATTCGGATGGAAGAATCCACCAACAGTCCCCTCCTTAACGTGTCTCATTTTTTAATTTTCCCTCTCACTCGCTACAAACGACAGAACTTTAGGGGGTTTTCTGAAAGAGGAGGTAGAGGGATGAGAAACGAGGACCGTTTTCACCCCTTTCGGACCCTGTAGGGATTTCGCAGCTTTGGGGTGATCAAAGGAAGCTCGGAAGGTCATGCCCGCAGTAATTGGAGTTACCCCCCTCAAATCGCTTCTCTTTACCGCCCACAGCCTCTGAGGCTTTGCGAGTTGATCGCTTTCAATTAAATTCCAAAGGAAGTTTTCATTCGGTTGAGGCTTTTCATCCTTTGAGTCGTCTTCTATCTTAGCAGGGAGCCGGGAAACGGATACTGCGAGGTCCCACTTGAACCCCCCCCCCCCCCTCTCTCAACTCCAATCTCATCTCATAGGCTACCCCAGCGCCGCTTTCATCAAAATAGTCAACATACTTCCTCCCTTGTACTTCTCCTCTTCTGGTTTCTAAATTAATTTCTCGCGTCTTGGAAAATCTTATTAAATCAAATTCCGCTTCCCAGTCACCAAATGTAAGGTAAACAACAAATAATAAATGGTGTATACTTCACCTACAAACTCAATTAAGAAACCTACAAACATAATATCAACAAAGCGTGTTGAACTCAATGAAATATAAAATAACAAATCGTGAGATGAGAGGTTTTTCATTTATACTTTCATTTATAACTAAAGGTCTAAAAAAAATGAATTTTCCCCCAAATGAAATGCCACAAAACCGTTTAGATTTTAACATGATATTTACTAGGAGATTCAGTAGATTCTAGTTCACCTCTCAAATTAGGGTGGCGGATAAAAAGATCTTACATCTGAGTATTCGACCCAGCGATTTGGCATCCTGTAAGTAAGAAAAAATCCTTTTTGTAAGCAGAATATAAATTGAAGAAGTTCGAAGGCTTTACTACCATGGGAAAAATGAGGCACCCTCGAATGACATTGAAACAATATGTAGTACCAATGGAAGGAAAAAATAGATATCAATAGTCCCAGTTCATGTCATTTTCTAATGTTCTTGGCCCAGTGAATATTCTGTGATCAGAAAGAATAATACTACGAAAAAGCCTAGATCTCAACAGATGTACAACTATTTGACCGCGTCAACATGTTGATCACAAACAGACACGATTTATGGTATCTGAGAGGAGCCCGGGAGACTGCACATGAGCCTGCCACCACCACGCAAGAAATGTGTAAAAACGCAGCGTATGCAAAATGGCAATATCAAAGGAGATAATATAGGAACGCCTCTATGACTATATCACTAGTGCATATTTACTGTTGGCCGGAGGCTTGACGTCCATTATATACAACTTAATGAAATCACTGCTACTGTAGAGGCACTAACACAAAATATACTGTAGGTATGTCGTGGTACCTGAATAGATGTTGGGATTCTACTGTCTAAGTATCTACTGCAGACGGATTTGTTGGAAAATCTGTTGAATCCGCAAGGAAACATTGATCGTGAAGTTTATAAGAACCTGAATTCATTGGCACTTCAAAGCTGAGTTTCGCAGGGTGTAAGAATTCCAAAGGAACATTACCACTTGGGGTCTTGTCTTCTGCTTTTTTCTCTATTTTGTTGAAACAAACAATACAATTTAAGGGTATTGCCGGTAGCTGATCGGTATTTACCTGGGAACATTCAATTGTGGCATCCCGGTTGGGCTAATTAAGCGGGATTTAAGGAGTCTTCGTCCAGGGGGAACAAGATCGTTGGAACAAATAGGGAACCAAGCGGGCCTCGGGGGTTCGCAAAAGGTTCTAATAGGTTTCCCGAGGCAGTAAGATCACTGGAACACCAACACCCATCCGAGATCACGACTAGACAATAAAGAGGTCATGTTTACGGCTCGACATGGGAAGGTTTTTCCGTGGCACGGAGTCGGGGCCTTCGAACACGAAAACAATAAAGACAAGTGGTTCACTCGATCCCCCGGACCATCCCAACCCTTGCGGAGCCGCAATAATTTGTCTGGAAAATGGTATTAGAGAATGGTATTCACGTCCTGGGGAGTTCGGCGACCTAGTGTGATGTGGGGGTACCACCTACCTCGGGACCTTATGAGTCGCAAGCGGTGCACGCAGAAGACATGACATTACGGCTATAAAAACTTGGGGCCGCACGACGCTGTTTGCGGTTAGTTTGGCCACAAAGAAGTCGTTGAGGAATTTTCCCAGGTTTTCCGGAGGTTTCGGGAGAATTCAGAAAAACATATTCAGATAAATTTACATCTAATGAACGTCTACTGTTCCACAGATTAGGACATTCTGAGTCAAGCATTCACATCTAAGACTGTGAAATGTCTCATAAAAGGGAGCAAAAGACGTTCTACGTGGCAAGTAGTTCTTCGAAGCCATGAAGTACCGAACTCTGTTGGTTGGGCTGTTGGAATGTTTGATGCACCAATTGTAATAGAATAAAATAAATTGACATCAGGAATGGCAGATATGTAAACAATTTCTGTGCACTTTTAATTTCGGTTCCCATGATCGGAAAAGAAAGTGAATCCGGGTAGCAGGCGGGAGGTTTAAGGATTGAGCAATGGAATAGTGTGAAATGTTAAATGATGAAGATATCTATGGTTGACAAATAACTGATACAAAAATATGTATAGAAAAGTTAATCATTATCACCATGCACCTGGCAAATCATGATAAACTAATTTTTTTTAAATAAATTTTTTTAATATCATACGATCATGATATTTCATGGCATCCACTATACTGTAAAAAAAGACGCTTCAACTCATAACAATATGAACAAATAAAATGGTTCCTGTAAGTGATTTCTCCAGCGTTTGTATTTTGGGTTATAGTGTGGACAAATACCGAGAATCCCGGCATCTATCTTAGCTTCAAGAGACTTAAAAATAAACATAACAAAACTTTCCAGTGAAGAAAATTACTTGAAAACAAATTTTCGGGGTTTGGGTTTTTTGCTAATGGGACAGCAGGTAGATAAAACTCACGTTACAAGGTATTCGGGACAATCATCAGGTGTTATTAACAAATTATTTTATCCACATTTTCTACTAAAGGCGAGGAAACGTGATTGAAATCGGTTAGGAACTCCCGGATAAAACGTCAACATCCTATTTGGAGACAAACTATAGATTTGACAAAAAAAATAAATAAATGAATAAATAAATAAAAAATAAAAATAAATAAATAAGAAATTGAACTAATAATGAATTAACGAACCGAAAATAGTGACATAAGGTGTACTATTTACAATAAATTAACCGTTCGTAATGAAAAGTTTCGCATTATTTTATCAACAATTCATCAACAGGAAAAGGCTAAATGTTGAGTTTCAGGAACCATTCCAGTGGATTTTCACGGAGAAAATTTTATTTTATATGATTTTGGAGTCACCGCAATGTGCCTATTCGAACAAATTTCCTGAAAGAGACCGGAGATTTATAGTTAAAAAGCAGAGCAATTTTAATTGGGAATCGAATGAGAGTAAAGGAGCGAACGATGTCTCCCTTAATAGACTAACTTTTTTCAGAAGTAAGAGCATCTCAACCCTTTAATTCAATTCCTTTTTGAAAAACTGGACTTCCCTATCCACAGTTGAAAAAAAAAGAAAAGAAAAAAAAATGGATGGCCCGAATCCCTGACGGAAAATTGACTCACAAAAGAAGAGTAAGGGGAAAAAAGAGCGAATAGGAGGAAGAGGAGCTCGTTCCGAAATTCACAATTAGGGGGTGGAGTGGGGGTGAATGGAAGCAACGAAAAGGGGAAATTTGAATAAACGAATCAAAACTCTGGACGGGGCGAGAGGGGCGTCAGGGGAAAGGGGTTTTTGAAGGGCTGAATAGACCGAGTTGAGAGGATTTCGAAGGAAAACGCACAAAAGGGAGCGACGAGAAACGACGGAGACGGTGAAAACGCTAACGCGATTACGAGCGGCTGAGTGGGGCCGAGGGGAGCGAGTGCTCTTAAATCAATTACGAGGGCTGGGGTGTGAATGTGTGAGAGGAGCAATTAGAAGAAAGTACTTCCTTTCCGTCTCCACCACTTTTCTTTGGTTCGGCGAGCAGCCTCCAAGGGAGTTTGACGACGTAATACGTTAGCAACGAAATTTTCGAGTTACGGCGTTTCAAGTCTAATCGCTCTCAACGAGGGAATTTCGTTGCAAGGTGGCAATTGGTGGTGGTGGTATGATTTTGTGACTCCTTCAAACGATTAAAGCTCTTTTATAATAGATAATTTTTGTTCATGTTAACAGACATTCTTTTCCACCCTTATGCTCTTCCACGAAGGATTTCTAGTAAAATAAATTATTTGAGAATTAAACAAACAAACAAAAAAGTAGTTGATGAGTTGAGGTGTGCCTCAATTTTTGAGCGACCGAAGAACACGGGTTTCCCACGTAGTTATAAATAAATTAACTGTCTATCATATCAGGTTCAACCGAGAATTCATGCGTACTGGACTTTACCAGATGATCTCCACAGGGAATTTGTTCTAATGATTTCGCTCAAAACCAGCATGCGTTCGATTATAATATCCGCATATTGAATTTTTTTGTTTGTTGATTCCATTCTGACAATCTTGGAATCCAACCGCTCGTTTTAGCTAAAAGCAGTTTGATCTGAGATTTGTCAAACTTGCAGGGCTATGACACTACCACTAGCACATTGGCGGAAGACCCCCATTCCTTTTCCATCCAGCGCCCCCACCTCATACGGAGCCACAGGTTTGGGAAATTTCCAAATCCAGGACGCTGCACTTTAGGATGACGAGACAGATCAGCCCATTTTCGACCAATTGACCTGAAATTTGACGGAACGTTCAACCAATAATTTCGGTCGCTCCAATCATCAAGATCACACCAATCCAGAATTCTAAACAAACGCTAGGAACACTATAAGGATCCTTAGAACTCCTTAAAACAACCGGCTCAAGCAATTTTATTTGATATTGTACCACCATAAACCATTCAAGTTCTTTTCTGATTATAGACGGGTTACTAATTTACATTAGTTTCATTATAACTAGATTACTTTATTGTGGACCAAGTTGTTGATATAGAATCAGTAAATGTCAATGATTTACATTGTGTGTTGGCTCTTAAATAATTTTGTTTACATTGTGTGTTGGCTTTTAAAATAAAATGCAAATTATTTTCGCCAAATATAATGATAGATTATATACCTATATATATATATATATATATATATATATATATATATATATATATATGATATGATATGTTCATAGATTTAGGTACATACCCATTTCCCGTCACTCAATATCAGAATCGATTACAGCTTAGTATGATACTCACCTGCAATAGAAAGAAAATAATTAGTTATGTCACACAGAAGCACTTAAGCACTTAAGGTTTCACACATTAATAGTTATTATAGGTAGTTATTTTAAAAGTATTTAGTTGCACACTGTATTCTTACATTTAATACATTTCAGTAGCATTTGAAGTAATATCCCTTTACTTTACAGTTCTACATAAAATCACAATTAATAAAAGTTAAACATTGGTTTTTCTTTGTTAAATTATTTTTTCTTTCACAGTTACTGGTATTCTAAGAAGTGTAACTGGAGACCATTGTCGGTTGATTTACGGTAGAGCTCATAAAATCTAATTGAAGGGATATTTATTGCCTAGATCCGTAAAGTGAAAGGATGAACTGACATTGACGGATTTACAACACGTTGAAGGATTCCCTTTGAAAGAGAGAAAAACTCCGCAAAAACAAATCGCTTGGAAGGAACAGGGAGCAGACCCGCTCCGAATACTGCCAATACGAGGAAGCAGGTGCGCTCTGCTCCCATTGTGAAAAGTTCACGTCAGGTAGAGACCTTCGAAAGAAAAGAGAACCAGTGGGTCACCCATTTCCAAAATAATAACGAGACGTTGAACTGGGGGGTTGTAATCCGAAACAATCCAGGACCCCACGCCCATCTCTCGTTTCAAAGGTGGGGAGATATAGAAAAGAAAGGACGAGGCAAACATTCAGATACGGATCTTCCTTTATGACCCAACACGTTAAGCCAGAGCCGAGATTGAGAATACGAGCTATTTACTGTCGGTTACGGCGTTGCGCTGGGCTTACGGCACATTTACCATTCAAGCTCCTCGAATATCTTTTTGTGCAGTCCCATTTTTCTGAAGAGAGTGAAGATCCGACTATTATAGATAAGATCAAACGAAGAAGCCATCGCTGGAGTAACCGAAGATACCTTTTCTTCTGGAGTGAGAATTTCTAAACACCCACTTTGCGGATTCATACGGTTTGAGTTGAGTATATTTCATTGTATAACAAACAATACAATTTCTATTTTACCCACGAAAATAGGGGCTGTCAGTATATTTTAAAATTTCTTCATGTCACGATTAAATTTCAGCCGTTAGGTAGCTCGTTTATATTTACCACTTGAAGATCTCAATAAGAAGGGACAATCCCAACGGGATGCTGTAGAACAAAAATTTTCCCTCTGTAAGTCACAATTCCCAACTTGTTAAAGACGGAAGTTAGTGAAAAACGTTGTCTATTTCCACGAAAAATAAAGAGCTGCAATGTTAAATCGATTTCGACGGTTAGGCCATCATCAGTAACAAACAATAACCACCTCACCTTTTTCACTAACTTCCGTTTTATAATGGGTTTCCACAACTTCGTCGCGAGTGATTTAGTTCGTTGTTAAAGACATTTTTCCTGAATTCCATGGGCAGGTAGCAAGAATTTTCATTCAGTCATCATGACGCCTTAAATTTCTGGTAACTTCGTGCTGGTTGCTTAAGATTCCACCAACTCGCATTTAGTAACAGTCTTGCTGCCAATAGCAAAATTTTCTTTCAAATAGCTCCCAAGATACTTAATGCACCTCTTTCAACCTGGAAATACATGAACAGAACTCGTTCTCTTCAGCTCTTACTAGGAATCAGTCCCTATGTGAAAGGGTATTGAGAATCCGGGCGACGCGACATCCCGATGAGTACATAAACTCAACACTGGATGACAACAGAAACAGAGGATGTTTTGTAGAGTGTCAGACAATGAATTATGACTGATCGTGAAATGCGTTTACTAGTAGCACCTTGCTGCATTCCGCCTCTCAAGCCACTGAATCATTATGTTTCTCTAGGAGTTTTTTCCGAGTCATTTAATGGCGGTTGACTCCGAGTCAACTGGAACGTCTCCGAGAGGTTAAAAATCCGGGAATTTCCAACCATCGATCCTCCTAGGGGTTACCCACCGGAGTGTGACTTCGTTAAAATATCTGTGGGAAGGGAGAGGAAAAAGTACCGAGCGGGTTGAGTTTTTTTTGCGCCGTTGAAACCTGGAGGAAGGCATAAGGCGTAAGGGCGGTGAGGTGTACCGGGTTACTCAGGAAAGGATGTGGTGAATCAGTTGGTGAGAGACAAAAGTCGGAGAGGTTTAGGTAATGATCGCAGTGGACCCTATCGCTCCTTCGGGACACGTCGAATGGAGGAAATCATTCCACGGTTCATCGGTGGAAAATCCTTCTTTGTCCCAAACATTCCACCTGCCTTTTCCAGGTTCTTTGAGGCTGGGCAGCCACGAAACCCCAATCGAGTGACTGATTTCAAATGATCAAACGCATCATCTGTCTGTGACTTGTGGAACAAAAACATTCACGACTTACGACATTTTGAGATTTTGATTAGATTTTCAACGTTATATTATTTGACCACTGTGTGAACGAATAATTTTGTTGCCATTGGTCTACCTAATGGAACAAATTAATAGTTATTAAACAAAATATAGATATTAAACAAAATATGTAACTAAAAGGAACATTACAGGAAACTCATATATCACCTCGAATTCAACGGATACATGAATCAACCAATCAGGTCTGTTGATTCTCGTTACAATCGTATGCCACAGACGCTATAAGATATACGCAGTAGCATGCATGTCCTACTTTAAATAACCGCTGAAAATAATCAACGAGAACTGGGGCATCAGTCATTATATATATATATATATAAATATATATATATATATATATATATATATATATATATATATATATATATATATATATATATATATGTATATATATATATACCCCCCTTGTTGCCACTAATTGAATTTATGGAAGTCACGTTGTTGTATAGGGTGTAAGTAGTTGGTTTCCGAGCGAATTAGAACTTCAGTTGGCTTAAAGGTTAAAGCTTTTGAGAACTTGTTGACTATTTCTCGAATGAAAAAATTAGATCGTAACCGTAAGTGAGCTTATCACATGAAAAACCAATTGAAAGTGGTGAGAGTTGGTGTTCAAGCCCATCCTCAATATAAATATATTATACGCTAATTCCATCTAATCACTGCAGCCAATCATGATCTGAATAGTCATCTAATAGTCAACCTAGATTTTTAAGCAGAGAACTTGAAATGAATTATTTTGACTACAATAAGACTGCAGCAGAGAAACATGCTTAGTTGTTGAGATAAATAGCAAATTAGGTGAGGAACAGGATGGATGGGGGCCAATCAGGGTATGGATTACCAAGTGCAGTAGTGCAGCCTCTAGCGTGCTCGTAATACATTCAATGTTGTAAATGATCAATAAATTCAAATGCCTTACATTAGGGCTCACCATCTGTACATACCATGATTGAGAAAGTCTCACACCAGAAAGGGAATGTTATTTTTACCGAGGCTTCGATTCAACTTGCGAAAACGTTCCTTCGGTCGGAGGGGCGGGAAATCGCGCCAAGAAACTTTCCTAAGAAAGTCTCCTCTCCACCAGGAGTTCACTATATCCCAAGTTAAGAGGCTGGTCCAAGTGCTCCAGGTAGAAACCGCCGCTCTTCCCTGAAGGCAAACTTCGGGACCTTTCCACCCCTAAAGCAAACTCTCGCCGGAAATCGACAGAAAAAAAGGCAGTAAGGACTGAACCGTGCACGGCGAAGGGCGAAGTTTGTTCCCATTCCTCCATCTTACAGCTTTTATTGGGAAACTTGTTTTTCTTTTAATTAAACCAGGAATTGGATAAACCTCCTGAGGAATTGGAGATAATGGGAAAGAGAAATCTTTTCCCCAGGGAATCGAAAAGGGGAGAATGCGAAGAAGGTTAAAAAAACGAAAAACTCGAGGAAAAGAACTAGCAATAAAAAACGGAAATCTAAAACTTTCCAAGATTTATGCATACGGAAAGGAGCAACTTCAAGAATATTTTTTCAATAAAAACCCACTTTTGAGAAAAGTATATCCGGAATTCGAGATTTTCTCTCAGAATATACGCCCCTCTCGTTGAAATGTATTAGCAGGGAGAAGAAATACTTCATCTTGAAAACCCGCCGTCTCCTAATTAGATGCAGCAGGGGAACAAGAATTTTCGGATCAAAGAGGATCCCGAAGATTTTATGAGAAACATGATGAAAGCAATTTTACGAGGAAGAAGAATAGCGATGAGATGGTTTGTGTCTTAGGAACGCATAGCATGTTCAAGAGGCAGCAAGTTCTTGAAATTTAAAAGAGCGCTGTGATGTATAAAATGGAATGTCGAATAGGAGTGACGATGTTTCACTAGCTATATATTATATATAAAGGAATTAGGGTGGACCGCAAATATGCACCCCCACATGAGAACAAATAATATACCAATGGATCTAGATTGGCTACAGGAGTTTATGACTTTGACAGGTATTCCTCGGCAAAAGAAGTCCAGAACATGTCAGAACGTGAATGCGCTATTCGCCTTTTTCTACAGTAACAAGTCAATTAAATGCTCACCTAGGATATTCAGAGAACCTAACGTAATATAATGCCTAAGTTCAAGTTCCTCGAATTAATAACTGTAAATAACTCCGACATCGCAATACTCAAAGGCAGTCATGAATCATTGGAAAACTAATAGTAGTAATAATTCATAAAGAGACTATTATTCATTGCGCCATTGCATTATAACTACGACTGCGTTCAGATCAGGGTAGTAAATTTATAAAGAAAGGACGGAAACATGATTCTTTGCGCTATATGGCGGAAAGACAAAATTGAAGTGTCAAGTATAATTGGAGTCCATGTCCTGATTAAATGGATAATGCATAATGTAGAATGGAAAAGGAGGCGTGATTCTGAAAAATATCCGTGGACACTCGAGAGGATCTGACATTTTTCTTCAATATTGATGAGGCATTGTATGCAAAGCAGTCAAAGCGCATCTCACCCAAAGAGCCGTTAATTGTTCGACATGGGGATGAGGTATCCAGCCAGTTTCAGTAGTTTGGAGGCCCTCAGTATCCCTTGGGCTGGTGGGAACGAGATAGTTTTCAAAAATCAGTTTTGAGAAAAGTTTAAATGAATATTCAAAACGTATAGAGCTTATAAAAAAGTTTCAGTCATGCAGCATGATCGTATGAGCGAATTTTCTTAGTTGTCGTATTGTAATATATTAAACTGTTTTGAAATTAGAGATTTTTGAGAGCGAAGAAAATTTCAATGATCACTTTTATGACAAAAAATGTATTCTGAATAGAAATCTGCTATTCAAAAAGAAATTTTGAATTTTAAGATTTTTGCAGTTTTTTCGATTTTATCATAAATTTTCTTAAAAAAATCTTTTGCGAAAACAAGGTCTTAGGGTGGTCGGAGGGGGAATAGAAAGATGAGGTTAACCTGCATCGCGAGAGCTTTTTCAAGGTAACATTATATCTGATATGAGTGATCATGGGTATTGAAGGATAGAAAGGTAATGCAATTTAACAGTGGAAATCTTCAAGTGCATAAATGTTGATGGCGAAATAAAAACTAATTCAATCTAGAGAACATTTTCTTCCTAATATTGATAAATATTTAGGAAGTAAGAAAATAGTGAGGACTTTTCTCACAGTGACAGGAATGTTGATTCACATGGAACTATTCGTGCTAAATGAGTACGTAGTGTCATACGTACATATATTATGATATGTATTACCATAGATAATATTGGCTTGTGTAACCAATCATCGGTTGGAAGATGGGGTAAGGTGGAAAAATAAAATTCGCAGCAATATTTTACGTAAGCCACACGAATTCAATTATCTGTTCTATAATAGACTGCTTGACGTTTCGATCATTGTCAACATACCTGATTACAAAAATACCTCCAAAAACAATTACTTACAACTATTTAGTTGTAGTAGCCAATGTTACCATTAAATCATTGGTTGATCAAAGTTCAATGATCTGGTACATTTATCAGATAATATTATATTATTGTGAAATACTTTTATAGTTACCCAACATATAAATATTCTGAAGGAAAAAATCCTGTGACTTCCAAATTGCCTGTTACTATAAGTTATTTCAGGATTTAACCAGAAATTTGAAGAATTTAAGATGAAGTTGTAATAACTCAAGAAACATAATATTCAAGGGTCCGATTCCCAGAAAAATCGACAGCGAATCGTACTGAGGAATTGATTTGCGCAGGCGTCTCGACCTGTCCTACTCTTCAGATTCGCACACTTCACGTTTCGGGTGAGCTTATCTTCCTTTATGGTCAATAGCTCTCAATACTGCGTAACTAAGACCGGTCTCAGCAGAGGGCAATTCTAGCAAGAAGATATTACGCTTAGCAGAAAAGCTCGCCACGGAAAAAGGACATTTAAAGAAATCTATTCTAGCTGTATTGATGTCAGCTGCCATTTTCGCTAAATATGTTGTCGCGGAGCGTATATAGTCTAAAGTACCGTACAGATCACAGTCATTGATAGGGAGGTTGACTTTCCGTTTGGTAAAATCCCCGTGATAGTGAAAACGACTTGGTGGAGCTAACTGACCGTGGTTCAGCTCTATTCAGTGATTCCAGGTGGCAGTGCCAAGGTGTCGGGCACAATGCGGCTATTCTGTCAAAAACCCTCCTCAACGCTCCTCCCCCAATAGCACGCGGCGTCTCCCCTTGTTTGCCTTTACCTGCCGCTCCCTATTATTCCCCGCCTCCCTAAAATCGGCCAATTTGCCCCATCACGGTTTGAACACCATAAAAACGGACGGGATATTTACGATCGCACGGTTGACAGAGGAGGGATATACGAACGACAGATGTTCTCAAATAGAGATTTATATTTCTCTGAACACCCGAAATTTTTCTCTCGCGTCGATGCGGTTTGCGATCTGTAAATATTATGTCCTCGTTCACTTCCCTGGGCCTCTATTATTCCCGATTAATCATGGAGTAGTGGAAGAGGGGATACAACGCGCATCTCGCACCTGGAAACCAGTCAAAAATGAATGCTGTGAACGCTCACTCCATACATTCTAGCTGATGGCCTTCTCAGGGAATTGTGCACGGTAAAGAGTCATCAATCATGCTTCTAGCCTACCTTGAGTGGGAGTATCACGTTTTAACTACATGGATGTTTTCGATTATCTCCAAAACAAGAAACACTTATTTTTCTAACTCCAGCATTCTCAGCGAAGATTGATCTTGATAAGTTATGAGCATTTTAAAGAAACAAAAAATCCTTGGAATGATTCTGTTCGAAAATTGAATATACCGACCGATTCCGCGAATTGCCTCCAGCCTGATATCGCACTGATATCTGCACATATCTGTCCAGGCTAAGTCGACGCCGTAGATGCGACATCGCAGTTGACAAAAAGATATTTCCTGGATGGCACAATATCCTGACATATTTGAGGGGAAATAATACATTTTATAAGTGAAGAAGAGTCTCTCTTAGAGGTTAGCAAGGAAGCGGAAGCTTTGTTTTCACTTTCAAAATGAAAAAAAAAAAAAAAAGTTTGTGCTCCAAAATCGAAACTTTCCACTCGCATTTTGCGTTTCATGGCTTCCTGAACAAATTTGGTTCCGTGTCTGTCTGTCCGTCCGTCCGTCCGTCTGTCTACATTTTCGTGCCACAGCCACAGCCTCCACTATTTCGATTGGATTTCAATGCAATTTTCAGGAATAGTGTGGGTTTAGCCCTAGATGCTCCCCTATAAGTTTCATCATGATTGAATCAGCGGTACGCTCAGAGCGTGCATGAACGTAATTTTCTTGTTGAACTCACGTTGAAGCCACGAGGAAGCTTCTGTGCCATGTCCTTGGCAGTTTTTTTTCTTTTTTTTTTTTTAAATATGATTCCACCGATTACGACAAATTTGTTACTGGTTAAGTATACAATAGGTACCTTCTACAATCCCTGAAACCACTATTTAAAGCTCTGAAAGATCTCCAAAACTGCCTGCAAATGAATGCACGCTGGGAAAATTAGTGCGAAGCCTCGCTCCAGATGTTTTTAAATTCCACCTCGAAGGGGATCCCTTGTGACCGTATTAAACCGTAGAAGATTGTTATAATTAGGAGACCTCCATAATAGATTCGAACCTTTTGTCTCCTCTACCCCTTCCCGCACCTAAAGTCAAAGCTGAGGCCCGCGATTGTCTTCGTTGAGGTCAGGTTGTTCACATTTGACATTGTGCTATCCGCGTGGGCAGGCACTGCCCTCCAATCTTGCCATCCTCAGGACCATTCTCCTTTCGATCCGTTTGTTAGACCTATCGATGTATCGGTTACTCTTTTTTTATTTTTTCATGTCCCTCTCTCGATTTCCCCTCTTCGTTCTTCTTGGCCTGTTCTTCTTTTCCTGCACACCGATGAATCTTTCCCAAGAGTTCCCGACCAGTTCGCAGAAACGATAGACCCAAACTAGACTGTTCAACCCCGCTTTGGGGCGGCGGGGACCGGTCTTCACTCCCTGTTTGTTCAACTCACTTCAGCGATATTCAGAGAATAATTTATGTTTACAACAGCACTTCTTCTCTATTTGGAAAGTAGACATTCTGCTGAAGCGTTTCCGTTAGCCGTAAGTTATTACTTGTAAGGAATCAGCGATGTACTCGGTATCTACAAAAGATAACATCATAATCGTATTTTACTGGCAATCGTACCTAATTGAACATTATTGTCTTGCAATAATACGTAGCCCTGAGCGTATCTCGCATGACAGGATAACAATATATCGAAATATCACACCGTAAATATTCACGGCCAGGCTGTTATGACGAAACAAACGATACTTAAATTACATAAAATATTATCGCTAATTTAGACACTCAACCATATCTAGAACAATGAAAAAACGGGTTCTGTAATAATCTATGCGGATTAGATGTTGACGCCATCATCGAAATTTGTGAATGAACCCATGGGAATTTTATTCAAATCATCTTTGAATACTTCGTTAATGGTTTTTAATCTCCTGATACAATGTATGGCCCTTCCAGCATAGGTAGATCCATGAGTGGATTCTCATTTCTACCAAAATTAATAACACTATTGTCATGAGATCATGTTGACATCGAATATTCCCCCAGTAAAATGCAGAACGAACTTTAATATGTTGTAATGGGGGAATCACCGTTTCACATAGAAGTGATACTAATATTACATAGAAAGAAAAGATTCATTATCGCCTATTACTTAGACAGAACTGCAGGTAAAAAACATGACGAACAATCATCATGATTAAGGGTATACGTGATATGTATACAGGCAAGGTGATACGTACCTAACTGTAAACCTAAACTACATGCATACTACTAATGTGGCGCATCAATTCACTCTAACACCATTTGGAAAAACATTAATAAGGACGTAACCAGTAATGTTCCGAAGAGGGAGGAAACTGGCAGCATATATACTGTGGTTTAATAAATCCAAACCTTTAATACAGGTGACAAACCATTTTGCAGGGGCAGAAATGAAGGAGTTCTGTATTTTTAAAAGCTTAGAAAACAATCGGTGTTAATATCCAACATATTAACTATAAAAAATTTCTAGCTGGTGGTTACGGAAGAATGGTTTGAGTTCTGATCCAACCAGATTATAATAATTTGGCAGGTCATTCTTTGAACTAAATCTATTACTACTACATGCAGACCCATTGGAAACATAAGCCATGCAGCTAACTATCATGTTATCAGCCCATTACTATTGGATTTAAAACTTAATTTACAGGTATTTTCTGCAGACAAATTTATCTATTTATCCAAGAAAACTTTCTGAAATTATATACCGTGACCGTGGCCTCAAAACTCATCAACATGGTTAGGTTTTACAGGTCCATTAAGTTCACCGGCGAAATACGACTTAGGACATTGGAGCGACAAAAAATTTCCGCTTGAAAGGGAGAAACTTCCGAAATAACTTTTCATACTAAAATGGAAAAAAAAAACCGGAAGTGCTTTGAGGCTGGGAAATGGCTAAGAAACGGACCGAGAGGGGGGTGGTAGGGAAAAGAGGGTCATGACTTTTATTTTGTTTACATCGTTTCTCGCCTTACAGCGCTTTAATTCCGTGACTGACGGAAAAAAGGAAGAAAGAACTATGCTTTCCCGGTGGAGAGGGGGGTAAGGTCGCGTATATACGACCCAGCACGACTCTCTCCGCAAAAGAAAAGAAAAAACGAAACAAAAAAAACATTGCAAGTTTCAGAGGAGTGAAAAAATAAACCGGAGAAAATAAGACCAACCCTTCAGTTTGAGTTCCACGTCAAGGTACAAGTTCAGTGTTTACAGGTCTCTAGGCGCGCCCCCTTTTATTGCCCCCAGACTTTACAGCCCCTGCATTTGGCCGCGGGAGGGTAAACTGTAAACCACCCTCGACTGTTCCCTTGTATCAATATTAAACCGAGTCCTTCCTAGGATTTCATTCTCTTCTCTCGCAGTATCACTCTTTTTTCCTTACCACAAGCCAAGTATGATACGAGGATTGGGGAAAAAATAAAATTGCTTTACATAAAATAACAACTTCGGAGCCGACGGGGCTGACAGACTGATATCCTATAGTAATTTACCGTTTCCTGGATCTTTGGCTTCCCCACTACCAAGAGGGAAGCCTTTTATTCGTGCAGGAAATTAAAGAATGTGCCCTGATAAATCAAACTTCCCGCTAGTTTTCTACATTCAAAGTGTTCTGAAAAATTGTTACGACCGAGTCATTATGAAAGGTGATTTCTCGTCACAGGTTCGGTGTTAGAATTGTCTGAAACGGATTTGTATTAGATTATTATTATTTTATTCGTCCCATGCTTGGGTTGTCCCACGCTCCCATGGATCGATATTCCAATAGGCCGTCCCTGTACGATAGGCCCCTATACGATGCCTTGCATATATGGCATAGCTCCAGAGAGACGTCCTAAAAATAGAACAATTTTGGAAAGGTCTTTGTGGGTTAGCCCCGAGAAGGTTGACAATGTATTTTAATACAGTTATACCAAAGTGCAATAAAAATTTCATTGAATAGTCATTTTGCAAGTCTTTTTGAACTGATTATTAGAGCCCAATTTTGTATAAAGTTTTTCCAGATATTATAACGTTGACAAGGGAAAAAGTTATGCGGTCATTTGAACGAGGCAGACAGTTTCCATAGAATAGCTTGATGATTAATTTTTCCTTACGAATAGGAGAAAAACCATGCAATATGTGCGAATCCATTCCGATCTAGGATTCCGTTTCCGTGATATCCGTAATCACAAATCCCAAGGTGCACAGGTTCTCACTTAAATGAGGAAAAATCAGCAAACGTATTGTTCCCTGCACCATCTATACGGTGCGACAACGCAGACTCGGCCACATCAAACTAACGAACAAACATTATCTATCAGGAAATTAATGACCACCCGAAGAACAAAGGCATTGATTTTTCCAAGTGAAATTACCAATGGCTTCAGTAATCACTGAGCCGATGTAAGAGGTTGTGTATCCAGCCATTCCAGTAATATACACACGTCAAGGCCATACATTTAGCAACCCTATTACGTGGAAACAAAGTGCGTGAACTGTAAACCATCCAGACAGTTCCTTCCGCTCTTCCTTATATCAATATTACATCTAGGCTTCTTCTGGATTACATTATACTCTCCTTCCATAATATATTCCTCCTTCTTCTCTCGTCTACACTACGTTACGGAAAAAAAAAAAAAAAAAAAAAAAAAAAAAATGAGGTCTCCTTTCGGGTCTGGCATAAAAAACCAAAAATAAATAAAAACTTCGGAGCTTCGCCGATGTGCGTCGAGGGACTGACAGACAGTAATATACTGCGGTAATTATTACCTACGGTTTTTTCTGTGGTGAGAAGAACAAGGGAAAAGCAAACGAATTTTTATGTTTCGCGACCCAACCGCACAATAAATTGTCGAGAAATCTCTCTCTCAAACATGCTTCATGAGGCATATAAAACTTTTATGAGGCTTTCCGTCAAATTTTTAGATCGTCAAAAGACTTGGTCCGAAAACGTACGTTTTTCTCGAAATGATTCGTTTCATGTTTTCTCTCCTCAATATTTTTATTAGAGTTTCTGTCCCTTGAGATATCTTCTTTTTCTTCGAATAAAAATCGTCTTCTCACGACGGCACAACTTCATGGTGCCTCTTTTAGAAGCAAGTGCTGTCCCCAAAGGTTCCTAGTTAATGATTTAGGGCGAAGCAATGCGTTTTATGGCTTTAGCATTCTCTCATCATCTTTGAAGAAGGGACAGAAATAATAACGGCAGAGAGTAGAAATGGAATGTATTTTAGGCGTTCAACCAAAGGATAGCCACCGAACAATGGTACCTCATAGCCTAAACATTAAATAAAATAAATTCGGAAATGGTAGTATGTGGATTAATGGTGTCTATTGAAGCTGTAAAAAGAAACTGAAAGGTGTGTTAAGTGTTACTTACAATTACAACTCAAATTGTCAAAAATAAAAGCATGGTACCAATAGGCCACACAAGCAGAATGATATTTACCTTTGAAATGTCACTAACAAGTCAAGTTGGAAAAAAAAAAAAAAAAAAAAAAAAAACTAATCTTTAACAGCGATTTTGGCTAAACTACTCAACTCATTTGGACTCTTCAAATCTTATTCGATGCGTAGTATTGTCTTCTAAAATAGGCAGGATTGATTTTTTTCCAGAATCTTCCTCCAAGGTCAAAAAAGAAATTAAATGTCAGGATTTCTGGCCCCCAAAACTCAAGCCCAAGTGGGAAATTGTATCAAACCTTATTTTTGTCGGTTTTGAGAGTTCCAAGGTCGATTAAAATCATTCCAGCTAGTTCAAAATTATCTGGCACCAAAATTGTAATTTGCCTGGACTTACGGATGTAAAAACAATTATGGCCTACTACTAAAACTAAAATTGTCTAAAACCGCAAAGAGCAGAATTATACATTATCTGAAAGGAACCACAAATTTAGACTAAATGTACAGAATCATATGACTTGTGTGTCAACTGTCTGCGAATGAAGATCTCTCTGACAGACGATTTTCCCTACATCCTTCCACTAACACTCGCTATCTCCTTCAAGTACACGGCCTACACAGGACCACATCTCGATACCTGCCGCGTTTTTCCATTCCACCGGGCTTCTCTGAAGGGGTGTTTTCTTCCCTTCTTTACTTTTCCTTTCTTCCCTTTTTATTGCTTCCACCTCGACGCTTTCCCGTAGGCGGATTGCCTTTTGGATTCGATATGCCTTCCACACTTGCCCTTAACCGCATCAGAGCCCTTCAATTCACGGCGAAACCTTCCCTTTCCATAGCTTAACTTTTTCTTCTTCTTTATTTTCTATTTTTATTTTAACCCTTTATATATATATTGATCCTTGGGAAGATTATAAGGGGCTCAAAGAAGGTTACTCGAATTTTCCCTACAGAAGAAAAGAAAATAGGGAGTGTTTGAGTGAATAATGGAATATATATACTCACTCGTCTTTTAAATATTTTTAACTGACATAATTTAGTTAGAGAATTCCAAAAACGTGCGATATAAAAGTTACCTTCATGATGTTACCTCTTTCCCACTCATAAAATGGAAAATCTGCAGAGAGGAAAGGGGGCTTTTCTATACAATTTTCAGTGTTTAACCTAGAAAGTATCAGGCTGATAGAATACAACAAATCCAAATATAGCCACAGCGAATAGGGAAGGGAGAAACTATCCACGTCCATTACAACGAACTTGAACGGTGCGGTCGAACTGCGCAAGGTCGTTCTCAGAATTCAAGAACTACCCTAACTATTCGGTAGAAGTGCACAGGTGGTTAAGTCGAGGGTAGAGTCGAACTGTACAGCCTACGTATCAGTCCAGACCACCAAACTATAAACATCATTCTGACCTACATATGTCTTGGATTGACTACTTGATGTTATGCATTTTCGAGATGCTATGCTAGCTTGCGAGCATCCAGACCAAACTTTACACACCATTCTATTAATAGCCTCGGGGCCCAGAAATAATCCGCTTACTAATTTCTTGACCACTTGCGCAGTCTATCCTGTCAGGATTTGAAGTAAATTAATATGGGTGTTGTCAAATCAGACAAGTCTGAGATCACAGCTCAATCGGATACTCCAATGTCACGCGTAGTTCTTACCTGTCTTTTAGTTTATCTATGTCGGAACTACCCAGCATTTTGAAAGACACTTCGTATTTTAATTAGTTTGTTAAGTGTAACTCCTATATTACCCCATATACTACAATAGCAAATATTCAAGTGTACCTATGAAACCAAAGTCGAGATCAAACGTGTAAAATAACAGAATAAAATGCTTAAAACAAATGTTACATTCAGCGATTATACTACCTATCCATTACAAGCAATGCAGAGATCAAAATCATCCCCCAAGCGTCATTGGACTATTAGGGATCAAACGAGAAAATTCCTATATTCCCCACTGTTAGCTTATTTCATGTTGTAGGTCTTTTGTCTGTTGCATCTCGATTTCCAGTGTAGGAAGGCCCCTAGTAACATATCCACAGACTTGCCATCTAATAAAGGGAAGGCTACCCGAAGTTTGATTTATTATCTTCTACTCAGTATTACTTGTAGGAATCTGTAAGTTGAAAACCCCCAGGTACACATACGATGAAAGCGTAAGAGGGTGTCAATAGATATACAAGATTCAATCGAGACCCTCATCATCTCCAGGTCAATTGGGGAATTTCCCACCTTTCTCAGCACTGAAGTACCATAAGATCTCTGCACCGGCCAAACTTATTCCTGAACGTCATTTCTAGGACAGGTACAGTCAACGTTTTTGTGAATTGCAATATCGAAATCTGATCTGAGACCAATCGTTCCGTCTGAGGACATTACAATCAAACAGTTCCGAGTACCCCACCAGCAGACCAGGGGAAGGCCAATACACTTTTCCTAAGAGCGTGTTGCGTTTGCCAACCAGCATTCTGGGAGGGGTTGTTTGCTCAAGTTATTAAAAATGAGAAACCCCTCTCTCAACCATCGTCACAGCTTCATCCATTACCACCGACCCTTTTATCGTCTCCCGCAAACGAAATTCCATAGGCCTTCCAGCAATCTTGGCTATAAATTTTTAATGTAATTAAGGTCTTGGGCGGTGCACCAATTTTTTCGCCAAACTGTCCGTAAAGAAAACGGATTTTCCTGCAATTGATAAAAAAAGTACCATTCTGGCAAATTGTGTAATTAAAAAATTATGAACAATTCCTAGTTTTAACCAATTTCCGAGTACAAATTTGAGCGCTTCAAAGACATTTGAAAACATCACTTCTTAATCAGAACGGTCAACACGAAACGCCTGGCTTTTTAAGGTGCCAGAAAACATTTAAAAATATTTGTTGATAGTATTGAAATACACAGAATGAAATTTATATGTATTTCCAAGAAGATTTCATTTCTATTCTACGAGATGATTTCGATATTCATCAAGTCATCCATTTTTTGTGATAACCAAGGTCTCCCACGGCTAAAACATAAATTACTCGAGTTTCAGAGTAAACAAAAGAGAGAGGTTCTCATAACAAAGATAAAATATACACATGTGTGCATTGTACGCATAACGTCGTCTACTACTACTAAATAGGTAAGATTCGAGTATGATAATCCGATTTCAGTCATCTGTATTTGAATTGCCGATCAAATACATAGAACATCAGAATCAACTAATGTTAATTATCACGGATTAAACTGCGGGTATTTGTCGTAAAAGAGAAATGGACAATAAATCAAACGTTACTGGTATTTAACCGAGCTACACTTGCGACATACATTCTTACGAATACCGTCTTCTACATATGATTTAACATATTTCAAGCATAATGAATTGTGATCGTACACAATGAAGAAGAAATTTTTCCTTATTTCCGGAAAAGCACTTGGTACTCAAATACACGAAAAAAAAGAAAGAAAAAAAGATTCACCTGTTTCCCTCAGTCCCAGTCACATTTATAATATTTTATCGTCCCTAGTATTTGCACGTTGCCGGAGCCGCAGCCTTTTGCTGTATAAATACGAGAGGTTTTGAACTCATCTTCTGTGCAAATATCACCGGGGCCTGGGACCCGCACGGCTCAACGCTTTCCGCTCCCCTATATCCCAGAAAATCGGGGATGATGAAAATTACATAAAACGCTCTCCCCCGTTTCAACTCATTCCAGCGTTTCCTCAAACCCGAGTTTTTCCACATATTTGCAGGACGGGGCGGGAAAAGAGCCTCGTCCCCTTTTCAAATATTTGACGGGGCGCCGAATCCTGCCCAATTTAGGGGAGTCTTTTTAGCCCACCCCCTTAGCGACAGTAAGTCCGCTAGGTTTCTTCCTTATAAGGGTGGGGTTTCGATACAGCTGATTCACATCATAAATAGTATGTTCAGATTGTGGGGATTTAGTTCGTTATTGCTTGATCCATCACGAACATGAGGACTCATTAGAGCACTGGTCCTCTCCAATAAAATCGACTTGCACAAAAGGAAAGAATGAACGAGTATCGAACGTGTCCGTGACATCACATCGCCAATTAAGCACTTTGTAGCATTCAACGGAAGGTGAATGAATAAAAACAAATTAAATATAACATTGGCCTTGAGCTAGTGGCGTCTACTGCGTAAATAATAATCAACATACAGTCTTCCATGTAATCAATTATTGCATTAAAATATTCATCCATACATATTGTCAGAATCTACAAGAACTTCTTCAATTCTGCAGGCGGATGATTATACCCTCACATTTTTACTCTCCCAATGTTCCAAACTCTAGGAAGAGTTTTTTCCCCTCAGCGAATTGGTTGTATGATTTCCGTATTTAGTTGTTAAACGAATTTCCAATCCAGGAACCGAATACAAAAATCGTATTACCTATTGGGTAGAGATTATTTACAAAACAGCAAGGTAACAAAATTATAAAGAAGAAAACATAAGGATTGACGAAAAGGCCGACTTTTTAAAAGCTTTCTTCTTTTCTCCCAAAGGATTAATTATTGGTGTATTTTGACGGACCGTACGCGAGTTACTACTCATTCAATACAAAATGTAATATCATAAAAACAAAGCTCTGGAACTAAGATGGAAGAAAGACAACTTTTTTCAAGACGAATAACTTTAGATCTTACAAATTTTACTTTCGTTAGGAAAATAGTGAAGTACATCGCGTCACAAGTTTTACGCTCATTAATTTAACTTGCAACAATTTACCTAGGTAGAAGACAAAACTCCTCTTCGAGTCAGTGAATAGAGGTTAGGGATTGGTATGCTCCACTGTGGTTACTAGGTACAATGGCCCCCGTTCGAGGATAATTTTCGAATAAGTTACGAAATATAGTTTTTACGATGTATAGCTAATTTAATCACCCAGACCCGAATATGAGAGGCTTCTAAACTGAAGTACCTACGAAGCACAAAAATGGCTACCGAACCTATTCCTGAATTTTCTCAATTATGTTTATGATTCTATTTAAATTTATATACTATTTATATTTCTCCATAACTAATTGGTCCCATAATAAAATGTCTGCCATGTTACGAAGTGTAAAGTAGACAATACGGTTCTTTGTATATACTAAGCATTACTTTCTCAAATAAATTTGAGATAATCATTGACAAGGGATGGTGACGAATTGTTAATGATAGCGAATTAGTGTGATAGAATTATCACCGGATAGAGACTGAGTAGCTTGATCACACGACGGCGCAACGTGACGTGAAGAGAATGTCAGGGTGGTCGCTGTGGCAGGATGTGCGTGTGTCACGGGCTACTATCTACAGATGAATACGAAACGCTCAAGATTCGGACAAAATGAGTCGGGAAAATAAAAGCTTTTTCTCGAAGTACAGGTAACGCGAGACCAGTTTGCGTTCCACGATAAACAAAGAAAATACGTACACTCCGCGGCATGGAGTGACTATCCCTCAATAATAATTAAAAATGTCGCGTTCAGTTGAACGAATACCCAGTTAGCTAAGAGAGTCCGTAATAGGGAGTGAAGAGGACGCGGATAATCTTGAACTTCCTGCCGATGCGCCGGTTCACGACAATTGTAAGTTAATAACAGTCATTCTTTCTCTTGCAGAACATGGAAGATGACATTGTTCTCCGTTGAAGACAGTCTGTTAACATATGTTGAGCGGAAACACGTGATCGACAGACATTCTTCGAACTCTCGTATGACGTTCATCCCCAAGCTATTTTCCTAATTTTATCGAAATTGGACCAATAAACGTAGAGGATTCTTTGATGGCATATGCGTGGATGTCTTAATTGATCTGTTATTTAGTTTGCAAAGGAGATCACCTGCAGTTCAATCCGCGTAATATCTCAAGTTCCATCAAACATCAAGAGACTAGTTATGACACTCTACCCATAACACGTTACGTTTGCGCATGGGTGTTCCACAATGTCTGATCAGATATTACTTACGAGAGAAGACAGTCGTTATTGATCCAAATGATCAATAGTCCTATTTTTTGGAGAAAACGCCCAGTGATCAACAGATTAGAAAAACAACGTTAAGCCCTGTCTCGGCCAAGTCATAGGAATTGGTCGGAGGAACTGTTGCAGGGAACGTTCCAAAGGACGCCCAAGGAAATAAACGCGGTTCAGCTGCCGCTTCACTCTCATCCATCTCGACCATCGTCAAGGTATGAATTGTTCTTACTGTGCATAGGGCAAATGATCATTATTCATACTCGCATTCATGTATGTATAGGTATATAACTTAATTGTGACACATCCTCACCTAACCTCACCCCAGCTGCATCTTCTTACATCAAACTGAATTGTATTCAATATATATTTTGACATCATATAAGTCAGAGAATCCGACCTTTATATAACTTTCTTGGACTGCCATTCAAAGAAACTGGTTTTAAAATTCCAAGTGATTGAATATCGTATTTTATATTATTAGGTACACTTAAATTTAATAAATACATATACGTATTATATTATAGAGAAATAATAAAATTAATCATGACAATCACTAATTGTCTCAGCCCCGCATCCGAAATGTTACTCTTTTCATAGATTTGTGAATAGAAACCTCCAACTGATGCACCAATGTAATAAATTCAGGTCTTCCCTGGAAAATCACTATGGCCGTAACAATCCATTCTGAATTGTGTTGATGAGAAAGCCTCAAGGAGAGCCCCATATCAAACAAGGCCCTACATTAATTTGCTCGGCGTGTAGTTAATTTACCCCAACAATTAGGGCTATAATCCCTCGAAGAGACAAAGCCACCTGCTGCCCCCCGTTATTACCGAGTGATGACTTGGGAGCTCTGGCTACCCCGTTGAATACGTGCCTCGGATTAGGGTGCAATTTTAATGAAAATTATATATTATTTCATGAAATGAAGTCATTCAAAGGTATAGAGATGAATTTTACCGAGCTGTTTCCAGACCGTTTAATTTTAATTGGATTGATTCAAGTAACATTCCCCTTTACTTGAAATCAAGCGATCGTATATAACTAACGTGTTGCGAAAATTGAAATCAAGCAGTGAAACCTTCCCGAAAGAATGAAAGAATTATTCATCACGGTAGTCCAAGCGCGCTAATTTCGTAATGACGTGCTGCTATTAAATTGGTAAGCCGATTATTTATTTATTTTTTCTTATTAGAACCAATACCTGCAAAATGAGGTATTCATAATCATGAACACAATTAATAATTATCAAAAACATGAGAATGAATGAACAAATTCAAGAATGATGGACTAATAAGAATAAATTTTGCTCTGAACAGGGAATTATATGCATCAATAGGAAATTATAGAATTATGGGAAATATAAATCAAGGCTGTACTATCAAATAAACAAATTGAGTTCGTGAGATAGGTAGCTCATACATTCAAATAGGTGTATTAGAATCGGTGCCTACCGGGTACGTGTGAACGTGTGACGGATGGACGCCGGCAAGCCAGATCGGATTTAATATCCTATTGTCACGCATGAAGCTGAGTGTCAAACAACGCAAGGGAAATTCAAAACGACAGAGTCACATCAACGACCCCTCCCATTAAAAAATAAATAAAAGCGATTGTTTTGTATCACAGGAAGCACTTTTTTTCAGGTGTTGTAACACGAAAGGGAGAGGGGCAAAGGGCTAGTGACACGGCCTGCCGAGTCCACTTCAGTCAAATTAATGTTTGGCTATCTTTTATCCGGTTATCGTGAGGCGGTTTGTTAGGGCCAAGGTGAAATATGGTTCCGAGCCGGCACCGGCGTGTATCCCCCTCAGTCGAGCAAGCGGCAATCAACTAGCTGTAAACATTCACTCGAATGTTCGAGTCCTCGAATCTACAGCCGGTCGAACAATGAATCATAATCAGTTCGGAGTCGTTTTATTTTAATAACATTGGGACACCCCCCCCCCCCCCCCCCCCCCTCTCAACATAAGTCTCAGCGTGGTGCCAGAAGGGGGGTCATGAGACATAATTTTACGAGAAACATGGAAAAGAGTCGCACAGTAACTCTGGATAAACGTCCACGAAATGTCTTCACCTTCTTTACGATCTCAATAACGGCTATACATCGGTATACTTGTACATTCTACTGACCCTGAAAAAAGTAAACTAAGGCTAGAAATATGACTTATTCGAAAGAATTCGAATATGAGGCCACGACATTAAAACACCTTGAAACCCACTGTTAGGAGAAACCGATATATTTTATCATCAGTGAGACCGGATGAAAAACCCCTCAATAAAATAAGGTACCTACAGAAACTATACGATTTCTGAGTGTGACGAGAAATTACAAAAAAGACCACTGAAACAAAACTCGTCCCCGCATCCAAATGAACAGAGAAGATTATTTGGCTCAGTCGAATTTTGGTGGAGAAATCCAACTTCAAGCTTAGAACCTTGACTGAAAATTGACAATACTAATGCTGGAAAATTAGTTAAAGCCCCGAATTTCATTAACGGCTAGGCACATATTCGCTTGCACTTTGTTCAGGAAATGTCATTGGATAGAGTAATAAATCATGAGCATATTGATAACAAAACTACTGCTGCTATTTTCGCGAAATCCTCAAAGAATTCGATTTGATCAATCGTTATCAGATGGGAGTTCAAGCCAACGGTTGACTGGGTATAACGACAACTTTTTGGAAGAAGTATTGTGGATGAAAAAGATGCCTCATAAGTTTTTAAAGAATACGGATCCATTCCAACCAACCAACCGAACGTCCCTGAAATCACCCGTTGCACATGTGATTATGAGAATAAACTTCCTGTATTTCTGTTCAACACTTCGATTCGGCGATTCGAAAGAGATTTCGGATTTTTTTGCAGTTTTTCAAGATTTTTAGCAAATATTAATGAAATTTAAGTGTTTTTCAGCATAATTTTGAGAAAATGTTTTAAATGTTCTAGTTAATCGTTGAAAATTTGGTTTTGACTAAAATTCTGCCAAAAAATATAAATTTAACGATTTTGGCCGTTTTTAGTGAGTTATTTAGTACTTTTTTGAAATTTGACCAATTTAATTTGCTCAAAAATTGTTGGCCAACGAACTCATCCTTTTGTTCAGAATGCCTGAAAACGGATTTCAATGAAGAAATCTTGATTTTAAGCCATTGCTACGAAAATTCGCTAAAATGGATGGTCGATGCCGCATAGGTTTAAAAATCAAGACGTCTCCATATTTGCAGCTCCCGCTACAATCGGTGAGACTGAATAAATAATTACAATTTATTCAAAAAGTCCGTTGACAGCATGAATTATTGAGGCGTCTTTTCTAATAGCTCCTTATACAATCTGGCTCCTCACAGTCGGAGTTGATACTGTGGTATTTTTGATCGACGAATCCTTACTAAAAACGTGTCCTTCCATTGACAACCAAATTATAGTTCCTGCAGGATGAGAAACGACAATAGCAATTTCGCCCTCTTCAAAAGGATCCCATCCCGTAACGATAGGAGAATTTAAAAGGTCCCCATCTATAGATGCAGTAATATCACAGTGAATGGGAAATGGACAAATTGACTTTGAAACCATCGGGGTAATAATATTGACTTCATCCCTTGCAGCGCCAAACCAATCGAGGGAACTTGGGGAATAAAAAAAAAAGTTATGAATTTCTGTATAGAAGCTGTAATTGGTTTTCGGAACCGGTTGACTCCCATTGGAAATCCGTTAAAGAGGCCACAGAAAAGCGATGGAAATGAATCGATAGGACAGAGGAGCGCCGACCCCCCCACCCCCTTTCCACGGAATTGCGCAAATTCCTATTATTGTCACATAAGTTATCTCCCCTTTTGATCTTCAGGGGGAAAAACGATGGAATAGGGCCGGGAAAAGATATTACCCGTTCATTGTTGACTTGGCATATTGTTTGCTGTATTTGCGCTGGTCCTGGGAGAAGAGGGAGTAGATCTACTACCGTCGTGTCCCCACAGTCTTGAATCATCTCGGATTCTGCTTGGATGGGATCCCGGAAACGGAGGAAGATGGGGAGACTTTCTTCGGGTGATTAAAACGACAGACGAACGGGAATATTGCTTTTCAAGGGGACGTTCCCCAGGTCCTTTTAGAAGGTAAGACTCACGGCGTGGAAATTGTTAACGACTCATTGTGAAGGATGGACGGATGCAACAGTAAATACGTCAAACATCAAAAAGCACTAGTGAGCTCTGAGTAAAAGTAATATGAAGAGCTACTAGTGGCAGTAGAGACATCAAACCATAGGTGCCGCCAGTATGAGGACTGAAATTACCGTACAACAATCAGCTGATTTTTTATTTTATTAGTAATAGGTATCAGTATAAGATTGTATAAGAGATCAGCAGGTATCGTAGAGTACGTTCTTGAATTTCGCTAAAATGGAGTTTTCCCTAAACTACGTTTGTCAACCTTTCGGTACAGTATGCTGTGCATTGATCTTACCGGTTATTTTATTTTATTTGTTTATTCATTTATTTTTCATTTTATTATTTTTTTATAACTATAAAAAAGTTATTTCGAGCCGCTTTTGAAAATTTTAACTGCAACGAGTGTTATAGCCACGCAAAACTTCGAAAAACTAGTAAATTATTCAATCAACAGTCAATTTGATTCTGCTTGAAGTGTCAAAAATCGGCTTGGCATAAGTAAAGTCTATGTTATAATAATGCCGGGTAGGTACCGAAAATTGACTGGTGCATGACCATGCCTGGTGGCAGGAAGGGACTTTTGAATGTTAACAAGCCGTTTCTAATTTACCAATAAAAATATAAAAAATAAAAAACTCTGCGCTCTGCACCTTGCTAGGGGGCCAGCCTCCTTGAACCCCGGTTGCCTCTACTTACATAAGTCGAATGAAATTATTGAAACACAAAATGTGTTTTAGCCCACGCGTTTCACGTAAACCCATCAAAACCCGCATATAAGAATGACTCAGATTTTTGCAGTGTATCTTATAACCACTTCTCTATAAATTTCAAGGAGATAGTTTGAAAACGTGTCCGACAATAAATTATTATTATTTATGTGAATCATGAACTGGTACAACTTACAGAAACGATAGTTATGTCTTTCCTCACAAGATGATGGAAATGCGTAAAATGAAACAAAGTGCGTTTGAAGCAGTGAAAGCAATTTATTGACACTTCAATGAAGTCCTCATGAATGTAATATAACACCAAGTGCCAAAGGAACTACTCTCTGTCAAGAATAAATCGAGTTGTTGGAGCAGGGACGTTGAAATTAAGCCTCGGAAACAAAATGAGAAACGATTATAGTTGGATTAACATGTTTACACCGGAACAATGACAGTAATGATTCAACAATTACAAGAGATTTAGTTCATTGAGCCCCATGAGATGTGACATAAGAGTTTTTATGTGTTGAAGTTCACACAAAGGGGTAATATCCCGTAGGTCCAGGCGTGTCCCATTGTAATCCCATGTAAATCAGGTTTTTATTTGTTAGGCCGGGCCTTCGGAGGAAGCGAGACAATAACTATTAAGTACTCCGTGTTTTACTATTCGGTATCGTCTTCTAAAGTGAACTATCATTATGTATGGATATGTAGGCTAGGGACGTTCGTCCGAGTATAATGGTAGGCGCTAGACGGCCGTAACGAAACCATGACCATTCATTTGGTTGTCGTCTGTTATTATTTCCATAGACAACAACAACAAGGACGGGTTTTTTGTAGTATTTTTGAAGTGGTCATTATGAGCCTTATAGTTTATGTCTTATTTTATGTTTTTTTCTCATTTTTCCCAGCACAAGTACAGTTGTGTGGTACGTAAAACTTTCCAACAATGAAGGAGGCAGAAAACTGGTTACAATGTTATCGTCGCTTGTCTCAAAACCTCGGGCCTCCATGAATAACTGTGACAAATGAAGCCTCTTCAGAGTAGAAGATTTCCAGAAGGTAATGCTTCCCCTTGAGAAGATAAGGGATTCCCTCCTGAGGCGCAAGAAGTAAAGGGAAAACGGGGTCCCAGTGAACTTGCCATCCCCCCGATCTCGCTTCAACTCTTTCCATTCGCGGCACGCATTCCATTTTTCTAAACGTCGCCGATCATTTCTCAACCAAACTTCGCCCATGTTTCATAGAGATATCCGTCAAAAGACGTCCCAAGACGCAACGAAGGAGGCCCTCTCGGAATCGTATCACGCCTTGATATTCACGAGTGATTGATTGACGCAATACGGCAACCGCTATGTGAGAGACTGTGAACTTCAATACTTTTTTTTTTATCAGCATGAGTGCTGTGATAAAGAAATTTGGGCTGTTTAATTAGAAATGTTCAATGAATCGCACTGGATGAGCAATATGGTGAGGGTGAAGTTACATCTTAACGTCGTAAGTGACATTTCAAAATGAAGTTCCGACATATCTAGCTTTGAGCTCTACACATGACATGTATAGTTCGCTAATGACTACTTTTTTGTGACTTTCACAATTTCGAGAAGTTACCTCGGTAAAAATTCATCGGAGACAATGCGAATGCGACAAGAATCTCGGAAATGAAAATATTGGAAACACTAAATACCTACCTACGATATAAGTTTGTACCTTTGAGATACAGAATAGATGCGCTTAAACGACTCTGAATGTACTTAAACTGAAAGTATACATTTAATGGTTAATTCATAGATTTGATCCAATGAATTTTGCCTAATATCTAGACAGTTGCAGTTACCAAGCCTAGTTACATATATATTATGAGCACAGTCGCAAATAATGTATATTAAAATCAGTTACGTTGCGTTTCAATTAGCTACCCATCAAATAACAACCTATTGAAAAGCTTGGAATTTTCGATTTATCAGCATTGTTAATTTTAAACAATTAATTTTATTGTTAATTTGGAAAGGAAAGAAATATTAGGCACGCTTGAATTGGATTTGGAGCCCCATGACACTGATCTGTGTTTTGTAAGCCGGAAAACAGCATCTTATTTAATATTATATTCAAATTCCTCATAGAAATTCAACATATTCCGCAACAGATAGGTATGATTGGCAAAGAAAAGCTAAGTATGAAGAGAATATGAAAGCTATTAAATTACTAAAATTATTCCTTCGACAACCATGAAAATCTGTATTTTAAAACATAATAATCAGAAAACTATGAGAGTGTAATAACGGGAAGGCTAAGTATCAAGAAACCAAAATTACCATCAAAGAAAAATCTCATAAGAATTTCATCAAAATTGTTGCGGTAGTTAGAAATGAAAATCAAGAAAACAGAATAATCATTCTCTTTTAATTTCCCCTTTTTTGTGGCTCCTACTATCAGAGACTTTTCGGGCAGCACATTCTGTAAATTTTACTTTGGATTCCATTTCCAGCTTGCAAAACTGATGGTCAAAGAAGATTCCTCTTGCCGTATTAATTTGTTATAATGTCCCTGAGGCACAGAACACTGCAAAAAACAAGACAACGATCGTGGTGAGATAATTATGTCAGCCCCTTCGTTTTTTCACATCGTTTAGAGAATTAATATAACGAGAAAATCATCCACTAGCTAACTTATCATGGTCGGACACAACACGGGAATTTTATAATAAGGAAGAGCTGGCATTACGGAATATTTATCAACACCAGACAGATCGTAAAGAAAAGAAAAACGCTGATACGAGGAATCCGAAAAACTAGAAATGGTTGATTATGGATGGAATTCAAAGTAGCTTGTGGCAAGATGAATAAGAGGTGCCATGTTTAATGTATTAGAGAGAAATCATGTTTCCTACATTCCACAGAATGATATTATGCAAGACGGCCGACAGTAGTATTGCCTTATAGAGCCGCTCAGAAGGGGATTCTCGGGGAACAGATCGTGAAAAAGCAATCAAGGGTCGCAAACGAAATAAACAAGTACTTTCCATGGCCTTGATGCAATGACCGACAGTGAGTTATATGAGAAGAAGAAAAATAATGGATGAGTTTCCTATGAAATTATAAGGATGTCGATAGATTCCTAATACTAGTGGGTGCACTGACCAGATAGAACTTACTTTTTACATATTTTTACAGCTGCAGGAACCAACAAATTTCAGGTATACCGAAGTTTGCATAGAATTGGGCACCCGCGATGTTATTTATATTAGTAAAATCGTAAGTATGTATGTCTATACATTGATTGGAATCATGAAATTTAGCGTTTTTTTCCGTTTCATGCTATTCGTAGACGATTGGTACCATTTTCTCAATTTTTCTGTGTGTCTGTATGTTTGTCCGATTTTCACAGTTACAGGGGTCATTGGACAACTGATATGAGTGGTAGGAAATGTCTGTATCAGTCCAACTTGGATTATAGGCTATTTGAAGTATTTGAAATTTGAGCCAGAGGGGGAGTTTTAGGGGAGGGGGAGGGGGTGAAGTGGTGTACCTTGGACACCATTGAACGAACTGGGGATCTGAGTTGTCGAATATGTTTGGAGTATTCTAACTTAAATCACAGGCAAGTTTTTCAAATCTTACCCTTAGGGGTGTTTTATTAGAGGAGTGAGGTGGAAGGGGAGGGGAGGTGAATCAGGTATCTTGGACATCACTGAATAAACTAAGGACCTGATTGATAAAATATGTTTGGTCAACAAATGGAATAATTTGGTCAGCATCTAAAGAACTGGTGATCTGATGTTCAGACGAATGAAATTGGATTAGTCTGAACGTTCTTTTGGGTTACCTATCAAGAATATTTTTAATCTGAAATATGGTGGGTGTCTGTGGAGAGGAAGTGGGGGTTTATCCCAGTAGTTAGGTCTTAATAGGTCATTTATAAGTAAGCACTTTAGGTAAGTACAAGTAAAATGTGACTGGTGAGGGGGGTCTTGCGTATATTCAAATCAACCTGTGCGACGCACGGGTGAATCAGCTGGTAGTGAATATGTACATATTTCAATACAAAATTAATATACGATCAATAAATGGGATAGGGATGATAGATTGAACTTTGGAATGGAGTAATCCATTCGATTCAGCATCCAATAAAACATGTAAACTACAGTAAACACGTGTTTTATATTTTCCATCCGATATCAAATCGAATCACTCTCAAGTCGTCTAATCTATTTTTGACTAAACCCACATTTCTCTGGTTCAAATCATCTAATCGATTCATTACTTTGGCTGACGATTCCACCAGGCGAATCTGTAAGTATAATGTTATTGTTGATAATTAGGACCAGTGAAGAATTATTTAGTATCCGCGAGTGAGCTGGTTCGGGTGTTATCGGACCTGTGCAAGAGATGATGTATAATGGCAAGAAATTGAACAAATAGAGATGTTTCCATATCGATGAGAACCATCGGGGCCTATAACCGCACAGTAGTATTGCAGGACGTGGTTGAGATACTACATTATTTCCCGTATAGATCAGATGGACGTGTCGATCTTTCCACAGGGGAAGGCAGCCGGGATAGCGAATCGCTGAGTCAGAGCCGGGCTTAAACTTCGATCGAAATGCGAGAGGTTATGATTGAGAGAAGGTTCGCGTGCTGAGCATAAAACGTACGAACGCCCTCCCAACAAAGCTACGCTCTCGCCTCTTCAAACCAAGCCGGGCTCACCTCACTTCCATACAGAGCTCAAGCGATTTCCCGGTCGGTTGGCTGACCTCTGCAGCCCTTGCTCGATATACGGTGTACGCAGTGCTCCAAACCGGTACTAGGACTTCCAACATACGACGTCGGCGAAAGGTTATTAACTCACAGCTTCGCTGGTTGTTACCCAGTTGATGGAAAGGGAGTTCGCGTGCTGGCAGATATACATCTCCCAGTCACCCAGCGGTCCACTCCGAGAAATGAATTACGCTTGCCTAGTTTGTAGTAGCTGGACTTTTTTTAAACCGTCGATTCCTTCGCTTGCTCACGATACGGACACTAATTATGAATATTCCAAGACACTTCACTAACAAATACATAATTTCAGTGGTTAAATATATGTACGCAAGGTCGTTATCAATGAAGACGAAGATGTAGTTTAGAATTGCTTTTACTACAATACTTGTACTATAAGTACATTCAGACGGAATTCACAACAGTGGCTGAAATCTAACGAATATCACAATGTAATTCAACTTTATTAATCAGAAAAAGGACATGGTGTGGTACCCTCCTAGCGTTCCAGTCGGTAGGTACCTGAGCATCATCAGACCTTGTTCTCAGCTATGATATTTTCATTTTCTAAGCAATCGAGGCCCTGTAATGTGTTATGACCACAATAAGAAATAAGCACGCCACTGTTTTAATAAAATATTTTCATTATATAAGACAAAACCAAAGATTACACAATCAAACGTCTCGCAGTCAAGTCTTCAACCACGACAGAGTGATTTCATCTCGACGCTTGAAGCTGTACGAATCCATAACTAAGCTAAGGTAATTGAAACTAACCGAATTAATCATTTAAACTAACTAACCAATAAAAGCTTTTGTTGCTAAGGACCTCTTCTACCATGAGTAGTCAACTCTAATGAACCCACAGTTACCAACCACCATAGTGTTCAAGTTAGAGACCTAACTTCCTAACCACTCGGAAATTCTGAACTGCCCGAAATTCGGCCAGATAATTCTTAACCTGGAGATTGAAAGAGATTGGCAAAAGTGGCCTTTTAGGCTCGGTTGGAACACCGGCTGTGTGCAAAACCCATGTCCGACATTTTCGTCTCGCCAAAACCTTAGCCAAGAATTTACCCAGTATCGGTGTAAATATCTGAATATGCCAATTTTAGACTATGAATGATGTTATAGATAGTAAACATTCTAAAGTGAACCTAGTGCACGAATAGTAAGTTATGAAGTGAAAATTCGTAAACCTTTTTGTGAGTCAGTGGGTGGTAGCATTCGTAGTTAATCAATACGAGTATTGATCGCTGGTTAGATGTATTCCCAGGTTATGATTACAATAACGATCAAGAGCCCAGGGGCCACAGACAAATAGGAGCTTATCGCTGATCGATTAGCGAGTAACATAGCGCAGAACAAACATTTACAGAATCGTCGAGGCCGGTGATATTAGCCACACAGGATATTAACGAGGACGTGCGACTCAGCCGGTATCTGTCTGAGCGCATCTACAGTTGAACTTCTGAGGACGGAGGGGCGGGAACTAATGACATACACGTGTGTAATCAAAGTGCGGGTTAATTAACGCGACAGGGTCTTCCGCGCTAGGTGACAAATTCACAACGTCGGTTAAACTCCAAGTCGGCTCCCTTGCTTTAAACATCATCATCATCATCCCTATCATAGAGGGACCCAATATAATAAACACGTCCCCCAATTCATTCGTATGAACAAAACCCTTAACGGGTACAATGTTTCTATTAGCTTTGATAAAATTTCTATGATGTGCATTACATAGCCATAGCATCAAAAATCAACTTGAACACATCAACAATAATTAAATTACAGCAAATCCATTGTAACGAATGGTATTTTGAGGACACCATCAATGTTACTCTGAAAGGAAATCTTGAAACATTTGTACCTTAAGTTTCAGCATGGAAGGAACAACAGTGGCACGTGGACGAACCAGAATACCCAAAAATAGCCGCTAGACGACACAAATTCTAATTCATCGCTTTTCTCAGGGAACTCAAGCAAAAGAAAAAACACATTTCGGGCTCAAACACCGCTAAAATTAGCTACCTACTCTCCAGTTTCTTTCGGGAAACTGGAAATACGACTATAACCGACCCGATACCCAGAAAGCCAAGTTTCAACGGAGTCTTCACTCCGGGGAGGAGATAAAAGTTTTTGCGTGTTTTGATGTTTTCGAGAGAGACAGAAATTCAGGGGCCCGCATTGCAAGGATGGGAGTTACAAACCCCCGCACTTCATTACCGTGTTTTTCGCTGTTCTGAGTTCACGGGTTTTTTTTCCCACACTCGCGGCAGCTGGTCATATCCATAACCCCGGGGTTTGTCGAGCCCTCCGGAGCACCTAACTTTTTTTCTTCTCTGCGGGAAACAAAAAAATAAAAATAACAAATAACAAAAAATGTTTAAATACTCCCGCTGTCGCGGGGGCCATTTTTCGAGTTGAGCACGTCTCAGGAGTGGAACACATCTCGTCGTGTGCTCTCCGTTACGCCAATGACCAACTAAAAAGTCGTGAAACTCATCAGGCTCTTTTTAGAGGGTGAGCCACGCCCCTTCTTCCCCATTGGAGACGTAAATTACTGGCTGGAGAGGGTCAATGTTTCGCACTAATTGCCTTTGGGAGTTTCAGGGATCAGTTCAACGAGCGGGTTTACAACGGCCTCAATTCAGGAGCTGGACAGTAGCAATGAGACGTTCGCACTTCTGAGAACCATTTCTAGCAAAATATCTGAAATTGGAATTATAGCCAGCAACGACCAGAGATATCAAAGTTATCCATATTATGAAGATAGGTACTGACGATTAAGATTTGACGGGGTTTCGAACTAAATCAGAAGATTCAATAAAAACGTTTTTTATACTTCGATAATTGGTCAGGATCTAGTCTTAGTTGAATTTTTGTATTTTTTTTTTTTTTTTTTTTTAATTTTATTTATTATTATTTTGGGAAGGGAGGGGGGAGAGTTAAATTTTTTATCCGATGTAGGGGCCGAACAATGGTTCGGACATGGGAGTCGCTTTAGACACCTTGTTCAATGCTGCTAATGACACTTCTGGTGGTAGTGCGGCTTAAATTATTAAATAGTTTAATAATTTTAAAAAATTAAAAAGTTTAAAAAAATATTTTGATTGGACCATACGGACATTTCAAATACATTATAAGATTTTGATCCACATAAAACTCATAACACATTAACGCTACATGCAAGATACATCCAATATTGATGAATTACGGTCTAAAACCAAGAATGCAGTTGATATGAAGGATGTATCAATTCTCAATACTCCTAGATTATATACCTAATCACAAAATGACAGTGATGGGAGAGGTAAAGAGCTACTTATCACTACTGGTAACTATCCGAAATGGTTGTGTTATTCGCATCTTTAGATTTAAACGTGATTTTGTCAGGTATGTGTTCAAATTGAGACAAAAGGCCAATTTATTGAAGATCCCGAAAGAAATGAGGGGCCTATTAAATTTATTTCTTTTGATGTACAAGAAAATATAACTTGAAAATAGTATGTATACAACATGCAAGAGTGCTATTGTGTTCCTTTCTAAAACCTAGAATAAGGTTGATAAGAACGATACGTAAATCTGCTATATACATCTGTAGCCTGGAAGGACACAGAGACTGTGACCCGAAGAACCTTTAATTATGAATGTTGGAAGGTGATGAGAACATAAACTGGAATTTTTCAGGCCCTTCGAAACCCTTATTTTATTGCTTACCCCAAACACGTATGGTACGTTTCGGAGGTATACCCCGGGTACATTAAATAAATTCCCTCTGAGCCTCTGCGACGTTGGGAAAGTAAATAGAACTTTTTTTTCTATTTCAGAGAAGACAGTGTTTGAACAGCGGGTTCAAGATCGTGTGTGCCCGTGTGCGTGCGGTCCACCCGGAGGCCCCTCTCGGGATCTCCCCAAGCGAAACTCGTGCTTGAAAACGAAAACGTCGAGGGCTTGACACGGTGTTGTTATTACTTCAGGAGTAGAGAACCCCGACGAGGATCCATCCGGGAACCAGCCCGCAGGCTCACACAAGGGGCAGTTCGTCGGCGAGGCCTGGTATTACGCGCTTGCAGCCGCCGCCGCGCCGCTGGGTCTTGAGTCGATTTACTAGTCGTTATCCCCAGTCATTACAGACGAAGGTCCATTAGATAGAGTCTGTTTAGATGAATCCAACAGATGAAGAGACCTCAAAAGCATAATAACGCTGTAGGGTTTTGGGATTTCGAGGTTCAGTAAATTAAAGCCCGACGTTTCAAACTTAGTTTAAAACCTCCCTCATAGCAACCTGTACAACAGCTTCTAAGTTCATTGCTGGTTTTCAAAGACTGACTGTACTTCTGTTGAAATTTCGGACCTGATGAAGATTTTGTGACGGTTCGTGTTTCCTCAAGGCCCCGAGAGAGTTCGTCTACTCCGCGACCTATTGTGAAGTTGAACGCACTGTTCCCGATTAATTAAAGCGGTCATTGGGGATACTTCCTCTTAATCTATATTAATAAAATCATAAGTATGTCTGTCTGTACATTGATTAGAATCATGAAATTTTGGGTTTCTTTCCCTTTTCATGCTATTTGTAGACGATTGGTACCATTTTCTCAATTTTTCCGTGTGTCTGTCCGTATGTTTGTCCGCTTTTAACGATTACAGGGGTCATTGGACAACAGATATGAGTGGAGGAAAATTTCGGTATCAGACCAACTTAAATTATAGAATATTTGAAGTTTTTAGATTTTTAGCAGAAGGGTTGATTTAGGGGAGGGGACATACGACTATTCACATTTGTTTTTCTGTAGACGTTTTTCACTATATCATCATCCAATTCAACCTAAATAATCTCATTCGTGAAAAATTTATCTTTCTGAGATTAGCTTCACACAAGTGGTGATATGGAAACAACCAGGAGGGGTCAGATTTTAGGTAATTTTCATGTTATTGCCATGATGGTCAGCACAGAAGTACTTACGGGGAAAATACCATATACACGGATACACGGGTAATCCAGAATCCGATCCGAAATATAAGCACTTCGGAAAATACGTATAGGTAAGTTAACACATACCTACAGCACACAAAACATACAACATGTAAAACTATTGAATGGAGATAAATTGCTCCCTTCACAGAAAATCCATCAAAATTAAAGAAAGAATTAGTTCGGATAGAAGCATTTTTTTGTCAAATTGGGTTTCCACAACTTGGGGTGAAACAACGAGAAATATTGGTTGAAAATCTTGATTAGCATAGTGGAAGATATGAACGGTTCTCAGAAAACTACTCACACAACTAGCTACAAAAAGTGAAAAACATAAAATTAATTTCTACTGCAGAATATTATTTAGAGAAATTCGAAGGGTATGCCATAACTTCCACGGTAGAAATTGTGCATGGAAATTAAATTAAAATTGCGAGAAATGATAAATCGTTTGGTATCGACTCACAAAGTCGGAAGTTCATAACTGCAATAATCAAGAGAAATATTAATTACAGTTAATCAACAAAATTATTAACTACCATATTGGCCAGCAAGTAGGTATTTCAAATGATTTCTATTGGTTAAACATTGCTTTAAAATTAATGAATCGATTTCGCTTGCTGCTAGTGGCATATTTGGTCGCAGGCTGAGAGTGCTAAAGTGAATCAGCTATGTAATGATTTTAGTTTTGATTGTGTTGGAAAACGGCATAAATATCTTATTGGATGACAAGGCGTAGACAGGCACATGAATTAAGCATGACGTGGGTTTTTCAGATAGTTTGGGTTCGAGCACATATCTAGAAATGAGAAGATAGGGTTTGAGGAATGAAGCTGGGTCCTTCCGGTAGTACGAAATTAGGATTTATTGTAGAATCTACGAAGGAAAGTACATTTAGTTAAAAAGTAATTATTATTACAGGGATTCTCCGACAAGATGTTTAGGATTGTTACTGTCTAACCAGGAGAGTCTTCAATAATTATACTATTGTTATATTTCTACTTGGTACCTTCTCTTCTCTTCAATGAACATTTAACCTGCTTCCCACGCATCATCCTATAAAACTGGACGACGAATTAGGTTAGTAAAATCAAAGGATGGAATTAAGTAAGGCACTGAGGTGAGATAAAGGGGCATAAAAGGATAAAGAGGCGATCGAGAGCTAATAAGGACCACGATCACTGAGGAATGCGATCTGCAGGGTTCATCGGTGCTGTTGAACAGTTCAGGCTAATAACGGTGCGTTTGAAGAGGCAGTGCGAAATGATCAAGGTTGGGCAATTTAGAGGGTTCTGAATAACTAGGGCGATCTTCACTTACAAGAAAATAAGGTGTGAGAGAGAACCGTTTTAGGAAACATTCGCACCACATAATATCTTCATTAGGGCGCCGCGTCGTGTCTAGGGGGTTACACTTTATCGATTCATCCCTTGCATGAGGGTCCGCACGTGTACCGGACCTCTACCAATGGCGTTAAGATCAAGTCGACCGATAAAGGGACTTTCTTAATAATAATTACTCTACGTCTTGCGATAAGAAGGGCTTTAATATCTTAATCCGAACGAGGTGCTTTTCACCTCGGATCAGACGCGTTTCGATGGAAGGGGATCTCACGAGAGGAAATCGGGGTGGAAAAGCTGCAGGCGCCGACTGCGCTCCCGTGCAAGGAGACTCGGCCTTTTTCAAGTGGACATTAGTAACAGCTTAGCTCCTGTCTGCACGCGATCGCGGGGTGAATTGTGATCGCCTTTAGGCTTTTCCAAGATTCGTAGAGCTCTATCATTATGGGCTCAGCGACCTGTGTTTACTTTAGGGTGTATTAGCGATAGGCAGCACTCCCTTGTACGTAGGGGGAGACGGCGATTTTTCTCCCTTGCGTTACTCAAGCCAAAGAGCTGCCTTCGTCGCGAAGTTATGATCACGTGAGATGGTGGCATGTTCCGCAAAATTGTAAAAATTTATATGGAGTCATTTTCGTTAATGTGATTGCCCTGATTACTTAGAAACGAACAGGTAACACAACAAGAAACCTGGATTTCACAATTCTCATTCAAATTCTTTGTAAAAACATTAACGTAAAACACTGGTGGAAGGCATTTCTCAACATGTATGCAACTCAAAGTAATTATGATGATTTTTTTAGGAAAAAACCACCATTTTCAACAATGTTTTAGGGTATCTGGAAACCAGCAAAGTATTGTGATGAGGGTTCAGGATTATTAATTGTACAACACAATGAGTAAACCATATAAATTTTGTCAAAATTACGGAGCCGTCTGAGTGAAAAGTTAAATATGAACATCACTTAATGAAACAATGGGAATTTTCGGCAGTGCATAGCTTTTAGGTTAGAAACCTAACAAAAGCATTAACTATGTAACATTGTTCCTCAGAATCAAATGTTCCTCGCTAAAACGGACAGACTGAAATATATCTGATTCTAAACTAGAGTTATTCAGTTTATGTCGAGAGAAGTACATATTTGTTAAGTTTCGGGGGGGAAATTTTCAGGCCGAACTACGAACAAAATACTTTTTCACAGACCGAGTACTGGGAAATTGAGAATTGTATACCTACCAATGTAGGTTTTTCCTCTCGAAATCAGCACTGAAGGTCTCAAAGTGTGGTGTGGAGGAATATATTCTGGAAGTTCAATCAGCGACTCGATATGATATACTATAGAAGTGTCAACAAAGAAAACCGTATTCACAACGTACAAAATTTGTAAGATCTAAGATATTATACATGTGATCACCAAGAACGAGAACAAAACAATGGAAAAGTAACTCTTGAGCAACATCCTCAATTATTCAAATAGTTCTTCAAAATTAGAACGTAGGCCGTTGAAAATGGAGCAATTTACATTCATTTCAATCTGTTAAGTTGGAATTTTACTCTCTTCTTTCGAGACATCAACCATCATTGAATATTCATCAGAGCCATTTAGCTATTACGTTAATGGAGAACATAGAATTAGGATGGTGATAGCATAATAAAGTTTCTTCCGCTGACAACTCGGTGGACGGTGGGTCACAAGAAATTTTGGACGAAATTGATTAATATAACGGGATAAACGTTGGGTAAAGGTTTTATAATAATTACGAATTAAATCTCCTCCAAGAATGCCGATGATTACACTAAAAAGATTTTTTTTTTGAACTACAGTTGCTTGCGAACAGCAGGAATTACTAGAGAAATGGTTGTGATTTGAGGCTACTTCCCCCCAACAAAAAGCAGTAAATTTGTATTAGAACCACCTTGAAATTTCTGGATAACAATGTTGCGGCGCAATCACCACATCTGCTGAAAGAGCAATACGGCGAAGTGAATCATCGAAAATGGTATTGATTCCTAGTATTTAACTGATGCATTACGTTTTGTTGGATACAAGTTAGTGATACCATAACCCAAGTTTGAACAAATACGTCACCAAATAATGTACCTAATTGGAAAAGTTTATAAATTGTTGTACTCAGATCTGTCTTCAACATTTGCTGGATCAGCAGGATACATGACTTGATGCATTGTCTGATGAACGAACTATCCAGGATGCGGATGAACAAAAAAACCACGGAAGATGAAAGAATTTGAATGTTTATATTGTCGAGGCCAATATCCGGGTGAAAAGGTGAAGAAATAATTCAGTAGCGCCCATGGAGAGAGACTGTTAAAATGGAAGTCAGGGCGGGATGCTTTTAGTGACCGGTGGCCAACAGACAGCAGTGTGGTAGTAAGGGGGAGAGGGCTTCTCGAATCAAATTAAACTGCATTCCTTCGCTCAATTACTGAAATCGTCCCCAAAAAGTAAAAGACTTCGGATTCAATTAGGAACTCATCTACTGTGGGAGTAACCTGGCGAGTCACCCGGGCTAATAAGCGACCCGAACCCGCAGCGACTAATTCGTATAACACACCTCGGCCCCTTCCGAAACGGTCAGAGCGGAAGCCGAGAAATCGCCGTTAGTTGAAGAAAAAAAGTTAATTTTTTTCTCTCAACCTGTGCAGCCACGTCCTATCTAAAAATAACCGCGAATTTGAGGAAGCAGCATAGGCGTAGGAAATTTCTACCTTAGGAAGTGTTGGATAAAACGTGGATCCTAACTCTTCAAGAGTATGTCGACTTCTTTGGTAGACACAAAGTTTCTTGGATGATAACTAATCATTATTTATTTTTGAATTTGTACGACATAAGGGAAGATGAGTGGGGGCGATTCAGACAGAGGATCCCTGAATTCCTAATCATATTTTCATCATTAGAAGATTTAACTCCACAAGTATGAAAAAGTGGCGAGGGAATGTGAATTCTTTGGCCTGTTGGCTTGGACGCCAACATTCGTATTGGAGTAGCGGTGAATGAAGGGTGTATACCGAGCGTCAGGTTTGTGTTAATCTCGGGACCATCGTTGATAAAATTATTCAATTATTCTGGATAGGCTAATGGTTTTTGCGTATCGGACGAACCTTCATGACCATTTATCATTAAATGTCTGATATACGTATGGTTTTGAAATAGCCTTCAACATTCGTTGTTAATTTGTTCGCAGACTTTTTGGGAATCAACATGGATACCGAAACTCCTAATCTAAATGGCAATGAGAGTTCCTGCACTGCACAGCAGCAGTGATGGTGAAGGTACTGCAACAATGTTGGCTGATCAAGGGGTGTTTCAACTGGTTCATTCTCACTCTTCCTTGAGTTGCCAATAGAATATTCCTTTAACAGACATGTTTGACGATTCCATCGCTCTCTGCTCAGTTTGGCCTTAGCAAGTCTGCCTTCAGTTTAGTATTCCGCAACAAATACACTCACTCTACAAATACTGATTTCTAATCAAACACTTTATGCGTCGAATCGGTACAGTTTTGAAATGAAACCAAGATGACGGTGGAAAAAAGAAATATAAAATATGAATACTACTGGCATATTTTGCGTCGAAAGTCGTTTTCAACCTTTTGTGTTGAACGCCATCAGATTTTTACAACAGTCATCACCATTGAACGGTTAACTGTCTAGATGCGAGTGGTTATACCAAAAAACTCGTTCCACGACGATTCGTTAGACGAGTGACAAAAGAATAAACATTCCACTTTGACAGGTGGTAATATGAGAGGAATTTTGATAGGAGCGGATTCTTTTCCTTTGACGCAACAGTTAACAAGACATCAAATTTATTGTCTTCACATACAGCAAATAAAATATTTTATTGTTCTTTGCATCTACTATTATTTCATAATTAGGGTTTTAAAGAAGAATTCCCTTATTCGAAGGGTCAAAGCAAACTTAGCGATTGGTGATAAATGGATCTTTTCCTTTGAATGAAACTTCTTCCCTGCAGCTGAAACTCAATCTTTCAACAGCTGTTGGTGGTCCGGAACTGATGAAATTAACGAAAAAAGTAAATGAAGCTGGTTTGATCGTTCCTGATCCTGTACGTTCTTAAATCCTAAAAACCTGAACCAGCCAAATAAATATGTATGTTTACGAAATACGCAGGTTATATTCAGTTTTGCCATAATTTTCACTCCTCCTGACCTGAAATTTACATTTGAATTTAACGGTTCTGACCACCAGGAACATTTTAGTTGATAGGTTTGGTTCCGTTTTTGCTATGTGTACCCGCAGACCCATGTCACACGCATGATTATAGAGTCAATCCTAGTTTTTAATGTAATAATAAGGTACTAACGAAAATACCTAAACTCAAATCCGGAGGCAAAACTGAAAAAGTTGGTACGCCATTCCATTGAGGATTTGCAGCTTCAAGTTAATCCGTTTTAATTTTTTTCTTCCTTTTTTAAAGGAATTACGGAAAAGAGCGAATTCGCTACCGGAGACTCCACGATTGAGTCTCCGTAAACCTCCCCTTCCAAACTTGGTGAAAAAAAAGCAACCCTTGAAAGGTGATTATTCAAATTTAAACCGAAATATAATCACCGGAGTCTGAGAAAAGGGTAGCAGATTGGGGAGGGTGGAAGGAAGAGCGTCGAGAACGTCAAAATCCCCCACCTCAACCCCCACGAAAACTCAAATGACTTTTTCCACCTTGGGGAAAAGTTATTAATGACCCCGCTTTTCATTAACATGCAAATGCCATTCCCCGTCCTCGGTCATTAAAATTATGTCTGTTTTTTTATTCCGCGCCTGCAGGCTTAGAGGTTTTTTCCGTGAGTTGAGGGTGGTTTCAAAATGACGGTATTTTCTTCTGCAGAGCCGGAATGTGGGAGGAACTAATAGAAGAAATGGTTGGAATTTCTAAGCATTGACGCTCATTAATTTATATAAATAACTATTACTTAGTGTAGGTATGTTACTGTACATATATACTGGATCCGTGTGGTAGACTTTCGAAGCGTTACCAACCTGCCAAACTTGGTATTTCAAACGATACACCATAAAGGTTCTGGAGCCGCTCAGAGTGTGATGTGATACATGCATGGAATGTGACAGTAGTTAGGGAGTTTCATAATTCGATTCAACGTAAACAAATTTCCTTTCCCCAGCCAGCTACATAATTTCCCTGTAACCCTTCGGGTGATGGAAACACTGCAATGAATCGGATGAAATACCGAATATTTACCTTTTCATTATCAATAACATTAGACAATTTCACATTTCTTTCACGTGTTTACCTTTCTCCCATCACTATATCCCAATTTAGTTTCTTTATGACAATCTCAATTGTGCAGACAGCCGCTTTATTACAACTACACCATCTGTCAAATTGATGTCCATGGAACAGCTTGACTTGCTCCTGGTTTAGATGTTTTCAAGAGATTGTTGCAGTTCAAAATTTGTTCTGAGGTTGTAATAACATATCTGAATTCAGTGATCAATGAACATAGGTAAGTCTGCATATAACAACATAAAATTGAAATTCACTTATCGATCAGGACCTAAAAGGGGGACCTAACTTGTTCAACAGATTGTACAACAGAAGATTCAAGAAAGACAAGAATCTCAACTACAACCTGAAAGCATGAAACTGCTGGAAACTCCAAAACGTTCTTGACACTCAGCTAATGATGGACTCAATCTGAAATTTCCTTTCCCCAGCCAGCTACATAATTTCCCTGTAACCCTTCGGGTGATGGAAACACTGCAATAAATCGGATGAAATAACGAATATTTTCCTTTTCATTATCCAACGTTAACTACTTGTTCCTTTATATCAATAACGTTAGACAATTTTACATTTCTTTCACGTGTTTACCTTTCTCCCATCACTATATCCCAATTTAGTTTCTTTATGACAATCTAAATTGTGCAGACAGCCGCTTTATTACAACTACACCATCTGTCAAATTGATGTCCATGGACCAGCTTGACTTGCTCCTGGTTTAGATGTTTTCAAGAGATTGTTGCAGTGCAAAACTTGTTAGAGGTTGTAATAACATATCTGAATTCAGTGATCAATGAACGTAAGTCTGCATATAACGACATAAAATTGAAATTCACTTATCGATCAGGACCTAAAAGGGGGACCTAACTTGTTCAACAGATTGTACAACAGAAGATTCAAGAAAGACAAGAATCTCAACTACAACCTGAAAGCACAAAACTGCTGGAAACTCCAAAACGTTCTTGACACTCAGCTAATGATGGACTCAATCTGAAATAATTATGTAAATGGAAAGGCTCATGAGGTAATAACAGTTAATAACTCCAGTGCCCAGCATGTTTCCACCGTGGGTCGCCTCATTGTTCCTGCTGTGGTCAATCCAAGTTAATAAGTGTAATTTGAGGTCGTCTTCCAGCACCGTGAGGTGGATAGGAAATATTAATCTGCCCCGGTGATTAGCCCTCTTTTTTTCCAACCCGACCATTTGAGCGCTGTTTATTGATAACTGTTTTCCCAACGGTGATGACCAGTTGGAGAGGATCCGGTCTAGTTGCGCGTAATTATTTTAAGAAGAGCTCGCAGCTTGATGTGAAGGCATCGGATTGGAATGCCCGGGCGAGTGAGAAAATTGTTGCCCTATTTCAACCTGTACCAGGTCAGTATTATATTATTCTGCGATAGGTTCAACAGCATGAGGTCAATCATAAGATCATTACCAGTACGTCCTTTACTGAATGGGGAGTGAAGATACAGCGTGGATATATCAGGGAGTAATCAGATGCCAGTATGTTTTGGCTACCACTACGTTTGCCGAACTGCACGCATTAGGCAAGATTGAGAAAGGTTTAGTTTAGATAGCAAGGTGCTGACACTAGAGTGTTTTTGGTTAGAATAAGATGCGGCTATTTTTGCTACTGTAGCGAATTTGAACTAAACATACCTCAACGCAAGAGCGATGAAAAACTCTCAAATGTATAAAAAGGTGATGTTATAGCAATGCAAAATTACTTCGAAATTTTCATTCGATATCACATTCGACAAATAATAATGTTCTATGAATCAAGCAAATGTAATTAACCGTGTGATTGATTTTGCCAATAATTATTATTGCGGCATAGCGATAATGTTTGTAATTGATGTGATGCATCAATTACATTTAGCGTGATTGAAACTCACCCCCGGAGTGTTGGCTTGAGGTCCGAACGGGTAGGTTGTCCATGCTAAAGATCCTTCCCGCGAAGTGTCTAGGAGCACAACTGAAATAAATATACAATCCAGAATTAGTAATCATAGAGGAAATACAAGTAAAAATTATGAGTTTGATGAATACGAGTAAATTTTTAAATTATATAATATTTTACAGGGCAGAAGAATCAAAATAATTATATAGTTACACCTGCAGGATTCACATGAGTAATAAAACTGTGAGGGTACAACCTCTGTTACATAGAAATAAATTCAAGAATTCAATAAATAATTACTGATGGTACAGACTTATAAAATATTTTCCAAGTATCACAACGAAATACGTTTTAGTATTCGGATTATTCATTATGCTCTTTTTTTATTCATTATTTTTTCAAATGATTTATTGATACCATTGTTATTTTTCATAGGCGAGGTATCTTACAAGCAGACTGGAATCACAGTGTTTTGGGCCGCAATATGGTCCTAATCTCTTTTAGCTGTGTGCTATGTGCTGATCACATCGAAGAGGTGACTGAGTCGCATCAGCCGTCGAACTAGAGCGAGTAGCAGGCTTTCAGTTACAAGAGGGTTTTGATGTTCGTTATGGCAACTGATGAATATGGAAATTTCTTCTGAGCAAGATTTCATAGTGCAATTTCAGTTGGAGGTGAGTGTACGACAATCTTATGTAGTGTCTTGTTCTGTGTGTCTTGTTCGGCCTTTGCCGTGCCCATAATGCTGATGGCATAATTCCAGATTGACCTAACTGAAGTTTTGTAAATTATAACTTCATTTTGGACATTGTTACTGTTCAAAAGTGAGTAAAGTTGGTTGGTACGGTTTTCGAATACGTGTTGCTGCACAGTCAGTCGCTGGTCGAGGGTGACTCCGAGACATTTGTGGGAGGTTTTGTTAGGTATCAATTGTTGTGAGTAACCTGTGGTAAGATAGGTGGCGATTACATGTGTATGTAACTGAACACGATTTGGAAAGGTTAGTTTTGAGATGTCATTACGTGGACCATTTTACCAGACAATACAAAAGTTCTTGAAGTCGTTAAATACGAATTTTTGAATCAGGGGATGGCACGGCATAAACGAAGTCGTCGGCAACAGAGTATACTATACTGTATAGGAACCCAAACGCTCCCCAAAGGAACGATGACCTACATTGGGAGCGTTGTAGATATTTCGCTTTTTGGATTGCAGCGACAAAGGTACGGCTATGATATAAGTGAAGATATTTTCCATACCTGGAATATGGTTTCTCATTCTCTTTAGTAGGCCTTCACACTTTCCGATCGAACGCCTGTTCAATGTCAAACTACGCTGCAAGACAAACTTCTCTACGATGGTAATCATTTTTTGAAAACCCAGAAAAACAATGTGGTTGTTGCGAACAAGAATGATTCTGCTGAGTAGGAATCTCAAAGATCTTAGAGGGTGTAGATATAATAGCCTTAATAGCCATAATAGCCTTATGAGCCTACAAGAAGTTGGATTGTACTCGGATTCGTTAGATTCAGGAATCATGCAAATCGAATTGACTTTTTGGGAACATAACCTAGCCGAACTGATGACGTACCTATATAGGTGGGCAAAATGAGTAATGAGTTTCCGAGGTCCCTTCAGGAGAATAGGTTGACAATTGAATCGATTCATGCCACTTATCGCCCGAATGAGCGTCTAAAAGATTGCTTTACATATCTCTGTGAGGGCTGGAGAAGAGAAACCGCTTTTAAAATTCGTAAAGATTAACCTTGTCGACGGGCAGGGTCATCAGTGTCGAACCCAAATGTATGAATTATAAATATCTGGGTTTATGACAATATTTTTGTAGCATGATATAGCGATCAGACTTTGGATTGAGTGTTTTTCTCCAAGATTTTCCCCGTCTCAGATTCCTGACTTCAGCCTTAAGGGTATTTCCCAATCTATTAGGGGATTTTTGTTCCCCGATCAAAACTGTGGGAGTGACCTATTTTTGTGAAATGCAACATGTGGTTCAAAATAGAACCTTGGAGGTACGGTTTTGCAACTGTCAATGACGGAGCACATATGTTCAATCTGCAGATAGAAGTGATGTAAAATGGTACCACATTACGGACCTTTAATCATGGGAACTGTGCTCTGAAATTTTAAATCTTTTCAAAGAACCTGACTTGACCGATACGCATTTCATAATCTCAAAATTCCACTTTTGTGATCTCCTTGTCTTTGTCTCAAAATCCCCTATGACGACTGTCGCATTAATTCCCGAAAAATTAATCACCGCTTGAAGTAAGGGAAGGTATCCCCCGACGAAACGCTATTTTAATGAATCACAGGCGAGGGATGAGAGAGCTTTTATCTTTCAAAAGAATCGGATTAAGACTGACGTAACGAGTTTTAACCTTTCTGAAAGGCGGAGGTTCGCGGGGTGCCATATAGGTTGCCAGACGAACTGGAAAATAATCAGGGTTGAAAATCTCGATTCTGGAAGCGCTTAGGTGGTCCAGTTTGAAAGAAATCCTGAAATTTTATCAGCGACAGGCTATTTGTCATCTTTCAACGTGACTGAGGGAGGAAAAAATAAGGAGAAATGAATACAATCTAGCGGCAACTGTGTGTGTGTGCTCTAACTCGACGAAACGCAGGGGAAAAAACATATTCCTCACCTCCTCGTTTCATTTTATGCGTTCGCGCCGTTTTTGAAGCAACGAGACTCTTCGTCGAGGACGTTTGACACGGGATATTGTTAATATAACGCGTGGAGAAATGCGAGCGGAATAAACGACAATAATATAAAGCCTATGGGAAGGGCTGACGAGATGTGGGAGCTTGCAGGGGTTCGTAATATCAAACGTAGGACGGAGTCAGTTGATGCGGCGTGAGCAATAATACACCGAGCGTGAACGCGACACCGCCGCGTCAGGCGGAGGAAATGAAGTCGATAGTGCAGATGGAAATCAGCTGGGTGAAGCTGGAATCAAAACGCGAACAACCGAGATCTCCGAAATGTGAAGGGAATACGTATAGAATCAGGAAAGCTAAAATCGTCCGATTAGTAAGATTGTGTAATTAGGCACGTGTGCGTCTGGCACTTGTATTTCCTAAAACACTCAGTCACAGTGCTTTTGTGAGCAATTTTTTGAATTTTCGAGCCATAATCTTGATTTAACTGGCCGAAAATATTGCGAAAGTTCGACACCGATTTGGGACATAAATCTTTGATGATTCTAGTTTTCGACTATTCCGTTGTTCAACTATTCCAAAAATGTAACTCGTCACACAAAAAACGATCTCCAGTTATTGAAAAATTCTCAATTTATCTCGTATTTGTATTCCATTACAAGACAAAACATAGATATCTCCAGGTATCCAACAAGATCAATTCAGCAGTTTTATTTGTGCCACGTTCCCACCAACTATCCATGGAACAGCCCGTAGTTAGCAGGATCGTACCCTGGAACCGATTATCCCCTGGTGATCCATTGGATCTATTATCCACCTCGGCGAACCTCTTCAAGAAAAAAGTTTGTGATTTGCAGAGTTTATAACACAGATGGACGATTAACACGAATATTGGATCATTCGGAAAGAAATAAAATATTAGTAGGTGAACGAGTTATAAACATGTCAAATTATGTTGCCGTCGCTTTGGCGTTGTCGTAGATTAACAGTCTTTACGATTTAAGTGGCTAGAGGTTGGTTTATCAATCGGATTTGTTTAGGTAGTTCCATCGCCCAATATAATTACTGGTGGCCGATTATCAATAAAGGTGATTTTCATCAATTTACTATGATTTGAACTATGATTGAAGGGTTATCAATGGCACGTTGATTTTTGACTCTGGAAGTTACTGGGAGGTTTGCTACACCGCACTTTGTCTTCCTCGCGCACACGCCCCCTCTATTTTACTTACACCTGCATTTTCGTCTGCTACGGTCTCTGCAAAAAGTTTCCAAAACCGAATATCGTCCTGCTCACCGGAGTCCAACCACGTGGTTCGTAGAACAACTTGCCTTGGGATCTAAATCAACTCCAAACTCTGAGGATATGAAGACGGGTGTGAAACTACAAACAAACCCTGTTGAATATTCCCCGGCCGAACCGATGGACATCACGCGGCGTCGGGCCGAGCGCACGCACGCACAAAGCTCGCCTCGCCTAATTATACAATGCCCCGACCCGACCGGCATAACAAACAAGGCATCCACCATTCTCTTTCCGAGAGGATCAATATATGCAAGCGACCTATCAAATAATAAGGATGCCCTGCGACTCGATCCTATATAGCTAAAACTTTTTTTTTTTTCTTTTTTCTTCTTCTCCTCTAGCAGATATCCCGTGGTAACGATCTCATTATGCGAACGAAGGGAACATCAATTTCGAAGAGAAACATGTCCTTCCGACGGGCTACTTTGAAATTTAACGCTTCGACCGACGAGACAGCTTTGGGGCGATTTGAAAACAATCATTCGAAAATGAACGGCGCCCCGGGCGGTTTCTTTTCGTAATACGTTTTTATTGACAAGTGAAAGGTCAAGGGAAAAAAAAAAAGTTCATTCGTTTTTGTGAAAGGAAGCAAGATCTTTTATACTGATTTAGTTGAAATGGGCACTCATACATGATTAGGATAATGTGAGTCAATCAATGGGACTTGAGAACTGTGCTAGGTGATAACGGAACGAAGATAGACTTCTCATAAACATCTCATGGGGAACGTACTTTACCCAATATTCTGTTTCAAACCTCAACTCGGACGCTAATCATCACAGTGCAACACTGTGATAACATTGGTGGTAAACAACAACATTAGCCCAGTAACACATCCCTACGTCACTCCAGACGCTTCATCATGAGAATGATTCAACGTCATAGTTGGGCATTTAATCCCCTCCCCCCCTTCTCTCACGCTCTCTCTCACTCTCTTGCTCTCTCTCTCTCTCTCTCGCTACCCCTTAAAAGAGCAAAGCGCAGTAAAGAAAATACTAGCTTTCAATCGGAATCACAATTAAATACTCGATAGGTATATCTGATAAGTTTGTAACATTGATTAAATCTATGTTGTCTAATAGAAAACTCTGGAGGTTTAGAATCTGGTTGGTGTGAGGTAATTGTAGGTGTTCCTGAAGGTTCTCTCTCTCTCTCTCTCTCGCTTTGGGAGGAAAAATATTTAGACAACTGGAAAAATATTTAGACAACTGGTAGACAAACACAGCGTTCATTTTTTTTAAAGCATTTTCCCCAAAGCCAAGAATATTTAAATATAAAATTCTTAAGAGCCAGGATAGAAACGTAAAAAGGTTTTAATACCCTAAGGTCACTCATTTTCTACTGTTATCGAACTGTATGTAAATAAATAAATTCCTCAATCAATCAATCAATCTCTCTCTCTCTCTCTCTCTCTCTCTCTCTCTCTCTCTCTCTCTCTCTCTCTCTCTCTCTCTCTCTCTCTCTCTCTCTCTCTCTCTCTCTCTCTCTCTCTCTCTCTCTCTCTCTCTCTCTCTCTCTCTCTCTCTCTCTCTCTCTCTCTCTCTCTCTCTCTCTCTCTCTCTCTCTCTCTCTCTCTCTCTCTCTCTCTCTCTCTCTCTCTCTCTCTCTCTCTCTCTCTCTCTCTCTCTCTCTCTCTCTCTCTCTCTCTCTCTCTCTCTCTCTCTCTCTCTCTCTCTCTCCTCTCTCTCTCTCTCTCTCTCTCTCTCTCTCTCTCTCTCTCTCTCTCTCTCTCTCTCTCTCTCTCTCTCTCTCTCTCTCTCTCTCTCTCTCTCTCTCTCTCTCTCTCTCTCTCTCTCTCTCTCTCTCTCTCTCTCTCTCTCTCTCTCTCTCTCTCTCTCTCTCTCTCTCTCTCTCTCTCTCTCTCTCTCTCTCTCTCTCTCTCTCTCTCTCTCTCTCTCTCTCTCTCTCTCTCTCTCTCTCTCTCTCTCTCTCTCTCTCTCTCTCTCTCTCTCTCTCTCTCTCTCTCTCTCTCTCTCTCTCTCTCTCTCTCTCTCTCTCTCTCTCTCTCTCTCTCTCTCTCTCTCTCTCTCTCTCTCTCTCTCTCTCTCTCTCTCTCTCTCTCTCTCTCTCTCTCTCTCTCTCTCTCTCTCTCTCTCTCTCTCTCTCTCTCTCTCTCTCTCTCTCTCTCTCTCTCTCTCTCTCTCTCTCTCTCTCTCTCTCTCTCTCTATTTTTTCATTTTTTCGAATTTATTGTTTTTGCTTGTAGGAAAGGAAAAACACTTTTTTTTTTTAAGCATGAAAAGAGAGTAAGTATCAAGTAAATTGCGTTTTTATTGCGTTTTATTTTACGCATTTAGTATAATTCAGTTCGGTTTTTGAAGCCAATACAATAATTTAATTCATTAAACATATTATATGGCATGATTCTTTTCAGTTTTAGAAGCCATCTTCACTATGAAATAGATAATTGGATATGTTTCCCTCTGAAATCAATCAATAGAGAAATTACCTTCCAACCTATAACCTGTATTCATTTGTATAATAATGTTGAATAAACAGAATAGAAATTAATAGGTACATTATTGCAATTTATCAAAACTTTATAATATGATAAAGCTATACTATAATGTCTTGGGAAGCATAAACTGCTCGTACAGGAATGAAATGTGTGTAACGCACGACGCACAGTATTACCTTAGAGATAATTACCATACGGTAATCGTATTTGAGTATATATTTACATTTCAAATTGTTGATCATTTGGCGTTGTTGATTGATAATTATAAAATGAAGGGAATTCAGTAATATTATTCTGATGTATTCAATTAACGTGGGTTCACTTATGAATGCGCTGTACTCACACATTTCCCATTATCTGGCCTAATGAAGTGGAAACTGGGGTGGGAGAAATATAGTGGGAAATGGAAGGAAAAAAAAATTCGTTCAATTCGCCATTGAAATTCACGTGTTGAGCTCGCATAATTAGTGGATAGGAAACAAAATGTCCGGGGCCGGGGTTAGAAAATGGTGGACGTTATCCGGAGGATCAGCATCTATAACACTGAGCAAACAACGTAGGACAGGTTGACTGTTAGCGTGCCAACTGCCAGTTAAAACCCTCAGGTCCTTGTGAGTTAGAAAGAGTAGAAGGCGTGGCATCATCAATCCGAAGGTTACTGAACTGAGCATCAGTTTTCAGTAATGCAGCCCACCATTTATTAGGACTGAAGGGCGAAATAAGACTGAAAACTTAATATCAACAGATCGATCCAACCAATTATATCACATAGAAGTAACTGATTTTGCATGATGATTTAGCATGATTATTTTCCTTATTAACACTGTGAAATAAGTGTATCTTATTTCCATCGCCGCCATTATAATTTACTGTGAATCATCACAACATAAAATTTAAAACATTAAAAGTCGCAACTCCACTAAACTCTTATAAACTCCCATTCCAGAGGTAGACTCTCTCATCGGTCGATGTACGTACCTCCATAAGAAGTTACCGATATTCACTCTTGAGGAATACAAATTAGTGCAAGACCCAATAACTATTTCAAAATCTAAGTTATCTAACTTGCATAAAGATAGTGACGTCTCGCTGTTCTAGTCAACTTGTGTCTCAAAGTTTCGAATGTACGATTCGCACTAGGAAGTTTTCATGGGTGCTACGTCAAAATCTCAGGAAAACCCGAAAATTTCCAGTGAACGATATGCCTCATGACTAATACAGCACAAGTACATGTACAACACTATTTGCCACAAATGATCTTATTCAAACCAGCTGCGAATCCGCATTTGGCCTTTCATGAGGCACCTTTATCATGCGTCCGAGGCCAGTGGTTTATAGGCAAACTTGAGCGACGTTAAGAAACCAAGAGATGGACAGCAAGGTGTAACTATCAACAGGTATTAGCCCGTGCAAGAGCAAAGGTCAATACACGAGTGGATATAAAGTAACCGATGGCTAAGAAGGGAATGGATCTGCTTCCTCAACATTGACAATGCTGACCTACATAAAAAAAATTAAAAAACCTGTTTCATTCTACAACTACCATTTTTGCGTATCTTGCTATAAAACATTATTATAAGTGCGGTTCAAGTCAGCTCTACACTTATCGATTGATTTCTACATGATTGAGGCTTGAGCGAATGACAGTGAATGATGGAATAAATTATTGACACCACTAATTGAAGGGGTAGAAGACAGTCTGGAAGGGTGTCGATCAATCTTTCCTGCAGTCACAAGCTCAGCTCAGCAGCAGCTCTAGAATCCCCAGCTCGCTTTTAACACCGAAACTAATGCTTAATATTTCCTATTCAATATTCCTTCTTTAGATCAGTCATTTTATTATATTTCACTGTTAGATATTTAGCTTTTATTTAAATTTAAATTTGTATGATTCGTCCACGTACAATCGCATAGTCGGACGATTCAAACTTTCAAGACTTTGACATTAGGTATTATGAAACTTTCTATCTTTTACAAGTTTGTAATCATTTATGATTGACATAATAATAAGCTGTTCGGGTTCGAATTTGTTTCGAAAAAAAAAAAGGAAAAAAAAAGTTAAACGTTAAAATTCATAATAAACTGAATGATATATTCAGTTATACATTAACAAATGTATAAAAAGGTATGATAGTAATATAATTAAAGTGATTTGATCCATTTTTATTGATTACCACTTTTTTAAATAGAAGCATTTTCGTGCATGAAATTTCCTTTAGTGATGATACGCACATTTTTTCAACAAAATATGTGTTATTAGACATTATTATAATTTTGGAAGCCTTCTCGCAGTTTGGCAGACATTTTTAATTTTGATTACGGCTTTGTAATGATAATTCTCATCATTTTTAATTCTGTATTAATGAATAGTTTTGGTGAGGGAATTATTATCTTCAAATCGCCGTTGTCTTCAATAGAAACACGGCTGCGAAGAACTACAAATTCGGCAGTGTTCCCTGCTGGAAATATAGACAATCTTTATGAAAAAGCATTGTACATTATTTATTATTGCTACAGGCGCTACAACATAATCTTTTATTCTACGTTATAGTGCGTTATCGGAACGTACAGCATAATGACTTCAACCTTGCAAAAAATCTAATTTTCTATTTCTCCTATACCTACCATGGTAGGTAAGACGTTGTGAACGGACCATGTTATTTATCACATTATATTTACGATGTTATTTCAATTTCTATATGTAATGGGCAACATTCCTGCGTCGGATTTTTTAGCGGCTGCAAATTTAGACCTCAACTTCAAATGGTTTGGAAATAAATTTGATGGAAAGAAAATGAGTTTAGGTCACAGGCGCAGGGATGAGGTTCTTCCCATATGATGACAAGATTACTAGTTGTTTTCACGGTAGTTTTGAACGCTTCCAATCACAAGATAACGTTCTAATAGTACCTTTTTGGAATGCTGTCATCGAGATCTTTCAGCCGATACAATAGCATTATATTTGTGAAATTGTCCATCAAATCTAACTTCTTGATGTGGTGTTTAAATTTTGTGGGTAATTGTTATTACATAGTCATCCGAAAATCACGAAACAGTGTTCTAGATAGTGAAGATTTCGTATTCCTTCTTTTTCTTTCTACTGAACGGTGAAAACTTTCTTCCGCATTTTCTTATTTCCCCTTCCGGCTCCTTCCGGAACTTTTAGGAACTTGAAACTTGCCCTCACATCCCGTCACATTTCACTCGGAAAAATACGAACACGATGAAACGCCCAGCGATACTCCCATAATAGAAAATATAACCCGATCTTTTGTCCCAAGAACCAGATGGGCGGTACGGAAAACCCCATCTCAACTTCGGAAAATTCCGAACGACCGAGATCTCTCCCCAAGAAAACTTTCGGTAAGAAACCAAACGGGACGACCGGGCGTGCCCTTCTATAACTTCACGAACAAAATATACACCTAGTCCCTATTTACCTCCGAAGAAGCGAAAACACTGCCAGATATAACTCATTTACAAAATTAATAACGCGTCTTTAAAGTTTGAAAATTTTTTCGTGAGACCCCATCGCGTGTGCCCATTATAGTTCTCGAAATGTTTATTGAGGTTCCCTCCGCCGTTCAGCAAGCAAGAAACTTCTTCATCCCGCCCTCTTCGCCTTTCTTTAAAAGGATTGATCAATTTCCAGTTTTAATGGGGTGGTATCATTCAAAAACTTTTTCTTTTTTTTTATATCTCATCCTAAGGCAGTAAACCATGCTGGGGTTTTTATTATGGTTTGCGTGTCTGGGATATATTTCGACCCCAGATGTCACGTCTTTTGAGAGCTTGAGCTCGTGTGGAAATTAATTGGAAACTGTAAGGCGCGCATAGGCTTTTAAATCCTGGCTTCTAATGCGTATTTTTTGTTCTTCGACTTGTTCGTCGAGGTGCTGCTGTTTATGAGGTTGAGAAAAAAGTAAAAATCACTTAGATTTTCATGGAATATAAACTAATTTCATTACTTAAGTAACTTCGATCCTTAACTTCTGAAATTGTTCCGAAAAATGTAAGCATTGGACCAAAATCGTCTACAAAAAACTACGAAATGAGTACTATAGGCAATGTAATGTATAGTTAAAAATCAGTGACTTGTGAGATTCAGAAACAAAAATATATTTTAACGTACTTTTCAAGAGTAGATCACTGAAATAAACTAATGAATAACTCTTTCTCATACCTGTTGCAATATAAGATATTTATGCCCGAATCAGCAACATTAATTATGCACTCTAAGAAGGAATAATTACCATAATAAATTGTATTTAGGGGAATGAACTACATATAAAAATGCTCATGTTGAAATATGAGTCCAACAACGATTTTAAATGCAATTGATGAGGAATTAACTAAAATAATCACAGTCAATTTGTAACCAGCATGTTTCCACTAAGTAATGGTTGATTTTTGAATTGGGGAAATAAAAAATTTATAAACCAACTAGATGAATTGAAAAGCTTCTAAGTATTGCGCAATATATGTATTTTCCTATTATCCATTCGATTATTATGTGCATGATAACAACAAATTTTGGTTAAACAATATTAATAAATCACAATACGCAGAATAAATAGTATTACAAAGTGGATGTTACCGATCAAAGGACACTGAAACTCAGGATTTCGTTGAATTTTAACTATTCAAGTCCCTATAATTTATATACGACTTGTAGCTTCAATATAACTGTTGAAAAAAGCAATTGACAGTAGAAAAATAAGGTCAAGAGAGATTTTCAATTATTTTCGCATACCTACAACAAATCATAGCTGGGGTTCTTTTGGGACAACCTGTATAATATATAGATTTTGACTTTGGCTGCTACGGTATAAAAGGAAAACTTTTGGAAGGTGTAGGTGCAAGACTTCCGAGTTTTCATCGGTTATGTTGTTATATCAGTTCGACATTTAATTGAAAAATCCAGATGAAACATAATTATGGAAATCAAAAAGTACACTTTTAGGGTGGGATGTGATGTATCAAACTAGAAACACAACTTCAAAAGTTGATACTTTTAGAAGTTCGTCGAAAGTTATTTCTAACACGGTCTGCCAATATTTGTTTCATTCAGAATGAAAACGTTTCAAAACAACACGACGTCTCTTATCGATTGCGGCTCTTCTAAGCGCCCGCATTTTTATCCTCCGAGCCACCAAAACAAAAACATCGACAACTCGAATCATTTCCCATCGATTTGAGTCTCTTTCTGGGTCTCAGACTGAAAGGAAAATGGGAGCCAAAGCTGATGTTTACCCGACGTCGCTTTATTTTGAAAACTCCCCCTTCTGTTCATCCGCAACGCACTTGGAGCTATCTCTGGTATCAATCGAAATCACGCTAACCCCTCATCATGGGAGCAGAAGCACCGTGGGGGAAACCACTTCTTTTCCCCTTCAGGTGCACCTTGTTAGTGACATACACCCACAGGTATCTGTTTATTCTATCTAACCTGCATTCCCACCGACAAGACCACATATCTACAACACAACTGAAGTCGTATTTATCAAATTACTAGAAAACATTAAACGAAACGAAATTAATTTATTGATGACCATGAAGATTACAAGTTGTTACATGTAAAAAAATTGTATGCTCCGTATCTAAGTGGAAAATGATCTTGTGCAGCTAACGATGACAAATAGGAATCGATAAATTGAAATTTAAAAAGTCTAGAAAATTAGTTTGTATTAATGTTGGTTAACACTGTAACTCTTTATATTTCGTGGAAATAGAAAACTTCTATCTTCATCTCCTTCCACCACCATTTAAATAGGATTCCACTACATCGTCGCGAGTGATTTAGTTCGCAACAGAAAGGAATTGATAAAGTGAAATGTAGAACATACATCAAGATTCATCATACTTTTATCGACATATTCTAAGTAAGGTGGCATTTAATTGTTACCATACGATCGAATCGATATGGGAGAACAATTAAATAATAATGAAATTTGTGAAATGATGATTGCAAAATAATAGAATGAACTCAATATATATAGTGTGCAAAACTTGAATAGTTGTATTGCAGCGGTTCACAGAAATTACCTCTTCTATGATTCAGCATTAGGTAGTGTTCACGTAATTTGGAACACAATATTAACCAAGATTCCTCAGATAAAACCTTGTGCATTTATATCAATCACTCCTCTTCAATAGCCCTTCAATCAATATCAATAGTTCAATAGTAATTCGGTAATTCAGATTGAAACAAATCCTTAGAACAACACTAAAGACTCGAGAATTAACTCGCTTCTGCGCAACAGGCCGTGAGGTAGACGCTCCCTGCTTATGACAGGAACCTTCCTTATACACCTGCCCTAGGGATCCTTTCCTATCATCCCTAAACAACAAGTATCATTCTTCTAAATTTGATATTACAGACATAATTGAAGATTTATGTTGTATCGACATATTCTAACATTCGCATCCACAAATTCGGCATCAGTGAACGTTGTTGGTGCGAAGCAGATGCATGAATGTGACGAATCTATCCCTCGGCATTGGAATATCATTATGACCGTTCACTTGGATGGAACCCCAGTTAAAAAGTAGTCATATCCGTTGCATGATACAGCATTAGCGTGATTGTTGAAAAACACAACTTGGGGGGAAAACGATCCTAACCAACCTTTCGTCCCGTCAAACTACAAGTGTCTGTCAAGGAACCTTCCACACCTCGTCAAAACCACCCCAGATATACATAAACCCACAATGCGTGAAACCACTTTTTCCCCAGTTCACCCCAAACATTCTCTCTTAATTACAACAATGCCGAAGGAAGGGGAGTAAAAATTGTGTTCCCTTCGCCACCCTCTTAGCATTTTTTTCCCCCGTTTCGCTCGTTGAAGCGTCTCAGGTGAAGACCCTGGGAGGCCATTTTTTCGGAGGGCAAAAACACCTTTCTCACACCCGCTAATTGCAAAAGTTTCTTTGGGCGCCCTCCGGAGAAGCATCAAAACAACGCTAGTTACGAAAATATTTAGTTCAGTTGTGTTGGTTATGTTATAATTGTTTTACTTGTGAGTTTACCAAGGAAGCGGAAGCATTGCGCTGAGGGAATTTAAGAAAAACGTCTTTTAAACTAAAAATCCCCACCCGCACGTTTAAAACCGTTTTAAACTCTAAAAATTTGGGTTCATTAAGAAAATTGCATTTATAGCTATGTAGGATGCTGATGAGACAACTTTATGAGCTTGGCATGGAGGAAGGGTCAGCAGGGTTAGATACATATAATATATCAGTGACGGGACGCTCCTGGCAGCCAAAGATTCATATATATATATATCCATGATAACCAAAAGTTAATTTCAACTCTGACAGTTCTGTATCTCCCCTAAACTTGCACACTGGGCATTTTTCAAGCTTTCTGACTTGGACATGATGCAATTTTGTAGGCATAATGTTGCTCTAAATATACGCAACCAACCGCTCTCCCAGAAGCAGTGAATTTCATCGTTAATACAATGATAGCCTCCGCGCATGAATTAATGAATATCCATGTACCGATTATAATTTCTACACTTTTCACAGGATATCTAGGATTCTGTCACATTATGCGTGTTTAGGAAGATATGGCACTTTATGAGTTTCATTCTTCCCAGATACAAGTTAGCATCTGCGCAAGCGCAAACTCAATATTTTGTAAACGATCAAACGTCTACACTTTTCATCTCACTTGTAATTCCCCCAAGTGTCAATTACAACGTTCCCAAAATAATGAGACATGCTCATAAACACAGAGCTCCTATTTACAGGACACCTAAAACATATAATCAGATTCCTGACTATATGTACGCTGGGTAATGCTGAAGCTAACTCTATAGGCGGAGAAGATTGCTGTTTCTGTGTGTGATAATTAAAAAGTTAGAATACACATACGAAGATAAATTTTCATTATTGGAGCCGTAATTTGAGGGAAGTTTAGAAATTTCGTCAAATATATTACAAATAAATAATTACATTCAGCTACCCATTACCCGTTCGGAGCAAATTAATTGAGACTAATGAGGAATAAATTAGAATATCGTTTATATCCTATCCAACAATGAAATACAATCTAAAGATACAAGTAACACTCTAGCTCATGTATAGGGCATTACTAAATGAGGTTGAGATTGGGCTAAGTACCTTCTGATATGTCGGTAAGCAATCACTCCTTGTCAAGCGCAAATAGTTTGGTGGATGTACCAACACTGTTATATATATGTAATAACAACACGTAAATAAACAGCGGTGGGAATTTCGCATACTCAACTGGTGAACGTCACTCCCGAAAAGACAGTTTTGTCGTATTCCTGCCACCACGTTCGTTGATGTTTACCTCATTTCCTTCTCTTTGCACTGACGTGCTTCCCGCCTTGACGTGACCTCGCCTCGACAAACGGATTCGAGAAATTCGTCGATCTTTCCACCTTCACTTCCCCTCGGGCCTCTTTCAACTCTCTCCGACAACTTACACTTTTTCCGAGACGAAAACCAACACGAAGGTCGAGAAACTTCACGTAACAATGGCGTTTTCGCTGGTTGGAAATGAGTAAAGGCAGGCAAGATTGGTTCATTTGAGAACGGATTAAACGATAAACGTTTAACTGACAATTCGGATAATGTTGTTCACAACTTCGTAAGTGGCATGTTCAAGTGTTCAATTTGATTTCACTGTCCGTCGCACAGGATAACTTGTTGACAGGAAGGTAATGTGCAGAATGAACAGTGAAATAGGATTATACATATGCTACTTCGTGCATTCAGCATCGATAAGATAGAACGGAAACCTGGTCATAAAACCTAGTCAGTGTTTACGAGTTCATGGTTAAATAGTAAACTTTAACTTTTATGTAATTATTTTTGAAGTCTTAGCGTCCGTTTACTTCGATTAGTACAGTTTTCTGTTCGTTGTGCAACCACTGATTTCTGTAATTGACGTGAGCCGTTCATAATAATAAATAAATAAATAGAACAGGAAATTCAGTCGTAATATCTGGGCTTGGAGGTATCCAGGAATGCGCAGATGAGTAGTTGCTACCCACTATTATAGAAGTCAATGCAAAGCGAACTTCACCTTCAGGTCAACTCCAGAATTTCTATCCTGTGCGTATGTGCGCGTGTGTGTGAGCGTGAGTGCGTCTGTGCGTGTGTGTGTGTGTGTGCGAGTGTCATTCCAAACGCTAACTCTCCTTAGGATCGAGTTAAAAATTCCGTTCTTGCGCCAAAAAATTAAGCTTTCCAAAGGAAAGGATGAGTTCGTAGGCCGACACATTTGGAGCACATTAAATTGGTCTAATTTCAAAAATCTACTATAAAAATCACTAAAAATTGCTAAAAACGGCTAAGAATTGTAAAATTTATATTTTTTAACATAATTTTAGCCCAAAAAAGTTGATCAACTACGAAATTGAACATTATAAAATTCAAGCACAAATTTATGCAGAAAATTGTACTCAAATTTCATTTTTATTTGCTAAAAAATCTATTTTAAAAAAACTCCCTAAAAATTTCCGAATCTTCTTTGAAATGCAGATTACCATTTTCATAGAGTTTTGCTGCCATAAAACTAGTTTAACTATATTATGCCATGTTAACTATGTTATATTCACTCAAAATGCTCGAATTTGTAAATAGTACATAACAACAGTACCATATGATTTAGCACATAATATAATACGATTATTTACGAAAATTCGCTCATCATACGATCATGCTGCATGACTGGAACTTTTTTTTCGTGTATCTGTATTTTTTTATTACATCATCATAGCATTTTCCGGATTATAATTATTATTTGTTATTTATCTATTTTTTTAAACTTCTACTTCAACTCTTAATATAATTTCGAAACGAGTTTCAACCCAACACTGGGAGAAAATGCTAAATTTGGACCTATTTATTGGAAAAACAAGAAAATTTGAATTTTTCATCAGAAAGGTCCCATAAACAGATTTTTTGTCTGATTTGATACATTTCTGGCTTGGTTGGGGTAAGGTGTTTCAAAGTGTTTCAGTCGAAGGGACAAGGCGTCCCCATGTGCTCAACTAGCAGTTTCTCTTAATTATTTTTCCCAATAGACAATTTCAAGTGTCTGCTGGGACATATTGCTCCGCTGGGAGCGAAAGGGGGCCAAACAGATTTTGAAAATACTGGCGAGGAATCTATTAAAATGTTTTTATGCTGTGCAACAAATCAATTTTATTCACGAATTAGATGAATCCACAGCCATGAAAAACCCTCTACAAATAACACACTGCCTCCATTACCCGAACCCCTTGGAAACATAGGTATAACATGACCCAGAAACAGAGTGATGAATCGACGCACGAGACAATAGCGTTACAACACGGAATGGAACATTTAGAGGGAAAAATTCAATACTCTCCGGGAGAGTAGGAAAGACTAAAAACGAGATGTGTTGTTTTTGATAGCCGGTCGTGTATTATTATTTGCTGTGGGAAATTGGGCAAGTAAACCAAACCACGGAAAATATTCAATTAGGTATCAGGAGGGCCGTGATGGGATTCAAAAACGTTATAAATGTCGACACAGCACGATTGTAAAAATGATTTTTCCATAATCATAAGCAAATATACTGCATACAGGGCTATGTATCGATGCAAAACCAGTACAAAAGTTCAAAACTACAAATGAATTAAAATACGCAATTTTATGAGCGATTCCTGATGCGTGAATATACCCCACGAAATTTCATGATTTCTTTAGGCAGTCAGACTCTCTTTAGATATCAGATTCAGGTATTGGCCGACGAGGGACGCTGACTGACGACGCTTCACCCAATCACACAAACTCTATATATATATATATATATATTAATTGCTATGCAATTCTTAGGCCGACCCCCAATAATTTTTTAAATGTCCACTTTTTGTGTAACGTTTTTTGTCCCGAGATGGGAAGCGAGAGGTCGTGGGTTCGAATCCCGCCCAGGCCTGAAAAAGGTTGTGGGTTCGAATCCCGGCCAGGCCTGAAAAAAATTTTTTTTTTTTTCTCGTGAGACGAAGGTTGTGGGTTCGAATCCCGGCCAGGCCTGAAAAATTTTTTTTTCTCGTGAGACGAATTGCATAGCAAATTATCCTCGTTTTCTACACAGTAGAAAAGAGAAAAGATCCGGCGAGGCGCGAAGGGCCGAGTATCCAGGGGGGCGAAGCCCCCCAGGCGGGGTCAAGGGGCGGAGCCCCTTATATATATATATATATATATATATATATATATATATATATATATATATATATATATATATATATATATGAGTCTTAAAGCTCACTCAGCCTATCGGGATGATTACACATGTAATAATTTTATTCTACTTGTCTCAGTCTCAGTTTCAAATTTCAGCATCATAGGGCAATTAGTTTTTCATCACACCAAATTGAACACAATACTTTTGCTGCCTACCAATTCCTAGCACGGCAAATGTCTACCACAGCGAAAAAACGTTCAAATGGTTTGATAAGTGGTCAATAGTAGGTACAATGAGATGAGTGGGTTGATGTCTAACTTGAAAACGTGATTAATCAATTCATTGCATGAGACAATCATTGATTTTAACCGCATTTGACGCGTGAGAGGTGCACCCTGGGGAAGATATCATTAACCATTCAATGCAATTGAGACTGCATAAGCAAAGCGATTCCCGGGGTATTGTTTACACCCAGGCAGTGTAAGGGCTAAAGGGGAGGATAGACTCGCAAAGCGGTCAACAGCAAACTATACATTTCCCAGTGGTAGGAGAATCCCCTTGTGTGACAGTTTAGGATTTATGTCCGTCCCCCGCCTGGCGGCCGGCGCTGTTTGCACTCTCCCACGACTGTACCTGCTGGAAGCTTCCCCCACGAAGTGTCACCCGCACGCATCATTTCCACCGACTATACCGCCGTCCCGGACCCTCACGGACCCACGTGTACGTAGACCCCGCCCGGACCCGTTTCGGTCCCCCCTGTTTATTGACAAACGGCGAAAGGAGGGAGAGATCTCCCTCGCTGCTAATTAGGTTGAATTCCCACTCACCAACAGTAATCCATCACTGGACGTGGGACTGGAAACAGGTGCAGGGAATGCTAAATCCCTTGAAGGATGCAGATTCGTCAGCTCGTGCTCTCGAAAACGCTCAAATATTTGCTCAGAGCAACGGGCACAGCCTTGTGATTGATTGATGTATTGCATGGGGTAGCAAGTTCGAATCAAAATCCTATGGTTTTTTCAACAGCAAGTTCGTATCGAAATCCCATGTTTTTTTCCCATCTTCCAGAGTAATAAGTTCAATGGTACGGGTGACTGGGATAATATACCCATTTCAACTTCATGACAAGGTCAATGCGTAACTTAACCCAAAAAATAATGAACATTTACATAGGTACCCATATTCCTGTACGTAGAAGATATTAATGCATTTCCGTTGTTCAACTTGTCACACATCAGGCGTTCACTCGAGTCATCCAAAAGGCCGCATCCTCGCGCACACGTTACGTTTCATTTCGGGATACTCACATTAGTTAACTAGTTCGTACGCCCTGCGTTGATCAATTCAATCCCAAGCTTAACTAATGATAATCCAGCTAAGTTCTGGCAACACCGTGGATGAGGAGTGTTTTAAATCATAAAAAATTAAAAGAAAGTATGAGTTAACCCAAGGGGAATGAATGCCACAGTTATCAAAGCGTAAGAACTAGATGATACGGAGGTTCTGCTGAGCTCAGTAAATAAAGCGACTCTGTATAGGGTGAAATACAGTTTTCTTTAAACATTAGTAGTCTAATCCATTCGTGCATGCGCCTTTGAAATTCTGATCCTCGACGAATCGTATGTTCAACTGCGTATGCGCGACTAGATGACACGAATAGGAAAAACTGGAACTTCGTAGAGAGGTGCTCATACCTCATCTCTACTCGTATATGTTCACTGTTTCACTAACTATTCAATAAGAAGACTAAGTTATTGCTATTTCTTCATGACTTTACATATCTACCAAATTTCAAGTACCATCACCCATTTTCATAACTGTAGGTCATTCTGTACTACCCGGACGTTTGTTTGTACAGAGGATGTTGTTCTTGGGGAGATTTTTTGTTGTTTTGAAATAATTTAAACACAGTCCAAATAAAGAATGGTGTCAAGATTAGAAAAGAAGGGTGATTAAATGGCAAGCAATTCGGTCTCCAGTTTGGCATAGCACTCGGAATCAGTCAATTCCGTTGCGAGTTATCTCTCGTTATCTTACACTTATCTTACATCCCACCCACTTCCTAACGATGAGATGATGACCAAATGACTCTATAAGCATAGGCAGCCAAAGCTCTCACATTAATCATGGTAACACTCCGTTCTAACGGTTCAGTCATCGCGAGATTCGTCACTCCTGAATCGTCCAAGACTTTTGAGCTGAGCAGAACCGATTCGCGACGGACGGCTCCCTCTGCTATAGATCGCAGTTCCTCTCGACGGGGTCCACCTCTAAAACTCCTACACTACACTCCCCTTCTCTACCCCCAGGATCACCAGCGGATCCCTGGAGGAAACCGGGGCTTGTGGGAAGTCGGGCGTAGGCGTTTCTGTTGGTACGCCGGCCGGTCCTCCGCCCTAATGGACCCAACGGTACCTCCACGACCCGACATGATGAGATACCCCCCCTCTCATCCGGACATGTCCAATAACTTGTCTATTTTTATTTTTTTTCTTCATTTTATTTTATATTTTTTTCTTCTTCGACACCCTTATTTCAACGTAACGAAGCTTGAATATTTTAGTAACTGAACACAAGATCGTTCAGGTTTTACGGGAAAATAATGACTCTCCACCACCCCTCATAAACTCCTCCAAGTGGTATCAGTGTCATTCATTATTAAGAATTCTATATCAAATCAATCAATGGGAAATACAAATACATAATAGTCTATACCAAACCAATCAATCACTGACTTCATTTCGTCAGCTAAATACTGAATTCCAGGAATATGATTTTATTATTATTAAACATTGTGTACATCAACTTCAGGTGATGTTTACGATACATTCGATAGATTAAAGGGGGAACAGTTATTTATTTATTTTCTCGGAAGAACGGGTATTTTAATTTTGATTCTTAATAGTGTTGTCGTTTAAAATAACACATTTCAGTGTCAACAAAACAGTGTTAAAAGCAGAAAACAAGAAGTGCTGAAATCCAAGAATCGTTTCAAAATGCTTCATAACCGATTTCAACGGATAAAAACTAGAACAATTTAATCAGTAAAATAATTTTTTTAGCCATTGCAGTAAGTAGGTTTCACTAAATGTTATTGTCCTGCAGCATGACCAAATGAGCATATTTATTGATGTCAATTTGTTTTAAATTTGACTACGTAACTACGTAGTACGTATTTGAGTAACTACTAAATCTATTAACTACTTTTTTCAACTTCAAATAGTTGGTGTAAAATAGTAGTAACTACTAACTAGTAGTAAGGGGAAAATAGTTTTCCATTTTTAACTACAATCGCAGTTAGTAGTTGTAACTACATTTTGATTGATCTAATCGTAGTTAGTAGTTACAATCGTAATTACTTTATTTCCATCTCTGGTTAGTTCTCTGAGTAGATGAAAAAATTAATAAATAAATTTCCAAATAGGTATGGATTACTAAACAACTAGGGGCTCTTTTGCGAGGCCATTATTAGTGGGACTACCTCTATATTGTTTTTGTACACTGCTATCCGCTACTGTAATTGAGCGTACATAATGTATTATCATCATACGAGTTACGTACCGTAATTATTTATTCATAAAATAATGAATTACCTACTACTATCTCTAGATATATAGAATATTGAGTCAGTTAAGTTAGTTAAGTTAGGAATCTGACAGACGGGTAATTTGAATTATTCATCACAATCCAACTGTCTCTATATTGCATCTAAATGTTTTTCTTTGATGCTGCAAAATTAATACGTTGGAATGTAGACGTGAAGATACTACATTTAAAACCCCGTAGCGCATCTATTCCGGACCAGTTCCACGTTTACAGATTAAGAGACATGTTCTGAGCTTTATTAACACGACACCGCTTTACTAGGTTGATTTGGCTCCAACGATAGTGTAGAACATTGTAGCTCCAAGTTATTATATATTTCCATTATAATCGAGTCAACAAATGTATTAACTCGACCGTGCGCCATGTATTATGCATAAACTTCAGTTCACCCACGGACTATAATACATATATATACGAAACTTACCAACCGGTTAAAACAAGTCGAAAACTATTTCATCATTACACAGACCAAATCCAAACTCAACAAATGATAGTCCCTAAACCAAACCAGTCCGCCCAAGAAAGATATCACTTAAGAATTGTTCCAGTAATGGGAATTGATACGGAACAGATAAGCCTTCGCCGCTTTTCGAAATTATTATTGGTTCGTTAATCAACCGGATAAGATTTTTCGGAGGCTGAGCTCGAGTTTTGCGGTTTCCACTAATGTATGTATTGGAAAGCCGTTCAAGGAACCGGATCGGGTTTAGAAAATAAAAAGATTGTAATTAAGCGAAAGAGGCGATCCCGTTTCTGTTATCGAATGTGAAATAAAACGGTTGTCTCCCGTCAGTTGGCGTTTGTAATCCGATAGGAGTATTTTGATATCTGGGACCCTTAACTTGACAACCATAATCTTTCCGGAGCCTGCCATAGTTCCTTGACGAGTGAAATGGGGCAGTCACCTTGTGATAGGTATGAATCCAGTTTCAGGAATGTCAGCTGGGCTGGGCTGCCTAGTAGATGCAAAGATAAGCTGTTGAAATATGTATGTGAAATGACCAGAAGAAAAAAGCGGTTTATCTAACATAACAAACGCTATATGTTTGCATAAGATTCGCAATAAACGGACGGTTGTTCTTTGGAGAAAAATAAAAGGGAATTCATTCACATCATGCCCAGTGCTGAAATCCGAGATGACCGCCAACAATAATCGACCCTTTCAAGCAACAACAGCTTCAAATATTGAGCGAATGTTGACTAAGAGGCGCTGCATATTTGATGGAAACGTTTGGTGGTCCAATAGATCCAATGAGGCAATTACAGCGCTCAGCCCATCAACGATGCAAATAGCTCACTCAATAGTCTTTGTACACAAAGTCAACATTGTCCGTCACAACATGATGTGCCCCACAGGCCTTTTCAAGTATCTACGGGTCATCTGCTTTGGTAAACATAGAAGTAAAACGCTTGCGAAAAACGTCAAACGTGTGACAATACGAACGGTGCTCGTGTAAACGATAAACATTTTAGCTGCACACGGACGCCACGTAAAAATAATTTCAACATACGCAAAATTAATGTTAAATCCAAGACTCGTAGTATGTCCATCACCAGAAGTCTTCAGAACTTACTCGAGCGAAATTGTTCAAATTTTAGACGATAATTATTAGGTAGATTCCGAACGAAAAAATAGGTCTTTCTGTCCTCAATTTCGATATGAAAAACAAGCAGACCAACATTTCGAAATGAAAGACACATTTATATATGGTAGAAAGTTATCAACACAATCTAATCATCGCTAAAATACCACAAGAAACGTGTAAGCTTCTGGTAACCTGGCTCTTGATCGGACGTGTGGAGGGACGCAGTTCTAGATGATCTGATCGCAGAATCCCTTTTATTCACCATGTTGCCTACCATATATACTACCATTAGGCTATGTGGAAAATTAAGTAAGGATTTGACAAATATTATGGATTACTTACTGTAATAATCTTCTGATAATCTCAACTCTGGTCATATTAATGTACACCACGTACGGTTTGGACGAGAGTCGAAATGCATAGCCGCAGGTCATATATTTTGTATGGAGCCTTCACGGTGGAAAGTACTGGTTGTACGAACGCCTCTGCCCAACATCAACCACTAGGGTGACGGTATTAGATGAATTATTCCCGTTTGACCCCAAACGACCACAAGGAACGTAGTGTTCTTGGCAGTGGATACAGCCTTCGTAATAAGGGAAATAATTCAAGACACCTCATTTCATCCAAACCGCCTCCTCGCACACGGCGATATAAAGAGGAATGTGTTCTTCGTAAAGTTTGCATGAGTACGAAACATTTCATAACCCACCGCTTATAACTACAGTTTCAATGTGCGAAGAGTGCAGTAACTAAGAGAATAACGGTAATAATCTCAATTAATTGATCCCTTCCAGGATCTAATTACGATATTCAAGCCTATCTCTACGTCCAACTAATCGAGTTGTGTTCTGCATTGCGGAGAAAATCCAGTTAAATAATGTGGAACAGGATAAGGTCTTATAAACCTTCCAAATGTTACGAATAATTCTAATACAGTTCCGTGAAATCCACAGCTGCAAGTGAAACCTATTTTCTTCATATATGCATAGTATATTACGTAACATATCACGCATATTCGGTAAATTCGAAAGGCTTGATCTTTATCAAATATAAAGGTACCAAGACATATTTACCGATAATAATACTAAATTGTAACCAGAAACAAAGACGTTAGTTAAATCGCAACTCAATTTGTTGTTGAAAGTGATTTGAGGTTCGGCAGCGAGATTTTACCAGGACGAACAAGGTAAGTTGAATGATTTCCTGTAAACATAAGGACCTCTGATTCTAAATAAAAAAATATGATTATGCTTAAAAAGGCGTTCGGAATTTGTTTAAAAATTAACAGAAGAGGCGAAAATAAATTTGCACTCCCCAATGTGAATAATGCGTAATGTTGAGGCGTCGTGTAGAGAGAAATTGAAATTTGTCAAATGAATTCAACTCCTCTGAAATATACGACATTGGGAGAGTGGATTTACCTCTGAACGGATCACTGGGTACCTACGGTGGCCTCCTATTTCAAACGGCGGTCATATAGTAGCTGTAGTCGCCGGTAGTTACCATAGCGGTAACTATCTAATAGCCAGACCGCTTGGGCACCAGTAGCTCTAAATTATGACCACAAAGGCAACATCGATTTTTTTTTTAATAAAGAAGGTAAAAACATGACCAATAACTGTTTAAGTGAAATAGGAACCATCGAGTGTATATAATACTGATGAGAAGAAAAAGAAATACTTGGCAAACTATAGGGGTTAGGTTCGGTAAGAGAGAAAACTGTTTGATGTTTGAGTTTGAACTGTAAGATGGCCCTAGAGCAGGTCTTGGCTATAAAATAACATCTCCCTCTAGACAGGTTGCGTTCACTCTGGGGGGGTTACACCCCCTTATATAATTTTCGGCTCCGCTTTAATGCTCATCTAATGAATTTATTTCGAGAGAACTAAATTGATACAGGTCAGGCACAACACGTAATATAGTAATTTCTTTGTATACTAATACATCACACCTTTTAAATGAGGATGTAGTTCCTTACCACGAAAGTTCCTTATTCTTTCATCCTAATACAGCACAAATTCAAACAGAGTATATAACTTCAGAAATGAAATATCTACCAGATGTGGGAACTAATATGAAAAACTTGATGGCCGCTCTTTTGATGTTAATAGTCTGATTCTGAAACTGCTGGTGCGTAGGTACTATTAGGTAGTGTACTTGTCTGAACTTGTCAGAAACACTAAAAACTCCGAATTCATACATTTTAAAGTTTTCTGGTGTTGATCCTGAACACCTCAAATACGAAATCAGACACATAACTAGGTAACAGGACCAATGTTCTTGACTCCATCTGGTATTTTGCCAGAGGCAGAGTGAAGAGCGTCTTAGCCTTGACCAAGAAACTTAGCCGCGGAGACGAGATTCGGACGAGTTACATGACGAAGTCCATTAGACGAGCTTCAGGGAGTATGTTGATGGGGGGCCCCGGTGGAGGAACGAACTTGTTATCAACAATGTCTAATGCCTGGGCTGATAAGACTAATGACGTCAGACCGAGGGAAACTTGGAGTTAACTGAAGTCATGTTGCGCCTAAGGGTTGCAAACTTGGCAGCTGTGGAAACTTGGGGAAGAAGCGCCGGTTTCCAGGGGGAGGGTCGAGGCCCCAGAGATGCAAATTGAAGGAGAGGAATGGTTCGTTTCTCTCAAGTGAGTAACTGACTCAAACGCTTGAGGCAAAAAGTTGAATACAAAAATAAAATAAAAACACCTGTTTGCGAGAAATCGGTATTGTATAAAATAGACAGACAGCTATCAAAACATAAAATATGCTAAAAAGCTGAAAGCAATAGCGTATCAAAACAATGAACGGTCAGGAAATTTCCGATAAAAGAAGGAATGCCATTGATCTTGTGTCATGTTACACTTCTGAAATCCGTAAGACCAGGGAAGGGGATTTCGTTTAACCACGTTCTGGTTTCGATTCGTCAGTGAATAATTCTTTGATGCAATGGGCAACACAATAAACTAACCTACAACATCTTGACCGAATTCGTCCAAAAAACGAAGACCTTACAAACATAAGAAATCGGATCAATGAATATCTAGATTCGATCCTCAAGGAACGTCATTAATCAAGCCAAATAGAAAACGCTGCAAATTATTACACAAAGGTTTATGATTTCTGTATTAGATAGCCCTTCTAAGCAGATCATTGATCTATAATAAATTATTATTAAGCCCCATATATATCTAGTAAATGATCAAAACTTGGCGCATCGTGTCTCCCTAATGGGTTCTCACCTTTACAGCTCAGGACCCTACAATTTTACGGTTTATAGTAGGTGAATGTTTAAAATTTTTCTAAAAATGTCAAAACCACAAAACGAAAAGTTCCAGTCATGCAGCACGATTGTATGAACAAATTTTCGTAAATTATCGCAGGTATTCTTGCAACATAGCGATTCTTAACATCAAAGAACTATGTTACCAAATCACTTGAATGATATAAATCTATAGGTCAGCAATTGGTGTTGCATTCATATAGATTTATGACGTCAGATTTAGTGGCACTGCCCACAAATGTGACCGAATTCGACGTAATTACGCATCTTTAACGTTATTGGCATCGCATAAATCCACTGTTTTCTGAAATCTGCATAACTACTAATTTGTGCTCGAATAATTTCCATGCGGTTTTAAACGTGTTCCTTTTCTCTGGAGGAATGTTCCTCCTATACACGAGTGGGTGAATTTGTGGCCTAAAGATGATCAATGCGATACACCACACGCGCCTGTGCCCCCCCCCCCCCCCTCCCCATCTCTTTGTCAGCTTGAAAAACACACATCATCCGGGAGGAATGCTCGTTCGCATTATGAAGTGATTCGTTCCTGCCCCGGTTATATTTATTGGCCGTCGCTTGTCACTTGAACACCTATGGGGGATCCCTGCGTCGGCGTGATATGTAGTGGGTATCTCCGAGAGAGTAAACTCCCCGAGCCTAATGGGCCCTTCCGTTCGGGAAGATTCTCCGCTTTCCGGAACGCCACGGTCGATTTCCAACGGTCTACGTTGAGAAACCGATGCGTCAACTTGAGAATCGGAGCTTCAAAACGCAGTTTTATACGGTTTCTGAAGGGGGGCCCCGGGGGCCGAAATGATTAGTTTTCGGACCGGGACCAACAAACCTTCGATCTCTTCTGCCATAAACAGCCAAGACCGAGTCCTAGTGCTCCGGGATTCCTGACTCCCCGCTGTTGGTTTATGCTCCGACACATTGTTCCCGCTGAGCTTGTCTTTGTCCCCTATTTGTTCTTTCTGACTTCGCCTTCATTAGCCTGTTCCCTGTCCCTGCTATTTATTGATCTTTAACGCCCCTGTCAGGCCTCCTTTATTTTCTGATCTGCAGTCGGTTTCATGTCGTTTTGTAGTTATTTCCTTTTCTTCCATTTTTCAAATTCAATTTGTTTATATTATATTTTTTTCGACCGAAGGCAAGCTATGCCATGTAAAATTCAGATTTCGTGAGTTATAAATTACGAGGTGGTGCGAAGGACGCAGGCAGTACATAAAATCGAGGAGTTGGTCACCTCTTGAATACTACAGATGCACTTCAGTTTCTCGTTTCTCAAGTTTCATTCAGTTTCAACTGTACCTACTGATTATTGTTCAGTCTTATATTCCCTAGCTCTAACCAACTGAATTCCGTTGTTATGAAGCCCAAGACTGTAATGATAAGTGTCTAGAACCTGAATGGAATGTAGCACTTCCATGCGGGAAGGCCACTAAACTATATAAAACATTCTGATCTATTTGTCCAACTAATCTATATTAGCAGCGGACATTGATAGCAGATTGCGGATTGGTTGCACCAGTTTCCGTCAGGAGCGCTTGGTACGCGTTAGATTCCATTCAGCTTCTAGAAACTCTTCTATAATGTGACTGGACGATCTGTCTGCACCGACAACCTCGACCGCTTATCTGGGCACCAATTTGTTATCACGGATCACAAAAAACAACATGAACAATCGGCCTTCGTATAGTAAACGGGCCTGCGTAGTACATCAGAATAATGAGGAAGATTGGTGGTCTGAATGCTAGCAAGCTCGCATCTCAAAAATGAAAAAGTATTCTAAATCAATTGGACAAATTATATGTTTTCCCATGTCGCGTGCAGACAAAATGGTGTAATTATAAGCGGTAGTCAGTGAAGACAGATCGTCGAATCTATAACATGGGGATATTGAATATGTATTTTTATATTTTGATGATAAATTGATGCGCGGGATGTACCCTGCCTGTAGCGTTGTAATAGGATTAGACCCGTATGGCTTGATATTCATTGGATGGAGACTTACCGTTAAGAAAATGTTAAGTTATCAAATCCGATACAAACATGGCGGTTCATCATACTTCTACGTTGTAGGTTGCATCACTTTTAACACTAAGTAGGTTAAAATAGAAAGGCCGTGACTGAATCGTTAGAGCGAATTTCGTGAATGTGGCATTTCTTGACTCGTTTTGTGATTCGCAATAACTTCACAGTATTGGTTTGGTCCAACTTTTAAGCGTTAAGCCATTTAAGGTTAGTGTTTGAGGGAAGTGTTCTATAATACTCTGACCATTCGATCCGAAAACATTTTTCCGTTCAAATTCGATTAAAAGTCTTTACTTGTAACACTTAACGAAACAATAAAGATAAGGCTTTCAGGGATAGACAACCACTTTAGTTAACTCAAAGATCGATCGAGAATAAACTCACGTTTCGAGTACCGAGCCAACAGTTTTTGAGAATATCCATACATCAAAATTCAATATTTTTGGACAACATTAGTAATATTCGATTTTTAGAATCATGTCTTGAAGGAATCATGTGTGAAGGAACAGAAAAAAAAGTAAGTTCCAGTCATGATGCATTATCGTATGAGCAAATTTTCGTAAGATATCGAACTGTATAATGTTAAATTGTTGTGACATTTGAGCTTTTTGAGTGCAAGGAAATTGTTAACAAGAAATTTTGTGGAATAAACCGTAATCTATCTGCTATCCAAAAAGAGGTTTTGAATTTTCAACTTTTTTTGCAGTTTTCATATATTTTTTAGCAAATTTTACTTACATTTTTCAGCATAATTTTGTGCATAAATTTCTTAATGTCCTATTTTACAGTTGATAAGTTTTATTTGAGCAATATCCTGCTAAAAAAAAAAACATGAATTTAACGGTTTTAGCCGTTTTTAGTGTTTTGTTTTGTACATTTTTTATGAAATTTGACTAATTTAATGAGCTCAAAATGTGCAGGCCAACGAATTCATCCTTTCGTTTAGAAATCTTGATTTTTGGCGAAATAACGGAAGTTTTATTTCAAATAAACTACTCAATAAACGGCTCAATCGTAAGGATGGTCGAGAAATTTGAATTCTAATAATTAAAATAGACAGGGCTGTGCCTAACACCCAACTTCCAGCTTTGGCTCATGTTCAGTTTAGTATTGCGTATATGTTATCAATTACTATATTATATATTATATTATACTGTACAATAATCATTTGCCATTCAGGCACGGTCTAGGCACGGGATCTGTTTGCTTACACTAATTTAATGTAAACTTACCCCGCTCTTGTTCAATTGGTGGATAGTAAAGGGCCACCAAAATTAAGGGGCACATGAAACTAATGAACCATCCGCTCATACCTTCTAATTCAAATATTAGGAACATATAATATCAATCAAATTCCCTCTATGAGCCTTTGTGATTTTAGTATAATGACGTCTTCAGTCTGTGACAACTAACATTGAGTAGACTGCATATGAGCTCGCATGCCACTCCGACACTCGCTACCTGTCAGGTACCTTATGTATCACAGTATTTTCGCGTACAAACAGCCCCTGAAAACACTAGGCTCCACCGAGAGAGCGATCCATCCTCAGCGGGTCGCACTAGTGGAAATGGAAATTAACGAAGACGACGGACAACGTTATTCGTTTTACCGCTGGCAGATAAAAACTCCCAGTTTGATATATTATCCAAAAAGGGGAAAGAAGAAGAAGAAGGCTGGAAGAATAAAAATGAGAAAAAAAGTTCTCGCTTAAAACTGATAACATCCCGCTGCCTCTCAAGCCCCTGACAGTCTCAACATGAGCGTGGGTGTGCGACTGCTGGTTGCTAGTTTGTTATAATTGATGACGCTTTTTCTTCCATGAGGATTCGAAATGTATTCTCGGGCCGTTCCAATGCCTTGAAGCCAACTTTCTAGAACTATGGGCCTTCTTACGTTCAGAGAAAATATGTAGTGCAAGTAATCGAAGGCTAAGAGGAAACGCGTTCAATGTTGGAATACTGTGAATTCCCTTACACTACAACTGAATTATTAATTTATTTGAGTTGGGTACAATAAAGGTACACTGAAAACACGCGGGAGCAATTAAGAGATGCATATTTTTCGAAGACCATCAAGTTGTCACATTTACTTCTGGAATTTCATTAGCTTTGGTTAGTATCATGTCCCGAATGTCTGATTTCTGGTTACTTTGGGAAGAGATATGTCCATGTCTTCTTAAGTTGACATCCCTAAATACACCAACGTGGGACACAGTTTAGAAATAAACAAAGACATTCGTGAGTGATCCCAAGTTAAACTATTCATAGCATTTCTTGCGCTCGCACTTTTGCAGGAAAATTGTTCTTGAATGGTTGTGGGTAAATACATTGATAAGAAATCGGGGAAACGGACGCTTTTCAAAACTATTCAGGTAACTTCTTAGACTTGAGAATAAAATATTCTTTGAGTTCTTCATATTTTTCGAATGTTGCGAACATATTTTAAACAGCTCCACAACCTAATCAAATTATACCTATGTCTTTCCTTCGGGTATGAACGGGTGATTCAGGACGTAATGGCATCAAAATTGATTGTAAATAGAAAATATATTTATAAAACGTGCAGTCAACACACAGATAGTGAACATGAGGATACAATAATAAAGAACGCGGAATGGAGAACTGACCAATTAACATTAAAATAAACCAGTTATCGGTTCCCAGTCATCATGGCTCGGTAAAACTATCCAGTCCTAGTTGAATCAATTGAGAGGCTACTGTGAAAGAATGATGTCAAGCTGGATGGGCAAGTTGGCTATTTTGACCCCATCTCAGGAAACTTGACCGCACAAATAAACTACTACTATGGAATATCAGGTGCATTCACGAAAAACTCATCAAAATTCGTTGAGCAGCACGGGCTTACCAGATTTTTTCTTTTTTTTTTTTACAACGGTTCTACAACTTCAAGAAAGGGTCGTGACCCTGATTGTTAAAAGGTTTGAGACAATAGCGCCCCCCAACAACGCGGAGACCCCCAGGATCAAAAGTCGATAACCATCGGATATGCCTTCGTACTCAACCTCTGCGTTACCCAATTGTCGATTAGTATGCTCCATTGTTATTCCAGCGCAGGCCCCGCTGTGGGAGGCTCCAGTTATCCTTCGCTCGTTGGGACCTTTTTGCGTAAGATCCGCGGAACCTCGTTCCTCCTAGTTTCCTTTCGAGAATGATCAAGATCCCAAAGTTACATATCAATCGGGGGGCTTTTCGCCTTTCGAATCCCATGACACCTATTCTGAGAGGGCTAATCGTGTTGAAACGGGTTCCCGAAGCGTTATGGTTACGCACAACTACGGCTCCCAAAGGTAGATAACTCATGAGTACAACCAACTATAGTACCAAGTTGAGTAAGAATGATGAATGAATGGGAATAACTTGGATACTCTGCGGTTAACACCACACTACTGGGAGCAGATGTACAACATGTGCTTACCACCTAATAATATACTGTAGCTGGAAGCGCAGAAAATGAGGTATGACTTGGGTACAATTCCAAAAAACAGTGAATTTCAGTTGTTACTGTTCGAAATCCATAAAATTTAAGACTTATTCTGTTCAATAAGCTTATTCTATCAGCTATTCCTAATAACACGATGCAATCGGCGACGTGAAAAAAGTTACCTAAACCCCCCTTACGCCGCTAAGTTTCCGGGTTCAAGTATCAAAATCTGTGGATTCCAAAACAAAGAAGTCACATAAACCGGATATCTGAAATCTGTCTATTTCTCTAATCTAATGAATTTCTATTCCCAAAATTAAGGTGTAGTACCTAAATAATGTTAGAAATTGACATTTTCTTTTAAAAAAGTTCACTTTGAAACATTTCCGAAATTTAGCATTTTTCATAATATGGGTATTCATTTTAAATACGTTTATGTGCAGAAGATATCTTACCTTGGAATCAGGATAAAAAAATTTGTTCAACGGCTAAAAATTAACCATCTTAAATTAACAATATGGCTCTTTAGCGTGACAGCGCTGAAAATAGCTTAATCGGAAATACCAACAGTTGTGTGGTGGATGGATTCCCTCATAGTGGAATATTAGTTCGCGACAGACACGGAGAATGAAAAATTATAAGTATTATTCACTTACAATATGATCAAACGTACATACATGATGTATATAATTAGTGTGCATAAAAAGTGCGCTCAACTTGCAATATAATGATCTGACGAATCACTGGACAAAATGATGAAAGACATTTTTAAATGTATTTGAGAAAAAATCAAATTAATTTAAAGTTTATTCATCTCACATGTTAATGTAACAAATAGTTGTTATGGACAGTGCCGAGATGTTAACAAGCTATCAAAATTTTGAGAATATTTGGTTTTAATGGGATAAAGTGCAACAATTTGCTTATTATAAATTGACGTCTTCTTTGACACGACAGTTTTAATTACAGAATAAAGTGGACGTAATAGCGTTTAATTCGTTGCCCGTGGGTGTCAGCTTCACTCCCACGCAAGAAACAGAGCTCGTAGGTGACCTTAATGGGGAAGTATTAAATACCGGTGCGAATTATACCGAATGGATAATTTTTCCTGTCATGCGGACCCTTTTGGATAGAAATATTCAACACCTACGACGACACCAAACTAGATAATCAGAAGCAAGCAATAAGAATTGAAGAAAGTTCTTAAACAATGGTCAATTTGTGAAAACTCGTTACATTATAAAATTGAACCGCATAAAAATGAGATTCTCTTTTGGTTGACTATATTCAGTAATGTCAATCAACCAATTTCACTATTTTTGGTTTATAATTTTATTTGTCAATAATGAACCTTTGCAACCGATCACGAAAAAGAAAAACGACAACCTACTCTCAAAATTTGCTGGTTTACGTTTCAAGATACGTTCTTTTAAAAAAACATAACATCAAGCAATCTATCTCTAAGTAAATTTCAACTTGAAACAATGCATACTGGAAACGAGAGGATGAATAAATCTTTCAAATCTAGAACGAGAAGCGAATGTTGAAATTTCTCCCTTAATGGGAGAAACAAACGGTCATGGATTTGTCTTTCCTTCATAGGTATCTTAGTTTTCCAATTACCAACGGAGAAAATCAGAGGTCTACGCATCGTCTAGTACCTATTGCTTAAAAGTGCTTACTACTCAATAGAACTTTTCATATAAAGCCTTATTTTCGCATTACTAGTTCATTATAGTTACTTAGTTCATATTAGTTTATAACTTAGTGTAATAAATCAGCTTTCCTTAATACTACAATGATTAGGGATCATGAGATGTGATGAGATGAGAGCATTTCAAAGAGTGGCGAGCGATTTTCCTGTTATGAATACTAAGAGAGTTACACTTCGCCAGTAACGCATTGGTTATACGTGAAAATCAATAGAATATGAAGCATCCTGTAAACTTTTTCGGGCTGTAAAAAGTGACAACATTTTTGAAAATACCGCGAGCTGACAGACATCCATGTCAAAAAAATCTGTCCATCCGTGGTATGCGTATGCGCGCTTTTCTTCTTAACACTGGACCAACTTTTATGGAACATGGATGGGGAAAAAATGAACCGACGAAGGTTCTGGAATATATTTCTAGATCATCAGGACATGGGTAACATCAGGACCTCTTGAGCACATTACATTGGTCAAATGTTAAAAAATATGCTTGAAAAAAAAAATAAATAAATAAATAAATGGGGCCGTCTAGGGACGCCCGAAGGAAGCGAAGCTTTATATCATAAAGCGTAGAATAGAATTATGAGTATTTTCATACTCATAAACAATCTCTTCTAATTGGAATTTATTTATTATAATTTTAATAATTTGCTTCCTTCAATTTTTGAGTTTAATTGCATTCAAGTTCTCACATACAATATATAACATAAAAGTCTCAAATCATTCACAAAGCTTAATTATCTGCCTGTTCATCAAGATCAGAAGTACATTCAGAAATTTCTACACCATTATTCTCATTTTTATATTCTATGAAAGTGATGATTGGCGTCGTAGAGTACAGAAAGAAAGACCGGGGAGGACTCGGGTAGAATCGGGATCGTTCGGAACAGTTCGGATAATGACTGACGCTCGGGCCATGACGGTTTTCACGGGGAGACTCCCCGAGCGGCGAGCGTTCCTAGCGGGGGAGGGGGGGGGGGGGGGGCGTCCGTATAAAAGCTTCGCTTTAAATAAAATCGCTAAAAACGGCCAAAAATCTTTCCATACATTTATAACTTCTAACAGAGTTTTAGAAACAGAGTTTACAATCAAAATTATCAACGATTAACTAAGATATTTTTAAAATGTTGCACAATATTATGCTGAAAAACGTACTTAAATGTCATCAATTATTGCGGAAAAATTTTTTTAAAAAAACTGCAAAAAACCTGAAAATCTAAAATCATTTTTGAATTACCGAATTCTATTTATTACAAGTTTTGTTTGCCATAAAATTACGTTTTAACAAGTTCTTTCAACTGAAATTGCTCAAATTGCGATATAATTTAACACATTATAATACGATAGATATTTTAAGAAAATTCGCTCATACGATCATGCTGCATGACTGGAACTTTTTATTTCAATGATTCATTCCGTAGGTGCCGACATCTACGGAAATATTTTGAATTACTTAGGTAGTGATGTCCATTTCTTAAATATTTGTAGACAAGTGACCAGGATATGAAGGATATCTAATACAGAAATAATAAACCTTTGTGTAATTATTTGTGGTATAAACTACGCAGAGAGCAAACGAGATTTTTCAAGGGTAAGGTTAATTGTCCGTTAATTGTAAGGGAATGTAACATAATGAAACAAAAAAACAACCCTTCAATTTTGGAAGTTTGTAAGTCATCATTTTAAAAGTGTTTACCTGTTTCACCATTCAACTTTACCTTTTGCAGTGATTTGAGGGATGCAAACATTTTTGGGTCATACTCAACCGAGTTTTCATCGGAATTTCATAACGCTTGATCCAAAATTGTAAACATTATAGTTTGGTAAAATAGCTTCGAACTGGGGGGCAAATGAATGGACCCCTATCACTTTTTTTGGAGATTAACTTTTTTTTTTTTTTTTAGAAACATGGTGACTCAATTTACACGAGGCAAACAGAGTGATAAAACGGTGAACTTTAATATCGAGGAGGCAAGTATTTGCACATCCGAGAATTGAACGTTAAGAAAAAAAAAAAGAAAGGTGAGAGAGGGATCGATATTGGACCACGACTGGTTCACAATTTAGATTGAAAAATTTGGGTATATTGCTTCCACAAGTGGTGGAATTCACTTCGGACGGGACGCGTTATTTTCGCCCCGGGTATACGACCGGGGTCATTATTTTAAAAACCGATAGATTTCTCGGTGGGTCCTCCTCATTATGCAGGAATGAGGAGCATGTTAACGGTAGACAAAAAATTTCCGTCATTCCCTGGAGAAGGAGACGATTTTCGCCCGAACCTCGTCGGTCTCATTCACCAAACAGTAATATCCTTAATTACGGGACTTTTGGGGAAGAGGGCCATTAATGCAACGGTTTCGAGGATTCCTTTTTTCCGAAGATGGGGAGACTGCGATTCGGGGTGCATGATATGGAGTGGACATTCGACAAGTCCAAAAGGAAACTTGGATATCGGGAACGATGTACATCATGATGAAAAATCAATTATTTTTAAAAATTCATGTAGGAAGGGTTTTAGTATTATATTGAGTGACCCAAGTATGTAGATTTCGTTTCAAGAACTTGCACAACAACCGCGCCCTCTTCCGATTAGTAAAGTAAAGCTCTTTCGCATATCAAAATCGCTATGCGGTTCGCAGTCCTTTTAACGATTTTTCCTTCTTTCCAACATTTTAAACTTTCCTGAGAAGGCAAACAGTTGGCCGTATTCTCTAGGTCAACTCATTCAAGTCATTGAATTGATTAAATCAAACGAAAAAGCTACCATTTTACTTCAACAGATTTTGAGATCTTGTCTTCTCAATATTCCAACCCTTACCTAAATTAGACACTCCAAGCGTGACGCCGAGAATTCAGGACCAACTTGGGCACACATGACATTTTTTTCTTTTGTCCAGTAGTTTGGAAAAAATACCAGTGAGAGATTTTTTTTTACTTACCTATTTATTAATTTTTATTTTTTAATTATTAGATATTATTATATTTTTTTATTCTGCACATTCTGAATTGAAAACGAATAAATTTTGAGGAGACTAGGGGTTCAATTTTTCTTTGGTCGACTACGAAGGTTTATTGTTGAAACCCACTCTCACGTGCAGCAGTGCTGACGGCTGCAATACCCCCTTTTCTACGAAAATCCAATACAAAGCCTAAAAATTCTCTGTTTGGGAATATAAGTTTTTACAAGTTGTGAGCAAGCGCAGTTGATTTTTGTAGCTCGCAGTACTGAAATAGTTCCGGAACGCATTGCTAGGTACCGTACTTTACAGTATTATGAGGTAGTATTCGTAGTATTATAGTATATATAGTATTTTATTATAGTATAGTATTATTAGGTAGTACTATAAAGGAGTATGGAAGAAGTAATACAGAAGAAGCACATTCTTCATAGCCATGGGGACAAACATCTCGTTAATTTGCTCATTAGTATTGTTTTACACTTTTATCAGACCTAAAGTATGAACAAGGAGGTTCAATACGGTATCATTTTTGTATTTCGCTGGGGAAACAGACAGAAGATATATTCCTATCGAATGTTTTTCCTCTTTTCTTGGAGTACTCTTTTCATGATGCGTCATTGCTAACTAAGGTTGTATTATTTATCATTAATATTAATAAGCCATATTAATGTAGTGAACATTTTGTATATCTAAGAGATCAAGGAGTGAATCATTAAACGTTGTTATTTTAACCCAATTCGTCCATTGTGAGTTCCTAATAGAAATTACGTTCAAATTTCATTAAATATATTAATTTTAAATAAGTATGTATACTTATAAATTTGAATATCACATTTGTACTTTTGGCAAATCGATTTTTATACACAACTCTGATGAAAGATTACCATCAATTACTTCACACCGTATATATGACTCTCTATGTAGATATAAAAGATAAAGAAAGTTCTGACAGTGGTCAATAATTTATTATTTCTCTTACCACTTATCTCTTGTGATTGCATCATGAATTTTTCAAAAGACAAATCTATCCCGTGAAGAGCTACGTCTCCAGATTTATGAATTCCATTAAAAACGCCTCCTTCCTCCTCGAATAATTTCACATTATTTACTCTAGAGAAATCGCTTCTCATAAATCATGACTTTTTCTGGAGTCTAATTTCGTTATATTGTTTCAACCTTTTTTTACTCCCGTGATTCTCCATTTTTCGCTCTTATCGTACCTCATTCAGTTATTTGCTGGGCGTAAAAATTGCTTTGCGATGTTAATGGAGGCTCGATGCAAAGAATATCCCTTTTTCATTCCCCCTTCCCGGAATAAAACTAATCTAGCTTTTGTATATTACGCAAAATAAATTAACGTTGCGAGGTTTTTAAGCTGTCCTCCCTCCTTTTTTCGGGGTTTTCTCTTTTTTTTCTCTAACCGAAAAGTTCCTTTCCTTGCTAAAACAACCAATTCGGTAATAGCTTATCCGCCTCCCCTAACCCCCGTTTTCCCGGCTACCCTCCGATGGACTTCCTCGGGTAATATTTTCCATGAATATCGCTGAGGGGCGGTCTAATCCGGAAAAGTGAAATAAAAGTTTCGCGCGGGGGAGAGTTGGGGCGGAGTTAATCAGGAAGGGCACCGCCAGGGGCGCGGGTGTAGGGGATTTTTAAGTAGAAAGATAAATCAGAAGAGGTTAGTTGGCTCTAGAGTGGGTGGGAGGGGAGGGGGTTGGTTTGTTGGTTTTCTTCCTTTTTCCGTCCCGACTTTTTTTGTTTTAGTCCGTGGGACTGTTCCTCGGTGGAACGGGGGTGGTGGGGGGGTAATAGGCGTGGATTGCGTGGCCGTGCCCATCCGCCCGTGAAATGACTGGCGTGGAAATATCGAGTGGGCGGTGTCAGCCGTAGATTTTAGGTATTTGTACCAGTTGTTCGATCCAAAGTTTTGCTACGAACTGTTACAGTTGATAAATTTGCAGTAATGACCTTTTTAGTCTACAAAGACTCCCCTTCTAACGACGTTGCCGTGAATTTAGAAGTACCTGATTTTTACGACGCAAATGCCCAGAAAACGTCTGTAACAATCATGTTAGAATTTTAAAAAAATAATTGAATGGAAACATATTTAATTTACGAAACTTATACAAATAAAATATGGACCCATTTCCCACAGTCAATAAGTAATCTATCTTACTCGCAGGTCTACTCCTAGTTGGTGAAGAGTCTTTCCAACCCCTTTAATCGGATGCGAGCGAGCGCGTGTGTGTAGATATATATGTGTCGTAGCGGAGAACACCTGTCGGGCTAAAACAGCAATTACTATGATATAAAATGACCTGCAACAAGCGATATCTGAGCTAAGAAGAGTGGCGGTCAACATCAGGGTTTTGACCGGGACCACATCATGCCGTAGGTGTGATTCGGAAAATGTGACATAGTTACTCCAGCTTGGTATCTCTGCGGGAGTGCTTCGCGGTATGTCCAATTGTGTCCTTCGCGGCACTTATGGATGTTCTATAATGGCACTTCCTTTCATCCGACTTTCCCTCCTCTACTTTCCTAGTCTCAGAGGGCCCCCGTTGGATAAATCTGGGCGGCTTCTCCACTCCCTCCCGTCAATTTTGTTTTTATCTGTTGATAAAACATTTCCCCTTTGAGGTGTGTGTATGTGTGTTTGTGTGTTATTGTGTAATGCGTACGTTCAATGAACATAACAATTTAATAGTTCGTCAGCATAACCCGAAGCCCCCGTTTCTACCGAAGCAAAATACAAAATCACTGGGACGTGAGCTAAAATTATGTAAAAACTATGAATAGAATGTATTCAACTCATGACCAAACGCCTACAAACTATTTCGCAGATTCGGATTCTGGATGCTGTGGACTCAACAATCTTGAGGATGAGTTCAGAAAATTCCCATATCATGATGAAAAGTGAATGAGCCACTCTTTACGTGTAAATAGAAATTATGGTCTACAACCCCCAAAATCCAGGGTCAAACTCTGAAAGTTAGTTTCCAACGGTTACTCTTTGAGCCGGTTTTTAATGGAATGATTCACTGATAATCAGTTAAGCTACTATTTATAAACATAAGTCACCAAAAGGCTGAACCAAATTATATCAGATCAACCATCTGAATGAAAATTGATAATCTAAGATCATCAAGAAGGGGGGGTTCCCGAAAGTACACCGACTGGCGCCTTTCCAGCCAAAAGAGCAAGAAAGACGAGTGACTCGAATGTAGTGATACCTAGTGGTAGACGCGCGGACTCTTTCCGATCCACAAAACGACTCTAAGCTCCCTCCAGATTCAAAAAAACTGTCCGTTTAAAACAGAAGTCGATTAGGGCGTTCACAGACCATGTTTCTCACTAGGAAAATATGTTACTCAGAAGTATGGGAGTCGAACCGATCCTGTGAAGATTGTAAATGCGACTTTCCGAATAATATCTTTTGATAGATGGCGCCAGCTGTGGTACCTGAAGCTATGAGCAAAAATAAGGTTTTGGGGTTAGTTTAACCTCTATAACCTTGAAATAGCAACACAACAGAGAGCAGTAGCATTCAACCAAAGAACATAAAAATACAAATGTCAACGAAACTTTCCAACGTGTACATCAACTGCATAATATAGAGAACTGTTGTTTCAAAGAAACATTACGGCATCACGCAAACGAGAAGATACGGCGATGGGATTTAAACAGGGCGCAACAAAAAAGTAGAAAGTTCAACGATCGGAGTTGGGCTAACGCCTTGACACGAGGTCGTACGGGATCTGAACTTGGCGTGGGCAGAGATCAGAGGGTTAAGGCCGAATCACACGGAGCGATTAACATCTGCCAGTCTCCGTTTCAATCAGAAAACAATTCAGAGCGCCCCCTCGGCCCCGCGAACGAATAATGCAAATGGACGTTGAGCCAAACAGCACCTATCAGAGGTCGAGTGGGGCAACGAATCAATTATCCAGGACCGACTTCCATATTGTGAATGGACATGATGTAGATAACAGGCAACTGTATAGAACGAAAATACAAATAGATGAAATATTGAATGAAAGTGGTAGAAATAATATAAATGGTTGCCATGTTTAGTGAACATCTCCAGCCCATGAATTATCCGTCTATAATGTAGTGGGTAACTCAGGTATCCTAATGATCCGTAATGATTTATAAACGTTGACGATGCGTCTAAAAATGTAGACATTTTTGGAATTGGAGATCCAGAGTAATATAAATTAGGTTTAAATGCGATATTATATATCTTTTGGGGCCCGCCAATAGGAACAGAACTATTACGAGGTCATCAATATACTAAGTTGAATGTTGAACATCGTATTACAATATACAACAACTCCAACAAATAAAATTTTAAACTTCAGTAAGTAACAAGGCATCATATATAAGTTAGCTGAGAAAGTAACTGAAATTAAAGATGAGAAGGTAAATCTAATGTAAGTTATCCTGCATATGATTTGCCTATTACGAATATGAAATAGCAAGGTTTTGATTCACTATCATTCTCAAGACTTAGTTCTATGTCGAAGTTCAAAAATAAAACAAAAGTGATACCTGCAGTAATTTCTCGTGTTTCTCGATTTTTGACATGTAAGGGTAGCTAAGCATCAAGGGGGTTATTCACACGAACCTCGATCACACTTTATGACTATGTGAGGTCAAATCGTTTTAGAACCAAGCTTCAGAGTGCGACGGCGGTACTAAAACAAGAAGGAATTAGTAGCACCGGCAATTCTCCCAGATGTACCTCGAAAGGAGAGAGGGAAAGGCCGTACCTACACCCACGAGACGTCGGCCGTACACGCAGAAGGCTATCCCGTAGGCTAACGGTATCTCCGGGACTCCGGCTCCATATGTGGCCCCCCGCCAGACTCCCGAGACTGGCGGATAAGATCAATTAAAACGTCGTCAGGACATCTTCCCTTGATAGAAAGGTTTACTAAAACGAGGACCGGGAGGGAAGGTCGATCCCGAAATAAATTGAAAATAACGGGCCTTGAAGAGCACTTGAAAACGGTTTGACGACGGGCAAACAAAAGGTATAAGCTCATACGGTGCGGTTATAAGCCTAGTTCCATCTTTAAATGGAGATCCGTGGAGAGAGATGACCCCACGGGCAGTGCCTGAATGATGGGTGTTGTTGGGATTTCATCTCAGCGCACGCATAGCATAAAACATGCATTTACAATACAATCTAGTTAGCACCGCTGGCCCAGTGTAAACCGATTCCAGGGTCTCCGGAGTTGAGTTCGAATGCCACGCATCTACTTATGCGATTCCTATCCCGCTATAGCAGGCCTTGAATAGTGGAATTAGAATTTAATGCTACCGCTCATCCAATCTCAGGAACCTGTTAGAACAACGGGGATAAACTCGCTGAAGCCGTTGTTCACTACTTCATAATGGAATACAACAGACGCCTCAGACATCTGCAAAACGTAATTCACAGGGTTTCATTAGAGACGTCAGGTGGGAACGTTTGATGGCAACAGTTAGAAAAGCATAAATACAATTGGATAAAATCTTCAGTGTTAAATGCAATCTAGAGAATTATACTGTAATGATGTAGCTATACATGAGATAAAGTCTACTGGATTTCATCAAGTATAGTATCGTACCGAATACATGTGAATATTGCAGAACTTTTTCAATGTCGATTAAAGTTTATACATCATATTAACCCTCAAACCACAAAGTCTGGGTAGAAGCCCAATCGAGAGATCTACAAGCGTTCATATCGACTGGTTTTTCTTTTCATCATGCTTCCGTATGGATCTATATTATTGTAACAAATATATTAGAAAATATCGATAAAATGTGCTCTAAATGTGCATAACAAACGGTAGTTATTTCATTCTATTGAACCAACCATCCAAAAAGTCAGCAGTGCTTGGTTGGAATTAAACCCGACCCTACCAATTCTGCAAATATTGACTAAGTAGTTTTAGGGTTAAATTATTCGTGAGACTTTAAACGTATAACATGAATTACCAAAAATTACTGCTCTCCTTCAAATTATAATTTAATTCTCTCCTTAAATTATTATAATGTAATTTGAATCGAAGTTATCGGTACTTATTACTAGTAGTAACGGGCACGATAGTTGGACAGAAGAATCCAATATCTCCTTCCAAAGAATGGAAGTCGTGTTTAAGGAGTCCTTAGGCAGTCATGCCTTGTGGTCTCCCCCCAGACAAGCCGGGAAGATCCTCCTGAGAGGAGACTGCACACCCAGTCAATGTCCTTGACATCTGCCAAGTACCCGTATTGACCTACGGGTAGAGGCATGTGTTCTAGCACACATTACCAACTAAGCAGGTTGGTACCCGAGTTTATGGAAATCCACATAACTCCAAATGCCGAGGTTCGCGGAAGGAGACTCACCCCCGCGAGTCAACTCCCACGAACCTCTCCCCCTCATCTGCAGAATTGACTGCATGTTAGGGGTGATAAAACCACTGCCCCCGCGAAGCCACCTCAACTGGGGGGCAGGCAGGTGGTGCTTCGACAAAGTCTATGCACCGGTAGCCTGGGGCTCCCCCCGCCCGCGGTACCATTTACTGGAGAAAGCGCCGACCAGCACTCCTCCATTAAGGCCAGAATGGTCGCTGGCCCGGCACAGAGAAGGTGTCTCTGCACCTACCACTTTATCCACACCTGAGGAATTCCATCTAATTGCTTGGTGGACTCCCACAACTCAAACCTTATGAGGGTTTATGAGGGATCCCCATCCAACCACTTAGTGGACCCCCACAGCTCAAACATTATGAGGGTGTGAGGAAGGGTTGTGGTACCCGTTTCGCTACCAGTTTGGATTCCATAAGGATTCCTAAGGCTGTGACTGGAAACAAGCCCGCACAATGTGCTACCACTTTATCTTGCGATGGGGATTCAGAAAGGGGTAGCGAAAGCCCTCAATGAATGTCACGTGGTGCCCCAAGATGTTGTTGGGCGCTGGCACCCTGCCTCTCCGCTCACTCCACACCACCTCTGAGAGTACTCCCAGCCAGCAATCAGGTGGCACGAAATATTTCCCTAATCCTAACTTAACCTAAAGTAATACCCCTAAATACCCTATCATACATTCCTAACAACTATCGGCAAATATACAGCACTATCAGTATACCTATACCTACCCACCCCCCTACTCCTAACAACTATCGGCATATATACAGCACTATCAGTATACCTATACCTACCCACCCCCCTACTCTCATTAATCACCCCCCTGGTTTCTAACATTATGCCTGAAGGCTAAGAGAGGGACCACCTCCAAGCAAAATTCCAAAAGTCTTCCATACATTTCAGGTGTTGCAAGAAGCTCAGAGAAGGGAACTCCCTCTATCCCATGCAACACCCGCAACGCCGCATACTCGGGACAATCCGAAAGTATGTGCTCTGCCAGCTCTATCCCACCACACGCACAAGGCTGCTCGACACACAGCCCCATGCTAGCGAGCTTAGCAGAAAACTCGCCATGCCCAATCACAAACTGTGTCAGTTCATGCACCGGGACTATCCATTGCATGTCCCGTCGGGCCCTGACATCAGGAAGGAGACGGTGAGTTAACCTCCCCGTGGTGACACTATCCCATTCCTCCTGCCAAGCAGTGAGGAGGGCCTGATCTAATCTGTCAACCCGCTGGCTCCGAGATTGGCCTGACTCCCCACCATCCGTCAGAATACGAGGAATCACCAATGGTTCACCTCTACCAATCTTCCTAACCCCCCACCTTCTATAGCCCTCAAACATGACGGGCAGTACCCCAGCCAAAACGGGCAGGGCACACGTAGAAGATGTCCGGTATGCCCTATTGACTTTCAAAAGGGCCCTGCGTTGTGCAGACCCCAGCTTCCTCCAACCAACCTGGCCCACGTGGGGTGCCCAGTACTGAACCCCGTACAGTAGAATACCAAGGAACAGGCCATGATAAATCACAACCAGCTCCCTGTACCCCAAACCCCACTCAGAACCGGCCAGTCGGGACACCTTCATAAAAGAAGCCAAGGCCTTGTCACACACCGAGGTAACGTGCAGAGAGAGAGACAGTCTTTCCCCAAGAGTAATTCCAAGGTACTTGACCTCTGACACGTACCTCAATCTGGCACCACCCACCCGGACAATGGGAGGTCTCTCAGAACTCAGGGTACCCTTTAGCAACATCACCACTGTTTTATCCCCGGCCATGGTTAGCTTAACAGCCTCACACTCTGTGACCAGAGTGCTCATTAGCCGCTCAGCCTCTGCTTCCAGACCCCGCCGGCTTCCCCCTTCAACCAAGAGCACAAGATCGTCCGCATAAGCAACTGCTTTGGCTCCCACCCGATCCAAGGCCCCAAGAATTCCATCAAACAGGACATTCCAGAGCCTAGGACCAAGAACAGAGCCCTGCGGACAGCCCTTGGACAGCTCCTTCCTGACACATCTACCCCCCTCTCTATACTCTACCCACCTATCTGTGAAATAATCAGACAGGATATTATAGGCACGAGCAGAGACACCCCTCCCCAACAATTCCTTCATCACGGCAGGCCACCACACATTGTCGAACGCACCTCGTATGTCCACGAACACCCCCAAGACATACTTATGCTCCGACATGCCTACCAACTCCTGCACTCTCTCCAAGGCGTCCACCGTGGATCTGCCCGCTACAAACCCGTATTGATGCCTGGAGCATTGCTCTAGCACAGGTCCAAGCTCACGGACAACCAGCTTCTCCAGTACCTTGCCCGGCACACTGAGTAAACACAGGGGCCTCAAAGACTTGGGATCGGCCGGATCCCGATCACGCCCCTTAAGTAGTACACAAACCCTTCCAATCTTCCACCTCGCAGGAAAGACCCCCAAGTCAAGACAGGACCGAAAAATGGAGCAATACCACGGGTAGACCAAAGGCCATGCCCTTTTCAGCATCTCCACCTCAATCCTATCAAGACCGGGCGCCTTTCCATTCTTAATACTAAACACTGCCTCTTCTATCACTAAATCACTAAAACTTAACCTAGCACTGTCACTAACACTACTTACGTCTAAACGGCGTTCCACTAGCTCCCGCACTGTCATATGTTCAACTGTTTCTTCGCGCGAATCGTCCGGAAACAGAGCATTTAGGAGGTCCCTTGCCGCAGAACCCCAGTCCAACGGCTGCCTCCCACTCAGAGAGGCCAGGGAGTAGGCTGCGGGGTTTCCAGTCACCACACGGTAAGGTCTGCCCCACGGCCTCCCCCTACCCTCCTCGTCGACGAATCTCCGCCAGTCAGTGCGCCTAGCTCGCCTAAGCTCCCGGGAGTATTCTGCTCTGCTAGCACGCAATGCCTCCCGTTCCTGGGGCGAAGCCCGAATACCCCTACGGCGTCTCCTATTCCTCAAGGCCAGGACGCGTCGCTTCAACCCCTCCAGTCTCGGGCACCACCAAGGTACAGCAACAGGCACCCCCCTCGCCACAGGTATGGACAAGGAGGCCGCCCGCACTAGCACCTTTTCAACAATGGTGACTGCCCTTTCTACCCCAAGCCGGTCTGTGATCTCCAGGTAGTGGCACGCCCTGAGACCCTCAGCCACCTCCTCACTAAATCGCTCCCAGTTAGCTCGGGAGCAGCTGAACCTGCCACCACCCTTCACTCCACGCACACCAAGTCCACTGCCAACCTCAAAGAGGATAGCAGCATGCTGACTTGTGGTGAGCATAGGATCAACTCTCCATTCACTCACACTCTCCGCAACACGTGTGGTTGCAAGAGAGACGTCAATGTTTGAAGCACCACCAGCAGCACCAATATAGGTGGGAGCCTGCCCAGGTCTATTCAGTACCTTGAGGTCCCATTCAAACACCAACTCAGCCAGCTTCTCGCCCCTTAACCATAGACGACGATTGTTCCCGGCAGGTCCTACCAAGTCCAAAAGGTGGCTATGCCACAATCTGGACCTGGCATTGGAGTCAACACAAATCAGCATGTCAACCTGACCCTCCGCCTCAAGCCCCCTAAATACACAGTCCAGCTGATGCAAGTAGGGCTCTATATCATGTGAGTACTGAAAGTACGCAGACACCAAATAGAGAGGTCGACCGCCTTGACTCCCCACTGAAAGAGAGGTCACAACCACATGTCTGCTGCTCAGATTGCTGTGCAGCAGTACATCTACTCCCTCTTTGGCCACAAAGATTGCAGCCATAGGAGGACCTTCTCCCGGCCCTGTGAATACCCTAACTGGTCCTAGACCAGCCACAGCGTTATCCACAGCATACGGCTCCTGCACGAGCGCCACGTCCCAAATTCCATTCGACGCGCTGCACCTCAGCTCGTCCGTGACAGACCTTGATCTGTCAGCATTCAGCTGAAGCACACGCATCCCTCTATGCAGGGGATCCCCCATTACTGGGGCTTAACACCCCTGACATACCTCTTCCATGCCCACTGATAGGCCGGACAGTCAGGGCTGTCAACATTGTGCCTATCATTCTTCCCTACCCTCTTGCAATTGGCACATCTCCTCGGTGCATCCTTATCATTGCATTCCCTAGTGTCATGCCCTCCTGCACACTTGGCACAAGCCACAGCCGAGCCACACTTGGCCTGACCATGCCCGTATGCTTGGCACTTATAACACCTAGTCACGTCAATATAGTCCGCTACCCTGCAGCTCGCGAATCCAATATGTAACGCCTTTCCCTTTATAGCTTCCCTCACACGAGAAGACACCTCACAAACCCACATCGTGTCCTCGGGCCACTTAGCCTTGTTCCCTCTCTGGAACGAGGGGCGGAACTCCTTGGCCCAATCTTCGATAGATATCCCTTCAATTGCCTCTGCAATCCAAGGGTTCTGCCTAAAGGCCACAGAGGCTAACTGCTCCTTCGTGAGGTCACAGTCAACCCTGCTAACCTTCACGAGCAAAGGCTGCTTGGGTATGTCAGCAACCTGAACCAAGTACCCCTTAGCCCTTAGCTCATCCACCAACTTCTTTGCGTCCTCCTCACTTCTGGCCTTGAGTACCATACGCTTATCGCCAGCTGGCTTACAAAAAGCTAAACCCACCCCCAATTGGCTCATGTCCACATTCTCCTTGAGATCTTTCCTCAAGGATCTAGGAGACATTAGAACCCTATCAGTTACGCCCTCACCTCCAACAGCTCCATCTTCAGCTGGTGGGGCTGCCTTCTCCTTCTCTATCAAGAGAGTCCTGGGAGGTCCGCCTTCAGTGAGCCTCTTCTGGTTTCCCTTAAGTGCCTCCTCGTACCGCTGGGATAACCTCTTCTCCTGACGCTTCTTCTTCTTCTTCTTAATCTTCTTCTCCTTGGTTGCCCCATCTGTACTAAGTCCTTCTGACTCAGTAACCAACGCCCTATTGAGCTTCCTCGAGTTCACCGCCGAGGCGTAGGTTTTCTTCTTCTTCCTACTCTCCTGGTCAGTGGTCTCAAGGTCAGTCATGTCATCACTTGATCTACCTCGCTTCTTCTTGGCGCCATCCGTGATGGGATAGTCCGACTCCATTTCAGACGCAGAGTAATCCGTAGCCGACGCTGCCTCCATCAATTCCCTCTGCAGACTAAGACTGTTCATAGCAGCAGCCTTCCTCAGGCCGCCAAGACCAAAGTCCTTCTGCTTGCTCTTCTTCTCTGTCCGGTACTCCTCCATCACCCCCGCCCACGACCAGGGCGAGCCAGCACCAGCACCTTTTTCCTGGGGAAGAGTGGAAGGCTCAATGTCCTTCCCCTCCTTGACCCTCCTACTCATAACATCAACCTTCCTTCCGAGGCTGACGAGGTCCACGCTCTTGAGGGTTTCCATCTTCCCCGCAACTAGGTCAGTTGCCCTCTCGACTGCCCCAACCCTCTTTGTAATTTTTTCCATCTGCTGAGTTATGGACTTCTCTAAGAGTCGCATACCCTCACAGATCTCCTTTGTACCAACTTGCGGCACTACTGACTCATGCGTGATTTCACCCCTTCGATCACTCATCTCACGCAGTCTTTCATCTAACTTTTCCATGGCCTCACTCAATAGGTCTACTCCTAAGGCAACACGTTTATGATGCCTGAGTTCCTCAAACATATCCTTGTTTGCCTTGATCAGTGGGTTAACCACTGTCTCGACCATGGCTTCCATTTGAGAACTCGCCTCTTTGAAGGGCCTTTTACCAATATTGTTCTCGTTAGAACCGAACTCGTGCCATCTCATTACGAGCTGGTCCCTACGTGCGATAATAGCCTCCAGCTCATTGTTAATCATGGTCCTAACTTTCTTAGGTGGTTTGCTCTTCACACCACCTGAGCTGGGAGTCCCGCCATCAGTGTTGGCCATAGCGACCATTCGGACCTGGTGCTGCCTAGCCCACTGCAGTTCCCTATCTCCGTCACCCAAGGAAATAGCTTCTCTCATCATGGCAACATCTACAGGGTTGAGCTCTTTCTTGACGAACTCAACAGGCTTGTAGAGCTCATCCTCCCCCCTTAGGTCTTTGACCGACTCTACGAGCTCGTCGAATCTCCCCAACTCCACCAGCCCAAATGCATGTTTTACCCACTCCTTGGCGTAGTTATTATTGACATCAAAGCCTCTACCACGTAGGTAGTGCTTAACAATGTCTTCCAATCCCTTCGAGTCCCCGCGGACCATTACTACAATTATGAGTCCCGCCAACTCCTCAGCGTTCGTGGGTTTCCACTGGACCGTCTCCTCTGGAGGAGGAGCAGATGGTTTACCACCAGCCTTGTCAATTGCTTTGTCAATACAACTCTCAGGGGCCTCAAATTCAGCGCACCAAGGATGCACCTCAGCCACGGCGTCACAGCTTTGCTGCTTACGACTGCCACTTTCATCCCCTCTTTGTGTATTCATACCGGGCAAGGCACCACAACAGGAACAAGAGTCCCCACCACCACGCCTTGCCGCCTCAACTCTCTTACCTCCCTCATCCCCATCAAACCAGGACCCCATAAATTCAGGTCCATTCCCCCAGACACCTTTCTCCTTGTACCCTACAGGTGCATTATAAGACCTGTAGGTTTGGTCTCTCTCCTGCCTTCTCATACCAGAGCCAAGCACACTAGCTAGACATGACTTAAAGGGAGCAGTGTCCCTCTTGTCATCACCATCTACATGCACAGTAGATGCTGCTAACTTTCTTCTAGTACTTGCTCTCGCGGCCTTACCCCTGTAATTCTCCTCATTGTGGACCGGGCGGTCCAAGTCCACAACAAGTTTCCCGCAATCCTTATTCTGGTCTCCCAAAGCCAATGGTCCAAGTCTCCTGGGATAGAGACATGTCCCAATGGCTTTTTCCACCAAATATTTCCCCCCTACACCGATCGCCCCAATAACCCCCCTTACGCTGCCATTAGCAATAGCATCCGCAGCAAAGCCAGCAATTGCCTTCTCATCAGCCCTGCTGATGGCATCAGCAGACCTGGCAGACCTGTAAGCATAGTCGTGCTCCTCACCAATTTTGTCAGCATGGCACGAAGGTACCCCATTAGGAAGCGGATTGTTTAACCCAGCGTAGTTGCACCCCGGCACCATCAAGGTAGTCCGCTGTGCCATGTTGGCACCTGTAGTGGTAAAACCACTTACCCCCCGCCCTAAAAAAGAAAGATATTGACTTCCTGAATCCAATGCAATTTGCCCCGTTGAAATCGGTCCACCCGTTCCAGAGATACGGCGTATCTCGAAATCCACAGGAGAGGGGGTACCCCCCCCAACTAAATACTTCGCCCACAGGTCTTTAGAGACCCAATGGACAAAAGTCCTAAAAGTCCCCTATATTAGTATACCTACTCTGGACTTAGAAAAATTTCAGCATCAAGGAAAATTTTTTCTAAGTCCAGACCTATCACTTAACACTAACCTACAGAAATTATTCAAAGGTTGGCACCACTGCAGATAGCCAATCAGTCTTATCACCATGTGGCTCCCATGAGGTGATTAAGGTTCAGCCACCTGCCCCAAATGCCCCCTCTACCAAACTTAAAACCTTAATTGTAGGAAAACTGCTCCATGAATTTCAACCAAATTTTGATAGATTGTCCTCAGAGGGAGGAAGAACCCAAAACCCTATGCAGGTACTGAGAGTACCCTCAGAAAGCACCTCTAAAGGGCATAAGCCCTATACTTAGGGCCCTTAATGAAAACTTGACAAAAAACCACATAAATGAGAAAAACTCACCAAAATGAAGTCCTCTGCCAAATCTCAATCTCCAACTCCTTCAACAACCCACTCAAAAAAGCACTCAAACACAGAGCTACACAGATTTGATGTTCACTCTTCAACAGCCAGAGCCCAACCACGATAGTTGGACAGTTGGTTAGTTTCTCCCTAATAACAAAGGATACGAACCTATTACCTACCGTATGTAGATCCACTTCCCTGCAAAATACATCATCGCCATTCCAAGTGGAAAACCTTTGTGTGTCGTTTGAGCCGAAACTATTTTGTTTAGTTCGTTTCCAAAGTGCAAGTGTCCGGACATTTGCTGTTTCCTCTCATTTCGGCATGGAAACTAGATCTTATTGATAAGGTTTTCCTCTTTATTCATGATGGCTTTTGTGTATTTTTAATGATTTTTCAGCAAAGTTGAGTTGTTTTTCAACCTACCTATCAGAAAATAGTCCGTTAAAGCGAACAACATTTATTTTACAATAAAACCGTCCAACTAGGGGAACCACAAAACAGGATGTGGCCCAGAAGTTGAACGGTCTAATTGCTTTAAAAAAAAAAAAAAAAAAAAAAAAAAAAAAAAAAAAAAAAAAAAAAAAAAAAAAAGGTCTATTTTCTGTATATATAGATCTGATGAAAAAATATTCAACTTCGCGGAACAATTCTTAGAATTCAAAATAACCATCATAGTCATGAAAAACTAATTACGTATATGACTATGTTTCCTTACCGAAATCATAAGAATCATATAACTCCCAGAACCCCGCCACTTTGAAAAAGAAATGAACTATACAGTAGAAATAGTTTATTTTGACATTAGTTATGACGACAAACCGTCCAGGACAGATGGTTCTCCAACTATGTAAGACCGTTAGCTTATAACCTTTTTATATTATTCATAAACATTTTTATCGCTATTAACATCCAAATCGCTTATAAAGGCGACTTTTTCCCAAAGAAAGGGTTTCCAACATCGTTTATAACAACGTAGATACTGAGAAACCAACCGATCAAGCTATTGTCAAGATTTCTAGCAAGAACGATACAAGTATCTGCCCCTGCCCCCAAGTTCCACCACTTCTATTTTTATGGAGCTATTACATACAAGAGTCTTATAAGAACCGCTTTTCGCGAGCACCACCGTTTTCTAAGAATTCATAGAACACTATCTTGTGGTATTTTGCGCTTTTAGTTTCTATTAATGAATAGAACCTGCTAGCAAGTCAAGCTTGAACTAGATCATCAGGGAAGCCCGCGTAAGTTTTCGGTCACCTTTGGTTTCAGTTTTAGTTCATCTACAACGTGTCTTGTAAGCAGTGAGTTCATGTAGTTCACTTCCTTCTTTATACCTACAAAATGTTATAGAGAATGTCCAAGTACTGTAATTATTCGTGTATACATTACGTATTAAGGTTCATTTTTTATAGACAAACTATATAAGTAAATCTGCTTCAAAACATACTTCAGTTCAGTTTTTCCATCAAAACTATTCTGACGTCAGAGCTCAGTACATACAAGTACCCTACTGTACCGAAAAAAAGTGTTTTCAATCAATTTTTAGACTAGACCTTGAGAATTTTGAAACTATCGGCCAACGGCTATAACCACGGCTATAACACCCAATTTCTGAGGGTCCCTTGGCGGACGTATAATAAATTTTTACTGTAGTATCAACTCTAACGTTACACCAAGTTTTCCCACCATGAGCAGCGATAATGTATTTGGCCGGGGGATGGATCCAATGTCGGTAACCGGACTGTCTCCTTTGTTATTAGGAGGAAGTAACCAACTGTCCAACTACTGGGCCATCACTGTCCAAGATAAGGAATAAGCGTCCTGATTTTGACATTGATAATTACTTCAAAATTCCACACTTATCCAATCTGAAAATAATTTGTTTTATAATATACGCAAACCTGGGAAGATGAGATAATAAGAAGATTTTTTTAAAAGCTGATTTGATAGCGAGAATTTTAGCAACTGCGCCCGGTAGCGAACGCTAAGCCGCGCCGAGTTGCGATCGTTAGTAACGATCAATTCTAGAGTGCATGCCGAAATAGGAAGCACGGTTACTCAGAAATTCTGGATGTAGAACCGCTTTTCCGACTCCTAGACTTCTGGTGGTGTGGAAGCAAAATTAAGAAAAAGGGTAAGTAATAACTTCAAAATTTCAGATGGCACTTCCTTCCAGCGACATGTACTATTTCACATCCTAATAGTAACAATGAAGATTAAAGTGGGTGGTAGAGGGAATGCGAGATAAGGCCATGCTGAGTAAACAACATGTTCCCAACCTTCCCAACATCCACTGGATAATTAACTAAGAGCCCGACGAAACTTTGCCTCGTCTCCCTCGTAAGGATACCACATCTCTCCCGGGTTGCACAACTCGTAGGTCGCTACTGAATCCTGCTACAATCTTCAGGAAAATTAATGAGTGCCAGAACTCCAAAGAGCTTATATTAGGAGTCAAGGAAACTTCAAGAAGTAAAAATGTTCACTTGTATGATTGTCTTCTGGTTATAATAATTGTGGTAGATATTTATATGATACAAGTGTCCGTTGACGTTAGTACACAATATATAACCACTAGGCAAGTGAGTGTGATGAATTAGCTTCCATGTCCAGCAGATATGGTTGCATAGATAGAAGCCAATAAATTGTAGTATGGATCAATACAAAAAGGATTATGAAGCAGATATCGTTGGTGGGGTTCCTTGCTGGGCAGGACAAATTTATATTGAATTCATCTAACTATATTTCTAGAGCTTGATCTCCCAACTGCCATCCAAATTCAAGTGGGATCCGATAGGAATGGCAAAAGTGCTATGGAGAGCATATTTGCGCACGCGCAGGTGGTGGGGGTTACTGATGAGAACAAACCAGTAAAGAACCATTCAAGAAAATATCAATGCACAGTGCAATGATGTCTCCAAATTACTAAAAACAAAGTAAAAATAGAAGCAGTTGAAACAGAAGCAACTAACTAGCATACATACTTAGTAATTTAGACATGAACTAGCTGTACCCTGCCACGCTTCGCTGTGGCACAATGAGGTTGTGTGGATGAGAAATTAGAATCAAAACAAACATAGTTAGGTACATACATTTTTGACAAGTTTGCTTTAAAAGTGCTTTAATATATACCTATGTTTTAATACATTTGAAGTTATTTTTGATTTTTTTAAACTTGAAACATTTGTCCTCCGTATGGAAGTTTTGTCCCCTCGAGTCCTCCAATCGAGTTTTTCCATTTAGTAAATCTATGCTACACCCAACGGATTCCCATTACAAAGTTCAGCATTTCAAGTTGAGTAAACAAAATTAGTTATATATTAAATAACAAAAGAAATTTGTCTACGAAAATTCGCTAAAAGCTCCAGTCATGCAGCATGACCGTGTGAGCAAATTTTCGTAAATTATTGTATTTTAAAATATCGAATTTTTTGAAATTTGACCTTTTTGAGTGCAAGGAAATTGTTAACTATTAACTATATGGCAAAAAACGTGTTCCTGAATAATAATTTCCTATTCAAATAGAGTTTGAGATCTTGATCTATACACAAACCAACATAACATTTTTATAGATATAGATAGATCGGAGAACGTATTAGGTACATGAATTTATACATCAAATTGTTTTTGACCTACTACGTCATTTCACAAGGGCCCAGGTATCATAACTATTTACACATTTTTACGCGTCTTCAATTTATTTTTACAACAAATCTGATTAAATAGAATATCACATCATGCAGTTGAGGATTTATTTTGCGGTATAAATTCCTGAACATAATAACGTAAAAATGTATAAGCGGGAAGTAGACACGGGTAGCATTTCACAAAGGACGTTAAACTGATACGGCTAGTCCGGGACTTGTTTGTACTGTTAGAGGGAAAGCCGATCGAACCATCAAAGAGGGAATATGAGTTTTGTAGAGGGGGGAATATGTTTTTCAAATCACTTTTTGTTTTTACTCCATATTTACCCTCGCTTCCAAGCGATGATGAAACTTGTTTGGGGGACTGAAAAAAAAGGTATTCTATGCATGTGGGGCTCTTCCATTCAACATTTGAAATTTCACATTTTGCTGTTGAATGATCTCGCCTGAGTTGGAGACGGGGGTACCCCAAAGGCCTGAGCAAACACGCGAAAATATCGGCAAATCAAAAAGTCCTCTGAGCGAACACAAAAGCATTTTCCCTTCCCGCAAACAGATAGGAGATGGGCAGGGGGCAAGTCGGGGTGGATGAACAAATAAAAGAACCGTCAAAATAAATCTCACACTCGAGATGATAATATTGGGGGAAGCGGGGATGGGTTTATCGCTACATTTCTCTTGTCCTCACGACTCGACGGCGGATACACGAGTTTTGCGGGAGGGCAAAGGAGACTGCGAAAAAGAAGCGGATGAAGGAGGAGGGAAATAAGGAGAAAAAAGTGGCGCGATTCTCAGCTTTACATCAGGGGTGAAGGGTTGGTCGTGTTCCAAAATCTCTTATCTTCCTGGCACTCGGCCCTTCCACCCTTGACCTCATCTCGGCTGGCTCAAGCGAGAAACTCAACGGGCTACTGAGATTTCCAGCTTCAATATAAATATTTACAGATAGAATTAACAATCATGTTTAAGGTTATCACACTCCTTGGTACGTGACCGTCAGCCCCAAGAGCAAATACAAACATTTCCATTAAAAATGTTGTTTCCACCCTTATTGATCTCAAATATTGGATTCGGACCCCATAAAAACTGTAAAACTGCCAACACACAATTTTCAAACGTAACTCCGAATAATCTGGGTGTACAACGAATGGAGAGAAACACAATGATGTCATCAATGTAAAAGCTGAGTGTTCCCCTCACGACAACGAGGAGTTTAGGATCTTGTTCTATATCGTTGTTTTCTTACCATTCGTGCTCTACCAAATTCTAATTTTCAAATACCTACCATTTACATTGCACCTTTCTGGAAAGCTCTCGTCTTTATTATTCTGAATGGGGGACAATACAATATACTGGTGAAATCTCTCATTGTGGACAAATAGAGAGATGTCGAATACCATTCTTTAGCATATAAAACGCATTCAAGGCCAACGTTCCGTTGTGGAATTACACATAACACCCATTACAAAGACTTTAAAACCCTTCAACTATGTGTGAACCTATACTTTATTGCTTCAAAACCGATATACCAGCAACCTGATAGAAGTTAGCGGATTTTCACTTCACTGAAAGGGAAAGTTTGGAAAAGAAATAATAAAAAAATGTATTAAAATAATGATCCCTCCTCAAGGAAAAAATGAGACAAAATATTTATAATTATCATTTCATAGGGATTAACCTCCCTGCCTTCCTTCCATACTTTTGCAAATGTACTAAAGAATTGACCTGAGAAATTAATACATGGACTCGAAAATTTCCAATTTAATACATGGACTCAATCATTTCCAAAGCACATCCGGGAAGGGTACCGTTGCGGAATATGATCGAAGAGGAAACTATTCCATTGACCTTTTCCCAGATATTCTCACGATCCCTTATATTACTCTTTCAGAGCGACCTGACAGGTCAATATTCAGCCATATTATCCAGCTTTCTACTAACGCTTAAGGATTTGATAGTCAATAGTCCAGGTTGCAAATTCAACATGAGACTAAACAGACAGTTTTTCAATACCTAATGGGAAAATATTAATTTGCTGGTATGTTTCTGGTTTAAGAACAATATAACAAAGACATTTCAATTTTTTTCCATGAAGTCGAGAAAATTAATGTAAGTAAATCATATCATGTTTCAAAAAAAAGGTCTAATGATAGACATTGATGCGTAGATTAAACATCAGTACAATAGTAATACCATCCAAAACAGCACATGCACACAGATTGTGAATGTAACGAATTCATGAACGCTATCACAAATAAATAATATATATGTACCTGTGGTTCTGGGTAGCTACAAGTGTGGCTATATTACGTTATTGATCAGTTTCAGAAGTCCAACCAACAGAAGTACTTAGTCCGTTTAAAGTCCTTCACATACCTATACGAATAACATCTTCGTAAAAATAGGTACCTATAGTATCACTTTATCTTCCACTAGTTGACATAATTGATGGTCCAAGTAGTAGCTGAACTTGTTCCTACAACTAGGCAATGGGAGTAGGACGGATTAGAATCGCGACCGCAACGAACCTGGCGGTATGGCATGTGAGCGTTCGGTATCGAATCGAATCTCCCAGCAACGATGTACCAGTCACAGAATCAAACTGCAGATTTCGGTACGATTTATGATACTAATCTATACATCCAACTATCTTGAATTTTTACTAAGGACTATCAACACTTGATATCCTGTATTTTGGAGGTGAGAGCTTGCGAGCATCCAGACCACCAAGCTAAACACATCAACTCATCTATATATTGGATCTTTTCCGATAATGTGTATAATTTGGTGGTCTGGATGCTCGCTAGCTCGCATCTCAAAAATACATAACATCAAGTAGTCAATCCCTTAGTAAAAATTCAGATTAGTTTGACATAAAGTTTAGTATCTATTATGTTGAAAAGCAAACAAATCAGCAGTTATAAATCAGAGCGAAATCGGCAGTTAGATTCGATAACGGTTACATCGATGCTGAGGGATTCGATTCAATACCAAATGCTCACCATACCGCCAGGTTCGCTGCGATCGCAAAGCCCCCATTGCCAAGTGATCCTACATAGCACTTCTTCTTGTAACTTCAAATTGACGAACAATTTCACCCGACCCTCAGCCCGAAAACGTGGCCATGATAAAAAACTAAGGTTAGCTCAGATCAAAACACTCAGAGCCTCAAATTAACCTTAGGCATTTCGAATGGGGAAAAAATAAAGTACTCAACCATTAGCCATCTTATTCCATTCCCATATCCGATAGCTGACCTTGCGTCAGATCTTGAAGCCGTAAAGCGCAACGAAGGCCAAATGAGTAAAAACAGCCACTGAACCGCGAAACCATAATAAAATTTACGAATGCAATTGCCTACTAGCTTTACGACTTCGAAGAGCCCCTGAAATGTTAAGAAACAGAGCCGCGTGGGATTGTAATTTTATAATCCTGCAGGAGTGGAGAGATTAATGCTTTTAAATAGTGATGGATTTCCGAGCGAATCATGTAGGTACTTATTGTTTGCAAATTAATTTCTTGGCCTTACCTCTATAGGTCATCAAACCCGTTGGATCCACCGTTCAATGACACCAACTCTGAAGATTAATGCGACCATTTGATGTGGAAATAACATGAGTACGTAGGAATGTATTTTTTCCTCCAAGAGGTAAACCATTTTTTACACCATTGAAAACATGAAGGTAAATATATTGACATGAATATGGTTTTTGTTTATGGTTTTGGTTTGTTTTTTGTTTTGTTTATGGTTTTTGTTTATGTCGTCATTAAACATAATAAGTAGTACTGATGTTAGATTAAGCTACAAGACGTAGGATATTCTAATAAAAATTAAAAATAAACTTTTAAATAGCTATGTATCAAGCGCTGTGGGTTATACAATTTATTTGGCGCAGAACCGACTGCGCATGAAGAATCATCATGTAAGGTGCTTGGAGAAAATCTAATGTCACATAAATATATGTCAACTAAAAGTGGTACTAGGCTCCTAGCCATAAATAGAGATAGTGGTCGCTAGCGATGAGTTCTTTACTTTCTATGAAATTTCATAAACTCATTTTCAATTATTTTTTCGACTTCAAAAATTCGAGAAAAATTATAAGTTCTTGGATTATAGCTAATTTCACATACGTCAACTAAGAGTGGTATTATGGGCACCTTCAATTAGCAAGAATATCCGATTCCACCCGCAATATTCACTGCTCTCACAATCCATGTACTACAAACGGATGAGTGGCAAAATTTTCTCAGGAGTTCTTCTCAGGCTTTCTCAGGGCTAGTTCTTTCACTTCAATGAATCAACTTTCATTTCCGTATGAGCAAAGATGTTCAGTTTTGATACCCTTCCTGTATACGTTTCAATAAATTTTTGATTGCTAATATTAATAATTGTTCAAGCTTTCCAGCAAACAAGGCAGTTTCATACAGGTGCAATTAAATTGATGTGGGACTATTCCATTCGTGGGATCTAATCGTCAATGTCGGACTCAAGTCGAACGCCGAAATCTTTCCCTGTAAAGTGGGGCGTGGAATTTTTCCCAGAACGACGATTCTTCGAAACTATGGAATAGAGAACAAACATTGTCACATGTAGAAGATTGAGGAATAATAATCGAAGCTGCTCCTCAAATGAGCAGTGAAGCTACTAGTGACGTAAATATTACTGCAAGTCAAGAAATATCAGCAGCAGAATAACCAGCTAGGTTTTAGCCACTCACTGCAGAATTAAATATTCAGAGTGGACGTTTGTTTCATTAAGTACCAGTTATTCAAAGTCAATTTACCATAAGGTTTCTTAGTCGAGAAGGTATTTGGGTGACGAACTCGAACTGTAAGACCTAAAATGAAGTCTACCTATCGCGTGGGTGGTTTCAGGCCTCATGTTTTCAGATTTCATTGGATAAATAACATACTGACTGAAGGGGCAAGGTCCACACCATGAATCTGCCATTATTTATAGATAATTAGTGCTCCAACTGAACGTTAACTGCTCCTCGATTCCCCACCAATGGCTTAAAAAAAAAGAAGTTATTGCATCCGTCGGAAGTTTAAATCTCCAGCAACCAGAAGAACCCTTATTTTCCCTGCTCCCGGGTCTCTCATAAAAAAAGTACCTATTGATAACAACAGTCTCACTTCGCTTTACATGATTTTCATGATTCAATTCCAGTACACTTTCTAGCACATAAGACAGACGATGATTCTACGTTCGGCCATTTACTTCCCCTTAACATCTTAGGTCGTTAGTCCAGAGCCGATAATTGACTGAAGTAGGATGGAAGGTAGCTAGCTCCTCCAGCATTATACTGACAAATCGCGTCGATGAGTCTAAAAACTCGGGGTAATTTAGCTACTGCCCGAAGGAAGCTCCTTGGGTCTTAAAAAGTAGCCTAACGGACGTTCGCCCATTTATACATCGAGCTGGTCCACCCGACACGAACATTACTCAACAATCGGGGACTCGCTTCTCCATTAGGTGTCTGAGGAAATACGACCAGCTTGGACACCAGTTTCGAAATTAGTGGTATTTGGGGGCAAATGCCATAACTTTTAGAAAAGGGTGGTCGTCAAAAAACAGTTACTTATGCAAAAGGGGGATCCACGAATCAATTACGAGCTGTCTACAAATAATGAAATACGCACAGATGAATATTTATAATACCGAACTACCCTCTAACCAGAGCAGTAAGTAGCAAACGAACAAAAACCCTGATCATGGCCGGATTATGGCTAAAAGTGTTTCCCCAAATTATTGAGATACATTTTATTCACTTCCCCAAAAGCCAGAACAATAATTGTATGAAAGTTATGCGATAAGGCTGGATGGCCATAAAACAACTACACTACAATCATGATGTGGACGACATAATATCGTTCATAGGATAGGAGAAAATCGCATGAGCCTGCTCGTATGAACGAATTTTCGTAAACTATCGTTAGGTACTTATCGTTAAAATACCGTTATTTTTCAGTTGAATTATTTCGAAATGTTAGCACTTGGTGTGACAGTTCTTATCAACTATCAATATTTGGGAACAACAACACATTCCCAAAAATGTTCTGCTATAAAATAAAATCTTGGATTTTTACAATTATCTGCAGTTTTTAACAATTTTTAACACATTTGAAATGTTAAGCATTTAAAAAAATTTTCAGTAAAATTTTGGGTACTAACTTTTTACTGTTCCGGTTTGTAGTAGATTAATTTTCTCTGAGTAGTATTCTGGTAAAAAATATAAATTGAATGCTTTTTAGCTGTTTTAGCCCCTTTTTAATCACTTTTTTAGAAAAACAAAAAATTTGAAATGTTACCAATGTATAGTGCTCAAAAATAACTGAACCCAGTTCATAGTGATACACACCATCAAGAGAAATGACATTTTGAATAACGCATTTTGTACGCATTTTGGATTTTTACGACTCTGAAATGTGATAAATTGCACATAAACGAAACTCTTTATGGGGGATTAAATAATTTTCGCTACGTTATAATTCGCTCATTATTCACTTAGAGCTTCCGAAAATACCAATTGTATTCAATAATTCAAAATTGTGATTTGTGTTGAGTGAGGACAAAGTAATATAGGTTTTATGAATTCAGTATAGTTTTGGTGGTGGAGAACTGAATGTATAAACTGAAAACAGGCCAATGACTCGAGTTTAAGAAGTGGAAAAGTCATTGGGCTAAATTAACTCCCAATCAAAGATTGGAAAATTGATATATTTTCGTAGTTGTGCACTGCAGCCTAGTGCATTGCACGATTGGCTGGGCTTCAGGTGGTGAGGGTCAGTTGCCCGGTCTGGGAAGCCGCCATGGTGGGTGGGGTCTGGGGCCGGTCGGAGTGGCACCCGGCCGGATGGGAGTGAGAGTTTTCTTTCATGTCCTCACGTCCTAGACTAATTTCCGGTCTTTTATCCGACTTTAAGTCGGAAGGACGTACCTACCGTGTGTGCAGGGTTACTTAGATCCAAATTCCGAAATCATGAGAAATCGGGCGATGAGATAATGAATTAGGAGGCGGTCAGGTGGCGCATTTTACAGCTGTGTTTTCGCCAATGTTGCAGATTCTCTCCCAAGTTGGAGTCAACGTACGCGAACAAGCTACTGCATCGATCATGGTAATCTAACGGAGCGACGGTAATGCATTCGCCGTTCAGGCGTTTCAACCATTCGCGGCGCTCGACGCCCGTTAGAGGGCGGGTAATGGGAGGCAAACAGCGCTAATCCCCATGGAAACTGCACGGAATCGTATAAGGTGTGAATGGGGCGATGTTCCCTTCAATAAGGTATGTTCCGTCCGGCCGCTATCAAAGAACCCGGGGACCGTACAACCGTGTTAACTACCGCGTTTGTTTGCCGCAAAGCAGATGAAAAATACGGCGTTTTCGAAAGGCATGTTCAGGGAGGAGAGAGAAAAAGACTTTTAATTTCTTCTCCGGAATCCACCAACTGTGTAGGCAACACGGGAATAACTAGAATGTTCGAAATGCGACTAGAATGATTCATGCCCGACTTGGCATGGTAATGGTACCGTGTTGGCCACTGTAGGCTGTACTAAGGGGTAGGGAACTGCTAATTGCGCTAAGTGGTTTGCGGTGTTCGACACGGATCGAAACAAGTAAACGAAGCCTAAGAGGAGGGCATAAAGGACGGACTCTGCATTGCAAAATAACCTCAACAAGGGAGGAAATTTATAATTTGCGTAATACACGCAACGTGAAATTAATCTTTGTCCACGGTACTTAGAGATAGTCTTCGTGTACAGTTCCCGTCGCTTCTTAATGAGACACCTATTGAGGGAGGCACTGATAGTGTGGCACGCCTTATAATAAATTAGTGAAAACTTATAGATGGTACAGGACTCGAAATTAGTTCCAGAAAAAATAACCTGAAAATCATCATATTTTCGCTCCGAAAATAAAGACTCAAAATTGAAACTTTATTATTTCATTCCGACGTAGAGCCATCCTGTAAGTTTCTCCGTATCATTCCCGTCAAATTCCACACCACGGCAATAACGTTCCATGCCGGAACCGTTCGCTATTCAGTCTTATTTTTGTGCTCAAACTAACAGGAAATGGTCTGAAACAATGCTTCGAGACTTCCTTTGGGATCTCGTAGAGCTAAGAACGACAGAAAATCGTGGTATTCGCCCTAAGGAGAGCCGATATGGCTGAATTGACAGTAAATGGCTGAATGTCGTATTTTTGACCCCATGGGAGTCCCGAAATGGGCATATAGACTTAGTTCATGTCTAAATATCGTGGCTTTGGCCCCTTGCAGCCTAAAAAACGATATTCAGTCGTAAACTGAACCTAAACACCCACGGTGAATACCCTGATATTTATATCCTGTTTAGTCACCTATTGGCAAAAAAACAAACAAAAAACTGATTATTTACAAGTCTACATGGATAGGAATCTACATGAATAGGAATGGGACGACACCCACGAAACCCTATGCAGAAAATACTCGAAAACCCTCATTTTGTACCTATTTTCCATCCGTTAAAACCATATTGTTATAAACTGGGAGTAGAATCGTGTATAGCTAATGAATATTATAGCAAAATATTAGGTGGAAAAAAAAGTTGTTGGAACGAAAATTTTTAATTGCAGAAAGGAACAATAATACCCGGAACAAAACAAATTCGTTCTCGTGAATTTCGTTCCGGCTCGGAACGTTATTTTGCGGAACTTTAGAAGTTCGCTCTTTTCCGGAACTTTTACATGAAAATGCCATTTTATCCTTTTGTTTCGGATCGGAGCCCTGGTATAGTATAGTACGATCAAGAAAAGTGCATGGATCCATCAAATATTTATAGTCACCAAGAAGAGGGTTTCCATTCATGGAGATCCTTTCACCATACCTGCAACAACAATTAAAGTAATGGTTAGAAATACTTCAGTGAAAGCATTTCGATTAACAATTAATGTCTAATCATGAACAGGTGCTGATATTGCATCATTATGATATAACATTAACATCAAAGAAATGTGAAAAACCTTTCAAAATTCAAGCTAAGATTATTTTATTCAAATAACTGAGCCAGTAAATATTATAAAATAAAGTCAAAATCGCTATGACCTGCAAAGAGGATGCTCTAAAGTTTGAGAGACACATAATAAATACGGAAAAACAATTTGCTTTGACTTTTAGCATGGATAAAACGCCGCCTTCGGAGAAGATATAAGCAGATATGAAAGTTTGAAGCCTATGATATGACATTTAAAGCTGGAGGATGATGTTTGTGTGAAAAAGAAAGAGTAGGAAAACTTGAATCCTAGAGAAAGATTTTTGGAGTGAGAGTAGGTGATAAACAGAGAAAAAGATACTGGATGGAAGAGTGATTTGCGCCGCCAAGGAATTACGCTTCCGTGCCGCTAGGGGAAGCGTAGACCTCAGAAGACTGTCATTAGAGGACTACGTGACCGAGGACTTGTGGGTTCTCTAGCTCCTTCGGCTAGAGAATATATAACAATATTTTTGAAGAAGAAAAAGTCCAGAGGTTTTTCGTTCTTCAAAAAGAACAAAGAAATCACTAGTCGCAATGCTTTCCGCCACACGTAAAGAAGGTCTATGAACTCGTTAGTGGTTTGGAAACGGATAAAAAAAATTTTAGGTGAATGCAACACCGCAGTCTATCAGATGTTCTAAAGGTTAAGCACCCCGTTAAACAATAGTAAAGCAGATTCCCAACTCAAAACCTAACCAAGTATGATGCCAATATTTATTATAATATTAGATTACCAAGTGCTACATATATTTATGTAGCTGGCTGTTGTACGAGTTGTGTTCCAAATACTGTACATCTACAGTAAAAAACGCTGCGAATTACTACACAAAGATTTGTTGTCCGTGTTAAATATCACTTCCACTCAGATGACTGATCCATAGATAATAATGAGGAACTTTCATCTGAGAGAATTTCACACTTTTGACTACCGATTCGGATTCAGTGCACTTGGAAAACCCATAGCGATTTTCAGCTTAAAATACCGTTTAGTTTGACCAATAAACGAGTAGGAAGATCACGCATGACATTATGGCAAGGGAGCTGAGGGTTAACCCAGGCGAGCGGGGGCCGTGACGTCTTCAATTTCCAGAGCTGTTTTACTCGTCAGATACGCAACATATTTATAGCACCTATTTGGAAAGATCTCGCTCAGATCTTTCTATTTAGCAAATGATAAATAACATGCAAATTCAGCATTGAACGACGTTATCCAAATATCGTTCCACATACGGAGGCTGAAAAAAATGAACTAAATTCACTAAAACACTTACAGTCCATCTGTGGATAACGAGAGCTATTACATCATTATACATACATGTGTATACTTTAATTGCAATTATATATATTATACGTAAGCCCTGGGAAAATTATTTCGGCTCAAGCTTCCTATTGCTATTCCTATGTTCTTCCAAATCTGGCAGCCACCATACAAGTTATCAGATTCATATTCACTTTGCCAATTCATTATACTTCACTATTGGTTGTGTCAAATTTAGTTAGGGTAGAGAGGAATACAAATAATACTTAACCTCCCAGCAAAACTATCAGTGTCCATCGATGTGTCAACCGCAAGATACATTTTGCTTTTATTTTCACTATTCATAGGGATGATGGGACGGGGTAATTCATCTAGAGCCACTTGCATATTCAAAGATTCGTGTTCCCGAAGACAGGACGCTAAAGGATGGTTTATTGCGGAATTATTCGCGAGGATATGAAGGAAAAAAAAGGTCGACTACAATTCAAAGGGGTGACTGGGATTACAGGGGATACCAACATCCGCCCATTTACTCATCACCGATACAGATTGAATACAAACTAAGAACGTAATTCGTTTCATAGTTAAATCTATACATTTATGAAGGTACGTGATGAGATTGTTGAAGGAAAAAGGCTGAAGAGTGATGAGCGTTGAATACTTTTTCACCTCCATTTCAAATTTTAGCTTCATAGGTTGAATAGCAAAGAAATAAGCTACAGAGAGCTCAACACTAGCCATCTTGTGCGTGTGGGTGTTACTACTTGCCATTAATACGTGTCGCTGTTAGGATGACAATTTTCGGCAAGAAAGTCTCCGTAGAAACCTATTCTACGATAAAATCATTGCTACTACTATTTGCATCAACGAGTCGAATTTTTAAAAAATGGAGTTTTCGCAATGGTTCCAATAATTTGAAAATCAAGATTTTATCCGTTTTGAGGCATTCTGAAACATAGCCTAGAGTTGAACGGTTTTCATACCTACAATATAGCTATATTTGACCAAACGATAACCCTCTTCAGGATTGGGATAAAAAATCAAGCTTTTCAAATAAAGTTGGCCAGTACTTTTTGGGTACATTAAATTGCTCACATTTCAAAAAAGTACTACAAATATTACAAAAATGGGTAAAAACGGCAAAAACTTTGTTTTTTAGCACAATTTTAGTCAAAAGAAATTTATCAACATTTAACTAGAGCATTAAAAAATTTATAAACAAAATTATTATGAAATTATACTTAAATTCCACTATTTTTGCTGAAAAAGCTGTAAGAACTGAAAAATAAAGTTTGAAATAAAAAAAAATATATATATATAGTTTTTTTTCCCCTCGAAAATTCACTTATTTATACACAATGATGCTGCATAACTGTAGTTATTATCATTTTTGTTCTTTCTTTTTTTCACCCCTGATCAGGCGGGGGGGGGGGGGGGTCTGCTCAGTGTGACCTCAGCAGGGCACGAACCTTTAAAAAATTATAGAGAGAAAACTACTTAGAACTGAGTCTACGCTAACGTAAAAATATCAAGAGTACCTTTTTTACATCCATTTCTAACGCTCATTGTTTTACTCACTTCAACTCTAACTTCAATTCTAATTTAACTCTAGTGGTTACCTTGAATAAGGCGGCTAGGCTTTTAACGAATAGGATTTCATTTCATTCCATTTCAACTGGTGTGAAGGAGTGAAGTTATGAGGGGATACTCGTGATTATACATGTTATGACGCCAGCTGCATTCTTGCCCTTTGTTTCGCGGGAGGGAATTTGAATAATAACGCATTATTATTAATACAGAAATAATAATATGTATTGCCAGCAAGGTTATTTACATCCAGGACGAGAGGTTGTCCTTTCCCTCAGGGGTAACGGGGCCGCGGCGAAAACTGCCCGCTCAGCCTTGTCATATCCAGTTATAAACCCGGAGTCCTGCCAGCCACAAACTAATTCTAGTTCAAACATAACGTCCGCATCACGGACGCTACATGCCCTGAAGAAGTCAACGAACAGGTTACCTGCGTACATGTCAGAGAACGACCGAATACCGTTGCACAAGAAACGTCAAACCCCTTCGAACGAACTGTCGGTGAGTGAGCCGTCACTACTCGTTAAAGATCCAAGTGCCTGGACCCTGGCACATCCATCATGTTAGCCCCTTGCTGGGCCCTCGTGACAATTATTAATTAATATTGAAAGTCCGGGGCAGAACTCCTTTTTTCTCCTTCCATTCCGCTTCGGAGTTATTTATCATTTAACATTCATCTCCCTTTTTACATGGGTATCTCGGCAGTAGGTAGCATTTTTCTGTATGAGTCTATTTTCTGAAATGATGGATGACAGGGGGGAAGGGGAAGGAGAAGAAACTCGAAAAAATTCGAACCGAACACGCCACTGAAAAATGTGATTATTAGTTGAGACAAGGGCCTCACGGAAAGCACGAACGCCTCTTCAATGCCATTAATAAACCCCTAACAATCCCTCCAACGAGAATCCAACGTTTAGAATACACGAAGAATCGTTTTGCTAGAATATATTGTACCAATTCGTATAAAAATGAGGAAAAAGATTAATTTACGAGATTTCTAGTCCGCTCACTCGAAGGTTATGTGATCCATAACTAAATTAAATAACCGCTAGGAAAAATCACGGACAACAGTTTATTCTTCCAATGCTCGTTATATACATTCTTTCCTATATTGCATAGTCAATTACACCAGCCATTTCAGTTCATAACATAAGCTTATAAGACACAGCCTATTGCATATAGTTGATTTTCGTGACTACAAAAATATATTGGGATACTAATCATTTTCCCTTCGTATGTTGAAGAACCTTAATAGTTAACTCGGTAGAAGTGGAATTCCTAGTGAAGTAGCTAACAGGAGAATTATTCAAATGGTACAACATGTTGTCAAATAAAGCTTGTTAGGGTAACGACTCCAAAAACCACATTTACCCCACAAGAAATAAGTTTGTTTAACTTGCCAATGGTTGAATTTAACGCAAAAAACGCTGCAAATTATTACAATAGGTTTATTATTCTAAAATGTGTAAATTGGATCCAGAAAGGACGCTCCACGTACAAAAGATGCCAAGCCACAAAATGCATGATATAAAATTGGGCCAAGACGATAGTCGGATCGCCGTCTCCTAATGCAGTGCATTCATTCTTCACTCTTTTTGACTGCGTGAGGAAGAGACGTACCTTGAATCTACAAGTTTAGGAAACTTCTCCAGAGCTTACTCAGAATTGAATTATGCTTGACAAGGTTGTTGGTGAGAGGGGGTCTTCGCTGTACACTGATGACGATGACTGTTTAACAGATTAAATGTGACGATGTGACGATAATCTATGATCTACTTATTGTGCTAATAGGTAAATAGATATGACTAAACCCCTAGGTATTTAGGGATCATTAATAGATCGGTAATAGATGATCACAAATATTTAATCACACGCGTAGAAATGGGCTAACATAAAACACTGGGATATGTAGAAATACCCAACTCCCGCTAAAAAGAATATGATGTTGACTGACTATATTGGAGATGAACAAGAACTCACATGTCCACATAACATTACAGCCCGATCACAAGCTTATAATGGAATTTCAACACCGCGACCTCAGATATAACGCAGAATCACAGCGATAACCCCAAGTTAATACAATGAGTTCTTCAAAGGCTTGTAAGGACAATGTTACTTGAAATCAATACATTTTGCTCAGGGTATCGTTACACGTCAAATAATCCTCTAATATACGCAGTTCCTGAGCATTACATGTCATCGGAATGAACCCCTTGACCTTTTCTATTCTTTGGTTCTTCCGGAACGGTTTCAGACAGTCGAGCCTCTCACATGCTTTTGATAAAAACTTGACTCTAACATCTCACGCAGGTATAGCTCAGACTCATCATGATATACGTAGGTAACTTTTAATACTAGGTAACAGTTAATAATGATTTCTCCAAAAGGTTTGTACGGACAGTGTTACTTGAAGAACTCATCATTTCAATCGTGCAGGGTGGCCTGCAAATGGAAAATTTTAATTTCCCTGACATTTCCCTGACCGAACTTCAAATTTCCCTGACAAAAAATATCAAATTCGATTTTTTTTTTTTTTTTTTTTTTTTTCGTCATTTTATTGTGCCTTCAATGCTTCTAAAACAAAAATCGTATAATTTAAAGAAGAAAAAAAACAGACTTCTTATATGTTGTCTACTTATATTTAACAATTTCATTGCCCTCGAAGAGCTCAAATATCATTACAATTAAACCTAAATGTAATACGATAATTTATAAAAATTCACCCATACGATCATGCTGCATGACTTTTTATTTAATATTTTATGGTCTTTCAATTTTTGATCTGAAGCTATTTGTTGAAGTACATTTTTCGTTACATGGTATTCTTAGCTCTGGGGATAATTCAAAATTTTCTTCCGACAGCAAAAAATGTCACGCTTTTTTTCACCTACTACCAATCATTGCCAGAGAGAGTATTTAACCTCCTGATTTCCCTATCCCACGAAAATCGTTCGTAGGAAAGTTGCTCTGTGAATTTATAACACATGACTCCACATTCCATTGGGCCAATTTCCCTCTCCTTAACCCTCCTGAGAAGTCCTAGCTTATGTATACAAACTAGTTTTGGGACTCTTACTGGATCAATCCAGTACTCTGCTGGGGTTTTTCTCCCTAGTTCAATACTCGGTTGATTTTACTCACAAATGGTTTACTCTGGGTGATGTAGTTACCAGGGAAGCCGATGGCATATTCATTCACTTTTTATGTGCTTGTTGCGTTGTTACTTTTGAACAGTTTAACCACAACTCTTGACAATTATTTTTGATAATTATGTTTTGGGATGGCAGAAAAAGATCTGCTCACTCGGAATGGAATCAACTTTCAAAAGGTAACTTCAAACCTTCATTACCAATCAGTCGATTTTTCTCATGCAGGCTGCCATACTAATATGTGTACATGTCTTTGGAGCAAACGGCTGCAACGATCGAGGGGAGAGGTGGGGTTGCGAAATAGCACCGAAAGCATTTCACGCTGCGTCATTCAAGCTTCTCCTGCATTCCCGGGACCGCCACTGAATAAAATAAAAGTAGGAAAAAATGTACGGGGCGAGACAATCACACGGGACAAGGGGTTGGAAAAACGTGTTTTCTCTCGGCTCCATGTTTGCCACCCTCCGGTGGATTTCCCGGACTCCGGCCGTCCACTCGACAAACGTACCCGGAAAGCACGCGTAAATGTAATGAGTTTTTTCTTTTTTTCCCCCACCTGAAGCGTAAAACATGCGAAAGCCCGACGATTGAAGAGACGGCTTTCCCGTTATTTTGAACTGGAAAATAACTCCGGCTGATTGTTCGTTTTTACTTTATACTGGCCCGATCTATTCCAATTCTATTGGCGAAACATCAAAAGTTTATGATAACTGATCAAATTTACGGCGTTGAATAAGAAACTGAGCCAGCCAATTTGCGAAGAAAATGAGGCTACTTCAATAGACCCAAATTTTTCAAAATAAAGTTTTTCCAAAAATTTTCATCATGGAAATTCGGTTCCATTTTGACGAAAAATCTGTTGAGTCAACAAACAAATCTCAAGCATTCCAAAAGAAGAAAAGTTCCAGTCATGCAGGAAGATCGTATGGAGCAAATTTTCATAAATTATTGTTTTATCACTTTACATTGTTTTGCAATTTGAGCACTTCGAGTATAAAAAAAATAGTTAACCACCTACCAGTTTTATGAAGAAAAAAACTCATTCTAAACAATATTCTACGATTAATTTTTTATTATTTTTAGCCGTTTTTAGCACATTTTTGAAAGTTGACCAATTTGGTGTCCTCAAATTATTATTAAACCCCGTACATAGTAAACCTGTATTAGATAGCCCTTCACTGCAGAACACTGATCCAAGAAAAAAATTATACCAAGGTGCAAAATCAAAATGTAATGGACGATGTCACCTACCAAACGAAAAATCTACACTACATTCAGATACATCGGTACATGGATACGCCTTATTTTTCTCCCTGTGAAATGCTTTGTGTCTCAAGTTAAAAATGTCTCAAATAAATTAGCTAAGTCAGCTGATCGGAAAAGTCTCTTAGTGCCAGAGAGTCTCCCCATCAAATCTCAATTTCTTGGGATAAACAGGAGACAGTTCAGCTCACTCAGCTGACTAAGAATGAGCCAATCCTCTCAATCGATTCCTAATGTCCCAGGGAGTCTCCCTATCAAATCACAACTTCCTAGGATGAACAGGAGGGATTTTATCTCATACAGCTCATTAGGAAAGACTTAATCAATTGAAAGCACCAACTGCTTTCCCTTCTATACCTACCATGTACCTATAACATAGTACCTTCTTTTAGTACCAATAGTAGTGCCTTGGTAGTTCTTTATTATAGTGCCTTCTTTTCACATTATTAGTTCATTATGGTTACACTTAGCAATATTAGTTTATAACTTAGCGTAATAAATCAGCTTTCCTTGACAGTACAATGGTTCAGGGGTCATGAGATGTTGTGATAAAATGAGAGCATTCCGTGGCAAACGATTTTCCAACTATAAATACTAAGGAAGTTACACTTCGCTAGTAAATCATTGGTAAAACATAAGTAGAAAAACATAAAAAAATATAAAAACATAAGTATGAAGAAAAATATGAGGAAAAAAACCTGTTTTTGGCTCATAGCAGTGATGCGTGTGTAGCGATCGGGTTGAAGAGATTCCAAGACCAACTAGACCCCAAGTGGAGTCTATGTGGGAAAGGGCGGATTTTTTTCATCAAGTTAAAGGCCTCTTATGACGGACATAGAAATTTTGGAATCTACGCAACTTGGAACGTAAAGTGACAAAGTTTGAGGAAAAAAAAAAAAAAAAAAAAAAAATATTCTGAGTGAGAAAAAGACAGAAATTTTCTCACTCAGAATGGTCTCAATTTTTAAAATACAGTCCTAAACCTTACAGCTTTACCGATTTGATGACTTTTTCCTTGAAGCTTCCGTATTGTTTAAGGAAGATAGGCGAGAAAGTGCAGTACGTAAGCGAAGTCAGGTGTTATGAATTCGTTAGACTGTGATGAGAAAACGGAGGAAATAACGGCAGTTTGCGTGAAAACTGGAAAAAACTGGTGTGGGAAAAAAGGAACATTACAACAAGGCTCAACCACTACTCTTTAATAATCATACCTCATACAACCGAATCGAAAACGCCATTATACTTACAGATGCATGAAAAGTTATTCATTCGAATTTCCTCAACAATCACAAAAAAGGAGTAGAGGTATTCGGGTTTTTGAGATCACTTAAGGACAGTCATTTAATTCATATAATAACCACAACTCTTCGTTTCAACCACACACTTGAAGAAAACCTATTGTATTTTTCTGATACCTCCCACTCTCGTTGTTGTTCTTCGAACGGTGACCAATTAAATGGCAAATTACAGTTTTTAAAAAGGCCTAAAAACAACTTGGTACCCGAAACACTCGCGAAATTACAGTTTTTCGCTCGTTGACGGTTTCGGAGGAGGAATATTATACGTTTGAAAGGCGGATCTTCCATAATTTTAACCGCATCCGGAGTTTCTACGACGGGATCGTAAAAACAATTTTACTGCGAGAGCTGCTCGTTTCGACCTTTTCTGGGTTTCGAGGGTTAACCCGCAAATATCGCACGGGATCTGAGTCGTTGCTCGTATTTCCGCGACTCGCTGCTGAACGAAATTACTATTAACTCGAATCAAGGCTGTTCAGCCGGTGAAAAGCTCAAAAACGTTGAGGACGGATGAGTTTATTTTTTCATTCTTGCGAAACATCCCCCCGAGCATTCATAAAAAGTCTTCTTCCCATTCATAAATCATGTTTTCACGATTTCAGGTTCTTCGTGTTTATTTCATTTTCTCGTTATGGTCCCAGCTTCGTGCTCCCTTACGTCAACGTACGCACGCTCGGCAGTTTTTCCGTTCCCATTGTTGAAAGCTCACTAGTATCACTCAAACTGAACTTGTTAGTGCCGTGTTGTTCATTTTTATTCATTTTTTCAAAATATTTTCTTTTAAATTGAGGATGCTCAGCTCCTTTTGAATAATAAAATATTCCAAGTCGGTTTCATACCTTTTCAATTTACATGAAAATAAGTTCTGAGGAAAGGGACGTATTTCAATAACGAACTCTCACAGTGCACAAAGCCGGGTTCTTCGACCTTCATAATGGATTTTTTTCAGCTTTAGCTATTTTTCGTAGGAAATGAAGCTATTGCAATGGGTGGACAAATTTTTAAAATATTAAATTTTTCGAAATTTTCTTCGTGGAAATACGTTTTGAGGCATTCAATATAACGATTCCTGAAGTTAGCGCTGTTGTGTATGTGAGTGCGCGCGCGCGTCATTCCAGACGACAACTCTCCTTAGGATTGAGATAATAAATCCGATCTTCCGCCAAAAAACCAAATATCAGCAGCTTTTGCAGAATATTACTAAAAAAAAAAAAAGTTTATCAACAATAAACAAACTAGAACGTTAAAAAATGTATCAACAAAACTCTTTGTTCACATATTTAAAAAATATTCCATACAAAAATCGATAGAAACTGCAAAAAATCATTAACAAATATTACAATAAAACTGGTTAATAGGTGTCCATTTTAAACATCATAATTTCTTCACTGCTTTCAATGTAAGGTGCCCAGTGATTAAGAAAAATGCGAAATGATACTATCCTGCAGAGAGTTAAGCTCATTTTTTTACGTTTATTCAGAAAACTGAGAGAGTCAATATACCCTGTACCAACCAACGGCGGTATATAAGGGCGGGCAGAACTACTTAAAACCTCTGAAAACCGTCAGTAAGCTCGGAAACGAGGAAAGCATAAAAATCTCACAAGTTTAGGTTATTGCTCCCGAGTATAAAAACGAAAAAGTTTCCTGCGGTGCTTATGATGTTAACAATTCTTTTACCTTCGTTCTCTTCAACTGAAGCCAGCCTCTTTTATGCGGGGAATATTATGACTTAGGTGGAACGTGTTCCACTAACAATAATTTCTTATACAAAATATTGAGGACGTTTCATTTTTAACCGGTGAACCGTAGACGTCTCTTTCCCATTTAGGGAAAAAAATCAACACTTCATCTTACGTTTAAGGACCACCGATTTGACCTCGCCATTTTTCTTTTACTTGGGCAGTAAAATGAAGGATTGAGTGTTCAAGGATTGGCCTTTCGGAAATTACCCTTTGACTTTCAGAAGCAATGAATTATTTACAGAACCTCGATCCAAGTTATAGCTAGCTAATAATGCAAATGGGCAACTGAATGATTCAATGCAGAAACGCCCATAAAATTCGTATTTATATAGGTAAAGAAGGACCTATAAATACTGTTTCATACAATTTAAATTTGAATATTATTGGCAGCTTTTAATAATTTAATGGGGATTCGCTTTTAAATACACATTACTGTCAGAATTCAATACGACTTGTTTATCAAAGTTACTTTAATACAAAGTTGTTTATCATTACTTGTTTAGCAAACTAAAATAAATATGCTCGATTAATAACAAACCCATTTTAATGCAGTACCTATAAACGAACAGAATACCGCCATATGCGATAAGAAGCAACCTTAACCAATCCGATCACTCCCCGGAGTGGGCCATAGTGATACCAACTGAACGTGCCCAAATATTAACTAGCCTTCAGATGACTCAAGTATTTTAAAAACCAAATTTATTTAACGAAAGGGCGACACCCATTACAGATTTTATTTTATTTTATGGTTTCAAAAGATATACTGTTATAGGATTAAATAATATTGAAAATGATTATAAATGATAATAACCATTCCACAAACAAACTCACAAAGGATTACCTACCGATTCTAACGGAATTCGCAACATTGATAATCGAATTCGTTCTATATGAACTATATAGTGAATTTGAGAAAATACCAACCAAAGTATTTACACCTACTTGGCAAGGTCATTTTAAGTGTATGGAAAGTAATGCGGCCTTCCGCACAAGCACGTTCTCGGCACACTTTATCGGCTTCCATTCGAACAGCAACTAGGTATGCAATAATATTAGGAACAATAATTCCTAAATAATTCCTATATATAGATGTATATAATTATTATTTAAGCCTCACCTCAACCAGAGTAAAGCGTCTAAAGGATATCGCAAGTAGAAAGATGCTGAAGGGATACATGCTGCCCTCCGTCATTACACGGAATGACTAAACCACCTATCAAACTATCAAACTGAACACGTCCCTACTGAAATTAAAATATGAATGTTATTCAGTTGAAAAGTCTAAATCAGCTGATTATATTTTATTAGGTATTCTATTCTGATAAATTATTATATTATTAATTATATTCTATATTATTATAATTTTATATTAATTCCAAGTATACGCAGACATCCAATTAATGCAGAGCAAGGTTACAGGAGCATTCAAAGAAATCAAGCCCAATCTATTTTGAGAATTTACGCAAATAATAGAATTCACAAGTGGATGGGACAGCAACCAGCAGATGATGAATGCATGTACACGGTAGCAGTGTTGGTCAATAAACTCCTTTATTCATATAGGAAAACGGGGAGAAGTGGAATTCGCCCGCTGAAACCTAAAATTACCCTGCGCGGAGGAGGGTTCATTCCATTATATCAAATTGATTAGGCGAGTTGGGCGTATCTTCAGTTTTATACTCTGTAATTTCCAGCGTGATTCATTTTTAATAGCATCAGTATGCTGGGAGCTTAAGCCGTGCGCTTTAAAAAATTGAATATAATTCAAATCGTTCGAACTGGTTGACCGGCGGGGTTCGGGATTGATCTCGATATTGTAGTGGAGTAAAATCATTTTCCACGGTCGTGCGCGAAATACTGCCGTCTGCTTTGGGTGTGTGGACCCCCGAAACGGTTTCACTTGAGTTTTACCACGGTTAGTTAAGTTGTTTGGTCGGTTATTAAAGCATCGGAGGGGACGGGGTCTGGCAGGAACTGGTCAGTGAAGAAGCACCTGTCCTTTAATGAAATTAAAGGGGAACGCTATTAATCATTGGGATCGGAGAGGGAGGGGAGAAAAACCGGTGGCGGACCTTCCAGCCTCGCTACCCCGCCGACTGATCGGAAAGAGAATTCAACTCCGTCTTCCGATCAAGTTCAATGCTCAATCCTAAACGTTTTCCCATGCTACCCACTCATAATCAGTTTATAGTTCAGTTTAGCTCAATTTACATTCCCACAATTCAATCTTCTTCAAATATTTTGTTAGCATTGTAATATCACGTTGTATCGAGCTTGTCCGTTTTAATAAATGAAAGCTCGAAGTTTGCGTCCGTGTACAAGCAAAAGAGAGAAAAAAAAATATTTTTTGTAATTTAGAATTTTTGTTTTCATACCTACTATGCCTAAGGTCAAGGTTGTTAAAATTATCTTTTGTTCCCTACATACCTCATAGAGATTTCACTACGGACTTGGCCTGACATTTTAAGTATTTCACGTCATTGTCCTACAGATTTCTCACAGCTTCATCTCGAGCATGAGTAATCGCCATTTTTATACGGCCAAAGGATTTTCCTTTACATCCTGGTGGGAAAGTGTCCAACAACTCTAGTACATTGATTTAAGAGATTGGTTTAACATATTCAACTACTCTTCAAAAATTGATAGTTTAAATTCAAGAAATAAAGATTCCAAGATTACTCCCTGAATGAAAAAAATTGGTTTATCCGTCTTATGTTATTTATTTATCATTTTTCCCCAAAACTAACCGACCACAAGCACTAAATTTGGGCCTAAAAGCACACATTGGCCGACCATGATTCTGAGGTATTGGCGTCGCTTTCATAAAATTCCAAGTTTTAAGCGCTGAAATCAGAAAGCAAACGCTTTCTATAAATATATAGAGTTTTACAAACCTATTTCATTTTTTCGTGTCGGATTTTGATGGATTTTATTTCAGATTATACGGGTTCGGGTAGTCGCGGTACATACACCCGGTCGCTAACGAAAAATTACAAGCGCAGGAACAAGCTGAAAATCAGCTGCTGGCCATATTGATAGAAAGTCGTAGTGTCTGTCTCCACAGATTAAAACGAAACATGATAGTTAAAGTCACTGTTTTACGGTCTTTAGTGATTTGCGGATTTAAGGACTAAAGAAAACGTTAAATGTCCGGTTTGCAATTGTTTTGTGACGGTGGTTGTCATTTGATTTCCCAGAAAAGTAGTAAAACTTTGTGCTATCACTACGGAGTTCTCTTTATAAATGTATGGTCAGTATGCAGGGAAAGTGTGAAGGGTGTTGTTTTCTATAAATATTATACTTAATATGGATAATTCTACAAGCTATTTTTTCCACCAAACTTTGAATTTGATTAGAGTAAATTATTTTCTTATTAAAGTATTTCCCTTTTATTTTACTTTATATTTGTGTTTCTCCCACTAAAAATCATCACGTAACCTTTCATAGCAGCTTTTTAAAGAGGTTCTTTAAGACCTATCAGCTAAATAAATTAAGAAACAGGTTAAATTTCCCATCTCCCAATTGCTAAACGGCTGAAAGCAGAGCCATTAAAACTTTAAAACGACAAAGGACATGATTGACTTCTAACCTCAGCTCTCCACTCGAGAAGGTATACAGTTGAATAAGAGCATTTCCCGGGAGATGGCAGCTTTCAAGAACTCCCATCTCGCCAGGGAGATTTCCTAGTTAGGGAACTATTAGAGAAGCACGTGGAATTAATTCCACCTCAAACTTCATCAAGTCCTACGGAGCGGTTTATCTGAGACACTTTGAAGTGATACAGTTGATCCCCCTTTCCGAAAGGAGGGTCGAAAACGTTTTAGGGGTTGAACCCAACCCCTCGGAATCGTCTTGAAAGCACATAGGGAAGGTTTAATATCAACTCCTTTGCCTTCCCCGTACCGTTCTGAAGGGTTTGAGGGGGGGATCGTCTAGAACACATTAGCGGGTTGAAGTCCTGGAGGAATGCTGCAGACGGTTTCATGATAAGGGCTCACACGGCCCTCCCGTATAGCTGCCTCCAGCCTGTATCGATCCTCTGGAATAAGGGGGCGGGGGAGGATTAGGATCGGCGGTGTCAGACGGGGCGATTCACGTCTCGTCGGATCCCAATTGCAATTTTTCCAAACCATGATACATGGGAGTTCGCAGGAAATGTTTTCCAAGTGGTTTGCCAGTAACTCTCTTTCATCACGTATCATGGCTGTAATATAGTGTCGGAGCGTCGGTGGCGAGTATTTCCATATCCCAATGCCGAAAAAGTGGGACAGGTTATATGGGTAAATATAATAAGATCGCCCTCATCAAAAGTAGGCTGAGTGCTTTCCGAAAAGGTGTAATGTTGAGGGTATCTAGATCTCGAATAGCCATCAACGCAGCAGCCTCCACCGTAGCGAATTTCCGTAGAAAATTAAGCAATTGCAATGGCTTCAAGAATGTTAAAATCAACATTTTAGAAAAAAATCTTTATTGAAATCCGTTTTGAAGAATTCTGAAACAATCCCTGAAGTTTGCGCTTTTTTATACACAATTTTGGACAAAATTACGCTGAAAAACGTACTTGAATTTCATCAATATTTGCTGAAAAATCTATAAAACTGCAAAAAGATCTGAAAGCAAAAAAAAATTTTTTTTTTTGTGAATTGCCGAATTTCATACAGTGTAAGTTTTTTCTGCCATAAACTTGGTTTTTTTTCAAATTCATAATACTCAAATTGCTCAAATTTCGATACACTATCTTAATATAATACCCACTATATAATAAGTAAGTATTTGTCATCACTGAACAAGCTGGATAATCTGAAATATGGGGGGTGTTTGTGGAGAGGGAGTGGGGGTTGATCTCAGTAGTTTGGACCTAATAGGTAATTTATAATTAAGTACTTGTTGTTACAAATCCATAGGTGTGCCTAAAAATATGATGGGTGAGGGGGGGGGGGGGGGGGCTTACGTATATGCAAGTCAACCCGTGCAACGCACGAGCGGACGTACGAGGGAGCAATTCATACCAAATGACGTCACTTTTTTCCTTTGCGTATTATCACTCACTTTATCCTTCTTTTGACCAATCGCATTGCACTTTTTTGGAAAACTCAAGAACTAGGATTGGGAATATTCATAAAATATTGACTCCTACCCCTCATTCTTACTCGGCTAACCTAGGTCGACTCCACTACGAAACAGATGGCACCTACATGCCCTTTCCGGGCGCCTCTCATGGGACAAGCGGACATCTGGAAAGTCATTACTATGCGTGTCCCCTCGGCACCAAACTGTTCTCACCTTTTTGACGAAACAAAGGGTTGTTGCTGGAAAAGAAGATGATACTCTGCCTTCTGGTCTCCTTCTATAAATAACCCCGATAACGGCTCTGGTTTCTCAAAAACTGGGGACTCCATCTAGCGTCACGTCTGTGTTGTAAATCTGAGTATCTCCGGTTGTATAATTTCAAGCGCTGTAAGGAATAGCAATAAGGGCACTTATAATTGGTTAAGAACGATATTAGAATAACAACGAAATTTCCTTCAAGAACTCCTCCTCTTCTTCCAGTTGCAGGTACATAAAGATAGACTGTGTTTCTCAACATTTACGGTGAATGCCATAATTCCAAATTCCTTAATGAACTATCCATAGTAGAAGTATTGGTATCTATCAACACGTCACGCTACGTACGACACAAACATGCGCGGCGCGTCCCATAAGTACGTCAATGGTACGTATTGTTACTTAGAAAAACAATGATAATATAGGTAATAATTATACAGACACAAATAGTAAACCTTCGTGTAGTAATTTGAAATATTTTTTCTATAGGAACGCATAACCTCGTTTAGCCTTGTTGGGTGAAACTTTCTATTTGCGAGGAATTCTCAATGAATAACATTTATATTTTCTATTAAAATCCATTTCAGCCAGTTACAACCGTAGTGACCCTGTTTTTTTCTTCTTTTTTTTTTCTTTCCCATTAACGGTGCTGGTATAGCGGGAAGGAGTTGAACATTCTACGGCTACCCGCGAATGATTTTCTACTGTGAGAAAACGGGACCGGAAATAAAATGCTGTGAAATTAGATTTCCCGATGGGGAAAAAACCCCGGGAGTTGAAAAACATGAAGTGGCCGATAGATGGACAACTTTTCTTTGTCGATCGAGGTTCGCGCAGAATGAGTCGACAGAATATATACATGCACTATCTTCGATATAATAGGTAGTGTCGTATGAGTTATTACTTATTGGTTTAGGTTATAGAATTTACAAAATACTTGGAGAAATTTTTGAATATGGGTACAAAAATAATATTTTTGCAAGGCAAATGGCAACATGCCCGAACCGCGTTATGAGCAAATTTTACATAAATTAATAAATGATCACAATACTCCAACAATAATTCAATATAGATACAACTTAATACGGTAGTAAATTATATACAAGTAAGAGAAACACAAAATTCGACAGAAATAAACAGAACCTACAACCCAAGGGTTTTTAAATATGTACACTTCGTATTAAGTTTTCAACCTCAGTACCACCCGTAGAGATTAGCCAACCAATAACTTCATTTCTAAATACTCAATGCTTGTAAGCAATGGGGGCTCCTCGTGAAAATTGTGAGGTTTGTTCTGGGGCCATCCAAATTACCAGTTAATTTAAATCGTGTCATATGGTCATGTTTGGGCCAATAATTCACCAAATCCAGGTTTCCATGATAAATCTTTATACCTATATATAATTGAAAAAATGGTTTCGCGAAAATTAGCGCATGTGGTCATGCTGCATGACTGGAACTTTTATATTGATAATCCTCGAAGAATTCCAGATCTGACGTCGATCTATTGAAGCTGGTGGCCCATTAATTTCCTTAAGTAGGCACTCAGGGTTCCCCTGAACCGTATCAGGAAATTTATGATCTGTAGGAGTTTCCATATCACCATTATATGATTAGTCGGGGGGCGAGGGAGAGGGAACAAATAGGGCGGAACGGGTCCCATTGTGCCCGGTGGAAGTCTTTTGGCGAGAGCCGGGAAAAGGGGGTGGAGACCCCCAGAGGTACAAGGCCCTTACATCTCCATTACACCGGAAGCTCCTTCGCTCCTCCTTCGGGCAAGAGTAAAGGGTTAATAGGAAACGGCAGCAGGAAGGGGGGGTGAATGTGAAAGGGGTATATCTGCTAATTACAATGCTATGAGAGGCCCAATTCCGCCAGGGGGAAAAAAGAACCTTCGCAGAATGGTGGAGGGGGAAATACAGTGAACAGGGCGGGACCGGCAGGAGACGGGGCATTAGGCTAATTAGGGATATAAGGGCAGAGGAGCTGCGAGGGAGGGACACGAGATGTCGACTCAGTGCCAATTTGTGCCTCTTCTCTCTTGAAGCCCTTCTCTTGCTGTACATATATCTCAAACAACTTCTTTTCATCTCCGGATGCAGTCCACTCACGTACATTGGTTCCGACCGCCTCTTTTCCTACCAGACCCCCTGCATAACAAATAGGACATGCATTTCATGACTTCTTCCGGAACGTTTTGGGGAGAAGGGGGGAAATAATATTTATTCAAATCGAGAGAGCGGGGAAGGAAAAATATTGAATTTCTGAGAGACGGTCGTGGGGACACACAACGCACCAACACACACACCACATCTCACTTTCTCAACATTTAATTAACCTGCATAGATGAAGTCAAAATCAGGCCAAATTTGCAATCTCTTCCAAACGAAATACGAATCACTTATATTCTCCAAACCAGAACTCGGTTTTCGTTTATTATTTTCAAAGATGAACATATGTACTTAATCCACCAAGAAAAAACAATTTTGATTCCCCCTCAGAATTTGATAGTTTACGTTTCAAGATTTATTGTTTTTTGATGCGTGGGAATCGGGGAGCCAGACATAGATGGTCCTAACATATCTGCATCGATTTTGATCAACCCAAAGGGCTGAAATATCAAACAAAAAAAAAAAAAAAAAAAAAAAAAAAATCGACTCGAAAACTTTTGAAATAAAAGTTATGTTTTTGGCAGTCATTCCATGTTACCATCCTTGACTAGAAAGAAGCGCTATCATGGAGTCCACTGGCATGTCGGAGGGGAGGGGGGGGGGGGGATGAAGGGTACAGTGATAACCACCGTTTAGCCTACAAAAAAATAAAATAATACAACTAAGACTAGATGTAAAATATGCTAATGACTATATACATGCTACTATATACAATTAGCAAAAAGTGAAATAAAACTATGACTATATAAATATATCACAGACCAGATATCACAATTCTAGTAGAGCTCAGCGGCTCTCAGGTACAACAACAAGGATCGGACCTTGTCTGGTCCTTATTTTATAATTATGGTATTATTTCATTTATTTTTTATGGAATCGCAAATTTGTAACCCAGTAAATATTTACTTAATAATGGCAATGAATTTTCAAATAAAAGGTGTAAAATAAATTAGGAGAAGGGGATGTGTTCAGATTTCGATAACTTTCCGGCTCCTCCTCCTACGCCAATTGAAATCTCGGAAAGTCAAAGCTAACCGTTGATCGGTTTTAATGCTTCAATCAATGTAACTTTTTTTAAAGTATTTTGAGAGAATCTGGAACGGCAATATCAAAAACAAATACAATATGTATATGGAACGTCACATCACGTCATGTTACGCCCATTGACAGCTCTGGACTTTTCAATTCGCTCTAAAACCGTTGAATTCTAAACGAGCGGCTGCTGAAACCACTCAATTCCCATAATTCAGTGAAACGCTCACTCAACAACTGTCAGATAGTCGATAGTCAACTTTCGAAGCGCAAGATCCAATTATCCTTCGACCGAAAATAACTGGATCCCGAGCAGCAATACGGCAGAATACCAAAGGCAAGCTACGCGTACGTACTGACAAGCTCCGAAAATTCTGTTTTCTGGTTTGGAAAATTAACAGCTTTTATTTAGATTCAACGAAGATGTTCAGTTACATCATCGAATCGGTTTTGTAATGTAAAGAAGAGATAAGAACGGTAGATATAACGACTCCCATTTTAATAAACAGTTCAACAGGTCAATGACAACCTCATTATCATTTTAGGTTCAGAGCAATTGGTTCATACTTGAATATCCTCTGTAAATGATATAATAATGTAAATATAGTTAATTAAATAATACTATTTCAACTAACACATACCTTTGATGATGCATGGTACACACCGTTTTGTAGGGCAACTCGAAGGTAGAGGGGCGCAAAACGTCACAGTCCAGGAGCCAAGTCCGGCATCATAAAGATGGCATCATTTACCCATTTTAAAGTTTTTCTCTAATAATTCCTAAAGATACATCCTACAGAAATTTTTATACGCAGCAAAGTTGAAGAGCATAAGGGACCATTCACACATATCCGTGACGTGCCGTGTCCGTTGTTGTCCGTGATTCTTAGAGTTCAGTGGCATCCGTGATAAATTTTTACTGACATTCACGTATAACCGTGTCTCTCAGTGTCAGTGCTTCTCATACCGTCCGTGTTCTCAGATTGTTCTATTGAGTGTTCTGTTTCCTTTTCAGATTGGTTGGCTTTCAGTTTGGAAGTAATGAATATCATCATTCAAGACCTTGCAGCAATTCCATTATTTTTAGACAATTAAGAGATTGAAAAAAAAATAATAATAATAATAACATTTGGTTCATCCCATCTGGAAGCTTAGCAAAATCTGTTTTGAATAGTAGAATGTGGTTTAAGAAGAGTTTATTTGCCATAAAATTTGTGGTTAACAATTTCTTTGCACTAAAAGTGCTCAAATTTCAAAACAAAGTAATAACATATTATTATCTACGAAAATTCGCTCATGCTATCATGATGCATGACTGGAACTTTTAATGGCGAAATTTCTTTGATTCTGCGAGTTGTTCATGTTCATATGTACCTGCTCTTATAAAATCCAGATCTGGAAGTCCGCTCCTAGCAAAACTCGTATTTTTTTCTCCTTCTTCCACGGCAGTTTCAACGCGGATTACCTCATTAAGGCTCACAAGTCCCGGGAATATAACTCATTTCGGAGATCTGCATCGCAGGAAGTTCTATATCCACCTGTCTGGCAGCTCCACCATCGATCATGTAACTTCAGCGCATCACTGCCCCCGGTTATCTTCACAGGTTCTCCTATCACGTATAAAATCGCATAAGATACATCTTTCAACCTCATGTGCGAGTATTTCATCATATTTGCTCATAGTACGTATCGAACCTCAAGGCTCATATGTTGTCATAGCAATTTCTTCACAAACCGATTTTATAGCTGGAAATTACAGTCCCTGAACCTCCAAGAAATTAATACACCTTCCCAATTAAATGTTAATAATGAACAAAAGGGTACAGCTGCTTCGTTTTTACACCCCATCTTGAGAACGACGTGAAAACGTAATAACTGGGAAGTTAATTTTTTGTTTTGACATCCCCAACTCTTTTATTATTTATGATGATTGATGACCGTATTGAAGTTGCCTGTTGAATTTATGCGATCTTTTCAAAAGCGCTTAAGCCCCCGGATGAGGCTGTAACGAAAGGAGGGAGAGAAGGCCCCCAACTATTCAGAAAACCGATTTTGCCATCCATCAAAAAGAGTATTGAGTTTTAATGGCTGATGAATATTCATGTTGGGGCAGACCGGCGGGGGCTACCAAACAGGACATTCTTGAGCGACGTGGTCTTTTTGTGTTTCTTGGCCTACGAAGCGAGAGGAGCAAGGTCGTGTTTTTGTTAGAACGTAGAGGCAGGACGAAGCAAGCTTGAGAGCATTTATTTCTCTTTAGAGCGTCATTGGGGTATCGCTTACTAACGGAGGATGCGTGGAGCAGATGAAAGTGTGCTTACGCCTCCCGTTTAGTAAACTGTGGGTTTATGACGGCTCGAACACGCGTGGATACTAAAGTCCAAACCTAATATTTACTTGGAGCTGAAACATCGCTTGCATCTTATGCAGCAGGGGATGGTCACGTGGGAGACTTTATGAAGAACATAAGTTTCATCACGAGTTCATTATTACAAATCCCCTTAGAAGTGATGTGAAATCTTCCAAAAGGGTGAACGTGAAGGGCGCTTCTTTGGCCAACAGAAAAGCAGTACTAGTCAGGCATTCAATGTGGAATGTTATATCAGCATCGAGAGGATTCGATTGATTCGTGAATTAATCCAAATCAGAAGATTTGATGCTCTAATGTATTTCTCAGTTGGAAATTGAGAAACAATTGTAATCCACATGTATCACAACCCACTCAACCCAACCAATTTACGAACTCCCAGCTGTTACGGACAATAATAACCTAACTTCAATTGAATAATTTCATGTTTCAATTCCCTTTCCCAAATCTCTTTTATGAGCACGTGATTGTTCATGCATAACAGGTATAATCAAAACATAAAACATAATTGTCATCGCTAAAGAATCTTCCGAGAAAAACATAGTTTCTTTTTCCAGTATTTGATTCCTAACCTAAATCATTGTTCACCATGAATTAGTCGGTAATCGTTTTCATCTAAAAATGCATGGTGAGAAGGCCAAAGAACTCAAGAGAAATGTTTTTCTTCAATAAACAAAGCTTTCTAGTAGGTTTTATATTTTTCAGTTTGTAGGTAGGGAATTCTTTAGAAACTCCAGTACTAAATTACCCAAACGAAATATTAATTTTTAGGATCGATACAAATCATTAAGGTTTATTAATTGCATTGCAGCAGTAGCCATTGCGATTCTGGTGATCGTGAACGACGTAGCCAGGTCAAACCCAAAAACTTCTTAGCTCTTCAGTCCGAGTTCTTAGCTCGCCAGACCGAAATAAAGTAATCGAATCAAACGACTATTTGGCAAATTATTTATGGTTGGAAAAATTATTTTCATGTTCAACATTCGATCAAGCACGATCGATCGCGGATCGAATGCTTACAGCTTTCAGTCGAAACCTTCCTGCTCCACACTGGAAGATGATGTGAAAAGTGAAATGAGATGTCTCCCGCCTTGTCCCCCGCAAAAGACTTGGTTTTACTCAATTTTTGAAACTAAAATGTCGCCGAATAAATGGATTTAATTCAACGTATTTAATTGATTGATGTATTGACATTAATTTCCAATCGATCAAACTGGTAGTTTTATGGACCCGTTAAATACCTACCTTTCTTCGATTGGGGAATGACAATTTTTGTTTCTCGGTTGAGAAGCCGTAATAAAATCAATCATAAAATCTTGTGTTACGTCCAGAAAATCTGAAGAACTCCCATTTTATGTGACATTGGATCATAAAACCTGATATGCCGTTACCGATGAGCTGATAATCGACCGTTAATGGCCTGGTTCATCGACCCCTGAAATTTAATGGTGCAATTTTAAAAACCAAATGAGCCATAAACGTGAGACGTTCGTGCATCAATATTATGTGAGGGTTACGACATCAGCAGCCAATTAGACAAACAGAAAGAAGTAATATTTGGTTGGTCTCCGCTGACAATTAATGCAGACATGATTCCAGACATACCTGAGCTAAAATAATTCGTTTGGAACCAACCATCCACAGTGGAACGAGAGTGGATTCTGGTGGAACGGGGCCATTCAAGGGATCGACATCAACCTTCATAAGAAGACAAAAGAGTTTGGTGCTTTAATTAAATTGAGACCTCTTTGGTGGCTGCCAGAATAGGAAGAAACTGGCAACAATGGTGGAAAAAAAAGTCGGAGAAACTGAAAATATGCGATGGACCGGCCGCGATAATAAGGAAGCTATGCGACGAATGCCTTCCAAGACTGGTGTGGCATCCTACAGATCGCTTATATCATATCAACATCTCTCTAAAAGACCTCGGGTCGGGAGCATAAAATAGCTTTATTAGAGCCGGCAAACGGTGCTCTCTTTTTTTCTGGAATAGGGAACGTTCGGGATGATAACCATCGTGAAAGGTAGGGCCCTCCAAGAAAACACCGTAAAATCTTCGGAAGTCGTTAAGAGAATGAAACTTTAATTCGAAAATGGCCAACTTGAGTTATGGGTACGCGACGTCATTAATGTAAACAGAAATGAAGTGACGCCGTTTTGGTATTTTATCGTGAGCATTCTACGAGGCCGCTTTTAACGACGTGGACAGCATCCTTTCTGGAATTGAAATCGTATCAGAATCTCCCAGATTTGATGTCCAAACGGGACGTTTCGGCCCGGCAGTAATAATTTAATTGCCTTTTACGGCAATTGGGCCGTTCCGTTGGAAACAGAACCTGGCTTTTATTGAATCTCCTGTTCGGTTGATTTTGGTGGGTTTTTATATACCCACCTTCGACGTCGAACGTGATATCGGCCTCCGGAAATGAAAGCCAAGAAGGCCTTATATTTATGTACATCTTCGTCATGTGCCGAATGGACAATTTCTACTTAGGGGTACGTGAGCACTAAAAATAATGAAATTTTCCATTCACGACAATACAGAACATTCAACGATCACTAGATTGAAGAGAGGTTGAAATATACCTGCATAAATATTCTAAAATTATATATTATCATTGCTTACTCCTACCTGAATGAGAACTCACTATATTTGTTAGGTCAAACGGTTCAATCCAAAACTTGGGACTAAATGCATACAATAAAAAATACTTCTGAGGAGTCAGTCATCGGCTGAAAAGTGCGTCTCCGTACCTTATAATTCTAGATGTGCCAAAGGCAGTCCATTTCAAATCAGGGTTGTTTGAGTTAAACCGTGATTCAATTGAGTTAAACCATAATCGGCCAATTAAAATCGCCATTAAATAAAAAACTTGAACAAATTAAATTAAGAACGAATAAAATAGACAATAGTTTTTTAATACCCTAAAACTGAGACATTTATTGTTTGGGAGCGGCTTATAGTTTCGTTTCCGAAAACTGAACACATTGCTTCAGTATTGTATACAATGCCTGCATTTCATACTTTGCCGGTAACATATACACTATGTATGTTGAATATTCGTTGCCCAGCCTTGTAAACTAATTTCACCATCCGTCTCAAATTACGAGTAAAACAGAACACCGTGTTCCAACAACGTTCCAACAATTAAGGCGTTTGGGCAAACGACCGTTCAAACAATTTTCGACAAGCCCCATTCCGACGTTATACGCTCTCCAATCAGATAGCCGCGCCGCTTACAACAAAACGACAATTTACATACATTTTCTCAAGAGCGGTCGCACTCTTACGAACCCTTCTCTCGGCCTTCCTGTGTCTTCGCGCACTTTTTTTTTTTTTTTTTTTACCGTTTGAGAACTAACGTCAATTTGATCCCATTAGCGTAGTTCCCTTGGGAGATGCTAGGGGCGTCTCTGCGACTTCCTCACCGAGTTTCGCCTTTTGAGGCCTCCCTCTTCTATACGCTTTTCGCCTCCTTCCCGATGTCATGTTGAAGTGGGTATTGTCTCGAAACCAGACAAAACGCCTGTCTAAAAGAAGAAAAAAAAACCTTCCAGCCGCGTTACTTTGACGTCTACAAGCGATGACTCCGGCGTTTTCCACCCCGGACGCCAACAGTATCCCACGCCCTAATCATCTTTTCCGCCCTTATCACTTTTTTCCACTTCACTCATTCCCCTCAGAAAAAAATGCAGGCCCCGTCCTACCTTTATTAAAAGATCTAATTACTCCCATTACACAAAAAATTCTCTTCTTGATATATCGTCAGTAATTATTCGAAGACGTTTTCACGCATGCTCCTTAAAATTATGCCGTTACTCTTCAAGTGGAGGAAATATTAATTTTTCCATCATTCAAACAAACAAAATTACATCCTTCAAATTAGGGCAAAAGCTCCTCGTAAGTGACAGCATAATCACTGAGACGTCGTCGTATGTAAAAATCCCGACGTCATTAGAATACGTAGAACACAGGAAGATTATCATACAACTAAAGACAGGCACAATTATAGCCGTCCCTAATGGTTGATAACGTGAGATAACTCCGGTTCATCAACTGAGAGGGAATAGAATTGAATGAAAAACCGATTTATTGTTCGATGGTGAGATTAGGCGAGGATTAACTGCCCATTAAGAGTCCACAAATTGTTAGCGGAGAGAATATTTAATCAAGAATTCAATAGCAAGAAATAATCCAATCTGTTTACCCAATCTCTTTTGTAGTAATGACCTAAATTAGATAAGCTTTTATAGTTATTCTATAACATATTTTGGTTGATCATAGCGCAGTAGTTTAGGTATTTGATGGAGCGACATAGAACGATTAATGAGAGATCAACACACGTGTTACAATATTCCTACTACCAAGTTTATGCATCAGTATGAACAATATTTTAATACGTGTATGGCATTAAGTATTGGGGAGATGCCGATACTACGACTGTCCTCTGTATCAGGATGGTTTGTTTTATGCGCATAATTATTAGGCCCACAAGCGTACTAGAATCCACCAGTAGTTACATCAAGCTTTTGAGGAATTTCCGCGAAGACAAAAGACAGGGTTCGCTAATTTCGAATCAATAATTTGAAGGAATCAAGTACCATTTTGAAAAATTACGTACACTAGAATAACTACAGATACTGAAAAATATAAGGTAGCATGAAAGATGATGTAGAACTGAATCATCAATGACACCATATTGATTTTTTCACGAGGCGATAATTATGACAGAGTTAAAATTATCACTGCCTAAAGTAACTAGAGCCATTTCTTCTAAGACAACTCACAAAGTAGCCATACCCAAAACATTTACGTACATCCAACATATCTACTTGAATAACCTAGAAGAATTTGAATTAGAATAGATTTTATGTGACCAGCTTACACTATTACATTTATTTAAAACGATAAGATGTCAGTTGTGCGAGCTTAGAGCGGGTCCAGCGATGTATATATATGTATAGTTGGAGCCATTTTGATATCTTCATTTTTTACGAAAATTCGCTAAAAACTACTAAATATACTCCTATCTCAAAACGATTTTAATTTTCACGGAATTGATACCGATATATCGCTGGACTTCGGCAGAGCTCGCACAAACGACATCATATAATGAGAAGCATTTTCTCTAGGGATTCCGAAGCATTCAGCGACAAGCGTCAATATATTATAAACGTTCTCTTGCTGTCGTTGGTTGCAGATGAGTCATGGCGCTTTGCTCATTACGTTTAGTGTGTTGACGCTGATTGCTTCCGAATCCATAAATAAGCGAGAATAATTCAAAAACAAAAAGGAAAGCATTTGATTAGGGAATACGCAATCAAGATTCAAGTTGGTTGTTAAGTCACAGACGTTTTTGTGTGTACGAAATGCACCCTAACTCTCCCAGAGTTAGGTTTTTTGGAAATTTATTCAATCCCAAACTCAATTTAGTATTTATGAGGTTTTTTTTAATAGTAATTTTAAGCCCACATTTTACCTCTCACCTTATGTTGTATGCATATAAAAAATCAAACACTTGGCTATGGAAAAGTCATTAATGTGTACCCAATACAGGTCAATGTACTAATTCTACAATAATTATATCCATCTAAAAGATCGGTATAGCATTTATTTTATTTTCCAACAGTTTTTAAATCTTCGATCATCATTATGGCTTCCGCTCTTTATGTTAGTTCGACACCTGGACGAATAAAGTTGGTTTTCATTGCCCGTGATTGTTGGTTTAATTGATTGAATTCGATTCAAATAAAACGAAGACTTATCTTCTCAGTAACATTTCTCCAATGTCAACGAGAATTATTTATTATGATTATTAATTTAATGGGCTCGATTGACTAATAATTATTTTCTTCAACTCCCTATCGTTAAATAGAAAATTATTTCCACGGAGCTTATTTATGCTCCATGATAAGTACGCCATCAGATTGCTTGTTGGGGATAAAAAGTATAAAACAGAAAATGTAATTTTAGAAAGTCTTGGCACAAGCCGTGAGGTGGGAGGGTATACCTAGGTATGTATTTTGCACTTATGAGTAAGTACATGTGTCTAGTCTACTTTGTTTTGTCTGGCACCACGATATTATAGTAAACCCTGTCCTGTGTGTTATATTTAGCTCTTCCGTCTCTTCTAATTAGGAAAGAATACGCATTTGTGTGGTGATCTACTTTTTCATTAAATTTGCAATTTAAATGGGATGTCTAAAACCTCAGAGGCTTATGTTTCAATGTTCTGGTACATTTAACTTTTCTGTATGTATATATATGTATATATATCAGATTGTATGTATGTATATGTATATCAAAAACTTTCATTGAAACTCAGAATATTTGAATTTGGGGGGGGGGGGGGGGGTAAAAATGGTAAAATGGGCAGTAGGTAACAATTGTTATTCACTCAAAGTGCACAAATTTCAAATCAATAAACATAAAATAATATGATGATTTAGGAAAATTCCATTTAAGAACTTTTTTCTTTGTTGCAATACGCTACGTTATTACCTAATTAGTATACCAATTTTTTTTTTTTTTTTTTTTTTTTTTTTTTTTTTTTTTTTTTTTTTTTTTTTTTTTTTTTTTTTTTTTTGAAAAGGATTCCACTTCCCTCAAGTGGTTTAGTTAGTGGTAGCCTCAGAGGATTTTATTGTAGAAAGGTACTTTATACGTTTCAGAATCTGTTGGTGTCTGGGGAACCTAGGTTACTATTTTTCGAAATTCCCCTGCAGCCACAAGTCGCTTAGCAGAGCGGTCGTTCCGCCGACGACATTTATGGAAAGTTTGCGCCAAGGGGGGAAAGCACCATATTTTATTGACGATGCTTGGGATCATGAATCAATAAGAGGGCTAATGGCTCGTCCGGTAACTGCGGATCGTGACTTTGCGCCGATAAAGTCCCTAATAACCGAGTCGGAGCCCTTACGATGTGTTAGGAGCGGGGCAGGGGGGGAAATGGAGGAGGTAAACAGTTTCATTTGAAATATCGTAACTTGGCGTGCATGCCGAAAGCGATGAATCGATACGGCTGGAGAGGTTAAAAACGTTTCGCGGCGAGTAGTGAATTAGAACCCAGACCATCTTTGAACTGCCGAACGACACCATACCTGCTATATATGAAGGTACGCTAGCGCAAAATCAGGGTGGCTGCCAAATTAACATTTCAAAATTCCTTACCTACTTTTTCATGTTTTTTTTCCTGAATGTTCCAGGATTCTCCAAACTGAACAAAATCATTAGTATTAGTAATATGAGGGGAGGGGGGGGGGGATAATAATGGGAAAGTTTCATGGTTATTTTATTTTTAACTTTGATCAATAGAAATATCGGAGCGATGTCTTTCCAAAAAGGTGCTACATTATGGTCATCTGACCATAAATACGGCTCATAAAATTTACTTGCACGATGAGATGATGCCACGGCCCCCGCCCGCTAGGGGGGAACCCTTAGCTCCATTGCACTACTACTTGTTTGTTGCCCAAACTAAACGGTTTTTTGAAGTGACAACTGACTAGGGGGTTTTCAAGTGCACTGAATCCTAATTTTAGTTAGAAATGTGAAATTTATCATTTTGAATACCTACTCTTTATTGTCAAAGCGGTATCAATAACTAGACGATAAATTCAAGACCATTAAATCACAAATTGAAAAATTGAAAAAAGAAATTCATTGTTTTGAACCAGTCTTCACTGTAACAAAATCTATACTCTACGTAATTTCCTATTTGCATTACTGTGAAGGCACCGAACTCCTATGTTACTGACGGGGAAAGCGATGCCACATTATTTGCACAGAGCGCTGGAGCGGAAGCTGCCAACCGAGAGCTGAAATCGTGATTTTTTTACCATTCCGAACCCTAATCTAACACAGGTAACACGAATCAACTGATTGTAAACAAAAACCAGGTTATAGATAGCACTTATGTGTTTATTGACGTTGGTTCTGGAGGATAGTAGTGTGAAGGAATGGAGCGATGTTACCAACTTCAACTGGTATTTACTACAGCTCTAAATTTCAAACCTTATCAATAAGACCTCCTCTCGTATCTCCGAAATTCCCTGACCCATGTCTATCTCATACGAAATTCCTAGTCTTTTCCACGGCATTTCCCGATGCATCAGATTTCCTGAATTTTACAGGTATTCCAGGTTCTCCCAGACTGGCGGCCACCCTGAAAATTCACGAGCGGAACCCAATCGTGAGTTAGATGCGCATGCACTGTAATCTATTGACCAGTGAAGATATTGTGTATTTCATGCTTAAGCCTGCCATTTTTACCAGCCCTGCTGACACTACCATCTTATCCCTTACATCAATGCAAATGCACCTATGAGCTCCCTAAGCAGGAACTTGAACTTGAACCTCTTTCGAGATAGTTGATGGGCATTCAAGGGGACACGTCGAAAACGCTGGCGGTACACAACTACATCAGCAGATCCCTGATGCTACGTGCTTTCCCGGCAAGAGTGAGAAGTGAAAGCTGAAGTGTATTTTTTGTGTCAAGTTGAATCTTATCATTGGTCTGCTTAAACTGAATCCTTAAATTTTATTGTCTCTCTAAGAATCGGCCGCATTAATTACTGGATGAGTAGAAATTAACTCTAGAAAAATGATCCTCTATTTACTGTAAGAAATGCCGTTATATATGAACCTTTATGTGAACGGAGATTATCCTATTATTTTGTAGCGATTATTTAATTTATTATTAATAATATCTTTCCATATCTCCGTACTCATCATTTTTTCTATATGTGAACTCTTGTAACAGTAAATATCTATACAAATAAATAATATCTATCTACTCGTAACACTATTGTCGCCAAAACGTGACAACGTGTGTCGGAAGTCGTTTCTAGAAATAGATTTCGGAATTCGATTCTGCGCCCTTGAAAACAAAGTTCAAATGGTCAAGACAGAAAACCGGTAGGAATAAGAAAGCGCTGAGCCACCCCCCCCCCCCCCCCCCCCCCCTTCAAACCGCTAACGAACTTAGAGAGTATCGAAAAACTGTTTACTCCTAAGTGAATAGAATGGTTCATTACCTAAGGGGAAAATATCATAGAAATTGATTGAATAACATAACTCAAAAATCCCATTTCACATTTAATCGAAATGAAATAATAATTAGAGAGATTACTTCCAGTATACAGGTACATGATATTAATTCAATGCACTTCCTCGCAGCGCCACAAGGTAGTTAATGCATATCGTTATTTCATTGTACCGGTCACATATCGTGTTATGTGATAGGCTATTCCATCTATAAACGCTAGGCATTGGCAATAAAACCGGAGATAACATCGCGTAGAATCGCGTTTATAATTCTTACAGCGAAATTCCCATTAAACGCACGGTTGTTTACTGTGTTATTCAAGTCAATCCCTCACCGTAAAAAGGTCTTTCCGTCGAAGAAAATGACCTCTTCACCGGCCATATTTACCACTTTTTGAATTGTTATTTCTCCTCATTTTTCCTCCCCTTGACGAGCGCCTGTGAAAACCAAATGGGGTTTCGCAGAAGCTTGCGATAAATTGCGATTTTTAGAAAATGCCGACAGGGAAGGATTTGAAGCGCTCTATTTGTGATGCAGGAGTCGAGAGGATGACCGGCGTACGTGACTTGACTGCTTTGGGCGACGAGAAAAAAGTTGTTTGAGGTATAAGGAAGGAGGGATGAGATGAGCGGATTGACGGGAAACGACCTTCAATGGACCTCGCTATGGAGTTCGTTCTATCAGCAGAAAAGTATGATTTTAACTAGGTAGATATCTTCTAGAATAGAAAACAAAATCGGTCGACCCTTCGGGGGAAGAAAAGGCAGCTGTAAAACCAGGACACTGGAAATGCAAGTGACACTAGAAGCAAAAACCTGTCTTTGATACTTCAAGATGGGTGCTATGTTAAGAGAGTATTTTTATGGACTTTTCAAATCCCACCAAATTTACCTACTGGCAGTCGTCGACAGCTATATCTTGAAAATGAATTTGACTTATCTGACAGCCCAGCAGAAATAGTTAGCGAACATCATAATAGTGAACACCAAGAAGTTTGTAGTACTACAGTACATCTATAGATGTGTACGGTGACGAATAAAAAGTTATTGTTTATTATGTAAGGATATGCGACAAGGCAAACGTTGGCCGCGTTTGGCCAATCAAGATCCAGGATGCCCCGACCGGCCCGGACCCACCCATCTTGACGGTTATGATTTTCAAGGTTTCCAGTCAATTGACACCGTAGGAGTGGTGTCGATTGATAAATATACCACGATGATACCTGAATAGTTCCTCGTAGAATTAGAAAAATGACTTACCTAGGTATTTCGGTATTTTAGTGCCGTTAAATGGCCTGTACAATATTGATAATAATCCCCAACATAGTAAAGATTTATGGGCTCTAATGAGGAATAACGACGTCGAGTACCTCATAACCCGTACACTCCCCTGCACTAATCTGGTTCCGGGCCGGATAGTTTTTATTTCATTTTTCCATCCACCCACGCAAGTGCCCACTGCCTTGTGCACTTTAACGAAGGGTTTTATCGCCTCTAAGTGGGCAACGCTTATCGTAGTACACTTCAAGGGGCGAGCATTATTCTTTTCCAAGTGCGGCATCCGAAAACCCCAAAGCTCAGCGCGTTCGCTTGATGAATGCAGCGGGTCTAAGGCTTTGACACCTGCCACGGGGTTACCGAGAAGTTACTATCAGTTATATTGCGGCAGGATGAACGTGAGAGCCGTAGGAGCTGATTCGTAAGTTTTTTTCCGCCTCTGGGAGCGTCGGCGAGTATGAAAGGGGGTATCCGTCCGTTAACTGTTTTTGTCGCTCTAAGAAGGATATGACTTGGCGGAGTTCAATCGTGGGATGGGAAACGGATCGTACGATTTCGACCCGAAGGGTAGAGGATATCGATCGGCAGACTTTATATTTTCATAAAACGGGACATCGAAGAACTTCTACACTACCTTCACATCAATGCCGACGGAGGTCTATTAGTGAAGATGAATCACCAATGAAAGTCCTTGCAGTAATGAAATCAGTAAAATACATAGCCACGTTTTACTTTGCTCATCTCCACCAAACGTGTTGAAGTCAAAATATTTCCCAGCAGCTTTTGAGCTACACTGGATGCTTCTGCTGTAATGATTTCAGGATTGTTTATAAGACACCAAAAGAGGTTTCTAGCTAGCAGAATTATTAGGTAGGTACCTATCTGATATGTCTGCCTAGGTGTAGACGCCTACTGAAGATAAATGAATAAACCTAATTAACACACCTAAACTTTCTTTACACGAGCTGTGATGATGCAGTGCCGTGAATTGCCAAACAGCGGCGTTAGGTACCTTAAATTAATGTTTTCGAGATCTCGAAGTTTCAATATTTCAGCCCTTGATTACTACCCCTTATGGTTGATCAAAATTGATGCCGATATTACTGCCACATCCCCTGCCAATTTATGATTGTTCAGCCAAATTTCATAAACTTCGGTCCAGTAGTTTTGGAGAAAAGCTCTAGACAGCGTACGGTGGACGAACTTTTCTTTTAAAGATTCAATGCATTTTTAAACGTAAACGAACAAATTTTGAGGGGATTACTTTTTATTTTTTTAATTAAACTCCAAAGTTTAGACCCAACCTATTGGAAACAATTCACCTTATATATATATATATATATATATATATATATATATATATATATATATATATATATATATATATACATACTGGTATTCAAGACTATACATATATCACTTTCAATTTTTTCGCTCCAACTCGCTTCACCGTTCGGATAGATCTTCAAACGTATGACATAATTACAAATTGAACCATTGCAGTTCTTGAAATATAACCCGAATGAAATTTTAATTAGATAAGTTAATGATATACTTTATGGTGTAGCAAATTTTCTAAAACCTACTTCGAACATAGTTTACTTCAGGACTGTATTTGACTGTAGGAATATGTATCAGAAGGTTATTGAATAAAGAAGAATAAAGGAGGTCTGTATCTATCATTTTGAGCTCAAGTAAAGGTGTTCGGTACCGCAAGAAAATGTATAAAAATCACGAGTTCGCTTCGATTTTGTTGCGAAAGGGTTACTACCTGCCTGTGGACTTGCCGTTCGCTGGAAATCATTTGACGCACGATTCGTGATCGCATTCGCACGATATTAATCGTTGGCCAACATTCTCATGTGCATCAGAGACCAAAGGTTCCACCCGGGTGAGAGGAGGGGAGTTGAACAGTGTTGAAACGTGTTCTCATCGGCCTTCGTTTAAATTTATAATCTGTCTCAATCGTGGGACGCGACGGACTCGTTCGAAATGTCGAATATTCCGCTTGCGAAAAAAATAGGAGACGTTACCCCACCCGTAGGGTCCGTTATAGTAATTTGTCGTCAGGATTGGGAGTGAACGGACTCATGAATAACAAATTTCGCCCCAAACAATGGGACCAGACCGCAATTTGGAGGGTTTGCTCCTACGTTCAATGCAGTGCATCTCTTTATTAAAATATGATCTGAATAAGTTCGATCGATGTTTTCTCTATCTTTGCATATAATTCCACAGGCCGCAACGGAATAATGGGGGATTCTGATTTTCCACGCCGTTCAAATGCTGTAAGAAAAAATATATATCCCAGTCATGCAATTTCAAGAGCTAATTTTCACACATTGTCTTCTCTTTATGCATTTTTTTTTCTTCTGAAACTCGAGTACTTTCAGAACACAGAAATTATTAAAACTCAAAAATATGGAGAAAAAACTGTTTCTAAATAATTATCAGCTAATACAAAACAAAACATCAAGATTTACTGTCATTTTTAAAGCGAATTTGGACCACCTGACTTTTTGTACGTACTTGACATCATGTTTTGAAATTCCTTGAAGATCTACATCATGGTTGTCAAACTTTTTCAAAGTAATATTCTACAATAAATACAAATGAATTCGTAACAATATTTTGCTGTTTACTTATATCGTTTTGGTTGAAATTTAAGCATATTTTCATGATCCGTTTTGTACGCCGAATTCTTAGGTACTGAATGATTCTTTTCAGGTTTTAATATATAGCGTCTGAAGATGAATCTTTTTTTTTTTTTTTTTTTTTTTTTTTGCTGGCACAACCCCTGAGCGAAATTACTCTGCTGTTCAACGACGGACGAACATCGATCTGCCTGATGAAGGTTAATATAGGAATGTCAGAGCATAAAAGAGAACAAACAAAGTGCAATCGATGAAACCAACCAATAGCGGGGAGGGGGAACACATGTTCTAGTCCAAACAAAAAACGCAAATCGAAACTGGATTGCATGTGAGGGATTGTTTTGCTACCCAACTAAAAACATCGAAATGGCTTCAGGCATATGGCCACCAATCGAAATTGGCCATTTGGTTTTGCCACACACCCATATTGGTCTGGATGGTATAGCCACACACCCATAATGGTCTGGATGGATTTACCACTCACGAAAATTGGCCTGAATGGTTTTGCCACACATCGAAATTGTTCGTTGCCAACATCTGATGTTCACATTCACGTTCTAACCGTCAGAGAAGTTACCCCCCTTTCCAACTACTCCATAAATTGGATCCGACAGTTCAATCGTGAATGGGAAGATGTGGTTGCAGCCAAGAAGCCAAAAGTTCATTTGGTATTCCCAACGGTCATTTCGCTCGATATGCGACTGTATAGGTATAGTGCACGTGATCTGCTTATAAAGTATATTCAGCAACTCCAGCAAGTAATCCCACAAGTTGAATAACTATGGAAAACAGCCAGAACATCAAATAAGTTATCGACCAGCGATGTGCAAGGTTTTCTTGTAGGGCGACATCACGCATACGCACTGGCTGTAATAGAGAAGGCATCTGTCCCTCCTCAGCTAAGAAAACGACCAATGTCCCTCCAAATGCAACGAAGGTGTAGAAGGTTAAGTGCCAGTTTCCCCCCCAATGCATGCACATCAATTTTAATTGACACGTGCTGATGAAATGAAGTAGCCCTCGCGTCAAAAATTACGAGATATCACATAGAATGTCGGGTTCAGTATGAGATGATTTTAAGATGGTCAAATCGCGACAATTCGCCACCTGGAAACCATTACGTGTGACCATGAAGAAGTTCTGCCGGACACGCATGATTTTCTCATCTCCTTAGGTCTTGCCGATTAAAAGACCAAAGGAGATGAGAAAATCATCATTACTTGTGATGAAAATGTATGTAACAATTTGCTTGTTTTTTTATGACACTTGTGACGGTGAATATGTTCGGGTGAAGGGAATGAGACTGAGAATTGAATTTGTCATGAAACCCCTAGCTTGCGTTGTAGTTCATGTACGAGGTATCCCAGTTCTGCCCGGAGTATGGAAAGAACGTTAAGGTTGCTCCTATGTTGTAGCTTCTAGCCCACAAGATAGTCGCGCAGTTCTACGATTTTCTTGAAAGAGGGTGTCATGGACATAATCATAGATTCCCATTTGAGAAAACAAAGTTATTATATAATTAATATGCGTAAACAGTAGGTAACTAACACCGAAAGGCACATGGAGCTCTAAACCTTAGTCGCCAGCTTTGTAAGGGGGGACTTGGAGAAAACTAATTTTAATATCTTTTTATCAGATGATGATTCGAGAGGGTCATGAGGACAAAACGATGATACCAGAAATGGGTTGCGCGAACGATCTCATGATCACATTCGCGGTGTTTACCGTGGATGTACGGACCATAATTGCCCAGTCCCGAAAAAGAAACGTAAGACTTTCGACTGCTTCTGAGTTCCGAGTGACCGGTCCCGAACTGGGTCGACAAACCGAGTCGCAACCGCCCTGAATACCCTCGTCCCGTAAAAACTCGCCCCAAATCATGATCGCTGTTCACTTCATGATCGTTCTTGTTTCTCCCGAGTGTCAAACTGCCCGGGAGTGGTAGCGCTCAGCAGAGCACCCCGCTGAGATCCCGGAGTCAGACTCCGGATCCCCGTTACGGATCCCACATTTTCCGGGCTCCTCGACCGCCTCGCTAAACGGCGTTTCCAGACCAACCGTGAAAATATCGTCGTGAATACCGCAACGGAAGAATGGCGCATTCCTTCTCCACCGATATCAACCTTCTACACCCATCCTGTCGCTACTTTTGAAAAAAGAAAAAAAACTATAAAATACAATCAACTAGAAATCTCGTTATCTTGCAGCGCTACATTTTATAACGTGCAATTAATGAATGCACTCGGCGGAATTCTCTACCTCAATAGTTCCTCAACTCATTTATATAAAGCTTCTTTACGACCTGGAAATACGTTTCGTAGTGATGTTATTTTTTTCTCACTATACCCTTCCATTAGAAGTAATATGAAAATTACAATAATTACAAGAAAATGACCTAAAAATAAGTATTATAATATTAAACTTCCATGCCTCAGTAAAAATTATGAACACGCAAAAAAAAAAAAAAAAAAAAAAAAAAACTATGGCACATCTGATACAACATCCTCAATTATAAAATAATGACTATTTATAACTTATATAAACGGATAGCTTTTAGAGATTTTATTTGCTTTCATAAGCAGCCTATTTATCTGGAGAAATTTAATCATTATTAATTGGTTTATGATTGGCCACAATTATGCAGATATTTATTGGCCACTTTTATGCACGTATTTATTGGCCACAGAGTTAGTGACTCTGGAAAGTTTTCAACTTACGGCGCATGGGGTCATAAAATGGAAGACATACCTGAAACAAAATCAAAAAAATATGTTAGTGAAGAATAACAAACTAATCGCAAACGGTTACGGAGTAAACGTGTGCGAATGAACAAAAATTATTATTCTAATTTAAGGTATCTGGACATCGAAGCAAACATTCAATTTAACAAAATCCTAACCCATGAGTTATTAATCAAGTAGTAATCTTTGATTCAACGCAGCACAGATCATAAATACCGAACATCTAGTCCAAGACTTCCCACTACAGTGACAGCACGTATCCAAATCGCTCAGGCGCCGATGGTGTTTTTCTTGGTTGAATCATTCATGAAAATCTCTGTTATTAACGATATTTTGCTCCCAGAGCACCTTTAAGTTTAATGGTGAAACCAACATTATCAGGTACCACTTTCACTCCGATAAAGGCACCCATTTAAATTGTACCAAAATATTTAAAACCCATTTGGAGGCAAATCAAAAATTCATTAATCTATATTTCTCTCATTAGATAGGTATGTTATATACATTTTAATTCATATTTCACCGTCTGAATACAGACCGAGACTCAAAGCGATTTTTCTCCAGTAAGTAACCAGCAGGTCACCAAATCGGTCAATACATACGTAAATGTTCTCTAATTCATAAAATAATTTTTTTTTTCTGTTTTACTCTAGAAATAGGCGTTTAGGATGGAGTTCTAGGAATATTGTTTTCCCAAGCTAATTAAATTACATTCGTCTTATGGAGCATGAACTAGAATCTGTAAGGATGTGTTTTTATTGCAAATAAATTTCAATATTATCTACTGTACTTGAATTCTTCTAACATATCATATCATATGATATTGTATATTTTATTACAACATTTATTATCAATTTGATGGTTGTTATTGTAGCAAGACATCATAAAAAACTTAAGGGTAAGCTATTTTTTGTAACTATCAGGTAGTCTTAAGATGAAAAGGGGCGAATTTCACAATGGTTTCACATGAGCAGCGAAGTGGATCAAAAGGCTATTGGGACATCGAATGAAAGATCCACTGGATTTAAATATCAAGATTCAAGATCATCAATTAAGAACGTAAAATCTCACCTGCTCTTAGTTACTGACACAAGTTATTAAACCAATGAATAGCCATGAGCGAAACCACCAGAACAGGACAAATTCTACTCTTCCATTTTGAGGGTAGTTGAGGATGACTGTGAGGCTGAATGATTGTTTACTTTACTTTTTAAAGTCGCTAATTAGTTTTAATGGATGCTGCTTGTTCACACCACCCATTCAACGACACATACTCACCCAATCCCAGCACCACCAAACCCAACTGTAAGACCGATATAACCAGTTTAGCAGTGAATACAAAATGTGAGGGTACAAGCAGTTCGAGTTGGGGTCGTTTTCTTTCATATGTCAGTCTTCACTCTTTCACCGGTACTACCACTAGCACAAAATAATAAATATACCATCACCGTTCCTGGTACAGTTATCTTGGAATAAATCAGGGCTCATCCAACTGTCATTGTCCTTGATTTATCAAAACTTATCGCTACTTCTATTGTCACGGTGATGAATAATATGGGCAAGCGTATTTCACCGCGTTCTTCTCGAGTGTACGCACGTAAGACATTGACATACAATTCATAGGCATTGGATGACGCAGCAAGCAAGGATGACTTAGAAAGTTCAGTTACGCCAAAATTGTGGAGTAACGTTGAACTGTACTCACAACATATACAGTTAACCGGACGTGATATGAGCAGTGCAGACATGGCAGAGTTATAGGAGCTATAACGGCCAGGTCACCCGGAGAAGAGCTAAAGGTAGGAGCTAGAAGAGCTGTCGTATTAAGGCTTGAGAAGGGAGGCAAATTAGAGTTCGGTGCGCCTCAGGTCTGGTCGGGGACGGCCCTCTAAGGTTACAGGGGAAGACGCAGCTTGGCCCAAGACAATGGAACCCTTCTAATAAGCCTGGGAAGGATTATAATGAATGGCGTCATGCATGCACACAAGAGGGGAGGACCTTCTCTTCCTTTTAACCTTTATCCGAGCTAGGCCGAGACATCATAAACGGGGCCTTCGTTTTCTACAAGGAAAAGGCCATAGTGCCGTAGACATATCTCCGACCAGGTTAAGAATAAGGGTCGTATACTAAAGGATACGGCTTCCGTTGACGGGTAACACTGTAGCCTACATAGAGCTGAATCGGCGCTGCAGATAGCGAAGTGCTAAGTCACAAATGGACGACAGCGTATGCAATGAGAAGCCAGCGCTAAAATCCAACGTCAGCAGTCTGTTTTAAGAATAACAATACATCACAACCGTATATTTTTAATCTTGGAGACCGTAACATGACTCCCACAAACTCAAGGAAACACCCACCATTCATTCAAATGTCTTCTGAATGAATACAAGAAATAGCCCTAGCCTGGCCAGCTGATTAGCTGACCTTTATTATTTTAAAGCACATTATCTTAGCATACAAAGTGTTGACTTGTACGGGTTGCTGACCTATCAATATTTTATATTTATTTAATGCAAATATAAATACACATTTTTATATGTATACTTACGAATCCGTCAAACGTAAATTTCTCCCAACCTACTAGTTTCTTCTCTACGATTCCTTCGAAATACAGAAGTCGTTTGCGGATTAAATATAATGCTCTCCAAAGTATCCTCACATTCGTATCAATATCCGACTCAGCGTATAGGCAAATGGAAGTCATTTCAACACGTAACTCAAAACTTTTGTGAGATAGGAAATCAGTTATATTCTCCCTAGCAACGCTAGGTTGAATGTGAATATTATAGACACCCTGAGCCCCCTTGTTTTTCCTTGATCCACGTCACAAGCAACGGATGACAGGAGGATATTTTTTCGACTTTAGGACTATGCATGTTTGAAATTTGAAGTAACGAAATTTTTGAGCGGTTGAAAAACTGTTGTTTGGTCAATCGAAAAAGGCATTAATGACAATGGTAAACTGAAATAAGTAGTGTGCATGAGAGGTATAGTGCGAGGGATGAGCTCATAGCTATACCGAAACCCATTCCAACTGCGACATCTGATCGCGTGGGTGGGCAAGAAGCGTGACACGAGTTGGAGCCCGAGGAAGGGAGTTTTGATGCCGCACAAATCACATTATAAGTTCGCTCCAAGAAAATTGCGGACATGAAGAGATACCGCACCGCGCTCGCTATCATCTCCCGAGTATCTCGTAACGACGTTAGCCCGGGAACACGTAACTTCTCGCCCCGGCGAACTCAACAGGAATATCGCCAAATTCCATCACCCATCCCATGGGGTGGGTACTTTCACGGTCTTCCGAATCGCAGCGGAAGAAAAGAAAGTAGTTGAGCGCGTGACCCGGTACCCCGCGCGTCTTGGCCTTGCTGGGGGCTTGTGAACGCCCACGGGAGTGAGGCCTCGTCCAAAACAAGGAAGATGATAAAAATAGGGGTGCTCATGAAGGGTAAGGCCAATTTCTTAAAAAATTCGAATTCATCGAAAAGTTAAGGTGTCATAGGCTCTAGGGTTGCCGTCAAATTAACATCTCAAAATTCACTGAATTTATCTTGACTGTTCCCGCGATTTCCCCAACCGAACCAAACCATTAGCCACAAATAAAAAGTCATAACCATAATTTTAATTCTAACCAATTCATTCATTATACAGAGTGTCCAAAAAGTAACAGCCCTCCTCCCACCCTCTTCTAACTTTTCTCCACAATTTTTGAGATATCGAAGTGAAACTTGGAGAGCATTTTCGGGGTGCCTGATACTAAATTTGAAGCAAATAAAAACCAGGGAAAAAATATTAGTTTTTGGACAACCCAATTTTCGCAAACCTCATTTTAAAGGTGTTTTAGCGCTGAACACGATGGTGAAACTAAAATTGCTAAATCTTATTACGTTCTCAGATTAGAGCTGATGAACCATGAAGACGCGCGATTTTTTTAAAAGATAGACGTACTTTAGGCGTATGTACTAAAGATAGACATATATTAATATTATACCAATCAATTTGTGTACCTAATTAGTAATTTTATTTTCGAAAAATTGTATTTTCAAAAGCGATATTTTTCTAAGAAATCAACAAGATATGTTAGATATTCATGTGTTTATTGTATCATAAGGAAAAATACCGTTATTAATCATCATCAACTCCTCCCCATAGCACAAGGCTATTCTTCAAGTGGGGAATAGAATTTATAATAACACATTATTTCTGTAAAATTACTTTTCTAAATAAATGCACTTAAGGGAAAAAAATCTTTTGGAAAAATTCGCGCTTGTTCTTGGCTCATCAGCTCTATACGAGAACGGAATAAGATATATAGCAATTCTGATTTCACCAATGTGTCCAGCTCTAAAAACCTTTTGAACTGAGGGGTCACTCAGCAAACAAACAAAAAAATTGTTTTCGAAGTTCTCTATACCCTCTTTAGGCAGTCCAAAAACTTTTGGATTTTTTCCTGATTTTTATCTCCTTAAAACTTAGTATCAGAACCCCTAAAACACTCTCCAAGTTTCACTTCCAATTCTCAAAAATCTTGGGAAAATATTGGTCGTCGGGGGGGGGGGGGGGGGGGGGGGTGCTTTTGAGACACCCTGTATAATAAAAAACATCATATAATTTATCATTTTGAATACTGTACGTCAATTAGGTATCAATAAATCGATAAAAATTCAATACTGGGTAATAAATCACTAATTGAAAATTTGAAAGAAGTTGGCTATGTTGAACCAGTCTTCATTGTTGTTCATTTACCACCTAATTTCCTATTTACATAACAGTGATAGAACCGAACTTTCTTATTACTGAGGGAGAATATATGATGGCGCATATTTTGCGTTCGGCACCGCATGGGGCGCCAACGGAAGCTTCCAATCTGAAGCCGAGCTGAAATCGGGATTTTTTTCAACTCTTCCGAATCAAAACCAAACAGGGGACACTTCATACGGTTATTGTAAACAAAACCGAGTTATGGATCGTCTGTGGCCATTGGCTATTGGTTCGATTACAATATTAAAAAAAAAAGTGAGTAACCAGTGGGGAACGATGATTTGAACATTCCTTTCTATTTTCTAAATTGTTCTTCAGTTTCACCGAGATTTAATGTATAGGCAAAGCTTGACTATTTATTCTAAATAATTAGATACCTCATTTGTTGAAAAGCAGATAACATTGCCCAAAAGAAAAAAAAATCAAAGTCGTGCCCTAACGAAACTAATACTTGTCCTGGGGCTTTTCGAGGGTGCTGAATCCGAATCCCGTTTTTCACCTAGAGACGTCTGGTTTTTGAGGTAGGTACCGGCACCTGCATTTTTGAAAAAGAATCTCTTAAATTCCAGCATTTTTTTTTTCTTTTTTTCAATTAAAATGTGACATTCTAGTTGGAAATTTAACGCTGAACACGCCTATTCCACATATAATGGGTCTAGTGCCTCCTTAACGTGTCTTTTGCCTGAAAACCACCAATAAAACGTGCTCTTTCACAGATTATTGACGATTTTTTCAACAGTTTTTTAATATTTTTTGTAGAAATTACACCACTTGGCGACCTGAAAAAAAATTGAGCTATTATTTGTCGATTGTGACCACCACCAGCTCTGGAGGTGTGATAACTGATTTTTGCAATTTTTCAACTACCGAAAAACGTGTTTAAAAAAAAATTATAAATAAACAATATTACAACTATAATATAAATAATTATAATTATGATATTAAAATAGAAATTATGTATAATAAAAAAACTTGCTTTTTTTGTCGGTATATTCTCAGAAAACATGTTTTTTGGTAGTTGAAAAATCGCCAAAAATCACTACCTATAAATCTAGACCTACTGGTGGTCTCATTCGACACAGAAATAGTTCAAGCAACAGTTTTTTTTTCCGCCAAGTGAAAGTGTACAGAAACTATCAAAAAACTGTACAAAAATAGGTGAAAATCACGTTTTTTGGCTGAAGACACGATAAGGAGGCCCTTTAGATAGACCCATCATATCTGGTGTAGGCGTGTTCAGCGTTGAATTTCACCAACGCCACAAGAATAACACCTTTTAATTGAAAAAAAGAATAGGCTGGAATTTGAGAGATTTTTTCGAAAATACAGGTGCTATACCTCAAAAAGTAGACGACTAGGTGAACGGGCTTTGGATTCGGAATCAGCACCTTCGAAAAACTCCCAGGACCAGTACCAGTTTCGTAACTTTGATTTGTTTTCGTTGGGCAGTGTAATTTTTCAAATTACTCAGTACAGCTTTTGTGATCTTTTGAAACAGAAGTTTCTTTCTTACACCTTTGGGTAACTAGTTGAACATTTTAATACTACTATAACGATAAGCCATTTGAGAAAATGTAGTTACAAGGTCTTGATTTAAAAGCATTCATAAATCTGGCAGAAGCAGTATGAGCAGGGAAATTGAAGGTTGAGGAAGAATCTGTTCAACGCATGTCACAGCTTTTAGCTCTACAATTCATTCCCCGCACCATCAACCTCACCAATATTTGTAAAAAATGAGAATCATAGTGACCATTAATATATCAATTATAATAAAGAAACGTAAAAAAATGTGTGTCCGTTACGACTGCAGTCATAGGCCACAAAAGAAGAGCAAATCAGTAACGCCCTTGTTCACGTGCCTCGCTCAACCCTTCATCTCTCATGTTCAGAGCCCCATTGGTACCTCATTTAGATTAAATACTTACAACTAGTTTATTATCGTTTGATTATCATCTAATTGTAGATCACTAAGTATTATCCCCCCCCCCCCCTTCCTTTCCCCTGAACTCGGATACCTTGTTCTTGCAGTCCCCCAAATCACCCTTCACTTCTAACCAGCAACTTACGTTCCTACTAGGTACGCAAAGTGGCATCTTGACGTTCAAATACCTTTCAAAAAGTTGGCTGGCAATGTTCATGGACAATGGCTTTATTTTAAGCGTAGAAAGCGGTTTTATCTACCTCGTTCTAAAAATAATTTTATCATTCAACATCACGATGATTTTGAGGAAGACCTGGTATCGCCAGTACCAGTAGTCTCCGGCCTTCGTCTCGTGGGCTTAAGGCTCGCTGATCCTGGGAGTGGGAAGGAGACCCCGTGTTGCCGGATCTACTCCTGCTCTAATAACTTCATAGCGGGGGTTGAGGTTCCTTGGGTGCTCTGCGGCCGCTTTGACGTGGATGTTGAGGCGGGATGATCCGATTCGGTGGAGCGAAACCGAATGCTCGACCTCGGCTCGGACCTGGTGATTAGGTACCTGCGATCATACGAGCTGAAGATCATCCGCCGAACAAATAGCATATGTGGATAACCTCAAATGCTCATCGAATTACTGCGTGCTCGTGAATATTAGCGATCACCAAGCCTTGTTCCCTAAGGAAATCTGTCAGCAGGGTTGCCAGGTGTCCGGTTTTGGCCAAGACAGTCGAGTTTTTACGAACCTGTCCGGGCAAAAATTAAAAGTCTATCTAGACGCCAAATGTCCCGTTTTTCAGAAGAGTTGACAAATGCCTGGCTTTTGTTCTCAAACTACGTGCCCTCTCTTTTTGGACGGATGTTGATCTCGTACCCGCATTACTTCATCGTTCGTTGGAACATGTAGCCAGCAAAATACATATTAGATCCCGTTTTGGCAGGGTGATGAACTGGTTTTAAATAGAAAATAATGCTTATTAGTAATTCTGTGAATGCCATTAGTAATAATGGAACTTATGTCTGCATAATTTCTTTGTATTAGTTTTTTAATCTACCATCCCCCTCATAGTGTCTTGTTTTTTCCTTAACACCACCTGGCAACCATGTCTGTCAGCACGACAACGACGACTAATAACCACATAGTAGATCGGTGAAACGGAAAAGTTTGAAATAACTCCAGATTAAAACCATCTTATCAACTCATTGCTCCTCCATCGCAGGTGCAAGCGCTTCATTGTTTATTCAGACATTGACTAGTTAGATGTTTTTAACAAGAATTTTACGCAGAGTTCTAAAACTCAAGACGTAGAGGTTGGATAAGTAGAGGCTGGGAGTGGATGATTCTCCCTCAATGCCACCAAAAGAGAGTCGCATCTCATTTTTTAATCAAAAGACAATACAACATATTTCTGAAAATAACAATTCAAAAGAGAGTTATAAACCCATTCATCATCAAGACAAAGTTGATCATTTGATTTTTAGGATATTTTATCCGCTGTTGGGGCTAAAGTGTGAGCGGTCATTGCTGTATCCCATCTTGCGGCGAATTTCTCTCCAGAATTTCGTAACTGGTCTCTATCCCACTGATCTGCCATTAGAGTTCATGTTGACATTCCGTTTAGTTACAGGGAGTGAACATTAGAACCCTGCCCCTTGTAGTCCTCTTTGATACACAGTTCAGCACCGCTAATGACCCTTTTGGTTGAGGTGAGGCTGACATCATTAAATTCAAAGGAAAAATAAATCTTTGTATAATAATTTGCAGTGTTTTATATCTTGAGCTATTTCAGGATTTTCCGTTCCCCAGGCTCACCTTACATAACCACACAAATGTTGATTTTGAAACAAATATACCACTTACTGTTATAAAAAGTTAGAAATGGAGAAAACTAGAATTCCATGAAAACGACAAGATCCACGTTTGTGTGATTTCGACGGTTGGACCATCATCAGAAACAAAATGACTGATGTAGGTACACCGTACATACAAGGTAGATGGATCCCATTCAGGCATAAGTTAAATAGGGAAGTGAATTCTATTGGTTGAAAATAGTGGAGAAGGGCCAGGATGAATTTACAACAATCAAGTACTCAGGAGAAGAAAAACGTGAAATGTAAAGAATAACCGGATTGCCTACCGCCGGAAATCGGACGTCACTTGGGAAAACTGACGGAAACTTGGTGAAACTGATGCGACTACTCGGAAGAGTTGGCTCACGTCGGACATGTCAGTTTTGGTCTCAGTCTCTTTGAACTTTCGACTTCAGAAATTCTCCAGCGTTTTTATTTAGACTTTCTTATTTCTTGAATGTTTTTGCTTTGGTATGGCCAAGTCAAGACTTACGAAGAAATCTTCACAAAGAAGAACATGAGTATGTGCATATATCTGGTAGAAGTTTTCATACTACTTTTCGAATCTAATTTCGTTTTTAATCGGCATGAAATATTAGAACGTCCAGAAAATTTCAGTCTAGGTATAAACATAATTGAAATGTGGCGAGGATGGTGATAAATTGGAGGATTTCACTTTTTAAGGTAGTCAAAAGGATGGTCACTTCTATTCCAAAGAATTAATGTAACTAGCAATTATCAATATTTATCAATACATTACTACTTACATTAATAAACATTAACATTAATAATATGCTACGTTACCTAATAATGCCACATTATCAATAATAATGTAGCTATTATAGTTGAAAAGCAATGTTGTAGAAACAATGAAATGGTTCATGGTGTCGAAGAAGGTTCTGCTGAGAAATGGGGGACTGGGAGAGAAGGAAGATGTAATGAGAAGGAAAAAAACTACCTGCAGAGTTTATTCAGCACACACGTTAGATTCTTCCAGCTTCGAACGATTTCCTCGGTTTAAATGGAGAATCAAACATTAACCAAGTTGAAGGAATTCTAGGAATGGGTCTCCACAAGAGTTTCAAGGCATTATCTCGAAAATCAGTAGGAAAGTATTTTACATTGTGGTGCACAAAACGCTTCGTAAACGCTGACCGATTCTGCAGTCAAGTCAATGAAGATATACAGCGACCCGGCCTGCATAGATCAGTGAACGTGATGCTAACAAAGGTCTTTTAACTTCACATTCCGAACAGCGATCGTTCTTAACCGAGTTCGCTTCCAGTTCCCTTTTACGGGTGACACGGGCGTCCGTGGTACCGACTGCGCTAAGGGAATTTCGATGGTCACCGGAAATTCCGATTATTCACGGAAAGAAAGAAATGGAAACGATACAAAGAAATCGGAGGGGGCACCTGACTGCGGATGCAGGATATGATGGCGAAAGGGATGGATTCTTGCGAGTCAAAAGGTAAAGGCAGAGGCAGGAGGGTTTAGAGTGAACTGAAAAGATTGAAAAGAGGGTATACCTGGGCAACGGTGACAAAGGTTAGTCCCGTAAATAACAGCTCAGAAAGGGACCACAATCCTGGGAAGGATGACGACAAATGGCCTTCAGGGAGGGGGAGATTTGTCCTGAAACGGAGCCCGAAGATGTGAGAAGACAGGGGAGATCTGAATGCCATCAACCCAGACCCCTCTGTAAAACCTCGATGGCGACACCCAATTCCTGATGCCACCTCATTTCCACTAATGACTGACTGGTAGGTGGTTCCTAAGGAGAAGGACCTCCCCAACAAGGGAAAACGACGAGAAAAAATCGTATTCTACCTTCCAAGGCAAACAAGAAGGACTCATTCCCCTCCTGCTCAGCCAACAAAAAACTCAAATCCTGAATAATACAACTGGAAAACGGTGAGATGGAAGGGGAGTGGGGGACCTCACAGGAAATTCCTCCTGCCTCCCAGATAAGAAGGCGAATTCCTGCACTAATTATTCACTTTAAGAATGGAATTTACATAACACTTTCGGTTGCGTCAATTAAGACATAATAATTGAGACGATCAGTTAATTTGCAGTGTTCGGAATTCATCATCATTAAACAACGCGAAATACCGATTTATCAAAGATAAATGGAAGTAATTTTCCGCTTTGTTACTCATAAACCTTAACAATAAAAGAACATGTATTTTGGGGTAAAAAATGTTGGAGTTAGGTAATTATTGGCATTTTCAAGGCAATTGATTTGTCCTCCAGTATCTAAAGAAACTAATGAAAATTTTTTAAATGAAGGAATCTATGTGATTGGCACAGTTCTATTCTTAGTTATCATCGTACCTATTGATTCTTGGAAAATGCATCCAGTTAGATGATCCCTTTATATGACCGTTACCTTTTTAGCAAATGTTCATAAACAAATGAAGCCATTGTAATGGCTTCAAAATTTTTGAAACACTTCTTTCTTTTCAAAATTGCCTTTATGAAGATCCGTTTGTGATGCATTCTGAAAAGATTCCAGGGTTTGAACGCTTTTTCATATAATACGCTAGTTTTCTCGCTCGGTATCGCTGTATAGATTCGATGGTCTTTACTGCTGAGTGGGACATGTAGAATGATTACAAACGGTAGATCACTAGGGGTGATTTGAAATGTGTAGGGGATGTTACATACAATCCCTTCCTATTGACAATCAAAATGGAATGGAAAAAAAAGATAAAGATAATCTAACTACAGCCCATGGTTCGGGGAAAAGTTTAAAATTGCTTGCAATCCCTTTCAATTACAATACCAAGGGAACGGAAAAAAATAAAAAATAAATAGGTAAATAATAAAAAATGAATAAATATTATAAAACTATGTGGAACCACGAAAAGTTTAGTTTTAAGAACATTTAAATTCCTCAACTAAGTATATACGTCCATGTTACAATATGTGAGGAAGCTATACTGCCCACCCAACTTGGCAGACTTTTTTTTTGTTGGAAATGACTATCAAACGCGGCACCCTATGTGGAACCACGAAAAGTTTAATATTAGGAACATTTCAGTACTAACAGAACTGTCGGATGTTAATGTTTGTACGTATTTGTTTTCCCCGTCTATTTTTGTGTTGGAAGTGTCTTTCAAACGGAAGACCTTGCGAGATCAAGAGATTCGAAGGCAAAGTCCAAAGTAACTACGTTTCGACAGAATATGGAAGAGCAGTAGCTCGAAAACCAACGTTTTCGTCTACATTTTCGTTCACCACAATCGGAAAACACAATTTCATGTCTCGAAACTCGCATGGGACCAAATTGAAACTCCAACAAACATTTCAAGACCAACCCGAGCAAAAACTGTGGATATTCATAGGATCTAAGGCCGAAAATAACATGGCGGAGGACGAATTTTTTTCCGTCATTTCCCGCATATTCTACCTGATTTCTCCGGGAAGAGCATCTTTCGGAAATTTTGACTGCAACATCGTGTTCTACGGGTTCAGGAACGAAACTTCCTCGCTGCCTTAAGAAGTGCTCTCGATCAAATTTCAATGTGGCAGCGGATAGAAGTTCGAGCGCTTGGCGAAAAATCGGTGCATGAAAAGAGGTTCCCACCCGGCTCCCGCCCTACAGCCCGTGGTTCGGTTGGAAGTAGAAAGTTTTAGAATCGCTTATGCCCCCTATCGGAAAAAACCAAGAAGATCCCCATACTAGTACACTCCCCCACTCAGCCGTGCATAGAGACGACAAACAGAGCTGACTAAAAACGACTAAAAAGCTTGCCATTGAATAAATATCTGTGCGTAAAAAACAGTTGCATGACTTCATTTTCACATACTTGTTTAGCAGAAAATCGATCGATTATGTTTTGTTTCTCTTGTTCTCCACTAATTCATTTTCATTATTTTTCAAGTTGTGGCGTAATAGTTTCCTAGAGTTTAGACTTTAGTCTAAAAGTCCAAACCTAAGATGAAAACGTCTAAACCTAAAAGGAAAAAGTCTAATCCTACTGGAAAAGGTCTAAATCAATTGGGAAATGCTATAAACGCATAGGATATAATTATAGTATACTACTCGTAAATAGAAAGGAGAAATCACGTCCATTTGGACGTCTGCTGCAGATATATCTCCCGCCGCGCCTCAACGATTACTATTTCGCGGTATTTAACGCGACATTCTTCCGCAGGTGTCACAGTCAACTTCCCGCGAACCCGCATCCATTTAAACAGCCTCAGGCTACCGCCGATCCCTCGGGATTTATTTCGCGGACCCCGCGAGGACCCCATTGAATCCCCAGGGACGTCGAAGGCGGTGTCCATTAGCCAGGAACGCTGTCTTCCTCCACGGCGACTCTTCTTCTGTTCAAACCCGGCAGGTTATCGCAGAGAATTCACCTTAAGGGTCCGGTGGCCGGAGATTGTACCTTACGTTTCTGCGTTGGGTTTTCAAAATGCCTTCTTCAGTGGGTCTACGTGCGATTAGGGAAGCGTTTACGCGTCACATACCGGTAATGGACGAGGCCAAATTCGTTCCTTCTACCCAAATTCTTACATCACCATCACATTCACATTCTGTTCACCGAAGAGCGATAAGGGCTATGCTTGAACGTCTGGTGGGAGGCTCCACACCCCTTTCCCCTAACGTATTCAATAAAATCGTATGTCACCGTAAATGGCACATGAGTAGCCGGAGAGAATTCAGCTCATCTGCTGATTGGCTAGAACCTGTTCTACCCTAGAACGTTGTTATTTATTAGGGCTATGAATTTCAACGTTCTAGTATAAGCAGAGCAGAATTCGGCTCCTTCAATTGATCGGAACGGAGTCCATCATTTCATTCGTCTAAATTTTCATTTAAATCATTTCATTAATCATAATTTTATTAAATCTAAATTTTCGAGGGTGAACAGGACAGAATTCAGCTCACTACAAAACAGAGCCTTTCATGTCATTCGTCTCTGGAAGTTACAGAGAAACACTCTACTAAATTTCAAGTTTCTAAGGCGAACAAGAGAGAATTTAGCTCATTTGGCTGACCAGGACGGAGTCCGTCATTTTATTCGTCTCTAGGTATTTCAGAGAGGCTCCCTATTAAATCTCAACTTTCTAGAGTGAGCAGGAAAGAATTTTTTTTTTTACGAAAATAACTAAGTGGGGGTTGAGATATGGGAAAATATCGCACATAGGGAGCGGTTCTATAATATGAGAATGGAGTCATATGAAAGAAGGTGCATTAGGTGAATTGAAAAAACCTCGCGAGAGGGCTAACTATGTGATTGGTTGAGCAGAAGGGTCGATGAAGAGAGCTCTGCATCGAGGCCGTATTAACCTCCGAGGTCCTCAAGCTCTTTCATGATTTCATCTAAGCACCTCTATGTATGTACTTCATATTTTCGATTTCTCACCAATCTAATCCATCTCCACCCCGATTCTAAACGCCAATTCGGGATGATGTATTCTGTGTGTATTAGAGTTCATATGCATTCCTTGATTGTTAGTTCGATTCCTAATTAATAAAATATTAAGCGCAGTTGCTTGAACAAAGATTTATGAACGGCAAAGGTTACGAGATTGTTCGACCGAACCGAATACCGATAATCCATTATGGTTGAAATTTGATAAGTAACTGAAACTTTGTAGATTGGTTTTCTGAAACATGTTTCAAACTGAAAAAAGTGGGGACTGTTTCTTCTTATTCTCTAAACTTGAGCGACGGCACATGTATTTGGATAAGCTGCGAGGAGTACTGGAGCGATTCTTGAAGGCTTTAAAAACAGTTTCTTTTGATAACTTGATGGCCTGTCAAACTCACTGCGGTTCCAGGGGAGGGCAGAGACGGAGCGAGCGTCTTTGGTGTTATCGAATATTTCTACTTCATTTTATTATTCAAGGCGCAGTATTTATTGCTATAGATAAGACGAACAACAACTGTGTTGTCTATACGTTCGGGCTTCGGTTCCTCTTTGATATTGTGGACAATGCTGATATTTTAATACGGTGCAATAATAAATATTATAACATTATTGTACATATGTTAACATTAGACAGAACAAGGTGGTATATGACGTTGTCAAGTAAATACTATTATGATGAATCAGTAGAAATATGAATATTTATCAAGGCTGAATCTTAAGACTAAAACTACGTTCGATAAATCAGATTTTATAAACTACAATTTAACAATACATACCAATATTGTAACCGGTAAGCCACGAATATTGTTGGTGTATGAATTAGGAAATTATTCTTTCCTCGAAGGAAGGTGAACATACATCATATACACCGCAAATAATAAAGTTTAGAAAGGTACCTCGGATATCTTTGAACTTTGGAATTTACCTCCGATATATGTGCATACATATATATATAAACTATTTTTAAAGAAAGAAATTTGGCAAATATATCCTAACGAAAGAATAGTTGCCTGAAATTTCCAACTATTGTTGATCACAGAAATAGGAATATAAAATTTGATTTTAGCTTGACATTACCCCACGGCGTATCTATTGAGTACTCTATCTTAGGACTTCGATGTAAAGTAAAAGATGTTTCTTGGTATGGTTCGATACCCCATTATTTACCTTAGTATCTATGTATGAACCCAAGATAGCCTATGACCAATATCCCTATTTCAGTCACATTATATATTTCAGTTTGGGCATCTGGAAGTTGACCTGCTTTTCTTTCAAACCCGTTCACAGTGTGCATGCAATGTGGGTTAAAACGATTAGAAACTGTAACTTCGTAGTCACGAAAAAGTCTGCCCGATCTGCACAGACACAGTAGAGCTTTGTCGTTCGAAGTGCTAAGACACTCCCAGTTCTTGAATTCTAGGAAGGAGAAGTTCCAAACAATTATGTATATCCGTCCCCCCCCCCCCTTTCTTTCTTTTAACAGTCTCGTTTTTTTTTAGCGAATTTTTAAAGAAAATTATTAGCGGATTTTTGAAGAAAATTATTAGCGGATTTTTGAAGAAAATTATTAGCGAATTTTTGAAGAAAATTAGGTAAGCTATTGCTCTCGCCTCAAAATTTGTAGAATGTGAATTTATGAAAATTGTTTATGCAGAAACCCGTTTCAGGCTATTCTGAATCATATTCTGAAGTTTAACGCATTTTTTTATGAATGTATGTATGTATAGAATTGTGCTAGAAACTTCAAACAAATTTTAAAATGTTAAGGACACAAAACGAAAGTTCAAGTTCGGTGGCCAGCATGATCGGATCACATCTTCGGGTTGAAATTTTCAAAAAGGTAGTAAAAAATTTCAAAACCAAAGAAATCGCCGGTTTTTTGCGATTTGTTGTGCGAAATAATTTTGTCAGCATACTAACATGTGGTATATTCGGAATCAGCGTAAAATTTCCATTAAGAATAGTGTATCAAGTTTTCAAAAATTTCAAAGTTGAAAAATCAGTCATCGGTAATATTTGCATGGAACATTGTCCAAATTCAGATTGAACTACTCTTATGGAAGTATCCCTGTATAACCAATCCTAGAACCATGCTGCTTAAAATGTAGGTAGTAGGTGCTTATTGAAAAAAAAAAAAAAAAAAATGTAATCACAACTGATGAGTTTACTCTGTGAAATATTCCGTCCTCCGATTCTCTCGGTCGCTCTCTTTAATGTTTTACGCTCAACTGTTTTAGGACTTGATGTAGCTTTAATACTGACTGTGGCTTATAAAATATCAGCCATGAAATTATGAAGAAGTTCTATTTATGTACGTACTAGCACGCAGACCCAAGGCCTCGCTCCGCTCGGCCGTCAATAGCGACTGAAATGTCGAAGATTTCTTCAAAAATTCGCTCATGGGGTCATGCTGCATGACTGGACTTTTTTTCTATAGCGTTCCGAGACCGATCGCAGTGCCAAAGACGTTCAAATGGTCCCGGAAATATTCGCCCACACTTCTGAAGAATTCTGGAACTCGTCAAAACTGCCAATCAAAACGCTCATCAAGAGTTAGTCGCTCATGCGTATACACCCTATTTCAAACTGGATCGGAAAAACGGAATGAGAATGAACGCATTAACGGTACAGAGTTTATGCGCATAACGTAAAATGCCAGTCAATAGAAAAATAACAATTGAAAACTATAATTAATTTTATCAATATCTTTAAAAATACTAACGAAATAACCTCATTCCCACACCCATTCAATATTCAAACAGCGCCCTGCTCTCATTCACAAACTCCCGATGATAATTACATTAATCTAAGAGCCCCCATTATGTTTTACCTCCTCCGATCGATTACACAGGTTGAACACGTGAAGGGCTTTTCTTTGAAACGATTTTTCGGTTTTCAACTGACCGGTTCGAGCGAGTTTAATGTACCAGGACCTATCGGTTATGTAAATGACCTTACCGTCATTTCGTTAAGCCTGGGCATCAACTACTCTCAGAGTTGGTTAGTGTCTTGTTACTCTTTAGTGCGTTTTACGGGGCAATTTCCACCCGAGTTTTTAAACATTTTTTTTAAGGACTTGAATAAATTACCGAGGAATTCTTTAATGTTTTTTTCGAACTCCCGAAGTTGGTAACTAATTACACTCTTTTACGGTGGCAACGACGATTCTGATTGGTCCTCAGGAAGCTTTCTAATGGTCGAGTGTGACCCGGGCAGTCAACAAAAACAAAGCAAAACCATTAAGATGACGTGCGTCAGTAGTGGCTGGGCGTTTCCTCAAAACCATTATTCAAATTTAAACAACTGCCTAATACCCTTCGAATCATCACCAAAACAATTTGGCCCGTCGACGAAGCCATTACAAATTTTATCCATTTTAAAAGCATGGAAATACACTCGAAAATAATCTGAGTTAAGGAAACCTGCACTGAACTCAAGTAGAACGTCGTTTTTAACAAGGCGATTCGTGTTTCATGATTCTATGAATTAAATAAACTGCCATACGATGTAGACGTCACTGAAAGAGTTCCTGTCATGCAGCATGATCGTATGAGCGAATTTTCGTAAATTATTGTACTAGGTATATTATGTTAAATTGTTTTGAAATTTCAGAACTTCAAGTTGAAAAAAAAATTGTCAACTGCCTATTTTATGGCCAATAAAACACGTTCTAAATAATATTTGGGAATTTTAAAGGAACAATATGGATTTTTTGCTTTTTTTATCTATTTTTCGGCAAGTAATGAAATTTAAATATGTTTTTCAGCATACATTTCTGAATAAACTGTTTAATGTTCTAGATCACTGTTAATAAACTTCTTTTGGCTAACATTCTGCTAAAAATATAAATTTAACGATTTTAAGCCGTTTTTAGATATTTTTAGAGCACATTTTTTAAAATTTTACCAATTTATTGTACTAAAAAAATGCTGGCCAACGTACACATCCTTTCGTTGGAAAGCTTGATTTTTTTGGCGCAAGAAAGGAAATTTTCAGTGGAGGAGAAAGGAGTTTTTCAGAGTATCAGTCAAAAATATGCGACACATTCGTAAATATATGAATAATCATTAGATACTCCGATACTCCGGTTTACGTGTATTTGTATATGTGTGTTTGTATCCAACGTAAAAGTTGTGGCAATAAATATAAATATACATTTTTTTTTTATATATACTACTTGGTATTGCACACTGGTATAAATACTGATTTGATAGGGACAATTTACAACATGCTATTCAAATTAAATGTTAAGATAAAATAAATGTAAATGATTGAATGTAAATTCAACAATACCTTACAAATCTATGATGATGTTTCTCTATGAATATAATTTAAAAAAAATGTTATATAGAACATAGTACAGTACAATTACAGAGGTAGGTATAATCAGAGCAGATCTCATCTCATTACTCACTATATTGCGATATATTAGCGTCATATTGATTGCGTATTGAGAACAAACAATTTACGGATATGTATTCATTAGAATACATTCATGATTGACACACATTTCCAAACTTATAGATGGCATTTTTTTAACGACGTAATAATAACGAATGAACAAACTTATTAAGTTACGAGAAGTCTTAGGAGGCGCTTAATAATACAATCAAGCTCAAAATTAAAAATCAGGAGGGAAGGATTGCAAGTGATGAAGCAAAGTGAAGGGGATTTCACCAAATCAGATAATGGACATCAGCGGTGAAATATATTGAGGGATGTCCACATTTAAACATTTATCAGATCTTTCACTTGTGATAATTTCGAATTTCTTCAAGTACATTCACCATAACGTCTCCCTTTGGATAAAAATGAAGAAATCCTACAAACTGTCAATCAGTCAAATCAAAACTGTAACTATTATTAATAGATTCCTTAAGATGTTTCGCAAATGTAAACTAGCCATTATTTTCCATGAAATCCTCCTATTGCTCATCTATTCTTTCCCTGTATTTCCAGTCAGTTTGACCGCAATATTCGTAGCCATAAGAACATCTTAGTTTATAAACCCCACTTCTATCCTGAACACTGATTTTGTCTTTAACGGAACCAAGTAAAGCTTCAAGTATTTCTTATTTCTAGTTTGAAAACCCACTTTATAACTCTTCCATGCTGATTTATCAGAAACTTTCCCATAATAAGATATAATTATCAATTTTTTCTTCTAAAGTTACATCTTCCCTAACCAGATTGGGAACTTTATCTCTACTCTTTTTCCTAACAACCTAATCCTATATGGCATCAACGAGATTTCCATCATATCTTTTTTTTAAAATTTATTCTATCCTTCTTTCAATTTATATATTTAATAAAAATATTTTAATTAAATATATAATTATTTATTTATTCATTTATTTTCTTTTTTCAAGAACTGGTATGCATTCCACATAAAAGAAACGACAGCAGAGTGGAAAAATATGATGAGATCCTACAGCCATGAAGACAAATTAAACAAACTACCTTTTTAAAATCGATATCAGAGAAGTACATAGGGGTTCTATTTTTTTACTTGTACTAGGCCGACCGAGAATCATGAAACCATTGTTATTAAGTAGGAAGGCGGTGCCAACAGAAGAAAAAAACAGCATTGAATGGAATCTTGCAGTGAAGAAATGGATTCAATCGACCGGCGAAAATCCAATTTTGAGAAAAGGTAGAGCGTTGGAAACAGTAAACAGTGCAAACCTATTCAGGAGCTTCAGCCAGCGGGCTCAGTAAAAAATGCAGGACTTGAAGCCCTCGGAGGAAGGGCAAAAACAGGGATAGGGCTTTTCGGATTCCTTTTTCGGCGGATTGCCAACCCGAGTAAAAAACGGCGGTGTTTGGCGGGACGGAGGTTTGTTGTCATGGGGATTTCATCAGGAGCTTGCGGTGGTATCAGAGCTTCGAAATTGAAACTGACTGGTGTGTCAGGACAGAAACGTATATATTTTTGTAGGTATGTACAATTCATGTAATAGTAATGAGTGATATTATTCGATTTATACTATGAGAGTTTTATTCTATTGTGAAGAATTGTAAAATTAATTTTTCCGGCGAAGTATCGGAAATCATACTCCACACGGAACTTCCTTCTCGTATTATTCTCGTCAAACGAATTGAAGGCCTGGATAAACAAAACGCGTTCTGTCACAGCGAGCAGCGATCGCGACCTTCTTGACGTTCGTCGATATCGCTTTGTCACATTCAAACGGAATCCGAGTTAGCGATCCAGTGTTAGATCAGTGATGTTAAAGCAACACCCGCTACAACACAACTGATTCCGACATATCGTGTTATATTTTTGTGTTTTTTTGCAACTATACCGCTTCCAGCCACAGTCAAGACAGAGTCGCTGCGACAGATCGTTTCAAATTTGTCAGAGATGATACCATGTTATATTAAACACTCGTACAAACTATCGCCGGATTAGGGCGGTCAGACCCCGCTGCTCACCGCGACAGACCGCGTTTAGTGTGGTCAGGCCTTCAAACTTGTGAAACTTGAATTTTGTTTGTACGTTCCTGTTTGTACTTGGTAGAGATCGGAAAGTGAGTAAGGTAGGAAGATGAGGTGGGAGCAATCCTAGGCGCAAAAATGCTATCTCTCCATAGAATGAGTTGGACAGGTATATGGGAGAAAAGTATTTCACCATTCACTCTCAGTACCAAATATATGGAGACAAGGTTTGGAAACTTCTACTAACAATCACCGTAGGTACGCCTTTTAAGGGAGGAAGAACAGATCTTGTAGAGAACAATTACCTCCTGTCTTTGTGGAATGTAATTCATTTCAGCGACTACCAACAAAAATTCCAACAATCCCGTAACGTAAGAATGTAGTTTGGAGATAGATGGAGCTAGGTGTGAAGAGTACAAGAGTATTGGCAATGCGAATGGAATGGAATGGATAGTGAGGAGAGTCTCTTCTGCCCTTATATACAATACCTGTATCCCCTCCTGTACGCCATTCCCCACCCTATCTTTTTATTGGGGAAACCACAAAAATAGTTACAAGGGGTCTCAAAACATTAAGAAAATAGATTATGAACAGTAATAATATCAGAGATACTATTAATCACGTCAGTATGTACCTACTTGCTCGTTTCACATTACGAATGTTATGATAGAAGATATATTTCGATTCACGTGTCAGACAAGGCAGTCTATCTGAGTGTAACGTATTAAAATAGTGAGATGGTACGGGTATATGTTGTTAACACAGACGTAGATATATGCCCACTATTTATCGGTATTTATATGAGTACGAGTAATGTACCAGAGGGAGACATGGGGGGTGGAGGGAGTAAATATTCGCGGTGGGAACTTCACCTCGACTCGGATTCCTTGATTTCGATGCCTCAATTTTACTAAATGCACTATCGATTAGTTCGGAAACTATTTTCTTTTCATAGAGAGTATTGTAGGCAAGATTTTTTTGTACTTATTTATACGCTGAGAAAATATTATTAAAGGGACGTCTATAGATGGTCGAGGGATGGTAAGGCATCCTATGGCCAAGGATACTTACCGCCCTGAAACCCAAAAGCCTAACGTTTTTCTGTATACTTGCACCTCCTACAAGAGCGAATGCATAAAAATGATAAAATTGACCCTCACGTCAAACTAACCAGCTAACTTACCAAACTAACACACTAACCTCTGCGCCACCAAGCTCATCACATAATATCACACAACACCATTAGATTAAAAGCACTTGTGCCGCTAGTAGTGCCCCACTCACCGAAGCTCTAGTGCCACACTTCATAATGAACAAAACGGCGGAGCATTCAGATAGAGTTCCAAACTTAAAGTAACGTTAGTACATAAAGTAGCCGTTAGTAGCGCCACACTCGCCGAATCTCTAGTGGAGCCACAGTACATAAAGAAGAAATTGGCGGAGCATTCAGATAATTCCAAACTTGTAAACTACGGTTTTTTGTGATGGTTTAATCAAAATTGTTGCAGTGAAGAAGTTTGAGAAAAGTAACGTTACTCCCTGTAACAGTAGGTATTTTGGATTGACCCGAGTGCGGTTGGTGTTGGTCAAACTTCTAAAGAGGAATTCTACCTCCACTCAAGAAGAGAAAAAGGACATTTTTCAAAACCATTTGTAAGTAAGGTTCTAAATTAACATAAATTATCGTGGAGTTATTTGTTAGGATGGAGTGGTTTTTCTGAGTGCAATACTTCCGCTACTCCGGTAGGCTTGGAATGGGATAAAAATTAAGTTCGAAAATTGGGAGGACGAATACAAACACTACTTACAACCTTCTGAAAAAATCTCTCAACCCTAAGTGCAATACTTCCGCTACTCCGGTAGGCTCGGAATGGGATAAAAATTAGGTTCGAAAATTGGGAGGACGAATACAAACACTACTTACAACCTTCTGTTTTGATCTACTTCCTCGAATATTGACTAAAACAGACGAATAATAGAATAAGGCGAACCAAACAGAACCCTTGCTCGTCTTATCAGTCGAAGCGAGGGATCAAAAGAAAAATAGATATTTGCTGGACAAACAAACCCCTTTGACGGAGGAAGGAGTGTTAGATAGAGACAAACAAGGAGAGAACTCGAAAAGGGAAAAACCACCTGCTTTGGCCCACATTCCCACCAGAAAACCGGAGCGGATGATTTGCGTTCCTGACCATGAAAGCGGGATGAAGAGATTATGACGAGGTCGGGACGGGATCCCATCATCTAGGTAGGATAATTGGTTCAACTGGAACAGACCGAGCGAAGGGGAAGGCTTTACCTGGCAGAAGAGGTTACCTACCTGGAAGTTCTCAGGTAGCGAAGGCTCTTTCCAGAGCAGGTGGGCTGACCATGGGCTGACAAGACAGACACGAAAAACCGCATCTACGGAACGGAAAACGCTCTCCAGAGGCATCTCGGTGAGGGGGCTTGCACCACTTTCACGGTCACGGAATCAGAATATCGGAGGGGAACAAAAGCGATCAAGGAGTCCCTAAAACAACTTCCAAGAAGGGACCACCCCCCACACACCATGGACTTGGGGTATTTTCGAAAAAGTCAAAACACCCTTAGCTGCGTGTTATGTAAACCTACAGGAATGCCACAAGAATCGATTTCACGAGTCTGTCGTTAGGGTAATAAAGTAGAACCAATCCATAGAGTTTAATTAGATGGGAGACTTCACACTACTTTCCCAACCCAAACCGTTGGACGCTTTAAATATGCTTTGTACTAAACCAGGGGTTGTACCTACCAACTCAAAACAACATTCACCTCCAAATTCAACTTTGTCAACAGTTCGTTAGGATGCAGTAGATGGGAGACTTCACACTACTTTAGACCAAAATACTTTATATTTGAAACGAAGAAGAAAAGTTCAGCCCCCACACCTACTTACTAGTAGGAATATCGGAGGGGAACAAAAGCGATCAAGGAGTCCCTAAAACAACTTCCGAGAGGTAATGTAGTAGAACCAATCCATAGAGTTTAATTAGATGGGAGACTTCACACTACTTTCACAACCGGAACCGTTTAAAGATGCTTTGTATTAAACCAAGGGTTGTACCTACCTACCAACTCAAACCAACATTCATCATCAAATTCAAATTTTTCAACAGTTTTCATCTTAAAGTTAAAATTATCAATTATGGTGGATTTGTTCGTTAGGATGGAGTGGTTTTTCTGAGTGCAATTAGAGTTGCCAGATCTAGTTTAATTTAAAGTATCCTACTTTATTTTTGTTCACAATACTGTACATACCTACTTTATAACAAATTTAAAGTAGACCAAAATACTTTATATTTGAAACGAAGAAGAAAAGTTCAGCCCCCGCACCTACTTACTAGTAGGAATATCGGAGGGGAACAAAAGCGATCAAGGAGTCCCTAAAACAACTTCCAAGAAGGGACCACCCCCAAACACGATGGACTTGGGGTATTTTTGAAAAAGTCAAAACACCCTTATGTGCGTGTTATGTAAACCTACAGGAGGAATGCCACAAGAATCGATTTCACGAGTCTGTCATTGGGGATACCAAACGCTAAGGCAATAAAGTAGACCCAAATACAGCTTAATTAGATGAGAGGCTTCACACTACTATCCCAAATTGAACCATTGGACGCTTTAGATGTGTATCAGTGCGAGTGATGTGCCTCATCTCAAAACAACATTCATCATCAAATATATCATGAACAGTTTTCATCATAAAGTCAAAATTATCACTTGATGTAGCAAGAACTTTGTTTGAGACGAGATGAGCACCGTACCCCCAAAGCAATGAAGGATTCTTCAACTATCTGAGCCATTCAAATGTCAATATGGCCTTCTCGTCTCAGGTCTGAGACCGAATTCAAATATAGACCGAATTTGCATTCTTTAAACTATATAGAATTACGAACGGCATGCGGTTCATGGATTTTAAGAAAAAAGCGACCCACCCTTCTGAACATTTTTAATGGTTAGGAAAATGGCAAAATAAAAACCCAAGATGCGTGTTATCCTCATCCTTGAATTTACTATGCTACGTTAAAATACATATTACACAATTTGAACTTGACAAATAAGATTCACTACATCGTTAACAATAAACTTAACAATAACCTTTTATTTAATAATTTTAATAAGTTCAAAGTTACCTTCAACCCAAAAATACACGAATCCATGTCATATGAATGGGTGTGTGTAATTGTATCTCAATGTCTCGAGCAATGTTGCGTCAAAAAATCCGATTGAGCATGGATTTTTTCATTTCGCTTCAACAAATAGGTACGCCACCTACCACCACATGATATAGGCCTCACACAATTTCATAAATTCCACATAATATAAAGTAGGTACACCTACTTTACTCTATGTGGAACGGGAGACGCGTACCTAGCATGTGTCCAATATTTATTTTAGATGTGACTGAAGAAAATAGTGCCAACTGCAAATGCAGGTAATCACCAAACTCAATCAATTATGATGAACAAATAACGTGGTTAACGAGCAGGAAAATTACAAAATTGACCCATAAAACCTCCAAAGAACCCTGAGTTATTATAATATTAAATATCGACGGGTCCACTTGAACTAGTCTGTGGGGAAAGGAAATTACTTGTGAGGTAGGTAGAATATAATTTGATCAAGCAAAAAGTGCCCGTGATTCACAGGAGAATGGGTTTAATCGAATCAAATTGATAACGATTCGAGGTTGAATGATTCCAATTTATGTGCACTTCCAATTTAGTCGCTTCCAATGCTCGGAGTTTGAGACGTAGGTAAGAGAAGAAGGGTTTTTTTTACACGAAAAAAGTTTATTATAGTAAGAAATGTTAACAAGAACTGCGGAATTTTCTAGAAAGATTAGGTATATCAATAAAACGTCAAGTCAAACGATTACATTTTAATTCCAATTCATTTTTATATTCTTTTTTTCATTTCTCAGATTTCGAAGTCGATTAGAAATAATCAACTTCAGTAAGCTGAGGAATCAATAGTTTTAAGAAATACATAGTAGAAGAAATACGTAGGTCCACTTGAGCACCTGGATAGCTAGGCAATTAATTGTGTAAGCTAACAGATTTCGTCAATAAAATTACCATATTAATCTCTACCCACCCAAAACTCGGTTATTTTAAAACTAAACCACAAAATTTTGGCCATAATTCGACTGAAAACGAATCAATTCAAGAAACGGATAGCGCCATATGAATGAGCGTTGAAAAACAATGACAATTCATGTACCACACGTGAGGTTTACCAGAATCCATGTTTTGCAAAAATTTTGGCAGTTAGCCAACTTTGAGCGCTCGCGGAACAGATTGCGCCCGGTCAAAAAAATCATGTGAGGGGTCCTAAATTAATGAAATTTGACGTAGAATCCGAATCTACAATTCAAAATAAGGGATTCCCATTTGAGAAAATAAAGTAAGTGTCAATTGCGCGCTAGTGGTCGGCGCGAAAGTATTGTTTCTGAATTCCTCAAAAAAATATATATAAAGAATGGCGTCGGGCCATTTTTTTTTACGTAATTAAATAAGGAAATGAGGGAGGGTGGACAATAACTTCTGTAACACTGAATAACGTAGGTGAATTGGTACTATAGATACCTAACTAAAGATGAATGTGTTCAGTTTATGGAGCCATACCTACTTTATAGTTAGGTGCCCATCTGTTGGCTAATACGATACATATAAACATATTCATTTACTTCGTTAGTCCAACCAGCATAACTGTTCTGATAGACTTTTTTGCGGACCTTTTCACAACAACAAATTAGAGACTTAGTAGATAGAATCGGTATCTGTCAACTTGGAATTTTCGCAAAAACCTTTGCAAATGGACTTCGGTCGATGAATATTACGAGATAAAAAGGTATCACATATACCAATGACTATGTATGTACCGTCTGCCATACTATTTCCCAATGGTCAAACTTCATATTCAGCGTTATCTTATCAAAGCCCTATCCAATGTTCCGAAACCAGAAGGTACATTACGTGTGGTGCTAATAACAATTCTTGCTGGAACTAGGTATTTGACGGTAAAAAGCTAGTTATATGTTCATGTTTTAAAATTTATATGATTTTAAATATTGCTCTATGCGAAATTCTGTTAAATTTCTAAGATTTATTCATGTTTTGAAATTTTACGTTTAAGCTGATTTAATATTTTATTGATGTTTTGATTAGTTTATTCTCCTTTCTGTTGTAAGAAGAAGAAAATAATGTATTTCCACGGTTTCTATCCTTTAGAAATACCCACACTCAGACTTTGACTTGTGGGATTTTCAGTGAGAAAAATCGCTTATGGAAACCATCCCTCTGTATATCCAGTCTTTCTGAAAATAAAGTACTTATAAAGTAAAGTATTCACGAGTTCCAATGGAAGTCTATTTGAAAAAGAAAAAAATAATATTTAGGTAAATATTATACCAAGGTCCGTACCTACTCAATACTCAAATATTTGTTCAAAAGCGGGGAGAAATTCACTACCTACTATTTACCTGTCTACTGGAATTTATTATTTTGGTTGATGATTTGCAGATTCAGCATGTTTGATAATTCAATTCCGAAAACGGATTCAAACGGAAATCCGACTTACCGCTGAAGGCGGCTAGCGCTGCGCCGGCGCGGCGTTCAAAGCCAAAGTCCACCATTGTGTTCACAAATTAACCTCATAACTTATTTTACATTCTAGTTTTGGTTTAAATAATAATTATGAATTATCGAAAAACGTTGTTTGTGGTTAACAAATCCAAGTGGTAGAAAAGAATTGGAATTTTGGAGGGGAAAATTACCTATAGCGTGAGTCAATTTTTTCTTGATTTTCTTTCAAAGTAGGAATATTTCTTTTTAGCGGCGACCGAATTGTTATCCGGGCGTCTAGACATATCAACCAATAACTGCTCAGTTTCGTGCGTGTAATTTGCATAAAATAAAAGGTCAAGGAAAAATATTATAAGTAATTAATAATTATATTTTAATTATGCTAGAACGTACCTTCTTCGGAAAGGGTAATCCGGATGCATGTAGCAAAAAGCACGGATATCCAGAGGAGATGCATATAATCAACTTCACTCACACTTAAGGGGAAACACTCACACTACCATGGACAGCACTAATTTATAGTCACTTCATTCTGGATGTCCCACCAATCAGTTACTTATAGGAGGCATTACGTACATGAAAAAAAGGGGAGAAAGGAAAATGAAAAACAATTCACGAGTCGGAAAACATGAAATTTCGGAGGGTTGAAAAATATTTTGTGGCTCGGTGGGGTAAAAGTTCCGCGCGAGTTCCGAACGAGAAGGCGGAGGCGAGCGAAGCGGGCGAACGCGGCAGCAAAGACCCTCACTGGAACGCGCTTCAGGATGAACTGCTTTGACAAGAGAGGGACGCGATGCAGTGAGGACCCTCCCCTCCCTTCCGCCGCGCCAACCACCTCCGCCGCCGGGACAGACGGCCTCTAGGAGCACAAGTGGTGGCCCCAGGTAGGTTCCGCCGCTCCGCGTCTGCACTTGGTACCCGTCGAGGGGCGTCGAGGGGGTTCCAGGGCGGACGGGAAGGGAGGGGGCACTTCCAAGCCGAGAGCTCACTTTCCTGTAGAGGCCCATCCAGCCACCAGAGAAGCAAAATCAATTCTGCAGCATAACCTTATGCGCAAATTATGGGGAGCAAAAGGGATTTTTATCGTTTAATAATGATGTAATAAAGTAATTCTTAACAGGACATTTTCCAACCGTCATGTCATGGTCATCAATTACAATAAGGCGTCCCTCCTATAATATGCGAAGCCTTCAGAGTCGTCCTTAAACCGAATTTCATCTCATTAATCATCCTCAATAATTGATATTGTGAACATGATGGCAACCCCGTAATAAATCAGCTTTCCTAGACACTACAGGAGCTTAGGGATCATGAGATGTTGTGATAAAATGAGAGTATTCCAAAAAGTGGCAAATGATTTTCCTGCTATGAGAACTAAGGGAGTTACACTTCCCCAGTAACACATTGGTTGTACGTGAAAGTCAATAGAAAATCAATATTTTCGCCGTGATGACGGTCGAAAAATGGAAACGTTCTGTTTATCATTATTAAATTATCTGACTGTAGAACCGTAGGCCTACCTTCCGTTTTTTTTTTTTTTTTTTTTTTTTTTTTTTTTTTTTTTAATAGTTTAACACTAAGTTAGAAATTTGATTAGTTATCTACATTTTTCTTGTTATAGTTCCCAACATTCCAATATAGGCACTGTAATTCGTTTTGTTTTACGAATTCAATGTGCATTGCAAGGGTGAATTTTGTAGTTTTTGCAAATCCCACATCTTTAGCCCATATATTTCTTGTATTTTGAGCATATTTTTGTGTTGCAGATGGGATGTGGTGGGGGAACAGGGCCCCACCAATGTTCCTGGGCCGATTAGAAGGGAGGGGGCACTTCCGAGCCGAGAGCTCACTTTCCTGTAGAGGCCCATCCAGCCACCAGAGAAGCAAAATCAATCCTGCAGCGTAACCTTATGCGCAAATTATGGTGAGCAAAAGGGATTTTTATCAATTAACATGTTCACTGTTGATTTTTTCATTATGGGTCCTATGCCAGCCCCACCAAACTGAACCATTTAATCTCATACGAACTAAATGAGTCGCGACGAAGTTGTGGAAACCCATTTAAAAACGGAAGTTAGTGAAAAACGTTGTCTATTTCCACGAAAAATAAAGAGTTACACCGTTAAATCGATTTCATCGGTTATGCCATCGTCAGTAACAAATAATAACTGAAGATACATTAGAAAGGATAGCTTTTATAGTAACAGGTGATGGGAGATTGAATCCCATTGGTCAAGAGAAAGGAAAGGGGCAGGAGGTACAACCAATGAAGTGCAAACAAGGTGACGGGGGTTATAGCTGATTAGATGAAGTGAAAGGGGGAAAAATAACCAAATATGGTTTCAACATTGTGAAGGGATAATTCCAAGCTTTATAAAAATGGACCTATTAGTAGTGAAATATATTGAGGTATATCCTCATTTAAACATTTGCCAGATCTGTCACTTTTGATAATTTCGAATTTTTCAAGTACATTCAACATACCTCCCTTCGGACAAAACTGAAGAAATTCTACAAACTGTCTATCTGTCAAATCAAAATTATAACTATGATTGGATTTGTCTTAAAAATATTTCAAAGTAAGTAATGATATTATAATAGATTTATATTATCCAATATTAGTGCATTTAAATTGGTCAATTGTTTTCAACAATGAACCTTTATGATTCTGTTCATGATATTTAAAAGTTAACATCGAATTTTGAGGGTAGCTAAAAACATTTAATAATGATTAACAGGACATTTCCATTTTCTGACCGGTCACCAATTTATGATGATTTCCGCTTACAACCGAGTCGTTGCTAGGGAACTGCTAATTCGTCAATAAATTTTCATCCCAAAAAATTCTTTGACCATTCGTTCGAAAGCTCTCGATCTATCCAACCATATTATGTTAACTACTGCGAAGTACGTTGGCAGCAAGCTGAGTTATGAGCATGGTTATTTGAATAATTGTTTACACACAGGAGATCAGTCTCAATAATTGATATTGAAATTAAATTACACTTCTAGTTGCTATTGTTAACATTCAAAAATACTTATATAACTCAATTTTCATACCGTAATAATACATATGAAAATTTTACAAGTAGGTACCTACCACATTTCAACCTGTTTTGCAAGATTGAATTTATAAATTTTGCAATTTTTCAATTTATGTCACATATTTCCTGCAATTTAAGCACATGTTAGTGTAGTTGCGGAAAAGATGTAAATTGGTCATGATGGAGTTCGAGGCAGGGTGTACTTCCAAGCCGAAAGCTCAATTTCCGGTTGAGCCCCCTCGAGTCACCGGTGTGGCAAAATCAATGCCACACCTTATCAACAAATTACAGTAAAAAAGATTTTTCAACATTCATCAACTTTAAAATTGAAATTCGATTACATTTTGAATTTTCATTGCTTCAAAAATGGATGACCAGGTTGTTTTACGGGTGTACTGTTCAGGTTCTATTGAAATTGAGATTGTTCTAGAAATCCAACAAATCAGAGAATTCTGATTTTGACTCTTGAATTCTGGGTTTCATTTGGATTCAGTTTCTGAACTTTGAAAATAATTTATCCTATTCGTAGATTCCTGGGCGAGGCTAGATGACCACCTCGTGTTTTTAATAAGTGATATCCCAACGTCCTGTTGACTGGATGCAAATCACTCCTTGATTATTATATACGAGGAGTAGCGTGAACATAATATATTTCGTAATTTTGTCATTAAAAAAACCGTCATACACGTATTCCTCGGACAAAGGAATCGATTTCCTCGTGGAATGGAATTATTAGCGTATCACACCAACAAGTCCGCGAAATGCCGTTTTACACGTATCGCATGCGGGCGAAATACCTGCAGGCCATCGGACCTGGGAATTACAACTAAATCATCTCAGGGGGCTCTTTTCTATCGTGCGGACGGGAATTCTGCATCAGAAATCCATGCGATTGGCTAATCGTTACCCGATAATTTTCCAGGAAAATGCTTCATGTACGTACATGACCTTGATAATCATCGTTCATATTACAGTATAAATATTTCTGATTTCCAGAATACAAAACGATATTTGAACTTGAGCTCCTGTGAATTCTTCAATAAACGGATTCATGACAATCCGAATGGCAAAAGAACTTTATTTCAATATCTATACATTTCTTTCACAATTGCCGATTAGCCTGTTCGTCATTGTAAGATTCAATGAAATTGAAAAATTCAAACTACTGTCTAGAAACTGCAACTTGAAGATAATTTGGAACGTACACGAGTGTTGCAGAGTAATTACTGACAATGGGACAGCTAATTATATTAGGTATCCATTTCAGTTTTTCCTATTTATAAGGTGACAATTGAAAATAATTTAAATTAGAAGGACATTAATTAAGTAACCAAATGAAAGTTAGGCTGAAGTTAGGTTGGGAATAGGTGTAGCGACGAAATTTGTGGAAGTAGTGTTTATTGAGTACTAGAAGATTATCCGGCGTTGCCCGGATCGCAGTCTATATACACGTCAGTCAGGAACCATTTAAATGTCCTAAAAGTGGTAGCTGCTGTTATGTTTTGCTGCTGTTGTTGGTCCTGCAACAAAACGAATGCGAACTTTGACCCATTACTCGTGGTTTGTTATGTTACCGAAGATTTATCTCGTCACCCACAATCCAGTGTATTTATTTATTAACGGGCGAAGCCCAATTACGTTGTATTATCACTCATAACAGTTTGAACGGTGTAGATAAAATAAAATGCAGTATACAACAGTGGAGCCCAAGTTAACATAACAAAAAAACGAAACATGAATAAATAAAATAATTCGTCATAAAAAGGAATTAAATAAATGAAGTAATAATAAACTGGTAACAAAAGAATCTGGCGATGGTATCATTATCTGTTGCAACTAGTCATTAAAGAAGTCAAAGGTGCGGTTGGCATCTAGCACCAAATTTGCCACACGCACGATCCAGTTACCCGTGGTTTGTCTGGTCATTCTGAAACCTGCTGTTTATGCTAACGTACCTAAAAAGGTGCAGTTTGTACCAATTTACCTACTTACAATTCAATTTCAATTAATATTCGAAAGTTGCGTCACTCGCTTACTTGACAGCCCACGTTACTTGGTCATTTCGTTTCATTTCAATCAAGTGTTAGAAAAGATAAGTACCTACCGTACCTAAAAAGTTGCAGTTTGTACCAATTTACCTACTTACAAATTCAATTTAAATTTAAATTAATCTTCGAAAGTTGCGTCAATCGTTTACTTGACAGTCCACATTAATTGGTCATTTCGTTTCATTTCAACCAAGTGTTAGAAAAGATAAGTACCGTTTCAACATGATTACGAAGTTGCAGAGAGGGAAACTGGCCTTTTCGGTGGGAAGGAGAAGGGGAGAATGAAAAAAAAGTCATGATCGGATGAGAGAATTTTCGAAAATCATTATATTATATTATGTTAAATTGTTTTGAAAATTTGAGCATTTTGAGTAAAAAGCAATTGTTACCTACCAATTTTATGGCAAAAAACTCCTTCTAAATAACATTCTCCAATTCAAAAAAAGATTTCGGATTATTAGTTTTATTTGCAGTTTTTGTCTATTTTTTGCCTAATATTAATGATTTAAGTTCGAAAGTTTTTATCGTTCGGGAGAATTCATCCTTAAATTTATGCTAAAATCATGAACTAGAATTTCAATTCTAGTTAATCGTTGATAAACTTTTTTTTCTCAAATTTGACTCAAATTCAACTATAAATTTAAAAATTGTTAGCCGTTTTTACCCATTTTAGTGATAATTTGAGCTCATTTTTGAAATTTGTCCGATTTAATGAGCTCCGAAAATGCTGGCCAACAAACTCATCCCTTTGTTTGGAAAGCTTAATTGTTTGGCGCAAGAACGGAATTTCAATCTCAATGGAAGGTCACTTGAATATATAGCTACACCAATATATATATAACTGATTCGCTAGCAGCGCGAGACCATACAGAAATAATGCACTGCTAGCGAATCTATTGATTAACCAATCAAGCTCTAAATTCCATTATCGATCGCTTGATAGTGGGACGGGAATACCAAGAAATTGCCTTGTTTTTTCCTAGGCCCTACCCAACTATTTCTTAGATCCCACATTTCATCAGGTAAATTGATATTTCACTTTCGTTTTTGATAATTGCACGCTAAGAGGAACAGAAATATGTACGAGTACTTAATCTTATTACATCTCATGTACGTAATTCGGTAACATCTTCCCGGTCACGACATCGCGAAAGAAAAACCGTGAATTTCAGGTTTAAAGCGGTCCATTATTTTCCGACCATTATTCTTGATTTATCACTTTAATGCAGCGCTCTAAATGAGGTCCCAGTACTAAAACCGAGATATAGAATGAGGAGTAATGCGAGGAGCAACTTTTTAAATGTGATTTGTGAGGGCCGTCAATTTAACGGAGTAAATCAGAGAGGAGAATTTCTTCTTTTTTCCCCCCTTAGCCCCCTGATTACTCGTTTAACAAGGCGAATTTTTTAGGGCAAGTCTCCGTAACGGCGAAATGCTAATAAATTCAAGTCGAGAGTGTCACAACGGCAGATTAGCAGCTACTTTCCACACAATCCATTCCCATGTTGCAGCAATTATTAAATCTCAGTTTCTGCAACTGGATTATTTGTTATTTTGTGCGGACACACGAAAGCCTCTCTCTTCAGGGATCTTTGGGAATTGAATTATGGACAATTGAAAAGATGAAATAGTCATATTATAAAAACTTGATTTTGGTTATTGTTTTCAATGGTATACACCTTTGTAGTCGTCGAAGAATAAAGTTGGTGGTTATCCACTTTTAAATTTGCTGATTAACGTTCCTGGTATTTAGATTTCAAAAAATGAACGAATAAATATAAAATCCGTTAGTCTGCAACCCTAAATTTTCTCCCCTGACTACCTAAAGAATCCAATTTTATGACAGTAAAATCCATAATCATGGGGTCAAGTTGATCTGGAAATCTCAGTATCACTTTCAATCAATTCCGAAAGAAAAATTATAATAACGATGACTGCCGGAATAAAAGTTGAGAGATGTTCATCGATCCACAAAAATCATTTTGATGTCAAACTATCAGGATGGGGATCAGGAATTAAATTCACTCCTTATCGCCGAGCTTTCGGTTTGTTTCAAACCAACATCAGAGCCTATAAACAACGAAATATAGCTCACTACTTTAGGCTCAGCACAGAAATAACACTAACAACATAATTACACTCTTCAAAATAATCAATGGATCATTTTTCCTTCTGGACATCAAAGACCCCAGATAAATCGAACAAAGTTCACATTTTATCTCATGAATGGAGGTGGGATGCACCCTGTTCTTTTTGTCTTTTCTCAAACACTGAGTAAAACCAGCGATATCAAGCTCCGACGTGAGCCAAAACAGAATGAATAGCGCTTCTTCATGGTTATCTGCTCCAATCCGTGAACGGAATAAGATATCACAATTCTGGCTTCGCCACCGTGCTCAGCTCCAAAAAAATCTTTAAAATTAGGCTTCGTTCGGGAAAAAAATGGAAAACGCTGCAAATTATTACACATTGGTTTATTATTTCTGTGATAGATAGCCCTTCTACGCAGATGATTGGTCTATAATTATTAAACCCCGAATGTAATATATGATCAGAACATGGCGCATCATGCCTCCGACAAGGGTTCACACTTTTACAGTTCCAAGACCCCGCAATTTTACGTTTCACTGTAAAGATGTTTAAAAAACTAAATGACAAGAGTGAAGTTCTTGCTGCAAGCAATCATACAATTTTGACAACTACATTTCCAAGGGTGTGTTGACAGATGAAAGACTAGTAATAAGATTAGCTCACTGCTGCAATTCGATAATAACAAATCCTTGAGTAATAATTTGCAGCGTCTAATTCGTCAAAACCAAAACATATAATGGCAATTTGGGGTTGATCTGTCCATTCGACACTTTCTGGAGGACTGCACAGCCCTTGTGGACCTCCGAGTCCAGCATCAGCCCACTCAGTGGGTTGACGTTTTATTCGGACCAGACAAGGTCCGATCCTTGTTGTTGTACCTGCGAGCCGCTGAGCTCTGCTACGAACTGTGACATCTGATCTGTGATATATTTATGTACATCCAGCCATAGTTTTATTTCACTTTGGTGATTGTATATAATAGCATGTACATAGTTATTAGCCTTTTTTACATCTAGTCTTAGTTTGTTCCATTATTTTATTTTTGGGTTTTTTTTTTATCCACTTTGGTGGCTAAACAGTGGTTATTACTATACCTCTCATTTTTCTCCTCTTTATTTCCTTTTTAGTCAAAGATGGCAACATGGTTCCCCTTAGAACCGTTCCACTTCCAATGTCCCTTTAGACACCTTGTTCAATGCCGCTAATGACCCTTCTGGTTGAGGTGCGGCTTGAACCTTAATAAAAAAATAATAATAATAAAATGAAATACAAATCATGGCAATTATTTTTCCTTACTAGCAAACAATCGATATCACAAACTCATTTTTATTGTGTTTTCGATTTTCCTCAATTTGAGAATTACCGTCTTTCCCATAATAGTAGTCGATGAGTGTTGATCGCTTCTGACAATTTAGGTGATTTACCTGAAACAAAAAAAGGCGGCAATTAGAGTTTGAAAGGAGCAAAATCCATTAAAAAGCCTTACAGCCTACCAATACATTAATTAGAAGGATGATATTGATCTATAACGTTATGACTACCATGTCTTAACCTTCTTTTCTTCTGAAGAGTTGATTTTTTCCCAATACATTATTGCACATATAGATGCTGGTTAACCTTGTTTTACATCCCGCTGCCTCCTTTTTCATGAACCACAAGTTGGTTTCCGTTATTTCGTCGGTGAAGCTGTTTTCATATGACCATCTAACGCCTTGTGAATAATGGATATTACGTTTTTTGTACCGTTAGTTGACAACTCTATTCTTGGTCTTAGTGCAGAGTATACTTCAGATTTCGTTGGGAATTAATTAATTGTGGACCCTTTGAATCGGGGAGGTACTTAAATTTTCAACATGTAAATCATGGAACTTAATTATAGAATTCATTCGTTGATGGCAATGTAATATTTGCACTCAGAGCAGAACCAGGGAGGTACCAGTTGTACGAAAGGGGACACTAAGTCTTGTCCAAATCTGGTTTGATGTTTTGTTAGCCATTTGCTTGTTTCATCAGAGACTATGGGTTAGTTTCAGAGTAGTTTTGCTTATGTGCTATTGGTCCCCGGTGTTTCTCAACATTAATAGTTGTGCCCCGTGTCGATTATATATTATGTGGAATTTTCACCACAAAGTTTATGCCTTGTGTATGATAACTTGGAAAGCCGGATAGACTAATAATGCCCTTGACATCTGTTATATTTTTTGCCATTTCTATTATGAGGTTTTGTCACCCATAAAGAAATTTGAAACCAATAATCAAACACAGCCGAATCATTCATCTCCAGAAGGGAGAGTGCGATGACAATAGCTAATTCTTCTCTTCTCAACCTCGTTAAATAGAAAAAGGAACCAACAGGGGTACCATTTGTCACCGGGAGAGGCTTGTGTGACAGGGAAGTCAGGGCGAAGGGGTAGCGAAAAAATATCAAATGATAACATCGGACGGCAGTGGCCCTGTCGATTGTTTCATCCCCCTCAGAAAAACTACCCTCGCACAACGGAAAGTGTGTGCGGCCCTACCTTGCAAGACGTTGTCGCCTTTATGAGCCATGTCTGCCCCTTACGGTGCCCTCCTCAGACGTTGTTTGCATGTATGTAATTAACTCTCTAGGATTTGAGTGTTTGGAAGATCCCTTTGTGCCAGACCTGGCAAGGGGAGCCACTCGTCTTGCTATTTTTCTCTTGCTTCGCCCTATTTCACGTAAGGGCTGCAACCCTTTTTTTCCTTCAGCCGGGAGCTTCCAACCCTCGGTCTTGGAGATGCTACTCAGTCGCTCACTTAGAATTCATCACTGGTGCCTTGTCGTCCTCCGGGTGATGGGAACAAAAACACTATCTTTGGAATACACACTCGGGGATAGCTGACATGAATTGAATGATTCACGGGAAAGATTCATCACCCCACGTCCAACTTGTTCAATAACAGCGGAGAAACACTTCACAATAATTGGATTTTTTCGTCGGTATGTATATTGATCTTGGCACAATCTTCTAAAATAGAAGAGTGTTTGTAACAGAAAATTTTGAATTATTACTACCCTGATCAAAAAAAGGAACCGATCGAAAATCGATCCTCAAACATGGTATTGAATATTTCCAGTTCATCGATTCAGTTTATGCAACACATTCATGATATATATTTTAGTTTCAGATCTATTGAAGACTATTATTATGAACAAATATATTAATATCAGCTCTTGGAAAAGCAGTAGATGTTAATAAATTGTTAATGGGTATGATGAGGTTCTAGACTACCACGATATATATAGATATGTAAATTATTTAACCATGCATGGGTGATTGTGAGGTTAGGTCGAAGAGTAATTTTTTTTTTTTTTTTAGGTCGACACTTATATAGTAAAATTTATTTACCATCTTCAGGACTGCACCAAATTACTATGAATACATATGACCAAAATAGGTACCATCCACGGATACTAGCTAAGGGTTTTAGGTACCCGTTTATTATCCGAGGTTCCACCTTACCTCATAGTCATTCAAACAAAAACGGGTACAATACACGGAGCCATGCTGTTCATATAAGAAAATACTGTTTTGCTTTCAGGATGGCTTATGCATTCACTGAAGGACACTATTGATTAAGATCTGGGACATGAATATGTTTAAAGCTTGTTTTACAAATGCTCACCTTTCTTGTAACACCAACACATATCCTCTGGCGTCCAATGTACTGCTAAAGAATCATGAACGACACGGACATCCTGTCAATAGTTTTGTATGACCCATTGTAGGGTAACCGAGCTATCCAGGTATGCGAGGAGCTCCCATTTCATGCTCTGTTCATTTTCTTATTTGACAGGTACAAATCTTTTCACAATAGCCCTGTCAGCTTAACTTGGCGTTACTTTGTGAACGTACATGTTGTTTATAAATTTGAGGCAGGCGAATTGTGGAACTTGCTCGAGTTTCATAGTGTTCGTGGTGAATTACATCGTTCGTAGCGTAGATTGGCTAAAAGTGTCGCTGAGCGGTCACATACTTCACGAAGTAACGGGACCTGTCCTGATGATTAGAAATGAGCGCGTTCACAGGTGCCTAATCAACAGGCTGTAGGCTGGTGCTCGCAGTCCGGCAGACTTTGGTTACATGAGCGCAGTTACCTCAACTTAGGTTGACAGCTTTCGTTACTACGTGACACATGAAAATCTCCAACTGAAGAATACTGGCTTGTTCTCCCAGAACGGAGAATATGCTTAGAAATGAACCTCCGTGTGCATTGTGTCGTTCCCATCCAGATATATTGGAAATAGATATTGGTGGCGGTGGGTTCCACTCTGTCAGTACCTTTCTACAAACTATCTCCCAAATTTAATGGTACCTCATTCAGTGCAATGCTTTTGCATATATCTTCAGATCTAATAACTTTCATTGGAATTTACTTGGTTAATCCGATCTCAAATCTAGGGTCACTTGAGATAATTTATAGGTTTTTTCGTATCTTCTCAATCAAAAGATAGATAGAAGGGTGGATATGTAAATCATCTAGCTAACTACTTTTGGTCGGAAACACTCTAATTACTACACAGGTACCTAGGTTTATTATTTCTGTATTGCATAATCCTCCTACGCAGATCATTGGTCTGCTAAATCAAGTCAATGGCACTTTATCAAAATTAATATAACGACAAAACAGACCAAAACCACCTACTTTTCTCTATTTTCCGTTCGTATTGTTCTTTCGTATTTTTATTGTTCGTTAGATTTCATGAAAAGGGAATTCTATTGGAATTTCTGCAGGGATTTTTATTACGTTCACACATGTTCTCTGTCGCATTCAGATCTACGTTCTTTTTTCTTGCATAAGGTTGAAGATCTTATTATCTGTCAAAGTTAGGATGTGCAAACATATGATCATACAGCGATTAAATTTGATTCAGTGTAACTGAATTAATCATTAACAAATACAAAAATCTCTATTCTCAATTCAAGATTCCGAGTTTTAAACATTTCAGCCCTTTAATTTTACCGTTAGGGTTTATCGAAAGTTGATTTTTCTTGTACGCATCTTGAAACGTGAACTGATAGAATTCCAGGGAGAGGTACATCTTCTAGAGTTATCTTGGTCAATTAAAAAGGTTTCTTATTTGAAATAACAGACCAAACTGGTTTAAGACCGTCTGCCTCAGACTAATTTTTGAGAAATGTATCGACCCACAGCCACCTACACATTTTATGATGTTTCCAACATGATTGATAGAGAATAAAGCTTGTTGATAGGTCTGAAATTCACTCAAACCTTTAGTGTGACATCAATGAATCGTTATTTATTTGACCACCTGCTAAATCGTTTTCCTCCCGTGCGGCAACCACGCTTTCCACCGAGAATTCGTTCCCGCTCCCCTTAGTTATTGATCAACGCTCCAGAAGAGCGAAAACTCCGAGGACATCTGTAATGATGGATGTGAGCAACATTTGACATTTCTCCGGAGCAAACTACCAGAAAGGCCCCAGGACCTCCTAAGTTCTGGGTTGGCCCCTTGATGAAGATGACAGAGCACGATTTATGTTCCAACTGCCGTCATTTGACGTAATGGTCACGGGAAGTTTCTGCCTTGGCGAAGCGTAATTATTTGACACCTTTCACTTTCTCGGAGCGTGTATGAGAGGGCTACTTTTCTCTGGAACAGATCACCTTGGAACGTAACCATCCTTTTTACCTAGGGATATCACATGTCGCGGTCGTCATTATTTGGGAGTTTTAAATTCCCAGAGTGGAAAGGTTGTCATCCTCAAAATGTGAGTTCATGATAAAAGTACTCAGTCATGCAGCATGACCAATAGAGCAAATTTTCAAAGGAAAGTTGTGGATAACATTAAATTAGGCACATACATTCTGATCATTGAGGCCAACTATGTCCTGAATTAAACTGAAGAGGTAGCCGTGTGACGAGATTGTGAAGAAAATTTTAGAACACGATTCCTCGAAATTTATTTGCATTTTTCACCTAAAAATTAAATTTTCTCAATTATTATGAATCTAAGAGATATGGAAGTGGTCGCAATTGACTCAACACTGAAAAATACTTCGACTGTGACACACCGCATGCCCTTTTGTCAAAAAACCGATTTTTTTAGCATTTTTTTGGGCCATTCAATTGTAAATCTAAGCCTGAAATTCTGCGAACTTGAAATGTTTTTTGTCAAGACGAGTTTTCTTCGTTAGAACTTCATTTTTTACGCCGTTTTTAAAGGGAGTTGTGGTCTGGAAATACTAAAATACTAAATAAATAAATATATGTGTATACACGACGTTAAAATCTAGGATTGTGTTCTTTGCTATACGAAACAGATTCGTAGGGGGTCCCCGACCCTTCAAACCCACTTTTCAAATTTTGAAATCATCTAATGAGCTTATTTTCTCTTTGAAAATTCGCTAATGTAGTTCATAGGTAATGTCATTTACAGGAAGGGATTTTTACTGCTATGAACAAAAAGAGATCGAGGCATTCCTGTAGGTAATGTTGAAAACAATTACCTATATAATTTCAATTAAATTCTTGAAAACAGAATGAACGGACCTGCAAAACTAAAGTAATAAATTATTTAAAAGATTCGAACAAATTATAAAAAGGAAAAACGATTAGGTATTATTATGTATTAATTAATTGATAAGGTATTATTAGGTACTAATAGGTATAGATTAGGTATATATATGTAGGATGTGACCTAACGAATCAGCTACCTTTCACTAATCATTTTTTTGTAATATGCTTCAAACTGTAAGAAAATATAAGCAAATTTTCAGTCAAATACACGTCAGCTCGATGTAAATGATTGGTTATAAAAGAAATATCAATACGAATTCGTTCCATATGATGTTTTTCGTTAGTCAAAATCATGACATCATGACTGCCAGCATCTAAACCAACTTTAATCATTGTACATGAGTAGGAAAAACACAATCCAAACACCTAGAAGAACCAACAACATACCCTGACTCAAGAATCCATGGGGTGGTAATTGGTTTTGATTAGTAGAACGCCGTATAACTACGAGTATGTTTCTTGTATATCTAAGCACCTAATTATGCGCTCTGTTCTTACTGCAATTTTATTGTCATGCAATAGTTAGCTGTTTTATAAGAGTACTCCGAGAAAGTAGAGTACTGATGAAGATTTCAATTTTATTTTTGAACTATTACCAAAAACATCTAGGTTTTTGTAAATCGTTATAATTTATTTATTTATTATCATTATGGGACAAGCCCTATTACAAAATACAGGGTGTCTCAACTTAAGTAGGCAAGACTTCAGGGATCAATTCTACAAGTAATTTGCAACAAAAAGTGTCTCGTAAAGTGTTATTTTTTAGAGGCTTCGTTTTCGAGTTCTTGACGATCTAAGATTTTTTTCGTGTTTTCGACCGTATCTCCTAAAAATGGCTGTGACCCCCTCATTCTTTGAGTATTCTCAAACCTGAGGAGACCGTTGGAAAGAATTTTCCAGTTGGAAATTTCCTATCTTTTTAATGCCAAATCATAATTATTCAAGAGAGTTAAGATACCGAAAAAAGAGGTCAAAGTACAAACTTTGTAAAATTCTAAAAATTTGGGTTTTTTCAATCTGATTCCTCCCTCCATAAAAAAATGAACAGTCGTTTGCAAGTACAGTAAAAACTTCAAAATCTTATCAGCTTTCTAACGGTATAGCCAAAAAATTGATAAAAGTAACAACAAGGAGAAAAAACGGCTTTTGAATGCGAAAAAACGTGGTATTTTTAACAAAAATCGATGGATTTCAGGAAAAAACGATCTCCCACAACTTTATGATTTAAATGTCGAATTCTACGTAATTTTTCACGCTGAATCGAATGGTGACACTTGCAGACCTCTACGACTAACGAATAAGGGCGAAAGTGCCCTTCTCTGAGTTTCGAGGGTCAAAGAGCACTTTCGCCCTTATTCGTTAGTCGTAGAGTCTGCAAGTGTCACCATTCGATTCAGCGTGAAAAATTACGTAGAATTCGACATTTAAATCATAAAGTTGTGGGAGATCGTTTTTTCCTGAAATCCATCGATTTTCGTTAAAAATACCACGTTTTTTCGCATTCAAAAGCCGTTTTTTCTCCTTGTTGTTACTTTTATCAATTTTTCGGCTATACCGTTAGAAAGCTGATAAGATTTTGAAGTTTTTACTGTACCTGCAAACGACTGTTCATTTTTTTAATGGAGGGAGGAATCAGATTGAAAAATTTTTTTTTTTAGAATTTTACAAAGTTTGTACTTTGACCTCTTTTTTCGGTATCTTAACTCTCTTGAATAATTATGATTTGGCATCAAAATGATAGGAAATTTAACGTTCTTTCCAACGGTATCCTCAGGTTTGAGAATACTCAAAGAATGATGGGGTCACAGCCATTTTTAGGAGACAAGGTCGAAAACACGAAAAAAATCTTAGATCGTCAATTACTCGAAAACGAAGCCTCCAAAAAATAACACTTTACGAGATACTTTTTGTTGCAAATTACTTGTAGAATTGATCCCTGAAGTCTTGCCTACTTAAGTTGAGACACCCTGTATAATATACAAATCCAGTTATTTAATAATACATTGAAGGAGCAACAGTAAACAAAATATAAATTGATTTAGAATTAACAGCAAAAAAAAAGTCATAACACGAAACGACTAATGTCAACAAAAGTTCATATAAACTGGGAGGTTCCTCAAGATCTTCTTAAACGAAGGCAATGATTGGTGGAATACGTCGGTGGAAGGTGCATTTTGGAGGACCATATTCAGTTCTTCAGATCAGCGTGTTAATGGGCGATTCCGGGAGTAATTAGTAGCCACAAATTAATGTTACATGGAGAAGAGTTTGGTTGCGGCTATTGAACTGAGGTACCAGTATGCTGATTTTCTGGAGAAGGACCAGGTGGGCGATAGCACCATTAATTAGCTTGTGAATGAGGGTCATGTTACTGGTGAATCTACGGAACTAAAGGTTGGCGAGATCGGTATGGCTTTCCATTTCTTGATGAACAATCTGATCAGAAGACATGTATTCATTTATGTACATTTATCAGAAAACAATTTTAAAACCAATGTATCTAAGAAAGACATGTTGTACCCTTTCGATCTACTCCCGATAAACCGCATACTATGGGCTCAAAATAACCGATCCGTACTCCAGCAGAGACAGAGAGGATTCGTTGAGACTTAAAAGGGCAGGAATACTCTTGTATTTCGCTTCAAGGAGCCAAGATTCGTCATTGCTCTGGATGTAATATAATCAATATGTCGACCGAAGCGCAACTGATCCCAACTGAGTCTAATATGAACCGACTACCAACGAACTGTCACATCTCTCCTCAGGGCATAACCCTGCATGGAATAGACATATTGAAGTAAACTTCGAGAGCGGGTTATTGACATCAAGCAGCATTTCTCGGGGTTGAGTCTGAAATGGTTCAAATTGCACCAAGTCATTATGGGGCCCAAGTAATTCTGAAGGTGATGCTAATATTTTACCAATACTCACATGCAAATAATGTAACAGAAGAACTGCAAAGTTTTTGTTATCACATTCAATAATCAGTAAAAAGTCCTTTAGTAATATCCAATGATTTGATTTTACTGATAATTGGGTGGATACCATCCATCCTGTGAACTAAAAGTGTCGCTACCGCAACCTCCGATGTTTTTGGAACTGCCTTGGACCCCCTGTGAGAAGAATAGAATCGCCAAAAACAAGGGAGATTCTCAGCCTTTAGCAGAGGCCCTGGGGAGGGTTAGAAACGAAAAAACGGCGTCAGGGCGAAGTTGACAAAAACCGTGATAAATAGGTAGATGGCTCCGCCAGATTGGGGATTCCTTTTCTGCAACTGTGAGTGAGAAAGGGAGCAACGACGGCAAGAAAAAAATATAAATAAATCGAGCAGGGAAAACAAAAGTGACCTTCCTTGGGTGAGATCTCCGGGTAGATGTCTCATTTTAGGGCAGAAAATATACGCCCGACCACCGACCGACGGACAAAAGGGAAAACAAAATAATACGTTTGGCTTTTATGCTACATTCAGAAGAAGGGGGGGGGGGGGGGGATGAGGATGTTTATTTTACACTTTTGTTTGTGCTTGTAAAACGGGGCGGACGTTCCCGCGTTTGGAGTCGTGAGCGAGATCAGGTTACTTTCGATGTTTATGTCAGACGACTGTCTGGGCCCTTTACAAGTGGTAACGAGTGAGTATTAAATGTAATATTAGCGGCGAATCGCGGTGTAAACACCATGGGAAGAAAATATACAATGATGTCGAGAAAAAATTTCCAAATTAAGATATAGTTTGGATTTTTTTCTCAGTGTTTATAATTGAAAAAAAAAAAAAAAAAAGAAAAAAAGAAAAAAACATCAAAACAAACCATTTTTCTTCTTGGCGTTGGATGGTTATGGAAAAGTCGGATTGAATTTTTAACGAGTGCCTATCTGAGTGATTTTACATAAGAAGAGAAGAATTTAATTCATATTGTATAACTTGTAGATGTATAGAATTTCGTGAGAGACGTATTGTGTTACTGTGACGTAGACGTACAGAATTTTGAAAACAAAAAAAAAAATGAACTGTGAAGAAATTGACGTTATTACAAATACGCGGTTGCGTATGCGCATGCGCACACGCTACAATTGATCCGACGGCAATAGCATTGTTTGAACAAAATTGCATAACCCCTAGAAATTTCATCGAAATCGGACTTAAACATGGTATAGTTTTGGGCGTGACAAGGATTTGCCACAGACATAAAGGCATCAGACAGACAAACACGAAACCAAAATTGAACAGGAAGCTCTGAAACGCAAAATGAAGGTGGAAATTCTGATTTTGGAGGACAACATTTTTTTTACTTCATTTAAATTCCCAAAATTTGTGTGTATAGCAGAATATCATTTAGAAGACTTTCTGAGAAGGTTTTCTGCCGTAAATGTGGTACATAGTGAAGATTGTAGAGCACACAAAGTGCTCAAATTTCAAAATGATATGACGTACCACGTATAATAATAATAATAACCGAAATAAAAAACGCTGATGTGGTCATGATGGATGTTTTTTAATATAAGTACCACAATAAGCTTATTATATTCTTTTGGTATTATTTGGTACTACTGCACTACGTATTTTGCGAAATGTGTAAAGGTGCAGTACGAGACATGGTTTGTACAGTCTACCCTAAATTCTGCAGCCAATGCCAGTTGTCCAATGCAACGCCGATTTGCCACCTTGTTCCCTGAAGAAATCTTCAATTTCACACGAGTCCACGGCAGGGAAACGGTCTAATTAATTTTTCAAAGAACCGCTAAATTATCCGCAACTTGACAGATTCCTCTTGCGAGCTAATGTAAACAAGTTAAGCTCAAGATGTTGATCCTTCTTTAATGCATCTGGTTTTCCTTCTGTTGTTATCTTCCCTAGCGCCCCGCTCCCAGCCAACACACCTCCCAAATCACCACTCAATCTCCCCACTAATGAGCCTCTCAACAGCTTCTTCGTTTTAGTAATTTTTCTTGAATTTTTAATCGTCTCTCCTACCCCTTCCCTCTCCCACCAATACAGTCTTTCCCGCTTCAGCATCTCTTCTTTTTCTTCAAGTTTCTCGCTGATTTAGAAATATTCGTCGCTTTTTTTATTCTTTTAACCGTGTTTGGCGTTGGAGAAAAAGATTCACAGAGCTCTAAAAAGACTCATTCTTTTTTAGCTCGCCAGTATGAGCGAAAAGAGGGTTGCGATTCTTTGAAGGGTTTTTCGCGTCTTTAATTGTTGTTTCAGAAGGCGCCATTAAACCGAAAGGTGATTGCGCTTTAGGGAACTCTGAGGTGAAAGAAAGGTTTTTCGAAGGAACAGGGAAGCACAAAGAAGCGGAGAATGGGAGCCGAGGAGCTACCACTTTCCTGGGCGGAGCTCGAGGTCTGAAGATTATCGAGTCCTCCTCAAGTCGAATTAAGTAATTAGTTGACTGCCGGGATTTATTTACCCACGGAACAAGTTTCACAATTCACTCCCATTTCTTCCACCGTATCTCAGTTGTTCGTCTTTATAATTCAACTTGTTGAACGTTCTTGACAACTGTTTCGCCTAAGTATTATTTTTTTCATTTTATAGTAATGATACAGACGTATCGTTTCCTAGTATAAAAAACATGGAAAAAGTGATATGCTGCTACCAAATGGTAGCTAAGTTTCAGTGATCTTATGGGATGTAGATTATTGACTAGGAAACGAAGGATCGTAAATAGATATAATGCCTCTGGTGCGACTTAAGAATAGACCGATTTTGGAAGTTCCTTCTCTACATGATTCAATTTGGGAGAATGCAAAGAAGTTTTAATTTATCAATGTAACAACGGAATATTACGAGTTCTTACGGAGATACCTGGCTATATTTGGATTAAGTTACCGAGAAATAATTCCGGTACGTTTCTTAACCACGCTCTGTTGCTTGGACTCAGAAGAAGTGCCACATCATCGAATCCGACATAAATATAAGGTTGAAAAGTGTGACAGTTCTAATATAATCTGAATAGAGTATAATAAGCAACTATCAAGGGTATTCTGGGTGTCGCAAACAAAATTTTATCAAACACCTCCCCCCCAACACACACATAGAGTGAGCGCGCGCGGAAAAAGTCGAAGTACGCGAGTAAGGTGTTCCGACGCTAACGAAGTGCAAAGTGCATTATCTATTTACCAACAACAGGCATTCAATATCAATCCTACGACCCCTCAAACTATTTGACTACTGAAGGTCCTGCAGCAGCAAATTAAACACTCTATGTTAACCTCCAGATTAGGCAAAAATCTATATTTATTTTTCTATAATGTACATATACACGTTTCCTTATAGTACAGCTAGTACTACCACAGAATGTAAATTTCAGCAACCGTATGAGAGCCTATATGATCGGCTTGGGATGTTTTTCTCGCAATTAGGTGTGGCATATCAACCAGTGACTGAAGAGGAATTCAATGAGCTAGATTTTTCTCCGTACCTCTTGAACATTTCAATTTCTTTTCTCTGAAGGTGGGCCTACATATCTTGAGATTATCTCATAATTTTGCTAGTCAATACCTCAATCGTTAAAGAAAATGAAAATTATTGCGAACGATCATGCCACTTCAATGCATCTTTTATGGGAAGTTCGGCGAATCTCAGCCTACTAGCACGACTTATTTTTGGAGTTGTGAGGCCTTAGCAGCGCAGGTACCGATGGAACGCAGAAGTAACCGTTTTCATATACCGGGACTGTGACGAATGTGACAGAACTTGGGATAGTGCGAACTACGAACCGTTCAGTAGACATTCTACGATGACAAGTACCTTCTGCAGAAGGAGAGGTCAACGGGCTGAGGAACTCCAGGGGTTCACCAGCTCTCCTGATTTACGACTTCGCTGTCAACGCCAAATATGTTTTCTTTCCCTTTGCCACTTTCTCAGTAACCGCTTTTATATTTTCATGTTTTGACTGACAAGATGAGGATGTGTCTACGTTGTGAGTTGAAAACCGCAAGATGTTTTAAGTGGTCACTGTAAATCTAGTGCGGGACCGTTTGTACCGGTGGTTTACGACATGGGAAAACGAAGAAGTGTTTTTACACCAACCCTTTGGGGACCTTCCATATTTCGAGTGATGGTAACTCAAAAGTATCCGCTCGTCACTAATAGACATTTCAGGGTGAGCACTTACTTCTCGGTTGTCTCACGGGAAGCTAACTATATTTTGAGATTCCGAAAGGTACGAAAAACAATTTTTCCGGTCAGTTTGGTATCTGAGGTTAAATAACCATGACTTAACAGCTACATTTGTAGTTACAGAAAAGGATTAAAAATTATGATTGACCGAAATCGTCCGCGCTTACGCAAGTTCTCATACTGGTCTTCCGGGTGACCAACTATTTTAGTGAATGTTTTTCAACGCGTATTGCAGCCGAATTTCAATTAAGTACACCTTTCGAAAACGAGATGGTCAATGACGTTATCTCTCGCTGGTCTCTGTCAATATCTCTCATCGTAAGTTCTGCTTTACTATAAAAGTAATGAACTGAGGAAAACATGGATTTATGTAGAAGGCTTGTCTTAAGATAAATAAAATTTGATTTATTTGAATTAAAAAAAAAAAGAAAAATGTGTGTGAAGTGCCAAGTATTTATATATATACATTAAATAATTATATTTGTAGGTATTTATTTAAAAATGTGAAAATTCAGTGTTTGATGTAGGTCCTAAACGGATTACCATGCTTTCCGTTACCTACTTGAATTTTTCAACTCAGCATTACCTTTACATTTAAAAGAACCTCTGAATCGAACGAACACTGAGTATGTACAAGAAAATGTATTACTCAAAGATTTATTCTATCTTTTGATAGCTTTTTCGCGCAGATGATTAGTATATAGATACTTATTAAACGAAGCCTATGGTACTTCATTATCCGCATTTAACTACATAGAGGTAAGAGGAATATTATTGAAATAATATATAACACTTATAAAACACCTGTAAGCCAGTAAACCCTACCTGAAACAGATTGTAGATAACAAATAATAGATATCGAGGTTTCGCCGCTCATCCATTGATCCACCCCCTTACACACCTAATACATACACTTTATACTCCGTGTATTAAGTATCGGAAGATTTCTTGCTCAATAGCCAGCCCTTAAAGAGAGTAAGCCCATGAACATATTTCGAAATTATTCGGTATATTAACTTGATATCTATAAATAATAATATAAAGTCACATCAAAATCCAATATCAATAAATTAGTTATCATCAATCAACAATAAAAATTTGATCTAGTAGTTTTGGAAAAAATAATTTTCATTAATTTTTATTCGTTTTTTGATTTTACGCATCTTAAAATTTAACGTGTTGGGGAGTTGTTTTTATTATTTTTATGTCGAATTAATAATCGAAGGTTCATTATCGAAAACAATAAACCGGAATCGGAATTCCCAAACGGCATCTAGTCTCCAATTCAGATAAACGTTACATGTTAGTTCGATTCATGTGTTATAATTTACAGCCATTCGGTCCAACTTGAATAGACGAATGAAAAACAGGAAAGTATCTTCAGAAACGTTGTGTCGTTGTGTGACTTTGGACGTCAAACGCCCTCGCGCGCCCGCCCAACATGAATTGTGGATATGCCCACCGTCGTCGCATAAAATGACGAGAAGGAACCAAGTGGAGAAAACCACCGGTGAGATAAAAGTTAACCCTGGAGGGAGTCATAGGGTTGAATAAATGAAACATCGTCCTTGCTCGCCAGGCTGCGTAGGTATATGTAGACCGTTATGGAGTTTAAGAGCGTTCCATTAAATTAATAACGAAGCTCCACTGTGGCAGTTTACGGCGCCAGGCCAGTCCGACCCACAATATCCCACCGGTTGCCATTCGAAAATAGAAAACCCTGGTAACCACGAAAACGACCGGTCTCAATATTGGAACTTGTAGGATGGCTGACGCAGGATTATTCGATAGGGGAGTAATTAAATGCTTGATAATGATATCATGTGAGAATTGAAGTGACCATGTGACATATTTTATGAAATAATTCCTGTTACAGCTTTGTACATAAAACAACCGAACCAAGATTTGGAGCTATTGAGTTACAACAATTAAAACTGATTGATTGAATATATCCAAGCCTGTTAAACGACCGAAAACCGGGGTTCTGTGAAACATCTAATATCTTCATATATAAAAAAAACTCCGTGGTGCTTGTTTGTGATTGCGTAAATTGGAGGAATTGCGTTTACAATATACAATATAATTTATTGTTCTTGTTTCACGCCTTTTTTTTGTTGACAGTGTCAACATTCAATGAGCTTTCACATTTTATTGTTTCTTCCTTGGCGTAGGACACCAATTTGGGTAACTCTGAAGAAATATTCTAAATATTAAGCCAAAGTAAGCCTTTACCCGCATTCTTGAAATACCAAACTGACCTTATTACGGCTGTTTAATAAATTCTTCCCCTTTTTTATTTGACCAGAAGGGTAAGCATTGAACAACGTGTCGAATAGGACACTGCAAGGGGCAAGATTCTAAGGGGTGTCATGTTGACACTAAACGGATTGCCATTACGGACTCCATTGGCAGATCTGAGGGTATGCAGCAGAGGAAGTCCTGTACACACTGTACTTCAAGGGATAGGTACATTGATGAACATTGTTCAACCCCTACAGCGGATCAAAACCCCAAAAATACTACAACTATAAGGCTAGGTAGTGTATAAGCTAAATAACGGTAGGTGTACCAAATAACACATTTTACTACGTATAATCAACAAAGTGACATTAAGCTATGACTACATGCAGCATAGATATCCCCTCCCAGGTCCTTAAACAGTATCCTTCGGCTCTGAAATGGAGCTCAACCAGGATCAAATATGTGGTGGCTGGGCTCAGGTTCGATTGAGGAAAGACGCATAATCTGGGTTTACATCTCCACTCTCGCAGGCTCCCGATAAAGAAAATAAGGGCTGGCCGAAGGGCCCAAAAAGCAGCGTTGACTGCATCATTGAACTCTTAATTATTTGATATATCCACCGAATAAAATATTTACCATCTCTGAGTGCTATATTCACTGGAATTCCAGTTGGGTATGGACTACGTGACGAGCTGCGATCCTTGCTAGGATCTTACTCACCCCTGGTAGTAGCATTGCGAGAATCGCATCTAAAACCCTGGTGAGTTCAGTATGCGTGGCTACACCATCTTCAATAAAAATACGATCCCTCTACCCCCACCCCCACAACCGGTACCATACTCATACTCCCTATATTGGCGTCATGATCATGATAAGCAACAATGTGTGTGTAGAATACCACTCAATAAAAACCTCCAAGTATTGACTGCCAAAGTTGCAGTTCTTACCACACTGATGGAGTTTGGGATGAGCATGTATATGAGAATTTCAACTTTCATAACTCCCTGTGAGGCTGTGACACTACCACAAGACAGGGAACCGCTGCTAAAAACACGTTCAGGGAGCTGGATCTCCCCCTCCTGGTCGATGATCGTCCAACATACTTGTCGCCTGTCTGTGGTACAATATCCACGACTGTTGTTTTCACATACTACATTGGCCTCGAATCCTTAGCTGGACGTTCATCACTCAAACAACTTCCCTTTGAAAAAGAGGGGAAATGGGGGGGGGGGGGGGGGAGAGGAAAAACTGGAGAGTTTCTTCCAATTCCTAGATCCTTAGAAATCGAAGTTTAGAACTCTCTGAAATCCGTCTTATCATTATTAGATTGTTTGTCACTCATCTCTGTTGGTTATTTCAAACTTTCTTGATTCTATTGTTTAATTAACGCTGCAGAATTGAAAAATAAAATACTATTTACAAAAATGTAGACTCCGCTAGTAAAGATTCTGGAACCTATAATTGGATAGAAGTACAATATATTACATAAATAAATAATATCGGTGATTTTTACGTTTCATTGTTCTAACTATTTCATCGGGAAACTCACTTGATTGATACAAGGAAATATTTTCTATAAAACTTCAAAACTTGTAAGTTGCAAGTATCTTCAAAGAGATTCAGAGATATTCAGCCATTCTCACTGAATAAAATAGGTATTTCATACTGACCAGTATTTCGTAATGAGAAATTTATCACCATTCGATATTCGTTTAATAGTTATAATTCACCTTCTAGCTCTAATTGGTAGTTAATAACTCGAATAATATGATACTGATATGCGATCACTTTCAGTTTATTGGGTACCTAGGCGTTGTTTTTATCCTCAAAGGAGGACCAAATGGTGATTCTTTATAGAGAAACGGCACGTTAAATACCTCACGTATGAATATTAACAAAGTCTCGACGTATCTGGATCGTTTTTTGCTCGAGGGCTACAAGTTGATGGTTTTTTCCAACCATAATTTTGGTACTCTACGTGATATTCGCCTCTTGTGATTCCCCTCTAAACAACCTGCGCTCAGAACATTTACGCCAGATGGCGGCGCCAAGCGATTTACGTATGGACAAGGCAAAACATGTTCGTCAGAGTAAAAAAACTTCTTTTTTCAAATGGATACAGAGCGGGAATTTTTACATTTTTCATCGTTTTCGCTTGCAAATGTCACGCCCTCGCAAACTCTTCACACGGAATGTAACCAGGAAAAAGCGATATATCAAAGGGCTTTCCTCACTCGAGGGAATTCATTGTTATTTAACCCCTAGTGCTGTCAACGGACAGTCTGAATCTTTGCGAATATCAAGCTCTCAAACAAATATTTCGTTCAGAATTTAAAATTTGATTCATTGTAAGCTATGATTTAAAGAACAAAATAATTATTTGGGAAACCGAGTATGGTCAGGCATACTGGTAGATTCATAGGTATGAACTACTGTAACTAAAAGCTTTAATTACTTGGTCTACACTTTTCCATTGTGAATGAATCGTATAAACAGTCGGTGAAACTGTTGTATTCAATTCACAGTTCTACCCAGGGACATAAAATAGATAAAATCCAAGGGATGCAGGGAAATTAAGCTTTTTGTGATTGGTATTTGCTATACGAATGTTACCTCAAACTACACGCTCCAATATTGAAACTACGACATCCGGGCACTTGGAGAAACTAATATTTCAACAGTATTGAAGGTGTGTTAAATCCCCACTTGTACAAGCAATATGATGGCATTAAAATCTACAAATTAGTAGAACTAGCTAATTTCGAAACTTTCTATTTCTTGGAAAAAATTGATTTAAATTCTACAATTTTTTTTTAAAGAGACCAGCTTTTAGATAAATGACAATCTCCATACTTTAACATACTTTTTTAACGTACCTCCTTTTTTTGAAACACCTCAGAAAAAACAAGGATGGCAATAATTTTCAAAAGTTCAAAGATGGCTCATTCTTTGCATTCAGGGATACTACATACAATTTTATGGAAGGACATCTGCCTGTGTCCCGTTTTTAGTTTCTGCCCGGACATTAAAAAAAAAGAAAAAAAAAAAATAGTGAGCCTGAATAATTAATTACTTGATTTACGATTAATCATTTACGGTAAAATAATTCTTCAATTTTTGAGCGTATAATTGATTGGTAATTTGTATCCTGGCCCGCATTCCTGAATTACGCAATTCCGTACCGATTTTTCACCGTTCTGTCGAAACTCCGTAACGGAACTAAATTAATTTTCACCTTGGACGAGGATCTCACAGCTTCAAGAGCACTCCCTCGCTAACTGTTACGAATCGTTGACACGTTTGGCTGAGTTTACTCTTTCTTCTCCTTCGGAATCCTAAACAATGAACCCTTTTCCACCGGGTCAAATCCTTTGTTTCACAGGCTCAGGAGCGAAACAGGGGGAAATGAAAAGCGAGTTTGGGTCTCGGCGAAAATGACTTGAAGTGTCGACGTGCCGTCAGCCTTCCTACACGCCCAATCCCACTCATTGAAATGTTAGAAAGAAAACAGACTCCACTTTCCTTTCACGCTTAAATACCATGTGGAAAATTCACACATGATAAGAGCGCAAGCATTTAAGCAAATGCATCCAGGAGATCAAAACTAGTATAGTAGCAAAGTTCTTGTAGATACAGTTACGTAATATTAATTCTCCAGTACTTATTTGTAGGTACCCGACTCGTAACACCTGTTGCGTTACTAATTGAGCATGTGTTTATGAAAATATATACTGCTCATAATTTTGTGCCGTGAAAACTCTGTGTGTAATTTTGTCTAGCGTGAATAGAATTTCAGCAGGTTATGGGCCCAGCACGCTTCCAGTTTGGGAAAAGATAACGACGGAGAGTTCATTGGGAGAAATTTGGAAGACGAACTTAGGAAATGTGGAATTAAACATGAATTTTTGGTACATACACTACTCAACAAATGGGGGTAGCCGAATGAAAGAACAGGGCATTGGTCAAAATGGCTCGATGATGGATTAAAATTTCCAATGTGTTTCTGTGCTGAAGCAGTTTCAATGGCGAATTATATTCGAGATAGGCGTGTTTCAAGAAGAATTAATGGAGAAATTCCATACACACGACGAGTGGGGAAAATCCCAACATTCAGTTATTTTCGGAAATTTGTACTCAAAGTATACACTCCTGATAAAACACCGAAGAAAAGTAAATGATTCAAGGACATAAATGGGCATTTTTATTGGATATTCAACAATATCCAAAGCTTATAGAATATGGGATCCGGAGAAGAAACCAGTTTTTTGAAGCAGAGACGTCAAATTTACTGAAGAATGGATCACTGAATGAAGATGGAAATAAGAAACCGAATTGGGAAGTAACAATGGAATTTTCTGACAGCAAACCAAAAGAGGAATTTCCAACACGGAAAATTCTAACACATAATGAAAATGGAAATGATGATTTGGAAAAGGCAGAAAGAAACATTAGTGGAGTACAACAAAATCATGAAGCGAACTTTGAACTGAGTCTCGGAACACGATGGATCTGTAAACAAGTCCGAAGGTGAATCATCGAATCAAGATGGTCAAGGAAGACTGAAGTGAGGACCTGGACGAACTGGGGGAATTGGAAACCCCTCACAAACTATTGAATCTGGTCCCTGCAAATAGTACGGGGGAGGACTTATATTTGGAAGCATATGACACGGCTGATGAGGCGGAATCTGTGACAAGCGAATCGCACGAATCGGGACTGAGAGTATCAACTCGGTCAGATCCTTCCTCACCTAAGGAGGCATTCTCATTTGCTCATGCTACGAACTGGAGAACAGCAATGCTATAAGAGCGATGCTACATTGCACGAAATAAAAAATTTGGACGTAGATGGGTTAACCGCACCTGGTGTAAAACTGATGGAACTGTGGAGCGTTATGAAGGATTTCCACATATTCCAGGATTTCGCTACAGTGAAGGAAGCGCATATGTAGCACAAAACAGCTAAATCAGAATGGTGGTTGCACTGGCTGCAGGACTATTTAGAACCTTCGTCACAGAATGTTATTTTCCTCTTGCTTACTTGAAAAACAAATTGACGAAAGCGTTCGGTATTTAGGATTTCCGTCGACGCATGCTTGGATTTCAAATAACTACTGTTTTTGTGAATTTGGCAAAAACTTTCTTACGAACCAGTTTTCGTGGGGGAGTATTGGAAATATTAATTCTCCAGTACCTACTTATTTATAGGTAACCAACTCGTGACTACCTGGTAATATTGTCAAGCGTAAACAGCATTTCAACAACTTTCAAGAACTGGAGTTGACGATTCTCTTAAACACGATGGCTCACCTAACACGCCTCCTTCCATGATTTGCTCCGATATTATAAATGGAAGAAAATGGTTGAAGGTACTGCCTCATTTTTTTTTTTTTTTTTTTTTTTTTTTTTTTTTTTGGCGTAGAGGTAACTCATTTATATGACATTTTTGCGTATATGTGCGTGCTCGAAATGTGCACATTGAGCAGTAATTTTTTTTTTTTTTTTTTGTGTATCATATAATAAACTCGTTTTTTGAATGTGCGAAAACATGCTACTACGTGTTTGCTATTACATACTCATACTATCATGTGATACATGGTTTTGGGGTACTTTTTGCAGACAGAACCACGAAGTGATGTCCATTTAGTAACATTAGTAATACCTACATGGAAAACTCCGAAAATATTATCAATGTTATTAATACCATGGTATGTTAGCATGATATGTTAATATGGTTTGGTTAACAGTGATCGTGTATGTTGAATTGTGTCGTTGCTATTGTTTTGTGTGTGTGTTTGTATGTTGTTGAGTTGTTTTGCTGTAAAATAACTTTTTATTCCCTATTCATTTCTTCAACTGCGAAAAACGCACTAACATTTTGATATTTCGTTATTCTGTAGAGGTATTGCCAATATCCACAAATGAACATATTTACGTGATTCAGCGAGAAAACTAGCTCCAGATATTGAATTGCTCTTGGCAATTGAATATCTCGAAAAACTCAGCATTGTATATAAAATTCGAGTGATGAATTTGTTCTTTTGAAATTTTATGTTGATTTCCATTCTGCCAGGAAAAAGGAGGATTCTCACTGGAACAAAGTAAGTGATTATTGCGTACGTGTGTATAATCTAATATATGAAATTCTCGCGTCACAGTTTTCGTTGCCATACTCCTCTGAAACGGCTTGACCGATTTTGATGAAATTTTTTGTGCTTATCCGGTATCTATGAGAATCGGCCAACATCTATTTTTCATCCCCCTAAATGTTAGGGGTAGTCCACCCCTAAATTTTTTTTTATTTTTTAGACAAAATTTTTAATTTCTATTTTAATTAACGCCTGCCAAGTTGGGTGGGCAGTATAACTTCCTCAAGCGAGCGAAGCGAGCAGTATCCCCCACAGAAGTTAAACCTACCCTTAGAGATCTACCGTTTGCGAGCGAAGCGAGCAACATCCCCTACATGTTTCAATTGTAATACATTCCATGTATACAGCCACACTTTGCGAGCGAAGTGAGCAACATTCCTCACATACCACACTTTGCGAGCGAAGCGAGCAACATTCCCTATATGCCACACTTTGCGAGCGAAGCGAGCAACATTTCCTACATACCACACTTTGCGAGCGAAGCGAGCAACATTCCCTATATGCCACACTTTGCGAGCGAAGCGAGCAATTTAATGGGGAGTCCGGGGGGCTTGCCCCCCATATATATTTGGGATCTACGCTAAAAAAAAACTAAGGGAGGTTATCATTTAATACTTCCTTTCATCTCCAATATTGGAGAATATAGTGGTGGTGAGTCAATGGGCATGTTAGGAGGGTCACCCCTTTACCTATTGTATATGTCTAAATCCAAGGTGCTCGAAGGTGGATCCACGACACTCACTGGCCTGCATTCTTTACATTATTAGCCCCCTGAATGTAAAATTGTGAGGAAGAATTCAGCTCCCCTAGCCATCCAATTGATGAGAAGGAATACATATCGGATATCAATGAGAACGAACACATTTCAATTAGTGTATTGCGGAGATGAGCATGGGAGTTGAATGAGGGTGAATAAGGTACTTGTAATCAATCAATAAGTATGATCGTTCTATTCTGGTGGAGTGTGAAAGTTCCAATCTGTGTGAAATACTGTGGAAAATCGCTACCCCTTCTAAGACCTTGATAAAAAAAGGCAGCGTAACATTTTCAGCACGTAATCATGGAATCATGGCAGTGCCAAGGATGAACCGAATATTTTTAGAGGTTTTTGCACGAATAAACCTACACTTGCACCTGTTCTGAAGATGATTAGGTATGATTAGGCATGATGCATGTTTTTTGCTGTTATACATTGGGGAAATAATATGATTATGGACGTCTGGAAACGGCAAGAGATAAGTGGGGGCCTAAACCACTAAATAATAGAAGAAAGACTTCGGCACACTATGAAAAGAATAGCTTAATAGCTCTAATGATGCTTTTACAATAACCTGAAACATTGTCTTCCAGAAGCAGATGACGCTTATCCACTATCGTTTTAAGATGATTAAAACGGATTGGCGCTTCTACACGCTAGCTTTCTACTTGAGCAAAAGTGTCACATAGTCAGCTTCATTAATTACTTAGGCGTTTACATTTAGTTCCATCCATGGTTTTGATATTTGAACTTATGACGTTCTTATGCAGAAAGAATACTGCCAGACAAATTGAGGAAGAATAATAGAGGATACTTCCATTAATTCCATGGAGCCTACCTGAACGTGTTCTTCGGGTACAGCGTCTACCGTACGGTGAGTTTTCAAACAGAGAATTTTCAAAGAGGTCACAAGATTGAAATTTGGATTTCTTAGCTAAATTTTCAGGGAGGAAATTTTCACATTTCAACTATTGATATTTGAGGGGGGAAAAAGGAGAAACTAATGAATGCAGGTTATTGACTAGCTACTTGATTTAAAAGATGGTCAGGTATTCAGGGCGTTGTTACCTTCATGGATGGTGAAGTTGAGAGGTCATTGGTTAAGTACATGGATACCACGAATGTTTGCTCATGGATGAACCGAACTCAGCAAGAATGTAGCAGTGAAGTGGGTAGTCCAAATTATGAAACTATTCACTGGTGAATCTATTCTCAGTGTTGTGATACAAACGCGGCTGCCACCATTAAGTTTCTGTTCCATGTCAAAACTTCTGTAAAACAGCAAAAATTAGAATCGCTTTATATAGTGGAAGGAGAGTCGGTCCGAGTCAATAAGTCATGTGACTTACACGGTTTCAACATCATCGATCAACGCGCTGCCGATAACGCGGAGCTGGTTTCAGTCCAAATGGAGACATCAAAACCACCGCAGTCGATCTGCGCGTTATTAACGACCTTCTCGTGACAAACAGCCTTCCTCTCTACAACACCACCCTCCCCCTCGGTTTAGCTACCCGGAGCTCCATTCAGTCGCAGTTCCCAATAATATCCCGTAGTCCAGTTTTTCCCCCTCTGATCATGTATTATCCCTGCTATATATTTGGAACGGCTGGATGCCAACTCATTTGGGCAATATTGCGGAATGACCTGAGCACGAATAATGAATTATGATGTCTCCTTTCGCCTCCTATTATTTGAGTAGTATTTAAATGTACAAACCAGGTATAACAACTCAAGACTGAGTTGATACAACCAAAAATAATTTTTTTCCGCTCAGATTTCCAGAATAGGGCGAACAAGCTCTTTGTTTCAAAAGCAAATATTGACCAATAAGTAGGTCATAATTCACTCTCTTTTGGCATAATGGGTTTAAACATTACTCTCTTTAAAACCAGACGGGAAATCGAGTTGTATTGTGTACTCAAGTATGTTAAAAATCACGGCGGGATCGTATTTCGCTCTAATACTTAATTAAATAATGGTATAATATATTAAGTCCACTATTGCACAAACGAGAAGACACTCAACTGATAGTGTTGTGGCCATTTCATCATCGTATTTATTAAATAAAACCAGGAGACAGAAACACAGTAATCAAGTATTTCAAAATAGGATGAGTTCGTTGGCCAGCTCTTTTTGAGCACATCAAATTGCTCAAATTTCAAAAATGTGCACAGAAATTCATTAAAAATGGCTGAAAACGGCTAAAAATTGTTAAATTGATATTTTTCAGCTGAACTTCAGAAAAGGTTATCAACGACGAACTAGAACATTAAAACATGACTTATGCACAAAATTATGCTGAAAAATTTACTTAAATTTCTTACACTCGTATTTGCTTTTGTATCTTTTTTTAATTCCAGAGCATTATTTAGAATGAATTTTTTTGCCATCAAGTTTGGCAGTTGACATTTTTTTACACTCAAAGTGCTCAGAACAAAATATTAAAATATACGATAACGTACGAAAGCTCGCTCAAATGATCATGCTGCATGACTAGAACTTTTTTCCTCAGGAACGGTCAGTTGTACGAAAAAAACTTTAGAATTAAGTGGGACATTTTTGTTTTAGCTTTTGGGAGATGGGAGGGAGGGAGGAAGGAAAGGGAGAGGGAGGGGTGAGAAAGAGAGTGGGGGGCTAAAACCAGTTATCTTCATTTTTTATCCCAGAGTAAATCCTACTCTGGTTATATCGTTATCTTGATAACAAATGACAGCGTCTTGCTCTTCGTTATTAAACCCCAATGGAGAAACAGGAATTTTCTATGGAGTTCTAGTTGGTCACAATACTACGAACTTCAATAGTTCCACGAACATGAAGTGAAGAAAACTAGCTTTTATCAATTGCAAAGTTACTAACGAATTTACGTAAGTTTTCCCTGATTTGTATAGTCACGTCTTGCAAATCATTTTCAGATTCTGTATTGATAGTTTATGAACTGGGGGATATTCAAAAAAATTTCCGGGTATAATGCAATTCACTGTAAATATTTGGGGCATTGGCGTGGGGAAGTTGAAAAGGAATTAATTATTTATCCACATCACAATTCCTTTTCGTGTGATTATTATAAGGTGATGATGAGAGAACCTGGAGAGGTCGAACGCGGATGATTGTATAACGGACGCCCGATTAACAATCCAACGTTTATAAACCGTAATTGGCGGTTTATTGGTATGGGAAATGAGTTGTAATTTCCTAATAGAAAGAGGTCCGATAGCGGTGTCTAAGTAACGACCGCCGGTAAAAGCTTACACTAATTGGCTGAATCCAAAAGTCTTCACTGTAGCGAAACCGCATCAAGTAACAGGTGGTGAAGCTTCGTTCATTATTTTTAAATTATCTACGAATATTTTAAGAAATACAATTGATTTGGTTTTTATGTCCACGACTCTTGTCTGACCATCTTTCCCTGGGTATTTGACTATGATTTTACCCATTGGCTAATTTCCATGTGGTTCGATGGGATGGGAACGCATTTTCAACATAAAAAAAGTGTTGAATACCATATTGGAAAAAACAAGTCTTCTTTTTTTTTTTACAAAATGTTGACTTCCAAATGAATTTAAAATAAATACTTAAGTAAATAAATAAATTTATAATATATATATAAAATTTTAGATGAAATATAATTTCATCATCATGATTTCTGCACGGTCTATAAGAATTTGTAGTAAGGTGGTAACTATTTCCCCATTGCACCCTACCTATTTTAATTATTGTTCCACTTACCAAGATGATAATTGGAAGATTTTGGAAATTGTAAATCCTGGGAGGTGCTTCGCTTTCAGGAATGAACATTCCAACTGCAAATCAAAGAACCGTACTTATTTTCTGAGGACTGGATTACTCATTTCAGTTTTGGCAGATAGGCGGATAGAGTTACAGACGCGCACACGTATTTCTCATTTATGAAGATTCGATACTTCTACAAGATAAGTTATCCGGTTTAGTCTAGACCCTTAAATGTATTGAGGAAGTTGCAGGAGAAAAAAGGCAGGCCGATATATTTCAGGGGGTTGGAAAATAAACAGATGTCAAATTTGGATTGATCAAGCATGAAATAAAATTCAATGTAGCTCACCCAAAGTTCTTACGGGGAATAGAGGCGGAATAAAGCTACGAAGGTGAACAAATCAAACTCTTCAAGGGCCAGCATGAACTAGTAGTTTTTCATTATCTTGACTGTTTTCAATTCTTCCCTCGCAGCCGTTTTCCAGCAAAAACGATCGCAATGTCCATCAGAGCACACCGCTCGTGTTTCTGGAATCCTATCTGTTAGGAGGGGCTCACGAATTTCATTTAGTCAGCCCATAGGAAACCTTTCTCCATCGTAAAGACGGTTTTACTGAGGCTGTTTCCCCGCGGGCGTCACTTACGCCGAAAGCCCAAAGTAAACAGTTTTATAGCGCAGCGTAAATTAAGCGACCGTCTTAAGGTTAATTGCTTTCAGCTGTCGTTTTCTTCCTATAAAACGGTGTTCAGGCCCCGAGCACAGGAATAATGTGCTCCGTTTAATCTTCATGTGAAGTCCGCCGCCTGAGGATGGGTATTGTTTCCAACGGAACCCAAAATACTTCTTCATATGATCAAGTTGACTTTTGTTAAACAAATCAACTGACTTCAGTTTCTCTATTCAAATTAGATTTGTAACAAATACAGTTTGAAATTAGAAGCATAGTTGGCGGGGATTCCAAAACATTCTTCCCAAACTAATGGACCAAAATTTAATAATTTGGCTCAATAATCTGCATTACTCACAGCATTACCTTCAGTCAACCCCATGTGATACAGTATATGGTTTGACATTTTCTAAAATCTTCATCCCAGTTCGAAATAATGGGTGCTTAGAAAAAATTTATTCAGATAGATTTAATTTCATCTAATTGAAAAAAAAAAAAAAACTTATCAGTATCAGTAAATGATTGTTAATCGCAAAGCTACATTCAGAGTACTTCAACATCAACTGATTTGGGTCGTGTTTGGTTTTTTGTATAAAAAATAAATAAAATAAAAAAAAAGCTTTTGCTCTCCATTTGCAACCCAGGTATAGGTGTTAGCATAGGAAACGATGCACTGTGTCAAGATCAGTGGAATCTGCATTTTCCCTAGTCCACTCATATTCCGCATACAAATAAATTATTGCAGTTTTCGCGTTGATTTTTCCACCGTTTCAGCACATATATAATACAGATGATTCGTGCGCGAAGTCATTATCGTAGTTTTTTCCTTGTTTGTACCATCGCAGGCGTAGTTTTCATCAGCTTTCAGTACTACATGATTTTGAATAGCATTATATCATATTTACGTTGCATAGATATTAAGTGATCTGCACAGAAAGGTTGAATAACTAATACTGAAACAATAAACCATTGCGTTTTAGGGTGCAACGTTTTTTTGGGAGTTAATGCTTCCATCATGAACTAATAAGATAACCCTGTCAGCATTAGGGCGACGTTGAATCGGGTTTGTTTCAGTCGACTCCGAATGAGCTAGTGGGTTCAGAGCGGTGGGCAACGCCTGATTTATTGTGTTTGTAGTAGAACGAGGCTCCGGCCACCGAAGGGCAATCCCCAGGGTTGAAGGCTCGCACCAGGACGTGCATCACAGCCCACCACTATTCTCCACTTGTTTCCTCCTAATAGGAACTGTACAGCTCTCTAGAAGGCATACAAAGCATTACCAAATTTCTAGTCCATCACCGTTGAGATTTAATGGGTATTAAGAAAAGGTTACAACTCCTTCATTTCCCCTGAATACAGCGTGAAAAATTGGGATTATCTCCATTCTTCATAATTTTTTTCGTACATCTCAGTAAAATTATATTCGCGAGCGCCACATGCGCCGGAAGTGGCGCAAGAGACACAAACTTTGTTTTATTGCAGATTCGAATTCTACGTGAAATTTCATGAAGAAACAACCCTTCACTCTATTTTTTAAGAGCTCGTTAACGGGCACAATTCCGCTCCAAAAGTGCGCAATTCCGCTCTAAAAGTGCGAAAAAACTGTAACATACTCAATCGTAACATATTAAATTGCCACAGTACTGGAGGAGCACTGTGCGGCGTTCGGGTATTGCCCCATTCATTATTCAGTTTCCGATTGCAGTTCTACTTGCTGATGGCCGTTCGACCTATTGATACGAGTTCTGTTCTCAAAATCGATTCGGAGCTGTGGGTGAAAAATTGTTGCCTTCTACCTGATATTTTAGAACACTTTCAAATTCGCGCACCGTGGAAGGCGATTAGAAAATACTGAATGTACGAACCAAAGAGTCGATTCAGCCATTCTACTGAGAAAGACTGAAATTAATTTTAAGCTTTAAGTGTAGCCATGTGGCAAAGTATATCTTAAAATATTGGGGAACACTTCTCCTCAAGATTTCTAGGGGGTTTTAATAGACTAGGCAACGATTCTATGCTTTGGTGTATCGTAACAATACTCCAGCTAATATTGACGGTGATGTTCGGACAGGAAATTGTCTCGGCCAATGGATGAACCTAGGGTCCATTTTCCGAAAGAAAAAGAAGCAGAGAGGGCCCAGGTCTGAAAGTTATTTATTTTAGAAGTTGGTTTGCCAAGTGGAGCTACGGTGGGGTGGTTTAGGGTCCTTGATGTAGTTTACTTTACGATAGTTCGATCAGGTGGAATCAACTGAAGGGGATGGGGGGAGGGGGTAAAACTTTGTTTTGGGACTCATCCAATCCCAACCTAATCACTACCCTTTACCCCTCCCTTCCTATTCGATTCACTTCGACTACTCTTGCCCTTCTACCCTGAACGATATCCTGGAACCTTCCAACGTCTCGATCCAGCTTGGATTGACCAGTTACGTGAAAAACCCCTAACTGCTAACAAGCTTCCAACCGCTTTGAAAAGTTTCCGTGCAGTTGCCTAAAACCACTCTACCGCCGGGATCCTGAATAAATTATTTCGTGGTGTTTCCATACCGTGATGATGCTTTTCGATGCGAAGTTGGTTTTAGGATGGTGCATTCACTCCACTGTGGATAAAATTTACGTTCTATTGATTAGACTTCGTAATCAACTTGACGAAAGTATAGTCGAATAGGCACTAAACGCCTTTGGTTTTAGTGACTATTGGATGCAGACCTAGACTTTTCTTATTATGATTTTGTCAGGTAATAAAATTAGTAAGATAAGTACCTGAAGAAAGCCATCGGGTAATGGCAAGAGGTCTAATTCAAAATGGGCAGGATTCGGCAATGAAATCGTTAGGATGCCAACAACATTGACAGTTTAAGCACAGTTCTTATGATGAATGGAGGGGAAGGGGGCGAAATACTTATCGAAATATGTTCAAGGATGGGATAGGTACTCGTATTATACTGTTCAGGATAATAGGACGAACCACTGGTAATTGCAATATTGATATTCAATTGCAGAATATATGGTGGCATAGCAGAAAGAAATAAAGTGTATTTATTTATTTTAATCATACAAATGCATTTTAAAAATACTTACTTACTTCGTCGGACCTCTTCTACCTTGCAGTGTAGAGGCTTTTTTTTTTTTTTTTTTCATTTTAAAAATATGGTACAAATTGAACAACTTTAGCTACTCACTTTCGATTTCTTTCCCAACGATAGGCTTGGCCCGTGTTGTTGGGGAAGGTCTTGGTGATTCGATCATGTCTTATATCTACTCTATGATACAAACGGTACTTAAAAATATAATGTTATGCGTATAATGTTCTTATAATTTTAAGAGAAGATATTTTCTAAAATAATCACTGTACATAAATACTGCTTAAAACAGTTTCACATCCCGCTTCCCCCTTTTCTACAAGCTAGGTTAAAATATGTTTCTTGTAGTTTTGTCTTGTGAATCTTTGAGCATTTTTCATATGGCCCTCTAGCGCTCTGTGGATAATGTAAATAATGAATTTTGGATTGTGAGTTGACAACGTTAGTCTCGGTCTAGGTGCAATTACATTTCCTGCGGCTACGTACCTTGTTATATGTATACATTGGGTTACGTTGTGAACCTATTATTTGTGGATCCTTTTGTAATTGCAGAAGTAAATTTTTAACATATAATTGCCTTATAGTGAATAGCTTAGCGATATTAAATACATTGTCAGATGGAGTCCTCATTGGTAAAGACAGCATAATTTTTACAACGATTTTCTGGCGTACATGTAATTTATTCATATGGGTTGAGAATGTCCCACCCCAAGCAATTATGCCATATTGAAGTACAGATTGTAGAAAGTGTTAGTTGAAGGTCAGATATCACATGATGCATTAAAAAAGAAATAAAATGATTATGAACATGAATGGTTTGTTTAATGCGGTCTACTTCTGGCAGTTTTTATCCATAGGTTGGCGGACCACGTTGAAGATTATAAGAAAAGTTAACTCAGAAGTGTAGCACCAGAGCTCTAAACCTAAGTTTTTCTTCTGCTACCTGGCGACCGCAGCCTCCTCCTTTTTCAAAGAGCCCCCTCGAGCGCTGTAGAAAAAACACCGCGGCCGGAAACCTCACTGAACGAGATTGAACGGGCAACCCGAACCACTTAGCTTACTATCTATACCTAGCCTTTACCTGCATTCTCTCTCCTACGGGAACCCAATAATTTACAACTTAAATAAATCAAAGGGGGAGAAGGATCGGCCCCTACCGATCTTTATAATTGGCAAATTAGGAGGTCCAAGTGTGGGGCCAACACCGTAAATTCGATCACATCCGTGAAATATGTATGAGAACCTACCTAAAAATTGAACCCGTAATCTGATAGAATGGTAGGTACCCGTCAGGTCAAAATCTTAAACATGATGCAGACTCCAAAGGTGTCAGTGATCATGGTGCAGTCTCATAATGAACCTAGCAAAGCACCGAAAGCTATGATTTTATTTGGTATTTTAAACAAAATCTGCCAGTCAAGAAATAAATTTACTCTCCCATATTTTACCTTTCAGAGCTACCTGAAGTCTTTTCCCCGAAATGTAGTTTCGAACGCGAGTAAACGTTTACAGTTCTTATAGCTTATTTACCTAATAAAATGTAATAACATTAAGCCATCGTTAATGACATGATTGTTACCGGTGGAATTTTAACGCCAAAAATGTCACAACTCATATCATTCTAGTGAATTGGCGGAAGTATCCAAGTTTACTTGCGCAAGTTTTCGCTCAACGTTAACTTCATCTGATGGGAACCACCAAGTGCCAGTATTACATTCTCAATACCAAGATAGGTAGTTGTGTCCCGAACTAGTGAAACTTGGGCTGAGGATAAAAATATTGAATATTTTCATAGTACATAACACTCAACAATCTCCAACATGATGTTCGTTACCTTTTTGAATTTGCTTAAAAAATGAGGTTTACTTATAAATAAATAAAAGCATACAGTCCTTGTGTAACAAGAACCTACCCAATGAATCTTGAGTGTGATCGTTTGAATAGTTTAATAAATAATGACGATTGATATATCCATTAAATTAATAATAATTAATTATTCAATTAATTAAAACCGCTTACATTAATATATTACAATTAATTAATACATTAATTCATTACAAAATCCATTAATAATAATTATAGGCCAAAGATCTGCGGATTCTAATACAGAAATAATAAACCTTTGTGTGATAATTTGCAGCGTTTTTTTAATTTTTTATTTTGGGTCTGCCTCTAATTTGGTTTTTAATTTTCCTCCAATGTTTCTCTCCAGTAACTGGGTTTCTTCAGGGAGATACTATAAAACCAGATTTAAAATAACAAATTTAAAATAGAAAATTCTCTAACAGAATTTTCTTTATGTTTTTGATGAAAAACAAATTATATTTTTAAACCAATAAAAAGACAACTGAAGGTGATGAATTAGACAGGTACTGAATTGTAACTGTGTTATGTGATAATTATGATGGTATTGGTTGAAGACTGTGATTAGGAATTTATTGCATACAATCAAAGTTACATTTGTATAGGCTTTTATAATTTTTTAGGGTGTTATGGAGACTCTATAGAGATTCTTATTTATGGAGAGCCTTCATGAGACTTTTGTAAAGATCTATATAGACATTTATAGTTATATTTATATAATAATAGTTTATAGCAACTTTTATGAAGAGAAGTAAATTATAAGGTATTGCTTATTGAACCAACCAGTAGGTATATTTCGACAATGGATTTATGAATGCAGGTTGATTTCGATGAATGATACTTGTTTTCTGTTGCATGCATAAATTACCATCACGGGTGAAAGGAAGGGTGAGTTTTAAGGATACCGATCAAACTCCCAGGCATTGTTCCTTCGCAGATGAAAGAATTGATCACTAATGTGACGGAAAGAACAGGTGATAGGCCTGTGGGAAAGCAATCGCGGGATATGAGACTGAGATGTTGTGGTATCTACAGGTAGCTTTTATCTTCAGCCCTAGATTGATGGGTTGAAAACAGAGCAAAAATCAACGGCATTTTATATATTATACGTAAATATTGACTTGAAAATGACTGTGAAACTTTTCTTGTTCATGTCGGTTCGTTTAGGATTCAACCAGGTATTTGAACTGAGTTCATTTTTGCAAATATTTTATTCATGAGCGAAGGCTAAAGGCAGCAGAATTTAATATCAACCACCAACAGATACTTCGGTGACAGTGACTTCATAAAACCTCGGCGATGCGCGCTCAAATTTCAGGGTCATAGATTGAATAGCAAAGAACTTAGCTCCGGATCTCACTCAGCTAATCTTGGGAGCTTTAGACTTCATGATACGTTTCTAGACGTTCTAAGGGTTCTCCATTTAAAATCTCAGCTTCATAGGTTAAATAGAGAAGAAATTAAATCCACCGCAACTTTAGCCTAATTGTTTCGTGAGATTTTTCACTTTTAGGTCCCGGAAAAGCGTGTTCCGCGCAAAAACCAATTGTCCATAGATAGAGTGGAAAAACTATCCTTACAAGGCGCCTGCATGCTATACTTTATAATAGTACACACTTCATACCAAGGCTTCATTGCTGCTTCAGAAAATGGTAGATCAAATCTATTTGTAAGAATAGCTGTGTGGTCATTCATGCGGCTCGATATCAAAACATAGCTCAAGGGACTTGCGATCATTAGCGGTCTTCGTCAAAACTCCCATGAATAAAAAATATGAAGTTATAGCTACATAATAACTACCACATACCCACTTTGTTGTAACAATAAAATGAGGTAATAAGTGGAGTCACAGGGCGAATCCGACAAAGCCAAAGAACAACGCTTGGAAGTAAAATGGCTTTTCTACAGATAAGCCAAGATCAAAGCGCGGTTAGTTAGGAGCTCCATAATTCTCCTATGAGCTTCGAGTTAGTATTGAAAAAAGCATATATATCCATTCTTAAACAATAAATAATATTCGGGTTCTTCTAGGGAGCGAAAAAGATGATCCCTCTGAAAGCCAATAACTATAAAATGGAAAAATGGCAAGTCTCTCAAAATACGAAGACGGTGAGGTAGTGAGTTGAAATCATTTCACAGACCACCAGCAGGGTCAGTCTCCATATTATATGGGTATAAGGCGGGAGATGCAGTCATTCATACGAGTCCGTAGACGGCGGTCAATCTCTGAAAGTCTTTGAACAATGAAAAAAGGCCGTGTATTGTGAAAATTTCCTTCAACTTCTCGTTGTTTTGAACATAAAGCTTTCAACTTTAGAATGCTAGGTGTCACTCCAAAATTAAATAACAATTCCCATCTTACAACTTATTCCTTTTGATGTTCAAAACGAAATGCCTAAAACACGGTATCTAAATAAAAATGGTGAGTTCAGCTACATAGGTGAAATGTGGTTTTAGTGTAAATATTGGTTTTCTACTAGGTAGAGCAGAGTTGTTAATCAAGAAAACTTGTAGTTCACTCCATCCTAATAAATATTCGATTTCCCATGCTTCAACGAATGGGCTTAGAAAGACATGGCCATACCAAGCCTATAATAAATTTGATATGGAAGTTCAAATAAAGGCCATTATCAAAATATAAAGATCAAGTTCAGCTCTTGAAGTTCCTCATACACTCGCCATCCAGTAAAGTTATGTTCAACAATCGACAGCTTGTCTAACGTAGAAAATAAGTAGGGAGCGATCTCGATTTTACCGAAAAGACCAGGGCAGGGTTTACAACAGCTCAGCAACGACCTGGAAATGAGAGAACGACGACGTTTTTCCTTTCTTATGGAATTGATTCGAGAAAAAAACCTCCAACGAAAGCAGAGAACAAGATGAGAGTGAAGAAGATGGGGAGCTTGAACAACAAACCGCGGGACCAGACGCTGAGCCCGGGATCGTGTACAGGTTATCCGACTATCGCTCTGGTTTATTGGGCCCGCCTTCAAGAAATCCGTGACCTCTTCGCTATATCTCTTTTCGGACTCCTAACTTCTTTCATTCTTATTGGCAACCTCGGGAAGCCTCGAAAGAAGAAGGGCGACAGTAACATCCGATTAGCGATGGCGTATCCCTGCACCAAGGAGTTACTACTTACAGTTTTGCAAGGGCTAGTAGGTATATAGCCAGCAAATATTGGTAAGAAATGCACGCATTACAGGGACGTCTCAACAAATGGATTTTATATAATTTTGGTGAGAGTTAAAATTACAGAAAAAACAAAAATATCATTAATTCTCGGAATAACCCTTCCTTTCCATTAACCCCTTCCACCGACAGTAAATTTCCATCATAAAACTTCCAGCATGAAATTTGAAACTCCGAACGAGTTTTCTAAAACTAGACCAAATTCATAATAGGGGAAAAAAAAAAAAAAATGAACGCAAAACTCTGACGAGGATAGTTAAAACAGCATGATTTACTACTATAACCCCCTCCATTCACCCCCTTCCATAATGAAATTCGCAACTAATAATACACCAGACCTAATTCATGGTTGGGGGGAAAAATCACGAAAATTGGACGAGAATTGTTAAAATACCGTGATTTATCAGTTTAACCCACTCCATTCACCTCTCCCATAAAGAAATTTCAAACCCTGACATACGTCCTAAAACTATATCGAAGTCGTATCGAATCATAATAAGAATCAAGAAAATCGTTCGAAAAGTTTAGCGTGGGAAGCCAGTAAAAATGTCCACGGTTCTTGCTCGGGTTGGTTTTAAAATGTTCATTGGAGTTCCGATTCGGTCTCATGCGAGTTTCGAGACACGAAATTGTGTTTTCCAATTGTGGTGAACAAAAATGTAGACGAAAACGTGGTTTTCGAGCTACCGCTCTTCCTATTCAGTCGAAACTTATGTATGTCTGTACTTTGCCTTCGAACCTCTCGATCGGGGAAGGTCTCCCATTTGAAAGGCGGGGAAAAGATAGCCCTTCTACGCAGATAAAATAATGGCCTACCTTTAGAAAAATAGACGGAGTAAACAAATACGTACAAACATTTAACACCCAACAGTTCTGTTAGTACTGATATGTTCTTAAACAAAACTTTTCGTGGTTCCACATAAGGTGCCGCATTAGATAGTCATTTCCAACAGAAAAAACATCTGCCAAGTTGGGTGGGCAGTATAACTTCCTTCCATAGAAAATTTTTTTTGCCATTCCCTTGAGATTGTCTATAAAAAGGGATTGTAAGTAATTTTATAAATCCCCCCCCCCACCCGAACAATGGCCTATAGGTCTCGATGATATGGGGGACTATATCCAGTCGCATGTATGCATCCCACACCGAGCGAGCGAGAAAACCCACCCCAAGCGAGCAACATCCCCAACACACGTCGGATTTTAACGAAGGTTTTACTACGAACTCGGGATGGACTATTCCCATCGCATCTATACATCGCACAGAGAGCGAGCGAAGCGAGCAACATCCCCTATACATTTCAAATCACCCTTAGTGATCCACCGATTTCAATCATTCTACATGTCCCACTCAACAGTAAAGACCATCGGATCTATACAGACATACCGAGCGAGAGAAGCGAGCGTGAAAACTAGGCTAGTTATTAAGAAATCGACTTTTAAGGTCTCTTAGATTATTGTTCCAGCTGGTTCCAAAACTTCCAGAGATATTAATTAATGTCAATTGTACTTGAGAAGAGGCATACACTTGGGATAAACCAGTAATGGTTAGAATAACGAAATGGTTTTGCGAAAAACTTTCAATGTTACTATAATTTTAGCAATACCTAATTTTTTATATATAATTCGTTACAAAATGGGCAAACGGTTTGTCAGTACACCACTAGCGCTGTGAAAGCGCAATAACTAAATGTTACCTGCATAATATAAGAAAGACCTGAGATCATGAAATATTTTGGGTCACAATTAGGGAAGTCCTCCACTAAATCTCTATCTCTATCTCTTCTCTATATTAATAAGAATGAAACTCTGTCTGTCTGTCTGTCGCTCTGTCGTGTCTATGCACGGCCAAACGGCTGAGTGGGGGGAGTCTACGAGTGGGGGGAGACCTAAAATATAAAAATTATGTATTTAAACATAACAGAATTAGGGAAGTCCTCCATTAAATAAGTAATAACATTGTTACACCTATGCAGTTCTATATATTTAGTTCAAATGAGAATTTCTGAAGGATGCATTCACAGTTTAGGAATTAGAGGAGGGAAGTCTTTTTGAGGATGCATCCCCTACATTTTGAATTCTGAGTTAAACCTACCCTTAGAGATTACTGAGATGGCAGATGTCGTACCCAACGTTTGTACATGTGTAGTTATTCAGATTAACGAATGGAACCTGAGGGGAGAGCTAGGGTTAGAGAGCAGCTTGGGCGCAGAGGAAAAGGTATCCCACGGGGTGGGAGAACTATTATAAAAGCCTTCGCTCTGTTAAACCTACCCTCAGGCTTCACTTTTTGCGAGCGAAGCGAGCAACATTCCCTACATGCCACACTTTGCGAGCGAAAGACCTACCGTTTCAAACTTCAACATTTTGCGAGCGAAGCGAGCAATTTAAGGGGGGGTCCGGGGGGCTTGCCCCCCGGCATCCTAGTTATTAATAAGAATGAAACTCCGTCTGTCGCTCTGTCGTGTCTATGCACGGCCAAACGGCTGAGTGGGCCGGATCTATATTTAGTTCAAATGAGAATTTCTGAAGGATGCATTCACAGTTTAGGAATTAGAGGAGGGAAGTCTTTTTGAGGATGTCATTTTGAATTCTTACTGTTCTGAGATGGCAGATGTCGTACCCAACGTTTGTACATGTGCAGTTATTCAGATTAACGAATGGAACCTGAGGGGAGAGCTAGGGTTAGAGAGCAGCTTGGGCGCAGAGGAAAAGGTATCCCACGGGGTGGGAGAACTATTATAAAAGCCTTCGCTCTGGCACTCAGGCTTCATTTTTAAGATCAAACTTCAACCATCCACTTCTTTCTCTCCTGCAAACCTGCACTCAGCTTACTTCACTCTCCTTGTTATATATCCAACTTTTCTATACTTCAATTATATAGAATAATTTATCTGATTCCCATCATACAATCACCACCTCTTGTAGTTGTACCTCTTCAATTCCGTCCAACGCGGAGCAGCTCATGAGTCACAAATGAAATGTCACATTTACGTTTCTAAACTGTTTTGTGATCGTGTTATGACTACCAAACTATACACTTCATTCTGATCTACATATCCAACTAATCTGCATTTTTACTAATCGATTGACTACTTGATGTTATGTATTTTTGAGATGCGAGCTTGCGAGCATCCAGACACCAAACTATACACTTCATTCTGACCTACATGGAATTGAAGAACTCACACGGCTACTAGAGCTAGAGCTAAGGTATGTTTGGCTATTAGGTAGGAGGCTACAGTATGTAATCCGGTCAAAAAGGGTTAACGTCCATTTTATGGTTTTAATGGCTCAATGGTTCAACAAACTCTCAATGTCGTCATAGGAGTCAAATTCAAGCAAATTTCAATTTCTTCATTGCACGCAGCCCCAGCAGCAGGCAGAAATTTATTAACTCAGAAGGTGAAGTACATCAGTTTTGTTTGTATACTTTCTACAAGTGAAATCAGTCAGTGGCCTTGGGCTTCTTAGACAATAACACATTTTGGTTTATTATTTCCAATAATAAGCCTATGTGATCGTGTAGCAAGAAATTTTTATAACCCCCCCTCAAACTTTGTCACTTTACGTTTCAAGGTGCGTAGAATCCAAATTTGAAATGTCCGTCCGCCGTTCGCCGTCCGCCGTCCGGGCCATAAAAGGCCTAAGAATTGACTTAAAAAACCTGTTCTTTTGCACATAGACTCCATTTGGGGTCTAGTTGGTCCTAACGTTTAACCATCCCGATCGCTTTACTCGCATAGATGCTATGGGCCAAAAACGGGCAAAAAGTGTCTTTTTGAGGCTTTGAGTGTTAGACGTGTTAGACGCACCCCTGGCACGCTAGGCAGGGGGTCACGGTGGGTGGTGATGGGGGTGAGCGGGGGGTGGAGTGAGAGGAGGCGCCGCGGCACCATGAGGTGGGTACAGCGTTCCTTCGAGGCATGAATATTTTTTTTTTTTTCTAGGTCATATTTGTGTGTTAATACCAATGCTTTTCCTACGCATATTTAATAACATATCCTCTCGACTTTTCGTACGTACTTAGATAATGATATTATTAAGGCAATAACTATTTGAATAGATAGGAGCTCAAATCGAGAAATATAAACATGCGTATATAATTATAGAAGTATAGGTTGTGGCAACTCGAAATAGGACACGCCGAGGAGTCTGGACGGGCCAGTTATGACGTACGCAAGCCAACTAAAACTACGATCATACTCAATTGAAAAAATAATAAACCTTTGTGAAATAATTTGCAGCGTTTTCACAAGACGATGCTATAATGATGATGGATTATTTTCTACAATAACAGATGCTCTGAGACCTGTACTGGTGAAACTGATATTGGGTTAGTAAAATGACAAAGGAAACCTCACTACCTTTCACCCTCAATCCATCAGTCCTATCTTGAATGTATTAAATTGGCCTTCTTATACCACTCCCTCATGACTTGTTTTTTCGTGTTGGGCTACGTTTGTGAGAACAAGGGAGAAAAAATTAAAAGATCCTCTATAGCAGCTAGGTGTTTCGTGACACTAAGAGGACGTTTTGACGGAGGGGTGCATTTAACCCCATAAACGGGGACAATCACGAAAACGCCCGACCTTACCTGCGTTTAACCCGGCAAAAATATTTCTCTCCAGACTGCCCTAATTGAATGAACGGGCCCATTTTCTTTGTCTACGGTCTCGGTGGTTGCCCCGTTTAGCTAGCTTGTTGGTAATAATTACGCTTGAACCTCACGGGGAAAAGGTTGAAGAGGTAATAAAAATTGTAGGGCTCTCAAATAAGGGAGACGTTTTTCAAAAGAAACACATGTTTATAAACCTCCGTTCTTTTTTAGGGTTCCGATTGAGCAATAATAAAAGAGGCCCTTTTTTCCCTTTCTTGCAGCCCTTTTCGTATCTAAACGTTGCCCTTTTTGTGATTACGGGTTCTCTCAAAGACCTCAGACCGGTGGGGTCAAAAAGCGGATCGCATGAGGCTCGAAGTTTCCCCAAGGACCTAATTAAGTTGATAATGCGATGCCATGCCTCCTAGAATGTGTTCTAAAAAGATCGACCGCCCATTCCTTAAGCTAAATGTGGTAAAGCAGATGGCCGATAGAGATAGGTAGCGGAACTGATTGAGAGAAATCGGAAATGAGGGGATTAGGCAACCTCTCTCTTCAAAGGAAATTAATACCCAGATTGTAGGATATCCACGTAGGTGCATATTACAGAGTTTATGATAGCTCTATACAACTATCTTCCATATTAAAGTACACGGATTCTGGGACGCAGAGAGAACGGCGTACTTTGATAAGCACGTGATTAACGCTGACGCTGCCTCATACTGCCCTCAGGATTGGAAAACAATTTCTAAAAATGCAGCAAACGCCAAACACGCTAAGTAAGATGCAGCTGCAGAAGAAGTTAGGGGATCCTTCACACCACTGGTCGTTTCATGTGACGGCGCCTTGCACAGAGAATTTGTACGTTTCCTTAAGAGGCATGAATTTGTGCTGTCTGATAAATGATAGAACCCCTTGTCGCACATCACCCAATGGGTGAGAGTGGAAACCCGAATTTCGATAATACGGAATGTTTAATTGAGGATAAGAGGCGCCAGGAGGAAGATAAGATGCCTTGGACTGGAGGATGGTGCACCCATGCCGCTATGAAGAACATACGAAAATTAATGAAGTAAGATAAAATACACTGCCAAGGACGTGGCACGGAAGCTTCCTCGTGGCCTTCACAGTATGTCACCATTAAATTTTCAGAAATGACCCGTTCACCATAATCATGACGTTAGGGTGCTGGGCAACCGAAAACCAGAAAACCTGAATAGAATCTGTTCAACAATGATGGACTTATGACTGTCACAAGAAAATTGTCATATAGAAAAGAGAGGTCGACAAAAGAAGAATAGAAACCTCAAATTTATTTTAATTATTACTTTCAAGCGAATATTCCCCTAATGTTTAATTTCTCTAAAATAAGGGAGTTTTCATCTGTATCTTGGTAAATTAATCAAGAATCCGTAAATATGTATCTTTATTTGTATGATCATTTATTCATAGATTTATTATGGAGAAGTCAAATTCACTGAATTGTAATGATATAATTATTCTCAATATTCTCTTACAGGAAGAAACATGATTATGCAAGTAAGCAGAACTTTGCAGAAGGTGATTGTCAAAGGTATTAATTATTATGGCGGTTATCGACTCGCAATATCGATAAATTCTAGTAAAAACGCACAATAGGTTATATTTTGAGTGTTTCATATAACCCTATTCTTTATTAGACGTGGAAACCATTAGTCGCATTATATGATTGCAGTTTCTACACATTACCATACTCGTTAGTTCCATATAAGTGCTCTGGATTGTCGATGGCTTTTCGATCCTGTATGAAACTTATAATCGATAAATATAACTAATGCACTTGGTACATTAGACGTGATGGACCATCTTGCACGATCTATGTTTCAACTGTATTCTCAGATGAAATGAGAGAGTTCTAACATGCAAAAGAAATCGAGTGATGTTTCGTTTTTAATTGTGGATGTGAATCCCTGAAAATGTTCAAAAATCTCTATTTATTATCATAACCAGGTTGATGACTATTATTAACTGACTCACCAGCAATCCTCTCGGAAAGGCGAGAAAAACACGAATGAAGAGTAAACCAACGTACCTGAAAACAGAAAAATATAGAGTCAATAACTTATTCCCATCTGACACTGACTCCGTCTAAGTAATCCACATCACTCTTAATTGTAGATAATAAAGTATGTTTATACAATGCTGAAAAATCGAAAGAAGTCGTGTTTCCTTTCAGTTTTAAAACGATTGAATTTATCATATCAGTTTCCTTCTGTTTCAGGCATTATCTATACAGGATTGTTAATCACAAGTGGTAGAGAATTATTACAACTTGAGAAACCACTCTGTTGTTCCTATTCGACATGAGAAACTGAACTTTTGAACGCGGTGTCTCTGGGTACGGTAGAGCATAATTTGAACTAGAGGAACCAATATAATGAACAGAGTGAACTCTGTACCTAATTTTGTTTGAATCCAAATTGAGATGCAGAAAATTAGAATTGGAATTCTTAAGTATCATTAAGTATAACATTAGAACTTGAGAAACCACATTGATCAGCTAAGTGGGCTCTGGAGATGGTATTGTTGCTATACCACTAAAATTGCCAAAATTCGTTATGGAGCTTTTATGGGTGCAGTAGGGGGTGTCCCACAAGTAATCCCTCTTCCCTGATTTTTCACTACAATTGATGCAATATCAAAGTGAAACTTGGAGAGCGTTTTTTGGTGCGTGATATTGAGTTATAAATAGAATTCAGAAAACAAACCTAAAAGTTTTTGGATTGGGCACTCCAACAATTATTTTTTTCCTTTTATTGCTTACTTGAAGATTTCCCAGCCCTGACCACGATAGTGAAACCAGAATTGCAATATCTTATTCCGTTCTTTGATTGGAGCTGATGAACCATGTAGAAGCACGATTTTCTCTAAAAGTACCTATCTAACAAATTTTCATAAAACAGGTATTCTCGCAAAAAAATCACACTTCTTCATATTTCATCAGCTCTAATTCAAGAACGGAGTGTATAGCTATTCTGATTTCACCACCACTAAAAAAATCTTTAAAATGAAGTGTGAGTTGCCAAAAAACGAAAATTTTTTTTTCGAAGTTCCCAATACTCCCCCTTTGGAAAGTTCGAAAACTTACAGATTTTTTTGCTTAAATATTGGTTTCAAGCTCCCAAAAACACTCTCAAAGTTTCACTTTGATTCATCAAAAATTTTAGAAAAAAGTAACTTTTGGGACAACCTGTATAACTGCAGATAGTATTTGCCTGGTAGTACTGACACAATTGAATAGAAATTTATGTATTGGTACACTGTGATCTACATCTACGAAGCGAGCGAATCCCCATATATGTTATTTTCAGGTGTTACAGATCGTGGGAAAATATATAATACAAATAAAGATAACTTACAAAATTGAAAATATTTCGCCGTATCGGTGTCGTCAGCCCTAGTGACTTCTTCACTTCTTAACTAGGGCTGACGAGGCCGATACGGCGAAATAGTCTCAATTTTGTAAGTTATCTTTATTTGTATTCTCTATTTCCGACCATCTGCAACACCTCAAAATCATATTATATGCGAGTGTTTTCATCCTTCTAAAAATATATAAATAGATTTATGTATATATAAAACGCGATCCAAAGGAAATGATCCTGGACCTAAACATATTACAAGCCGTTTACTGTGGCAAAAAATTGGTAACAGATTAGCCACCTGCTATTGAGGCACACTTCACATCGAAACAGACAAAAAAGTTCAGCGATCGTTCCAGAGGTAAAACATTAAAAACATTTACAAAAAAATGAAACCTTAATTTGAAGGAGTAATTTGATAACGGCAGGTGCGATGAGTTACTTAATGCATGAAAACGTTGGGACATTAACATGAAGTTGGAGAGAGATAAGGCGAAAGAACGAATGAAGCCGGAGGTACAAATGGCACTAAGAAAAGGGAGAGTGAATAAGAAGCGCAGATCTCTTATTTCTCGACTCCTTCTGGGGTCTACATCGGCCTCCGATTCGTTATCGCTCCTTCTCTCTCATTCTCCCTTCAATTATACAAGCCCTCCGTTTCTTCCGATATACCTCATACCCACTCTGCCCACTCGGAGCCCAACCTGAGCGCTATTTTGTGGTGTTATCTTTTTGACTCGAAAAATCCTGGCGATCCCATCATCAGATCGCCTAGGCCTCTGTCCGGAAAGTGCTCCTGTGCGTACACCCAGATTAGTTCTCTTTGAAACTTTAAGTGATGAATCCATCTATTTCAGATGTCGGAATGCTCCGAGCTTTCCATACCCACGTAACCGATCGGGTGACATCTCGAATTCTCCCGGACCGATATTTCAAAATAAGGTCGACGTCCGATAAACAAAAACCCCTTAGACGTTATGGTCATTTTCCTCTCAAATCGAATAGTATTGTTGCTTTTAATTCACACGTCAGACGTTTCTTGAGGCTGTAAGAACCTGAATCCTAACGCATTAAAATAGTATGAGATCAAAGCGTTTCACAGAATCCATTTATTATAACGCCTCGGAGGATGCAACGGGATAAGGAAGGAGGGATGAGTGGGCTTAGAAACTGGACAAAAAATGAAACACGAGAAGATAGGAAGCTTTCAAGATGTTTGAACCGTCAGAGGGTAAAACTAATATTCTAACTCAGTACATAGCCAACCTCTTCTCCTGGTCATAACGAGAAACGGGATCTGAGGATAACTGTCGACGTTGCTTGGACGTTCCGTGACGACGCATTTTAATGATTTATTCCACTCAACGAAATGGGATGGTGATGTACTTGAGTGCAGGCTCGGCGGTCAATTACTGTCCTTCACGACGTTCTTGAATTATTCTATCTCAGAGCTATTCACACTATTTTAGGTTCACGTAAAGGTTTTATCAAACTTAACTGGTGGCAGAGTTGGTAAAAACGTACTTACTACAAGTACAAAATACAAAGTACAAGTGCAATACTCGACAAATCGCAAGTATAATTATAAGTACCTGATGTACTTGTACTTGAAATAAAATTAGTAAGTACAAGTACAAGTACTTGTGATTGAAGTTCTAAGTGCAAGTAAACGAGTATTTGTATTCATTAATCTTAGTACACGTACAAATACACCAGAATTTGTACTTGTCCAGGTAACAAGTACAAGTAATTGTACTTCAAATACAACAAGTACATTCTCTTTTTTAACCTAAAATACCATGGAAAATGGTGGGGGGGAATTCCGGACCCCTCTCTGCCCCCTCTCCCTCTCATTACGGGAATCGTGGGGCGGACGGGTGTCCGAAATTCCTCCTCATCATTCTCCATAAAATGCTAGGTTAAAAAAATAAAAATGTGCTTGTTGTACTTGAAGTACATATACTTTTACTTGGGATCGCAAGCACTTGTACTAATTACAAAGTGGAATTGCAAGTAAATGTAATTGTACTTGAACTTGGCAAGTACTCTCGAAGTACTAGCGTCTTGCGCAGCTATACCTCTCCATTCTTATTACTGATTTTCCTCGACTGCTGTAAAATATCAGTAGATTTTCTCAAGTATTTGAGGGAAGTACTTTAACTACCAATGTACTTTGGTATCCCAACTCTGTCTGGTGGGCTGTATAATAACGTGAAATCTTCAAAGGTATCATGCACATGAATTTGCTTTCATAAACGCAAATACATGCATGCATAAAGCTACCTACTATGTTTGTATAGATACCCGAACCTAATACGGAAATATTGACTGTCACGATATCAGCAATAATAATAATGAAAAACTTCGTACAAACCTTACCACCTTTTGATCAGAAGTTTATACATGGTACTTAAATATGTGTCTAACTAGGACTTGATGTGTCTACCTTGATTCCAGTACGGCTAGCAATATGCTTCAGGATAACAAAACCAAAATTTTGAAAGTTTTAGGCGACTAATAGAGGCTTTAATTCAACCCTTGAAATAATTCATCATCAGGGGTCTTCATTATTTCGCAGGTGTCACACTTATGAAGTCCAACAAATGTCCCGAATAATGGCTCAGGAGCGATGCAAAAATCTCTGTAGAACCCGCAAAAATCATTTATCTACAAGATACCTACTTACCTTGATTGCCTGATAAGATTTGTGACGAAAACATGTTCCAAGTTTGTCATATTAGCCCCCACAATTGAGAGACCCATAGCGACGGCAACGTTTTTCAGCAAAGGTGGCTGTTCAATCAATTCACGTCATCAAGTTCAAATAATAAATGAATGTATTAATATATATAATAGCATTTTCAACTACCATAGCACATTCTGAGGCTGGCTTTCTTATTTCTGGCTGAAAAAGTTCGATGAAAAGCTACGCACTATCTAGTTGTACATTAATTAAATTTATATGTATGCTCCTAATAGTTTGTAGTCCAAAACCAAATAATATCTTGACAAAATTGGGGTGGGGGGATCGTGTAAGAGTTTCGCCACTTCTTCTTAGTACACCACATAGAAGTACCATATCAAGTCAACCGCTAGCCTTCAAAAAAAATTCTAGGGAACTTTGTGTTTAGCGTTTTGAAAAGTTATTCGTTACTGTTCATTTTACATCACCCTGAATCGAACCGTCCTGCATTTAGAACTTCTTTTTACCGTGAGTATGAAGGTATTTGAAATTGTATTCACGTGAATCATAAGGAAGCAGAACGACAGTGCTTATATCAAACTATTATAACACAAATTCTCCAATTAAGCAACATTTGAATTGTGACAAACATGGAGTGAAACATTCGACCCAGCTACATACATTTCTCTGATTTGTTATGATAGATATATTTATATGCATACTGTGTAGGTCCGAACCTTTGTATGGGAGTTACAGAAAATTTCTTCCAGCCACTTTAATAACTTACTTTTGATCTTTTGTTTCTGGAGGAAATAAAAGTATACCACTAAGTGACTCTAACCACGATGAAAATCAATGATTAACTTCGTAAGGAGAGTCAATCGTATCGTTTAATCTTTCGATTAGCCACGATGAAGTGCCCTCCATGGAGTAAATTTTCCAGTGGATAGAGCTACGAGGTACTGCTTCACAGTGGAGGGTTAAAAACCTCCAATCGATTGTACTCCAGAATGAGTTCTAGTGCTCTTAGAAGGGCTATCATTTATTGACTACTGCTCTCCCAAGATAGTAGTATATGGCGATCCACTTCCCACACGATCGCCTCTGGTTTTTATCCCTAGAAAAGGGGGCGGTACCGCGCCGCGGGGCCCCGGTTATCCGCATGTATCTCACTGGCTACCGAGCACCCCCCCACTCCACCGCCCATTCGAAGCCCTTAATGAATTTTTTCAAGCTGTAAGTTAGGGATCTTAGCCCCGGGCTAAACCGTCTAAGGCGTTAACCCCAATGTTTTAGCCCAGATGCATTTTTTTCCGTTCACGAGTCGGGACAGACGCGACGTTGAGAAAACGGACTGTGAACGTTTCAGGCAACTTAAAGGGTAGAGGGAAATTTAAGAAATTGACCTGAAATTCTCTAAGACTGCCTTATATGAGGGTCTTCAGTCAATCTTAATATTTGCACTGTGTGATAAGTTATTTTGATCGATTCATTTCTTTAAAACTTCAATGAGAATCACTAACAATATAACAATAATGAGATGATGAGAAATGATCATGATCATGGAATGTCGCAACACCGCTGCACAGAAGAATCTAATATCCCCTCGTGGAACCCAGAAGCCGTGTTTGGGAGTCTTTTGGCTATGTGCCTTGTGGTCTCCCCAAGATAATATCTGGTAAGATCCTCCAGAGAAGAGACTGTTCAACACAGTCAGTGCCCTTGACATACGTCAAGTACCCGTCTTAACCAACGAGTAGAGGCATACTTTCTAGCTTGCATCACAAACTAAGCAGGTCGGTACTCGAGTTTTTGAATATTCACAAAACTTCAAATGCCGAGGTCCGTGAAAACGGACCCATCCCCGCGAGTCAACTTCCCTAGGATCTCAGCTCTTTTCTTTGTAGAATGGACTGCACACATGTTGGGAGTGATGAAATCACGGATCCTCCGCGGGAGTTCGCTGCACAGAAGTACATTGCAGCATAGTAATGACTTGGGTTCTAGAAACCCTTTGCCTTGGTTCAAGAGACACTCTCAGCTAAAGACATGTTAGGCATCAACGAAAAACGACAGACAGAATACCATAAACGATATGAGACTCAGGAATATAATATTTCCTGATTTTAGCGTATAATATCCTCTAGTCACGTGCAATAGAAACAGCAAATATTCGTAGCGTTTAATTTCCAAATACAAAAACCAACTGTACAGAACAACCAACGTTGGTTATCAGTTGCCTTGTATGTAAAACCTATCGTGTGGTTAATGAATCTATTTTCCTGATCCCCAGCCATATGATAATCCATGCGAAATGCTTCAAATTATTACACAAAAATTTATTATTTCTGATCAGATATTGATTATTTTATCAGGCATATATACAGTTATATTATAATACAAATATTCCTATAACGATAATAACTATATACTCCTAAATTCTAAAGTAGAAAAAATTAATTATTTTCTTGCTTGGCTGATGACAAAGGTTCAATATTTAAAATTATAAACCAAACTCACACTCGCGAATATTGTGTTAAATGGAATGATGATAGGCTAGAAATAACCTGATGCCTTGAATGAACCAGAATAAGCAATGGTAATGGCGATATCGGGCTTCCTGAAAATCTGGAATACATTTCCAGGAGACGGTGATGTTCTAATTCTCAAGTACCATTTGAACGAATGAAAGCTAGATGAGTTATGAACCTCGAGTACCATAGACACATTGTTGGAACAAAACGTAAGGTACGAATGCGCCATGAACCTAAATTCCTTCATGGCATGATCATTAAGGCGAGGCTGAGCCCATACATTTGCATTCTCCCATCTAATGACCCGACAATTTATTCTTCTACATAAAACTTTATTGAGCAGTTTGTTGTCCAGCGTCATTGAAAAGTTGTCATACCTTGGAAGTCTCGACGCAAGTTAGCGAACGACAGTTAAAATATATTCACCGCCGAGGGTCCGCCTCCTAAGTATTAATTTCCTCCGAATTTTAAAAGCTTGTACCTACGCGGGAAATAAATGAATTCATAACGCAGTTGACAGTAATTAAATGCCAGTATTTGCATATAAAGTGTTTTTACATTGATGTAGTTAACAATAAACCAGCAATTAAATCAACTGCTATTAGCGGCGAAAGATTTGAATAATTATTTTCTCAATCGGTGTTTAGTTCAAGATAATTCAACGCAGTATTTTAATAATAAAACACCATAGTCCGTAAAAAAAACTGCTTTTTGTCCAAAACAAACCTATAATTTATTAGGTTCGAATATGCATAGCATACCTACCGATATGTTTGTAACTTGCACATTTCTAAATTGTGAATTAAATTTATTGAGATACTAAAGAAATTTAATTGTTCCATATTGTAAATATTGTATCGGCAAAATAATGTGTGTGCCGTAATGATCATCAGTGAATAGGAAATCGGTCGAATGACGCAAATAATCCAATTATAACATATTCTGTAAGATTAGAGGTTCGAATAGAACTCGGCTTATCATTTGACGAATGCGAAAGCAACAAGGGGTTCAGTAGGAACCCCCTCCAAACCCCCAAACCCCCTTCTCCAAACTGGACAATTAGAATCAGCAATCACGAAATCAAAGAAAAACGCTTGAATAGTACAAACCAGGTACGTTATTTTGGCAAACAATCAGTATGATAACTTAAACTGCGTTAACAGTTACCCATATCATTTATGTTTATTTCAGTACGTATAGATATTGAATTAGAAACATTCCAGTTTCTAACTTATTTTAGGAGGTGTTACGGTCTGGCTGTAGTAATTGGCATTCTGCTTCCAATAAGGGAGTAGGAAGTGATGATTGCGAGTACATTGTATTTGGATTAAAAATTGAGATTGCTTTTTCATACTTGAACTTATTGTTGGATTGGAGGGTTAAAGTTAAGTTAGTATTCTCTACTAATTTCACTAATTCGAAGATGATCAATTTTTGGTTCTGAAAATAACCGTCAAAGTGGCCAACGCTTCAAACACTACCCCGCTAAGACTATCAACTACTTCTACTTCAAAGACAATCACTGTTCACCGTCAAAGAAGCTCACCCAGCTGATCTAGGGAGTTTCAGACTTTACGATTCGTTTCAAGATGTCTCCGAGAGGCCTCCATTTTAAGTTTCAGCTTACACAATCCTTTGATTCTATTGTACTTCGGAGAGTTAGGTTTTGACTCTTTTTAAGGGGTGGTAAATCTAAGGTTCATCGTTTATATAGAATAACTAACGAATTCAAATCTTGTTAAGAGCTCCCCCGCTCATGAGCGTTAATTGCAATGCATGGAGGTGGTTAATCTTGTTCGCCCGTGAATTGCCATGGTAGTAATTTAAGAGTTCGAGTATACCGAGCACTCTCAGCTTAATTCTACTTCTCAAACCAACGGGACCTAACCTGTTCAAGCTATGTCGTGCTCTGAGCTGGCTCTATGCTGCCCCTCATCAAGCAGGCTCTGAGTTTGTTTGGACTTCTTCTAAACTGGATAGCACGAACACGGCTGATGTTTGGTCAGCGAATGAAGTCCGTGGTTGGAATAGTGCACTCGTTGAGCTGTCTTTCCCCAAATTTTTGTCCTGCTAGCAGCTAAGCTGGTCCTCACGGACCTTTCTTCATGAGCGAGCTCCTACTTCTAATGTACCCCTCATCTATCATACAGTAAAAATACTGCGCTTTTCGGAAACCTCGCCTCACTACTGGTCCCAGTGAGTGTCCAAGCAGGTTCCGTGTATCTTCTTATAATATTTCTGCCACACTTATATTTTATTTTTGGTACATTCCAATAACGCTTGTATCGAAAACTGTAAGTAAAAATTAGGAAACTTTGATAACATATGCTGCTACGAAATAATGACACAAGCGTTTATTATTCCCTTATTGAACAGACCTTCTGCGCAATAAATTTTGAGGAAAAGGGTACGGGGGGGGGGGGGGGGGGGGTAATTAAGAAATGTGTTGGTTGATCCTAAAGATTATTGAAAATAAAAACCTATCACGGTGGTTCGCTGACTGATTCAAGGCCGTCTGAAATGCCGACGAAAACTGACTACAAGGCGGTGTTCCGGAACCTTGTACGAGTAGAAATTGACCCCCCGGGAAATCGCAGCTGATCGTTTACTCGTACACGACGCAAATCAAACATTCAGTTTTCGGGTGTTGTAACAACCTAACTTATGGGCTCCGTAAAAAATATTGGGTGAAACTAGACCCCAAATGGGGTAGAATGCCACCAACCGTAATTTTTTATCTCAACCCATTGCCGAGATATGATTTTTTAAAGTTTTTTTCGACAAAAACACGTTTTAGACCATAAAAACCTCATTTTCTCCACTATTGATACACTTTTTTAAATTGTTGACCACATATCTGAAATTAGCGTTAAATTTCATATAAGAATATTGTTCTCTGGATCTTCAGAAGTTCAATCCTTGAACCATAATCCGTGTTCGAACGTGAGAAAATTATAAAAACCAAGTTTCCCGAAAATCTTCGATGCTGTACTGTCTCCCAATAAATAGTCTGAGACTTATCAAACCTCACCAATGTTTTCTTCATTTAAAGAGCTTTCAAACGATGGAGTCGCTTTTGAAATTTCCTTTCAAATTGGTGCAGTTATTTAACCTGGAAGATGAAAAAACGTGTTACCTTTTGGTTGATTTTTTCTTGATGGACGGGCTGGGGTGAGAAAACAGATAAAAACACGCCGGCTGTGAAAAACGACGAAGACTTCCTAATCTCATTGAATAGCTGAACTCTGTCTCTCATCACTTTGCTTATAACGCGTTGGAATTTGTTTTGACTGAAGAAAATGAGTCAGTTCGTCCATTCACTCTGTGACGGTGGGGTCGTTTCGAAAAAGGGCAAGAGCGTGCATCCGCAGTCGAGGGAGCCACTTCGAAAACACAAAATTCTGAGTTGCATTTGAAGCAATAATGTAAATGTAAAAGTGAATTTGTTTTCTCTTTATCCAGGAGTTATTTTAATTTGAAATTGCGTTTTTTCCGTTCCTAAAGAGACAAAAAGTAGATTATTGTATAATTGACCTCTGATAATTCAATAAATGGCTCGATTTGCTTGACACATCACGAGTGAACTTTCATCAATACGGTTCACAAGAGGCTATTTGCACTTAATACCTACAAATTATACGACTGAAACAAGTGTATTAACTGCTCATTCACAGGACAAACACTTGCGTTTGAACTTGGTCTACGAATGCGGGTTTGGGGTTTCTAATTATACCGAAGGTGAATAACATAATAAAAAGAAATCCGAGGTCAGACTCCCATAAAACGTGTTGTAGTACACAACAAGTTTGCGTGGGCCCAAACCACTAAGTCCGGATTTATGACCTCTAAATTAAACGCTAAGAGTTCAGCGTCTCGTAACATAATAAAAATTAGTGCCATTTAATTAGGAACGAGCGAATATAAAAACGGAAAGAGAATTAGAGATAACCTCATAGTGGAGTTTCTCGGTTTCTTATAATTTACGCAATAAAACGTTTCGTTTATAACAAGGAGCACTTTTGCTCGTTTCCTCAACACGGATGATTTCCTTCGTGACTCCGAAATGTTTCCCTCATTAATGTGGTTATTAAATTTACTATCCATTCCCAGTCGAGTTTTTGATCACTTCTTTAATGACTCTTGGTTTTGACAGGCTTGTCATAAATTCAAAAGGCAAACATTTGAAACCCATGATCCGAAATACTGTCACGTCAATGGTCAATAATTAGAAAAAATTATTCAAGTCCATCCTCCTCATGCCTCAGCTCATCTTTGGTATTTGTTTTCTAAGAACTGCAATAGATGGCTTATGCTGATATCGCCTGAATTACCTACTTGGTAGTTTTGCAACGTACTTTAAAGATGAGTCGGTTCAATAACTTTAATGGCTCAAGTAAGTTTATAGTTTTTAGATGTTAGGTTGCTCAACTTCTAGAGAAAGGAAATTGTTTTTTCATTGTTTCAGCCTCAGCATCTTGAATTTACTGACTTTTTGGGACTCCACTCATTAAATGGAATGTAAATTTTACATTCGAAACGTTTCATACTAACGACTCTTTATGTAATGGGTCTTTAGGGGCTAATATGTCTCCAGATAATTGGTTTCCTACATGTTAGATGTCAATGAAGGTATGAAGGGTTTTCCAACAACTTTATCGAACAAAAAATATTGCAAGCATATAAAGTAGGTAACGATGTATCCGGGGTCGTCCTTCTCAAATATGTAACGAATACTTGGAAATTCAGAATAAAGCGAAGACGTGTTTGGTATCCATTTTTCGTGCTGTCCATAAGTAGCATAAGTCAGCTCATCCTGATGGTAGGAACTACGTTCTTGATCACATGGTGTGCAGAAACTCAAAGTCATGTTGAGAAATCACTGTTTTTTAATTTTTGTTTTTAATTTAATGATTTAAGCCGCACATGAACCAAAAGGGTCATTACCGGCATTGAAAGAAGTGTCTAAAGTGACACTACAACTGTCAAAATTTTAAGGAGAGCCATGAGACGATAGGTTACGAAACGGATTGCGATTTTGGACCCCCACTAGCTAATTGGAGGGTGGGGGGGTTACAACATATTGCAATGAAAGGCATCGCCGCACTCTGGCACAAGAAAAACTGTTTTTCTGCCGGTAAGGTGCAGTTTCTAAAAAACAACCTAAAAACCACTAAAACAAAAAATAAATAAAATAAAATAAAATTAAAAACTCGGCGCTCCGCGCCTCGCCAGGGGGCAAGCCCCCTGGACTCCCGGTTACCTCTATTTACATACTTCGGACGAAATTATTGAAACACAGAATGTGTTTGCGTTGTCGCGCAACCAAGTGACAACCAAACAAGCGTCATTGTTTACTATTCATTTATAACATCAATTTATATAGTTATAGTATGAAACTACGAAAATTGCGTTGTCGCGCAACCAAGTGACCACCAAACAAGCGTCATTGTTTACTATTCATTTATAACATCAATTTATATAGTTATAGTATAAAACTACGAAAATTGCGTTGTCGCGCAACCAAGTGACAACCAAACAAGCGTCATTGTTTACTATTCATTTATAACATCAATTTATATAGTTATAGTATGAAACTACGAAAAAAAATACGAAATAAATTCGTGATAAATCAAGAGCTTTCCAACGAATGGTGAACGATTTCTGTGCGATTAAAACCAACGGCTCGGTTGTACGTGAAAATCATCCGTCACACATTTCGTTCCCATCCCGCGTTCCATTTTCGGCTAGTTAGTCCATGGCTAAAACACATTCTGTGTTAAAAATAAATAAATAAAATAAAATAAAATAACTTTTTTCCTACACATTGGTTTATTATTTCCAATAATAAGCCTATGTGATCGTGTAGCAAAAAATTTTTATAACCCCCCCTCAAACTTTGTCACTTTACGTTTCAAGGTGCGTAGAATCCAAATTTGAAATGTCCGTCCGCCGTCCGCCGTCCGCCGTCCGCCGTCCGCCGTTCGCCGTTCGCCGTCCGCCGTCCGGGCCATAAAAGGCCTAAGAATTGACTTAAAAAACCTGTTCTTTCGCACACAGACTCCATTTGGGGTCTAGTTGGTCCTAACGTTTAACCATCCCGATCGCTTTACTCGCATAGATGCTATGGGCCAAAAACAGGGAAAAAAGTGTATTTTTCGACGCGCGCACGCCTGGCACGCTTGGCAGGGGGTCACGGTGGGTGGTGAGGGGGGGGGGGGGTGAGCGGGGGGGGGGGGGGTGGAGTGAGAGGAGGCGCCGGCGCCGCGGCACCTTGTGGTGGGTACGGCGCCGGCGTTCCTTCCAGGCATGAATATGTTTTTTTTCAAGGTCATATTTGTGTGTTAATACCAAAGCTTTTCCTACGCATATTTAATAACATATCCTCTCGACTTTTCGTACGTACTTAGATAATGATATTATTAAGGCAATAACTATTTGAATAGATAGGAGCTCAAATCGAGAAATATAAACATGCGTATATAATTATAGAAGTATAGGTTGTGGCAACTCGAAGTAGGACACGCCGAGGAGTCTGGACGGGCCTTATGACGTACGCTAGCCAACTAAAACTACGATCATACTCAATTGAAAAAATAATAAACCTTTGTGAAATAATTTGCAGCGTTTTTTATTTCGAATGAGCTAATTGATTGCATCTATCTTTTTAGTTTTATTTTTGGTTTTCAGTCTTCTTCAATTTATCAATTCGTCTGTTGTTATAGTTCAAAGGTTTCCTGATGTTGACCCACAAATTAAATCAAAATCTGGCCTTTCTTAATGCTGGTTATTATTCAACGGCATCAACCAAGAATTTGTATACGATAGTGAGAGACATGCACTCTTATGCTTGCTTTATTCAACAAAACGTTAGAAATTACTCGTACAAAGGTGTCAAAGAAAATGATGGATTGATTATTAAAATTAATCTATATTGACAATTGAATCACTTATGCGACGTGAAGAATCTTATAAATAAACTGTGCGATATAGAATATACAAATACCTACTATACAGTTCGTCATGAACAATATGATCAGGCATGATTTTCAGCAATCGGCTGAACACGGTACCATTCTGCTTCTGAGAAACAGGATAGATTGGTAGTTAACCTAGTAGAATAAATGCAGTTGTATAAATACTGTCTTTACAGGGAGATTATTCGAATGAGGGTTAACATCGCGCGTGTGGATTGATCTTCTAGCTTTCAAAAATTATTCCAGACAGCCAAGTTTTGATGGTAACTTGATCATCTCACGGCTCGATATCTCATAAAATCCAAAAAGAGAAATAAGGCGGAGAGGCTGACAGGAAGAATTACTGTCAATCAGCAAACGAAGGAGTTTGAAGCGATTTTCCATCAAACCACCTTCCCATCTCCTGACAGGCGCCTCGCAGCAGCTGTCGGCTCAGATAACTTCGTTCAGGTGTTTCATCGAATCGATCACGAGAATCGTGCTCCCAAGCTTCGTGATAATTTTTAGCGAATTTTCGTAGAAATCGAAGCTATTGCAATGGCTCGGAAAATTTCAAAATCAAAATTTTTGAAAAAATTTCTTCATTGAAATCCGTTTTGAGGCATTCTGAAACGATTTCTAGAGTTTGCGCTTTTTCATATATATATATATATATATATATATATATGTGTGTGTGTGTGTGTGTGTGTGTGTGTGTGTGTGTGTGTGTGTGTGTGTGTGTGTGTGTGTGTGTGTGTGTGTGTGTGTGTGCGTGTGTGTGTGTGTGTGTGTGTGTGTCATTCCAGACGATAATTCTCCTTAAGACTGAGATAAAAATACAGTTCTAAAAGTTGAAAAATATGTCAAAAACCGTGGTTTTTCTCCGAAAAACGAAGTAAGGAGACATTTTGGGTATTGGAACAAGGGGTAAGTACGGAATCAGCATATCATTTCCTGTATGGTAGGTGAATTACATAATTTTGACTAGCCAGAATAGCATTTGAAAAATGCTGAAAAAATCTTGAAATTAAGAATGCACCAAGGAGGAACAATTCCACGAAGGAAATTTCCTAAAATTTGGAGTTATCCCGATAGCTTCGTTTACTTAGGGAATTCTCTAAAATTGTCAACAGACGTGATGGACGTAAAGGATGATACATTTGAAAGCGATGGCGAACGTTACGGCTCCGTAGGACAACCGCGTAATTGCTGGTAGGTGTAACTAATTAATTATACCGCTTCCGGACCTGCTACAACCTCATTGGGCGAGGGCAGCGTCAATATTATACGCTACCGCAACAATGGCTAGACGCCTGTTTCCACAACTATCTCGAGGTTTCGAGGAAAACACTGGCCCGTTCGTAACATGAATGCAAATCGCTCCGTTTCAATTTAACACGCCGGCGCCAGTTTAATTTGTTCGGACGTGATGTAGCGACATTCGGTCAACTAAGAAAACGGTGTAATTAAGAACTTTACTTATTTAATTTACCTCAGTAATTGAGTGGGTTTATCAATGAATACTTACTTCTAAAACAAATTGTATGATTTTATCACAGCAGCTGGGCAACCCAAAATCGTAGTACTAGTTAAGCAGGTACGTAGGTTCCAAGATTCAGATAGATAGAATTTATTCAATAGTGAGACAATGCATACATTATGTTTTGATAGTACAAATTCAGAACTTAGGCTACTCGCCTAGCTTTCTTTCCCAACGGTAGGCTTGGTCCGTGTTGTTGGTTAAAGTCTAGGCGATTTGCCCATAATTTCAAACATATCACGTACATAACATACCATATGCGTCTACATAACCTACACATAACTTAAATAATAAAACTGTATTGTTTCATCAATGTTCCTGTCTTCTTATAAGTAGAAAATTGACTATATTAAAATTATTGTTTTATATTGTAAATAAATTCTGTTTCGTATTCTGCCGTCCTAAGCGAAAAAGTCGTAAGTGATTTTTTGACCAAAATGAGTTAATGGTACCCCCCTGTTTTAGGGGGGGTTTTCTACCGATTTTCGGAGTCCCAGAGTCGTATCTGCACGGGAAATGCCTCAAACAAGCGTGCGAATAAACGGCTTAGTGATGATTCCATTGGTTTTGCTTAGCCAATATTCGTAAGTATACTTTTCAGAGGAAGAAAATTCGTATCTGGCACCGGATACGATTTACTCGCTTCTTATTTCGCATATACGGATTTCAAGCTTAGTATTTTGGCACTCCTGGAGTCACTTACGATTCTTGGGAACCCTCTTGAATGTGCATTTCGTGCTGCCCACAAAACAGGAGGGAATAGGGACGTCCTTCGAGCATAATTTTTAAGCAAATATTATAAAATTCCCTAATCTTGGGCTCACAGGGTAGCTCAGTCTCGACAAACGTTTGAACTTCATATGATGCCAGATACAATAAGCCGAAAACAGCGTGCGAAAATTTGGACCCTTCTGTTTTATGTTCCCGGTACTCTTTCGTTAGCCCAAGATTGAATTTTCCTATAACAGCTTTGAGTAAGGTGAAACTTGCATCCTTTCAACTGTAAGGAAGACCCCGTACTTTCCCTGTTCATTGTCGTTATTTCATAGAAATACGGTACCTAAGAGCGCCCAATCAGTGATCGTCGCACTGGATTAGGCTTGCCCAGATTACCCTCGCCTCGCCCAGCTGACGTATAACCCAATAACGGCGAGGATGTACAGAAACCAAAGTACTTACGTTGCTTTACGGTAACCCGCATTTTTCCTGCTGTTAGTAATTTTAAGTACCTATCCCTATTGGTCTGGTGCGGAAGAACAAAGGCCTTTTCTTCTAATTATTTTTGCAGAGTGGACTCTCTTATAGATATATATGCCAATTCTACATAAGTATACGATTTTCAAGATTTTATTGAGTGTGTCCAGGACAGTAGAAAGAATGCTGTAGTCAAAGAAAAAACAGTTAATGATTTCACTGTGTGGAGAGATTTTTCTTCCAAACAGAAAATTAATTTGGTAACCCCAAAGCCATATCTCCGCGATATTGTCCAGATTTCAGCGCCTAGAAAATTTGACCTAATTTGCGAAACCTGTCTTTTCAATCGGGAATTGAACTATGAGAAACAATATTTTTTCATAATGCAAGAATTGTAAAAACTGCGCTGAAATCTCACCTTCCCAACGGTGTAGTCAATTTTACTTTTACATTGTTAATTAGGGGGGAAAAAACTATATTGCCTGTTGAATTACATTGGTTTTTTTTTTTTTTTTTTTTTTTTCAATGAAATCGAGGGTTTTCTTGAAAAACGACCTTCTATGAAAATACGAGTTTGGGGTCGATTTCTAGGTATTTTTTACGCTGAATCGAATGATAATACTTGCATATATCTCCCCAACCCCGTTGTAACCGAGTTTTACACGTTCTCATAAATTTAAGATCATTCGTTATGATAAATTTTATGTGTTTTTGGGGTGAAACTTGTAAGCTAAAGTGTAAAACTCGGTTATAAGGGGGTTGGGTAAATATTCAAGGTCCGGTTCGGTTTTTTTGTTACCACTCGATTCAGCGTGAAAAAATACGTAGAAACAGACGCCGAACTCGAATTTTCATAGAAGGTCAATTTTCAAGAAAACCCTCGATTTCATTGGAAAAACAATGTTTTTCAACACTGAAACGTAGTTTCCTCCCCTAATTAGCTATGTAAATAGTGTAATGTATATGAATACCTACTAAAGTCCTGTACTGAACCTGTCACTATCTCATTGTGTACCTACCTGCACACCAACAATAATTACTGTGAGACTATTTTTAATTATTCCATTCATTCTAATCATCTGTTTCGATACAAAACAACACGTACAATTGTTCAGCTCAGTATAATTCAAATCATGCAAGTGCATATGGCTAGAGTAGCGAATCATAACTGCAATTTGCTAGTCAGATACTCGTATCTATAGCAGATACGTAGAAAACACTAAGTAAACTGCAGATACGAGTTTCGTGCTTCGTAAATTATCCTCAATGTCAGTCAACAATACGAGACTAAAATTTGCACGGCGTTTTTTGGTATTTTACGATGGAAAAATTCAATTTTTGACATCGCCAATCGATTCAGCAAGAAATTTTCTACAAGGAGAATGTTCAAGTTCAAGATTATTTTGGAAACTAACGCCAATATCAACGAATTTCGACGCAAAACCTATTTGGTCGATTTCCCAAAAATTAGATTTTTGCACATACGACTTTTTCGCTTAGGACGGCAGTATAGTTTCACATTCCACTGCCCATTCTTCACACGACACGATAAAATTTGCTTTTTGTCTAGAATAACTTTGTACTCTTTTCATATGACTATCAAGCGCTCTACGAATAATATACCTACTTAATCAATTTTGGACAGTGTGTTGACAGCGTTAATCTCGGCCTTGGTGCAATTACGAGTACATTCCCTGCGACTACATATCTTGAGGTAAATGTTGAATTACACAGTAAATATATTATTGGTGGATTCTTATGGAATTGCAAAAGTAAATTTTCAACATATGGCTTTTAGTGTTATGTTCAGTGGTTTGGTAGAATGAATTCGAACAAAGGAATGGTGGATTCATTAAGATTTAGTTTGAAAATTTCAGTTCCAGGTAACTTTATATCTTTAGAAATTTGGATGAAAAAAATTACCTGCATCACTGAAAATCATCAACATAATAATTAACATATTTGTACAAATAGCTAGAAGAGAAGTTCTCTTGAATGTTTCTTCTTGGAAAAGAAAGCAATGTTATTAGTTATTATATATTTTCTTAACTCAAAATAAATACGCATAGCCAACAAAAATCTCAAACGATAGATTAATATAGTAATAATAGTTCCAGGAATAAGAATCCAATATAAATTATTGTTAAGGTAGTAATTAATTGTTTGAAATCTTCGTTATAAAGAATTTTGGTATATTTTTTAACACTTCTTGCTATATGAATTGACGTTAAACATTTTAGTGAGTACAAAACTTTAATGGTGGAATGTTGCGAAAATTTGCTCGTAGAGCCATGCTTCAACTTTTTGTTGTTGAAATGGTGTAACAAATGAAAATGTTTTAGTATCTTGATTCATTAATCTGATTACAAGGTAATTATGAATATGAAATTACATTTTATTACGAGATCTGCAGACCTACAATTTTAGTGCGAGGACATGCACCTGCTTTGAAATTCAACAAAATTAGGACTTTTGCGATGCCCTCCATATTCCAGACTTTGTAAATCGCTTAAATACTGATCACCGTATTACGGAACGGAACCATATTTAATAATTTATAAACCTTCCACCATTTACTATGGCACCCGAAATACCTAACTGATTTCTGGAACGGTAATTTCGGAAAGCGACGCCGAATCGTTATTGTAGCAGGTTGGGAAAATGAATGTTCTGTAGGTAGCAAATATAGCAATTTCTGCTTGTCTCATCTGCGTAATCGAATCAGCATTATTTGAACGGATGAACTTCCTACTTATTATCGATAAGTCATTCCATTCGGCTAACTATGCGTCAATAATGTAGGTACCGAACAATGCTGCCCACATTGATGCAGAGATATTGAAACTGTTTTCAATTTCGTCATATGCTCAATGGCAAGTATCCAATTATTTATTACTACCCTTGTGGTCGTTGATGAATAGTTTGATGAAAATGATATTACAACTGCGGGTTCCTAATTAATCGGCTGGGTCTCAATTACGACAAAGGACGACATGTGTTTGGTAGGCCACCTGGCGCCAGGTTTCAAAGATTTCCCTGAAGAAGTAATGGGTATCTAGAGGGAACAGGCTTAATTAATAACAGTGCATTCTGTTCCTGAGTAGTGTTATTCATATCGGCTAATTGTATAATGCGGTATGAAGAATGATAAGACCGAAATATTCATAGGAATGCAGCACGTTCCAGTCGACGCAATTATTCAATACGAACTTGTCATGACATACTAGTTTTATCTCAGTGTGAGCAAAAGATATGGAATGTTTTTTTATTTCAGGAAGGAAAAGCTTCATATTTTCAATAATGGGAAAACATTGAACTTCGAGTTTGCCTTCAAATAATATTCACGAAATTATTTGTTTGTCATTGCTTACGGTAAGACACATAAACGCATCGGTCATCAGCAGGAGATTATATTTGCTCCAGAATCAATGTGTGATAGTGTTTATATTTTCTTACCATTGCATATATTATCGTTTGTATTTGCAACTGAGTTTGTGTCAATACTGAAGATACGAATAAGCACATAATTTGTTTTATATTTCTGAATGATGATATCTGTGAGATTTTCCGAATAAGATGTAATGTCGCAGGTGTAGGTTGATCCGAAATGGATGAAAATACATAAGTATACTTTATCGACAAATTCAGCTTGATGGGAACTCTGCTACTTGTACTATGACGATACGTTTTAACCTCTTCACCTGTTACATTTCAAAACTAGTTTTGAGCTGAAAATCGGGAGTCAATGGGTTTCAAGGGCGGAGACTAAAAATTTGTGTCTTAAATTGATGAATTTTGATTTTATCTTTACTTCATCCCCCTGGTATACTTCATACCAGTCCACAGCTCACATGATCAAATAAGGCTGGGTTGATGAATGAACTTGAACGCCAGATGTGAGCAGGATGTATTGACTGCACACACAAATAGGAACAATTTTATTAATTGATAAATGAGTAATTCAAAATTGATTGATCAACTAATTTGAAGCCAAAATGTCTGAATAGCTATATTTTCAGAAACGACCTAACAAGGAACACAGGGAAAAAACCTGTACATTTGAGAATTGTGCATCCACTAACATATAGGACTAACATGATTTTATTAGTGCCACAATTTTAACCTAGTTGGAAGGAAGTTTCGACGAGTCCAAACCGGATCATCAGCTTATTGGTTTACTGACTAACGATTTCTTAATGAGAGCTATAACCAACAATGAAACTAGAAATGTCTATTTGCCAATAAGCAATGAAAATTCGACAGGATAGATCTTTTATGATTGTAGGAACGTATTTAAGTAGCAGTTAACTCCAGTTAATTCTGTCATATGCTTCACTACACTTTATAATAGCTATGCTACTTAAACCTCCGAGGGAAGGTTACTTCCGCGCGAAGCAAAACTATCTTGAGCTACTGCAATATTGCTTCAAAATTGTAGACAATGAAATTCCCGAAAGTTTTAAAGAAGACATAGATCTAATTTTTCATGTTTTCATGTTATGTCCAAAATTTCAGTCCGTAAAAATCAGATTGTTAGAAACATATTTGGAAAGAAAATAGATTCGAAATAAGTAAGAAAACGCGGGATTTGGCCTACTGTTCATGTTTTTTTTTTTTTTTTTTTTTTTTTTTTTTTCAAGTTTTCTCCAAAATAAATGGACAAGAAGTTTTGATTATGTTTACATGATCAAAGTACAGACAGCATTCAGTACCCCTTATCTTCTCGAAAATGCGTTAAATGTGCAAATTGACGGAACACCCGTTTTTCTTCTTCTTCTTATTTGGCCGTAAAAACCTTTTTTCAAACATTCACTAAAATGGAGTCGATGATTTTGCTTCAATGCTTTTTTCTTTCATACCTACGAACATTAACAAGACGATTTTTGACGACAAGCGGGTCGTAAAATGACGATAAAACGAATACCTACCGAAGACAAAGTGAAATGTTCAAATGCAAGAGTCGTTTCGCAATGGGGCTTCGAACTAACAAGGTCCTCCACTAGGAGCGCTAGGGGGGCAGTGCCCAAAAGAAAATAGTCGTTGACATGGTTTTCTCCTTGTCGGTACCTTGCGCCACACCTCATCAATCCTTTTCAAAAATGAAGATTATATTATTAATAAATAAATTATTAAAAGTAGTGAAGATTCACACCAACATACAAGAAACCGACAAATCAACAAAAACTTGTATCCATCACGACTGTCCTTATAAGCAACAGAGAGTATCGAATCGGTAAGGACATTATTTGCGTGCTGCGCTCTATCTCGAGCTTCTCATGTTTGGAGCCCCATTATGATGATTGTAGCAAATTGTATTTTTTTTAAACACCATGCCTTGGCTAGAAGTAAGTAAAGCCGTGTGCGAGGCTTTACACTTGATTTTATTTCATTTATTCAGATTTCATTTAATGAAATTCAAATGAAATTCACGATGAACTAATATAGTTGGAAACACTAATGGGTTTTCGTCTCAAAGCTTGCATTGCCAAGAGGATCCGCACGTACTTTCGTCCACGCTTACATTGCGTCTCCTTTTGTTTCCCAAGACGATTAAAGATAGGTCCCACTCTCATCCCGTGCGGTGCTCAAGGAGATGAGGGTGCGGGGGGAAAGCCTTCGTTGATATGGGTTCAAAGGTAGTTGCATCTTCCTTTTACGGGGCCTCGAGTCACTCGGGAATCCTGCAGGTCTCCTTCGCGACAGGTTATTATTCTTATCCGGTTGAGCCTCCGTAATGCACAATCGGAGGTGAGAATAATAGCCGCGGCTTCTTGCTTCCTGCTCCGCCATAGTTGAATTCCTTAGAAAACCTGTTGACATTTTTTCAACGCGGGACATCCTACCGCTGAGCGGAATAAGTTGCATGCTGGGCTGCATTCAATCCCACGTAGAAATAGAAAAAACTTAAAAAAAACTTTATGCATGTGAGACTGTAGTTATTTCTTCACGTAATGAAAGTCTGTTCCGTACTAATCGGTTGTAGGGTGGCTACTCATTTATTTGTCCAACTAATTTATAATTTTCCAAAAGGATTGCTAATATTTTTTATTTTTGAGATGCGAGCTGGTGAGAATCCAGACCACCAAACTAAACTCATAATTTAGTCTATTTGTCCAATCTCGGTATCTTACTAGAAAGATTGGTGAGGGGCCTCTCGTTAACCGATTAGTAGGTAGCAAGGTACCGTCTGTTCTCTACACGTATCAACGCTTGTGTAGATTGTTCCTTAGTTCTGCTTCTTTACGTCTGAAAGTATGTAGATACTATGAATACGCCATGAAGGGTGGAATGTAAATAGGTGTGCGTGGAATGTGTAAATGTGTCAAACACAAAAGTACCAGCAATGCAGCATGAGGAACATTAGAGAATTTTTGCACTAGTATTTACTGTCTCGTTCAGATGAGACTCTTTTTGTGGATAAAAATAATCCATCTTTCATTCATCACTTCCCCATCACCGGCATCAAAACTTGATATTGAATTTTCCTGCAAGTTCCGATGATATACTCGTAGATAAATAAATTTATTTTGCCTCTACCGACTTGTGAATGAGTTACTCCAGGATCACGAATTTGCGAATAATTGACTCCAATTAAATCTTCCCCAATTTATTTTCTACAGTCTACACCAATCAGGAGGCTTATGAGGGGAAAAAAAAAAAAAAAAAAAAACCGAAAGGTTGAAAACTGACGGAGTTTACATTTCCTGGCACCTGGGCTGTTGCGTTTTGGTCGATTAGATCCTTTATTTTCCATCTGATCTAAAAATAGCTTTGGGGATGTCTTATTCGTGATTCATTTTTACAAGTTGAGATGAAGGCTAAATTTCAAATTTCCCCAAAATTTGAATATAACTTTTTGGGGGGGGGGGGGGGGGGGGGTAGAGAAATAAACTCTTCATATCAACACCCAAATATTAAATCTCATGGTTGAACGGCGTGTATAATAACTTACTAAAACTGAAATTTCTTACGTTAAGGGTTTAAGGGTGTCGAGGGGTGCGAAATAGTTCACTACTTTTCCAACATGTACCGCCACAGTATTTTAGTGAAACTTGTGAGTCATTGCTCTCAGTTGAAATAGTGGTGAGTAACCCAGGTAGGTAGGTCTACCTACTGTTCACCTCGAAGCTACAAACCCTACCTAATCCTTTCATAATTCGAGGGCTGACAGTAAAATGGCTTTTGCAATAGGCAAGGTACACGATGAGGAAGATACTTGATAAACCGTTCATTGTGCTAGGGATTGGGACGGGATTATTTACAGAGTCGAGGATAAAGTCCCCATTATCGTTTTTAGTCAACACAGTCAGCTGACTAGGAAAGAGCCAATAATTTCAACCGTCTCTTATTGTCCCAGGGAGTCTCCCTATTAAATTGTAACTTCCTAGGATGAAATATTGGTAGTAATTAAAAAAATATATGACCCCCAACCCATACACATATCCATGTCAAAAGATCCTAAATTAATCCTTATAGTAATAAATAGATTACTGGACGAATAGATCACAATGATATCTGTAGTTTGGTGTTAAACGAGTGGCATTCCATTATGAAATAAGTCCACAGTGTGATGGTAGATGGATTTCGTTTAACGGAGCCTCACCAACTCTGCTGTTTAGCTTTCGCAGTCCTCCATTTATCTATTCGCCACATCGTAGAAAATATGGAAGCCATTTCCGGTTTTTTATACTCTGCGTATTTATTTCCTTTAAAAAAAGTATAAAAATAGTGAAAATATTTAAAAAAGAAGAGCTTTAGAAGCTGCGTGGGTTACCGTCAGAGGGGGGGCCACCGGGCGCGAATCCAAAGTGAGACATCACCTCCTTTACCTCCTACAATGATTTATCAGAAGAGCCGGGGAAAGAAGGAACTAGAGATGAGAAGGAAGGGAGGAAGGAGAAGACGAGATAAGATATTCATGTATTCATGGAACCATCCTCCCCCTCTTCACCGCTTGCCCCCGCCCACCTCCGGTCAATCCGCCTAGGCAACGCTCCTCTTCCGCCACCATCCACCGGTTGCCGCCTCTTTCCTTATTAAAATTGGGGATACGACCCTTCCCCCTCCCTCTCCACCCTTATTCCAGGTTTTTCCTTATTCCTTACCTTCCTCACATCCCTGGAGCTTTTCCCTCTTTCCCCTTCATCATCTGGCGGAAAAGGCCTCGCGTTCCCCCCTCCAACGGTATTTCCCTTACTTGGGACAGCCAGGGGTAAAATTTCATTTTGAGAAAATAGTTAGGCAAATGTTCTTTCCTTGCGGCTGAGCGAGAGCGTAATGAATTTTCAATGGGGCCATCGATCAATAGCTGTCTGTGAAACGTCTCTTCCGGAACGGGTTTTACACGAAAAGGTAACTCAAGTGCCAATAATCCGGAGTACGAATTATATTGATGGATATCGCAACAACCTTGAAAGCCATTTTGTAAGTTCACGAATATTGAAGTAATGTAAAGTAGATGAATGTAAGCTAACTAAAGAGGTATACGTGGTCGGAGAGTTTACGACTTCGAAGCGCATTAAATGTGCTAAACTTCTAAAACTATCGTAAAACCAACTCTTTACGACGATGCAAGATGTTGAGAGATCTGCGTTATGATATTAACCATGGTAAAATATTTCTAAAAGGTGAAAAGGCTGATTCAATAGATGAGAATTGTCTGTTTCCTCTGGGAAAGAAAGAAAAAACACACACATATGTAATTTTGCTCAGTTTCTCTAAATACCGAGCCTTTGCTATGAAGAGTTAACCCTTTAATTCATTTTATATTTTGTAGTCGACAGACAACGATTAGCAAGATCATGAGTAGGTAAAGTGGCGCAAAAAATTCCTAACGAAAATCCGCCGCAAATTGATTGTTTTGTGAATCCGTAGCTAATCCAGGCCAAAATTCGATGCACCAAAAGTTCAAGACCTGAAATCTGATACAAACTTTCTTGGGGTCTTATGGGAGTGACTGCAGGGAAGTCAGATCAGCTGTGTGAGCGATAAAGATAACTTCACTGTGCACAGTCACTTAGGGAGTTGGAAGTGATAACGAGGAAGACAGATCAGCTGGGTCTTCTTTTGGTTATATTCTTAATCTTAATTACTCCTCCCTTACTTATCTTATACGCATGGTGCTTTTTTCTTTGCATAATTCAATAGTTTCTTGTTTTAGATTGAACCCGTCAACGAGTCTGTTAATTTGCTATGATGTTGGGGCGGGGCGCGAAGTCTTATTTGGATTTTTAAGTGAAAATATAATCTATTCTATAAATAAACCAAAATTTGACACAATTCGTACTCTCCTACGACGATTAGTTTTCTTTCTATCATATTTGAAAGTTCCCAGCGCAAGTGACGTCACACTGGGTAGGGGGGTCCAGCTAGCTAGGTCCAGGCTTGAGGTCACTAGTACGCGAAACTGAAAAGTAATTGAAAGAAAACTACTCACTATAGGAGAGAGGGTTGATATAAATCTTTGGATGGAATCCTCTTCCATTTAAAAATAGTTGATGTAGGTATTTTTTCACACCCATTCGTAACGCTCATTATCGAAATTTCATTAAAACCCTTATTAAGTAACTAAATAAGGGTGAGCGGGGGTTGGAGTGAGAGGAGGCGCCCGGCACCTTGTGGTGGCTGGAGTGACCAGGGGCGTCGCAGAGGGGTGTAGGAGAATGGATATTTATTACTTTTACGTGTTATACCCATATAATACACCGCGGCACCATGAGGTGGGTACAGCATTCCTTCGAGGCATGAATATATGTTTTTTTCTAGTCATATTTGTGTGTTAATACCAATGCTTTTCCTACGCATATTTAATAACATATCCTCTCGACTTTTCGTACGTACTTAGATAATGATATTATTAAGGCAATAACTATTTGAATAGATAGGAGCTCAAATCGAGAAATATAAACATGCGTATATAATTATAGAAGTGTAGGTTGTGGCAACTCGAAATAGGACACGCCGAGGAGTCTGGACGGGCTTTATGAAGTACGCAAGCCAACTAAAACTACGATCAAACTCAATTGAAAAAATAATAAACATTTGTGAAATAATTTGCAGCGTTTTTAATTCTTTATCTCTCCCCACTCTCACTCTCCTATCTTTTGGCAATATGTGTTGAAGGTTTAGCTTCAGTTTTTTTTAAATTTAGAATATATTTTTTAACCATAAAATTAATAGTTAACAATTTCCTTGCACCCAAAAAGCTTAAATTTCAAAACAATAACAATATACAATACGATAATTTACGAAACTTGATCATATGATCATGCTGCATGACTGGAACTTTTTTCTCTCTCTCCCTTCAGCATTAATTAAATTCATGTTTGCTATTATACTCGTACTAACCATGCACATAGTATTTGGAAGTTATTTACAACTCGCCGTTTTCCCCGACGGGCAAGAAAAGCCAACGTTCAACTCGACATCATTGACGCCGGAAGCACATCATTTAGCAGAATCATTGAAGTGCCGCGATGTGCCTGGGGCAAATCCTATTTCGGGAAACCCTCCATCCCGCGAGAGGGATATTAAAACAATGGCGTGTAAAGTCCCCCAACTCTTGCCGCCATGCGGCAGATTATTGCATTGTCGGGGAGGCACGTCCGCGAACGCCCTTCAATTCCTGGGCGCCTCATTGTTGAAAACGCAGAGGAAACCTTGTAATCAGCTTAGTCCAAATTATGCTCAGTGAAGATTCGCTTTGTCGTTCCAAGAACTTACTGACGGAACCCTAGTGAAATTTTAAACAGAAGGCTTGGTGAAATGCTCACTCTTCATGGTTCGGCTCTTGACATTTTGTTCAAAATAGCTATTATTAATAATTATAATTGGCTTTTACAGATTTATTCATCCTATTTATAGGTTTAGTATGCCTATTGCAAAAAAATTGTGACATGCATTAATAATTTATTATTATTATCAAGAGTAGTGACTCGCAACATGATGCACGGGTTGAGAAAATAAATGTTATTCGCATACCGTACGTACATAGAAACAGTCATCTATGATAGAATCTATTGCTTTTGAGTCTATTTATGGGTAGCGGAAGCATTGTTTTCACTTTCGGGACATCAAAATTTGCTGTCTCCAAAACCAAATATTCCACTCGATTGTTTTCCCGGGCAAAAGCCTTCTTTTTTTGTAAAAATACTTGCATTAAAAGCTTCTTATTTCAATTAAGAAAGTATAATGGGGTCGTTGTAGATGAAAATAGATGTAAGTGCCTGGAAGTTGGGAGAATACTATGGTTACTATGGTCCACACACTTTGAACTTTAGTTCCACGATCAAACGCAATCTTTTTGGGTTATTGATCAAGAAAAATCGACTGGACATATTTTATTCATAAAATTAATATCTCTTCTTAATTGTATTACTTACAAATAAAAAAACTTACTTTAATGAATGACAACCAGAACACTGCGAACTGAAAGCACTTTGGCAAACAAATGATAAAAATACTGATATCAATTTTTTTCAAGTTTTTTCCGCCAAGGGCAGAAAAACAGAAAAAGATTAGATCTAGCTCTTGGTATCTCTAATCTCATCCATCCTGCTATCGAGAAAAATTACAGCTGGCCGATCCCTCCACTTATGAGCCCACCAGAACAATTTCAAAATCAAAATCTTAGTTTGATCATGATAGTCTCTCCGTGTAGTTATAGTAACCCCGATGCGATCTGCGGTATCAATTTGTGATATTCTAATTTTGTGACTTATTTTCGTGTAATATTGATGTATAAAGTACCGATATTGAAAATTACATCTTTTTGCAAGGGCTGAAGATGCTTCGAACGTCAGAGGAATCAAATGGCAACTAGAAGAATGTAGTTTTCGAATACGGACGACTACACAAATTTGGTTTGCAAAACCACCTACGGCGCGGAAGTGCTGAGGTTTTCTCACTGCATTATTTAACGTTCGAGGTAATTACAACGTGGCTCCATGGTGGTATCATTTCCACCCCGGCTTCACTGCTAGGAAAAAAGCTGAAATTGCGTTCCGAAACGCCGGCCAAGGAAATGGTGTAGCAACACGTTTGCAGAGGAAAAGGAAGTTTTAAATCATCTCAGTGGCCGGGAGCAACCCCTTCTAACAATCTCTTCCACCTGTGCACCCAGGTTTTTTTTTCAAATCTCTTTCCCTTTGTGCAATAAACAATGTACTGGCTACTGAACGAAACTATACGCACAAGAAACTGTGTGCCGTTCTCGTTTAGGCTTCACCCATGTGAGAGTCCAGTATTCTCCAGCGCTGCGATTCCCGAACTTATTTGGTAATGAACCACGTAATAAGAAAAGGTATTTTCACGTACGAATAGGTTTGAAACGCTGCTAATTGTTACACAAAGGTTTATCTGTATTGGATAACATCAACGCAGAACAATTGTCTCTAATTATTAAACGAAGTATAGGTATTATACATTATTTAGATATAACTACACACACTTAGATGTCTACCGAGGAAATTAAGTAAATTATATAAAACACCTAGATTTTACTATTATTTCTGAATTTAACAACAGCTGACCAGCCAGCAGAAAATTAAAGAGGTAAAATATGAGAATTAACAAAAGTTGAAATAAACTTAATTTCGTGAAGTGAGAACTATTTTCCAATTATAACAGCTGATACGGTCGCCGAAGTTTATACGGTGACTAGCCGGTTACCCGTGCGTTGTACGGGCCCACCTGTACGTTTTAGTGTTAGTCGGTGCATAAACTGCTGAAATAACCATATGCGTTCGTAACTACGGAGGCTGCATGCCAAAGTACAGCATAAACTAGCAAAATCAGGTTCGAACTGATCAGGAAAGAGCCCATAATTTCAATCATCTCCTATTGTGCCAAAGAATCACCCTATCAAATTTCAATTTCTCAGGGTGAACGGTAGAGAATTTAGCTCACTCAGCTGATCAGAAAAGATACCATCATTTAAATCGTCCCTTAATGACCCATACAGTCTCCCTGTCAAATTTCAACTTCCTAGGGTAAACAGAAGAGAACATAGGTCACTCAGCTGATCATGAGAGAGCCCATCATTTCAATCGTCTCTTAATAACCCAAAGATTCTCTCTGTCAAATTTCAACTTCTTAGGGTGAACAGGAGAATATTTTTCTCCCTCAGCTGATTAGGATAGAGCCCCTCATTTCAATCTTCTCTTAACGTCCCAAAGAGTCGCTCAATCAAATTTTAACTTATCGAATTTTAACTTATCGAATTTAGTCCACTCAGCTGATCAGGAAAGAGACCATCATGACGATCGTCTCTTAATGACCCAGAGATGATGAACTGGAGACAATTTTACCCATGATTCACTCAGAACACCCGTAAAGCAACCCGTCAAGGCTTCTCCACTTGTTACGAATTTCCGTCGCTAACAAACTGCCTTTTAGGAACCATATAACAAACGTTCGGGAATTAAACAAATTGGTTGCGAAGGGTAGCTCCGTTTATAAAGTAGAAGAATGTTTTGGGGGTTTAGACCTAGCCTATGCTGTACGTAGGAACTTGCTGATCATTTTACGACCTCTCCCATCAGAATCGGTCGTGCCGTTTAGCCGTTTATTAGGAACATACATACATATATTCAGAGATAGATAGATAGAAACAAACTTTGAGTTTTATATAGGTATAAGGATTTTCACTATGCTTCACAACTTGCGATTCACTCCCGTGTTAGTGTGCTTTAATTATGTCCAAGTTCTAGAAAACGGATGAACGCACAGCAATCCACGTGGTTTGATTCTATTTTTTGGAATGGTATCTATGAATGACCCCCCCCCCCCCCCCCCCTCCCAAAAAAGAAACATTTTTTTTCTTGGTCAATTACGAATGTTCATTATTAAAAACAATAAAATATTAAATCAAAATAATCAAAAATATGCCTTTGGTGACAATGTAGTGAGTGCTTGAGAATATTTATTAAAACAATAAAATGTATACTATTGAATAACTAAACAGTTTCAGTCATTCAGTATTACCATGTAAAAGAATTTTCGTTATTTTCAAGCAATATTTATGTTATATTGTTTCAAAACTTCATTACTATCAATTTTATGGCAAGGAGAAAAACCTTTTCTTGTATAATATTCTGTTACATAAACAAAGTTTGGGATTTTCACTTTTTTTGGTTGTTTTTTGAGATTTTTCAAGAGATTTTAATGTAATTTAAGAAAAATTTTCAGTAAAATTTTGGGCATAAATCTCACTTTTGCCTTTCTTAACTTCTCTAACTTCATGTAAGGTAAACCTGGGTGTCATATCCATTATTAATTTTAGTTTTTCAATTGTGTGACTCCTTCCCGTTCAATGATAATTAGGTATATACAAAAAAATGAATATACTAGCATAAATATATTTATGCGTGTATGGATGGATGTATGTAAGCATGTATGGATTCATTTAAGTTGAGTAAGAGACAATTCGACACGAAAAGTTGAAACTGCGTTGGAGTTTTATACCCACGAGAAGACACCTGTAGTTTTCATTAAGAACTGAACATTTAAGAACATTATTATTATTCCTCCAAAAAACACTGTATAATAATGGATGATCTTGAGGAATCGTACGTAGGATGGACATAACTTGATGATATCTGTAGCTAAGGTGACCCCTAACTTGTTTTCTACAAATAGGAAACTTCTGAGGCAAGTATATTCACCTAGCATCGTAAGGAACAGTAGGTATCTTGCTTGTGCAAATTAAATTCGTGTACTAAGAATTACCCAACCTATTGTCGGCTAATTTAGTTCCCTCAGATTAACATACAACATCTCTCTATCTACGAAGAGCTGGGCACCGTCGTAGTCATGTCCATCGTTTTTCACTCTGGCGCAACTTTGCCGTTTGTTTTAGACTATTTTGGTTGTCTCACAAAGAGCAAGCAACATGTTCTTCCAAGGATGCGCAACGTGTTTTGAATTTAACGCCTAAACCCCAAAAAATGTGTTCGTCTTATCTGTGCGGGAGAATCGCGGGATTTCGTTTGTCAGGCCCCTCGGCCAACGCTGCGGGAGTTTGCTATGATCTTTTTCCCAAGCGTCTAAAGAAAGAAAGAGCTCCCGGACTCAATTCGCTTTGCGCCTTTACACGTACCGCTTGGATGTACAAGCTCCGATTCTGAGATAGCGGCAGTGCGTTCCCATACGTCATCCTTGGATGAAACATCGGGGTGCCCAGACTCTATTCCTCCATCTTGATAATTCATTATTGTGAAATACTCGTCGTCATTCCATTCATTAAATTAGGAAAAGAAACGCTGTTCAAACGCAGCACTCAGTGGAAACTAAAGATCATTGGCTGTTTACATTTGAATTCCCGTATTGACCCTTAATAATGATAATGAAAATGTCATCTCTGCTTATTGTACATTGACATTTTTTCAACAAATCGAGTTGACATGTAGGGGAAAAAATGTTTTTACGAGGTTGCATTAAAAAAAAAAAAAAAAAATCACGAGTAATTTTATGTAAATGGAAAACAAATTATATTAGATGAGTAGTTCCAAAGAAAATAAGGCATTATGTAGTTCCTAGAAATGTCGGCTAAATCTGTTTCACTTAGAATCTGTTGGTTCTCAACATCGAATATTCTGATTTGTTGTTTGTGAATTTCCTAATTTAGTTTTTGTTTCCTTTGAGGCTGCAGCTATACAGGTTGGGCTCATCGTGAACCAAGAGAAGACCAAGTATATGGTGGCTCCTCCTCCATCGATAGTACACCCGAAGACATTTCGATTGGAGACTCTACGTTTGAAAGGGTCTCTTAGCATTGTGTATCCAGGATCCTTAGTAACTGAGGATAGCAAAGTATCAGATGGTGTAAGAAGAAGGATGGCATCCTCTGAGAGATGATATTTCAACCTCATCAAACAGCTGAGGAGCCTCCTTATATCCAGGACAACAAAAATCAGGCTTTATAAAACCCTTATACGCCCAGTTACTATCTATGGCCTGGAAACATTGCCGCTTTCCCGAACTGATCAAGAACGCATTCTCGTGTTTGAAAGAAATATACTACGTTGGATTGCTGGCCCACTAAATGAGAATTTGCAGCCTTCATCAGGAGCCTGATATCGGCACAGTTGATGTGGGCCAGCCATGTAGTAAGTATGGAGCATGAGGAGATCCCGAGAATGATTTTGGACCAGAGAGTATTCACTACACGAACAATGGGTCGTCCAAGGCTTAGGTGGATCGACAGTATTATCCTGGATGCATCTGGCTTACTCCAGACTCGTAAGGGGAGGACGGTAGCGCAGGACAGGTCATCTGGAGGAGGCTGTTAGAGGAGGAAATGACTCGCTAGTGTGTTATCGCGTCTTGCAAGAAGAAGAAGAAGAAGTTTTTTTGGCTGCTGATTTGTATGAAACTCTTCAACGTTTGAGAAACGAAGATTAAGCGATTGAACTCACTCATCTGATAACTCTCTTGTCACCTCATTAGAGGCTCCCTATCAAATGTCAATTCCCTACGGCGAACAAGATATAATTTAGCATACTCAGCTGATCAAGGTAGAGCCTGTAATTTCAATCGTCAGTTATTTTCCTAGAAAGGCTCATATCAAATGTCAACTTTCTATAGTGTCAATGAGAGAGTGTTTAGCTTAATCAGCTGATCAAGATGGATTGAATGGATTGTCCCAATAAATACTGAGTCTGAAAACTTAGAAGAAAAGGTAAGTCACTGGCTGCTGAAAAAAGGATAGTACGTGTATAGGTGAGAAAGCAAATGAATGGGATCTCGAATGGGGAGGGGGGGGGGGCAGAAACTAACTGAAAAGCAATCAATCAATGACAGATGGACGACACAAACATACACACGACGCACTAATAGTTGAATACAGGTCGGGGTCTCTTGATCGCCATTGGTGATGGCGGATCTTAGGTGAAGCTAAAATTTGTCTCAGCTGGCAATCTGTTGTCACATGTTGTCCCAGGAAGTTCCATATAAAATGTCAACTTCCTGGAAACAAGCCAGTATTTAGCTTACTCAGCTGACCAAGATGGGGATCGTAATTTCATTCTTCACTTGTTGTTCCAGAAAGGGTTCCGATCGCATTTAAACTTTCCAGGGTAAACAGGAAAAAATTTAGCTTACTCAGCTGATCGAGGTGGATTCCGTCATTTCATTCGTCACTTGCTGACCCAGAGAGACTCCCTGTGAAGTGTCAACTTCCGACGGAGAAAGGGAAGACATTTAGCTCACCCAGCTATCAAGATGGACCCGTGATTTCATTTGTCACTTGTTCTCTAGGAGATGCCAAACAAATCAAATCAAATGCCAACTTCCTATGAAGAACTGTAGAGGATTTGCTTACTGGTATATATTCCCGCTACTTTCGTTATGCAATGTATTTTACAAGTCAAAACGCAAAAAGCCAACTAAAGGAGAGCTCAGGTGCAAAGCCATCTGACCTTTCTCACGTTCTTCAACTTTTAGTTTGTTGGAGTGGTGGTGGTTTTGTTACTTTAAAACGTTCTTTTGACAATCATCTACGTTCATTACCAAAGTGATGTGGAAAAATGAGATTCTACATCACTTTATTCATGCCATCACCTGAGTATATCCTAAAGTTGTTCTAAGCTTGAGAAAAATCATAAATATAACAAATTGTGAACAATAATTGGGGGTGATAACTGACAAACCCTTAATAAATTTTGCGGATTTTTTTGTTTTTTCATTTTATTATATTGGTGTCGGTGAAATGCTTTTCGTACTGACAACGAACTTGGGCTTCTTCGCTTTTTGTGTCGTGCTCTCAACGTAGCGGCCTATGGACTGAAACACCTATCTGCTTTCTTTTTAAAGAGAGCTTTAAAGAGAATTATTTCGGGACCGTTCTCTTGATAGCTTGTTATTCTTTCATTTCTCCTATTCTTTTTCCCATTCTCTGTTCGTCTGTTTGGTTTTCAGGGCTAGTAGTACATACTGATCACAGCGCCCCAAAGTTTTTGGCATAAAATTTTCAGTTTATGGACTGATGTCCCCTCATAGAACACAAAACGAAATTTCATTATTACAGCAGGACGTTTAGATTTTATTAAAGAAAAACTAATTCAATCTGGAAAAAACTTCACATTCTAATGCAAAAAACATTAATTCAACTATTTTAACACAGGTTAGATATGGTTCTTTGTTTCTGTAACCACTCCGGGAGGCCCCGATAATCCTTGACACGTTTATTAAATGATCTTAGGCCAAAGTAAACCAATATCACTTACATAAATATTACAAGTATATGTTCCAATTAAACTGCTCTGATGCAGGACTGTACGGACTGTATGTATTACGGGTTGAGCGTAAACGGGAAAAACGGTATTAGGTGTCTGACATCATCGAGGATTATCCTTTCATCAAAGCGAACATGTTACTTCACAAATACTGTGTTCCCCTTGACAGCAGCAATAGCCCCAGAAGGGCCCTTGAGGGCTTCGCCGCTCGTATTGACCGGACGGTTCCCGCTCAAGGAGAACTAACGTCGGTTAATGATTTATCATTAGAAGAACATTTACCCCCTCTTTTTTCCACGTGATCACCAACGTGGGCCTTCACGTTGCATTAACCATAATTTTCCTTTCCCGTCTCCACCTTGAGTGGTTTCCTTGTCTGGCCGTAACGCATCAACCGGGTTAGGGTCACCTTTAGCCCGGCAGCACCGTTTTTTACGCTATTCACCTGCTACGCCAACCGATACTATTATTATGGAATTAAAAGATCCATCGTCACTGACGCGGTACCCTTGTTTCCTAACCGCATAGAAGGTATGAAATGTTTTTAGGAAATGAGCGGAAGCCATTTCACCGCTCTTAAAATTCATTGGGTACTTGTACGTACTTCGAGAAGGTGGCAGTGCTATCGGTCTTGTTCATTATTACCAGGTGTATTTCCTTTATGAGTGATCCATTATCATTACAGAAGCAGCTGGGTGGAGGAGCAGGGAATTTGGTGAGTGGCAAGGGTCACTTGCAACCCATTCCACTTGGTAGCTCGCTCGCTCGCTCATTATACTTGCCGAATAGACCAACGATGGAGGACGTGTTTTGAACAACTAAATATCAGTTTCATCAATAATTATTTTTGGTGTTGCAAACGGGATTTACTTTATTTCAGTTGTGGATAATCTTTAACTGTAAATTCTTTAATTTTAACGATACTATAAATGGAGTACAACTCTTGCATTAACCTCCTACAATGACAAAACGTCAAACAAAACCTTATGTCAAATTTATAATGAAGTTAGTTATTTATTATGAATACATTTTGGGAGCATCGGAGCGTCTTTCATGGGTACCTATAAAATTGGAGAGTGGTTGGATTATGGAAATCACTTCCCTATAATTCAATGTTTCTGTGCACATAAATGACTGATTATGTTTGCAGCGCTAACTTTTAAAAATCCGTTATGGTTTGTAACTGATTTTTTGCCTGGATTCCTAGCATTTGGATGAATGAGGCTTCTTATTAGGAGATCGGATATTGTGTTTGAGAATGCCATCCAAAATAGAACCAATTGACAAACTCAAAACGAAAGTTGTTAGGCAACTATGTTATCGAGTTAGTTGAAGTCTTTCTGATTCATTAAACACTGACTTCGCTAATCTGAAAGTGTTGCTACGAGAGGGAAAAATGATTCTAGAACCGCGTAAAACGAATGGAAGTTTATGAGCGATGGAAGGACGGTAATGCTTGTTCAGTTGCAAAAAAAAAAAACCTCATTGCTCAAGTTGAAATTGCTCTTTTGTAATTGGCGGTTTTCTCTGTCAAACGATAAATTATCTACGTCTTAGGTCCGACCAGGGGTACAAGTCAAGATTCAGACTGAATCGCAGGGCTCCGTTTGATGATGAAACTTGATGTAAACTATGCATTTAGAGTGTCAATAAGCCCTTACCACGGTTTTGCCAAATCGGTGTCTACTTGTCGAAGATGAAGAGAGAGAATACAAGTAGGCACTACAAACGTGTGGGACAGCATGTTAAAGCTATTTATAATTCCATATTCTCCTCTGCAGGTTTCTAGCACAACCCTTTGTAGTCAGTTGATTAACCTCAGGTTGGAAAAAGACAGAAAAAACTACATTTTTGTACGCCTTGTGCTGTGTAGAAATGAGCAAGATAAATGCATTTTTGGCCGATTTTTCGGTGTTTTTCCAATATCAATAAATGAACATCATTATGAGGTACAGCACCAAAAATACCTTAAAGCCATGTATTACATGTGGCAATTGAATATCTTGAAAACTCAGCATTTCAAAAATTTTGCACTTTTAGAGCGGAATTGCTCCCGTTTCCGCACACTTGAATAATCGAGTGATGAATAATTTATTCTTGAAATTTCACGTAGAATTCGAATTCGCAATAAAAAATCAGGGTTCTATTTGAAATACAAAGTTGATACGCGGATTACGCACGCGCAAGTGCGCTCAAATGTGATAGCACTTGAAGTTTTTTTTAACCCTTAAAATAACGGAGATAAAAATACATAACCATCCTTTAAAAAAAATCCGGTATATTAAATAAACTTAAATGGTAGAAATTGGACAAGTATGGAGATGAAAGAGTGATTTTGATATTTCGAATAAATATTTTGAAAAAGATTTACCAAAATATCAAAATCAATCTTTCATCTTTAGAGTTGTCAAATTTCTATAATTTAAGTTCATGTAATATATATGTTTACATCCAAAAATCAAATTAACTTATGTACACAGCAAAGCTGTCAGTTCAACATTTCAGTCGTTTTGGTGTAATGCGCTCTAATGCGCTGTTTGGTGTAGGCATCTAATGATGTACCAATCAGCCTCATCTCATATGAATATGTACCAACATTGGGTTGCCGTTGAAATTTAATCAATTCTCCCTGAGAACGAGTTTGACAAACTGGGTGCTACCATTCCAATTCATAGAGACACCCGAGAGCTTTGAACGTCACAACTATTGTATCAACCACTATATGTATAATGTAATATGATTTCCAAAATAGGGCATCTATGTAAATACAAATCAATTCCGCCGAACATTTAGAGTATCAATTCAAAAGAGCTGGACCGATCTCGATGCGATATTTCTCCGAAATGATCAGCAGTAACCAGGCCAGGGTTTTAAGGTCATTTTTAAATCCTCTAAACCATAAAGACCACAAGGCTGCTATATACTGACAAACCCTGTTATAGTTATTAGTTCCAATGTTATAATTCTAAGCTTTTTAAACTTTATACCAAACTGCATTCCAGTCTTTGCAGTTGCACGGAAGGAAACCGCTTTGTCTCTTACTTATTGTGTAATCGATATTCACATTCATGGCGAAACTTTAATATTCAAAGTTACCTCTACCAATACGAACATATTACTGACGAAAAGAACGAACATATTACTGATAAAAAGTAAGTAGTGAATGTATACTGCTATCACGGGTTTTCCCACTATGTAGCTAAGGTCACAAATTGTCGTATAAAAATTCATATTTTCACCAAAACGAATCATGATGTTCCATTTTAATGTAAAATTTTCTGTTAAACAAATACCCATATATACATACAAATTTGATAAAGGAGTAGCACTTTTATAACGTAACGGTAAAATTTATTACAGGTGTGGAATAATGCACATGTAATTAATGAGGTATTTCTATCGTTACACTGAGACTTTAACTGCCGTGGTTCTGTTCTTATTTGGAGATCGTCGTTCCTTTTGGGTCTATGTTGGTTTCGTAATATAAACTTCATCTAATAGTTTCCGGGTATGTACTTGAGAAGGCAAAAAAGTTATTGTGAGAAACAAACCAATTACAGATTCAAGAACAAAGGAACAGGGGAAAAAACTTTTATGAGAACCCAATATGTTCGATTGAAATTAATATTAGAAATTACATTCTGTGCCAGCTCTTATTGTTCTGACATGAACGAGAAAATGGCACGAATTTGGAGAAGAAACTACTCTAGGAATGTTATTTTATTCGTATTTTTAGGGTCAAATGGATTTTATCTTGGAAGAACATAACGAATTCCTGAGACCAGGACAGGATGACTATTGGTGATAAACTTTGTAGGTAGCTTCAGCCTCAATAATTGTCTCTGGGTATGAAGTTATTAAGGCCAATTGCAAATAATGTAAAGAATTCCTATAAAATTACGAATCCATTGCGAAGAGATAATTGCTGCTTAGTAGAGCACAAACGCTTATTTTATTTTGTTGATCATCCGCACGGATTAATATGTTACGGTTTTCAATACCTTCATGACAAACCGATATTTTTTCAAGATAGTTTCCAGATTAGCTAAAGTTGAGAATTATAACATGATGGACATATGAACTATAATTATCCTCATGGCATTAAAACATTAATAAATTAATAAAGAATATGTTATTTTTAAAGTTGAGTATCGGATTTTGAGGAATTCACCCCTTACATTTCATTCTTTGGATTACCTACTTCGAATTGATTTCGAGATTCATACAAAGATTCAAGATTCAAGTACACATGTGATTGTCAAATTCTGGTCTGAAATAAACTTTGATCACCGAACTATGCAGATCATTCTGATATGTAATAATGCAAAAATGTTGTTTATGAACATCTAATGAATATGGGTTCGCCATTAAAGATACCACTAGGTTTCTTGTGATTGTTGAGTGATTCAAATGAATCAGGTGTCTAACCAGCCGCTAGGTACTTGCTGCTCCAGTTACTGAGCACTATCTGCCTGAATAATTATTCATTTTCTTCCTCATTAGCAAAGGTATGAAAGCTACGTACTTATTCGTACTGGACGTAAAATATATATGCATCCTTCGAAATCAAATTTTACAGTGGCTTTTTGCGTTTTACAAAAAGGATAGTAACATTTTTGGGGATTTGATGTAGAACCTTTTAAATAGTCGTATGATCTCAATCATGGGCAAATCGATTGCCATCAATGGTCTCATGGTAGAAATAATCAATGTCATGTAATAATATTTACTAATTTGTAATCGTGCTACTGCCCGTTTTCTTCAATAAACAATCTGTACACTGCATGCTACATTTATATATTTGTTATTTGTTTTGGCTACGAGTGAAAATTAATTTAATGACTCCAAAAAAAGGTTGAGTTGTGGATTTATTTATCTTCTGGACTAACTATGACTGTTAAAGGGACAAGAACCGTACTTGGCCGGCACGTGACCGTTACCTCCTACCTTATAGCATAACGACCTACTATTCTCCCCATAGCCTAACTTGCCAGACATTCTGCCAATAGCCTTACTTGCCAGATATTCTGCCCATAGTCGTACTTGTCAGAAAATAACAGAAGAACAATAGCCAAGACAGCTACGACAGAGATAGCTAAGACAGTTAGTTTTAGAAAAATCGGCGCTACTTCGTGTTTCATAAGCTCTAATCTGAGAATCGAATGAGGTATCGCAATCCCGGTTTCACCATCGTGTTCAGAATTAAAATATCTTTAGAACGAAGTCTCTCCCGGGCCAAAAATAAAAAAAGTACACAACACTCCCCCCACCCCCCTCCCTCTTGGTAGTCAAAAGACTTTTGGATTTTCCCCCTGATTTTTATTAGCACAAAACTTAGAATCAGGCATCCCAAAAACGCTCCTCAAGTTTCTCTTCAATACCACAAAAATTGTGAAGAAAGGGGGGTGGGTTACTTGTTGTGGGATCCCCCGTTTATTGAGACTACTAGTTTTTCAAAAGTTAAGTAATTCTTCTACAACTAGATTGCTTCTTGTAAAGAACTTCGATGCCTAGATAACCGTGGTGTACCCATACAGAAAGCATAAAATTACTGCCAATTTCCTAATATACAATTTCATTGATTTGATCGCATATAATGAAATATCTTGATAAACCGCTGTCAAACTGTAATTAGGTTCATGAAATTACCTGCTTAGAAAATAACAAAGTGGAAATGGTGATAATGCACTCTATTCTATTTTCCTTACTGTTTCACCATGAAAAGTTACTATAGACTGATGTCAATCTCCAATAGGGGAAACGCTCATATATACATCAGGATTAAAAGAGAATATTACATGTACCCATACGGGCCCGCTAGATCGAAATGGGTTAATGTAAAATTGCCAAAACACATGCGTGCATTACACTCTGGGCTGTAAAAAGGAGCAACAATTCATGTGGGTGGAACCCAACTTCGTGCAACGGTTCCAAAGTAACTGTCTCTCATTGTTATCACCCGGCCGGATTAATTGGAAAGAGCGTCCTCCTTTTGGGAACGAAATTAAGTATTTGCTCCAAAGAGAACAAAATGCCTCGAAGAAAGGAGGCCTTGTTGTTTTAGGACCCTCATTATCCCTGTCGAAACTTGATTTATTATATCAAAAGACAATATTCCCTTAGACGACACCGGACCCAAGAGGCCGTATGTCCGGATTTGGGCACCCTCATTGTACTTGGGGTAACATCGGGTACCGAAACCGCCTTTTCGAGAGGTCCTAAAAGTGTACCCGGCTGCCCATATATTGTCTTCGTTTCAGTTTTGCCCCGTTGGCGAAGGTTCTAACTCGACACTAACCGTACCGCTTGTTTTTGTTTTTTCTCGTCTGTTTTCTTCGCCCAGCCTCATCCGCCGTATTTCCTTCTCTTATTCGCTTTTATTTTTTATTTTTTCTACTCTGAGCTCCCTTTCTCTGTAGCTTCGCCTCGGCGTTCGGTGCCCTCGATTGTTCGCCGCTAGCGACGACCGTAAATTTTCACGCGGAGCCGTTTGATTTAAAGCTCGCCATCGCTCTCTCCAAAACACCGATCGCTTTTCCCAATCATTTTCCGCTGGTCATATCCGTTTTTCCTCCCCTTCCTTCGAACTTTTCATTGGCGTCAACTTTTCAGACTTTATTAGGGCTGAGTGAGACTGGCGACCATTATCAGATCGAGAGCCGACACTACGTCAACAGCAGAGCCCCAATGAACGACTACGATTCGGTGTCAATTTGCGGCTTCAAGATAAATTTTAAGTAGACGTTTCCTCTTTTAGTGAACTTTCGTAGACAATGAAGCAATCTTCCGGAATCGTTTCAGAATGCCTCAAAACGGATTTCAATGAACAAATTTTTCAAAAATTTTGATTTTAAAATTTTCTGAACCATTGCAATAGCTTCATTTTTTACAAAAATTCGCTAAAAAAAGTTCTGCTATGAACTAGAACGTTAAAAAAATTTTGCAGAAAATCAAACTGGAATATACTTAAATTTCATGGTGTACTTCAAATTTGATATTGTAACTTTGATTTTTTATGGAGTATTAAACTTCCTAAAATAAAAAAAAAGTTTCTAGGGGGAAATAATGGGGGAAAAATAAAATACTAAATTGGGGACATTTTTCGTTAAGTTTAATATAATACAATTTTAACCGTTGAAATAAAATAATGTTGCATTGAGCAATAATATCAAGTTTATGAGTTCCACACCTACGTTCATGTTGTATCAATACGAACAGGGACATGAAGCTCAAGAATGATGCTGTAAATAATACACTTTGTATTTCCGAGAACAATATTCCAAAACATCGAGAAAACTCGGGAAATGCTGAAAAGTAATGCTATTATATTTTTTTCACATATTTGATGAGAGTGCATCAATCTCACTGTTTGTGTTATTTTACATTCCCATCGCTATTGCAATGCTAAATTCATTTTCATCACGAACTTACAACCGTCTCTTCAAACAGAACCTGATGATATTCTTTCGAACCTTATAACCTTCTATATTTATATGATAAAAATGCTAATTTGTTTTACGAGTGAAGCAACCATGTTTTTCCGCGTCGATCAGAGGAAGCGATTCCAGCAAACTCTCATACCCATAAACTATAAAGATGACCCGACGTCATTAACAATCACGCATGGGTACACAGCAACATAAATTCAAGGACGAATGCAAAAACGAATCGATCGTAAAACCAAACCACTTATATTCCCGAATCAGACGAGAAACAATGAAATAAATATGTAAATTTCGATGTCTTTCAAGTTTTTGTCTGTGGCAATAAACTCGCCATAGGAGGCTGAGAACTTAGCAGTATGGATATACCTACAGATTCGCGAGCGTATTATATAGTCGACTCCTCTCGCTAGTTTATGGGGACCAGTTCAAATGCAAATGTCACCAGTTGACACGAATAAAGAGTTCGCTCCAGATCGTGAGATATTAACAATGGTCATTCCAAACTAAGCACTAAAACGCCCGAAGGGGTGCCCCTCTGTGACGCGACTCGCTCTCCAATAAATCCTAGTAACAACGCAGCACGTTTAATACATTATTAAGATTTATTTTCGCGGAATAAAACCCTGGTTGTGGGTTTTGGGAGCATATATGTGAGCAGGAGGTCAGTCCCACGGAAGGTCAGGTCTACAAACATCTCTTTCATGAATATGCATGTACTTATTATACCTCCCGACGTAAAATAAACAGAAATTACGATGGTTTGGTTGGGTAAAATCCCTATTCAAACCTAAAACATTCATTAATCAAGACGTATATGTACCTAATGAGACAAGTCAACACTTTTTTTTTTTTCAGTAAGTAGTGCAAGAAAAACAAAGTTCAGGTAATGCGTTGAATGAAGTTGAGTGAGCGTTACCCACGTATTCATTATATATTTTAAAATGAAACTGAATTCTATTCTAAAAAATACGATACCATCCGCACTCTCTTACATTGAATAGTTTTCTTTCTAGGATTTTTCAAAGTTTGCACCGTTGACGTCACACTTCCCAGGCGGGAGGGGCGCTTTGCCGTTACCAGTGTGCAAAACTGAACATTTATAGAAATAAAACTACTCATTTTAGGAGAGTGCGGTTGGTGTCCAACTTCTTAGGATGAAATATTCTGCCATTTAAAAATAGTTAAAATGCCTTTTTCGCACCCATGGGTAATGCTCATTTTGATCGTGTTACCTATTAATAAGCTGAACTCCAAAGCAATATTAGTCATCACTGTGAAAACGCTGTTTGTCTCTACAAATTAAAGAATTAATATGTTAGATCAATTTCAACGGTTAGTTAATCATCAGTAACAAATAGCAATGTTTACACCAGTATGCAGACCTAGCTACAATGACTGTGCAAAATTTTCTGTTATCGCCCGAGACGATGAACATTATTAAAAATGGTTTATCCAGTATCGGATAGCGTTTTTACGCGTAATTATTTAACGGAGTAACTATACATTATCTAAATATATCTGCATCTTAGGCGTAACCACCTACCGAGGAGAAATTTTAAATTAAAGAACACACCTACACTTTACCATCTGTATTTAACACGAGCTGACTCACCAACTGAAAATTAAGGATATTAAATAAATCATCTACCTACGCTTTACTAGTTCTTGCAATAAACACGATTTCGTGGGTAGAAATTCCAATGAAAATTTAAATCGGAGTTTAATGGGCATTATTACACAGTTCAGAACCACAGTCATGTTGTTGATTTGTTTTTCCTGTGAAAGTTCTAGCCCTTCTGGAGAGCAAATCGTATTGCTACTTATGTGGTTTCATCCGATTCTTTAGGATGATGTCCATGAATTAAACATAAAAAAACATAACTGCACCCTTGAAAGTTTTCAAGGTCTCGAATTTTTAATATTTCACCTCTTTTAAATACCTACTACCCTCTAAGGTTGACCGAAAGTTACACCGAATTAATGGCACATCCCCAGATGATGAATGCTATTCGAGCCAAATTTCATAAATTTGGTCCAGTAGTTTCGGAGAAAAGCTTCGAATGGCACAAAATGTGATTAAGTGGCCTAAAAATGAAAAAAATCCGTATCGACTTATTGACATGGAAATATTTTTATTCAATGCAGGATGGAAATATATGTTAGAAAAGAAAGAAAAAATACATTAGAAAATCCCATAATGCAGCATGATTATATGAGCTAATTTTCAATAAAAAGGGCCCAAAAACGTCTAAAATTGAGCTAAAAATGGCCAATTTCAGAAACTAGAGTTTTACGCACAATAAAACATTCAGACCATAAATTGGATTATTATAATTAGTTGTACAAAAATGTCCAAATTATGTACAAAATGTCCGAAATTTTATACATAAATATATCAAACAAACGAATACTTACATGTTTTGTTTTATATAAAAAATTTTGAGGTGGGGGATATTTTGTCGATTACAAAGCTCCATTATTGAAAATAATAAACCATAACTCATCAAATTATGGGAAGTTTGAGAACCAATAGTCATAACATAGGGAATATATTTTCTCTCTCGCATCACTCGATATGGATAATGGTTAATTATGTACATTATGTGACCCACACGGAAATTTATTTCAGCTAGCAGATTGGATACGTAATTTGAATTTGTAACCTTTCCAAGAGTCACCAGGTTTTTGCGGTAACTTGCTCGAGCTGTAATTTTCGACCCGTGCGTGACACTGTAGCCAATAAACATAGCAATTTGATTAAAAGCTTTGGAAATACTTTTATACTTGCGCCGATACTCTCTTTAACATCTGAACGGCTAAAACACATCACAGACATCGTTTTCAATTAGTTGAAATCTGAACGAAACAATATTTTTTACCGAGGCTTTCAAGTGACTTGACAGTTGAATGAAATTGTACTGTACTTTCCTTATTTAAACAGCTTTTAATTACTTGGTCCGGAACATCCTGGAAACTGTCTCTTTGAAGCAGGGATGGGCTAATGTTATTGTCGAATACGACTAGGTATGATTGTGATTGCGAAAATTATTCGTTGAATGTAAGACGAATATTTGCGCACTCAAATTCGCCTAAGGAAAGTGGACCAGTGCAGAATGTATTTTTAGGTTAAATAAGGGAGGGGAGGGAGAGAGTAATATTCCAACGAAATCGTTAATGCCGTTTTTGAATAACCATAACGCACACCGGTAGGCACGAGAATTAGTCGTTGTCGAGTATGCGGATAAAATAGCAACAAGAAATTACTAAATTGAATATAAAATATTGGAATGGTGATGGAAAATATAACCTTGAAAAAAGTTAATTGCCAGTAGAAAAAAAATCATTAAAGAAATTTAATAGGTAGATAATGTAGAATGTGCAGGAAACTGGGAGTGCGGAAAGTGATGAAAAGGTGTGTAATTATGAGGGTAATGAGTAGGTTGGTGAGGTGCTAATCGTCTGTAAGAGCGATAAGGTCGAACTGGGTATATTATAAGGAAGTGTGCGTACATCGTCACTTGGCACGTCCTGAGGTCAGTTGGCCACCTCATTATATTCGAACCTTGCGAGAGATTGGTGGTGTTGAGGGCCTTGGAAGTTCGAAGATTACTACGGTAAAGGCCCAACGATCCGCTACACGAAGGTACTGTAAACTGGAACCCGCCGAACTGATTGCCACGCCAATGGACACCTTGTTTGCCGCCTTAATAAGGGCGTTGAGGACGTTTTGGAGAGGCCTGCGAAACCGATTCCAGTTTGATAGACTCGGAGAGGGACGAGACCGTGCCATTATTTCCCAAGGGAATCAAGAAGCCCCGCCCTGCATCTTAAATAATGCAGACGGATAGCGAACGAGCTAGGTGATAAGCAAGCAAGCTGAGATGTTATCACTCGTGACCTCAACTCAAAGAAAAAAAAGCGTAATAAGCGACTGCAGTCCAAATTATATACGAGAATCAATCCGTTGCAATGGGATAGCCGGTGGGTTAACTTAGATGTCAAGCCCTCATTACGCTCCAGTAGTTTGAGAGATTGCTATCATATGGACGCGAACGCATAAGAAACAGCGCACGATTGACTATAACTCGACTACACCTACAAGTGGCCGCCACAACTCGCGGGCGTGGAATCGACGAAACTTTTGATACCTAGTAGAAGTTGCAATAATTCATTGATCCCAATATGTATCTGAGCTCAACGGATAGGTACTATGTAGAATTCAGACCAGTCCCAAATCATTCTGCAACATATAATTTCGTTGATTTTTCATTCATAGATAGGGAACATATTTGGCTGGGATTACAGCTTATGATTAGTTTTTGGTAGCAACATTATAAACAAGTAGATCAGTGCTCACGAAGTGTCACATGTTTGCGCATTTTTTGTAAGGAGATACGCGTGAAATAGACGCCTCCTCTCAGTCGTCTTCAGCATTCTCCCTTTAGCCTCCCTCTCAAATTTCAGCTTCTTGCGTCGAATAGGAGACAAAATGACTATGGCGCTCACTCCGCTGATCAATGATTTCTCATGATCAGTGGTCCGATACATCGTTATCCTCGCCATGTTACAGATTACATCCATATCAAGTCTCATCAAAATCGGACGTCGGGAAGTGGCATTTAAAACGACTCTAAGAGGACATACAGACATACATATGCACATACATAAATCAAAGGCAAATTGAAAACAATAGCTAATTTTTCCTTTTTTAAAAGAAAATGCGGTAAAAATGCTCACTATACAGGGTGTCCCACCGAAAGATTACATCCCCTTCATTTCCCCTGAATTCAGTGTAAAAAATTGGGACCAACGCCATTCTTCATCATTTTTTATGTAGATCTCAGGAAAAATACTTTTGTGGGCGCCACTTGAGCCAATGTGGCACAAAAGGCATCAACTTAATTTTTTTTAAACGCGAACCCGAATTTTTTATTGCAGATTCGAATTTTGCATACAATTTCATGGAAAAATGACTCATCACTATTTTTTTAGTGAGCGCAAACTGGAGAGATTCTGCTCCAAAAGTGCGCTTCGCTCTAAATGTGCAGATATCGTGAAATACTGAGTTGTTGAAGATAGTCAATTGAAAATTTTGATGCATGATTCTGAGGTATTTTTTCGTTGAACCTCGTAATGATCTTCATTTATTGATATTTGCAACACCATCTTGGGAAAACACCGAGAAAACACATTTTAGTACGCTTTTTGCTGGGTGGAAATCTGTAAAAAACGTTCCAGTTTCAAATTCGTATGAGCGAATTTTCGTGGTTTATCGTATTATACTATGTTACATTGTTTTGAAATTTGAAATTTTTGAGTGCAAAGAGAGTGTTAACTATTATTTACTGATGTCCACGATACCCCTTTTCACCCCCCTCTTCACCCAAAACACCCCCTATGTGCCAGACTTGGAAAATTTCAAGTACCTACCTTGTGGTTCAAGTTACAATAATCACATATTCCACCATTCAAATCCCCGGTTTGTTCAGTGAATTTCCATGATACCCCTTCCCCCCCTCCTCCCATAACCACCTATGAGGCAGATTTCAAAATTTTTAAGTAGCCTGTGATTTAAGTTATAATAATCCAAACATATTCACCTAATCAGATCCCCAGTTCGTTCAATGGTGAACAAGATACCCTCCCCATTTCACCCCCTCTCCCCCTGCTAAAACACTCCCTCTGGCTCAAATTTAAAAAACTTAAAATAGCCTATAATCTAAGTTGGACTGATACAGAAATTTCCTACCACTCATATCAGTTGTCCAATGACTCCTGTAACCGTGAAAAGTGGACAAAAATACAGCAGACAGAGCAAAATTGAGAAAATGGTGCCAATCGTCTACGAGTACCTAGCATGAAACGGAAAAAGAAAAAAAAAAAAAAACGCAAAATTTCATCATTCTAATCAATGTTTTGTCAGACATATTCACAATTTTATTAGGTAATATAGATTTACTACTGAAAATGATGAGCTAAAAATAAACTAACCAATAAACTACGAATTGAAAAGAAATTACTGAAAATATTGAACCACAAAATATCAAATTAAAATATTAATAATAAGAAAACGTTGACTGGATGTACAATGAAAGTAATGTTGATCGGTAGCGAATAACTGCAGCTGTCGAGATTGTTCCCGGTAATAAACTTCGACTGGGATTAAAATACTACAAATTCTTTTGCGGATATTTAAGGACTTCAAAAGTCAATTCGGAATTCCATTCCGAACTTTTCTAGAGGCCAAAACTGATTCCTGACGAGACATTACAATCTATAAACATAGCATTTATAACGATCCTTGAAAATGCATTTTGAGTACCCTTTTAACTGTTACCTATTTTTTGCGGCCAATAAAATCGAAACGGTTTATCCCACTGAAGCCGTTTTGGATTCGTTATAAACAGAGGAAGAAGCTTTTTCTTCCAAGTTTCATCATATCAGCCACTGTTAAGAAGTTGTACGGCGTTCGGGACTTCCCTTATTTACAGCGAGTCACAAACAACTTTTGTCGTTAAGAATGGCTTGGACCACCCGGAAGACGAACTTTCGCAATGACGATACCTACGTAGATAGTAACTTTACCTCTAATGATGGATGACAGAAAAACACTTGCTTGGTAAATTGATAAACTGAACAAAATTCAACAGTAAAAGCATGGTACTGTTTCAGCAATACTATCGTGAACCGAAAGAATTCCGTGTGTTTCCTTCAACAAAGCAATACCTATACAAATTAAAACTTTCTAGAAAGAGTAAACTCAGCAAACATTTCCTTCATTAGCATTTTATTTAGAATCACCAAATTACTTACAAGATATTTCAAGGACATGCTTATTGGACGTTCACACTTTTCCACATTACATCCATACTCCCGAGGTATAAATACTTAATTTTCTTTCATTTTTATCCAGTTAGTTTTCATAATACAGTTAGTTCAGTTAATAAAAAGTTCTTGAAACGTCCAACCCAATCTTCAAGCGCAATATATCCGTATATGTTTACTCGAACACGGAGCATTTCTAATTCCACTTTCACGGCCCAAAATTTGCATCCTTGACGTGTTCATAACTCTTTGTATTCTTCCTGTTCGGCTCAATCATTAGCCAAACATAACAGACTAAAACTCTCTAGTTCTAGAGCAACAGGTGCATCAAACTATGCGGTTGACGGCCACAGGAAATGGATTTTCCCTGATCCTAAATTTCCTAAGTCCGGCCAACCATTAAAAAACAAAAGAGCAAGAAATATACTTGCTACATGCACGTGGCTCAATGAAAATTAGATTATATAATAAATATCCTGCACGTAATATCCCAAGATGCGTGAGCCATTTCTTTATCTGAGCCATAAACCAGACAACTAATTCAAATGATGAAATGTTCCAAACACGATAAAATGTGCAATAAAATAATCATTTATAATATAATCATCTGATTGCTTTTTACTGACGTGGATACCAATCAATTATTATTGATTACACAATCACGAGATTCCGGTTACAACTGTTTCGCAATAGGTTTCACGGGCTCAACGCAAGACATCTGCGAGATAGAAAAACCTTCCTCGCTGATAATCACGATATTGACTCTCGAGTTTTAATTGGATGCGAACCAAGTTTGTTATGATTGATTGAGATGCCGTCAATATCATATAGGTCAAGGGCCGGAGCCATATTCTTGGAGGTGAATTAGTCAATCGTGGGGCTTTTGCCATCTATATCCCTCGCTACCTACTTATATTAATCAAGGAATATCACTGTGACTCCAAAAGGAGCTTAGTTACCGATGAAAGTAGGTAAAACAAAAAATCGCAGGCAAGCGAGAAGCTTGCAGCCAGAGCATTCACTAACGATCTCTAAGGAAACTTCTCAACGAGCTTCCTGATAAGTTCTCTAGAAGTTTTTGAATAAAGTGAGGTCATTAAAAGCATGTCGTGTTGCTCGAAAAATTTGGCAAAACGTGATGTCATTGAATCTTAACCCTCCATGTGTAATGCGGGTCTGTAGGAACAACAGCTGTTCTCAATACAGTCAGGATGAGGCCCCAACCCTCTCAGTGGCTTCACGTCTTTTCCTCCAAAGCCTGCTGGAGCCGCCAGATGAGTGACGGAAGCCACACAGTAAAGGAAAAATGAACATTTTTCTGATTATACCGGGACAGTGTGACCCACATTATATAAAATAAAGGTTATATAAAGATATAAAATAAAGGTTGCAATGACCCACAATAGACAGACGACAAGTTCTATAAGTTTTTCGGAGTAATACATTAAAATTAAAAAATATATAATATAATAATATATAATATAATAATATATAAAATAATAATAAAAATTAATAATTTTAAGTAAACAACAAAGAATGAACAGAAAACGCAGACTGTAGCCACTGGAAATTAATGTCCAATTCAAGTAGGTTCCTAATAGAAGTAATAATACTCAATGGAGCATGCAGTACTCAACAAAAAAGTTAAATCATTATCACAAATTTTAAAGTCACGACCTTTTCAACGTCTTTTTGCATATAGTTTGTGAAATTATGAAATAAGTTTGTGTATGTATTTATTACATTTTACGCATACAACCGAATTTTGTGATTTATTTCTGTTAAATTTTGTGATCTGTCACGCTTTGGAACATGTATCAAAGCTCATTATGGAAGGGGGATGAATGGAGGGGGTAACAATAATAAATCGAAATGTTTTTACTGTTCTCAACCGATTTTTTAGATTTTGTTGTTGTTGTTGTATTATTTTACTGCTCTTGATCGCGGTATTCGGTCTCTCCATTCTTTGAAATTTCATTGTGGGACAATGATCTTTATTGTTGGGTTTACGACGTAAAAGCAATTCATTCTCTATTATGGCTTGGGGGGGGGGGGGGGGGGGGGGGTGTCCTCGTAGGACTCTGGGAGTTTAGTTTATTATTGAGGGGCTACAGCCAGTAAAATTATGACCTATTCGCTAATCTCACCAAAAATGTTATGCAAGCCAGACATAAGGAAATCTCTGTAATGCATGCATCACTTAACAATATGTTTTCGAATTTTTCCCGCAAATCAACCAGTTTCAGTTCCTGAAAGAAAGTTTGTAGCGGGGGCTGGACCCCCTGCCCCTTTTGTTTTACCTAGAGTCAAACGGCTAAACATTGAAGGAAGCGGAAAACGCTTTAGCCCCTGGTGTCGGTAGTAGAGTCTCCCTACCAAATCTCAACGTCCTAGGGTGAAAAATAGAGAATGCAGCTCACTCAGATGATCATGATTGTGTCCGTCATTTCATTTGATTCTTGTTAACAGAGAGATAAAATATTATTTTCATTGTTGATAAGTTTATATTTGTCTCTAAGACACAAATCTTCATCTCATATGGCTTTACTTGCAGTATAGTAATCTTACTAGTTGCGAGCCCTTGAGATTTTCCCAGATAAATACTTACTCGCCCTCAGGGTGATTGCAAATTACTATGTAGAGGAACTAGAAAAATGCACGATAAAAACGTGTCCTAGAAGTGTCAGTAAACAAAATGAGAGTGATGCCAAGATATGGACGTACGTTTTCATTGCTGTGGGGCACTTAACGCAACTGCGGCTCCGTGCTAACAACATAAACCTAATTCAACGTGATATAATGTAATTTTGGAGCGGATGAAGAAGTAATTTCCTTTCATCAAACTCATTCGCTCGGAGTTCGAACGATGACGAGAAAAAAAAATCGACTTTCATTGAGTTTGTTTTAGAAACGAGAACTGGGCACCGATTACCGGACCCGTGGGCAACGCCGTTTACAGCCAAAGTGGTCACAATTATAACGAAAATTGCCCCACCTTGCTCCAGCCTGAGCTTGAAACAATCAGGGTCACTCTCGGAGAGAGCAGAGCAAGCTGGAGGGGTAACTCGGTGTTTCCAGAGATATTTTAGGTTATCCAAATGATTAAATGTTACGACACAGTGGGGTTACAAGCGCCTTGGGGAAGGCTGCCCGGTATCGTGATTCCGCTTCGGGCGATTGCGGCTCTCAACTCTTTTTCGAGCTGATTTGAGTCGAGTCATTCGCAATTTGGTTGGCGACCTTTTCTTTTATACTAACTACCGACATTTAAAGAGCGACGTTTCAACAGTAGGTAAACCATATTTAAGAAGTAGACTTCTTGAGGCATTATAATGTGTTATTGGCTTTGCAAGCTTAGGTTTGCAGCTTAATCCGAAATACTAATGTACCTATATCAAGTTAGTGTCTGCTTGGCGTCGCATTTGAGAGCATACAACAAGTCTGCAGACTTCGGCGTGTTTACACGTATTTTAAACGGGTATTCAAACTTTTATGCCGCTATAATCAATATGTTTTCATGTTTTAATCTAGTGATTCGATAAAATCCTTCTTTTTTCCACCAGAGCAATGAGCTTACAGCATTCATCTCAATGAAAATTAAAACTTGTGAATTAATCTGAAAACTGTTCTATTCTAAGATGAATTAATATTTTCAAAAAGTATGGAAAAACTTAATACACTTCCATCCAGCCAGAAGGCCATTTAAATCGACGAAAAAAGTTTATATCCCGCATCGACCTAACCCTCTCTCTTCATCCACAGTTTCAAATATGTGGATAACTGATGATTAATTCATTCAATAGATATTGTTGCTTTACTCATTCAGTTAATGACTAGCTGCTTTTGTAATAGGCATTTCAACAAATCAGGGAAAAAAGAGATGAGATTAAATGATATCTTGTGGTGTTAAAAAATTGAGGAAAGAATTATCTCCCTAACTATTCCGCGGTCGTAACAGCCAATTTAAACCCGCCTACCTACTTCAAACATGTGATCTGAGCGTAGAGCAGGCAACGCATACCATAATCTGTTGGTATGGGAGTGCTGTTTTCCCTTTTTATAGCAGCCAGGGAAAAACGGAGTTTCACAATAAGCCTCCGCTGGCTATAACCAACCGCATAACTGCCTATAAGAAAACGTAATCGCCAGCCTTTCAGCACCTTCTCGGTCTTGGCAAGTCAGACCTGGTCCTCGTACGAACCACAAACGCTCACTTAATAACTTGGACCTTGCATTGTGACGTGACTGAGCATCAATTAGACGACCAAAACCGCAGGGCTTTTGTGACGCCGCGAGCGTCAGAACGCTCATCCTTGGGGGATAGTCGCCATCAAAAGACGCCTTCCAGCACTTGGCTCCTTGTAATCTTTCCCTTCGATACACCACTGACCTCACTTGCGCAACTGGTAATAGCTCGGGCGGAATAAAGAAAACAGGCTATTAAACTTCACTTTTGCATCACAGCATTGGCATGGATTCCAGGAGCGGAAGCGCTGCAAGGTTTGGATCATGAAACGATCACTGGTAAAAGGAGTTCTTAGTTTCCACCTATCAGCCTTGTCATTTATGGGATCCATAAAATGAGCTATTATGCATGATGAGGTGTACGTAGAAATAATGAGTCAGTAATTAAAATACCATTTTACCACCTAATGTAGCGCAAAGAAGATGGATGAGCTCAGGACCGTGTTGAAAGGAATCTGACGAGGATCATGATTGTATCGATCATCATTAATATTAACCTTACTTCTGAAGGGTAACAATTACTGAAGACAATGATGCCATGACGATTCAATAATAGCTACTAATTATAAATAGGTGATCCAAAGAGAATCGTAGTGGAAGCGCATTTTTAATGAGTACAGCATCGGTGCAGTTCATACTTCTGGTATATTTATATCAAATGGAGGTATCTTGAGGGTTCAAATAGCTTTTAGCTTTTTATCGTGGTATGATTAGATCTTTACTTGATTAAATCTTGATTGACTATTGATCTATGCCTAGTATAAATCATAACTAGAACTCAAGTTTTTATTCGAAGAAAAAAAAGTAAAATAAAATATGAAACAAACAAACTACCTACCTACATATTTAACGCTTAGAAAGTCATTGACGTGACAAATAAGACTGAAAAGTCTACAGTTGGTAAATTTGGGGGATGGGGTGTACCTATTAAATATGATTTGTTTTTGTCCACCTGCAGAGTGACTCCTATGAATTTAATGAGATCATTTCAGATAAATGTTTTGAATAAATAAGGATATAAAAAAAACCTTTCCCACATATTTTGAATTTCTCCAACTCTTAAGTTTCCCAAACACTATAAGGTTGCCTGCAGGTCGTCTCCTGAACAGGCGAACGTTAGACCAATATTGCCAAGCAATATAGACTATGAGCCATCCGCCTGCAAGTGAACGTACCTAACTGCAGATGCTTGTTTACAGTTTACACCATCCGGCCAGTGCGTGCAGGCGGATGTCCCCCACGACTCAGGAACTGCAGGCAGCCTCTTCCGGGACGGAGATCTCATAGCTTTCTCTCTCTCTCTCTCTCTCTCTCTCTCTCTCTCTCTCTCTCTCTCTCTCTCTCTCTCTCTCTCTCTCTCTCTCTCTCTCTCTCATAGAAGTTTACCAAAAAGGGTTGAAAATGGGGGATTTGATGTATAGAAGTTGTAGGAGTTGTGCTCTTCCTAGAATCCTAGAATAGCCGGATACGAAGTGTTTGAGGCACGTAAGGTGATATTGTTTCATCGAGGTTTGTGTTACCTCTCCTGAAAGGCGCACAGTGATATTGTTTCACTAAGGTATATTTTATCTCTCCTGCAAGAAGTACAGTGATATTGTTTTGCTAAGGTTTCTTTTATATGGCCTGCAAGGAGTACGGTGATCTTGTTTTGCCGAGGTTCCTGTTACCTCTCCTGCCAGGCGTTCGGTGATGTTCCACTGAGAGTGCAGTGTGGTATCTTTCCGCCAAACATGAAGTTTCTACTTACTCGTCTCAGTATATAGTGATATTGCTTAGCTGATCCTAATCAAGATCCTTCACATTCCTACGTCACCTCTCACTAATTCTAACTTGGAACAATAAGTAGCTAGCTAGTCAGTATGAACACACAATTTTTGAATTCACGACAGTATTTATCCAAAAACATTTTGGTCTGATTTGGTTCTGATATATCTGAAGGGCAACCCCTCTGATGGATCATCATCTCTTGAGAACGTTCCTATATCCATTGTTCGATCGTCCTGCATTTATCACGCTGATAAATATAATTTGCGTTGTCAAATCCTCTGATGCGATCTAGAGCTACCGTCCTTGGCATAATGAATTCCACTTCATGAGGACGAAGAAACTGGACCCCAACTTTGTTCTCTTTCAGCCAAGATGTAATCCGCAGAACAATGTAGGGAGCAAAACTTTTATCGGGTCTACATTTGCCTGCCTGCCGCCGCCAGGCTGATCCTTGTCTGGAATAGCGGATGAATGGAAGTTTCACTTTGTTCAATCACGCTGAGTGGTCACTTCTCTCACGTTCCATAATGAAATATAATGTAATTGTAAGGTCGCAGTATGGCTGCTAAACCTACATTTCAAATAGGTAACTACATTAATGTATATATTATACTATGCGATGTTTTAGGAAATATAATAATTCCATCAATAGACAAGGATAGATATCAAGACTCAGGGATATTGTCAGTAGTCAGAGAGGGGGCCACAAATAAAAATCGCGATTCATAGTTTCATGGTTGGTTTAAGGTGTTATGCATGCACACCGCGGCATCTCGCCAGCATCACTAATGACCAAACATATATTTTCTACAGCTAGTTTTACCAATTTAGGACAAAAAAGCTCATCACTTTTATACCTATACACAATATATTACCCCTCCCATTCTAAAATTATACCGTTAAATACGGTATAATTTATCTCATCCTGGCCGATGGCTGGCTCAGTAGTTCTATAGGAGGGTTATATTCCAAAACTCAGGATGACCAAGAACATTTTTTATTCCAGTTTGTAATTAGACTGAAATGAACAGTGAATCCATTTCATTAGACTAAATTAAAACTAAAAAAAGTAAAGTAAACAACCATTGCAGGTTGGGGCTTTTCGTCCGACTGCCTCGGGCGTCGCGGACGACTTCAGCTGTCCTCCAAATGGTGGTTCGGAATTCCTTCTGATGATTTCGCTAAAAGCTACCAGAGCTTCTTAATTGGTCATGATTTGAAACGGTGTATATCGGATATCATTATTTGAAACCTTAGAAATATGTTAAGCCCATCAAATCTTTGTAGTAGAAAATGAACTTTTTACGCTGCGCATTGCTCGCAAGTGAAATCCAGTAATGCAGCATGATCGTATGAGCGAATTTTCGTAAATTATCGTCTTGTAAAATGTAAAACTGTTTTGAAATTCAAGCTTTTGAGTGTAAGGAAATTGTTAACTATTGATTTTATGGTGGAAAACGTATTCTGAATAATGATTTTTTATTCAAATATTTTATTCCTATCAAATTTTTCAAAAATGTTGATTTTAAATTTTTCCGAGCCATTGAAATAGCTTCATTTTCTACGAAAATTAGCTAACAGGATTTTGGAAACGTTGTTAATGACATCTGAACGGATTGGTATTACAGACTTGTCCCGTATCGTATTTCTCTGATTCTAAAGATTTGTTTCCAACTTCGGTTCTGACTTAAATATTAAGGTTTTTCCAGGAAAAATTACATACATTCTTTATTTTGCCTTCCACTTCACTCTACAAGGCGATGATAACAAATTTAGACAGTTTATGGATGTTTGCGATTTACTTAGTTTATTTATGATATTAATTTAGATGTGTGGTCAAATTAAAAATTAATTTGTGTTAGGTCGTGAAAATAGTTCATATAGTAACATCATTTTCGATGAAGTTGTTTGAAAATCGATGAAAACAATAAAACGCAATTAGCCAGGTGGCATGAACTCAGAAGATTTTGTTTGGGGAGAGGGTTTGTAAAGAACTTATGAGCAAGTAAGAAGTGTCCAACAATGGTTAAATTCTGATGTCAAGGAACGAACCAAACATTGTCATCACGAACTAAATCACTCGCGACGAAGTCGTGGAAATCAATTTCAATGAAGAAAATCGAAGGTAATGACGCTCGTCGGCTATTTATTATTTCCAAGAAAGAGAGGAGCTGCAATATTGGATCGATTTCAACGATAAGGTCATTTATCAGTATTTGTTTGATACTGAGGAAGACCTAACTGTTGAGATCTATCTAACGGTGTGACTTTTTATTTTCGTGGAAAGGGACAACGATCTTCACTAACTTCCGTTTTCTTCATCCATCACCATAGAAATAGAAATACATGAAACTATAACTGGCTCTAGCGCTAGAGGGTGGCTATCACAGGACACTCCCGAGGTTGGTAGGCACAAGCAGCCTTTCTTGTCCGGAGGAAGCCCGTCAAGTTGGTTCCGAAGCGCTCGCCCGGTGCCGGGTGACGCCCTACCCGAACCGTGAGCTTTGTGTAACCCGATACGCCCCATACAGTCCCCGTACACCCGATCTGGCCCTATAAAGGGACTCGGCGACGAGGGAGGTGGAGCAGTCTATTAGCCCACCTCAACATCAAAACTTCTTCCCTTTATGTAATCGAAGAGCGAAATCCGACGTGGGCTCACTCGGTTTTTGGCCTAATAAAGCTTGCTCGGTTATTTATGGAGGCGTGTGGTTTATACGGCACCAGGTTCCTCTTTACACGTTCAGAACTCTGCCCTCCCCCCTCCCCCCACCACCATACCTCTTGACCCCACCTTCAGCTATACCCTCATGTATCGATTGGTGGATCGAATGTACGTACGTACAGCAAATTCCAATTCACAATCCCTCACCTAACAATCAGCACAAGAGTTCTATTGATATGAAACGCCGAGATATTAGATAAATTTTACTACGTGAAATGACAAAATGGAACTGTTATTTTCAATTTTCTTCTCTGCCAGAAACTACCAAAATAAATAAAGGGTGATGTGGCATAATAATTCGTAATTTTGGTATATTATTTTTAATAATGTCATCGACCGTAAAAAAAAATTTTTGACCCCCATCCCCCTCCCCTAAAAATTTGTTTACGTTCTAAGATACGTAGAATCCATAAATAAGATTAGAAGAAAAAAATCGGACCGTTCAAAGCTCTTTTCATAAACTCTATAAAATTTGGCTCAAAAATCATACTTTGGCCAAGAATGTGCCAGTAACAAAAGCGCCATATTTTATCAACATTAAAGGGCAGAATCAAAGGACTGAAGTATATAAAAAATCAAAAACTTTCTATGTGATAGCAATGGTTGGAGGGGGGTTAATTTACAGATATCTACCCAAAGAATCGAATGAAACGACCGGGGTCGCATAACGTTCATCGGTTTGCTCTTCCAAAGGGCTAAAACATTGAGAAATACAAAAATACATCAAAACGGGAGTGAATCGCAACTGGTAAAACAGAGCGAAAATTGTGCTGAGAATTACAACGACTCTATCAGTTGATATAATTCCAATGGAATTCAGACTCCACGAAATCGAGTTTATTATAACTTCTGTATCCTATTGGACTTGTAAAGCGTCGGTAGGTGATCACGACATTGATAACCAGTTGGCAGGTCATGTCTTGTTAAGTACAGAAGGACTAGTAAAGTGAAGGCGTTCTTTTTAGGACGTCCTTCAGAAACTATGTAATACAGACAATCCTTCGTATTCAAGAGGGACGACCTATCGGAATCGACCCCGGGGGATGGGGGACAACCCAAGCACGAGAAAATATGCCCGTACACGAATTCTTTTCAGACTATTCTAAGACCGAATCCGTGGGAAAAAACACAGGTGTAGGTTTGTGTGTGTAATGCATGTAGATATTGCATTGCGTTTAATCTCGCAGATAGGTACGAATAGAGCGGATGCAGCTGGAGCCATGATTTGCTATATAAAATCATTTACAGTATCAATCACATCAATCGTCACTTTTACTGATCGTATCGCTTTAAATAAAAAGAGTAGAATAGTAGTTTTCCTACTGCCAACTTGATAAAATATAGAAAGTTACGTGTTAGGCTTGACGTTACAAAAGACCCCGAAAAAGATCCCGAAAAAGGGTGACTAGCGGCCCTTAGCTTTCCGGTCCATGTAGAGACCTAATCTAAGATTCGGATCTTAACAGTGCTGATTGGACCGCAATAAATCCGGCGGGCCGCACCGGTAGACGCCTGCGGGCTCTCGACCCAGCGGTAAGCGGAGCAAGGTCGGACCGCTCCGAAACGCACGCCCGAAAGGAATCTGGGCCAGTCCGGCTGCAGTTTGGCTGAACGGTAGCTATCAAATCTGATCTAAGCAAAATTGTGAATGGAAGCTGAGATGATTTTCAGCGATCTTGGGTACTGGATTCAGCGAGAATTCGACTGATTCGGTATAGGAGGTATGTATAGCTGAAAGCCAAATAAATATAAAAGCGAAATTTGTCACTATGGTTATTGAACGCGAAAATGCAGCATGCATGAAACAAATCAAAATTCATACAGGTTATGTGCATATGTGAACATTTTTCGTATCTGTCCCAGTCTTTTGGTGAAACGTACTAGAATCTAGTCTTCTATGGTTGCTGAAATATCTGTTCAGTCTGAAGAATCGTTAATATTTTACAGATTGTTGATTGAGAGATTAACAAAAGCGACGGAGAAAACCGGGAGTGCATTGTAATTTATTATAGCAAATCCTAAGCCGATGTAAGTTACCCAAGAGCCAATGAATACACGCGAAATGCAACGTTTCTGGGACAGCGTTGGTGGTGAATGGAAGCTGTGACGATTTTCAGCGATCTTGAGCACTGTAAGCAGGCATATATCAGCTTGCCAGCGAACTGTATAGCGGCTAAAAACAGATTTTTAAACAAAGATATAACTAAAACGTGATACTATGGTCTATTGAAAGAAAACGAGATCGCAGCATTATTAAGTCAAAATTCTAACAGGTATTCGTATGTTTAAAATGTTTACTCTTTCTCCTTCTTGTGGTGTGAATTGCTCTAGAGTCAGGTATTCCACAGTTGGTAAAATATCTTTCTACTCAGGATAATTGTTTATTTGACAGATGGTGGATTGGAAGATGAACAGAAACGAAGGAAGGACAAAACAAAGAGTGTACAGAAATTTATGATAATATACCCAAACTCGATGGGGCTCAATGTCGGTATGATTGAAACATTAGTGTAAAGTACGATACTGACATTGATAAATAACTACAATGATTTTGGAACCAAGAATTCAATTTATTACTTGACCTGGGTATCGATTGACAGTAATATTATTCACTCAATAAGATGCTGTATTTTCTGTAATCTCGCTAAAACAAAATCTCATCCCCATAATGTGATTAAAGTTACTCTACACGAAGAAGTCAATAAATACAAACAACCTCCAAAACTGTGGTGATCTTAACTAAAGATCGCTAGGCTCAGGTCTTCTGTGATTGCTGAAGTACTAGTCTTCTATGAAAAATCGTTAATATTACGCAGATATGGATTGAAAGATGAACCGAAGGAAACAGAAAACCGAGAGCACCTAAAAATTTATTATAGTTTATCAAAGGTTGATGAATACTCAATGACTCACCCGAACCGAATGCCGATATGTTTACAGAAACAGTCTGAAGTATAATTCTATTTCGGAACTGCTAAGATCTCAGAGTTCAAGACTTCAAGTTTCTATAAAGTGTTCAATTACTATTCAGTTGTGTATCGTTGAATACGATGCAATTTTGTCAATCGAGTGCCTGTCGTGTCGCTGCTATTTTTACTAAAACGAACTCATTCCCTCAAAGTGGCACTACGCGACGTAAATTACTCAGGGATCGATAAATACAACCGACATGCAAATTCGTCAGAGACAGCGTTCAAACAAGCTATCCTTCCTAAACCCACGATCGCCATTATTTCAGCCAATGTTTGGACAATGTCTTTCGAAATGACCTCGTTTTAACGCCAATTTATGGAATTTATTCAAAAAGGGACGTTGAAACCACATTACATGCCCCGTAAAAGAAAGTTATCCTCATGCAAATTCCTGGAACGATCCAAATAAAAGCCAAATTACTTCTTCGTTGAGTACTAAACGATGGGTCCGGGTAGAGGAATTATGATCAGGGATTCCTTATTCAAGACTCAAAAAAAGTTTCTAGTAGACATAACGCGGAGGGCATTTGCAATGCAAAAAACGAAACTGGGAGGATTGAGTCGTCAGTCGAGAGCAACACCTGAATTTTATAGGAAACGTATTGAGAGAAATGTATCCGGTTCGGGGAGCAGAAAAAACCTCTAATGGCCTCAAAAACGGAAGAAGCTTGCTGTGGGCCTGGCAATGTAGGAGAAAAAGGGGTTAGTGCCTACCGCACAATGCGAAAGAGGCAACATGATCCCTTTTACGACCCACCTTATTTCTTATTATTCCTTAGCAACGGGGCAACCTAAAATCTTTTATGGGAAGGGAGCGTGCTGCAGGACCCCCTTCATTGCTTATGGCATCGTCCATTGCTTATTGCCCTTGCAAGACCCTCCTGACCGGGTTTAATAAGGCCAGTACAGGATATCCTCTCCTCTTCTTTTACGGCTAGGTTTCAGCTTCCGTCATTCTTGCTCAACAACCCGATATTTACGGCGGCGTAAAACGGAGAGAAAAAAAAGTTCGAAAAATTTATTGTATTAGGAGCGGGAGAGTGATCTGGAAACAAAGGGCGAAATCGAGATTTCAAGGCAATTACTTCATAACGGGCATTTGAATATGTACAAATTGTACAAAAGGCGTTGATAATGGTGAATGACATTTTAATGGCGAATTCGAAGTTATTAATTCATGTAAGATCCAGACTATAAAATCATTCGCAATAATAGAAAATCGTCTTCCAAGGTGGGCTTTAGGAATAGTTTCCTCACTTATTGTAACATGGACGTATGGCAGTAGTTGAAGAACAAATTACGAGTCAAAATTATTGGATGCTAAATACGACACTAATATATTATTGGTATAGACGTTAATATGCACATGCGCACGCCCTGCCATTTATAAAACGCACTCACCATCAAAGGAATATAAGGAACCAGCATACATCAAACCGTTCAACCTCTGATCATTTCATAATAATCAGTCGAATAGTTTAGTAAGAGTTTCGTCTGTCACAACCAATTTCAAGTTTGCAACAAAATTCATGCTAGGATTGTACCTAATACCCTCCTGAATTTGAACGAAATCGGATCGATTTAATCGGTAAATCGTGAGTTTTTTGGAAATTGGCGATGTAATTTATGGGGGTTTTACCCGCAAAACACCTGAAAATTTGGTCAAAATTAGCCTCGGAGTTTACTGTATCAACCAAATTTAGTTTTGCGCAAGCGCCGCAGTGACAATCTGCGTAGAAGTTGATCTAGAAGGCTGTTAATACCGTTTTTGAAATTCGTGTTAGCGGAGCTAGTAGTGTAATATCAGGAATTGCCGGTTAGCGACATTGTTCCAGACGGGACCATAATGCAAGTGAAAATTATTGTTTAACTTCTCTTGAACGGCTTACCTACCACAAATTTATTCAACTCAAACAAAACTCAGCCTAAGTAAGTGTTCCAAGGTACCCTACGATGTTCGGATCGGGAGCGCACAGCCGTGTCGAAAAACAGCCGCGTCGAATGAGTAACCGCGTATAAAAAGGAGGTTTTTCAAATAATATCTCAATGTAGTGTTCAACCGCATCGAAGAATAACCGTGTATAAAATAGGGAATACTGGAGCGGCGTATAAACTTCGGAAGGGGGTTAGCGGCATCGAAGATCAACCGCGTCGAAAATCTGAACAGGAATAATTAGAGGTGGATGCTAAACACAATTAGACAGAGGCCGGGAACGCACAGCCGTGTCGAAGAACAGCCGCGTCGAATGAGTAACCGCGTATAAAAAGGAGGTTTTTCAAATAATATCTCAATGTAGTGTACAACCGCGTCGAAGAATAACCGTGTAATCCTGTAAAGCTGTCAACAGGAGCTTGTTTTCAATTCCAACTTAAATGCCCATGAGGATGAGCTCCTATGCAGAGCTGATCTACCTAATGCTTGTTCGAGGATATAGACTCCGTCTATCGAACTCAATAGAATAGAATTTCAATAAAATGTATCTTCTATCTATTCAATAAAATGTACGAATTTCAATAAATCGCACCCGTCCTAGAATAAGGGTACAACTCAAAAATCGCGATTTTTGAGTTAGTTGTGGTTCTGAGACGTAGAAACTGTCTAGTTTGTCTGTAAAAGGACGCTAGAGAGTGCGTGTGTCTTTCTTCTATGGAGGGAGTAACCAATTCACGTCCTAGGAAGAAAGACACAACTCAGTTGAGTTCACGCAGTCTGTGTCTCGTTTTGAGTTGTTTCCTTTTTGTGTGGACAATTTTAACTTGTGTCTTTCTTTTCTGAACAAATCGGATCCTGACTGGTGAGATTTCAGTGTTTGAGTTGGAACAACTCAAAAATTCTTAAAAAATCAACAAAACCGTTCCCCCCACTCCCTTCCCACTGGCAAAAAAAAACTATTAATTCACCATGGGGCGTTAGAGTAATAATGTAGGAAACAAGTTTCGCAAAGATAAATTATGTTCATCGTGTTCCAAAGAACGGGTAGCCAATGGTGTGGAAGGAAAACTTTGAATGCGATTTGCCGAAAATGACAATTTTTGAGTTGTACCCTTATTCTAGGATGGGTGCGAAATGTATGTACCTCTAAAGTTGGTATCTACCTAACTCTAAAAATGTTAATGAATGAATTCTAAAAAAATATACCTATTTCTTGGTTGATTCACAATGGTATTGAAAATAATGAAAAACTATTCTTGAGAACAGTCAGACTGAGTGTCACGTTTCAAACGATTTTCCTAACTGATGAAGAGTGGGTGTACAACTGTATTGAAAACCTGTTGTCTCCAATAATTGTCACCTTACTTCGGAAACTACGAAAAAATTCGTCATTTCGTCTAACATATTGAGGATTTATTCATTTTTTGGCCAATCAAAGATCGATTCAGAATTCAGGACTTAGTTATTGTTTGTTACTGATGTAACAACCGTCGAAATCGATTTAACAGTATAAACAACTCTTAATTTTTCGTGGAAATAGACAACGTTTTTCACTACCTTCCATTGAAATGGGTTTCCACAACTTCGTCGCGAGTGATTTAGTTCGTATTAGTATTAATGTAATCCAGCATGACCTTATGAGCAACTTTTTGTGCAAAACAACGACTTTTTATGCATTTCAACTCAATTTCAATAGTAAAAGTTAAATTTTGAACAAGTTTATGAGTGCTAATATGTTTAAAGTTCAAATGTACGACGCGACGTTGACACTTTAATTTAATTAATACTGACTTAATGTTCAGACAGATTTTCACGTTTATTGTTAGGTACACGGTTTAGGTAAGAAGGGATCAGTAGTAATTTTTTTTTTTTTTAATTTGAGCGTGTACATACAAATGAGATTCAAGCTTTTTTTATTAGCCTCCTACAGACTTTGGTAATCTTAATTTTTTTTTTTTTTTTTTTTTTTTGGCGATCATTTGAGCACAATTTTCCTCTCATCCACGATAATCCTATAAAATGAAGATGCAGGACTGGTGGCGATCGATTCAACGCTCCAAAATATATAGGAATCCCTATCAAGTTCGACTAATTTGGTCAGCTAGGAGGTTTTTCCACAAAAATGCATCACTGTGCGCCGCGCCCGATCTTCCGATCAGAACAGGGAGTTCATGAACTGAACATATTCTGCTCCAACCTCGCACTTGTCATGAAATGATTTTCTGCAGGAATGAAGCAAGTATTCACCCGATAGAGATTTCTGGTCCGAAAATGTCTAATGCTTCCAGTATAGCTTCTCATTAGAGGGATGCGATGCGCCAAATGGGTGGTCCTTTCCGTGTCTATTAGAAAGCATGTAGGCGATCATCTTGAGGCGGTTCGAAACTTCGAAATTATAGCCTGTTTGCGGATCCCTCCGGGTTCAGGTGATTGATTCCCTTCCGTGCGCATGGAACGGAACTCTTCCCTGTCTCAACATCTCACATGTATTTTGGAGCGTTTGATTCGAGGGTTATACCAAGGGTGGAAAGTGCGAATTGAGAAAAAAAACGGGAAATTGAGGTACCAATTTGAAGCCGTGTTTAATGGTTTGATAGATTTATCGTTTATGAAACGATTCGTCGGGATATCCATTATTATTAGCAAAATTGGTTTATACAAACGATATCACCCCCTCTAACATTTCCCATATACAGACGGGTTTAGGCAGTGGTCCGCAACCTTTAATACCCGTTATCCTGAGGCCGTCACCCTGCTCCCACTAAACAAATACTTGATTTGGCACATTGCAATATAGGTTCTGAATGAGAACCATTTTTCATCAATGTGGAACAATGAACTTATTCATACATTGGTACATAAAATGTTTTTATTTCATGAATATTTAAATTAGAACCAAACATTCTTTAAATGTTTCTTGCAAGTGGCATTATTAATTGACAAGCAAGTGGTACAAGGCTTCATACTACCTTCCTCTAATACACAAAATTTAACTCACAATTGCATGTAGCTTCATGAGGCCACAAGAGCTGTTTTTGCTTTTGGAAGCAAAAAGGAATTGGATATAAAAGTTGTCATGAAGAGAAAAAACCTATCAAATTCAGCCAAAATTTTAAATTTCTAAATTTAAAAAACATCAAGTTGTCAATCCCTTAGTAAAAATTTTTGGTTGACCCCCCAGAGCAAAGACATATCCATGTCAAAACTCGTAAACGAGTTCCACTATCTGCTTTACAAGCAGATACCTGTTACATGGATATGTCTTTGATTGGGGATTTCATAACGGTTGTCCTCGAGAGTTGTAAACAAATCCTTTAACTTTAGATTGTAGTCGACGAAATGTAGGATAAAGAATTTATTTTATGATTCTTGGAGACACAATAAGCATACTATTTATACATACTATTAAAGTTATTTCTCCAATACAGGCGCTATCATTTTTATGTTCATGATAGCCTGATTTGTCATTAATAACTGAAATTATATCATTTATTGTTTTATTTGATAACTTTTCGTCCTGTTACTGAGGACATCTTCAGATCTTGCTTTCTTGACATTGAGTTGACTTGGTGAGCCACTGTTTTATTTGACAAATCCGTTATATTTGGATGTTTATAAGTTTTTTCCTGGACACATCAAGATCTGAAGATGTCCTCAGTAAGAGGACGAAACGTTATCAAATAAAACAATAAATGAAATAATTTCATTTATTTTCCCTGCGCAGCATCCCGACTAATTCAAACCAAACAACGGTTTACTTATAAAAATGTAGAAAATAACAGTGGAGAGAAGCCACTACAATGAGTTGTTGTTTACAGTCGACTGTTGTCAAGAGATGAAAATGTTTCCTATGGAGTGGAGTAAATGATGCTATTGCTATTCCGTTAAGAATATTGTAACCGGCTTATTAAAATTGTTTATAGTCCAATCAACTTAGTTTAGCAATGTAGCCAGGTACGTAAGGAGGGGGAAATTGGTAGCTTGAGATGTGAACATTTATCACATAAATCAAGCGCTTGCCAACGAGTGGCGAACGATTTCTGTGCGATGAAAACTGCGGAAGTTCCATTCCCCTAGCAACGGATGGGTTGTACGTGAACATCATCAGAAATCATGACATACGATTTTGCCAGACGAAAATTTTTGGTTGACCCCCCAGAGCAAAGACATATCCATGTCAAAGCAGGTACACTATTATTACCTATTAATAATTCTCCTCCTATTCGAAAAGATGATTTTTATAGTATCTCCTCTATTGAATGATTATAGTACCTCCAGGCACAGATAAATTAAACACCTATACTCTGCTGCGAGTTTCAGAAAAGCATTTTAGGTCGATTGCAAACAAAACGTCTTTGATCTGTTGTGATAGTAAAAACGCTGCAAATTATTACGCAAAGGTATTTGATATAATTTCCGTATTGGATAGCCCATCTACGCAGAAAACTAGTCTATAATTAATAAAGGAAGATTACTTCGCATAGCCTAGGCCTACCGAGGGGAAGAAAGTTATTAAATTAAACACCTACACTTTACTAGTCCTTCTGCATCTTCGGAACGACTATGTTTAATAATTCACAGGCCTGCGACAGACATTTTTTTGCACCATTCCACCTGAACCTCTTATGCGGTTCCTGAACCTCAGGTGCGCTGAGTCCAAAAATGACAACCATTTTGCTTTATCACGCACCATTTTCCTACAAAACGCAAAACACATTTCGTATTAAATTTAGCCCTTAAAAGACCTCATTGTTCATCATTTCTCGAATGTGAATCACATCTAACAACGTTTTCAGAAAACAAAATGTTTTCTGGTAAGTAACACGAAAACCTTTCCAGTGTCAATCAGAATCGATTAAAGTGAGGAAAAGTATCAATTATTGAAGACGATGTGTGGTCACGGCATCCTGTCTGGACCCCTTTTTTCTTGTGAAACCCACTAATCCCACTATATTTAAGGACCCGGACTATATATATAGGATATAGGGGATACAGGGACTAGATATATATATGGACTCAGAAGGAATAAGAAAAACGGACTCAGCACACGAAATTGTCCGTGTAGTCCGAAAATGCACAAAGAGTTTTCAAAACATTAAATTTCGCAGGCCGGTGATCAGCGTAGAAGGATTCGAGGCTATCTAATTCAGAAATAATAAACCTGCAAGTAATAATAATTTACAGCGTTTTTAAACTCAATCAACACTGATGAACAGTGGTGCAAAGTAACCCCACGATGTTCTCAAGAAGTATTAGGAAGCCAAGTTATGACAGGAGCTCGTATAGGTATTAGCTCAATATGAGACTGTCTCCTCAAATCGAGTTGGATTAGGTAGTTATACCTATTTTAGGTAGGAAAATATTTACATACACATCTATCTATACGGTCGTATATAATAGTAGAATAAGTAGAAAAATATTTTACTGTCGCTGGTAAAATAAAGGAAAATAATATTGATGGTAATATTCACGATTGAGTGTTGAAATCACGTTTTCTAGACTTTCATCGTATTCGAAGTCAACTCTAGGAAATTGTTTTGGGTTTAGGGTAAAAATTTAGGTTTCACATAAACAATAGGTATTAACACCAAAATGAATGTAGTTACAACTTGTAATACGTACAGCTTCTATTTTGAGATTGGAAACAGCATCATAGCCACACATACCTGTAAAGAACAAACGCATTAGAATAACATTAAAACTTTATGACAATCCATGACAAATAAAAATGATGTTAATTACTGTTGTGAACTATGCGTTTTGATGGGAATCAAAATTCACTCACCGATATTCAAAATATTGACCTTGCCGAACTGATAAGTAGGACTTTCTTCCTGATACACCATAATAAAATGTACATGATTGAGGAAATTAATTTTTGTGCAAGTTCATACGTTTCTTACGGCCTAACGGTCATAAAACATTTAGGAAGCGATTCAGGCCTTAATTCCTAATATCACTCAACATTTTATCAGGTTTGACTACATAGTTTTGGCCTAAATACTACAACCACGTTCACTCATGCTCAGTAGCCACAGTTTTTCCATTCGCATAAAAAGGAATAAGAAAGAAAATCGTATACGCAAACATTTATACTCAAAACAAAACTCAATCTCAAACCACAAAACTTAACTAGATTATTAAATTAAATCATTGATCTAGTCATATTTAAATGTACCTAGTAGCTTTGAGTTAAATTGTATGATGATCTCAAACTGTATAGCTTACATAGCTAAATAGTTATGAGCTCAGGAATTGTTTCCTGAAAGTAATTCATGTTTCGCATAGTTTGGCCTTGGTTTGATGATTAGATTTATAATTGATGTAGCTGGAATCAAAAGCAAATATACTTCTGGAAACAACTTAGAAACCCATTAAATATTAGAACCACCATAAACAATATGCCCTACAGTACTGTAAACCATTGATTGTGTTGTCGTGTGCATACCGTAAGCTGCAAAACTCAGTTTACGTCAGTATTAATCAAAGAATGCCTCTCTTGCTACCAAAATATTTAAACTGAATAAAAACTAATATCAGCAATTAGGATGGAATATTTAATCTATAGGAAGATGTGCAGTGGCAAATGCCCAACGGCACATTTCGGTATCGAATAAATTGTACCTACTTTTATATCATTATGCTCAATGTTATCATAAGTCAACTGTTAGATAATTTCAGCACCGACAATAAAACTCTACGGTCCTTTTGAATGACGAGAGCTTATCATGGTTGAACAATGTCAAAAGAAAAGGAAAAGATCATAACAAAAAGTCAAGAAGGAAAAAAACTTCATTTGCCTCCGGCTACAAGACCAGTGTGGCGGCCATCTTGAATTATTAATCGTTATATTAATAACTTGCTTTAATTCCAGGCTCTCCCTTACTAATTGCATTCTTTGGGACTCTGGTAGTTGAAGGAAAGTACCGTTCTACGATCTTCCGCGAGACTGAAAGAGTTTAATAAAATAACTCGAGAGGGCTCCCGCTATAAGGGCTTATTAAATTGCAACCCGAACGATTTAGTTTGCTTAATCAATAAGCTTTATTTGAAATTTATTGTTAAAAGGCAGTCGGGTCACGCCTTCCCAGCGACCAAGTTGTCGATGGGAAACCAGTTTTTCTCTCCTTAGTATTTTACCTAATGGAAACACATGAAATAAATTGATTGTGTCCTCCTCCTTTGGATGTATCGTGTTGGTGTTATTGCGAACGCTTGGAAAATAACAAACATCTTTCATATCTTTATAATTAAATTCAGCTGGCTTTTAAATTTACATGGCGACTGAGGCTGTGATGCGTGTACAAATAGTGTTTATGTATTCGTACGGTGACGTTTTATAATAAACTTGAATAGGCTGTGGCAGTTTTATATGTGGGCTATTCGGATTCGCGGTTGATAACGGCTTGAAATTTTACATTATATCCCACAGTAATAATTTGTTGGGTATACCCAGATTCACCGACAATTTTTATAACAAATTAGATATTGATTTCATTAAGTCTTATGTACCTAACTATCTAAGTGGATGTTCTTAAATTGGACAGATTCAGGCTAGCCAAAAACAGATTGCCATGAAAATAGTTTTCATTAAAGCTGATTTAAAAACGTGGCAAATTATTTATATAATAATTGTAATTTCCCTATTGCTTAGACAGCCCATCCCGTGCATATCAGTGCGCTACTCTGATTAATTGGCGTGCATACGTCACCCTAACCATTGGAAATTTCGAAAAACCTGGGAAAGATCGATTGAGCAAATCGACAAGCAAGAGTTTAACTCTATTCACTAGGGCAAATAGGCATCATTCACATTCGCACTTATTCAATAGCGATGAAATTCACATAAAGCTGTCCAAAAATGTCCCAAAAATGAAGTTATGTAAGAATATGAAGGCAGGAATAAGGCAACTACCAGAAGGAAATTAATTTAATTAAAATAAACCCCTTCATACCCATCACTCGTCCATGGATGGTTTACATAATTTATAAGAAACTCATTCATTCAAGACTAATCATAATTCTATTATCGGGTGGAATGATCACCGTGGTAATGAGGAAATTTTTTATCGAAATAACATCAGTTCTCACTTACTCCCATGTTAATTCTCTTTATTTTCGTACTGAGCGCAGGTTGGTCGTCCTTCTAGGTGGTCTCATTTCGTCCTTTGCAAAGAAATCTACTAAGATTATACGAACGCTCACCCATCCATTTTTGAAGTTTTCATGAACCCCTTATTACTTTCCTTACTTAACCCAAAGGGAAAAGGGAAAGGTCTTGCAATCACCCTGAAAATCAATTTCTGAAACTCATGCTAGGATGGGTATTTGTTCAACCTGAACCCTTATGTATACTTTTCATGAAAATGTATGTATGTATGTAACTCATGTACACGATTGCGACCTTACGGTACGACACACAAAAATTCCAATTTCGGGTTTATATAGCTATGAGTAGAAAAATAACCTACTGTAGAAAAATCAGCTTAAAATCATTGTTTTTAGGGGGTTAAAAAAATCAAAATAGGTGAAAAAATGTCGTTTTTGGCACTTTTTTTGGCCCTCTCTCCAAAATGGCTGGAGAGATTTTGATAAAATTAACAGGAGTTACTCTTCTTCTAAGTGAAAATAATATTAGATACTCCTCATGCTTTGAAAAATAATTTAAAGGGAGGTAATTAGTAAAATACTTCCAAAAATAGTTAAAAAACGTGGTTTTTAAGTACCGTTTTGGTCTTTCCTTCTATATGGATCGATGGATATTGATAAAATTCACAGAGGTTACTGTTCTTATGGATGCAAATGATATTCGATACCTGTCATGGCCAGGAAGATGCCCTAAGAACATAAATAAGCTAAATAATAAATGTAAAAATATAATTTTTAGCAGTTTCTTAGAATAAAAAAAAAAAAAGTAGAAATAAGCAAAAAACTTCCCAAAATAGGTGAAAAATCCCAAAATAGGTGAAAAATTATACCCATTATACCTATATGTCCAAAAACAATACTGCATTGGCTGTAATAAGCCGAGAAATACCAAAAACTTGCCATTTAGGGCAGTAGTAGCAAGTAAGGAAAGTAGTGTGAAGCCTCACACCAGATTTTTTTATATTCTAACCCTCTCATTTTTTGGGATGATCGCAAATAATGCCAAGATTTCAAGACCATTCTCAACCGACACGAGATTTCTGGTACAAATTTTTTTTTTTTTTTTTTTTAATTCGGTAGAATAATTTCTTCTTAGTTGATTTCAAGGTTCCGTTATTGAGAATAATAAATCGAAAATATGATATGATCAAGATACCTTCTTTAACACCTCAATTCCAACAAGTATTAATTACTATAATAATTGTAGGAAAGGTACATTTAATCAAATCATGGTAGTCCAGTATGGTGGTAAATCATTTTCGTTCAAGCATGGGGTTTATACCGATTCATATAATCAATCACCAACCCCCCAACTGCCTTTCAATTTTAATTTAAAACGGCCCATCACATCGTGAGAAATTGAAATTTCATTAAATTTACAATCAGATGAATTTCATTGGCTATGACAACCGTAATTACCCTCCAAGTTTGTGCTAAAAGGACAGTTATAAATAGTGTGAATTTGTCGTACAAGAATAGTGTTATGAAGATAATGATAAATTGGATCAACTTGAACCTTTCAGAATTTGTTAAAATATAAGCAAAATCAGACTGAAAATTAGTAATATTATTGTGCACACACCAGGTAGACAAAAATGTCCACTGAAATTGTTCAGTGAGCTTTTGAAGGGAATATTTAAACTTGGAAAAGAGTAATTTTGAGGTTCACTTGTGTTAGGAAGGAAGATAATAGAACTTGAAGATGCTTGTTCATTTAACTAGTCATTGGTTTTCTGGAAAACGAACTTAGCAATAAGGTGGGGAATCTTTTGACCTATCCACGTTTGCGCTAAAATCATCAGCGCCCCGCACGTATTGTGTTACGTGAAATCCGTCTCATGATCTTTATTGCCAGAAACTGTTGCTCTTATGTGCATCATTTCCAGTTTCCCAATCGGAGACTGAGCACGATTGCAGGCGCAGCACCAGCTAATTGTGCGTGAAATGCCAGGGAAAGTGTTGGATCCACGATTCCATTGCTAGCACGACGTTGGAACCTCAGAAAACATCTCTTCATTTTTTTTTTCTTCTTGTAGTTTCGGAGCTGGCTATAGCTTCTCCTTCCATGCCGTAGACGCCCCACTGGGGGAAACGACGGGTTCGCGGTTTCGCTCGGGGGATCATGGGAGTCGCTGCGAAGTCGTGAACCCCCTTTGCAGTCACAATATCAAATGATATCGTCTAATAGGAGAGGAATGGGCCGATGCTTGTGGTTCTCAAAAGGTTTTTCTGATTCGAAGGCGTGGTCGCAGTTGCCCGGGAACATGACAAACGGAGAGGTCGGCGATGTGATCGCTTAAACGTGGGAAACCAATAAACACTTTCATCCAGTAATGCTGAGTATTTTCAAACACGAAGGGCGTAAACTATCCTTCCTACCTGAGACCTTAAAGCGATGTAACACTGCAGACAGCCATACAAGGGAAAGAATAAAAAATTTCATTTGTTTAATAATTTCCTTGATGAAACTTATCCTAGCATCCAAATTATATTTGTATATATATCATTGAAATATATATATAAATATATATATATGTATGTGTGTGTGTGTGTGTGTGTGTGTGTGTGTGTGTGTGTGTGTGTGTGTGTGTGTGTGTGTGTGTGTGTGTGTGTGTGTGTGTGTGTGTGTGCGCGCGTGCGCGTGTGTGTGTGTGTGTGTGTGTGTGCAGGGTTGGGGTGGACACTCTCATGCCCAATTGCCAACCTCACTCATCTCATGAGCGATGTAACGTGGTATGCTTCCTCTGCAACATGGGGAAACCTCAAGACCTAGACATTTTTTGGCGGTTCGCCCCGTACTTCAAAGTAGTTTTGAAGTGCTAATTTTGGGACAACTAGGATGTTTCATGATGATCTGTTGCGCATCTTAAATGGCTTCAAGTGGTTGGAACTTGCAAGATTTTGTCAATCTGCCTGGGGTTACAGCGGAATTCATGAGGGAGTTTAACTGTGAAGAACTATTATGCCTAAATTGTACTTTTATGAATAAATTATTATATTATGTTGGAATCGTAGTTAATAAACTACTTATAATACACTTAGTAGAATCAAAACAGTCAATTATAATTCACTTAGTAGAATCAATTTATTATTTTGGTATTATTATTGTAATTTCTTTCAGTATTATTTGGGTTAGTATATTGATGTTATTTGAGTTTACCATTGAGAAATGTCGAGGCAAATTACTAAAACTTTAGAAAACAACTTATACCTACTCGCAAAATATAAGACCAAATATCCATTTTGAAATGAACTTCCGTGCAGCTTGCACATGGGCAATGCAGATCCAGCAGCAATGGAACTCATAGACGAGGTTCCACCTTCACTCTGTCATCATAATGGGACGCAAACAGTGACCAGACGGAAGGTAGAACAAAATTCAAATTTTTCAGCTAAAAATGTACATTTTGAACGGAAAGTTTGATTTTGGACGGCATTTATTTTCTCTCTTTGGAATTGATTATATAGCTTCAACTTACTCAGTAAAAACCTCGCTTCTGCTTCCAAGTTCGCTTCCGTAAACTGGCCAGGCCCTAACGGTTATTGGCTACCGATTAATGTGAGGATGGCAGAAAAAAAAAGAAAACAAAAATCTCAGTTTCGTAAACAGCCAGCTACTGTACACACTTATCAGTGATATGGTGATATGATATGGTGTTTTTAGCGTTTTTGAGTTAGGCATACAGTTGGATTAGCCTCGTTAAGACCTATCCAAAAAATCGTAAGCGTCAGAACTTTCTAAATGACCGAAAAATGGGATTGAAGTATTAATAATATCGTAACCACCACGGAGCTATAAAAAAGCGTAAACGACTCCACAAATGTCTTAACCACCAATCCATTGCTTGGAAAGATATCGTATCCTCCACTATCGTAGCTATCGTAACCACCATCATGAAAAACAAAATATCTTAAGGGAAGTCGCTTACGATGCTATTTTCGGTAACTGAAATCTAACTCACTTATCGTAAGCACCAACCAAAAGCATCTTAAGCACCAAACAGTAGGTAAAATTGTCTTAACCACCACCTACTTCACGATGCAAATGATTTTGTCCCAATATTCGCACGGAAACACATGTACGGAATTGAGTAATCGATTCACGAAAATAATGAAAACAGTATTTTCAACAACTGGGCATCTTATAAAGTTTATTGTGTCTCCTGAAAACTTAGGAAAAGGTCGCTTACAATACTCTGCCTTGGAAGGGACGACATGCGGCACATTAAATCAGTACTAATTCACGAAATTTGAGAGCAGCCACTGAAAGACTTCTGAATCTATATAATTACAATTTGAATATATTGTTATTTCTTTGCTTTCGAGACATCAATATGCTACTTGTGTATTAGGAACATTGTTTTCTATAGTCCTCAATACCAAGTGCAGGGAAGAATCGAAGTATGGAATTATCGAAAAAATTCACCTCCTCAAAAACCAAAATTTCCACTTGCATCTTGCGTTTCAGAGCTTGCTGATCAATTTTTTGTATCGTGTCATTTTCGCCTTAGTGAATGTGCGACTTTCGTCACGCCCTAATCGTTTCCAAGTTTTCGTTTAAATCGATATTATTTTCAGAAATTATGCAGGTTGTCTCTTAGACGGTACGACACAAAAAATAAATTTCCTCTATTTAATACGAATTTAAAAACAATTTTCGTCGTCCCTAAAAGTTAGCTCATTATTCCGGATTCTTCTCATTAAAAAATTGTCCGGGGGTTTCCAGTAGACTTTCCAATTTCACCTTGTCTTTCAACAAAAGGTTCAGTTGAGACATAACCTTGCAAGAAAGGAATACTCTGCCCTCTGTATTTCCCCTTCTCTTTTAAGCAATGTCCGATCCCTATTATTTCTTACCTTCTTTATCTGGTCTCCATTTAGAAGTTTTCTCTCTTTTGTTGGAACCTCGCATTTCTTACGGTAATTTATTTTTCCAGTCTCAATCAAAGATTTTGTTTCCTTTTACATTGATTCCAAGCCAAACTTAGTTTAACGAAAAAACAATCGTTAAAAAAAGCAAAGTTGAACAAATAAAATAAATAAAATGATATATAAAAATTAATAATAATAAAAATAAAGAAAAAACATTTGAGAATTGGATGTAGTATAATACTTTTGTGTACCTGTTCCGTCGGTCTTTGAAATGCATGAAGCTCATAAATAATTATATCATGGACCATCGAATAGGGTCGCTTTAATAAGCCTTAACAACTGCATTGAATGTACGTAGGTACATTTAAATCGTTGTTGGAATATTACTCTGTGTGTACCACTGGTTTGTACGCTTTGAAATGTGTAGACTTCAGGGATCTCACGCTGGTCAGCCTGAGTAATAATTGATATTTTGAGTAGTTGCGTTTCATTCATGACAAGAATTTGCAAAAGATAGGTTCTCATAGTTACCTATGCATCAGGGTTTTTCAGGAATTTATAAAATGGCAAATACTATGGCCTACTTGCTTTTTAGTTTACTTGGAAGTCAACCATTTTAGAGCACATCGGAGATCTGTGGTTGTCTTGCCGTTCCAAGACTAAAAATATGGGATTTGAAGAGTTGATGATGATCGGTTCCAAAATTTGCATCCGGAGCTTGCTAAAGCAGCCGGAATTGATTTATTATAATTTTAATGAAATATCCAAGAAACACTGTTTCTTAAGGTTAGTGATCAAAGTAGGTAGGTACGGTAAAAGCACCACATCACTTGGAACTATTCTCCGATACATTCATGCATTCGTAATGAGCAATATTTATTTGAAATGAATCCCACCGCGCAACAACAAAAAGCGGGAGTTCATCACTTGTCCATGAGGCCACAGGCATCGTGCGTCGTTTATAGAAGATAAAAGAACCACAACTAACAATCACCCCACCCATGTTTTACTAAAAAATTATACATAAGAAGAAAGCATAAAATAATCTAGCAACCTTTTAGCAAATTTTCGTCAAATAAAAATTTTCGTCAATCAAAATTTTTGAAAAATTTCATCATTGAAATCCGTTTTGAGATATTCTAAAACGAATACTAGGGTTTAACGCTTTTTCATATGTATATATGCACACATATGTGAGTATATAGGTATATATGTATATGTGACCGTGCAAGGGAAAAGGGGCTTTTGATTGTTGGTGGTTCAAATTAGATTTTTATGAAAAACCGTCTTGACCACTTTCTGACTAAAAATAATTTTCAACGATTATTAAGCCTTAATTATCTTTGTGAATTCGTGAATGAAACTCAAGATTCGGCGATCTTCATGTTTTTTACATTATGGTGTTCATTCGTTGTGCAAAGGATGTTTCAATTATTGTTAAGTTAAAACTGTATTACAAACGTAAAGAACAATAAACCGTAGAACGTTGAATTCTTTTGAAGAGAATGTAAAGGTTTTATAAAGGAGTCATAACGATCCATCACACGTGCTGAAGCCATGTTTCCCAGAAACTTTGGTAACCTTTGGTGGTCACGGCATATTTCGCAACTTCCATTTCCATTTCAACTGTACGCCAGAACAAGAGGTCTAACGTTTCGAACAAAGGAGTAAAATATTATTTGCGATACGCCCAAACGATTTGAAAGCTCACGTACCCGCTCTAGGAGCATTTTCGTCTGAAGAAAGAGCGAAAAAAAGCCACCAGGCCGCAACGCCGCGAGCGGTTTTCTTGTCAGTTTCAATTCACGAAGGACGGACGGTGTCTAACCGCATCTTCTTGAGGGAATGATGTAAGGAACACCCGCAGAACCGACTTTCATCATCGGGTTGAGTGAATTTCGATGTTTTTTCACCGTTTCTCCGTCAGTTATAAAACAAAAACCGTGTGAAGTAAACTTACGGGGGGCAGCAAGAACCCGTATCCATTCTCCTGCAGTTTGAATATCGTTCCACAAACGCAGGGTGCTGTAATGGAACATACAGAGGAGAACAGAAAACGTCCAGATCACTGGTACATAATGTACATATACATACGTGATTTGGCATCACACTGGCATATGTCACACAACGATATAACAGAGAAAGATATGACGAGAAACCCGTATAAGATCTATTCGAATTAGCAGTTCATGCCGAATGCCAAATTCGTTTTACGATTCCCAGTCCTATTGACGGTTTTTGCATCCTCACTACTGAAATTATTCGTGCAAGAATACATGGAAGCTAAAATTTTGTTGGTTCCTCCAAAACCAAAGGTGAGACTAACTTTTTGTGTTTTTGAGCTTGCTGATCAATTTTGGTACCGTGTCTGATTTCTGTCTGTATGTGTGTTAGTGCTGATTCCTAGAAACGCCCAACATAAGCTAATTTTTAGTCCAAATATTTTTCTTCCAAAATGTAGGCCCTTGTAGAGTGCGAACGGTAGATCTTGCAGTGCACCGTTTGGTCCCAATTGATTCTTAAGAGAAAAACTAACCTTGCACTCAGAAAGTTTTCGCGAAATTAATTTCTGGATCACCATGCATCTCTTGCACCATGCATTCTATGTAATTTTTGGACAACACTTTTGATACAGCGTCCAGTGGTTTGGAAAGCCAACGATTGATTACAGCCTCGAATTACGATATTCAACATCAATTGTATACTGAATTTTCATACTGCATTCCCTTCAATAGGACATCATCCTTCTTATATGAGATCATCAACAGAAACTATTCTTATAACTTGGATACCTACCATTAAACAGAAATTATAGATTTGTCTTTCTAATTCATGAAAACTGTAGTTTACCGTAATCTATTTTAGCCTTGTTTCATCATTTAGTGTGTTATCCATAATTTTGTTTGCTTCACTATAAGGGAATTTCAACACGTGGGTTCGTGTTGAACTCTATCAAAGAACTCCGGCATGAAATTACTTTCTGCTGGAAATTGAGAAAAATCCTATAATCTCTAGTGAATCAGCCTTTATTATTTTCTGAGTCAAACATAAATGTCTACTTTAGCTATGCAATTAGGTATCTTCGCTTGTTTATTTTCTTTCATTACCTACCCTAGTTTTTGTTTTTTCACGCATTTAGTTTTTGTTTTGGACAAGAAATTTTTGGTTAATTTATGTATTATAATAAAATTTTCTCTGTCAATTGCCGAAAAAATAAATAAATGCTGAAAACTGAATATTTGGAGGAGTTCTTATTTTTAAATCTCTGGAAATTTACAATATATCATTATGGGAAACATATAGAGGTGCATACTGTCAGTTATTACTTATTTAACTCAGCTTTATTACTAAGCTACCTACTCGTAATTATCCTAACTTTATAATATTAGGTTCAGGTCATGTACTCCGCACCTGTCCGTAATTCTGATCAGTATAGAGCCCGTCATTTCGTACGTTTTTTGTTGTCCCAGAAAGGCCCCCACAGTCAAGTTAAAACTTGCGAAGTTGAACAGGAGAAAATTTAGCTCACTCAGCTAATATTTAGTAATCATGATTTAATACGGTTTCCAAAGGTATAGGTAATTAATTTTACTTTCATATTACTATTTAGGGGAGAAAATTTTGTTTTAATGTTGAAAAATGAGTTATAACTTTTATAATTCTTATACCCGAGTTTCATGGTTACACTCACAAATTTTCAGTTTGTTTGTTATGCTCAATGTTGTGTTTTAAATGGGAAAACTAGTTGAATAAAGTTAAAAAGTCGATTATAGTAGAATTTGAGAGGTATGAAAGTAGTACCACTCTGTTCAGTGTGAAAAATACGTACAAACCGAATCCAAACCCGTAGGATCGTAGAAGATCATGTTCCAAGAAAACGTTCGATTCCAACGAAAAAAAAAAAAAAAAAAAAAAAAAAAAAACTTTTTAATATTAAAGCAACTTTTTTTCCCCTGAATATGAAATTAAAAGTAAAACTGACTAGGTATATCGTTGGAAGGAGTATTAAATGAAGCAGTTTTCGTGAGATTTGACTGTTTCCTGGATTTATTTTATAGATGAGTTGTGCCTAACGTTTTTAAGATTTTCAAAAATTTGAGTCTTTCAAATTTGTCTATGCTTGAGCTGCTATTATGGTCTGTAGATGGGAATGTTCAAGAATTAAATTGCTCCATACTTGTAGAAAATTTAACACTAATTACGAAAATGTGGTCAAAAGTAAAAATTAAATGAATTAAAATAGATAAATTTGAGTTTAAGAGAGAAAAAACAGTTTTCCTGAAAAACCTTTGAAAAATCTTATCCCGAGAATAGATTGAGATACAAATTTATGCGGTGGGCGGCATTCTGCTCCTCTTCATATGTAGTTTCACCAAATTTGTTTTGTCACACTCAGTCGTAACCATTATGTATAGACGTTACATGTGCACCAAGTTTGTAAAAGAAGTTTTCTACACGATGCCCGATTTAATGCCCTTGATAATTGATAATTTTGATATGCAATCAAGCACCGTTGGTAAACCTCTCGCAGATCAATTTCTGATGAGACCAAAGTAACAAATCAATATCCCCAGCGAGCTCATAGAGAATCCGTTCAATGGTCTTCGTTGCATGAGGATCGGTATCTATTCTAATAGGATGTATATCATTCCACTTCAAACCCTTTCCTGAGTTATTTATCACGTATTAAGATCCCGGACGGAATGCTAAGATCGTAATGCGCCTGGCACTTGACTGCGGCGTTTGACGCAACTCACGGGCCTTCTGTAGCAAGCTCAAGGGTGATTTAGCAATATCCCGATGGGCTGCAGGGCGACTGGTAATTGTTCTTCAAGTGTGGCTAATGCATATATGAGTTGTACTCCGGTAGGGGCCTCTCATTAGTCTTGGGCATCCATCCACTCTCTCATATTCGTAATGCATTCAGAGTCGTAAACGTTTATTGGGTCCTCAAACACGGTGCGTAACTCTTTCTGGAAGTGAAACATAAGTCAGACTGAGTCGCACGGGTTTGATTTACTGCTGAGTGCGCGCGGTGCCTGTGTCTGTTCTTCTACGTGTTGAGTGTCGCCCCGTTGTCAACATGAATACTAACAATTAATTCTAGTATAGGTATCAGTAGATTTCAGTATCTAAGTCATCCACTTAACAAAAAGAGCAGTGAAGAATTCGGTAACATTCGGTAAAGGACTTTTTTGCCTATTTACTAATTCTATGCTAAAAAAACTAAATAAAAATTTGGGTCCGTCGAAAGCTGCTCGAAGTTAATCTCCGAAGGACAGAAATGATGTTGATAAAATTGGGTGCAACATTCACATCGGCAGGGATGAGCACCTGTAATTCCGGCATCAGTTTTAATCAACCTTAAGAGGAAACATTTAACGGACGAAATATGTATTTAATCGAAACAATATTTAAAAGTGTATGATTTCAAAATATAAGGTTAATTCCTTCTTTTGATTTGGTATTCAACAAATCGAATGAGACCAATCATCACATCACCAACTATTCGCGCACCATGAAAGCTGAATTAAAAAATATAGTCAACAATACTGTGAATCGTAAAGCCTCAGGTTCAGTCGACTATGTTGAACTTCAGCTTATCTATTACATTATAGTTTTAAATATCCATGCTGATGTGTCTGTTTACGTAAGCTAAAAGGGAAAAATACTGTGATACCTATTACGTATTACATGATATTACGTATATCGAAATGACAGTTGCCACTTTTCCATTCATGTACAAATAATCGCTAAATGCCAAAAGCATACTTTTGCGTCCCCACTACCGAAGGTAGGGATGTTTTGTGTCCGTGACTGAAGCCGACAAAATCGTTGTCCTCCAAAACCAAAATGTCCACTTGCTTTTTGCGTTTCAGAGCTTGCCGATCAATTTTGGTTCCGTGTCTGTCTGACAGACACTGTGGTAAGACCTTGTCACATCCAAAACTATACCAAGTTTTAATCTGATTCCGATGAAATTTTCAGGAATTGTGTGGGTTAGCTCCTAGATGTCCTCTATAATTTTCAATGCAAATGACTGAACTGCGCATGCGCAAATGTGAATACATAACGTCGATTTCTCATTCTCTGTTGGTCTGATTTCGCTCAAACTCGGTAGGTAATTCGGTATATGTTCTAGAAAAATGCCCAATAAATTATATCGCAATAGGTAGAGTAATAACCATTGCGCTTGCGCAAAACTAATATTGATTGACACAGGTAAAACTCCGAGTCCTATTGAGCGATTATGATGAAATTTCCGGGGATCGTGAGAGATAGCTTCTAGACAGTTTCCTATAACTTTCATTGCCGTCACATAAATATTAGTCTGTGCGCATGCGGAAAGGATAATTTCTTATAACGTTGATCCCTTATCATCGATTGGTCCGATTTCGTTCAAAATTCGGGAATAGATGGGTAGGTATATGTTCCAGAAAAATTCCCTTTGCATTATACTGCGATTGGTGGAGTAATAACTATGCGCAAGACTAAAATTGATCGACACAGACAAAACTCTGAGACTGATGGACTGATTTTTATGAAATATTCTAGGATTGTGCAGTTTAGCTCCAAGACGTTTCCCTGTAAATTTCATTGCCCTTCGATTAAATAGTAGTCTGTGCGCATACGCAAACACTAATTTTTGATAATGTCGACTTATCAATCATTTCAATCGTACTTTGTTATTCAACTAATTCTACGTGTACGCCCATGTTATGATATGTGAGGAACCTATACTGCCCACCCAACTTAGCAGACGTTTTTCCGAGGCTTCTCGAACTCCCATATTCAATCAGATTATCGATATGCTGTCGGCGATAAACCATTATGATATTCTCTGGTCCTCTACACACACAACGCCTGAGACTTTCAATGAATTCGGTAAATAACGTCTTAGAGGTTTGACTGTTACAAGGGAGTTAAGAACACACAGATGGACACATTGACAGTCAGAAAAGAAACCATAAATCTACTTGAATGATTAAATATACGTACTTTAAGTAGTAAAATAATAATAATAATAATAATAATAATAATAATAATAATAATAATAATAATAATAATAATAATAATAATAATAATAATAATAATAATAATAATAATAATAATAATAATAATAATAATAATAATAATAATAGATAAAATAAAATAAAATTTTCTTAAGCGGTTTTCTCTAAGTTGTTTTTAAAATATTGAAAAGCTCACATGAGTTTCTCTTCAGGTAGAAACACCAGTAATGTTCAATGTTCTTCTTACATTCAGTTGATTTTACTACGACAGACATTTAAAAGGTCAGCTATAATGATTATGCTAAGAACTCGTGAATATAAAGCAGTTCGACCCGTGCAATATCTTCTCATAGGTATTTTATTAATAAACACAACAATAAAAATCGTCCTTGCGATCAACTATTGCGTCTGATGGCTTGTCGTGGGCAATAGCTACGTTTTATTTACCGTCCCCAGCTTTTCCGTGAGATATGACGGTAATAAATCTGTGGTACCGAGCATATATGTACCCTTGTGTTCTGTTGCGTGATACTCTCCATTCCAACACCTTGCATAAATATAACTCCATCATTAGAGAGAAACGCCTTGGCTGAATAACAATATTGATATGTCTTCGCACATGAGCCTCCATAAAGTTGCTTGTAGATGAAATAAAATAAAGGTGAGGATAAGATCAATATTCTATCCTCATGTGTAAATCAACAATATCTTTAGATGTACCTAATTCACTCATGGGAAAGTTCTCATGTGTATCAGTAAGATTCATATCAGACTGTATAACTAGATTTTATTGACTGAAGTAGTACATAATAAAATCAAATTGCATTGACCAATTTAAGTTTGGATGTTTACAACTTTTACGGGTTCTCATTTCGATGTTGAGTTTTTGTCGAAATCACAGATGTTTATTTCTTTTGAGTCTATCTATGAGTAGCGGAAACAATGTTTTCACTTTCGGGTGATGAAATGTCGTTCCACGCCAAAATCAAAATTTTAACTCGCACTTTACGCCGTAAACCATTCTGAGCCTGGTAGTCCACAAATCATTGCTACAGCTAAAATATACAGTTAGGAAGAAAATTTCAGAGAATTTACTGGTAAGACTAGATTGTTCAATCAGCCTCATTAATCACAAATCAGTACTTCATTCTGCGTATGCTCAAACGTAAAATCCATCAAGCATTATTTGTCCATGGCCAATTTGTCCGATATACACATTCAAATGGAATGGAATGGAATGAAATAGAATATAGAAATTCTATACATTCACTTTAAGCATATGAGGAAGCTACTTTTGTGCCACACCATTTGGCAGGAGTTTTTGTTTAATTTTGTATCACATATCTAGGTGACTCAATGTAAATCATTGTTAATCCTGTTGGTGATGCATGTATCTATTGCTAAATGAGCCGTGAGTGGTGACTATAATATATGATAAGTAATAATACGAATAATTGAGGAATAGAATGAAAAAGTTTCTCAAAAGTTGAATCAGCATTTGGTTGGGTGAGTGGTCATGGTCGGAAGAGGATCAAATCAAAAATGATTTACTTTTGAGACAGCAGTTATATTTATTTTAGTTTAATTTTAAATATGGACACTTTGTGTGCAGAAAATTGTATGGTATGGAAACTTTTTCTAAATCATTAACAATAATAATACAAGCAAATTTAAGTATTCTTAAACGAATTTTTGAAGTTTATATGAACTGTCAAAAACATCTTTAAGATAATTATAAACATTTTTCATGAATTTCTGATTATTCTAGTTCATATTTAGTAGAAAAGCTCTCAAAAATATTCTGAAAAAATATAAATAACTGAAAAAAATATATGTAAAAATAAATTCGTCCGATCTCGCTCAAACTCAGTGGATAGTACATTCAGGAATGTATATTCAGGAATCATTTCAAAATGCCTCAAAATGGATTTTTATGAAGAAATTTGTGGAACTTTGTTTTTAATAACGGGGTAATGTTTTTTCCCTGAAATTCACCAACACTGGAAACCAAAATATTCTGCCAACTGTTTCTTGTCAATCACGTGATAAAGCTCATACTCGAAGACCGCGCTGAAGTTCACTAGTCCGTAGTCAGAAGATGAAAGTGGCGGCGGAACCACTGGTCTCTGCACATGCACTGCGTCCAAGACCCGAACCCTCCTCCCCCAATTCACTGTCTAATCCATTAGTAACGATTCAGATGAAAAGATTAAGATCGTGTCAGATTCGAAATCCCTGAGTAGGGCGAAAGAGGAGGAAAAAAATGAGCTGTAATTCTTCAGCTCATTCCCCGTTCAGATTGATTAGCATAAGGAATTCAAACAAATGTGAGATGAAGATAACGTAACACAGTTGGACAGTGAATGATTATTATAAGACCGAGGGAATGAGCGCAGTGATGAAGGTTTTAACATGGACATGGAGCTGCGTAAATCGGCTTGGTGCTATATTTGTTTTTAAGTTTTCTTAGTAGATAGTAGATAGGATACGAACATTTATTTAAGTGAAAATAGTTAAGAGGGAATGATAATATTTTATTTAATAAATTCGGTCCTAATACTTAAATTAGCAGAAATCAGGAAAGGTTAAGACTATACCAGACGATTGATGACAAAGTTGGCTCACTAAGTTGAGATGTACAGTATGTAGCTTTCGAATGAGGTATTAATCTTTCGGAGATGTACAATCATAAGAGGATAGTGAAAATACCTGGTAGGTGGCCATCTATGCCACGACTGACGTAATTTGTAAGAGATGTTTGATATATAGGTACTTATAATAGATTAATGATCCATTGCGGGTCGCATAAACGTGATCTGTGCTCATGATGACAAGTACGTATGAGCCCGGTACGTGAAGGGGAAAATTTTTGCGTGAGGAGCGTGATGTGAACTCACGTGACGACGAGACGTTTTACGTCCTTGCGGAATCTCCAACAGACTCGCAATCGCTTTTCACTCGAAGACCTCCTCCGAAGAAAATGACGCAACGATGAGAGCACAATTAGACTTTCATTTTCTCGGTCAGATTAAGGTCCCTCGAGGCGTTCTGCAGACTGGGAGGGTAGGAAGAAAGAAAAAAATCGTGTGGACGGCACCATCCGCCGACCGGTCTTCCAATTCCGTTTTCTGGGCCCTCCGACCACGAATCAAATGAGGATGTAACGCGAAAGTGAGTTCGTACAAGAGGTCAGCTGATTCCTTCTGAGACTCTTCCTAGTCTCCAATAGGCGGAGCGGGGGCTCTTGCTTGAGATTGCGGATTGGTCATTGGCCTCCGAGAAAGGTTAATCAAAATTGCCTTTTAAAACCCACAATCCCATCACAATACTACCGTATTTCCTAAGGTTCTCATTTTGCCGGACGCACCGCACTGACGCCGGAGACCGAATCTATTGGATCACATTAACCCGTGACGCAATAAAATGTTTACTGTCGGTGGATTCCGCGAGGTAAATCAATTTCAATTGCTGCAGTGTTCTATAGAATTACTAGCGTCGTTCTCTGGACTTCAGTCATGGTGCACAAGAAACCACCGCGAACCCTACAAGAAATAGGTGAAGCGTAATTATACAAAAACTGTTGATATTAATGAATGGATATAAATATATATATATATATATATATATATATATATATATATATATATATATATATATATATATACATATGAAAAAGCGTTAAACTCTAAAATTTGCTTAAGAATACCTCAAAACGGATTTCAATGATGAATTTTTTTTAAACTTTTGGCTTAAAAATTTTTCGAGCCATTGCAATAGTTCATTTTCTGCGAGAATTCGCCAAAATCGAGCGTGAATTACAAAACTTTCTTATTAGTAATGCTCAGTAATGATAGTCATACTCATCAATTAGACCATTTTTAGCATATATTATTACGATTTGAGTACATTTTTGTGCACAGTTTCCTAACACTCTAGCTCTTGGCTTAAAAAAAGTGCATGTGTACTTAGCATAATTTAATTCAGTATTTCATTTAAAACTTTTCAAAAATTATTTTTAAAGCAGATTTTATGAAATTAGAGCATTTTATCTAAATTGAAGACATCTATCATCCGTTATAATCAAATTTTCGGGCGAAGGAAGGCTGTTTTTAACTCAATTCTGAAGGGAGATGTAATGTCTGCTAAAAGATTAAGCTCAATTTCCACGGAAATTCGTTTATCAATTTTTCTGATGATACGGTAATTTAAGAAATGTAAAACCAGTTAGGATTCACAGTATTCAGAATGCAGATATCACAATGGCCATCCCTGAATCCGTCAGTCAGTGTGGATTACAAAGTAGTTTGGTAAGACAAATATTGCCGTGTTGGCCATTCGCTTAGCAAGCCAAATATTTGGGCAAGAGTCTTGCTGAGGCGGTGAAGACGATCTTTGCATGAAATATGTCCTAAAGATAATGTTTACATAGACAAACTAAACAGTGTGACAACCACGAAAAAGGATTTTGGATTTTTTTTTAACTGCTCGTCTCCCAGGATCGGCTGAGGAAGGAAGTATCTCCAAGGAAATTGGAGGTTGCTGGGTTTAATAGCGCGGCTACATCGGAGTCATCAGGTCGTCCTAATTGGCCGCCATAAATATTTATAAACGGGGTTCCTTCCAGAGGTCATGGCTTCTCCTTTTCAGACGCTTTCCTATGAGAGCCTAAATTGGACAAGCCTGCGCTCGACTAAGCAGGCTGAGCTAACAATTTATTTTGAGCGGGACCCCATTTTCTCACAGAATATAAAACTGAATACGAAGAGGGGAATGCTAATTCTTGAGAGGCCGGTCATAAGGTGTATACTTAAAATGCAGTTTCAGATAATGTGATGTCATGATCGGATTGATTTATTCATAAAAGTTTAAATTTATTACATAGGTACACACAAAGTCAGGAATACAGGTGTTAACAATAGGTGACTCAACGAGTGATAGAAATACGATTATCATTACTAACTGCACAACGATAAATATGGTCTCTATACAAGAATAGTCTTAACATGTATAAACTACATAATAATCAAACTCAGAATACAGCTCTGAAGGGGGAAAAGATAAGCTATGGACGGCTACATACTGGATACTAATCCGTTCCTGAAGTTACTCGCCCCTATTTCAATTCATATTTGGTGGAAACTTAGGGCAAGTGCCCCACCATCCCTTCCGAACAACATGAAATTCCGAACATTCCTTTCCGAACATTTAAACTGGTTAATTGAAATTATTATTGAATTTAAATTATTCAATTTTACCGAGTCAAAAAGCCGTCGTAAGCAAATACAAATGAACAAGTCAAGTACCATAATTAGTTTAGTATGCAAGTATAACGCTAGTTAACCCAAGACAACACTTACCGCAGTAGTGGGGACTTGAAGGTGAATTACACACAATACACAGTTCGTACAACTTGAGTGAACGTATATATTTGAAAGCGCGTTGAAATATAGACTCGATTGAACACTTTGAACAAGGATAAAGTGAGATGCAATATTGTACAAAGATTGATCAAGGTAAAACTTTGTGCAAACGGGAATCGTAAGTAGCAGAGCGAATGGCGTCCACGAACGGAATGGACGAGGAGCGGGGAGACTCGTCCAATGAGAGAGGCTCACCTCAGTGTAGCCACAACGACCGCGCATAAAGTCTCATAATAATTACACGAACTAATTAAACATGTAGATACACGGAATGGATCCTTGAAACAATATTAAGATCAGATTACACATTTATGTGTACTAATTATGAGTAATACTAAATGTCATCCTATTGGATTCACAAACATGAAGTTTACAACAGGACACGGAGTATAACTTATTTGTGGTCTAGGTTGCATGGAATGAAGTTCCATGCATCACAGAGGTGTCTCATTTGGAGACTCTACTTTAGCACTCCCTCCTCTTCAAATGAGGAAGCAGTATTCACAAGACTTAACCTGTTTTAGCTATGACAGAATCACAACGGACACATGTCGTTATGTCATGCAGAAGGCATCTCACGTCAGTCTACTATGATCGAATCTTACTACTAGATCATGAAACTCAGTCTTAGTTCAATATGACTACAGTCTCAGAGTTCTTAAATCGAAAGCACTTTTCTTACACGCTAGTCTTATGACAGAAAAGTTATTCTAGTCTCAACAGTGTACAGTTTAGTTCCCTACTAAGATTCTAATATTAATGTGATACAAATAAGTGACATAATATTTTAGCAGGTAACATTGCCCGTGTATGACCTTGCACTGTTTCACTGAACATACGAATTTCAACACGCGCACACCGAATGTTAACATCGAAGACGGATAGGACGGATGAACACTTGATGTTGGTGCTGTTGGTGCTGAGTTGATAGAACATGTTGGGGCATCGAGAAACACGTTGAATCCAGCTGTAGCCGTTGGCAGTGACAACATGTTGAGACATCGAGAAACACGTTGAATCCAGCTGTAGTCTGAGATAGTACTTGTCGACATGTCGAGGCTCGGAAGTACATGTCAAATACAGCGACAACTTGTGGTAGTCTTGGCCAGACTAGGCCCATGGTTCCTTTTCTCCTGAAACATATCACAGTATGGCATTAGTTCTGGTCATGATAGCATTTCTAAATTCAATAAATTTATCACGAGGCAAAGCCTTAGTAAGGCAGTCCGCAAGTTGTTCCAAGGTAGAAACCCATTCTATATGGACTTCGCCATTTCTAAATAATTCGTGAACATAGTGTAACGAGAGCTTCACAACATGTTTAAGAGTTTTGGAATCATTGGTCATGGCAACCGATATGGCAGGAGCACAGTCACATCTTAGTATTGGACGCATGTCAAAGCCTATAAGGAACTTGCACAGAGTTCGTATACTTGTGATTTCCTTGCATGTCTCCGACATTGCCAGATATTCAGATTCACAAGTTGAAAGAGCCACATGCGTTTGCTTCTTAGATTTCCATGACACCAGATCGCCAAGAGATGTAACTATGTACCCCGTAGTCGACCTACCATTGAGAGCATTGGTACCTAGTGAGGCATCGGAGTAGGCGATCAGACTCTCGGTTCTTCCAGTATACATGATACCAAAATCTAAGGTTCCTTTAAGGTATTTTAAAATCTTTAGGACACACAACCAATCATTCAAAGTATATCCTATTTGGTTTCTGCTAAGGAAATTTACTGGGAAAGAGATATCTGGTCTCGTTCCATTTTGAATATACAAAAGAGCACCTATCACCTCTCGGTATGGAACATTAGGAGACGATTCCGAAGCTGAACTCGATTGTAATTGTGCACTTAGAGTACATGTCGTAGGTGACATGGGAATTTCACTGATACTTTCTTCGGAATGTAGAAACTTGTTAACCAAACTCTGAATCATGGTTCTCTGATGAATGAACAGTAGTTTGCGAGGCTTGTCTCTAACAATTTCAAAACCCAGAAATTTCTTAGGAGTTCCCAAATTCTTAATCTTAATTTCCTTTTGTAGAGCCTTGACTACTTCTAAGGCTATCTGATTATCATTTGATGCCAGAAGGCAATCATCAACATAAATGATAAGTAAAACATATTTCGCGCCCTGTTTCCATTTAAAGATACAAGTTTGAAACGGGTAAATCTCAAAACCCAAATTTACCAGGATGCTACTGAACTTTTTATACCACAAATTTGGGGAGACTTTTAATCCGTACAACGATCTTTTGAGATGACACACATAATTTCCTTTTAACTCACATGGGGGATCCGAAAGTTCCTCTAAGCCTTCAGGGACATGCATATACACAGGTTTCTCAAGAGCCCCATGAAGGAAGGCGGTGGTCACGTCAAGTTGAAGAAGATGTAACCCAAGTTTGTTCACTACAGACAAGAACACTCTTACATCTCCAAGACGTGCCACTGGAGCATAGATCTCGGAAATTAAGTACTCATTAGTGTCAGCAAACCCTTTAATAACTAGACGACTCTTGTACCTTTGAGTGCCGTCCGCTTCCATTTTCCTTTTATGTACCCAACGAGATCTGATTACTTTGGTACCCGGTGGTAAGCTAGTCTTAGGCACGAGTTCCCAGGTATTCATTTCCTCTAGTGATTCAAGTTCGCTACGCATAGCCTCTTCCCATAGTTCTCTATCCGGAGAACCCATAGCTTCCTGGTATGAGATAGGCTCTACACAGTCAGAGACATCACGCTGATTTACCATATTAACAAGCAGTGATTTCTCACTTTGTCTCACGTCTAGAGTTTCCCTAGTGGGAGGATCTGTGTTAAGCATTGATTCAGATTCCCCGTCCATATCAAGAATTTCAGCCAGAGGCCTAGGATAATCTCTAATTCTATCCCCATACACTATGGTCTCAATGCATTTCACATCACTAGAGTTCACAAGGGTTTTATGTTGTTCTGAGAAAATGACATACCCTGTTTCATTACATTCTAGTAAGAATCCCTTTTTAGCATTTGGAGCAAACTTAATTTTATTATTTACATCCACATAGTGTACAAGACAACCGAATCGTTTAAGGAATTTGAGAGTAGGCGGATAACCCTTGACCATTTCAAAAGGACTTTTAAACAAGTTAGAGGAATGAGGCATGTTGTTATACACATAAATTGAATATTTGAGTGCGTGCCCCCAGAATGCGTATGGCATTTTGGCTGAGAGCAAATTCACACGAACCTTATGTTTAATTTCTTGGCACACTCTTTCAGCACATCCATTCTGCTGAGGAGTGTGTGGTTGACATGGGTCCCAGACAATGCCTTCATCAGAAAACAACTTTTTCATTTCTACAGTTTGGTATTCTAGACCTCGATCTGATCTGAGTTTGAAAACACTCTTTGTTTGAGAAGTTATTGACCCTATTTCTAGAAGGCATTTACGGAGTACCATGTGAACCTCTTTTTTGTTTTTCATAGGATATGCAAATACATAACGTGAATAATCACACACGAAAATTGCTATATACGAATCCCCAGTTCTGAAATTAGAAGGGCTTATAGGACCTAACAAGTCAGAGTAGAGAGTTGCGAAAGGTTTCTCCGCTCTGTGTCTTGTTCGAGTATGAGGTCTCCTAACTGTATTAGCTTGGTGACAGTCCTCACAATTCGTGATCTTATTCGTGACTTTAACACTTTTTAGTTCTGGGAGAAACTTCTTAGCTGCTTCTAGATATTGTTTTGATGCATGGTTCAAACGTATATGCCACAGAATATCAGAATCTAGCAGTGAACTATAACTCTTGTCTAAGTTTTCCCTATCAAATTTAGCAATTTGTAAGTCAGTCAGGTCTGGCTCTCTTGATCTTTTAGTTTGTTGTATATCTGAGTTCTTTAGAGTTGATTCTACTATATTATTCTGTTTATGCTTCTCAACACTTCTCCCTCCCAGACTTGCAGGGACCCCAGCGGGCTGTAACGTAAGTGGACCTCTCCCTCCCGCTGATTCAAAAGAATGGGGATTACTGGATAAATCGCTCCCTCCCTTTAACACAAATTTCGCGTCGAAAGCTGATGGCTCAGTGGGACTGCAAGGCTGATCTTGAGAAGCATTGAACACTAGCCCCGACTTTTGACGTTTGAAACCCAAATTGTCACATTGAGCCCTGGCCCGTTTGACAAGTGGAGGAGAGGACACTGGTAATTCGATCCACCAGAGATTATTATGAACATATCCAGTTTTGATCACCGTATCTGTGGAGGGTTGAATAAACTCTACCTTATCTTTAGAAAATAAAACATTTAGCCCAGCCTGAGTAACCTTACGAACTGAAAACAAATTATTCGATAAGCCCGGAGTGTACAGAACATCCTTCAGCATAGACTCTTGACCATTATTCATGAACTTAAGATCACCTCGATAATTTACTGATAGGTCCGCTCCATCGTCGCTATTAGCACATTTAAACACACGAGTCTGTGGGAGACGTTGAAAATTAGTTAGCTGAGTTTTGTCTGATGTGAGATGTTCTGTGCATCCGGTGTCAATAATGGCTATGAAATCCCGCTTACCTTCAGAAATATTGAAGGCAGAGCTTTGTCCCTGGCGCTCGCTAACATAGTTAAGTGTGCTTACTACCTGCTCCTCTTCATCCCCCATCGTAACCCAGACCAATGCCTTGTCGTCCCCTTCAGTAGATCCAATTATTGAGAAGGCAGTGTCAGGTTGATTCCGGAATTCCTGAGCCAATCGCTTGGCTTGCCCTAGAGGCATCGTGAAAAGCTTCGGCTTTTTGGAAGCTAACGAGGGCCTATGGCGGGTCAAGTTAAGCGGTGCATTGGAAGTTTTAGGGGTTTTATATTTAGAAGCAGGAGTTCGGACATTTGTAGGGTTTGGACAGTTGCTAGCTATATGCTGATCAGAAATACCACAATTAAAACAAATCTTGTTAGCTTTAAAGCATGTAGCCCTGGTGTGACCTTTCCGTTTGCAGTAGACACAGAAACCGGATTTCTTCGAAGATGAGTCGGAGAGTGTGTTTTGTTTAAAGGGAGGAGTGGAGACTTTAGGAATTACACCCCCTCGCATACGGTTACCCCTTCCCCTCTGAAACCCACCTCTACCCCTGGAAGAAGCGATTCGATTACGTAACAGACTATAGCGTGATTCACATGAAGACGATTGCTCATTCCTGAGCTGTTCCTCTAAGAGCATGTCACGAAGCTCCTCTAGTGTGAACTTAAAACCATGAAGTTCAGCCTTCTGATAAGTGACAGTCTCATCGATCGACAGCTCAAAAATCGTCTTAATGTAATCCGCAGTAAGCATGTCAGCATTTATATTAGCAAGTTTTTGCCTGATTTCCTCAAATCTATTTAAAAATTCGATAGCTTTTTCCGTTTTAGGGTTGAAGTGGATTGAATTAAATTCTTGGACCAAACGCTTGACTTGAAATTTTGAGGCAGGGTCGCAGGTATATTGTAGCTTGTCCATTATTTCTTTAGGGTCTCTCAGATCCTGTACTAGATCTTGGAAATATTGAGAGAGTGACTCAAAAATAAAATATCTGACCTTTTTCCTAGCAATTTCTATGTCTTTTTCGGAAAAATCATTAGGTGCCGATTCTGAGGGATCTAATACGAAAACACACTCTTGAGTTTCAAGTTGACCCACAACACTTCTTTTCCAATACTTGAACTGATCCACCCTATCAAGTCGTTTCTCTAAAGGTCTTAGTTTAACAGCGTCGATCTTACGTACCCTATACGAATTCGTATGCACATTGGGGTACTGGTGCCTTGCACTAGGACGTACAAAATAGTTAGGGTTGATTTTATTTAAAGTACCAGAATTCTTATGGGGAGAAGTATCATGGTCATTCTGAAATGGAGTTTCAGAACCTGAACTCATTTCCACTTCCATGTGGGTATCTTCACGAGTCGCATTAGGTCGGTTCACCAGAGCTACACTAGGGTATTGAACAGATGAATTTTCCTGAACTTGGCTAGTTGGGGGCACTAGAGGAAGATTATGATCAGCAGTTTGTGTTTGAAAAGAGCAAGACGGAGTAGAATCTGAAGTTTGATTAGGTGTTGCGACTCGGGATAGCGAAACGTACTTGTCATTCAAATCAGACAATTTAGACTGTAGCAAACCAAAATTTACCTCCATCTGAGACTTAAGGCCCTCCAAATACCTTACAAAAACGTCGTCGGATGACCGTGCTGCCTTTACTTTGAGCGTTTCCACCTCTGATTCGTTTTGAGGAGTGGGGCTCCGGAACATGTCCTCCACCGTCCTTGAAGCAGGCTCCGAGTCTGGTTTTGGAGAGGGCGACAGTGACATTCGATCATAAAACATGTTCCTGGCGAATTGTCCATCCAATGACACATCATCATCTCCGACGACGACAGGCTCAGTTTGTGACATGGTCTGACCTGAAATTTCACTTCGTGTTAGATAAATGTCCATTGATTCCCTATACATTTAGTATGTTTATTCATAAAGTCCGATAAATTCATAAGCAGGTTTTAGAATTAATTTCCTTCACCTAGTCGTCTACCTTGATTTTAATTTGACAGAAACGGCATATATATAAAGATTACAGAAAGATCTATTCTATGGGTAGACGTTAAATTTATATTTTATGGGGGAGGCCTCCCAGGCTTAAGAGCCTATACTACACAGGATTCAAAACACACACAAAAAAAAAAAAAAAAAACACATCTATAAAGACATAGGATTTACACAATCATAGATATTCTATCATATTCATGAGAAAACAAACCGCCTTTTTTTTTTTTTTTTTTTACCCATATTTCTGCAGCCGAGTCGGTCGGTTGACCGAGAACATTCTTATGTTTTTCTGTAAATGATTCTAGAAAGGTAGGATTATACATATTAAATCTAAACGACTGACTTCATAACTTGCTACGTCTTCGTACTTATTTTTTTTCCTTTTGACTTTTCTTTTCAAAAATTCATAAGGGTGCACTCCCTAGTGACAAGGTATCCGATTTGCGTCTTTTTCAGCTCCGTCATAAAGTAAACAAGATCTCCGACTGCTGTCCCATTTATTTCTGATTTGTTCTGGTATATGTATTCAAGTCAGAAAGTATCAACCCATCCTTTCTATAAACTCAAAGAGCGAGTCTCGGGTTTGAACTGTGATATGTTAATCCGAGTAAAATCGGCATACCTGGTTTCGCACGCCTAACTAGTTCAGAAAGGACGGAGTAGACAGCATCGGTCCCAAATAGGATTTCTGAAAGCATAGGGTTCCGGTGTTTGATACAAGGCCTTGTTTCCATGGTCTAAATTTAGTTGCAATCTACTCTGCGCCTCAACCTTTTCTTTGAAAGGTTAGATTCGTAGGGACTTTTAGCTCCGAGGGCCTAGCCCAATTCACATACCCTGTTGAGTTACGGCCTATTGGGAAGCTGGTGGAAAGATCCAGATCACACAGCTGGCACTCAGACATTCCAGGTACCCTGTATATCGCCAGAGGTAGCCTCGATATGTGCACCCGCTGGTCTGTGGTCGAAGCATAAATAAATTGAGAGTGTGCACACCTAGACCAGCCTTCTCTGACTCGGGCTAGCGATTCGAAATTGCTATCTCGTAACTCGGCGCCTGAATTATCTGTTGGGATCAGAAAAATTCAGACTTCGCCTCACCGCGCTGGAGACAGAGGATTTAGTAACTGGCAACGAGCTCGAGCATGGCATCTAGACAATGCGTTCGGCGTCCCGACTATGTGCTCGACCACGGAAATACTTTCGGAAACAAAACTTCTTTCGTAACATAAAATTCATATCTGATGAAAGAAATCCACAAGAAAATCGATTTTATTGAGTTGAAATGACTCACAGAGCCCTATGGAGAACAAAAGAATTTTCAACTTCATTTAGAAGAAAATGCCTCTAAGTTTCCGGCGGCCATTACGCTGGAGTCATCCCATTCCTGTGTAGATCTTAGCGTCGCCTAGCGGAGAGGTAACTAGACATAGCATCATGACGCTCCGGCCTAACACCGAACTTAACCTGAAATCCCGTCGATCTGTTATAACTTACACAGTAGGGCGTCTGTGGCTGAAATTGGATATTGAACAAGTTGACGACCTCTTTACACATACTTAGTAAAGACGGTGCTTATGTGACGATATCGTACCGAGTCAAAAAGCCGTCGTAAGCAAATACAAATGAACAAGTCAAGTACCATAATTAGTTTAGTATGCAAGTATAACGCTAGTTAACCCAAGACAACACTTACCGCAGTAGTGGGGACTTGAAGGTGAATTACACACAATACACAGTTCGTACAACTTGAGTGAACGTATATATTTGAAAGCGCGTTGAAATATAGACTCGATTGAACACTTTGAACAAGGATAAAGTGAGATGCAATATTGTACAAAGATTGATCAAGGTAAAACTTTGTGCAAACGGGAATCGTAAGTAGCAGAGCGAATGGCGTCCACGAACGGAATGGACGAGGAGCGGGGAGACTCGTCCAATGAGAGAGGCTCACCTCAGTGTAGCCACAACGACCGCGCATAAAGTCTCATAATAATTACACGAACTAATTAAACATGTAGATACACGGAATGGATCCTTGAAACAATATTAAGATCAGATTACACATTTATGTGTACTAATTATGAGTAATACTAAATGTCATCCTATTGGATTCACAAACATGAAGTTTACAACAGGACACGGAGTATAACTTATTTGTGGTCTAGGTTGCATGGAATGAAGTTCCATGCATCACAGAGGTGTCTCATTTGGAGACTCTACTTTAGCAAATTTTATTTATTTAATATTGATAATCCGATTCAGTTACTAAACATGCTAAGCCAATAATCGCACCGAAAGATTCAATACCTTGAAACTTCCATATTGATAATCTGTTCGTGAAATGGAATTCCGGAGTTCAAACAATAAAACATAAAATTCATTTTCTATTCAATGAAAATTAGAACTAGGTTTACCTTACTTTCTTGAAAAATAAAATATTCTATCAAAAAATCATGACAGCTTGTTAGTGAAAACGATTAAACTATAATGCATTCCGTCAGCTGTCCATTACTTTTTTCCCAAGCTGATGAAATAATTTTCTCTCGAAAGTCGCAAACCTAAGTCGGCATTATAAATATCAATCAACCAAGTATTTAACGTATATTTTACGTAACTTTTGATTTTGACGTAGTTGGTCTTAGAAGTATTCACTGTTGAACTATTATTGTCAAACGATTGGAATTTGAGGAGTGATATGCTAAGTTATGGTAATTTATGTATATTATAAAGAGTATAGGGCCTAAAGCAGATCCTAGAGGCACTCATTTTGTAATTGGCATAGACTTTGGTAATCCATCAAATTCAAGACACAGACTTCTTTCAGAAAGATATGATGAGAACCATTTATGTGCTACTTTATGCAATCCTAATCTGCGAAATTCGCTTATCGTCCTACCTGTCTCAATGGAGTCAAATGCAGTTGTTTAATCTATAAAATACTCCGCAATTTATCATCTTCATTTATTGAATTTGAAATTACGCCAATCACCTTGACCAGAGCATCGTGGGAGCTTCAATTTGGTCGAAAACCGTACTGTACAGAAGATACGTGTCTCGGGAATGTGAAAAAAAACATTGCTAAACAGCGTTAATTGTTACAAGTGGTATTCTCTAACGAAGGTGGTTACATAGATTTGATTTTTAATGTGGTGTGTAACAATTATATTAAGTAAGTGGTTGATATAAGCTAAGAATAGACCAGAGATGAGTAATGATTATCGGATGTTTAAATAATTAACCGTTCTGTAATAATTGCATGGTTTTTACAATTAATTTGCTCTTCAGTCTTTCGGGATAATTTTCATCATCGAGACGGAGCTACTGACTTTCAAGCTGTTGTTTCTGTGTTAAAGGTAAACCATCATATATGCAAAACCCCAACTTTTCAGCAGATCCAAAAGAAGTTTCCGAAATTCAATTCATCTTGTCATGAAAAAGCTATAGTACCAAATATCAAATAATGGTTATGAGCCACCACGCCACCATTTTTATTTCATACAATGTTCCTCTTATGGTTTGAACATTGTTTTCATAATTTTCATCAGTTACCAAGTGGAGGGGAGCACTTATGATGGTTTACCTCTGACGAACAGATTTAATTCTCTTGTTCTTGTTTGGAAATCGGAATCTGAATTTGGAAACAGGAAACTGAATTTAAATGCAGAAAAAATGGGTCCCAGGTGGGAATCGAACCCACATCCTTTGGTTTACCAGCTTGGTTTACCACCCTTATCGTACCAGTGAAACGAAACGTTGACGAGGATGTGGGCTCGATTCCCACCTGGATCCCATTTTTTCTGCATTTAAATTCAGTTTCCTGTTTTCCTATTTCCAAACATACCCCTTTGCCGGACCCACACGGTGATTAAAAAGATTACAAAATAATTCACTTGTTCTTCCTTCCATCGAATTCGCCTCTACATAATTCTACAGTGGAGTCTTACATCCGCACGAATGCAAAGGAGACCCTTGATATCGTTTAACGAAGGTTTTTACGATACTTTTTCTTCAAAAAGGGTGATAGATGGGAGGATTTCAGTTATGCGGAGACCATGAAGGACAATGGATTGTTTTCCTTGGAACTTAGAAGCAGGGAGGCTGATGGTATTTCCTTCAGGGCTTGGTTTCAGGGAGTCTTGATTGTCCTGATCTAAAAGGTGGCATTAATATCTACGTCCCTCCTTATGCCACCAGACTTTGCCAACCCTTCTATATTGCAAACTCCGCTACAAACTACCTCCGAAGTCATCCACTTTGCAGAGTGCAAGTACAACCTACTTTCACATACGTACAGTAGCGGAAGAAAGTGTCAATATTCTCACACCTCAACTAAAATATTTAGGTCACCTCTACGGAACTATTCCTCTCTTAATGAGTCTTTTTTGTATTTGATTGTCTTGCCCTTTTTTCTCATTGTACCTCTTTGTATCCTCTATACTTCTACGCTATTTTCAATATATATTTTTCTGTACTAATCGATGCGTCATTATGCATTGTCAAATTTTTCGTATTTATTCATGAATTGTATTATATTATATAAATTAAGCTTTTGCCCGTATTATAAATAAATAAATAACTGACAGACTGACATACGGTACATTTCTCTGGTTCGAAAACATATATTCACGTTCATTAATTTAGGCCCAGCCTCATGATCTGGAATGATTACATCAATGAATCACTAGACCGAATGCATAACCTACAATGGACATTCAAGATGTTCATAAAGTAAAACTACGAGTAATAGGTATAATTAACGAATTGCTTCCAGGTTCAATAGAAACACAAATATCATAGGTAACATCGGTTGAAGACCGGGATTTTCATGCGACTTTTTGAAAGAGGGAAGTGTTTGAGCGAGTTTTCTAAATTAATAATGGACACAGAAAAACTAATTCTGTTGATTCAAGAAAGGCAGAGTCTTTGGAATAAAAAAAAGTGAACATTACCATTCGTGAGATGTTCAGCCGCGTTTTTGGAATGAGAATGTCGAACAATCAAAGTTCAAAGGTAAATGTTTTGTATGTTTTCTTTATATTCTATTCGCTCGTCATTATACGAGTATGATAAATATTTACATCAAACCATTCTTGCATGCACCTACTTATAATTAATTTAGGTGTGGTTCCGTATGTTTCCCCACGCTATATTCAAATCCATCTAGCGTGTAAATACGTTAGAGATATGTATAGGTATAGTTTAGTGGTCTGGATGCTCGCAAGCTCGCATCTCAAAAATACATAACATCAATCAGTCAATCCCTCAGTAAAAATTCTGGAACAGACTCTTGCCTACCTAAGATTTTGAAAGTGCCCAGTTCAGGTGGTTTCGTATCTGCTGGTGCCCAGTTAAGATGAGCCCGAGTCTCCGTCGGGGTCTCTAGTCTGTTGGTGAGTATAAGATACATGTTTATTCAAAATTATGTATCATCCTACACAATGTAAACATCAACTTTGTTTGGCCAGAGATCAAAAACAAGAGGGTTTTAGGTTTCATAGCCCAACTTAAAAATAGCCTGGGGAAACACATGGAATTTTTTGACAAGTCAAATAGTTCCGTATGTGTCCCCACTTTTTTCAATTCCCTATTTCTCACGTACGCGAAGAAGAAAGTTAATTTATAATGAATTCATGGGAAAGAGGAGATTCGGAGGTTTCCGAAACAGTCGTCAAATTCATTTTTTTGATAGGTTAATAACATTCGAAAGTGGGGACACCTATGTAACTACATACACCCTTAATTAATACCAGAAAACAAAGTTAGGTAGTTTTATGACAAATTATATATACAGGATTGTTAAAAAAAAAAAAAAAAAAAAAAAAAAAACTTGAATTTAACAACGTAAAACAATCCGTTCATATTTCACATGAAATATTCAACACAAAACTGCAACTAAATTCAAGGCACAATCATCTCCCGTGAATGGCTAGCGACTGCGACAGGTCGCTCCTAATGTGAGAGCTCATAATCAAGTCGGACGACTAAGTCGACGTTAGGTCGTCCGTAGTCGGCAGCCGTAAGTAGTCGGTTCCAGAGTGAGACCAGCCTTATCCATCTTTCTCAGACTTGAGGAGTTTTATAGAATGGAAGGATATCGACTTTAATAACAGCAAAGCGTCGTGAGGTTGTCCCTCATCGACCTTCATAAATATTTATAGCGAGGGTTGGAGTACTCCCTCCATCAGTTATATCCTTTGAGATCCTCTTTTTTTTATTATTGTTCCAAAAGAAGTTTTATTTACTCAGAGGAGACGGATGAGTAATATAGGGCCTAGGGTCACGCGGTAAATTAATTTGGGACTTGTCAGCGGCTGTTTCCCTTCGGAGGAGAGATTTATAACTCACATTTCTTTTCTGCCGTTCAGGAGTTTATCGCCACGTTTTCCACTTTACCTGCAACAATGAGATAGAGGAAAAAATTAGTTTCAATGAAGCCGGCACGGAAGCATTTTCATGATTAGACAGAGGCGGGTGGAATGGCAAGCTGTTATGGCAAACGGGCTGCAAGGGAGCTATTTTATGGGAATTTCAGTAGGAGGTACTCTTGATGTAAAGGACTGCAGAAATTCTACAACAACAATTAGTCCAGAAGAATAAAGTAAGAAGTAAGGAAGCACTAAACAGTTCAAATGATTTTAGCGCAACTCGTTGAAGCAGCGAATGTTCGAATAACGTTTCCGACGAGAAATGATCCAATCGAAGATGGTAAGTGCAGCTCAGATTTTATTAAAAATTTCCTCAAAATCGACCATAACCTTCCTAAAATGAATAATTGGTTTAGTAAAATGAAATGAAAAAGGCTCCTATTAAAAAAGAGTTTATTCATACAATAATAGAACCATCCGTCTTCAGTTGTATTTACTACGACGTCACACCCGTATGAATATAACAAGGAATTACCCTACTTGATAGAATGCCCAATCAAAGTATGGAACTTTTGACGATAGTCTATTTAGCTTGAACATGTGTTATACAATCGGAAGTTGTATTTTCTTAATCCATTGTCGACGAATGTTGCCGCCATTATTAGATGAAATCTTACAGAAACTCGGCGCTCCGCGCCTCGCCAGAGGGCAAGCCCCCTGGACCCCCGGTTACCTCTATTTACATACTTCGGACGAAATTATTAAAACACAGAATGTGTTTGCGTTGTTGCGCAACCAAGTGACAACCAAACAAGCGTCATTGTTTACTATTCATTTATAACATCAATTTATATAGTTACAGTATGAAACTACGAAAATTGCGTTGTCGCGCAACCAAGTGACAACCAAACAAGCGTCATTGTTTACTATTCATTTATAACATCAATTTATATAGTTATAGTATGAAACTACGAAAAAAAAAACGAAATAAATTCGTGATAAATCAAGAGCTTTCCAACGAATGGTGAACGATTTCTGTGCGATTAAAATGGCGGAAATTCCATTTCCCTACCAACGGCTCGGTTGTACGTGAAACTCATCCGTCACACATTTCGTTCCCATCCCGCGTTCCATTTTCGGCTAGTTAGTCCATGGCTAAAACACATTCTGTGTTAAAACTTCCAAACGTAATTTTGACGATAGCCAACTTTTGCTTGTTAAGAATTTTCATTTCAGAACTAAAAATCGGTTTCCCTTCAGTACCCTTCAAACTGCACATTTTCTGTAAAATACAAATGGGGGGGGGGGGGGGGGGGGGTTCTTCCACTATGATGCAATTTAACATTCTTTCCAACGTCGTTATTCCCACTGCCAGTCATCCATTAATCTGAATATAGCACCGTTTTGGAAAACTCTCGCAAATATATTGCCGTTGAAGGATTAGAATAGAACAGGCGAAGGAGCTCATTGTTCTTTGCAAGAATTTAGCAGTGTGTTAGGTCATGGATGAGATGAAAACATTGTGTTGATATTAAAAATGTCAGCTATATTATTTATTATCACGCTTTATATATGTATACATAATAGAACAGGGATGCAATTTGGAGAATTTAAAAGGAGGGTAGACGTACATGAACATCAGGTTGTCATGAATTTGAGTACAATTTGTTAACACCACGCACGTGAATATGATGCCTCTTGAAATATAATTTTGAATTTGTAGTCAACTTGATAACTTAATATGGCTTTATATTACTTTGACAAGTAAATTAGTTCATTAAGGTTGGGAAAGGTAAGTTATGTTTAAGAAGATCCCCTTGACTAAAATGTAAAATTTCTGGATGAACATGCTATTCCAATATGGTAACTTAGTCTAATTTGGAGATCAGTTTCCCTCGGACCATCCATGCAATATGCATCGTCTAGAAAATGAACACTTTCAAATGTAAGTTGTCTCAAATAAGATAAAAATCCTCAAATATCCACCGAGTTTGGACTAAGATCCATCGTGGTAGGCACCGTTATCACTTTCAACTAATACTTGAAGTTGACGAAGATCTCTACCGTTAAGCTTCTAGCTATTGAATAGGCATCTTAAATGTGCAACCTTGCCAGAAGCGTTGTGAGTAGGTACTTTTCATCTATAATCCTCCAAATTTCGTCGATTCATTCATTCTGAAGTATAATTGGCTTGATTTTAGTAGATATCCGTGTTGTCGCTGAACTCCGTATGTTTATGTATGATTTCTTTTACTCAACGAGTGAAACGTCTAGCCGTCTAGTAGAGAAGCTTGTCTTTTAGAAGCATGAAAACCTTTAACCCTCAAAAGTTTGCTAAAACATTCGTTATGGAATTGAGTGGAATTGAGGTTAGCACAGGTTGGCAATGTAGTAACTCGACGAGACGGAAAAAAATCAATTAAGTATACGGAGGTAAGCTGCATCAATCTTCAGAAAGGAGAGTGGGGAGGTATGGAATCCCTTGCGCGGCAGGGCAAGGGAACTCGGAACCCTCTGCCCGGATCACGACAGCTACGGACGGCAGATATGACGGATCTGCCTTTCGGAACGGGGTGAGGGAACCGATGTGAATCAGTGGGGAATAACAAATGAACTTCCAAGCGCTGGAGCCCCGTTCGGTAATGAGGGATCGTGTACGGACTATGTTAATCCAGGGATGGCCAGAGGGAACACCCCCTCCCCTTCCACCAACCCACTTCACATCGACTCCAGTGGCGCCAGAAACACCCGCTTTGACATCATAGTTTTGTTGGCGACTACGAACAAATAAGTCCATGCTTGGGTAGCATTGCGCAGGTCAACCTTCATACGAACCCATAGAGATAACTTGTGGGTCTCCTGACCAAGTACTTCAGGAAGTTTGAGGTAATGTACAGATTTTCGCTACTAAAAGTGGTTTTACGGCAAGGATGATGAATCTAGCTGTGAGCGTAATCCCATTCGAAACAGCGTCTTACTAATAACTAAAACGACCTCAAATTTATAATGATTTTTCGGTATACCTTGTCACGTCTTGATGATATCATTGTATTGCGCGAGTTATATTATAAACCATCTAAAAGAGTTTTAATCGTTCTATGTGACGGAAACTATTGAGAACGATACCAAACTCAATTTACGATTATTGAAAATTACTAACGTCAGTGTCGATGACGATTATGTCGTATTTCCGTCAAGAATAACACTTTTAGAGCTTTTATGGTGGTTGCAGTCGGTCCTGTGTGGCGAAAACTATCGAAAACCGTGCCAAACTTGATTTTTGGTTGACTTGACGACAACGTCAAATTTCATCGTCAGATCGTCACCAAAAACTATAAACCTAATTACAGATGTCTAAAGAGCCAATCCACAAAGTTTCAAGTTGATAGCTCTAAAATTGCGGCCTGTAGCGCGGAACACAAGGACACGCACTCACACTGACAAATGATCAGTCGGTACTCTGGGTCAAAGTACACACTCAATTCGTTTGTCAAATATTACATACCAATCAACCATTTTATCCGCAGATAAATTACGGAAGTCGCCGAGTATTCCATTTCGAAGGAAATTGTTGTCCTCTTTATCATAATTGTCTTGTTAGAATGGGAGACAAACACTACAAATTTTAAATTTCCCGCTCTCAAAGGGGAATTTTCTATAAAAATTAAACATAGAGGCTTCAGTGTTAGATGTCCCTGAGGACACCTGGCAGGTGAAACCGGTCAGATAATAAACAATAATAGTGATGTAGAGGCAGTATTGTGCAGGTCAACCTTCATACTTACCCATAGACATACTTTACGACCATGTCAACAATATTAGCCGCAGTTGAAAGATGGAAGTCACGGTGTATTGTATTTTGATAGAAATTATGGTCCACATTTTACGATAATTGACGTGATAGACTGGGAGACATATACATTTAAAAAATTCAAGTAGTCTCACAATGGGGAAATTCTTATTTTTATGAAAAAGGAAGACCTAAGCACCTAAGTTTCCTGAGCTCTCCGCGCAGGTGAAACCGGTCAGATATTAAAACAATAATTGCGATGAACGCATGCCTACTTTCATAGCCGTCAGCCGATCCGTGATGGCTATCAATTTATTTTACAATTATCTCTCCTCAATTCTATTCACAATTATCTTCCACCATTTAATTTTCTTGAGATTTTGGACTACGCAAACAAATATAGAAAAGAAAAATGCCAAGCCGGGTGGGCTGTATAACTTATTAACTTAAAACATCGATTTTCCAGGTAGTTATTATTGCGCATGAGCACATCCTACGCTCAATCCAACGTCATTCATCATGTGAGGGTGATAGGCGATCTAACATGGTCGGACTGGCCAATCCCCAACCATCTCATCAAACTCGTTCTATTAGCCTTGGAGTTCGTGAAAAATCGGTGGTATTTATAGGGGATTATTATTGTTATTATTAGGGGATTGGTTTTGATCGGGCACAATGCCTATTACTCAACCAGACGCAATACAACTCTTAGGATACAATACAGTAACTTATTCCCAATACACCCCAAGTTTGAACGAAATCAAACTGATAATTCAAAGAAAATCTACGTTATCGGAAATCGCGTTTTACATTATATATGGGACCACCTAGAAGCTAACCCGCACAATCCCTGAAAATGACATCAAAATCGGACTGAAACTTATAGTGGTATAGTTTTTGGCGTGGCATAGAATTGACACAGATACATATTATACATACAGGCAGGTTTATAGGCACTAGAAAGGCAGAACGAAACTTGATTAGCAAGCTCTGAAATGCAAAAATTGATCTTTGAAGGCAAAAAAATTGTCTTGGCATTTCATGGCGTCTCATGGCGTCTCTGCCTTCGTAGAGAGGGAGCCAAAATTACGCCAAAATAGGTAAATAAATACTTTTTCTGGTACATGGTATTATAATTAGGTAGGTAGGTATAGGTTACAATAGGAAACAAACTCACCACTCAACTATGAGATGAGGTATTCTTGAAAGCCAATATTGTGATAAATAATCCGTACCAGTATTTCTGCTTCAGGAATTGCATCAAATGTTTTTACCTCAAAGAAAATAATTTCATGAATCTAAACTGATGTGGATTTCCTTCCAAGAGTTTAGCATATCTTGGTGACAAGTAGCAACTCATCATACTCCGGGGATGTTCCCAGTTCAAGTTCGTAAATGTTAATTCATTGAATCGCTTGATACAGCAAGAAATATTGTTTAATGACATAAATTCACGACCTGTAGCCACCTATATTTTATCCTATGAATAAATTTCGATTTGAAACACAGCTCGGTGGAAAATGTAGTCAGAAAAGGTCACCGTTTACTGCCACACTCCGCGCGAAATATGATGATGATTCCAGACCCGGCTCTTAAAAATCGTGTGGAGCAACAGAAATATAATATTTACTGCCCCTCGGTTGAAGGAAGAGTAAAAACACCTTACCTCATTTGTAACGCGGCTTTATGATAAACGCTACATCCCATTCGCCACAACGAAAACGTTTGAGACAACCCTTATGAATAAATATATGTTTTATAAAGGACGTAACTTTTATAGGAGAACGAAGAAAGAAGTACAGCCTGTTTGGAAAGTTTCCAGTGTTTTCCCCGTCTCTCACACTCGATTCTATATATGCTCGGCAAACTATACCAGGCTGATGTGCAATTCCAATAGGTGAAACAGTCCTTTTACCTCTGGGAGCTTTGGTTATTTGCAAACCTAATGCAAACTAATATTTATCGCCCCTTACCCAAACAGCGTTCACATTCGAGGGTTTCAAGGTTCCAGAATTTTCGCTCGACCTCGCTCATTCTTAGGCTTTGGCGGAGGTTAATATTTGTGAAAATTTTCTCTCGGTTCTTTCATTCATCGTCTGTTTATTTTCCATTTGAGGAGGAGAGGTTTACTCACGTTATGTTGAAACTACGTCACCCGTTTGTTTGATGAAACCTTTTAAGTAATTTTTAGTAAATCTAGGAAACATCACGGGAAGGTTCTGTTTTCGAGACAATTTTTTGAAATAAGGCACTCAATTTGAAATTAATTAAATTCGTGTCATAGGGAAGAACCAGGATCCTGCCTAATTTCAATAATAAGTACATATTCTTCGTCAAATGTTTCTATATCAAAACCCCTTACCGTTTTTCCCCTCACAACAATGAATAAAAAGCAATTTTAAAAATTATCACAATTCATTCAATAGTCAAACTCAATTTTGTTGAGTTCTATTATTTTCTGTGTTATTTCATTAAACTGCGTAGATAAATATTCTGCTCAATTATTGACTGATAATGTTCACCTTCTTTGACAATGTTGGTTTCATGCAGAAAATGATAACTTATAATTTATTTTTCAATGAAGCAAAGGGTTAAGAAGAAACTACGTAGGTAGTAGTCATGATAGATTTGACAAGGTCTTGTCTGAATGCCTATGGGACAAATTGGGAAGGCTTCAGAGTCTGGTCCGTCGGCGGGTCCGAGCAAGGGTTGCGTTTGCCATCCTAAGGGCAGCAAGTATGTATGTGTATCCGGGATCGAGAAATACAGAGAGTATACTATGCGCTCATTCAGTCGCTCATGATCTATGGTGCATCTGGTTGGGGAGAATGTAGCGCGTCCCTTCTTGATTCGTTATTCCTGACCCAGAAGCTCTTAATCAAAGTCTTACTTAAAAAAAGGACAAGATATTCGACAGAAGCTCTCTTTAAAGAGTTCGCGGTACTCAAATTGGGAGAGCTAATTGACAAGATAACTATAATTAAAATATATAAAGATTTACATAGCAACCACCTGAAATTTTTGGATGAGGGAAAATTTCTTTCGAAACTGCCTTTCCGTAGGACTCACCATGGTCAACGGGCGTATGATTACCGGGGAGTAAAACTGTTCAATGCCCTACCCCATGAGCTCCGCTCTACTTCTAAAATTGAAAAGTTCAAAAAAGAACTGAAAAAACATATGATAATGAGGCAATCTGAGACCCATTAGATAATATTAAAACTTTAAGATGGTAATTGAATAATTCCTATGTATTCTGATTTACCCGATGTATATGTACCTATTGATTCTAATTTACCTATATTTACTTACAAGATGATTATTGAATAAGGTAAAGAGTGTGCTGATTATGTATTACTCCTCCCCACAGCACAAGTCTACGACTTATAGTGGGGAGTAGCATTTATTGATTTGTGTAACTTTTTTTTGTATTGCAATACCTATCTAAATAAATCCGTTAAAAAAATAAATAAATAAATAAAATAAATAAATAAATAAAAATAAAAAATTGAGAAACACTACTAAGACTGCAATCTTCAAAGTTTCAATAAACTAAACAACAATGAAGTTCAAACAGTACATACACGTAGGGTGGGTATATAGTTAAGTTTCTATTTTTTAATAAACTTTAATTATATGGGTACTGTTTTCTTTGATCTCAGGGCCCGTGGTCTTTGGCACGTTCGCTCGCCCTGAGGGCTAGAACTTTGAGAGTGAAATCAAGTGCAAGTAGCGACATCTTCAAATTATTGGGTCAATTGGTACATTTAATTATTGATCTCCAGGAAGTGTAAGTGTTGTAAATACAATTTCCGTGCAGGTAGACGCACTGATGAGCTGAGGGACATCTGAGCCTAATTTCTTCGACTTATGATGCTAAAACTTGAGATGGAGCTCCTTTGGGACATCTATAATTCAATTGCAAAGTATGGAGAGGCTCTGATCAGCTTTGGGATCTCTGAGGCTAATTTCATTTCTTTTACCGAAATTGTATTTAGTATTTTATGGACATTTTTCTAAAATTTTCAACATTTACTAAAAAGCGTAAAATTATGGGGTCCTGGAGCTGTAAAGGTGTGAACCCTTTGGAAACGCTAAGTTTTGATTATATGTGGATTTTATTAAATACAAACCATTGATCTGCACAGAAGGACTATCTAATATACAATTAATAAACCATTGTATAATAACTTGCAGCATTCTATCATTTACTGCGAATCTTACTCGATAAATTTGTTAAATAAAAGTCCCAAGTTACACACTACACACTAGGTAATACTTTTGTTTTATACTTCCCAATCATCTGACTGGCTCGTGAAACTGCTGTTAATATTACCCATAGGAAATACATAAGTCACATTTTGTCTCTACGCGCATATACCATTATTGGGAGTTTTTTCACTGAAACGTTCCTTCTACTCACTACTACACAATACAACCTTCCCTTGTTTTCCCGTTGTTCAATCGGGAAAAGCCACCATAAATTTGCGGGCTCTTCGCTTGTTCGTTGAGTCCGGGCCAGTTAAGTAGCGGTGGCCACGTGGAGGGAGGGGAGGGGACACGTGGTGACAGCGGTGGGGTGGCCTCTAACAACAATGCTTTCCCCAAGTTCCTCCGCCCTTCTTCCTAATGAATGGAACAAAGCGAGCTAATATGAAAAGGTTTTTGCTCCCATTCCAACCAACTCAACCCTTTGAAGACCCTTCTTGTTAGCCCTTGGAGAGCACAGGTAAGGTCGTTTTACCGACATGCTAATACCTTTAGTAGCCAGCTACCCCTTTTCCCCCACTCCCTTGTGTTTTCGATAACAAGCTATTCTCCCTCAAGTGCATTATTCTTGTTTTTTAAAACTTTTCCCACTTCTTTGGTACAGAATATTTACGTATATTTGCAAGACTTACTAATTTTTTCCTAAGCTTCACCATTAGCGACAGAGTGCATCAAAGCAATGTTCGAATAAATAATTTTGTTGTACAATACAACGGTATCAATACATTGAAATGTGAAACTTCTTTTTTTAACGTAGAATAAATTTTTACGGATACCTTCCTGCCGAAAATCTACATCAAAAAACGACGCTTAACATCGGCACAAAATAATGACACGTAACAGCAACACGTAAACAAAGGCTATAGTGTGATCTTCTGAGCTAATTTCTTTGCTATTCAACGCATGAAGCTAAAACGGCAAGCACTTGTTGAGTCATATAAGCATAGTAAAGTTCCAGTCATGCTGCATGATCGTATGAGCAAGAAATAGCAGAAGAGTATCTAAAAAACGGGTTGTTGTCGTTAGTATAGTTAACACTTTGTGTCCACACAAACTTAAATTTTGAAAAATCAACAAAAGTAAAATGCGTAAAAAAAAAAAAAAATCTCAAAAATTCGCTCAATGGTCATGCTGCATGATTGAACTTTTTAAATGTTCATATAAGAACCTATCATATAGAAACAGATGATGAAATTAACCAGGTTGCTTTCAACCTCAAGTCTAAAACATACTAAGACATTTACTTGTGAAGTAACAAATCATACCTACCCAATGAGTTAAATAGATAACCTTTTTTTTATCAGATCTAATGATACATTTAAATGCAAAACCGTTCCTCGGTTCCGTTTAAACTAGTTCACCGTGAATAGGTGACATACATAATACAAAGTTGAATGTTGCCTCTGAAATTGCGCTCCTTGTATGAGAATTTCTATTACGTGAGCGAGTACTCATATTTTCCGTTCGTCTTTCCCTCCCGTTGTTTTCAGAAATTATCGGGGATCACGCCTAGATTTAAACCGCAGTCGTTTATAACGAACTAAATCGCTCAACCATATCAATTACACTGCTTCACGGTCATGTGGGTTAATATTTGTTCCGACTCCGAAGCTGCTCTAAGCGTCGGTTTCCGTCTTGGCTGCCAACGCAAAAAATTGAAATTCGCTCCCTTTTCCTATCCCACTTGGAGGAGAACAGACCATCGCCATCCATTCTCTCTGCTGTAAAAACCAGCGGGAGCTCTTGTATTTCTGTAGCACTTGGTTCTTGCGGACTTCTCTTCCACAGCACTATAAACTAAGAGTTGTTGCCTGTATACAGGTAAAGTGGTGCCAGAGCGCATGGGAAACCGGACCCCCTCGGCGCCTAAGGTGTTCATTTGCCACCCACGATTTCCTATTTACTTGACAAAACTGCTCCGCGCTAATGTGAGGACCACACCTATTTTGTTCTCTATTAGCCTTTATACACAAAAGAAACAAATCCCAAGGGGTTGTTCACCCACATGAATCATAGGTATGCATGAGGGCCCATATGTACGCGAAAAGTTTCATTCCAGTAGAATCAGATTTTGAAAACGCTGCAAATTATTACACAATGGTTTATAATTTCTGCGTAGCCTTTCTACGCAGATCATTGGCCTATAATTTATTATTAAACTCCGTATAAATTTATTGAATTTCAAGTACGTATTTTTCTGGTACAATATTGAACAAATTTCTAAAGTTCTAGCTTTTGGTTGATCAACCAACAAATAAATATTTAACAATTCGCAGCCGCTTTTTGCTATTTTGAGTGCTTTTATGGAAGAAAATGTTATTTAATAATAAATTGTTATGCATAGGTAAGTGTTTGTTCAATATATCTAAATTGTATATAAATACATATACTCGTACATACATTCCCGATGGTTCGTTCTAGAATGCCAAATAGTTTTCGATCAGAAAAATTTTCGAAAATTTTGATTTTAATATTTTTGGAGCCATTGAGAACATTTGTTAAAGAGATCATTGATTAGGTATATATAATACTAATTAGTTAAAAACGAATCTGGGTTCATACTCTTTTCATCACGTACTTATAATTTATTCAGTACGTAGTATAATAAATTTATGAGTCGGTCAATATAATAAAACGGGCGAAAGATTTTGACGGGGCACACTATGATGTTGAGCCCCGATAAATAGGATGAGATACGGAAGGTCAGAAAATAATATGAAAAAATAGAGAAAACGCTGATTCGTTGGGATAAATTTGCGTAAATGGCCATAAAAAATTAATTAGATTCACTAACGAGTTCCATCGACATTGCCAGCAAAAAGCTAAAGGGGCTTGAATGAATATGAAATTAATCCGGATCGGCCATTGTAAATCTTAATTGGACCGTTGGAAAAGTTTTGGTTTTTTGTTTTGTTTTTATTTTTTTTGGCAGAAACTAACGCAAAAAATGAATAAATACACAAATAAATAAATAAACAAAATAAATTGAATAAATAACAGGTACTATAGGAGAATCCCCAAAAATTCTACTCCTAACTGATTCCACGAGAATGCCACAGTTTAGATGGAGCACAGAGGTATAAGCTTATAGAGCTCGACTTAGAAGATGTGAAGATATGTATAACTGAACTACCTATTAAACATTCGAAATAGGTGAAGTTCTCAAAAAAGACCTTTTTGGTAGATTCTTTTGGTATTTAATCACCGTGGAACCCGCTCATTTTTCATGAAAAACGGTTGTCCAGTTGAGTATGGAACATGGCAAAAATGTATACCTGTATAAGGAGGATTCAAAATCTATTTTTATACAAATTGCCACGCAGAAATCATGAAACCAATAGTTGTGGTAAGCCATATTCAAACTGAAAGAAAATTATGGGTTTCCTGTTAGGCCGGGAACAATGGAATTCAGTGGGAGCCAAGTTGACCTCAACCACAAATAGTTTCATTAAAATCTGATGTACACCGTAGAAGTTATAACTGTTGAATCCAAAAACAATGGTTTTTGGTACATTCTAGACCCCTGACAATACCTGAAAGTTTAATAAAAATCGGATGAACTCTATACAAATTGTGCTAGCTCAGAGATTACTTTTAGTTCAGAAACAGTAGAGTTCGTAGACGGCTGTCTAATGACCAAAACGCACTATCCATTACTATTTGATTGAAATGGGATGTTAAAAATGTTATGCTGTAAATGTTATATTTGTTACAAGGATTCCACAGTTGCGTCTTCGTAGAGGCAAATGTTGTTCCAGTAGTAATTCAATTCATACAGAAAATCTTTAAATTCTAAAAATTTAATCGAAATTAAATGCAAACTGTAGACGTTTTGAGTATTACAAGGTTATTGCTTTTGCGCATGGCAGGGGCTACTGTTCCTGCGAAAGTACTCACATGGGAGTATGTATAGAGCTTAACCAGTACAATCCTTCGAATATTAGATACCATGCCAGCTTATAAACTAACGCAGGCGTTCATTGATCGATTACAACAAGTTCCTCGAACATGATTGGGTTTCTACCGTGAAGATCCTCATTGCTGAATTCAAAGATCAAAGAATCTTGCGAAAACTAGCTAAGAATCCCTCGAACAAGTCACCCCCTATTTTGGATTAAACGTGGCCGTCGGGCTGTTCCAGCAGAACTTCAATCCAATAAGCCTTCTTTTTAGTCTTTGATCAAAATCGTATCACCGAATTGGCCGAATGTGGTAATGCTCAACTACTGTCTTTTGATCAATACAAGGATTTGGGTTGATTAAAATTAAGTCAGATATTAATTAGGCTCAAGATTTATTTTGTAATTTATTCCATTCGTACTCTTTAATTGAGATAAGCGAGAAGGTACTTCAAATGTTGGGTACTTCAAATATTGAGTTAATAATTGGCATACGTATTTTTGTTATTTAATTATTATATAATAATTTATTTAGTTTACGCCTTTCTCAAGTGCGTGCAGCATACAAATGCACTATGTTCTATTGGTAGGTACTGGCGTATAGCAGGAAAAGGAACATAAGCCGTTTTACGAACAAAGAGGAAACCATTTTATCCCAACATCAGCAATTCCCATGCAAATTCTCACGAGCTTCGCTCTTTTTATCGTCCATTTTTTATGTTTTTCCTACAACCGGTGAACTATAAAAACTGAAGAAGTTTTGATGGGAATAAGGAAAAAAAGTCTTCAACAACTAGACTAGAAAACTTGGATCATTGTTGTACGTGGATCCACTTGCGAAAGAGGCAGTAAAAATTCGGTGAACTTGAGGTTCCGAGTTGCCCATTGACGTATATACCTATCGTAAAAGGAATTGAAGTTACTTTGTCGAGTTGTTATCGCTTTCTACTTCCAAACTAAACGTGTTTTTCGTGATGTGCTGATAGTGCCATGAATGAATAGGATAATATTTGTATTGTATGTCAGTGTGAGGGTTGTATAATATGGTGTTCGTATGTCCAACTGCCTTCAAGTGGACACGTTGCTTATCTTCTTGGCGTTTTAGGTCAATCATGAAGCGTGTACATATTATAGATTGCGAACTATATGACGTCCCTGTTTTTCTTTAATAAAGGGTTATTGGGATGGTTTCCTGAAATAAACTTGAATTTGTTTATAAGTAGCATACATATTTTTCAACAGTTTTCACTCCTTTTATTATATTTATCACGTTCTGAAGTTTTTATTTACTTTACTGATAAAACAAGAATCGATTGATTGATTGTAAGAAATGATAATACCACACTATTCAAACGACGCACGGTGGGTCACAATGCGATTCTAGGCGAAAATAGTAGGTAGCCTATTAACCAAGGTAGGTACTAGTAACAATGCGTTTGTAGGCTATCTTAGCATGACATACCCCGTATACCAATACCAAGCATAGTTTCTTAAATCATTCTTCATGCAAAAGCTCAAAAAAAAAATAAATAAATAAATAAAATAAATAAAAAATAAATAAATAAAGTAAAAAGTAAAAAGAAAAAAATAATAAATAACGCGTTTTTGACATTTTTTATTTATTTTTTTTTTTTTTAATTGAGACTAGGTGGTACTTGTAGTTCTAGTAAGGACTCGAGAATGAAGGACAATAGTCATTACTAGGTTTTGTTTGGTTAAATGTGGAATCCGTGTAGTGAAAAATTTGATAAATATTTCGAACATTCATAATTCTGTGACGTATTTAGCGGAAAATTCGGGATAATAAAACCTATGTACAGTAAGGTCTGCAGAATGAAGAAAAATATTAATTTTCCTGTGTTGCGTAAAAGTGGAGAATTGTGCGAGAAAACATCAAAAACTAATTTTTCATTGTATTTACAGTTTCTTGTGATCAATCGACGTAGAATGTAATTCTCTACTTTTTCCGATAAATTTTGATCAGTATCACCCAAATATCACCGTAGACCTGGTCACTGACCGAAACGTAAAGAAAATACTTACGATAACAAAGATATTGTAATTATATTCTTCTTCTGAGCCGAACCCCAACACTATCTAAATACAATTGCATCGACGTTTGTTATATATATGTATCCGGTATTGTGTTGGCCGATACAATACTTCAATTAGATACCAAATCAATACATCAAGATTTGATAAAGTTTTCTGCAAAAATTAAAATGTAGAGTAAAGAGTCTGAATACGTACCTATTTATATTTCTCCGAATGAATGTTCCCTGTGTGTGTGTGTGTGTGTGTTCGTAAGTATCCCATGCAGTGAAATTTCACCTTGATTTGCATTTTGATAGTTTTAAGATTTCTCAAGGTTTGGTGCTGTTGTGACTTCATCGCACCCTTTAAACCAGCGTGTTGTCAGTAAAGTTTCGTGATCAGTGAAATATCATTAAGTGAAATGAGTGCTTAAATATTACAGGATTGCTGCGGCTCTATAACAATTCTGAGACTCATGTTTCTTTTCGATTGGAATTTGAACTGAAAGGGAATGTGACGGTTTTCAAAAATGGTCCGGATTCGGATTCACGACCAAAATTTGAAACAAAGCGGAACCATACCGGAACCTTCTTTGGATATTTAGTATAGGGACTGTACTATCTTGGACGCTCTGCACCAGTTTAAGGATAGGGATACCAAGTAACTTAAGAGTAAAACATACGTTAAGTCAGTAGAAACATGTATTTCTCTGAATCATGAAGGTTCATCTCTGTTTGAATTCTTCTCGTTACTTGCCGAGTTCGTACACATAAAATATTTGGATGTACTCGAAATCTTTCCATACCCTCCGAGGCGTTGGGAGAGTAAAAACTAACGTAGGACGAAGAATATTGTGTAAGTTGCATTCGTTTTGCAGGAAACGAGGGATATAGGAACCGCCGGGCTTCCACTCATCTGATAATGTGAATTCTAAACACCTGCCAGAGATGAGCTCTAGATAGAAAAAATTTACATTAGGAAGAACCCTTCAGATTGATACCCGACGTCCAGAAACTGGAAGTGTCTGTTACGAAATTGGGACGGATCCCCCGGGGCCCCTCACTTGAAATACATGTTGGGGGTCAACTGGATCTCATCAACCCTACCCTCATCACCATCATCGCCATGATGAGAGACACGGCATCATCATTACGGTTTCCTCACTCGAGGCATCTCACTGCTCCTTCGTCTCGGACTTAAAAAGCTATTTCTAGTCGATTCCGAGAGCGGTGGGTCCTCATCATGGGTTTTTGAAGTGGTGAAAACAACAGAGTGGCCGTTCTTGGAGCCGCAGTGCGGTCTCAAACACTGTGATTTAATAAACGGATTTGTTTGGTCATAAACCAGAAGATGCTCTGATAACGGATTCAAAAAGGTGTTACTGAAGAAGTAGTAGGAAAGACACATTCAATTTCGTTCGTCTGATTCAAGATCATGCGTGAACAGACAGTATAAACTGTATCAACCTCCTATTTGATAACAATGGCACATCTATCGGATTAAAATGCAATTTTTTCCAGAATGAAGTTTGGTTAATTTGAAATTTAATTATTACTATCAACAGCAGATTACAACAAGAAGAACGTCTGCTAAGTTGGGTGCGGACAAAGATTCCTCTTATCTGTAACATGAATGTATACATCTTTGAAATGTTTTAAATGGTTTAAAAAAAAGTCTGCCAAGTTAGGTTGGCAGTAAAGCTTCCTCACGTATTGTAACATGGACGTTTAGTATTAGTTGAAGAACAAAGTACGAGTCGAAATGATTGATAAGTTGACTTTATAAGAAATTAACGGTAATGAGATTTATAGAGGAACGTCTAAGAGCTGACCCGCACAGTTCCTGAACATTTCATAGAAAATCAGTTCATTAGTCACGGAGTTTAGTCTGTATCGATCAACTTTAGTTTTGCGCATGCGCTATAGTTATTACTTCACCTCAATCTGCTCCCCGAGTTTGAACAAAATTTGACCTATAGATGATAAGAAATCGACGTGATAATAAATTAACATTTGCGCATGCGCACTCATTTCTATTTATGTGACGGAAATGAAAGTAATAGGGAACTTAATTGAAACTATCCCGCACTATCTCCGAAAATGTCATCAAAATCGTTCCATTAGACGCGGAGTTTTGCCTGTGTCAACCGGTTAGTTTCGCGCATGCGCAATGGTTATTACACTACCAATCGCAATATAATTTTCAGGGAATTTTTCTGGAACATATTATACCCAATCACCTACCAAGTTTGAACGAAATCGGACCAACAGATGATGAGAATTTGAAGTTTTGAGAAATTCGCGTATGCGCATGCGCATAGGCCATTAATGATTTGAAGGAATTGGAAAATTATTTTGCTGAACGCGGGTTTAATTTCTATTAAGGGTGTCCAAACTTGACCATCTATTTCAAATACATTTTTAGGCGTTTTGGGTGGTAAGTGAGATTGATGACAAGCTAAAACGAGCTCATTATTATTGTTATTATTACTGGATCGTACCAGTTAAAATTGTTGACTATGTTTATTGAGAATATCTCGCCGATTAAGGGCTGTACAAAGGTCTCCGGGTAGTGGATCTACGGTAATTTACAAGAAGTGCGAACTAATCCCATTTGTTACGATTTTCACAAAAAGCTTTGATTTGAAAAGTTATTCCTTAATTAGTGACGAAGAGTTTTGAAACCCCGCTCTGTTAAAAATATCAATGGAAATGACAGAACGGACCTGCAAAAGACACCGATGGACGACTCAACAATAATAAAATCCCGTGACAAGGTCGAGACAAGCACTCTTGCAGTTTTTGCTTTGCTTCAACCATATCGACGCACGTCTGCTCGAGGAAGGAGGAGGAGGAATTGAGGATTAAATGAGCAATATGTCGTATCATGATGGCACACGAGGTGGGTAGCTTGTAGGTGTAGAGCGAAAATTTATACAAAACAGAGGCGTATTGCAAAACTAGGACTCAAACCTTGAAATAAAGGAATGTACTTACGACATCACCATTAATCAAACTGATTGGTAACCCGCTTGTTCTTTTCTCAAAATATATACAGGTGATTATACTGAATATGTAACTCAGCCTTTATGAACAATCCTAGTCAACAGTAGTGATCGGACTCAGTATGAATTTCTCAAGCCAACGGCAACATTCTTCAGTGCACGTGAACACTTTCTAAGTCAGATTGTGGACGTCAGGATATAATATGTTATCTTTTATTTTCTGGAGATATAAGTCCTATGTAGGAGCCTATGGGTTTAGTGCCGGACACCCTATTTACAAACCCTCCATGTTTTTAGGCCTTCCGCTATTAAAGAATTGCCTATAGAAAAAAAAAGTATCTTAGGCTAGGTTAAAAATGCGCGACAATATTTACTGGTCCTGCTGCATGTTGAGATAGCCTCTCACTAGATAAATGAAAGTAGACAGTCTACGTCTTATTGGGAATAGCATTTAGGAAGCGAATCTCGAACGTCGGCTAACCGAAATAGTCATACAATACTTTTGTACATGTAACGGATCTTACAAGACTTTGTAAAAACGGATCTTATTGGGTTCTAAGTTGATGTCAAAGCTACGAAGACCAATGAAAAGACTCTATTAATTTCACAGGGTAGCCACCAGCAGTTAAGTAGTAGTACATTACAGTTCATTTACAGTAAAAAAAGCGGAGTTGGCAACCCTTCAACAACCCTTGGACGGCATCACGCGAGGTGACGGGTTGGCTGTGAACGTCTAGTGTACTTGAGCGTCTGTTGTTTCGTGGTACCTATTGTTTGTTCATGTTTTATTCCCGTCTCCGATATTTCATAGTGAAATTGTCAATCTCTACTATTTATAAGAATGAAACTCCGTCTGTCTGTCTGTTTGTCTGTCTGTCGTGTCTATGCACGGCCAAACGGCTGAGTGGGCCGGATCTACGAGTGGGGGGATCTTTTTGGGATTTTCCGATAGGGTGTATAAGCGAATTTAAAATTGTCTAATCCCACCCGAACCATGGGCCGTAGGGCGGGAGGGGGGTCGAAGTAAGAATTAATGTGCGCTTTTTGGACTTCCCCGCTTCCCCTACCCCTCTAAACGGCCGTCGAAAATTCCGGAAAAATACCGGTTTCGTAGGTTTTCCTACGAGGAAGACGACGGCGCGATCGGATCGCGAAAAAAGTATCGGGAAATGCATCAAAAAAATGCGAGAGTACGGACCCGTTTTCTCGAAAAGTCCGCCGAAAAACTTGGTTTTTTCCGATTAAAATATACCCCATAAAGGTACGTTTTTCGGAACGGTTTTCGCGGGCGAAATAAAGGTTTGATCCCGCCGAATCTGAATCCGAAATCGGATATCGAAAAAAGTGACCTTAAGTCGGTCGAATTGCGAGGGGAAGCGAGACTAAGCTATTAAAATGAGAAATTATATGTGCTGTGGACGCGAGAAGGCTCTAGGAAGACAGACGTGTTTGGGGTTCGATAACTCAGGTACAGGTTTCGGTGTTTGGGTGTTGCGAGCAGGTACACATAGGTACCTTACGAGCGAAGCAAGAGCCATTTCAACAGAATAAATTCGGATTTTTTCCTACAAATATACAGCAATACCTTGCGAGCGAAGCGAGCAACATCCCCGAATAAACTTTTTGTGGTTCCACGTAGTTTTATAAGATTTAATTTGTTTGTAAGAATTTCCAACTGAAAAAAAAAAAAAAAGTCTGCCAAGTTGGGTGGGCAGTATAACTTCCTCAAGCGAGCGAAGCGAGCAGCATACCTTACAGAAGTTAAACCTACCCTTAGGGACCTATCGTTTGCGAGCAAAGCGAGCAACATCCTCTACATGTTTCAATTGTAATACATCGCATCTGCGCAGCCACACCTTGCGAGCGAAGCGAGCAATATTTCCTACATGCCACACTTTGCGAGCGAAGCGAGCAACATTCCCTACATGTCACACTTTGCGAGCGAAGCGAGCAATTGAATGGGGGTCCGGGGGGCTTGCCCCCCGGCTGGACGTGGAGGCGAGCGTAGCGAGCCGGAGCGGCTAGTAACCAATATTTTATAGGTACTATAAAAGAAAAAAAGAAAAAAAACCCAACAGAAATAAGATAAGTTTGTGAATGGACCCTGACAACCTTGAAAAGTTGTGAGTGAGTTATATTTCTGAACTAAGAGAACCAAATAAGTTCCCCGCAAGTGACTATATCCTGATGAAGTATTCTCGAAATATGCCTGAAAGTGCTTAAAACTACGAGGCGATTTGAGTCTCATATGAATGTGTTAAGCACAGTGATTATTAGAATGAAAGAGGACTGCGATGAATTGTAAAAATATTTGTATTTACGAGAGAACAACAAAAATACAATTTTTGCACTCAGTATGAATAATGATACCAGCGTAGCAACTACTTACAACACATACGATTCTGACGCCCAAATTGTTGTCTGTATTAGTGTAACACACTGAATAGGGACCACTCTAAACCTAGTAGGGAGTTTTTGTAACGCTGAGTCGTAGTGTAGTGAGAGGAACTACGAATATAAATAGGGAATTGCGCATGCCCGCAAAATGCTGACGGTTAGCGGTCCATTCGTTGTGCGAATAGAAAAATCCTATTCGGAGGTCAGGGGAAGCCAAATACAGCTTCGAATGTGCATGTAACTTTCCATGACGATAACCTATACTGCTATAATCAATTTTTTTGGTTCCTATTTCAAGGTGGCATGACATGCACATTGTAATATTCGTGATTTTAGGAAAAGGTGGTGGGTTTGTTAGGAATTAAGCTGATATCTTATAATCGACTCTAAAGCTTCACCATCATTCCGATTTTGTTCATGGTTATTTGGATACAAGTCTCAGGATGGCTTCCTACTAATTTTGTTGAATTAGGTAACCACTGTACATGACGAACTTGAAATTGGTTGTTATAGACGAAGCTCCGATACTGATAGATCTATTTTGATGAAATGGGTAGGGATTGTGCCACTTTACAGAGAAGATAGACTCAGACAGTAACGGCCCTTTGTCGCCCTTCTACCACATCCATTTCTACTGAAAAAACAAAACCACATAGACAAAGTTGATGCTATAATTTAATACTTCTTCCATTATAAAAGAATACATTACACGTTAGTTAATCTATGATTCAGGCCTAATTATGAAGATTTAGAGTAGTGTAGTCACGTTGGTGTGACTTTTGAATCGTTTCATTCAATCGTACAACGATTTCCTATTCATACAGTTAGAATCTAGTTAGCTTCTGGATTGCTTACGCTAGAATAACCTCTTCTTCGTACTACTCGGATGGAAAACTGCAAAAACCCCCTATTATCTACTGCAACGTCTACAAACGCGCAGCTAAGGCTCAACTTTCATTACTCCTCGCATTACATGTTCCAACTTATGTAGGTATTGTAAGCCACTTCAAAATGCCAATTTCAGGTCAGATAAGACTGTGGGATGTTGCCTCGACCGTGAATATTTATTTAGAGATGATAAAACTCATTAGTGAGTTCAAGAAGTTGAAACCAGTTGAGCCAAGTGAGGAAGGGCTTCGTCAATGAAGTGCGAAAGGGAAGAAGAGTTAGTCCGCTCTTCATTCCAACGACGGGTGCCGGTAAACTCCTCTACGGAGTTGGTACAAAACCCTCGCAGTTCTGACAACTTCAAGGGAAATACCGGAACAGACTCCGTACTGCCTCATCCCACGGTGGACCGCACTTCGGGAATAAAGAGAAAAGGCCCGTGACAAGGTGCCGTGAAGTCCTCGAGCGAAGTTTCCGCTTAGCTTCATACTGACCGACGCTCGTTTCATGGGGGTCTTTCGGGCCGCGCGATGGAGGCCGAGGGTTAAATGAGCGGCCTGGGCTTTTCGAAAGGGTTGGGGGAACCGGCTTTTGTGTTCCGTCAACTCTCATTACACTAGTCTTCCTGTCCCCGAATTAATGCAATTAATGGGTAGAATGGAGCACTTCAAAATGGGATCAGATTTTAGGGGGAAGGTCGGTCAGCTTCAATCGATTCCGCAGTCGTTTAAATCAAAATTTCAATCTGAACTTCTACAAAGAGGTTTAAAATAATGATATCACTGGTAGTTAGTGCTTTATAATTTAATAAACCCAAAAAGAAACCCACGCTATCCACGCTGAAACAGACCTATCTACTTTATTAACTAAACTGTTTTGTTCCCCGAACTACAACTAGAATGAGTTGGCGTCGTCATTATTAATTCTCGTGCCAGATATTTGATATGCTACAGGTAGGTATTTTGGATGTTATACTGAAGGGTGGTCACACGCAGAAACAGCCACCTGCTTTACCGACTTGACTGTTTTGAATCCGATTCAATGGAGAATTGTCGAAGTTATTTTGTTATTAGCGTCATAGTACGAGTATGAACTGTAGAATCTGAGTGAGAGCTTTCCGAAAAGTGGCCATATGGTGAGTATCTGACCAGTAAAACGGCTCTTTAAATTAATTTGCCCAATGACGTCACAGCCCTCGGCATCTGGGGGGAACCCTCAACACCCTTGCCCTATTACATTACGCGTGACCTTTTTGCCCAACTATTGTTCAAACTAAACAGTCTTTTGATCTAAAAATTGCTAATTGAGGGTTTTCAAGTGCTCTAAATCTAAATCTGTGATCAAACGTGTGAAATTCTGGCAGATGAAAGTATTCCGTTTCGTTTCTTAGAAACATTTCAATTGAAATAAAATATGTTTAAAATGACGAAATCACTTGAGGCAGTGGATTCCAAAAGTGCCTTCATTCATTTTTTGAGAAATTGAGGTGGCAGCGGATTGTGAAATCGTACTTTTCAAAAAATGGCATCTGAATCGAGCAAAACTGGCGCTTTCCCAGTGTATTTGGGCTTGAAACTTTGGTTCCATTACTTTTTCGTTTTATGGGACGGATCCAAAACCGTCTTTTGTTTTGGTGACGACCAGAACTCTCTATATTCAAAGGTAACTTGTACCGCAACACTAGCGTGTTTTCAACTATGATTTCAATGTCTACCATTACGTTCTTTAGCCCAGCTACTGATGCTTGTTAGGACTCCTCCCTAACTGCGAATGTATACGAATCTCACTAACTACCTACGTCGCAGAAACAAAAACAGGAATACATGGCTCGCAAAGATTACACGAAATGAAATACTTACCGATCATTTTACTACATGCTCAAACAGGATGAGGGGCCCACAGTCATAAAATCAATTAAAATTGATCGGCCAACAAACTATGTGTTGCCTTACGTACGGGATGAAGCTGCTTATTTCAGGCGCCAACTGTATCTTTATAACTTCACTTTTTTTGTGTGGGGCACTCAAAAGCCCAACAAGATAAGGATTAAGTTTTTATACACTCATGGTGTGAAAACTGACGTTTTAAAGGATTTATTGAATGCTTCCATTTTGTATAACCACCTTCAAAATACGGATATATTTTTATTTTTTTTTTAAAAATAAATAATGTTTCTTGATAGTACATGAATGTCAGCTTCATGTTTCGACAACGCTTCGACTTGAAAGCGTCACTATTCGTTAGGTGTGACATTAACTTTCAATCCTGTGACAATCATAACTCACTAATAAGTTGACACTACTAATAAGATTCCAAAAAATCTTAAGAATGGTGGAACTTTATAACCATAAGTAGGTATGTTTTATATGAAACCATAACTTGTACTGCAGCTAGCAAGCATGATGACACACAAGCATGATGACAACACACAAGTGTATGCATGAGATTTTTCCGTTGAAAACCTTATACACAACTTTCACATGTAGTAACTTGTAACATACTCAAAACACAGTAATTAACAGGCATTCGGCATGTTTTTTGTGCTTGATACAGTTGTACCTAATTTTTAGTGGGAAACTACGAAGTCATGACAAGTATCACGTTTCTATTACGTGCCATCTCCACCAAAACCACATTTTCTGCCTTTTGTAACTTACTCACATCGTCGGAACCAGGTGCAGAGAAGGACTTCGCTTTTTCCCATGATCCATTTGGGGATTGTAGGTCATCTAGTTGCCTTCCGCCATTCTCATTAGTGTCGTCCCGCCCTAGCTATGATTGATGACTTCTCACATTGGTACCTTGCTTCTGGATTCCCTCTATTCGCAATCTATTTTCTGTCACTGTTTTGATTGAAGTAAATTACGTGACACACAATATTAGTCAGAAATTAGGTGGTCAGTAGCAGGCGAGGCTTCAATTTCTAGAAGTATACATTTCATGTACCTCATCACTATTTAAATTAATTTAATTTAAATATTGAAATTAATAAACCAAAAAGATTTATTACGGGAAATTTATGGTAATTGCAGATGATTAATGACTGACAATTACAAACAAAATCTGGAAGTAGGTGGTAAGTAGCAGGCGAGCCTTGAATTTCTAGAAGTATATATTTCATGTACCTACCTCCTCATTAATTAAATTAAATTAATTTAAATATTGAAGTTAATAAACCAAAAAGATATATTACGGGAAATTTATGGTAATTACATAGCACCTTGTGCTGTGTAAGGTGGCTTCGTATCTTGTCATTTTTACTCATTAGTCTCAATTCAAATTTCAGAACTCAAGTACCTAACTAATTAATTTTTTAATCATGCATTAATATAACCTCAGTTACGTCAAAACTATTCCCGACTAACATTGCTGCAGAAACAAAGCGTTTTGTATATAAATATTTGAAGATCTATCTTTACGAATAAAAGCTGCACGTCTCAACCCACCAAAATACCCACGATACCAAGGTATCGTTGAATTTGTTATCGAAGGTTCTCTACGCGAAACAGACCCAATCCACACTTGAATTGAAAAGTTAGACGCATCTCCGGGTTTACCGTTGTTAGGGAAAGCCGAGTTCTCGATGAATGAGTGAGTCAAGATGATTGTAATATACCGTAAAACCATCCCTGGAACTTGCTGACGATTTCGGTAAAAACTGCATTAAAATCCGTTGAGCCCTTTGGCCTGCAACATGGGAGAAGCATAACAACTTTCTCATTTACATAAAATATTCGTGGTGAAGCCTGAATCAAAAAGCTTTCATCATTAATAATGACGTTTCCATTTTTTTCCCGACCGTCACGTCACGGCGGAAATATTGATTTTCTATTGATTTTCGCGTACAACCAATGCGTTACTAGGGAAGTGTAACACCCTTCGTTTTCATAGTAGGAAAATAGTTCGCCACTTTTTGAAATGTTCTCATATTATCACAACATCTGATGATCCTTAAACTTCTATAAAAGCTTTTATCATTCAATAATAGAGAGTTTGAGTGGCACGAAACTGACAACACATCCGCAAAGTCAACCGTATTCTTTGGCCGGAAACGTTGAGCACGATGGTAACGTGCGACGTAGTTCGATTCGCGACGCATCGCAGCCTGGGACTTCGTTTATCGATACCGCTCTAATAGCAAACGGTGTCTCTAGTGTAACCTTCATTTCTCGTAACCTCATATAAGCGGAGCAGGAACAAGTTTTAGCTGTTTTATTTATTTATTCTTTCTTTTTCACCTCAATCAGAACAGTAATTGGCCGCAACCTTCAAGTGTTTTTACTGTTTGAAGTAGTATGGCGTGGAGAGATACCTAACGCTGAATTTGAGGTTACTTTTGCATCGGGAACGATTTGAGGTTACTTTTATGCGTTGAACGTGACGCCCATGGAAACGCCAATTCGCCGACTTTACAGCGACAGCGTATTCTCTACAAATTACGGCGTATCCTCTATTGATTAACAGGACGTTTCCATTTTTTTCCGACCGTCACATCACGGCGAAAATATTGATATTCTATTAATTTTCACGTACAACCAATGCGTTACTAGGGAAGTGTGACTCCCTTAGTTTTCATAACAGAAAAATCGTTCGCCACTTTTTGGGATGCTCTCATTTTATCACAACATCTCATGATCCCTAAGCCTCTGTAGTGTCAAGGAAAGCTGATTTATTACGCTACGTTATAAAATAATATTGCTAAGTAACCATAATGAACTAATAATGTGTAAAATTAATCATTATTAATGACAGTATAACCGTATTTCTACCGTCCGTTTTTTGGTAGGTACGATACCCCGTAAGCAACCGTCCGATTGAATAATAAATCACCAAGAAATGCCAGTTTAATTAGAAGAATCCCCTTCAGAATTTCCTTTCATCTCTGTACCTTGTTGAGCAGTAAGACAATTCCTAATCGGGAATGGGGAAAAAAAATCCAAGACCATACACCACATTCCTTCTTTCCTGTCGGTAGGTACAGTCTGACATACATCTGACGTCTTTACTGACCTCCGCCTAGATTTCTGCATTTTTTATCATAGAACTACGGTTGGAATCATGGTAATTGCTCCGGTAGAATGAAATTAGGCCGGATGACCTGAGGGGCAAGCCCTCATAGCTCAGGTTTCTAGGTTGCAACCTTTCTACATCAATATTCACGACCTTCGTTGCAGTTGCTCCAGTTTCAAATCTTGTTACACAGCTATCACGCTGTCCATTTCGGTTAGTTCGTTACACCTTAAATGTAATGTAAATGTGCAGATTGCTCTGTCCATTCTTGTCTTGGTTTCACAATAGTATATATTGCTTCTACACTTCGGGAGTAAGAAAGAACAAGTTGACCCACTAAAAGTTCAGTCAAATACTTTTTTATGCACTCGTTTCCTAGTTTTGGATCTGCAGCGAGTGATAAGGATCGCCAATCGGTTTAGAGTGCAGATGGATCAATCAATCAAAAAGTTTCTTATTGTAAGAACCAACAGAGGTGATACAATCGTCAAATTAAAAATAAATTACTAAACAAATAAGAAAATACAATACATTGAATATATTTATGAATGCACTCAAGGAGATAAAATGTTTCTATAGTTCCTACATTAGAATAACAACAGCAAAACGGAAGGAGGAGTTCATAAAATCACACTTTAAGGCGAAGAAGTCCGAAATAGGTAGTATAAAGTTCTGCGACGATTAATAAGTCTTTTAGTTTTCTTACTACAGCATTGTAGACATATGTCGAAATGATTCGGATAAAAAAATAGAAAGCGAACACCGCTGTTGATTAGATTAGACTACTTCAATCTCGTTGTTAGGCGTGCAGCAGGAGATCGAAAATCACAACGCCTAGTTTGGTAGTCATGAACTTCCATCACTTCGTAACGTTCCCCGATTTACGCTGATGGTAAACATAATGGAACTATACAGGGTGTACACATTAAGGTCGCACCACCGGCCAGATTTTGATTCTACAACACTCATTTCTGATCGAAAGTGTCTCCTAGCAATTTTTTGTACTCCGCTAATGGTAATACTCGCAAGTCTCTCCTACTCCATTACAACCGATTTTTACATTTTGGCTAACTGGTTTTTAGTTCATTCGTTATGCTCAATTTTATGTGTTTTTTAGGGGTAAAACTTGTTAGTCAGTGTAAAATTCGATTATAACGGTGTTGGAGAGATCTGCGAGTTTTACCATTCGATTCAACGTGAAAAAAATACGTAGAAAACTACCCTAAACTAGTATTTTCTTATAGGTAATTTTTCACGAAAACCCTCCATTTCATAGAAAAAACCTCGTTTTTCCATATACAAACATACTTCTCTCCCCAAATTAGTAAAATAAAAATTGATTATACCGTTGGAAAGCTGAAGGCTCAATTCTCTCTTTTTCATCTTAGGGTGTTGCAATTTGGTAGGCTACAACCGATAAAAGAGGTAAAAACGTGTTCTATGTCCTTCTATGCCGTTCTGCTCTAGGTGGAAACGATGGGGGATCCGGTGGTCCACCCGCGGTGGTGAGGAGCGGAGCGCCATGTTTTTTCAACTTCTGCTTCCATAAACTTGAAAAAATACGAAAAAATGAATAAAATAGTTATAAAATTGACACAAACTACTTCTTATCTTCATTTCATGGAAAAACCATTGAAATGTGGATATGAATGCCAGTGCCCAAAAACATATACCAGATTCGATGTTTTTCCCATGAAGTGGGTCAGTTTTATAAAACTCACCTTAAAGGCGAAGTGGACTTACCTATGAATAAAAAAGTAAAATGATGTGGCTAGGTCTTAGCTAAGGGTTTTTGAAAAAAAATAATGTTGCTTCATAACAAATGTATACCTTATAGTGTAGTTGTTCACATGGGAGAGGTGAGCACTTTTGTTAACAGATAGGAAATTGGTACAGATAACTCCATATAAAGGTCTTCATTCTCAATGACCTACCTACCCAGAAAACATGGGAAATAAGCTATCAAAAGTGAGCCACCGGAGTTACTATGATCGAAAGGTACATAGTTTAGGTTGCAATATTTCTTAAAACTGACTTCTCGTTTCCATTTTGATATCTGGGTCTTCAATTCTGCATCTAATGAACATAATATTAAACTTATTTAATAATTTACTAGACCATCGCCCATTAAGCGCCATCATCACATCGCACTTAGGAGTTCTACTCGCGAGTTGTCATCATTCAACTTCACCTAAATTCCCGGACTCATTAACACAGTAATATAGGGAATGATTTACGAAAATTGCACTTCTAACGCTCTGCTTTAAATGCAGGTAGGTGATGTTCTCATTACGAATCTCTAACAAGTCAGAAGAAACGCGAGGAATAGGGTATGTCATTGCTGCAAGCTCCAATTCGATTTCCTGAATATCCACCCCTGGGACAAGACTTTTTTTTATTTTCTCCTGGAATTGCTCGTTATTGCTGGAAGAAGATGGAAGTCACCCTTTAATGAGGCCCCAGGTGGGTCGTAATGTATCCAACCCAACTACTCCACACTTGCTTGCTACTCTCTCCCCTTATTTTTCAAACTTTTTTACTTTTATTTTTCATTCTTTATCGCATTTCTTTTTTTTTCCTCCTCTTATTTAGGGAGGACCGACTGCTCCCCCCCTTCTGTGCAAGTTGACATTCGTCCGGAGATTTTATAACGCTCGGGTCCCGTCTCCGGGAGGAGGCCAACACCCTTAATATAACTAGTTGACCGCTTTATTGCCTCTGAACCTTTATTGCCTTCTCGAGTTACATAGTTTTTTTTTAATCAGTACGCACTTCTAACGGGGAAAGGGGGGCGACGTTTTGACAGAATTATTTGACGGCTCAGCGTCTCCACCTCCTCACATGGGAGTTCATCGCATTTCATTTCTCTCAAAGTAGCTGCTGTGTTGGCAGCTCATGGAAAGGTTGTCATAATTTAAATTGATACAAAAAAAGAGCTTTAAAGGTGCCGAAAAGTTCAAATTTCACTGCGTTCTTTCGGGTTAAATTTTTTCAAGATAACAAATTGAAACCACAGTTAATTCAAACACTTCAATTTCCACCTTTTCACTGTAATCATCAATGCTAGTTTTAAGGCTATCTATTTTCCAACAAGCTTTACTCAGTCATCTATTCAATAAAATAAGAATGTGCGCAATTGGGTGTCTATTTCTAATTTGGGGTTAACCCATAAAAGCCTGCATTTATAAAATCTAAAACCACTAGAAATAAAATAATACTCACATATAGTAAGTAAATAAAAATAAAATGTTTATACATCTTTCTCCTCTAGAAGTGTCTCCAAATAGGAATATAGAGATATTATCATTTACATACCTTTTGAATGAGTCCGTCCTCACTAACAAGTTGAGTATAGGAGCGAGTTGTAACGAGGGGCTGATGATGTCGCTCGCCTCTATACTCGACTGTTAGCGGCTAGGACTCACTGAAAGGTAGGTACAAATGGAAATGTTATTCTTACTACTAGTAAAAATAAACCTTTAGATTTAATCGAACAATATAGTTGCTTTGAGGCCCAATTCAATCTGTGACGACACAGACATCCTTTCAGAAAGACGTCAGGCTCATGTTCATGCAATCGTTGTTCATATATGAATTTACGAATTATAAAAATATTTTACTGAACTCAATTTAGAATGTACGCTGTCTCGTAAATTTTGACTCAAGTCATTAGAAATTCACATAGGACCGTTCTCGTTCATGCACTGTCTCGTAAATTTTGACTCAAGTCATTCACATAGGACCGGAAGAAGGTTTATAACACACAACACATAATATTAGTTTACAATAGTGCATATATGAATTTACGAATTATAAAAAAATTTTACTGAACTCAATTTAGAATTTTTTTTTGTACGCACAATAATTTTTACCAAATCTGGAAATTCATCCCCTTGCACCAAATTTGAATTACTTGGAGGAGAACCTACATTCAGTGACTGGTTGGTGTATTCATATCATCACCTTACCCCCTCAAATGCCACATTAATATGATTTACGGCATTAGAAATTGCATAAGTGCCTCCTAATGACGAGAAGCTGATCAAGTTTTTTACTCGACACAAGAATAATATAACCCCCAATAAAACGTATAAAAACTATTTACGAACTTGTCTAATTATTTTTCGGCTTATAGCGGATGAAGGGTAGGTGCCTGGTGCTGGGCGTCCCATGCAGCCCCATCCCCTACTAGCGCACATATGTGCTGCGTTCAAGGAATATCCTTCCCGGTCAAACGGATGAGGCTGAATCCTCAATCGCGGCTGCTCAAGAACGTGAGAAGAAGCGAAGTTCAACCCAACGCTGAGTGAAAGGTAGACACATTTTCTCAGGAATGTTTTGTATTGTCACAAGCTCGTCAGATTAGCCGATGATGATTTTTTAATATCAGCTGGAGGCGGTGCCGGTGGTTGAATCGCAGATAAATCGTCCACTATTGGGCGTTCGTTATCCATCTTCCGAATATTCATCGGTGAGGTCATTATTTATGGCATTTGTGGTTGTGAGGATGGAGGGGGTGGGTTGGGGTGTTAAGACGGTTTTCCACACTCCATAGAGTACTAAATCCTTCATCAGTTATTTTAAAAGTTAGCATTGGAGAAAAACCGGTAAAAATAATGATTAAAAAAAAAAAAAAAAAAAAAAAAAAACCTGCGCACACAGACAGACCCGGAACCGAAGTTGTTCAGAATGGACTATAACGTAATATGCCTGTGGGAATTTTGATTTCGGAGAAAAATCATCACCTTCCGTAAATAAAAACGCTGCTTGATAGCTAATGGTAATCAATGATAAAAAATACCTATCTGAGAGCACATGTAGTCTTCAATATTCTCGTCAGAATAACACAAATGGGTATAAAGCGGTGGTTGGTATTTGATGGATTTTATAAATGTAGCTACTGCAGAAGCCGAGATTCCAAAGTTATTTCGACTCAAAAAGCGCAGGAAAGAGGTTATAATTGCCTCATAATATATATTATGGTCAAGGTGCACAACTAGGTATTTTTATATTTGTATTGAAAACAACCTACGACACCATCTAGGCACATTGTGTCATTTCAAATTATGATGAGCGGTTGGTATAACACTATTTCATAACTGTATTTGTACATCCCATGTATGTACTAGTGTACACTAGTACAGTAGTACTGGACCAGTGTATTAATCCGATGATATAATCAATTTGTTCAATGACTGACCAACCAGTAGTTTTTGAAAGCCGGTACCTCCTCAGAAAATCGATTTATTTGATATTGAAATCCGCCGTACTCTCTCTTATCCAATAAGGACGGTGATTGTAAATATCATACCATCATCGTCAAATTCGTCCTCAAAAACCAATGCTCCAATCAATCCTCTGTGGCTCTTTTTCATGCATGAAGGAAAATGTAGGAAATAACTAGGAAATGTAGCAAATTAGATAGGAAAACGTAGCAAAAAGGATTTCGGTCATATAAACAAATATGGTGAAAAGAACTAACTACTTAGTAAATAATTGATTTGAACGCTAACCACCTAAATTTGGCAGGTTAGTTTGGTCGTTGATTTAGCGCATTTGATCATTGATTTATCTGAACCAGAGTTGGTGAAACCGAATATCGTTGTTTTACAGCCAAGACCTTCGGTTTAATGAGTAAACATTGATTAAAAATATTAGTGAAACCGGCCCTAAGTAAGGAATGAATTCTCGTCTAACCATAACAGTTTTATGCGATTGACTGCCTAGATCTCTTTGAAGTATAGGAAATGATAGGGTATAAAAGTATAGGAAATCACTGAAGTCTGATATATTTACTAGCAGAATGCTGGCAGGAGTTCAAAGACTTTCAAATATGGCAGTAAATTTACAACCTAACATTGCATGATACCTTCGGAAAAAGCTGATCAAAATGGCTCTGCACATTGTCGAGCTCGAGCTGGTGTACATTTAGTGGTGTTAGTTTCAAATTGAGTCACCACAGGCTTGGTAAGTTAGACAATCTTTTTCGGTTGGAGGAACAGAAGTGATCAAGGTCGATTGCCCTTCAGTCTAATCTATAAATAGGTTTATGCTTAGAACTATAAAATATATCATTAGAATCGGAGTGTCCCTAAATAATGCGATTAGGTCATTTGTATGACTATGGGCTGTTGTTTCTTTTTTTTCTTCCTTTTTTCATAAAATCAAGAAAAAATCGAATAAATTGGGAGCTTTGGAAGAAAACATTCGGATCTTTTTTCCTCTCATCTGAAAATTTACTCATATGGTCATGCCGCATGTTCTCAAGTTATGGAGTTTGCTCGTTTTTATGGCAATTTGAAACCACTGTGCGTTGTGGCGATGTAAATAGTGCTATAGTTCCATTAGTCCACGTCATTTATACGCAATTTTAAGTTTGATTCATACGAATTGTAAATAAAAATCCAGAACGAAGAAAATGCTGTCCATTTAAGTAATATTTCAAAAGCTCCACTAAATCTGTTCATTTGACATTACAGTAGATGAGGACACTGAAAATTACGAAAGCCCGAGATACCTTCAGACGATGTTGAATTTTTATAGAGACAGGACTTACAAGCTTTTTAAGATTTGTTCAAATGATGTTTTTATATTCCATTTTATCTTGGACAACATTTTGAAAGTTCATCAGAGAAAGTTTTGAAAGAACTTCAATGAATGAAAACTGGAAACATAAAATGACTCAAGAATTATAATCGTAGTGTTGGTATAAATGGGGTAGAGAATGGGGATTTTCATTTTAGGTCTAAGAGGTGCTCCAGTTATTTAAATCGGTTATCTAGATTGTATGTTTCCTTTGATAAAATGGTAAGGTCCGTGAAAATTTCGATATGGAAGGTTCATTTGTATTTAATGTGCTGGGATCTGTAACCTCTACCGACATTATTTGCACTTTCAAGTGGTGAAGTAGTGAATAAGTCCGGTTCATGTCTGACACGGTTTTTCATCAATCTTCTATTAAGCAGGTACTTACCTACAAAACTCATCTTGTGCAGACATTTTATGGAGCTAAGCTTCGTTTTTAACGACGGTTGAACGGCGGGCCGTTCAACTGTGAACTTTAACGATTTTTTATCACGGAGTTTTATGATCTCCCTGAATAGAAGACGAATTTCTTCGGATGAAAACGAATAAAAAAAGCAATTAATTTCATTAATTTCCGCTGGTCTGCAAAACGATAGTGACACATTTATGGCATTATGTACGACGTATCGAGTAGTTTGTAATTGTTGAGATTAAGCGAGTGGAACGAAGTGACAATGTTTCGGAAGAAACACGTTCTGCTTTCAAACTACGTAATGCATATTATAGAACTACTGGTATGGTATTTTCGTAGTCACCAGAAGGGAATAGATTCCGTTAACGGTCGTAGGGCGTAAAGTACGGATGTGGAAATGTCAATGGGTCAATTTGGCGAGGAGACCGACTATATTAATATAAATAGACGCGTTAATATTCTAGGCACGTCCGTCAACGTGTGCACTACTAACGGGCTCCGTTAGTTCGCAACTGCCCTGAAACGGCCGCCAATTATGACGAGGATCCCTCGAGAAGGTTAAGCGGGAAACTTGATACGGGTTCGACCGTGCGTCGTCTGGGACCGCCAACTCCAATTACAAGTGCATTAGGAGGATGCGGTCGCGTTGGGGTCTGAGGGTGGGAGAGCTGTGTGAGACGCTTTGTCTGAAAAGAACCATTGATGGGCCTTCGAAGGCCGGTTTTATCGATGACGATAAACCGGACGATCTCCGGGTGCCTTTTACGTGTCCTATATCCGATCGTAGGTGGGATTCTGGAAACGGGAAACGAGCTTTTATGTCAGATAATTCCGTAAGAAATTATTCCACTCCCAATTATAGAGATTAACCGAAAAAAAATCTCTGAAAGCCAAATATGCTGTTGAGTAATGCATTAGGTACTAAGTCCCATAAAAAAAAAAAAAAAAAAAAAAAAAAAAAAAAAACCGCGAAACTCATGTATAAAGAATTTATAATCCCTATTCGATCGTTAAAGTGCCTACAAACATTATAAATCCCGTGGCGACAGGAATAAAAATTGTTGCCGCTTACAGTGCTCCTTCGTATCTTGTATCTTGTGCTTCAAACAAGTAGGATGGTAGGTTCGATGCCTAATAGGTAACAAGCCTAAACAAAACATCAAACAAGTTTTGAAATCACACCTAGCTAGTAACCAGTCCTTTTCAGGGGTTTGTGGTGATGTTTCACATAAATCAACAGCTTTCCAACGGCCTAGAGAACGATTTTTTTACGATGAAAAATGGCAAAGATACAGTTCCGTTGCAACGTTGTAAGCAAGAATCAACAGAAAATTCCGTCATCATTACAATGTGTCGCCCTTAAAAGTAACGCTTCTCGTTGTTGTGTGCCAAAGCAAAGCATGAAAATGTAAAAAAATAAATGAATAAATACAGAAAGGAAATACAGAGATTAATAAATCACGATTAATGAGATGGAGCAACTCCTTAAGAAAAACTTCATACGTAACTATTTAAATTTTTAATTTTTCCCTTGATGGGACATCAATAGATTATGAATATGTCTAGTACCTACTGCTTACAATATTATTATGAATAGGAAAACAGGAAAACTGAATTTAAATGCAGAAAAAATGGTCCCAGGTGGGAATCGAACCCACATCCTCCGGTTTACCGTACCGGCGCCTTTACCATCTTGGCCGCAAGGACCACTGGATGGAGAGAGCTGGGATCTGAGCCAACACCCCCTGAGAACCATTACTCTGCATTTTTCAATGAATTAACTTTAAATCAACTGTACCCTATTAGTTTAGTCACCGCTAACGAAACGGCCCGAAGAATCAATTCTTAATTTAATTAGTCGCCGTATGGATCCGGCAGGGGGTTTATTATGAATAGGAAAACAGGAAAACTGAATTTAAATGCAGAAAAAATGGTCCCAGGTGGGAATCGAACCCACATCCTCCGGTTTACCGTACCGGCGCCTTTACCATCTTGGCCGCAAGGACCACTGGATGGAGAGAGCTGGGATCTGAGCCAACACCCCCTGAGAACCATTACTCTGCATTTTTCAATGAATTAACTTTAAATCAACTGTACCCTATTAGTTTAGTCACCGCTAACGAAACGGCCCGAAGAATCAATTCTTAATTTAATTAGTCGCCGTATGGATCCGGCAGGGGGTTTATTATGAATAGGAAAACAGGAAAACTGAATTTAAATGCAGAAAAAATGGTCCCAGGTGGGAATCGAACCCACATACTCCGGTTTGAATTTAAATGCAGAAAAATTTCTGTATTCATTTTTTCTGCATTTAAATTCAGTTTTCCTGTTTTCCTATTCATAATAAACCCCCTGCCGGATCCATACGGCGACTAATTAAATTAAGAATTGATTCTTCGGGCCGTTTCGTTAGCGGTGACTAAACTAATAGGGTACAGTTGATTTAAAGTTAATTCATTGAAAAATGCAGAGTAATGGTTCTCAGGGGGTGTTGGCTCAGATCCCAGCTCTCTCCATCCAGTGGTCCTTGCGGCCAAGATGGTAAAGGCGCCGGTACGGTAAACCGGAGGATGTGGGTTCGATTCCCACCTGGGACCATTTTTTCTGCATTTAAATTCAGTTTTCCTGTTTTCCTATTCATAATAAACCCCCTGCCGGATCCATACGGCGACTAATTAAATTAAGAACTGCTTACAAGTACCTATTACTGAATAGTATACCTACCATGTAGTGTCTTCTTTTCACATTATTAGTTCATTATGGTTGCATAGCAATATTAGTTATAAATTTGGGTGATAAATCAGCTTTCCTTGACAATGCAATGACTGAGGAATCATGAGATGTTGTTGATTCCAAAAAGTGGCGAATGATTTTCCTGTTTTTCAAACCAAGACGTGAAAATCAATAGAAATAGAAATTCGGTCGTGTTGGAAATCGTTTATAGAAACCTATGCATTCATATTTCTGCCAAACGAAAATTCTGTTTATAGCCCGCTCAAATTATTTTAGGAATGTAGCCAGGTGCGTAAGGAGGGGGAAATTGGTAGCTTGAGATGTGTACATTTTTCACATAAATCAAGAGCTTTCTAACGAGTGGCGAAGGATTTCTGTGCGATGAAAATTGCAGAAGTTACGTTTCCCTACCAACGGGTTGGTTGTACGAGAAAATCGACCGAAATAGAAACGTTACTGTCTTTTTGTGTTACATTTTCACCTTAGATATATACATGTCAAAATAAAATATTAAAATAGATCTTTCTGCTTAGAGCTTACGGCTCAAAAGAAGGAAAAATGCTTATCACGCTTATATAACAATGATTATGTAAAAGCAGTGCACGGGTCCTCACAGAATTTTATTGCAGAAAATGATAAACTTCATCACCAGTAACCACTATGATAGGAAGTAAGTATTGTCATCCTATATTATTATATTATAGAAAAAATCAACCGTTTCTACAGAAAGATCGTCGTAACCAGATCGCAACATATGATTATAACCCGCACACTGTTTCTCCAGGAACGAGGTACGTATATGTTCCATGCAAAAATGGCAGGATCGTTCCTAATTATCTCTCTTGTTACAAATCCAATAATGGTATTTATTTCTCTATACACAAAAAACGCTGCAAAAAAAGCATATTTCCATGATTTATAAATACAGAAATTAGTGAGTACACTGTTCTTGCAACAAATTAAAGTAATAAGCAGGTAATGATCGACAAACAAGGTTACGTAAAATAGATGTATATCTATATAAATGTATGGAAATGGGAATTCCATGGGCAAGCAAGTGATAGGCGAGTGTCCACCAAGACCGTGTGAACAGATATGTGTAATAGAAGAAAAGTAAATTAGTGTATAAGAGAAGTAACATGAACTTGTGGCGAGGCTTTTGATTATTCAATAATGATTGAAACTACAGGATCAAAATCCGAAACTATTAGATCAACGATTACAAAATTTAGCTCAAGAATCATACACAGGCCGAGTATATCCTAGCGATCTCAACATCATTTTCAAACAACTTCAATATCTAAAAAGCTGTTTCTTGATTTTTGTTCTGGCGAAGATAGAAGGAATTAAACAACTCGTAAACGAGTTCCACTATCTGCTTTACAAGTAGATACCATGTTACATGGATATGTCTTTGATTGGGAATTTCATAACGGTTGTCCTCGAGAGTTGTAAACAAATCCTTCAACTTTAAACAAATCCCTGGGCAGCATCCCGACTAATTCCAACAAAACAACGGTTTACTTTATAGAAATGTTGAAAATAACTGTGGTCTGTGGGGAGAAGCCACTAGGTAAAATGAGTTGTTGTTAACAGTCGACTGTTGTCAAGAAGAAGAAAATATTTCCTATGGAATAGAGTAAATGATGGTGCTTTACGTTAAGAATATTGTAACCGGCTTATTAAAATTGTTTATAGTCTAATCAACTTAGTTTAGGAATGTAGCCAGGTACGTAAGGAGGGGGAAATTGGTAGCTTGAGATGTGAACATTTATCACATAAATCAAGCGCTTTCCAACGAGTGGCGAACGATTTCTGTGCGATGAAAACTGCGGAAGTTCCATTCCCCTAGCAACGGCTGGGTTGTACGTGAAAAACACTGAAATTGTGACACAAATTTTGCGTCACGGAAATTTTTGGTTGACCCCCCAGAGCAAAGACATATCCATGTCAAAATGATTTTAATAGCTATTATTTTCATGAATTCAATAAGACTACCCAGGTCACTGTACGTTCATTTGTTGGCATCCTATAAGGGAATTGTTATTGGACGGAATGTAACACCTGCAGTGCAAAATTCTTATCTTTAACGCAACGCTTCGATAGCACACTGAGTAGCTTTTTTGACATGGATATGTCTTTGCTCTGGGGGGTCAACCAAAAATTTCCGTGACGCAAAATTTGTGTCACAATTTCAGTTTTTTTCACGTACAACCCAGCCGTTGCTGGGGGAATGGAACTTCCGCAGTTTTCATCCCACAAACATCGTTCGCCACTCGTTGGAAAGCGCTTGATTTATGTGATAAATGTTCACATCTCAAGCTACCAATTTCCCCCTCCTTACGTACCTGGCTACATTCCTAAACTAAGTTGATTGGACTATAAACAATTTTAATAAGCCGGTTACAATATTCTTAACGTAAAGCAATAGCATCATTTACTCCACTCCATAGGAAACATTTGACAACAGTCGACTGTTAACAACAACTCATTGTAGTGGCTTCTCTCCATTTTCAACATTTCTATAAGTAAACCGTTGTTTTGTTGGAATTAGTCGGGATGCGGCCCAGGGATTTGTTTAAAGTTAAAGGATTTGTTTACAACTCCCGAGGACAACCGTTATGAAATCCCCAATCAAAGACATATCCATGTAACATGGTATCTGCTTGTAAAGCAAATAGTGGAACTCGTTTTTTCTATTTTGTCTATTGTTTTTATAGTGTTGTCACTGCCTAATCTGGATTTATGAATTTACGAATTTACCGAGCAGGGGTAAGTGCGTGAACAGTCAGACCATGAGCTAATCGGTACAAGTGTAACAGACGTCATCTTGTCATGTTCTCCTTATGTGGTAATTCTGTTCACGAAAACCGCACGTCATGGTCAACCCTTTCACAAGGGTTTTCTCCCCTGTACAGCCCTAAAAGCCCTTATTATTTGACGAGTAACCCTAATAAACAACTCAAACTGTCGTAGTCATGCTATGTTTGTTATCTGTTGCTCCGTCTCTGACCCTCCCGTTTATAAACACTAATTGCTTTCCTAAGGAGGGTGCGCTATGATTGGAACATTGTAAGTTCGCTATCTGGTTAGAAACGCGGGAGTTGGGCCTCCCCCGAAGTCTCAGCTCACGAGCTCGTCTCACCAGAACTGCGGGGGTGGCGAGGGAGTGTGGAAGAAGAAGAGGAGGAAGAGGAAATCGATCCTCGAGCTGGGGAGCTCTCCTCAGCCCTTCAAAAACCTCCTCCAAAACCGCTGGGCCGCAGTCTCCACTTATAGTCATATAACTGGATCGAACCGGATCATCTAGTACTACAGGTCACAACTTATTCGTAATTTAATCCTAATATTACAGAGGCCGAGTATACCGATTCTCCAGGTTATAGTACTGTAATGTAGAATGAACTATCAAGCATAGTAATCCACACAGTAGTCCTGCTGTTCCATCGAAAGTATAGTACTACCCTCTGGCAAATCCACAAATTCTATATGTGTGTCGTTCATTAAACCTAAATCAATCATCTTGGGGATGACTACCAACTAGAGATCAGATATAATCAGTCCTTTGATATGTTTTCCCGAAACAGAAGAAAAGGCACACTCGTCCTTGTTTTAAAGACCGAAACTCGCCAGTCAAGTGATAAGGCGCAATTGAACAAGACTGTACTTGGCTGGTGTCTACTTGGAAAATTCTGCGCAAGCTGACTATCCTGAGGGTCATCGAGAAAGTAATACGACCAGGAACCATACCGCACCTCAACTCATGGTAGCTGCTGACAACTTCTGGTAGTAGAGTATTTGTCCAGGGCAGTGGCATCAGTCATCTGGCACTCTGTTGACGTATTTAGAGAGTCTAGTAACTGGAGTTTGCTTACTGGACCTGAATGGCATTTGTAAGTACTGACCGTCAACTCCACTCATACTGGCACATTTCATTTTTCTCGAAGCTAGGTTGCCTGTGCTTGTAACACGCAGCCAACCATTCCTGCCAATGTTTTGTATGGTGTGACATCACCGTTTCCCGCAGTTTTGCGTAGTTCAAGCTATTGTAGAATCGTTGTAGCCACGTCATCCACCGCTGCTGCCACTGGTAAGGCTTGCCAAACCAGCTTCTTCACATCGGCTGCAAATGTTGCCACTTGTTCATCGGAGACATGTCTTCGGCCATGCAGGCTGGCCTTTCGTTCCAAATTGTTGCTCCACAGCACCAACCTACTTCTCCACAGGCGGGTTCAGAGCCAAGTTTAAGACTACTGCCAGAGCCAAATCTTGTAGAACATTCATTAACTCTGTTTGTGCTCTTTTCATCCCAGCCATTGACACGGGTTACTATTCTAAATTTTTCCCAGTGGTACCGTCATATCAACCATACCTCAGGGTCGTCACTGTGGTCCCTGTTCTTCTCAAATTCCTTCAGGGACTCTATCACGTCTCGTTTGCTGTTTCTCAGCCACCTACTGAATTCCTCCACCTACTGAATGTCTACCTCGTCCTGGAATTGGCCCATGCAGGCTGAGCAATGTATTTCCTCTGTCAGCCTCCTTCTCTCGTGGCTGGAGTCCTCCATGGCCTCATCTCCCTATGGTGGGTTCTCCTCTTCTCGCACGGCCGGAACAACGACACTCGCAATCCTGGAACGACCGGGCCACTTCTCAACCGGTTGTCTGCGCTAACCACAGTTGTAAATATGAGTAATATATCACAAACCTAACTTTATTATTTCTCAAGAACAAAAATTGCACTCAACAACCAATCTAAGAATGACAACGGGAATTTTAGGTTAAACAATAACTTGTTGGCAACATTTACACGCCACATGGTAACTTCCTAACAATTTCCTTCAAAGCCAACGATTTCAGTACTCTGTAGAAACTCCTTTCGTAGCCGACGGATTCAGTACCAGGCTACACATCAACATTACCAACGATTTAGTACCAGACTATAATATAAATTTTTGGCCATTAGTTTCTGTATCTGGCTGAAACCCTCATTTTCCTTCCTCAATATCAAAAGTAAGTAAGTTATTATGAGCCTGAAAATATAACTCAAGAATAACAAGTTTATTCATAGATAGCCTCACATAGTTCCTCACAGAAAAATCACACAAAATATGAATAAAGTTGTAGGAGAGAGGTGGCGCTCAACAAGGGTGCAAAAAGCCCCTCGTACGACCTAGTAGGAAGAAGGAGAGAGTTCCGAAAGCGTGCTCCAGAAATTCTGAGAGAATTTCCGTAGGAAATGGTGTAATCTGGAATTATTGTGCAAAATGACGGCGTGTATCGCCAAAGGAGAAAATTCCCTTTAGGTAAAAGGGAGTAGGATGGTTGAACATGAAGTGGACAAAAAATAGAAAAAATGGCATCAGTTGAGCCAATTCATCTTATTCAATAAAAATTCACATTTTATTCATGAGCAATTAGTGGAGAGCTCCATAAAGATTCCCTAAATCACTGAATTAACTAATACTAATATAATACTGGTCCTCATAACTTTCCATTAGCCCTTCATTGCGTAGAGAAAGTTATAATGAATCTGACAATAATTTGCTGCATTTTTCCCTTGAGTCTCAGCAGTTAAAGCCTCCCCCCCCCACCATATCCCTTCTGCTCTATTCTACCAATTCCCCTATTCCGCCAGCTCCCCTATCCCACGTCCTCCCCAATTCACCCTACTCGCTTTCCACTTCTTCCTTATATCGTCGTTCCCCACTCCTCATCCGTCTCCCTAACCGCCGCCACCGGTCCCGGTACCCCGAAGGATGCGGGTGCAACCGCAAGTCGTATGACTCCCCTTCGAGGCCCCTTGGGAGAAAATCCTGTGGGGCGGCGAAGGGGAAGAAGCCGCCCCCGCAGTTTCCAGCACCCCTCCGGACGGCGGTTTTTGGAAGGCGGGACCAGCCGTGCGGGGTTAACAAGTGGGGAAGTGCGGGAGTTACAAGAAGAGGAGTGCGGGGGCAAGGAGGAGTACTAGCCCCAAGGGTCGTGGCTGATTTACAGCGAAGGGGAGAAACTGAAACCCTCCCACCTCGCCCTAACCGCCAAGAAATGAGTTTTCGTGGCCAGAAACATTGTGAGGAGAGTGTAGGTTGCTTCATGAAACTATGAGCCCTTACAAGTTTCCCAAGTCTATTTCGTAGTAATTTTCTTCTGATTTACGGAAATCGGATTTTATAAATAAAAAATACCGTGAAACAGAAAACGGTAAAAAAAATATTCGCACGAGTTTTTATCTGCTGAACCATACTTACCAGGATTCGACCGATAACTTCGTTTCAAAAAAAAAAAAAAAAAAAAAAAAAAAAAAAAATAATAATAATAATAATAATAATAATAACAATATTGAAAATAAAATAATAATAATAATAATACAGCGCGGATGCTAGGTTTTAGTTTTTCACCTGCAACAACTACCTCCATCAATTTTTGCAGAAAGCGCAAAGCACATGATGAGTATCCACTCACAATTGATGGAGTCACAATAAATTGTTCCACACACACACACACCCACAGACACACATACACACACACAAAACACACACACACAAACACGCACGCACACACACGCACGCACACACACGTTTCCTTGGACTCATAGTTGACCGCCAGCTGCGGTGGAACCAGCATATTGAGTACTTGTGTCAGGCTACTTTGCAGGGTATACAGTTGCTCAAGGCTAACTACAGTTGGGACGCCCAGCAGGAAGTCCTCTTGAGGATTTTCCATGCTGTGGAGCAATCAAGAATTGATTCTGGGTCTGTATTTTAAGGACCAGCGAGAAAGCCCTCCTTACGTATGCTGGAACCTATATAAAACAGGGGTCTCCGTTTGGCTACTGGGGCATTTCAAACTACCCCGGTACCCTTCCTTCTGTATTCGGGCGTGCCCAGCCACTAAAGATTAGGCAAAATTTACTGACACTCTCCTATTCAGAGCACCTACGTTATTTCCCAGGGCACCCTCTGCATACCATGGTAACTCTACCACACCTCGATGAAACATATTTTAGCCTCCAGACTCAAACTCGCCCATTGGGCATTCGTGTTCAGGAGATCACCAGGTGAGACTGCATAGGGAGATTCCCTCTGGTCCATTTTGAAGCCCCCCCCCCCCTCCCGTCCCTGCATGGACCTTGTCTGGGATGCGCGATGATATTTGCTTGAGGGTTGGGATCAAGGACAATACACCCAACATATCCTAAGATGTCGTTACTCAGAGGCGATCCAGCGATATGCTAGATACACTCACTTATTCACTGATGTATCAGAGACACCTGATGGTGTTCTTGCTCTATTGAGCCCCTACATCCAAGTCACTAGATGCATACCACCTGTTGCGTCTGTGTTCACAGTAGAGCTGTGGGCAGTGTCGTTGGCTGTTTGACACTACCAGCTATTGGGAGTTGGAAATTATGTGATCTGTAGTGACTCACTAAGTACCATCGAGGCGATTAGGGACACATATTCATATGATCCCCTAATACAAAGCCTGCGTGTGTCACTACACTGAGCCACAACATTGGGCACAAACATAACTTTTAAGTGGGTGCCAAGCCATGTGGGCATTCACGACAATGATTGTACTGATGCCCTAGCAAGAAGAGCCAATAGTAATGACTCCATCGAAATGTCGCCTAGGCAAATTGAGGATCAAATCTTCTACATGCAGCGTAAAGCCAATTCCATCTGGCTCGAGCAATGGCAGAGCGAGGTTACGTGGGGTCCTTCAGGACCTTTGCCCGGTTGATCCTATTGTGACCCACCTTCCAAGGAGGGACCGAATAGTTGTCGATCGGGTAGCCACTCGCCATACCCGTCTGTCTCACAGGCACCTGCTAGATCCAGTAGCTCGTGACGTTGTGTGTGGGAGATATGGTGGTGATTTGTCTATCCGCCACTTTTTGGAGGACTGCACAGCCCTCATGGACCTCAGGGTCCAGCATACACCCCCTCAGTTGGTGGATGTTCAGTCCGGACCAGACAAGGTCCAGCCCTTGTTGATGTACCTGAAAGCCACTGAGCTTTACAACAAACTGTAATATTCTGATCTGTGATACCGTTATTCAACTATGATGTATAGTATTCATCATTATATATTTATCAATAGCATTATACATTTGTAAAGATCATCTAGTCGTAGTTTTGTTTTTATTGCGTTGTATTTCTGTCCGCTGTAGGGGTCACAAAGTGTTCATCTTATTATTATTTCTCCCCCTCCTATCTGCCAGCATAGTCCGTGATGGCAATCCGATTAGTGACGGACGGTCAGCATAGCTCCCCTTAGAATCGTACCCGTTGCAGTGTCCCTTTGACACCATTTTTGATTGCCGCTAATGGGCCTCCCAGTGGAGACGCGGCTTAAATTAAAAAAAAAAAAAAAAAAAAAAAAGAAATACCTAATAATAATAATGAAAGTAAATAAATAGTTTAAAAAATATACATATGTATTTAATATGAATTGCAATGCCAATGCAGTTATATTTAGATAATGTGTATTAGACTCACTTTAATGATTATAGACCAGCGTTCTTTGTAGAAGGGCTACCTAATAGAGAAATAGGGAAACTTTATGTAATAATTTGCAGCGTTTTAGGTTTATTTTTAAAAATAAAGAACTTCCTTCGTTTAATATGGTTTAATCCCCCCCTCCCCCCTCAAAATTTGTTGGGGTTTCAAGATAATTAGATTCCGAAAATTTGGTAAAACCGCTCGTCCGCCTTGCGCCGTTCGAAGCTTTTTTTCAAAATACGAAATTCGGCTCAAAAGTAGAATTTCAGCGGGGGATGTGCCAGCAACATCAGCATCAATCTCCATCATCCCTGAAACGTAGTATTTAAGGATTGGAATAATAAAAATTCGATCTGTCGGAAACCTCTCAAATAAAAAGGTGTTTTTTTGTTTAGATTTATGGAAACAGAGGTTGAATAAATCGAAAGAGACCCTTAGGATTGCTTTTCGTTCATTTCCCCTAATAAAGGGAATAAGAGAATATTATCTCGAGTTCGGACAATATAGTACGTCAGATGACGCTAATGTCTCATTCAATAGTCCATGCCAGTGCGGGCGGCTGGACTTCGTATCCTGTCAGCGAAAAAATGTCTTCACCTCTTTCAAAGTCACTCTGAAGATAATTTTTGTTATTATTTATTTATTATTAATTAATTTTTTGAAGTTCATCTATTTATTTTTTTTAGTATAGGTAACATCATCCAGTTATATTTTGAAGATGCATTGTTAACTCAGTTTGATACGAAATTTTCTATAGACCTGTGATCTGAGTTGATGGGCTATCTAATACCGAAATAATAAACCTTTGTGCAATTATTCGCAGCGCTTTTAAATTTGGATTTTGGGATGTTGTTACTTACAGATCTGGAAACGTAAACCAAAACATAGTGGCGGTTGCAGTTTATTCTTTTAAAATTACAAAGGTTGATAATTAAATTAATTATCCAAGAATTCGACCACATTAATGAAGGTTATTCAATGTTTACTTTGCGTCAATTTCTCATAAAGATTTGTGTATGTAATGCAGGGCTGGCCTAAATTTGGAACCTTTAATAATACTTATGTGTTGTTTTCTTTATTATAACTCTTGAATTTGTTGGTTTTTGCTAAGATTTTTAGCGGGGAGTATTTTCATGAAGCTTCGTTCGACGCTAGAGGGGACTCACACGGACGGGGTTTGGAGAGCGTGAATGTAACCGCCGGAATATTCGTAAAGTCAGCCCCTCAACACCTGTCATATTCAGAGAGAAACGTCAAGTTCTGCGTTGACGTCCGTTGTTGTTACGCCGGTATTTTCGCGGGCGACGCGCTACGCCATTGTGAGCTGAATTACCCACAGCTGACTACCGCATTCCGCAGTCCAGCGGATTTGTGCGAAGTTGCGAAGGATTCATCGTGGACATACAAGGGGGAAAAAACACTAAATTTAGTTTTGGAAATGATGGGTTGAAGTTTCCAACAAGGAAAAACATAACAAAGGTATTGCCATTGGCAAGATTTTCATATTTAAACGCTTCGAAAATTGAGACATTTTAATTTTCAAAAACGTTTATCGTCATTATCTTTTTCGCAGCATTATGACACACTGAAACGATTCACAATGTAACTACTTTTCATAAATACGCAATAATGTGTTATCAAAAAATTTTGGTACTTCTTTCTTCTGGAATCGGAACATTATTCGTGCACAAATATTTATTACATTAAAATTTATGGCAGACAAACTTTTTCCAATCATGTTGCGGATTAAAAATAATTTAATAAAATTTGAGCATGTTTATCAGACAAAAAGTGCCGCCATCCGAACTCATCCTTTCTTTTGGAGTACTTGATTTATTTATTCATTTATTTTTCTCCACAATAACGGATTTTTTATTTCGACTCTTAGGAGAAATGTCGTGTAGGATGAGACGTAACATTTTCATGTCTACGTAGATATTTTTGGAACGTTTCATTTTTTCTCAATTTCGAGCTATTATAATTTACTGGAATAAAAGCGAATAACGGCTAATGAAACATGAAATTCTATTTTACAGCAAATATTACTTAAGAATTGCAGGCTATTAGTAAATCTATTTTGAACTTGAATGTGTAAAAATTTGTGCCCAAAATGATGGGTTCTCAAATTTACATTAAAATTTGCTTAAAGATCAATTGAATAGTACTAAATTTAAAAACATGATATAGGTAAGACCTATATTCGGTGTGTACAGAAGAGCTTTACCTCAGAACGTACTAAAGATTTTGACGTCTTCTGCTTCAAGGTTTTTATTCATAAATGTTACAACTGGAGACCGGTTTCGACCACTTATGTCATCTTCAGTCCAGAACATTGAAGTGTAAGCTTCAACACAGCAAGATATTGTCTAGAGGTTAATACGCACAATTTTTTTAAATTTCTTCAAAATTGGTAAATTAGTCTCGGAATCAATTTTATTTTTTCCCAAGCGCAATAGTTGTTACTTGACCAATCGCGTTATAATTAATTGGACATATTTCTGAAACATATACTCAACTACGATCCAAATCATGAGGAAATCGGACAAATAGATAATGAGAAATCAACCATATGAGAAATTCATGTTTGTTCACTTACATGGACTATTATTATTACAACGGTAATGAAAGTTACAGCAGACCGGTTATGACCTAGTCCAAAAAATCCCCAAATATTGCATCAAAATCGGTTAATCAATCGGTTAATTAGAATCGGATTTTACCCTGTATTAATCAATTTTAGTATTATTCTTACACAACCATTTGTTTCATATTCATAGTACATCGGTCTGAAACATATACTCAACTACACTCCGATTTTTAACGATAATCGGACCAATAGAAATTAATTGAAAGAGAAATGATTGTTATAAGAAATTCACGTTTGTGAATGCACACAGGCCACTATGAATCCTACGCCAATAAAAAATGTTATAGAGGAACTTCTAAGAGCTATCCCAAAAATCTCCGCAAGTGGCATAACTTTCAGACTAAAACTTGGAATAATTTGGAGCGTGACACTGATTTACCACAGACATGCCTACAGACACTGGTCCAAAATCGATCAGCGACCTGTGAAACGCAAAAGGCAGAAGTAAATTTACATATTGGAAGACGAAAAATGATCGGGACTCCACAGAAGAACACAAAGCTTCCCTACCTTAGGTAGGGAGGAATAAAATCTTCATGTTACCAAATTTTCGTATAGAATGAAGCTATGGCGATCCCTCAAAAAATTTTAAATACATACTTTTGAAAAATTTCTTCATTAGAATCCGTTTTGAGGCATTCTAAAACGATTCCTGTAGTTTGCGCTATTTCATAAATATCATTTCAGGCGATAACTCTCGTTAGGATTGATATAAAAATCCCGTTCATGCGCCAAAAAATCAACCTTTCTAAATGACAGGATAATTTTAGGGCATTATATTGGTCAAATGTCAAAAAATTTCAAATCAATAAAAATGGCTGAAAATGGGTAAAAATCGTTAATTTTATATTTTTAGCTCAATTGAAATCAAAACAAGATTATGAACGACTAAATAGGTCATTGAAGAATTTTCGCACAGAATTTTGCCCAGATAATACTTGAATTTCATTAATGTTTGCGGAAAAATCTTTGAAAACTGCGAAAAAGTCTGGAAAATCATAATCCTTGTTGAATTACCGAATGTTATTCACCTAGTATGATTTGTTCTTAGTCATAAAATTGGTTTTTAATAATTTCTTCGTACTCTAATTGCTCAAACTTCAGTACGATTTGACATGCTATAATACGATGGTTACCTAATTTAAGAAAATTCGCTCATCATGCTGCATGACTGGAACTTTTTTCACTATTATCTGGGCAATGACGCAATAACTTAATCTGAGCAGGAAGACAACTACGTAACTGTGAATGTTGGCCAAGTCAATACGTCAAATAAAAAGAAGTAGGTACCTACATTGTTTGATTCTACTGGAAAAAAGCGTTGACGCGTTGATCAGATTTTGGTGATCCATCTATCAGTAGTAACGCACTCTAGTCAAATGCAATGAAAACCCAGTTCTGTGAAATTTAACTGATAGTAATAGCAACCAATTAGTTTTCTCCTATGTTATTGTATAATAACCCCAATTCTAATTCAAACAGAAAACTTCAATTATACTGGCCTCGAAATGGCAAAGAAAAAATTTGAACTAAAGTTTAATAATAATGTATTTTATCATGACATCTCAATGTAAAAGAGCAAGTCATTTTCAGCGAGCTGGATAAAAGTACAGCGAAATGAATAAAGTATTTCTATTGGTCCAATAAATGAATATAATATAGTAACCTTTAGAAGGTTCGGCCGTTCGAAAGAGTAACTTTAGCAGAACCAAAAGACCATCGCTGACTTACGATAGACGGAGAAGAAACAACTTCTACAAAGAAATTACTCGATAAAAACTTCATTATTTTGCCTCAAAGCGAATCCCAAAAGAAAAATGTAAAATATACCCTTTTTTTAAGCTTAAACACAAACCGGGAGTTTTCTAAGAGTTTGCATAATATTATCGGGAGGTCCCTTGATTTACGGAGACCGGAGCACGAAAAGCTGAGAGGAGGAGGGCAAAAAAATTCCTAATCGATTATTCCACAAAAGCGACCAATCAAGTGACCTTAAGTGAGGCGTGATTGATGATGTGGAATAATTATGCTAAATAACACGATTTCCCTGTGGTAGGTCTTCGTGTAATGGTCGGAGCAACGGTACTATTAAAGAACGGTCTGTTGATGTAGGCAATAAATGGAGGTAAAATTCGCAATGTTCCGCGCTACTTCTGTTCTATGACACCCGGCGATTATAAATGATTTCCCAATAGTCTTGCACTGGTGCGGTCGATGTTACCGCTTAACTGACAGTTGACTGAATTATTACTAACTGAACCTAGAAGGATTTAATATGACTTTATTGTAGATATTCAAATGCCATAATGCCAAGTTACTTTTCGGCTTCGAGATTTGTTTGGGAAATAGATAATTCTAGTGGGTCGTACTTAGCACTGATCCAAGTCGTACCGCTCACAATTATAGTCATACGAAAATTATAAATTGTTTACTGGGAGTATATTTTGTCATTATGACCTTTGTTATTATGAAATCGGCGACCTTTAGAAAGAAAAATCTTTTGTGTTCAAGGAGGGAGGGGGCTTTGCCCACCTTGCCCCCCCTTAAATTACGCCACTGTTTAGGACATACTATGGAATTCAACAATTTCTAACTTGTAGGAAGAAAATCTAATTTGCGAAAAAGAGTATTTGCAGAAATGGTTAAGATAAAAATTCTTATACATTTCTAGATAATAACCTATTTGCCAACACTTTGAAAATCAGTGAACCGATGTTGCGTATCTACACAACATGCAAATACATCGGTACAGGGCTATGTCTTATTTTTCCAACTGTGAAATATTTGTTTGAGTCTCAAGTTAGAAATGCCTCAATTAAATGTCTCATTTCAATCGTCTCTTATTGTCCCGGAGAGTCTCCCTAACAAATTTCAAATACCTAGGATGAACAAGGGAGATTTTAACTAACTCAGCTAATTGAAAAGAGTCAATAATTGCAATCATCTCTTAGTGTTCCTATAAAATTTCAACTTCCTAGGGTTATCATGAGATAATTTAGTCACTCAGCTGTTTAGGAAAGAGCCAATGATTTCGATCGTCTCTTAGTGTCCTAGGGAGTTTCCCTATCATTATTTCAACTTCCTAAGGGGAACAAGGGAGAATTTAGCTCACTCAGCTGAATGAAAGAGCCCATCATATATCTGTATAACAGACAAACATGTAGATAAAAACATTAAATACTGGCTGTATGATAGGATGTGTTTTTGGGCAATTATAATAACCTAATGTATATTTTGATTCACCTACGATATTTTGGTATCAATTAGAGAGTAGTCGTTGCAGTTATGAATGTGAAAGGACGTAGGACGTAAGAATCAAAGAAGAAAACTGGAACAATAAGATGCTACAGAGCGGGAAAAAACCCACCGTTTATACTGCACAGGGAGCGGAACCCGTAATTATCTTTTGACACTATCTTCCTCATTTCCGAGTTTTTGTCAAGTTGTTAAACTGGTTGGAAATTAAACGTTCGTTCGGAACCTCCCCGCGTTCAGCTGGTGCTTCTGTTGTGACTGTGGCGTGAAGGCAGGGGGAGGGCGCTAGGTCGGATAGGATCCCTCTCTCCTTTGTCAGAGGGAGCTAATGGCGATTGTAATTAGTGATAACGAACACAACGATGGGGTTGAGGAGGCTACCGAGCAAAGAAAACTGCAGAGGGGTGAGGGGGCGCGTGTGTTGGCTTCGTGGGAGACGGCGGAATCCGCCTTCTTATCTTGGGCTCCGAGCCGTGGAATTGGTCGAGGTCATGATCGCACTGATGGGAGGTGCCTCCATGACAGGTGGATCGACAATGAAGTGTAAGAGCGTTCAATTAATTCGTTTAGCGGGAAGGGCCACTGAAATGGAATGGCACCTTCTGGAAATCAAAATTCGAAACATATATCAATTGTAGCTGGATATAGAGACAGGTAAGGTCGAGGTCGTGGTTGCACTGATGGAAGGTGCCTACACGACCGGTGATCGACGATGAAATGCATCAGTGTCCTAGTAATGTGTGTAGCTAGAAAGAGCCACTGAGGTAGAATGGTACAAACTGGAAGGCAAAATACGAAATATATATCCACTGCAGCTGGATATGCAAGAGACAGGTAAGGCCGAGATCATGATTGCACTGATGGGAGGTGACTCCATAGCAGATCCATCAACGATGAAGAGCAAGTGTATACTAGTAATTTTTTTAGCCTGAAAGAGCCATTGAAGTGGAATAGTACCTACTGGAAGGCAAAACGAGAAATATATATATACATTGCGACTGGAGACAGCGACAAGTGCGCCCATCGAGATTGTACAATATCTCTAAATAACTACTTAAGTAAGTAATCATTATATGTTGAACTACCAAATGTGACTCGTTGGCGTCTTCAGCAGTCGTTCAAACGATGGATAAAAGTACGTACTAATGATTCCGTTCCATGATCCACAACCTACTGTACCAAACAGCAATATATAGACGCTTCGAGCTAATGCCCACTCATAAGCTCCTATTCATATGGTGAAGTTAACTATTACTTGAGTAATAAATCATTGCACGTTGAACATAAGTGCATATACCGAACTTGGCTCGTCGATAACTTCAGCTGTTTTTCTAAGGGAGGAGAATTCGAACTGATGATCCACGACCTACTATACCAATCTCAGCAACAGATAGACGTAGCGCGCCCACCTGCTCCTATAATGTGGAATCAGCGTTATTGTTTCGGGTTCCGACCCATGAATTGGTCGAGGTCAACATTGTACTGTTCGGAGGAGCCTCCATGATAGGTGCAAAATGAGGTCATGACAATGAGAAGAGAAACGGAGATCATCAAGAAAAGGGTATTGAGTCGAAATTGTTCTTTCTTGCGAGCAAAAATACATATTTACCTATTGACAATGAAGCTTTCGATTAGTTTGCACGATGAGCCAGCAGAAACCTTCAGTCTTTCCACGGTAGAATCCGTATGTAGATCCGATAAAATAAGTATAATGAACTGGTGACGGGTTGTGGTAGTAAGACAAAAACGTTCGAAACTTCGGTATCCACTTACAATTAGGCTAGAAACTGAACTTTATAACGCTGGTAGGCTAAATAAGACAGAGTATGTGAACATAGTCTAATGCAAGTTCTGAGTGTTCGATCTATTTGGTCTGTCTTATAATCAGCTACAATATTTGTTCCTAGTCCTACCGCTTTGTACTTTGTTAGTACAACCTAGGAAGTTTGCTGCCACGGCCCATGGACGTAGAAAGAAAGTAGAAAGAAGTAACCAACACTCGTGTCCTTCAAATGAGAGACCGCAATTCAGTTCTTCACATAAGCTTCAATAAAAATTCAACATCAAAATGGTGGACCACGAAAACAGGTCCATACATTGATTTCAAATATCCCCCTGGACGTCCCAACACAACCGAACAAGATACATTTAAAGCAGAAAAGCCATAGAAATCACGATACGAATAAAATATTATAAATATAATATATGTTATCGATCACCACCACTGGGTTATTATTTATAATAACGTTAATTTGTGTTCCTCGTAAATTGTGTGACACTTGTAATAATGATAATTGTAATTTAATGTGATGATTTTTTTTTCAATTTTGGTGATTTAAGCTGCACTTCAACCAGAAGGGTCATAAGGAGATCATAAATATCTTAAATATATGAACCAAGAATATTAATTTCTGGACTCGGAAGTTTCAGGGTTTTTCAAAACATCTTCCAGAAAATCTTATTGTTGTATTTGTGACATTGTGAGACTGCATTTGTGAAATGAAATTGGATTGTAAAAATTGGACCGATTTTGAAGTAATAAGTATTGATCTCATTACTAAAGATTTGGTATGAATAAATTTATCGAAAGTGAGTAGAAAATGGTTTATGATTAATAGATCAAACCTCAAAAATGGTCATCTGTCATTGTTCCCGAGGGTGTCAAGCAAATAACCCACCCTCTTTGTCTTTATATTAAAAAATATATTACCTGCAATTTGCGAGTTGGACTCTTAAACCTAATTTTCTTGTAGGTACGCTCAGTAAAGCTGAAGGGTTTCTTCGACGGTTACTGTCAATAGAATCATCCGCTGCAGGGTTCCCGGATCACCATATTTCGGTAGAGAGGATCTCTCATTCTAAGCCGCCCCCACGTTCGCATTAGCCCCTTTATTGGCCCAGGTGTGAGGAAGAAGAAGATATATCCGTTTTTTCCCCCTCTCTCCGATATACATACATATGTATCGAGGAAAAAGGGATATATATTTATTCTTCCAGTTGCCTCCGGTCTTCGAAGAAACGGAAGTGAAAAGAAGAGGAAAAGGCAATTTAGTAGGTTCGGGACCCTCGGGGAAGGAGCGGAAAAAAGGTGGCAGGCGGGGGAGTGAGTTACTCGGTGCGGATGTTGGGAGACTGCAATACAGCGCTACAATAAGCCACCAAAAAAGAAATGATCGTTCGTTTACGTTACCCCTATTTTCCCTTTTTTTCAATCCTTTTGTCTGCGAATTGTGGAGAATCGTCGATTTAAACTCGCTTTTTGCTCTTTTCAGAGATACCTACAGTCGTTAATTGCTTCACCTTTGCCTTGGGGGGAAGCGTTAACTGCTGACCTGTACGCGAATGAATCGAAGCTATTGTACCACCATCATCAGCGCGAATTCACACTCTATTATCAGTTTCTCTTGGTTTCATCTTGAGGACAATTGAAGAAGAAGAATTCCGTTTGGATTATCATTTCCGAACCTTCGTAGTACGTAAATGGTACCTAAGAGCAGCTTCAAATGCAGTGAGGGACTACTGCCCCCTATTTTCAAAACGAGATTTTTCCACTTCAAACCATCGTTTTTGAAGATTTGGAAGGGGATTAAGAGTCCCTTCTATCTCATCGTTGACATTTGGAACAACCTAAAATTGATTTACATTACCTACTTATTTGAGGTTTAAAAAAGTGGTGAGGAGGGGGGGGGGGGGAACACTGAAGTTTTCGCTTAGTCAAAAACTTAAGTCCTTCCCCTCACTATCTAATTAGCGGTAAAAACCAGGGAGCTTTAACACATGTACGACTGATGATACAGATAAGAACTCGATTTGATCGAAAGTTGATGCAACCAAATCCCTTAACCCCTAAACACAAGACACATCGCGCACTGAATTATGCATCCAGTTCATCGGATTCACGGGCTCGTCGTTGTACCACCTTCTCCATGACTTCCCAAGCATGATCTCATACGTCTTGCTGAAACCCTAATTTTTCCTCTCTATGTTCAGCTAAAAGTTCGCCCAATTTCGGCCTTGGAAAATTGTCCAGCAAATCATGCTAACGATCAGAGGTTACTGATAATAGACCCAAAGGGATATTGCTAAATTTCGTGAAAGACTAAATTTGTGCATCGCCGGTGGAGGGCAGCATTTAAGTGACATAATTTGTAAAACCACATATAATAAAACTGCATTATTATGTAGAATTTAGGAATTTCAACAAAAAATTAGTTTTATTTTTAAATATCTGCCGTACCTGCCGCACCCTGTACAGTACAATCAGGTAAAACCTCGTACAGACAGGGCGAAAAATAAGTGCGGCTATTTTGGCCACGAGCGCCTCATACTCGCGGCGTCATTGCTTACAGCTGCAGATTCGGAATTCGGTAGAATAAAAATCACTTATCAGCGTAAAACGTGCCTTATGTCTTGGCATTAGGTGCAATAAATCCAAAGTGGTAAAAATAAATGGGTTGATTTTATAGGTTTTACTTCAATGAATTGAATGAGGCGTCCCGATTTCAGAGACCACTCTACCTCTAACCAATCGCGCTTAGCCGCCTGTGTGACAAATAACTGTTTCAATTTGTTATTTTGTCGTGTTGTAATTTATTCTGCATGCGTATTACATTTCATAAACGTTTCTTGTAAAACGACAGGGTGGGAAACTGATGCATAACTTCCTGATTAATAGTAGGTTTTAGCGAACTTTTGTAAAATATGAAAACTCTCAATATAAGTGTAAGGTTATTTGGCTGTCATTCAGAAATATCATCCCAAAGAATCTAATGAAACCACGGATGGCTGTATTTTCATTCTCTCGCTTTCCTAAAGCATAAAAAAACAATGTCAACATGGCAGTGAAAGAGAACTGGTGTGAACACAGTAAAAATCGCCTTAACTAAATCTCAACTCATAATTTCAATGGAAATCTCGTCGCAAAATCTCTAGCTTATTTGTTGTAAACTTTTGTTATAAAGATGGGCTAGAGAAAATTTTGTTTTTTGCTAACCGATTTTCAGTTGGTTTTGGTTGCCGATCTGTGTCGTCATATTCTTATTCTTATGTACTATTGTACCCAGATATAAGCATTTGTTACTTATAGGGAGATTAGTTACGTGTAGGTGTTCTATTTACGTGTAATTTCATTAATTTCCTCTCGGTAGGAAGCAGTAATATTTATATAATGCACCCAGTTTAGGGCTAATAATTATAGAACAGCGGTCTACAGTGAAGGGCTCATTAACACAGGAATAACCAACCCTTGCGTATTTGCGGTAATTCAATTTTCTAAAGTTATAGAGACAGAAGAAGTAGACAAAATGCCTTCAAAATAATAATTGCGTAAATGAAAGCGAGGTTTAGATATGAATTAAGTGATATGAACCTCGGAACTTAGCTTTATCGGAACTAGTCAAATATGATTCAGTTAGAAATCATAATTTTCATTTCGCCATGATATAACATTTACAGTGGTAAGTTGAGCAAAGGCATTACTGAAATTAAAAAACGCTGCAAATTATTACATAATGGTTTATTATTTCTGAATCAGATAGCCAGCTATAGTAACCAGCTTGCTCAGGGGCATTCGCCTGTCTCTTTTCTAGTACCCACGTTTTTCTTTTCTTTTCTCTTTTCTCGCGTTACTGGCTGCGATCCCGATGGGAAGCAAATGGATGATCGTACAGCCACCCGAGTGGTCTCATTCAATCCACGGTGCTAATTTCTATAGGTACACTGGAACTGCAACTAAAACCGTAGGTACACTGGATTCCAAAAGCATCTGGGACCTATCCCAGTCGATTCTGCTCTCACTCCACCCCCCGCTCACCTCCCTCACCACCCACCGTGACCCCCTGCCAAGCGTGCCAGGCGTGCGCGCGTGGTATGTCTAACACTCAAAGCCTCGAAAAAGACACTTTTTCGCCCGTTTTTTGCCCATAGCATCTATGCGAGTAAAGCGATTGGGATGGTTAAACGTTAGGACCAACTAGACCCCAAATGGAGTCTATGTGCGAAAGAACGGGTTTTTAATGTCAATTCTTAGGCCTTTTATGGACCGGACGGCGGACGGACATTTCAAATTTGGATTCTACGCACCTTGAAACGTAAAGTGACAAAGTTTGAGGGGGGGTTATACAAATGTTTTGCTCTACGATCACATAGGCTTATTATTGGAAATAATAAACCAAAAGGACACACACATTAACTTGGAAAAATACATACCTACATTTCTGATAACCTACACATGTATAATAAAGAGTAATAATTGATGGAGTAAATAATAAATAGAGCAATTATTATTAACAAAAGTAACAAAACTGTCTTCATGGGTTCTTCCAATGATACCTACACATCATAGCAATAAAAATTCTTCAACCAAATACGACTTTTGGTTCACTATATAACTCAGCCTTCAAATTTTTCTTAAACGTCGAAGTAGGGGAATCAATGGGGCTCAGAACTGCCGTTCAGTTTTGCCGCTAGGATCGCTAGGGAGTGAAAGTAGAAGTAAGTAGAAACAGAAGAAGAAGAAGAAAGTAGAAACATGGATTGTTGGCGTGTCTTTCACTATAACTAATCCCCGACACCATTATCGTACTACAATTCATTTCCCACACCCTCATTCTCGACAGAATTGGCAAAAAATAAAAATTATATTAGTAAAAAAAAAAAAAACCAATTGGTAGGTTTTTTACTGCTTGTGAACAACACCATACAAGCAGCCGTCCACGATACAAAAAGACGTCCACAAACGCTGTTTGTTCATAATACCTTTCTCATATCCCACGATGGGTATTTGCTGTATTTTTGCGCGCAATAATCGTGGTGGCGCGGTTTTCCCAAGGGATAAAACCTTGAGAAAGATTGGACTGTGGCGATCCGCTGGGAAAAGGTTTTGTCTTTAAGAAAAACTATAGGGGTGTGCTGGAGCGGTGCCAGTATGAAGGAACGGTGACATCGGCTGGAGGTCTATCCATCCTGATGATTTCAAGCAGGAAAGTCATATATAGTATAGGTAAGAAAATAAGTAGGTTGAATAATCGTTTTTATACTATATAGTGACGGACCTCAAACTGGTGTTCCCATTCACGTCGCTAAGCACATCGTTAGGCAACAAGAACTGTCTCAAATTTGTCTCCGTCGCCACGGTTAGTAAAATCATTATTTATATCTGAACTGAACAATCTGAAACACACTGAAACTGCGAAGAAAGTCAATTGATGCAAAAATTGAGTTCGAACGAACTCGAAAAATCCTTCCAACAGCATAAAATAATACGGGTTGTTGAACCTTATAACATTTTGGCTTTTTTTGTTTCGGACGGCAGCATGTGGATACTTCAACTCTTTGGTCATTTTTATTATAGGACCCCAAAGCTCAAACAGTTAGGTAGATAGCAACTATAGAAGAGACTATAGAAACAAGACAATAAAAAAGTAGTTTTTCTCTCTTGAGTTGATTAAATTATCCATTAAAAGAAAGGATTTACTCGTTTTTCACAAAATACAGAAATAACATTTACAAGGCGAAAAAACACACTAACACGAACTTATTACATATCAACATTGTTATGAAATTAACACGATCCCTACTAGGTACCATCGTTCAGCCAGATAAGATAAAATATTATTGCCTCAACTGGTTCATTTACTTAATGAACAAAGAAACATATAACTAAAACTAAAGTCACACAACTTCTATAGAAAATTGTTCGAGCTTTGCGGTCGTATAATAGGGAAAACTCCAATTCGAGTTGTTTAAGAGTTAATAAATCCATTTTGAAAGAATTTAAAACTAAAATTTTGTTCTTTAGAGCCGTGAACTGGGGGTAGGACACGTTTCCTCTACATTCCCTAGAATGACTGTCTCGATACGATACATTAGGTAGGTACGCCTCCGTGCCGCGCCCTACTTCGAGCTTCTCATGATACCTGTTGGACCAAATGTTGATGAGAGGTGAATCAGTTAATGATTGTACAGACTGACGGTTTGATAGTCCCACTCTAATCAGCAAAGAGCGAACGATCTCATTGTTGTGATCAGTAGAAAATGATCGAATAGCGATTTTACCCAACAAAAAAAATCGAAACCGCCCACCACTTCACCTTTGACGAGCGTATAAATTTTATGACTTCATATCGGTTAATATTTCCTCGGCGGTCGTTACTAAAGAGAAACCGTCAACGATAGAGCGACGTAAACCCCGCCACCCTCGCTACAACCCCACGCCACAGCGATCATCATTGATTTCTTTGTCAGACCTCTCTTAGCTACCCCCTTTTCATCAGGGATGGGTTCCAACCCCCCTTGTCTCATGAAAGCCCCTTTTTTCGGGCGTAAGTGCTACCGGGTTTATGAGCAATGGCTCCATACCCTTCTACAGGGTTTATTATTCCGGTGGATTGACGTTGATATCAAAAAGTTATAATCTCCAAGAAAGAGGTTATTTTATGCGAGGGAATCGGCTCTGGTAATTCAAACACGTGCTGGCTTTTGGAGAGTGACGCGTCATAAAATACATGTACTGAACACATGGATCTGACCTACCGAATACAATGATCTGATCATAAAAATTACTCCGGTCCAGAAACAATAATATTGGCATCTCAATTTGCTATATTTACTGCTTGTTAATCAATTTACAAAATAGAACACAACGTCCAATAAAAACTGTGCTAATGGGGAATTTTCATAGTTATTTTTTATTGGCTCAATAGAAAGATTTGAGTTAGAGATTTCCAAAAAGGTGCTATATGATGGGTATCTGACCAGTACTCCGAGTCTTGAAATTAATTGTCTTCATGATGTCGCAGTCCCCGCCCGCCTAGAGATAACTCTGAGCTGCATTACCCTACCATGTCAAGCGTGATCCTCCCCTTTTTATTTCCAAATTAAATGGTCTTTTGAGCTGACAATTGACAGTTATATGGGAGTTTTCAAGTGTGCCGAATCGGAACCCGTGGTCAAACATGAGAAATTCCAACAGAAGAAAGTTCCAATTTATCACAACCGTTCAACCATTACAACATTAGATACGACTTTTTGTGCCGATCACAGAAGGTATTGCCAAGCTCAGTCTTGTTTCGTTTTTCACTAATTAAGTAAAGTAGTAAAATTACACTTAATAGAAATAACATCGCCATTCACGGGACAAACTGTGCTTTAAGTGTACCAACTATAGTTTTCTCACCAACTACAAAGGGAACCAACTATACTTCCTTGTGCTTCCATACAGCTAGAGAACGCATTTGTGATTTGTGTCCCCATAATGTGAGGTGTTTATTGATCAAATTAAGAGGGTGCAATACAAATTTTTGCAATATGTAGCTTTTAAATTGGGTATACGTGGTGATGAGGTGGATTACGAGGGACTGCTGCAGGTTTGTGATTGGAACTCGCTGGAGAATCGGCGGAGGCTGGTGGATGCCATCTTATCCTTCAAACTGCTACATTGCCGTTTATGCTGCCCTTATATTCTCTTTAAACTGAACTTCTTCACATTTACACAAAGATTCCAACTCTTTTTCATGTCCCCTTCAAAGTCACTAATCACCAACACCTAATGTCTTTGTCTCGGATTCCAAGAGAATTTAATGTGCTGCTGCAAAACCACCCCGGCATTGACCAATTTTTGAGCTCGTTGTCCAATATTAAAGCCACAATCTTTAACGAGCAATATCCGTCAGCAATCAATCGTCCATTAATTGTGTGTGCAATGTATTTCAGTGCCTTAATGTTTATTAAACAATATTTCTTCGGACGAACTCGTTAAAACTTACTTGTGTAGGTAGATCATTTATTGCGCTCCTCTTCTATTGTTCTTTAGTATTAAGTTATTATTGAATGCATTAAACTGATAATTTTAATTTCCTATTCAATAATAAATGTACTTTTCTATGATAATGATAATTTTCTACTTATGTTGTTATTTTATTTGGACTTGCTCGTGATTGATAAACCAATATCTAAATCTTACCTAATATCTAGGTAATGTTTTGATGTATAATATTCTGTAGCTCATTTCGTTTCTAATGGTCATTCGTATTGTTTTTAAGTTTCGTATTGTTTTCGGGCTGGACAATTATTATTCTTGTTGAGCGGTTCAGACCCATGGTCTTTACCCAGAAATGCAGTTGCTGCTAGTGAAACATTAACTTCATTTTCGTTACTTGCACGGTTCATAGAACATCATAATATGTATGTCTGGGGGTAATTAATCATCAGCATGGTTTGATGTAACTACAAGAAGGTATAGTGTGAATAATGCGATTTTCAATTTGTTTAGCTTCACATACAGACATTTCAAATGTTTGAAATATATTTTTCATCATTTTGTATATTTTTATTTGTAAGGAACATCAGCGGAAATCGTATTCCACGGTGGAGTAATTTGGAAAAATAGTAAATACCGACTGCAAATATCTCCATTTGGAGATTTGTTTAATAATTTGGTGGTAACAGATTGTGGTAGGCGGTTGATTTTTCGACTGCGCTGAGTTCACCAAGTTCTTCCCTTCGTTTGAGTTCACCAACTGTGAAGGACACCGAGGAAAAATAGGAGAAAAACGAGCATTTGACACGGAGTTTGGGGAAAAAAAACAAGAGACGGCAAAAAACTCCCCGATACGTTTTTGGGAATCGAAGCGAAAGACTGCGCTTGGGCGAAGAGATGGCCAGGCCGGATAGGGCGAGCCGAGTCGATGGAGCGTTCAAAGGCGTAGGCTGAAGAGCCGGGAAAAGTATCTTGGGTTACACAAGGACAGCTTCACGAGCCCTCCCTTCATTAACATATGACACGGTTCTCCTGCGGCCTATGATTCAATCATATGCGCCTTGTCCAACACGGGAATCATCCCTGGCATGGGAAGCTGCTCGTGTATTAATCAAACTCGTTCACGACGAGTTACACGGCGGTTTTTTGAAGACCTGTCGATGGAGGAATCCGTCAGGGCGAGGTCCCAATGAGATAATTGACATTGTAGATACAATCGATAGAATGCAACATCAGTTTATAAAAATTTGTTTACTACCTATAAAATGAACGCTTTTTTGGTTCATTATTTTCAGTAATGAAGATTTGAAATCGACAAAGAAAAAAAAAAATGTACCCCTGCAAAATTTGTTGGTTCACGTTTCAAGATGCGCAGAATCCAAAAATCGAATTTAAAAATCCATCCATCCGCCGTACGCCGTCCAGAGCTTTTCTCCAAAAATACTGGATCGAAGTTTATGAAATTTGGCTCAAAAATTAATTATGCATCGGCCGGAGCTGTGTGAGTAATATCGGCATCAGTTCAGATCAAGCATAAAGGGTAGTAACTAAGTGCTACCATATTCAAAAATCGAGTTCTCGAAAACTTTTGAGGTAACAGCGATGATTTTTTCAATGATTTACTTTTGACGAACTGAGTGCTTTTATATTCATAGAATCATAGAACTTGAACTTATACAGGCCTAAAAAAGAAAAGCAGTTGATTCTGCTCATAAAATGGACTATCAATCAAACCTGCTCACAGTTCGTTGAAAACACCTTACACTTATTTCGAAAGTTTCCTAGATCTCGACTTTTTAATATTTCATCTCTTTAATTCTACATTTTTGGATTGATTGAAATTGAAGCTGACGATTCAAGTCATCTTTGATGTAATTTTCATAAACTTCAGTCCAGTAGTTTAGAAGAAAAGCTCCGGACGGCGCACAGTGGAAAAAACTTGAGAAAACTTGATTTTCCGAAAGTAGAAACTTTCTTGATTTACTAATGGTTCTTGTAGTCAATTAGTTGTAAAAAAAAAAAAAAAAAAATCTTTTTTCCTTTTATCACATAAAATTAGTATAACCATAGAAATCAGGAGATGAAATTTAGTTGACAAACGTAAAACTAAGGTTCGGTTTCAAATCATACGTACCATACACTCAAATATATATATATATATATATATATATATATATATATAAATATATATATATATATATATATATATATATATATATAAATTATGATGATTTCTCGAAAACCCTTCCCGCAATTTACCTTCTCCACCGACTGTAAATTTGAAACATCCTAGGTTGCATAACTGGACTAAAACGTAGATCGAACAAGTAGAGAAACTTGTCACGGAAACCAGATGAATGTAGTAAAAATATCACGATTTAAAGCTATTGTCCTCTCCATTCACCCCCTTCCATAATGAAATTTGAAACTCTTGATATGCGTTCCAAAACTATACCGACACCATAATTGAACAAAAAATATTGACGAAAATTGGACGAGAATAGCTAAAACATCATGATTTATCAGTATAACACCCTCTTCACCACCATCGACGTCGAAATTTGAAATTCCTGATATGCGTTCCAATACTAGATCCAATGCATAGTTGGAAAAAAAAGGACGAAAATGTGACGAAAATTGTTAAAATATATCATAATTTATCAGTATTACGCCCTCCTATGAAGAAATTTGAAACTCCCGACATAGGTTCCAAAAATTTATGGGATTCGTAATGGAATAAAATAAGAAACACGAGAATCGGTCGAGATTTGTAGTTTGGGCTTGATAAAATTGGTAATTATCCCAACTGCCACCAGAACAGAAAATCCGAAATTCCCAAGGTTTGTTGTACAACTAGACTAGATCTGTCTTCTCGAAATAAGAGCATTTGGTAGGGAGCCTGCCCAGGATATCAATATACGAATGGAATATTGTGCGCTTTACTGATAAGCTGAGTGAACTCAATAAATTATCTCCTATTCACCCTAGAGGATTTAAATTTGTCAGGGAACCTCTGTGGGACAACAAAAGTCGAATAATCCTAAACAGTTGAGTAAGCTCGATAATCTGATTTTCACCCTGGGATGTTGAAATCAGGTAGGCAGCTTGTACTACCGTCAACAGAGGTGTAAAACCACGTTGTTCAATGCTTAGCCGTTTGGAGCTAAGTGGAAACGAAGGGGAATCCGGGGTCCACAAACGCCGATGAGCTCTGCGTTGTTTTTTCCTATACCTATATTTTTAATGATATCAGATATTTGGTTTTTGCAGATATTGACAAAATAATATTACTGCTCGCATGTGGAGTGAATGGGATAGTGGGAGAGGGATAACTTTTCACGTCTCTTATTTCCGCTACCTAGATCTTGGAAGAATCGCGGAGCATTCGATTACGGAGTAGCATTTCGGGAACAAAAAACTTCTCTGTGACTCAGTAGAATTTCCCCGAAGACAAACTCTTCCGAGTTATAACGATACACTCCCTCTTATCTCCTATTACGCGAGATGCACGGGATGGAAGTCAAGATAAACCTGACAAAGCCCCTTCAGGAATTGGATTGGATGAAAAAAAAAAAAAATAAATGAAGGAAGGTAAAAGAAAACGCTGAGCTCAAGGGACGGTTATTTCGATGACGAGACAGGCAAGAAGAGTCGGACGGAGCCACTCAGGTGACTCCCGCTGCCTCTCTGATAAATAGATCGCATTAGCTTCTCACCCGCCTTCATGTTTCGTCGAGAAATGACCCCCCAAAGGTCGTGTGACCTTACAGCGAGTTGATTGACTCCCAGGTGCCACTTCCTCTTGTTTTCCTCTCCAGTCATCAGGGTTGAACCTGATTACTGATTTAACTATATTTAAATAAATAAATCAATTAAAATTTGTTCCTTTAAGATGGTACTTCATCAACTTCATTGTCCCCAAATCAATACATCACTCTTCCATGGGCAAAAGTAAATTCCTCCAAGCTTAACTTTTTCAGGCCCTAGTCATTCGATTTCACTCAAACTTGGAGGATAGTTGGAAGAAGCCATTTTCTGCATTTCATATAAATTTCAACAAGAACGTATCTTTAGTGCACAAATTTTAAATTCTTGTAACGAGCTCAATTTCTACAGTTTTTGTCCGATTTTTGTGAAATTTTAGGGTAATGTCCAGGTTAGGCAGTAAATGGTTCATATAAGTTTTATGGTTCTAAAATCAATACATCACTCTGAGTATGCGCACAAGTAAATTCCTCCAACCCTGTTGAGCATCATTTTTGCGAGCCCTATTAGCATGAGCAATCTTGCTCAAATTGGTTGATAAAATACGATTTTATCAACCCATATCAATTTCAACATGATTGTATCATCAGTAGCTGCTGGGCATGCGCGAATGTGTAATCCTTGAAACGAACTTAAGTACGACAGTTTCCATTTGATTTTGATACAATTTGGAGGGAATGGATGGGTTATTCTGTAGACCTCAGCGTACATGCAGTACCCTGACAGATTCATTTTACTCAAATCATTACTTCATCCTGCGCATGCGCTAACGCAATTCACCGTTAATTACTTCAAATATAATTTTCTCGTTTCCTAGTTGACCGATTTTCAGGTTTCAAGCTACATCTTGATTTTCTATTTTCCACTATATGGCATTTTTTATGATGATTAAAAGGTATCAATGATCTAGGTATACATTCATGTTAAGTATACGAGGAAGTTATAATGTCACACCCAACTTGGTAGACGTTTATTCTTTCGGTAATGCGAAAACATATCAAGTTGTTTGACATCGTAATTCAACAACTTTTCTGCCTCTAACTGAAAATGAAAATGCAAAGGGGGGAGTTTCCAGCCTTGCAAAAGTTTCTCAAATACTGTTTTCATTGTTCAATATATGCATCCTAATTGCTAAACATCTTCAGATCTTCTTCAGCCCGATTGTTCACCATCATATTTGTATAGTTACCTCGTGTCTTTGTTGCGTCGCGTCTTATCTACTCCCAAAATAGTTCATCTAACCTCCTTCCATATTAGTTATTTCTTAGCTACTTCCTTAGACACTAAATCCGATTCCGTTCGGAACCCCATTCTGAGAATCGGTCAGTCCGGACAAATCTGTATAGAAAATATTCTCGGTAACCTCCCATGGCATAGTATAGTATCCATGCTGGCCGCAACAAATAAACACAGAAAATGCTGTTCTTACCTATGTACTTCCTCTGTACCTATGTACCTATTCTTTCATGTACTTGTGATAATATCCACTGTAACCCCCATAGTACAGTATCCATGCTAGCCACAACAAACAAACAATGGAGTTACTTTGATTTAGTTCATCAAGTTTCTCTCAGTATGTTTCTCTGCGTTTTAAGGTAAGGAAAACTACAACTAGGTACTATAGCTGCTACTAATAAGAAAACTTGTACATTTACTTAAACCCACAGTTTGTAACCTAGATGACTTCTAAGGCTTTTCTTTTACTTTTGTAAGGATGGCTAGTGCCCCCAATAGGATGCTTATTGGAGGCAGAAACGCTGCTGAATTATAATTTCAATACAACTGCTGTGTTGTCGTCATTCCTGAAAGGGGAAACCTACTTCACTTCAACCAAATATGTATCACAATCATTTTCAGTTAAAGAGCTGGTTGGCTGGTTTAATTATTGACCAGTAGGCACCTAACCATACAGAATATGGACGACCTGTAAGATTAAAATTGATGTGAAGCTCGTAATCGATCCAACTCATTTCGCTGGAGGGGGCCAACGAAAATGAATAACTTCCATCCCCGAACAAAATCTCTTTTCTCACGGAACCCTGAAAATTTCCTTCCGTTCATCATTACTATTCCGTACTCGAAAGGACGACCCCGCCCGCAGAGGGGCGAGGGGTAGCGATAAATAGCGCCAATAAACTACCCATCACGGTTTGTTGTTGTAAGACGGTCGAATCTATTAAGAAATCAGTTGGGAAGCGGTTGGTGGTAAAGTTTTCTTCGCCGCTGGAAGTCTGTCGTGGTTCTGAATGTATAGTCCCGCACCCCCGTCCTTCTGACCATGTTCCGAGATCTATACACCCCTCCCCCCCCACGACTCTAAACCCTTTACCGTGTCCAGCGTATAATTGTAGCGGCCTGCATCAACCTCCGCTCCCCTTATCGCTCCCCTCGCTTCATATTAAACGTTCGTAGCTTCTCCTACAAGTCTCCCACTTCATCAAACCCTCTTTGATTAATCGATTCTCGTCTCGGGGATCAGATCTCGGGATACGAATAGTTTTCCATACCTACCCCCTTGGTATTAATTACGTGGACGTTTGACGTTAAGCAATTCCTAACTTTAAAAAATTAATGACACAGTTTAAAAACCCTGGAAGCTTATTTGCCTTGGTAGCTGCACCGTTCGGTGCACCATTACGTTTTGAATGTCTAAGGACACGATTATTCGTATTTATTACGAACAAACTAGAGAGTAATCTGATGTTTATGCGGATGCTGTCGAAATAAGCATCTACAAAATTTTGGAGAAAAAATAAATGGATCCCTCTATATTATATACTGTAGGTGTACTTTATTTTTTCCTACTACTTACTAAATCAAAATTATTACTCGTGAGAAAGTTACCCATCAAGTTTTTATTGTATTAACAACGTGATTAACCATAAATAACTAGTACCTTCTTTTGGTGGGGTTTCTCTCTTTTCTTGTGGTAGTGAACCTCTCTTTAATTTCTTTCACATTTTTTTCATTGTTATATGACCTTTTATTACCTAATAATCCAATTTGTGATCAATATGGTGTCCAAAATTGCTTTTATGAGCACCTTAAATTTGGGGGGATTTTTGGAGGATTTTCTGGCTCATCCTGGGGGACTTTGGGATTTTTTGTGAATTTGCGGGGATTTTTTGCTGGAAAGGGTTGGCAGCACTAGTTCAAGCAGACCAATATGCGTAGTTGTTGATTTCATGTGATACACATAAAACTGTCTTCTGATATAAATAAATATTGAACTTGATTGATAAATATTAATATTGAACTTCCAATATTTTCCTTATAATTTAGCAAAAGGGTGTTAATCATTAAAAACATGGGAATTAGGAAAAATCCACAATATATACTAAAATTATCTGAGAAGTACTGATTTATATTGCCCTGAAAATGAATGAGTAGAAACTTAGGACATTCTTGTTATACACGAATTACTAACACATTTAAATATGACTGGCCTCCCACTTATGGTAACTAAAAGCTTGTAGACAAAAGGTTTGTCACTGAATGGCAGGGTTGGTTGTAAATTAGAAGTTACAAACATTGGATTCGTTCGACCGTTACTTTCCGCTCTTCATACAAAGGTGGCTTATGATGGTTGATAACGTGTAAAATCTCATTCGCTAGGTAATTAAGTCGAGTGAGCTCATATAGTCCAAACATCAGTTGAGGGGTCTTGATGTAAAATTAACGGGCACCTATTTGAAGGAGGCGTTTTAAATAATAACGACGCGTGAGCGAAAACTCAACCCGGAGTTGAGAGGTCCCTCCGTTGTATTTCATCGCGGGGAAAACATTCTCGGTGGAATTGAGGCCCTAGCATCCGGCGAAGTACTCGTAGGTTACCTTTGCCAAATTAAACACAGAGGCTGCGGGAGCACAAAAGGATCCGAGGGCATTCACCATGCATGGGCTCGCTGTTCCTTCCCCTAACATCATTACCGCGTTTTCAATAGGAAGTCCAGTCATAATTCATCGGGTCGGGGCAATTTGTAGGATGTTGGCCGGGGTAAGGCCCCCACCCGAAAAGCCCGGAGTATAGCACTTGTCCTCCGAGCCCCCCTCTCTTTTCCTATAGGTGAATACCGTCGGGGTGAATTATTCACTTATTCAGGGGGAGGAGAAGGGATGTACACATATCCGCTCTCGTACCTACATTTGCACTTATGCGGGCACCGAGGATGGGAAAAAGGAACGAAATGCCCTTTGACGTCACTTTATGTCGAATGAATAAATAAGACTGCGCTTTTCGGGGTTTGTTTGGGTACTTGAGATCGAGGATTTCGGGAAGGGGATGAAAACCATTAACCGCATAAAGCGGCGTTTCAAATTTACATAAACTTGTAGGAGGACTGGATTTTTGTGCACATGCATAGTAGCTCCTCCCCCTTCTATAAGCCCATTATTCCACTAATAGGGTCTGTGTATGATATCCCTCTCCCCTTTTAAGGATGCTCTTTATCCTGCGTGTCAATACCATTGTTACAACCTACCTTTTTATCTTATTCCAGCAGGCCTTTCCATTTTCTCTGTAGATATTTCAGCAGACATGAAATTTTATTTAATTAATCAACATGATTCGTATTTTACTACACTGTGAATCATATAAGGCAAAGTTATTTCAAAACTTTTTTCGTAATGGGTTCTATATAGAGCTATCTTATAATTAATTTTGCAATAAATTATTTGTAGTTTTGCTTCCTAGCCTACCTTTACTTAATGGAAGCACCATTTTCTCTTTTGGGACATGGAGCATTTTTCCAGTTCCATTTTACGTTTTATACCATTCTGAACCACTTTAGTGTGTCTTCCCGTGTGTCCGCAAGTCTTTGAAACTAGCTCAATTTCTATATTTTCTATAAGATTTTGATGAAATTTTCATATAATGTGTGGGTTAGGATGTAGTGGTCACCTATCTATTTCATTGGTCACAAATCAATACTCAACTCTTTGTATGTGTAAATGAAAAACCCATCAAACATAATTTCTTAACTGCCTAATAATCACTTCAATTTGGAGGGTAGTTGTGAAAGTAAGACTTAACAATAAATTGTACCTATATTTCAATACCACAGTATCATTGATAACTGCTTAGAATGCACGAAAATTCACGATTCGCAAAGTAAATCAAGGACATTATTACTATTGTACTGAGATAAAGTCCAAAACACGAGGAATTTTTTAAAGAAGTTGGGGGAACAAAAAATTGATATGAAACAATTCATGCTCAGCTTAATCTGCATAAGCAAAACCTCGTCTGAGACAGTCACTTAAGGCATTATATAAGATAATAATAGAAAAATTTTGAGAACCATGCTTCTAAACATTCGACGAAGATTTTGACGTTCTATGAAGAATTTAATCCAACTAAATAATAAAAAATATTCTTCCATATGTATGTGGTAATGGAAAAAAAAAAAATTGCGAATATTTCTATGGAAATTTGAATGCACCTGTTTTATGTTATCGAAACAAAGATGGTGATAAATTCGTATTTAGTTGCCATATACTCGTAATTACAAAATGTTGTGTTCTAGCGAATAAGTTCGAATTATTTCAGATTCATTCGACCAAACAGGAGTTGGATGCTGATGTACGACCAGAATTTGCCGGATCGTAAACACCGCACTATATTATGACCTCTGGAATTGAACTATGATTCAACGCCGGTAACAGTACAGTGCGTGTTGATTTAATGCAATTTCAAGTGAACTCGGCCAGAAACTGTTAATTACGAAACCTATGGATGGGCACTTGCAGTTGAGGGATTGGACGCATGAGATAGGAATGGACGAAGCAGAATGCCAATTTCCTGTATCACTTGAGCCCCCGCGTGAATCATTGTTATCTTGATGATTTGTCTTCCCATGACAACCCGTTGTTTCCTATAAGCGCGCACCATCTCTACCGCCCCGAGTCGGCATTATTCTCGGCCGTGAAAACCTGTAAACTACATAAACGGAACATAGTTGTTGATTTTATTACTGAAAAAAATAAATAAAACTGAGGAAATGCGGAGAATGCCTAAAAAAAAGTCTCTAGAGTTAGACAGGTATTCGTTTCCTCGATCTGAATGGGTACCTTGCACAAATTCTACAACCAACCTACTCCATTCGTTATTGAAATTACAACTGCTTTTATCAGTTGCAATAATTACAATCGTATTATTTAAACCCAAACCTGATCGTTGTCTGAATCTTTATGATGGCAGATACAACTTTGTTGTACGAAATGTATAAGCAGAGGTCTACCAAGAACAGCTACCTATTTGTCTTCGTTGTATTATTTCATTTTTGGGGTTTTTGTTTATCCACTTGGGGGGCTAAACAATGGTCATCACTGTACTCCTCCATGTTTTTTCCCGTACGAGTTGCCGGTGGAGTCCATGATGGCGCTCCTTTTTAGTCAAGGATGGCAACGTGGCTCCCCTTAGAATCGTGCCACTTCCAGTGTCCCTTTAGACACCTTGTTCGGTGGGGTTAATGACCCTTCTGGTTGAGATGCGGCTTAAAAGAAGAAAAAAAATATATATATTTCGGACAAATTTTGCTCACACGATCATGCTGCATGACTGGAACTTTTTATGTTACTATTGGAAGGCATATAGTAGTATATAAATATATATAGTCATTTTGTTTTCTTGACCACTCAGTATATCAATTCTTGTATTGATTTTTGAGGGTTGGTCAAATGAATAAACGGTTTATCTAGGCCGACGTTTCGTTCAATTTATTGAACATCTTCAGGGCTTAGTTAGTATTATCTTCAGTGGCTTCCTCTCATACATCACCACTCTGGTACACTATAAAACATACACTTTTTTCTTATACAGAACACTTAAGTGAGTACGGAACGGACAACAGTCTATGGTTATTATATAATTATTATTATATTTATATTATAATTATATTTATAATAATCATAGACTGTTGTCCGTTCCTTACTCACTTAAGTGTTCTGTATTAGAAAAAAGTGTATGTTTTATGGTGTACCAGAGTGGTGATGTAGGAGAGGAAGCCACTGAAGATAACACTAACTAAGCCCTGAAGATGTTCAATAAATTGAACGAAACGTCGGCCTAGATAAACCGTTTATTCGTTTGACCAACCCTCAAAAATCAATACAAGAATTTAAATATATATTAATTGCTATGCAATTCTTAGCCCAACCCCTAACATTTTTTTTTTTAACGTCCGTAACGAAATTAACGATGATTTCCACGTACAACCGAGTAGTTGAGTAGTTGCTATAGATCACATGGCTTCCAATTGTCCAACCATAGCAAACGACTCAATATATCACCTGGTTACCCCACGCAAAAAAAAAAAAAAAAAAAAAAAAAAAAATCCTCTCTTGAAAAATTTACGCTAACTACCTACTATAGCATTCTTAGTTAATAAATTTATTCATAAAAAACGACTTTATTTTTGAGCGTTTTCAGGCTAAGAGTTGCATAACAAATTATCCTCGTTTTGTATGCAGTACAAAAGAGAAAAGATCCGGGGGGTCCAGGGGGGCGAAGCCCCCCGGCGAGGCGCGAAGCGCCGAGTATATATATATATATATATATATATATATATATATATATATATATATATATATATATATATAATAAATTTGACATTCTCTATAACATGGAAATTCAAGTTCTTACCTTGTTCAGCAATGACGGCCGAAGGTAGAAGAGCTGCAGCGAGCAATAGGAGGAGGCGCCGCCAGCTGTCGCCCATCCTGGGCCCTCTACGCCTCACCATCTATTACCTCGACATGTCCCTGCAAACAACACGAACCATTAACCACATTCATCAGGCCGTTAGGGGCAAAGGGGGTGGAAGACGCTGCGCTGAATCCAAAGAGCGCCCGAGCTTACAACAGCTCCAAACAAGAATGGGACGCGGCGAACAATGTAGCTGGGGGTAATTTATTTATTCCATAAACACACGCACCCAAGGCCTCTTCTTCTTTATTCCGGGTATGACCGTGGACGCGAGGCAGTTATTCTTATTAGCTAACAAAGTGAGAATCTCACGGACGATGATTCAAAGGGAAGCTTTATGGGCCTAAAGATTTAACGCAGTGCGATCATGATCAAACGAGACTCGGAGACATGGGGTTTCCCGGGCTCTATATCATTTCAGTATCGATAACCATCTTCCAGGTTTGTGGTGAATACAGTAAATCAATAATTATTAGAAAGGTAAATACTCCTGTAGCAGTAAGTCTGAAAAATCATACGGATAATGACTGAATTGATTTCCAATGTTGGTTTATTATTTTCAATAATGAACCTTTGTAATCGACCCAGAAACGAAATTGTTTAACCCCCCCTCTAAACTTTTTGGATTTCATTTCATTATGAGTAGATTCTAAAAATCGAAAAAATACATAAAAAGTAAAAAAATAAAAAATAATAATAATAAAATGTCCGTCCGTAGCCGTCCGAAGCTTTTCTCCAAAATTAGTGGACCATACTTTGTGAAATGTGGGTCACAAAAACCGTACATTAACAGGGGATCTGTCAGTAACATCGGCATCTCTCTCGATCAACCTTAAAAAGTATAGTATCTAAGAGTTTAAATATTCAAAATTTGATATCTAAAAAACTGTTGGACTAAAAGGGTATTTTACGTTTTATTTTTCAATATTTTACACTTGAGTTACCAACCCTAAGCTGAAATACTGATACAAAATCAATCTATACACTTGATAAAATGAATTAGTTAACTCGAAACTAACGGATATTTTTTTCACCGTTCTAAATTCACTTCTACCTATTCATTCCTTCTAAATGCATTAATCATTTATTGGAATGCACACATCTCATGTTGCTGAAAAAAATTAAAATAATTCCTGAGCAGCAACTATGTTGAAATTAATAATGTAGATTCTATTTAATTTGCTGGTAATTATGACAAAGTACAGATCCATCCTAATCAACTGAGATAGGTTTTAGGAGAAACACGTTCCGTTCTATGAATTTTATCTAGACGAAGTACTACAGTCATGCGTTAATGCATACCCGTCTCTATCAACCAATGGCATTCCTAAGTTACTCCAAATTCCAATAATAAATTAATGATGACACTAAGAATCGTGGAACATTAGCAAAAGCTTCCAAGCTATATCTACGAGCTCGCCTCGTTACTCGACGTTGATGATCTACTCAGATCTACACTGGGGAAAAAAAAAGATGAAGAATGAGTGTTTTGGTGAAATATTGTATAAAAGGCGTGCTGTATTCCTGAGAATCATAGTATGTCAGTAGACCCTAATGATAAAAACTGTATCAGCTGTGATTACTGTTTTTTTTTTTATTTACCTTATTTATTTTAATTTTATTTTTTTAATAAAAATTTATAATTTCTAGTGTAATTTTGGTAATTAGTTGTTGAAAGTTCAAAAATGTCATACATAGTACTCATCATATCTTATCTACCTGTACCTTCCTTGTCTAACATATTCAAGGATTCGATTTCCAATTACACACTTGATCAGCGATTGGCTGGATTAACGTACTCCATTATATCCACCTTACTGGTTGTGGCACCCTTCAAGCCAATCCACTCTTCCCTCCACATCGAAAATAGTCCGTGGCGCGAGAGAAAAAACCCATTAATGATCGGCTGACGTGGTGAATGCCCTTAGCGAAGGCGTTTAGGCGGAATAAACAAAGAGTTGTGGGTGTTGATGAACCCTCATTTCCCCACTTCATCTCTCCCATCAGAAACCGAAGGCGAAAAATGCTATAAATCCAGAAGAAGGGAACTCGCCTAAAGCAAACACGGGGCCTAGACACTAATGAGCCCGTACCATTACGTGATGCTACATCATGCATCGGCAGGTACCTCCTCTCTCCTCTTCTCGTAGTCCCTACTTCGAAAGCAGTAATGAGGCGCTCGGCAATACCACTTGGTTCCCTAGTCACCCTTTCCTTCCAATATTATGATGATTAATGACACTACATCACCCTTCGCCGCCCTGCATTATGTATAATGCGACTTTTATCGCATTCCTATTTATTGAACCGTGGGGTCTCGCCGGTTTTCTAGTAGCGAGTGATGTACGCGGAGTTTTTGTCGTAGTTGCCGCTCGTAATGTACACACGAGACGCGACACATACATTTATATCTACCCACTCACGTTCATTCAAGTACCTTCTTACGTCTACATCCGACTAGAGTAGGAGAAGTGTCTTTCAAATTCCAACCTTACCCTACACATTGAATCTATTCAATCCTTCGTTTCCGTTCCAAACATTTTCACTAGCCAGTTATTGATGTCACTCCGAAAAATACCTAATCGATTCTCCCAATATATGGACGTGAAAGCATAAACTCATTTCATGGTGATTTTTAAGACACCATGAATGACACCAATAGACCATGTGAACATCAATCGCTGCGCTCACAAGCGTCAGGTGGATGAAACTGTGGATGAATCTTGTGCATTCCAATAAATGATTATTGCATTTTGGAGGAATGAATAGAATCTTCTCTTTCCTAGAAGTCGATTAAGAATGGTGAAAAAAAAAAACGTTCCGTTAGTTTCGAGTTAACCAATTCATTTTAACAACTGTACAGATTAATTTCAGCAGCGGTGTTCCACTTTGGGTTGGTAACTCAAGACTAAAATACTGAAAAAGAAGACGTAAAGAAAATATTCTATAGATGTTCATAAATCATTCAGTTTCTGGGAAGAACACCGTAATTCTATACTATGGAATCCTCAAATCCCCTCAACATTACTCACACAAAATACCTTTGGAAACTTACCTCCCAGGTATTTCATTTACAGCCGTTTTATTTAACGTTTACCCCAGCGGGAAGGTCGAGGTAATGGGTGGATTAACGGTAGGAGAGCTTCGTTCCTCACTAAACTGCGGACATTCCACGATGAACCATACCTACGAAATGAAGCCGATTTCACGAGGATTTCTCGGCTCGGCGGAGGTATTTAACTCATCCGTGAGCGGTTAACCAAAATGGCAAATGGAGTCCACAACAGTGTTCTCCTATAATCTTGAATATATATTGGGACCACGTATGCCCTCTAATTACTGAATTTTAAAGGTTCCTGAAGTTTTAAAGGGACTTGAGAATTTAAGGTGAGAACGAACGTATTCTATGAATGTATATGGCGTCAATTGATGTGCTATCAATGTGGAAGATACACTAAAGAAATGTATTCAAACAGACATCTGTTCTACCTTACGATCATCCCTACCACACTAAAAATGATATGAACCCGAGATGCTTCGGCGTTGCAGTTTTCTGACTGCATGTTTCGCAACGCCTCAACGTTTCGGAATCGTTCAGTAACTCACCGATTGAAATCAATAATCTAATCAGGTTGGAGCACTTTATTCATTCATCTGTTGATGTATGAATAAAGGCTCTCCTTCGAATTTCAACATTCAAATGTGAATAGGAGCGAACGGCTGCACTGCTGATAATGACGGCGGCCGTAATTTTATTAGTTCGTTGTCATCCCAGGAGACAATAAGTCAAATTTCAATTTCCTAGAATTCAAATAGTATAATTTAGCATATTCAGCTGATCAGAAAGGAGCTCATGATTCCATTCGTTCGCTGATGTCTCAAATAGGCTCCTTATGAAATTTCAACAGGATGAACAGAAGACAATTTAGCTCACTCACCTCATCATCATCATGTCCATCTGTCTCATGTACCTACTCGTAGTTTCAGAGAAGCTCCCAAACTAAGTTCAACTACCTAGGGTCAACAGGTGAACATCTCTCGTATTGTATTAAATTTAAAGAGTTATTTCTGCTAGTACTAATAGTAAAATTCATCATCATTTACCTACTTTTTGGAGGAGTTCATGGTCACCTGCAAGTCAAGTACCGGGGGCGAGCGCTTTCAAGCAAGGACATGATCACATCGTCGAAACAATACTCGGTAGCGGAGATGGCCAATAATTATTTGTAGATAACATATAAAAATCTCATTTATCTATCAGTTAAAACATTATCTAGCAAATCAATTAGTTTGCTAATGCCCATCACTGCATGAACTGAAAAATTTTTCAGCACTGAACAATGAAAAGTAGCAGGTAGAACGCATGTTACCTCATGAACACACTACAATATTAAGGTCAGATGGCAATGCAGCTTTGAGGAGCTAGGTTCGATCCCTGGAAATCTCATCACCATCGGTAAGATAGTTTTGTTTTTCAGGTAAACTAATCCATGTAACGCAGTGGTCATAGCTACTGCAATTGCGATAAAATTTTCTTGAGTAGTCATTTTCACCTTGATCAAAATGCATGCGCACATTTTTCATAGTCGCGGCGGATCGACTATGAACTATGAATTATTATGAACCTCCCTTATTTTGACAAACACAACCCATGACGATTGCATATAAATAGTTTTTGAGTAGACCATCGTTAAGCAGACATGTTCTGTTATAGGTAACGGATAATTTTACGTTTATCAAAGGTATCTATCGCTATTTAAAAAAATAACGTAGCTTTTTCGAAAATTGCCTGCATTGTTCAGACATATTTCCCAGGAGGAATAACGTTTATTTAGAAATATTATGTCTTTACTTTGGCACATTAACGAAACGTAAACGAGTTCCACAATCCGCTTTACAAGCAGATACCATGTTACATGGATATGTCTTTGATTGGGGATTTCATTACGGTTGTCCTCGAGTTGTCCTCGACTGTTGTCAAGAGGATGAAAATGTTTCCTATGGAGTGGAGTAAATGATGCTATTGCTTTACGTTAAGAATATTGTAACCGGCTTATTAAAATTGTTTATAGTCCAATCAACTTAGTTTTGGAATGTAGCCAGGTACGTAAGGAGGGGGAAATCGGTAGCTTGAGATGTGAACATTTATCACATAAATCAAGCGCTTTCCAACGAGTAGCGAACGATTTTTGTGCGATGAAAACTGCGGAAGTTCCATTCCCCTAGCAACGGCTGGGTTGTACGTGAAAAACACTGAAATTGTGACATAAATTTTGCGTGACGGAAATTTTTGGTTGACCCCCCAGAGCAAAGACATATCCATGTCAAAAAGCGTTTAAAAAAAAGCGCTTACAACCGAGTCGTTGATAGGGAAATGGTACTTCGACGTTTTTCATCCCACAAAATTCGTTGACCATTCGTTCGAAAGCTCTCGATTTATCAAACCATATTATGTTAACTACAGCAAAGTGCGTGGCCAACAATCTGAGTTATGAGCATGGTTATATGAATAATTGTTTACACACAGGTGATCATTCTCAATAATTGATATTGTGAACATGATTGCAACTGCTTGTTAATTTCTGAAGATTTCTTTGAGCTGGTGTTTCGATGATTTGATTCATAGCAGGTGATCCGATTTGTGAAGAGGTGGTTAAATCGTTTTAATAGGTAATTGCCCGGGGTCCGGATCAGCTGAGTGGTTACGGATGGTTTTATGATGATTTCCGCTTACAACCGAGTCGTTGATAGGGAAATGGTACTTCGACGTTTTTCATCCCACAAAATTCGTTGACCATTCGTTCGAAAGCTCTCGATTTATCAAACCATATTATGTTAACTACAGCAAAGTGCGTGGCCAACAATCTGAGTTATGAGCATGGTTATATTGATTCTCATGATTGCAACCGCTTGTTAATTTCTGATGATTTCTTTGAGCTGGTGTTTCGATGATTTGATTTATAGTAGGTGATCCGATTTGTGAAGAGGTGGTTAAATCGTTTTAATAGGTAATTGCCCGGGGTCCAGATCAGCTGAGTGGCTCTTAGAGCTTGCATACAAGTCTGCAACACATACGAGTTTGCAACTAAAGACATAAAATGTTCCAATGTGTTGCAGAGTCGTATGTAAGTTTTTCGTTGCAGGTTTGTTACTTTCCTTGAAGTCAGTAATTTGGGCTAAGAATTTATCACAACTCATGAGGTTTTTGACATGGATATGCAACTTTTTTTAGCTCGATAAAGTGTACAGGAAGCTTTATTTTCTATTGATTTTCACGCACAACCAATGCGTTCCTAGGGAAATGAAACTCCCTTAGTTTTCATAGCAGGGAAATCGTTCGCCACTATTTGAAATGCTATCATTTTATTACATTTCATAATCCACAAACCACTGTATTGTCAAGGAAAACAGATTTTTTACGCAAAGTTATAAACTAACATTGCTAAGTAATCATAATGAACTAATAATAAAAGGCACTACACGGTAGGTACTATTGAATAGCTGGCACTTGTAAGCAGTAGGTACTAGACGATGTATAAGACCTCTGATCAGCTGATTGGCTCCTAAAGCTGATTTCTGAAAGTCATATCCATGACCTTTTGTTTCTTCCATTAAGGGAGAAATTTCAACATTTCTCAATATAATTTAGCCAAAAAATTGCAATCATTTATTGTTTTTATCGTAAAAAAACTTCGTTTGGAGACGCTTAAACGCGCATGACCGTATGTCCGTTCCATCCAGAACTCGGCCCCCACGTCCCTTGAAACTTCCGATGTTCACTAAATGGTAGCGTAAAGATCTGTAATGGCCCATTCGGGTAAACTAGCGGGTACAGTGACCAAGAAGATAATAATCATAACGATGACAAAAACCTTGGTTTTTGAAGTTGAAAATGTCGGAGATATTCACATAGGCGTTGTATTGTAACCAGACAAGGTTTGACAGGAGATAAATCATTATCAGTTTGGTTCCGCGGCAGGACTCATGTAATAAGTATTGAAACATTTTTAATTTTATTAATTTATTTATTTTTTCTTAGAGAAAAAAAAAAAAAAAAAAACCAAATGCACAAGTCCATCAACATGCTCGTTGAATCGAATTGGATTCTGCAAATGAAGTCCATTTGAAAACCTCTGTTCCTTCTTGTAGCCTTTGGAATTTTAATCAAGAGGAGGAATTGGTAAACATCTTCAAGGGGAGACGGTTAAAAGAAAATTGAATGGTTGAACTTAGTTGACGGCCGATGTGGTAATTAGTCAACTCCATAGTGATTTTGAGAGAAAAATCATAGTACTGTAATTATATAAATCGTAAAATATCTCATTAGAAGAGCGATTTGCTCAGACCTCCGTACTCAGTTTGAAAAAGGAGTAAGAAATTCTAAGAAACAGAAATGAAGGTCTCAGACCTCTTTTCACTAGGCTTTCTGTTCTCATCACCCTTGAAGTGGACCGTTTCATTGCAGCTCTATCAATCAACTTGGTTCTGGAGTAGTGACGATAAAACGAAGTGCAGGAGATTTCAAAATAACGCAGAAAATTTGGTAGCTGCTTAACACGTTTACATTCATGGTAGGGAAGAAAAATGTTGGCAAGTAATGCATACATAACAATACCGTCCCTATGAGTGGATTGTATGTAATTTTGGGTATAAATTAAGAGAAAAGCAAATTAAGAGAAAAGAGAATTTGAGGGGAATTAATAGAAAATAATAGACTTAAGAGAAAAATACCACGAGACGAAATTTGAAAGGATGAGCGAGCTCCATGGCCATTTCCTCTCCTATTCAACTCAGGATGCGTCTATTTAACTTGGATCTCCTTACAAGAAAACGCACTACCATGTGACTCACTTCGTGAGCACCGATCAACTTTTTTTTTCTTTTCCCGAGTAATGCCAATGCTCTCATAGTGGACTGGACACGGAATCAATATGTTGTGAAAATGTAAGATTTTTGTTTGCTTTCTGCAGCAAATAGTTTTCTTTAATTGATTTTTCAAAGTTTTGGCAACCAGCAAATTCATCGCACCCCTCTCGCCTGGGTGTGATGTCATTATTAACTAAAATTTTGAAAAAAAAAAAAAAAAAAAAAAAAAAAAAAAAAAACAGAAAAAGCAAAGCAATCGTAGCAGGGAAGTGCAAATGGTGTCTAAACTCTAAGAAAGTTACCTACTTTAATTTAAAATTAAAAAATGCATATATTTTCAGACCGGTGGGTGATCCTCATTACGAGCGAGAAGTTCGCTTTGTTTTAACACGTCTTCCGAATCCCATGGTGGCCCGGCGATAAAACATTTCCAGTTCATGAAAGATCCGCCGCGGGTCATCATTAAACCTCAGGTGAAGGCTCGGCATGCGGAACCACTTTGCGTTTACTGTTATCCGTGACGGAGGAGTTTATTAAAACGACCCAATAAACACACAATAAGGCGGAGAACCCTTCTCATACTAAATTTATTCCCTTTAAATTGCTCGTAAGTGGGATGGGGCTTATTCATGGAAATGGGAGTGGTGGGGATTATGCATCAAAACTACTCTGTTTATTTATACATAAACCATGAGTTATGACCCCTTTTTTGAATGGGGAGAGAGGTCTTGTCCATTTTCTGCATAGATCAGGGGCGGGACAGCAAGTGTCGCCTAGGAGACGGAATAAAGTCTCCGCAGAATGCACGATGAATATGTGAAAGTCTTCTCAACATGGCTATTATTCCAGTAAACTAGAATGGTTATTATAGGAACGCGATGAAGCAGGCGATGACAAGCAGCGTACCTGAGCAATAATTTTGGGCACAACAATGAATTCCCTATCTGGAGAGGGAATGATTTTAATCTCAACTTTTTTGAACGCATTGTTGCTTCCGATTTTTGTAACCACGTTGCTTCCCTTTGTTCAGTGAAGAATATTCCACGTAAAATATGATAGGTATATAAATAATGCAAACGGTTACAGCTATTTTTAAGTTTATCATGTTCAATAACGAACCTCTGTAATCGAATAAAAAAAACTAAATGTTACTCCACCCCCAAAACATTGGTTGGTTTATGTTTCGAAACACGTAGATTCCAAAAATCGGATGAAAAAATTCCGACCACCCTCCGTACGCCACCTGAAGCTTTTTTCTGATACTACTGGACCAAATTTTACATAATTTGGTTCAAAAATCATACATTGACCGGAAATCCTGTAATCTTAACGTCATTATGAATTAGGTAAATACCTTCGGAATCAAGGGGTTATCCATTTTTTGTGTTTTAGTTTTTTGATGGTTAAAGTGTCAATTGACTTCTATTAATTGAATGAGACCACCCGGGTCGCAGTACATTCATCGATCACTCCTTATAAGAGGATCTTGAGACAGGAGTTAGACATTGAGGTCTTCTCCGAGTCTATGAGTGGCGAACGCTCGAGTTCCTACAAGGATGTCGGTGGCTCAGTGGATGCGCTTCGGTCGTCAATCTCAACATGTCCCGGGAATCAAAGCCGGGGCAGCTTTTCATTCGCTTCTTCTGTCCGAACTTAAGAAAGTTTTCAGTTCCCTCGAAAAGTCGGAAAATTGTTTGTATTCCGAAATCGAAATTCCGCTTGCTTCTTGGGTTTCAAACCTTGATGATCAATTTTGATTCCGAGTTTGATGTCAATCTAAATGTGGTAAATCTATATCACGCCGTAAGTTTGAGTCCGATTTTGAGGAAATTTTCAGAGATTGTGCGGTTTAGATTTTAGATAATCTCCTATGAATTGGATAACCGTTGGATCAACATTATAGTGTGGGCGTGCACAAACATGAATTTTTTATGACGACTCAGGATCTCTTGGTTTGATTTCGTTCCATGTAAGGTGGGAGGGGGGGAGGGTGTGGTATATATGTCTAGGGATTCTATCTCATGAAATACCATTAGTTATAGTAACCATTGCGCATCTAAAATTGGTTTATTTATTTATTTTAATGGTGAACGATGATATGCTATAGCCATTTTGGTAGTTTGCCCAAGATATTGTTTAATAATTATCTCTAGACCAGTGGTTTGTGTCGAAGGACCTATGTAGTTCAGAAATAATAAACCATGCTCTATGTGCAGCATTTTTTCGGTAGGCATTCAATAACACATAATATTATTATATACATGTTAAATAAAAAGTTTGCTAGATATATTCAAGTAATAAAATTTTGTAAATTACACTAATAAAACAATAATTTAGTTTACAGTTGTCCTCAAAATGTTTTTTCATTTCAACGCTTTTGTGTTTTGTTGGTTAGGTGTGAAAAGTTGGCTGCGCTTTCGAAGTAAGTGGACCTAGTTTTATTCAATGAAATCCAACAAAGAAACCAATTTTTCGGGTCACAATAATTCTGTTTTTCCAAAAACTGGAAACACCACGTACCTACCTGTGTATCGATATTTGATACCAATATGGTAAACTTGATACTAACATTTCACGATCATGTAGAAGAATCATTCAAATCTCCTGAAACCCCCTCCTCAACGATCAATTTCCACTTTCCCCACAATTATATATATATATATATATATATATATATATATATATATATATATATATATATATATATATATATATATATATATATAGGTATATCGTTTCCATAAGACTAAAAAAAAAAAAAAAAAAAAAAAAGGAATCAATCAAATTTATGATTATTTCAGCACGTTGGTTCTCTTGTTGCTCATATCGCATCGCCCTCAATTCCATCTTCAACGGAAATGATCAAAATCTGGAAGATCGAAAAAATGACTGATGGCTTATTCGAAAACGACCAGTGAATCTAATCTCCGATTAAAATCTACCAAACTTTCCCGATTATAGTATCTACCTAAGTATTATTTATTATCAGTGCTATGTGAAATTTTAAAGTACATTACCCAATTGTGTCTTGATGGTGATTTCTCGTGTTCATTAATCTATATAGATTTATATACCTACATTTATTTAAGCAAACTGAAAATGCATATATACGTGAGTACTATGCTTCAGTAGTATATTTCAGTAAAAGTTGATACTGAAATATATTAATACAAAAGAAACTGAAATAATTGGACGTTAATTGAACAATTTTACGTTTTCCTCGCCCTTAAATTTTACCTATTGGGGTAAAATGAAAGTGATCCCGAAGTTTTAATGTTCTATGTAATTTTTGAGCCCGATTTCGTAAGCCCCAGTCCAGTGTATGGGTGGGAATTGATGGATATTTGGAGGTTGAATGGTACCTCATTTTGATTTTAGAATCTATTTGATCTGAAACGACAATAAAAACTTTCGAATGGTGATAAAAGAAATATTTGTAATGTAGATAAAAATAAATCGTATACTGAATATAGATTAAAACAATGGGTAGACTGGATTTTGTGAAATCTTGGTGTTGATAATAAAGCATGCACATGGTTTTTGGGTGTTTTAAAATATATTCCAAGGGTATTCGGCGCACACTACTACTTTCAAAAACGTCTGCCGAATTTGGTGTGGCACATAGCTTCCTCGTTGTCGTGATATAAAGGTATAGATCATAAAATTTTAAATAATCTTGAAAAATTCCACAGCGGGAAATAACTACTGAATCAAGAAGTAGCGCGAAAAGTCATAAGTATTTGGTCAATTACGTAAGAAACAAAAAAATGATGCTCAAGGTAATTTACGTTCGCGCATGCTTGGAATGAAATGATGACTTGAGAACAATGAATTGGATACGGGACCATTTACAACCTGATCCGCGCATTCATAGAAATCGGATGGAAGCTGTAGAAATTAAGGTCGTTACAAGTATTTCACATAGGCGCATGTGGAGTAGGTACCTATTAATGATACAATCATGTTGAAATTGATATGGGGTGATCAATTCGTCTTCTCCTAACTATCATCCAAAATTTGAGCGAAATCGAACGCCTAAGGTGTGATAAAATAGAGCATCATGGAATTTACGTTTGCCCATCCACAGAGTGAAGTATTGATCTGGAAACATGAAACTGATAAGGAACCATTCACAGCCTAACCCGCGCATCTCCTGACTATTTCATAAAAATCTAAAGATAAAGTCGTTACAAGGATTTCACATTGGCGCATGCGCAGAAGCTAATAATGATACAATCATGTTGAAATTGGTATGGGATAATAAAATTGTCATCCCTCAACTATCATCCAAATTTGAGCGGGATCGGACGACTAGGGTGTGAGAAAATGATGCTTAGTAGAATTTACATTTGCGCATGCGCAGAGTGAAGTATTGAGTCAGGAAGGAGAAACTGATAGGGGACCGTTCACACTATAGCCCGCACATTCTCTGAAAATTTAATCAAAATCGGATGAAAATTGTGGAAAATAAGCTTGTTTCAAGGATTTGCGGACACACGACAGACACACACACACACACACACACACACACACACACACACATACACAAACACTCACACAGACATGGAACCAAAGGGGTTCAGAATGGTCTAAAACGTAAAATGCGAGTGGATATTTTGATTTTGGAGACCAACAATTTCTTTCTCCCGAAAGTGAAAACAATGCTTCCGCTCCCTATAGGTAGACTTGGAAGCAAAACTAACAAGCAGCATAGAAGTTCATCAGACATTTGAAGAAACGCATTTACGCAATCGGTAACAAATGATTAAAAATCAGTCGAATTATTTTAACTAAATGTACAAAAACCTTTTTAATATATTGCAAATCCTTCTATGAAATATAGTTCTGGTCACGATATGGGTTGTATGGAAACATTGGAGTTGGGTATGGGTTGCATGGAGCTGAGAGTCTGCCGGAGTGAGTTGAATAACACGTCAATCTTGCTTTTTACATCTCGTGCTAGCACCCGACGTGAGAAGAAATTGAGGAATCTTTTATTAGTCTTCGTATCAAATTACGTCAATTAATTAGAGCAAGGGGGAAGGATATTCAGGCCAATGAATCTCCCCTTGGGTTATCCTATCGTTTTATCAGAGCCCGGATAAGGATCTGAGCGAGTAAATGAGTTATTCATCAATTATTCCACCAATAAACACCAGATGTTGAAGACTCGAGAGAGATGGACTGCTCCACTGAAGAACGATGGCACGATAATTAGACAAGAGAAGAGATGATCAAGGGAGAAAGGGCGGAAGGATAATTGGGGAGCATGAGCCATAAATTTGAGTTGCTGAATAAGTAATGACCATTTTGATAAACCTACGGGAAAGGCCGTAGATTCAAAAGGCTTCTCATCAACTAGAAGGAACTGAGATTTCTAACTTTATTTCATTTCAATTACGGCTTTGTGCATGAAAAACAATAACCAACTCATGGCTAACAGATTAACAAGTGTCGTATGACTTGAATCATAATTGATCACCATATGTAGTACCTAGTCCCTGTTTTTCAAGTATACATCCTCAACAATAGCCGATGATTAGCATCCGATAATGGCAGGAAACTCTACAAGCTATATTTGTTACAGGAACTTCACTTATGCGCGGGAGCAGGAAAATGGGGATTAATAAGGGTCCATATCGACCTAAACCATCATAATGCCTGTAAATTTCATCAGAATCTAATGTAAACTTTAAAAGTTACCGCAATAGCAAGAAAGTTACGTTTGCGCTTTACGGAGACTACCTAAAATCCAGAAACAATCCAATTCTTAGTGAAATACCGATACGAATATGGCGAGAATTGGAAAATTTCATGGAAGTGAGACAACTTAGTCTTAGCAAACACACAGGCAGGCCGGCACTAAACCAAAATTGTCTAGACAACCCTTAAAGTTTCTCCCAAAATTGATAACAATACCACTACTTTGGTAGACTAGAGGTCAAACAGTACATCTTTAAAAAATTATTCATGAGCTAATACATACTATTTAAGAGGCAGCCAACTAAAAAATATGGAGCATATTGAAAACAAATGCAGTATTAAACATATAACATTTGCCAAACATATGTTATCTGTTGCGTCACTTCAGGAACAGTTTCAATCATGTTACCTCTATCGGATAAATGCCATTCGACTTTAACGCTCATGTTTTGACGATGAATAAAGAAAAATAAATAAATGCCTTCTGCTCCAAGGATGCTCCAGCAGACACCTGTAGAATTTCGACAGAAACTACCTCGAACGCTAATGGCAGGTGATGTTGAAGTGACCATTTCTGACATCCCTAACGATCACGAGATTGGTTGTAGAGGATGAAGGAGCGGCGTCCTCATTTTTGAAAGGGATTACCAACCTCCCATACTGAAATCGCCTTGTCATCTGAAACAGTTGCTCTTGATTGCTAGACAAGGGCTTAGGCTCATCACGGTTCTACCTTGAACTCAAAACCTAAATGTTTTCAAGGCCTAGGAAATCATTCGGGTCTTTTCCATAATGCAAATTTGAAAAGAATACCGAAGAACACCTTGCAGAGCAACTAATAACTGAATAATATGTGAATCGCAATACAAATAAAATGGATTTTATGCGTATCATATACTTCTTCCACTGTTGTGGAATTAGTCGGCTGCATATTCAGTGGATTGGAGTACTGCATGTGTACTTCTGAGAACTGTGATGAAGAAGTGCTCGGAACTTCTGAGAACTCATTACATAGGTATATGTGTGATGAAGTCGAGTTCGCACAGTAATATGCGTTCCATAGGCTCCAGTAGCAGATATATACCGTGAGCTCCACTCGAGATTGACAGTGAACCTCTCACCTATTAATAAACTTTAGAAGTCCCACCTCTAAATCACTCCAGATAAATCCATCTCCTTGAATGGGGGTCGGTTTTAATTGAATTGTGCTTTGCAAGCTCACCAACGTTAGGCATAGGGTACATGAAATGAGTTCTGGGGCCAGCACGCGGTACTCGATATAGCGCTCCATGGTTAATTAGGATGGCTTTCTATTTGGACAGTAACATTAATAGCGTTTTGAAATTTATTAATGGTTCTATCTGGAGAAGGCAGTCGTGTTATGACTTTGGTTATCATAATCAGCGTGCGGCCTTCCGTAAGCGAGTTCCATAAGGATCTGTAGGCAATCAGACAGTGAACTGAGTAAAATTAATGCCGATCGGCGCGGGACACCGATGTCTTCAAAAATCGTACTGACTGAAATCTTAACATGAAATATTCCTTTATATCGTGCCAGTTTTTACATACCATTTTTTGATTGGCATTTATTATTCAACAACTATCAACCAGGATTATTGTTATGTGTGACCAGCAACTTAAGTTTTCAAAAATGTCTGCATTTTCAACAACTGCTTGATATTTTTTATTTAGATTTTCAATTTTTGAGAGGGTTAAATTTTTTTCCTTGGTTGATTATAAAGGTTCATTACTGAAATTTTAAACCAAAAGTAATAGGAGGTAAATATATTTCTCTTTTATAACACCTTTGGGATTAATATATTATATTAAGGCTCTTTTGATCCGTCCGGTGGATGGGTAGTCCAAGAACCTAGGTTTGCGAATTTTCGTAGGAAATTAAGCTGTTGCAATGGCTCCAAAAAATCAAGCTTTCCAAACGAGAGGATGAATTCATTGGCCAGAATTTTGTGAGCACATTGAATTGGTAACATTTCAAAAAGTTTGCAATAAAAAAAGAACAAAAATCACTGAAACTGAGTAGAAACGGCGAAAAATTATATATTTTTAGCAGAATTTGACTCGAAAGAAGTTTATCAACGATGAACTAGAACATTTAAACATTTAAGCACAAATTTATGCTGAAAAATGTATTTAAATTTAATTAATATTTGCCAAAAAACAGATAAAATTGCAAAAAATATAGAAATCTAAAATTATTTTTCTATTGCAGAATATTATTTAAAAAGAGTTTTTTGCCATAAAATTGTTAGTTTTTGATTTGAGTTTTTTGGTAGTTTTGAAATTAAAAAAGTTCCGGTCATGCAGCATGATCGTATTAGCGAATATTAGGTAATTATCGTACTACATTATGCTACATTGTTTTGAAAATAAAAAAGACTTTGAGGGAAAAGAAATTGTTAACTACCAATTTTATGGCAAAAACCTGTTCAAAATAATATTCAGCGGTTCAAAAAGAAATTTTGGATTTGTCAACCTTTTCCGCAGTTTTTATCAATTCTATTGCACATTTTAATGAAATTTGGTTACATTTCAGCATAGTTTTGCATATATATTTTTTATTGTTCTATTTTATAGCTAACAAACTTTATTTGAGCAAAACTCTGCTAAAAAATATAAATTTAACGATTCACAGCCGTTTTTTTTTGTATTTTAGGAATTTTTCAGCACTTTTTTGGAATTTAATCAATTTAATGTGCTCAAAAATGCTGGCCAACGAATTTGTCCTTTCGTTTAGAAAGTTTCATTCTTTGCAAGAACAGAATTTTTTATCTCAATCCTAAGGAGAATTATCGCCTGGAAGGACACACACACACATATTATATATATACATAAGAAAACATTTTTAACTCTAGGATTCGTTTCAGAATGTCTCAAAACGGATTTCAATTAAGAAAATCTTCGACAATTTTGAATTTAAAACTTTTGAGCCATTGCAATAGCTTCATTTTCTACAAAAATTCGCTAATTGCCAGTCTTTTCTTCTCAAAGTGCTCAAATTTTCATAATAATTTAACATTATGATTTATAAATAAAACAGTACGATAGTAAAATAGTACGATAATTTACGTAAATTCGGCCATACGATCATGCATGACTGGAACTTTTTTACCGCCAAAAAATCAAGCTTTCCTAACAAAAGAATGCGATTGTTGGCCAGCATTTTAGAAAAAGTGCTCAAAAATCACTGACATGTTCAAAAACGGCTAAAAATCATTGAATTTACTTAGGTATTTATTTTTATCAATATTCAAGGCAAATAATGTTTGTTAACAACGAATAAAAAATTATAAAATTTCTTTTAAGAACTTATGCTGAAAAATAACGTATATGTCCTTTAAATTATAAACTCCCCAAAAAGCTTAAATTTCCAAACGTTTTTTCGAATCGCAGTATGTTATTTAGAACGAGTTTTGTTGCCGCAAAATTGCTAGAACAATTTTTTTGAACTCAAAGTGCTCAAATATAAAAAAAATGTCATAAATTATAAAACGATATTTTACGAAAATTTGCTCTTTAGGTCTTACTGCATGACTGGAACTCTTTTTTATTGTTTAATCTTCCATGTTTGGAAATGACTGGATGCTTGCGCATCATCTTGTTGTCCCAGCGATTCTCATTCCAAGATTATTCACTAAGGATTTCCAGAAACCGAAATCCTCGGAAAACTCACCGCTCTCCCTACTGTCCGATAAAAACGGATTCCTCTGAACCATTATCCATTTTATGCGACTCATACGCAGTGACTAATGCTGGTTAAACGACAATAAATAACATCGCTTCGATATTTACGGTCAATTAGAAGAAGAAGCGGCTCCAATCAAGGAAGCCGTAAACCGGGAATCCCTTCCCTAACGAATAGGAAGGACCGTCCGTCGCATCAATAGATCGTTGAAGCTTTAGTGTCCAGAGCCCAAATTTTTTGTTGCCCGTAAAAAGCCCAACACGTTTGAGCAGCGAATGTGAATACTAATGAATTGGGGTCTGGTTTCACATTGTCCACCCTAAAGTACCCATTCTCCTAAGACTTTTTTTCTTTCCCTCATGGATATGGTCTCAAGTTGTTTTGCCAATGAGAGTTATTGGGAGCGCGATTTTGGCGGTTTTTCGGGAGAGTTACGCAGCTAGAGAGGTATCATTCTGGAAACACTATGTTAGTGATCCTTATATACAAAACTAAAAGTTTGTTTCTATCTATCTATCAATCAACCTATATACCTATACATGCATGTATGTATGTATGTATGTATGTATGGTCCCAATAGACGGCTAAACGTTGGACCGATTCTGACAGGAGAGGTAAGTATAGTATAGATTCTGAAACCGATTTGTATTGTTCCCGAACTTTTGTTATTATGGTTCCCAAGAGGCAGTTTGTTAGCGACGAAAATTCGTGACAAGTGGAGAAGCCTTGATGGGTTGGTATACGGGAGTTCTGAGTGAAGCATGGGTAAAATTGTCTCCTGTTCATCCTAGGAAGTTGAAATTTGGTAGGGTGGCTCTTTGGGACATTCAGAGACGATTAAAATGATGGGCTATTTCATGATCAGCTTAGTGACCTGAATTCTCTTCTGTTCACCTTAGAAAGTTGAAATTTGACGGGAGACTCTCTGGGTCACTAAAAGACGATTTAAATTATGGTCACTTTTCTGATCAGCTGAGTGACCTAAATTATCTTCTGTTTACCCTAGGAAGTTGAACTTTGACAGGGAGACTATCTGGGTCATTAAGAGACATTTTAAATGTTGGTCTCTTCTTTGATCATCTGCGTGAGCTGAATTCTCTACTGTTCACCCTAGGAAATTGAAATTTGATAGGGTGACTCTTAGGGCAATACGAGATGATTGAAATTATAGGCTCTTTCCTCATCAGTTCGAGCTAGATTTTGATGCTTTTATGCTGTAATTTTGCATGTAGCCTTAGTAGTTACGAAAACAGTCTGGATATGGTTATTTCAGCAGTCTATGCACCGACTAAACCGTACAGGTAGGTCCGTGCAACGCACGGGTAACCGGCATGTCCTAATATATAAAACTCAAATTTTGTTTCTATTTATCCATCTATCTATCTATGTATGGATGTATGTATGTTCCCAATAGACAGCTAAACGGCGGAACCGATTCTGATGGGATAGGTCGTGAAATGATCAGCAAGTTCCGGCGCACATAACAGCATTGGATAGGCCTGAACCTCCAGAAATCGTTCTACTTCGTAAACTGAGCTCTACCCTTCACAACCGATTTGTTTAGTTCCCGAACTTTTGTTATTATGGTTCCTAAGGGCCAGTTTTACCATTTGAGTTAATCAAGAATTAGCGTTAATGCGGCATTTCGTTTGAGCTTAATCCGACGTAAGAGCGATTTTTCATTCACCAACACCCGTCGTTGGTTAACTCGTCCGTCAAAACATGATGATCTGATTATCAAAGCTGATTAAATAATCACCCGACCCTCGAGGAACTAAGAGATTAACGTATGATTGACATCAAGTTTCATATTTAGGACTGTTGACTTTGATATTTCTTACGTCTGTGGTCATTCAAAAATGTTGTACAACATAAAAGTTTCCGACGATTTCCATTTACATCCGAGCCGTACATAAAAAAATGTAACTCCATCATTTTTCAATTCACAGTGGTAGTTGCCCGCTCGTTGGAAATATCTCAATTTAGGCAAACACTATATGCAACCTAAAGCGCTCTGAAAATAAAATCGCCTGAGCAATACACAATGGTATTAAGGAGCTTTTAACAATCCTCGTGGTGTAATGACAACGCGTTCAAAGTATGTTACGGAATCTGTTAAAGAACTGGAGCACTCGATACTTTACATAACTATAGTTACTGTACTAGTATCCTTGAATTTAGTATTTGCAAAAAAGTTTATTTTAGTCTCTACTTATATTTGTTGTTAATATTTGCAATCTCTAAATCTTTTAACAAAACATTTATAAAAGATCAAAACATATCTCATTTGGATCAGTAGTCTGATGTTAGGCAAGTGGGTACGCTAGTACATAGGAACATGAGTATGACGCAAGTATATATACATATATATATATGTATATATATGGAAACGTGTAAATTTGTGCGTGTGAATATGTACCTAATGTGGATCCATTTCCCTAATCCCTATGTTTGTAGCGTCACACTATTGACGCAAATGAGAATCGTGAGATCTACATGTCATGAAAATATTATGGTTTGAATAATTTTTGTTGACTTGATTTTATCATATCAAGTGTCTAGACCAAAATTTACACGGTTTAAAGTCTTAACCCCAACTGCATTTTCGGGTGCCCAAATCATAAAAGATTGTCCCCTCATATTTTACAAGGAAGTTCTCTTACGTTCTACCAATACTCGTACACCAGTTCAACCAAGGACCCTCTCAAGTGATTTCTACTGTTTTTACGAGGCATTTACAAAAGTACTAATCATATCTCATTTGGATCAGAAGTCTGATGTTAGGCAAGAAGGTACCTCCATTGTACGCAAGTACATAGGAACATGAGTATGACACAAGTACATTTACATAGGAACATGTAAATTTGTGCGTGTGAATATGTACTTAATGTGGATCCATATCCCTAGTCCCTATGTTTGTAACAACCCACCGTTCAAACAAATGATAATCATGATAACTACATGCCATGAAAATATTGTAGTTTGAATAATTTTTTGGACGTTGTTTTATCTCATCAAGTGTCTAGTACAAAATTTACAAGATTTGAACTTTCAACCTCAATCTTGCCAGCATTTGCACCCGCCCAAATCATAAAAGCCCTACCAAAACTCGTCTTCCAGTTCAACCAAGGACTGTTTCAAGTTAGGACAAATAAAACTGAGTCGAATTCGAGTAATTCGGCGCCGAAAATAACTCCGCAAAGCGTCCGATCCTGAACTCGCCCGTGATTTTTATCCTGGAGAGCACCTCTTGTGATTTTTATCTCTCCCGATATCCTTGATTCCTCGAGGAGATGCCCGCTGGCTTCGGGCTTTCAGAGGGCCAAGGTTAGCAGAGGTTGAAAGTAAAGCCGGGGAGTCACCCGGCACCGCGCGCCACAGACTGGTCCTCCCAAGACCGGTTCCCTTCTAATCGTCATCCACCACCGCCATAATTGGAGCGCGATACTCAGTTTATAAACATTTTTTTCCCGTTCCTTTTTCTTTCTGCCTTCTTCAAAAAGTTCTTCCTCCCCATCCACATCCCAAGATCTCCCCCTCAATTCTCTCTTTCTCTCGACTTATTTATTGCTTATATATCCGCTCGTTTTTTCCTTTCGTCATATACCCTTAACGCGAACACTTCCAGTTTTACCCCTCTTTTTGACCAGGTAAACTTCGATACCGACCGCGGTATTCCACAAGCCTCAGTCGTATATCGAACTCGATTTTTCTTTGTGACGACCCGGGTCTGGTATTCTCGCACATTGTTTCGTTCCTCCAACTGTAATTCCTCTACAATGAAGTTAATGATTCGAAGAAATCTCGAATTAATCTTCTTCCATGGCTGCAGTTTCGAGCCGCCCAGCCCCTGTTATTTATGGTCCACTCAACTCCGGCGTATAATTGAATTTCTTATTATCGTGCCTTCCTAATAGTGGTATGGGTTACCTTCACAAACAACGCAGCGGAAGCCCCCTCTAATTAAGACAAATATCCAGCTTTCGCTTTGATTCTTGGAGCAGGTGAGAATTTATGTAGCTGCTACTTTCTGTAGGAAGAAAGTTGATTCACTAGCACCATAACCAAGAAATAGCAAAGGAGTTTTTCGAATAAACTTCTATTTCCGTCTCCTTTTCTTCTTTACTGAAATGTTGGAATGCGCAGTGAACATGTGGGAGAATGAAGAGGTTATAGCTCCAATCAAGTTATGAATATAATAATAGGTAACAGAAGAAACCCAATGTATGCGTTTTGTCGTAGGTTCAAAAAAGTTCCCTGAAATAAACCATTGTAATCGACTTAGGAAAAAGTTGGTAAATTCTGTTGAAATTTGTGCACTTTGGGGACAAATAAAAATTTTATTATACATTTTATAGCAAACTAACTTTTTGTCAGTAATATTCCAATGAACAAACGATTTTGTGGATTTTTACAATTTTTTCAAGTGTTCCTATCGATTTTCAGCTTATTTTAATGAAATTTAAGTACATTTTTCAGTACAATTTTGTGCTTAAATTTTTAAATGTCCTAGTTCATGTTCGATTAATTTTTTTCGAGTAGCATTCTGCTAAAAAATAGAAATTTGTTGATTTTTAGCGGTTTTTTTGCCTTTTTTCGTGATTTTTTGAAATTTGACCAATTTAATGTGCTCAAAAAGTGTTGTCCAACAAACTCATCCTTTCTTTTGAAATGCTTGATTTTTTGGAGAAAGAACGAAGTTTTTATCTCAATTCTATCGAGAGTTATCGTCTGGAATGACACATACATACATATACTTATACATATACATATATACACATATAAAAAAGCGTTAAAATCCAGGAATCATTTCAGAATGCCTCAAAACAGATTTCAATGAAGAAAATTTTTGAAAATTTTTATTTTAAAATTTTTGGAGCCATTGCAATAGCTTTATTTTCTAAGAAAATTCGCTAAAAGATTAATATCATTAAACTTTGTTAGTGTTTGTTTGAAGCTTTGTAAATTTTGAACATCAGTGATTAAGAATATTAAATAGAAAGAGAAAATCCGTCTGTTTGCCGTCGCTCAAGCTGTTACACCAAATTACACGTAATTGGGCTTGAAATCAAATAAGGGCCGATACGTATTTTGCATATCACCTTCAACCAACTCCAAGAGGTGGAATTAGAGGTTCCACTAGTATTTCATAGATTTAATTTTAACGTATCAAATGAGACCATCCGGATTGCTGTGTGACTGAAGCTGTCGAATCGCTGTGAAGTGCAATTGTAATATTTTTGGCATGGACTTTGTAAAAGAGCATATAGAATTTTCTGAGATGGAAAATATTCTACTCCTCCTGCATAACAATTAGCTCTCAGATTCATGTTACTTGCGTTGATCAATTGGGAGCAACAGCTATTCGCGTCATTTTATTTTATTTTATTTATTAATCCGTTTTTAAAATTTTTTTTATTTATTTAGATTTAGTGTAAAACTTTCAAACTTCTTTGTGATAAAACTTACCTCCAATTACACAGTGGTTGTAAACAAAGGCTCCAGCAGGAATATCGTAGTTACATTTCCAGGAATAATATTCATAGTGACATCGTTAATATACAATATAAATAAGTACTTACATATGTTAGAACTTATCCCCAAAATTCAAATCCTTCCTCGTCAGCGCCGAAAATATAACCATCCATCAACAGCACGACATGTTTTTATCCTCGCTTTTCCCATTTTTGAATTAACAAAATTTGTATCAAAACGAATCATTTTTTTTTAACAAACCCTCTTTATACGTAGGGTTACTACTGGATTTTAGATACTAAATATTAGTTAGATGCTAGCTTATTTAGTAACTAAGAAAGTTTACCATTGATGAACAGCCCACGTACATGTTGATGAGTACGAATCTGAGCGATGGGCCAGAGCTCACATCGCCGAATCCTAATAATGTAAAGACAAAGGAGTTTGACTGCTCCGTGGAATGATGTCTACCCTACCTAAATTAGTCTTTTGTGTCCCTGGATCTCGGTAACCAGACGTCTGATAAACTTGATTTTTTTTCTGCTTGTTCAGCATCGAAAATACTACAAATTGCGTGGACCAAAATTTCCCATTATCCATTTGGTCGATTCGTGAAAAGCTGCTGAAAATTGGGAAATTCATCCATTTTTCACCGCTGTGTACAAAAAGTATTAGTCAACTTTTTGAAAATCCTTCTAGGGAAACAAAGGCCAAGATGTGGCAAATCCAACCAGACAAAAAACTTGAAAATCAGTTGAGTTGTTTATTATAAAATGGTAGAAACGTTATGAAAAACGTGGGAAATCGAGAATTTTACAGGAGGGCCGCTCGATGTTCAGTTCATCCTATGACGCAACCGCAACGTCGTGCTGTACGGTTTTGGGGCAAACCTTTGATCCCGGGCCTTGGTTATTAGGTTCCCGGTTAATTTTGGAGTACTTCCCTTTGTCGGATTGACCTAATTGTTTTATTCAATTCGTTTTTACTTTTAGTTTTAAAAAATGAAACAATTTTTGTTGTTGAAAAAACAAAAAAATTCGTATCATTCTTGGGATTGGACATCATCTTTAGAATCCCGTGTATAATCAGGAGTTCTCTTCTTCGGTTCGAGGTTGAGATACCACAAATTCCTGAAAATAAGATGAGCGAGAAGAGTGTATTCAACTCCGCATTAGGTCGAGGAGTAGGTACACTCTTCCGGTTGACACGAGAATCGTCACATTTATCCTAACCAAAAATCTTGGGACCCGTTCCTGACTCCAGATAACTCTCCAGCAATTAACTTATTTATTGAGTTCAGCCCATTGGACAAGTAGATGGGGATTGACACTAAACTACTGATGACCCTTGTCAATCCGATCTTGGAGTATGCTTGAGTAGTTTGGAACCCTCACAATACATGCGAAATAAACCAGTTGGACTGAGTTAACAATCAAAAGAGTATATAAACTGCATATCTCCCAGGATTCAGTTAATGTCAACGTTCTTGAAGAGAATTCCAGCTCAAAACTTCCGGAGATTTGACGTTGTTTGGCTAATGTCATGTTTTTCCTCAAGCTGATCCTAGGTATAGTGTATAGCTAATGTCAAATGTCTGGTCCCTCGTCGTGGTTCCCGTTCGATAAACGTCTTTTGAATCCTGTTGGAAGAAACTACGAGTAATTACCTCATGTGCCTTCCAGTTATTCAATATAGAATTTCAGTATGGGAATGAACATACAACTCAATTACCATCAAATCGTCAAAAACGCAAAAATCAATCTTGAAAATTATATTGCCCCTGTCTTGTCGGACTCTCACGCATGAGTTGTTTGCTGTGGAAGGTAAAGGTGTTTTATATTAGTCAGCTATTAATAGGTGAAAATTTTGCTCTTTTATTACCTCGGAAATCCATGTGTGACCATTATCAGCAGTAGAGAACACCACAATATCAGACCCGCTTTGTGACCCATAGTAACATCCCCAAGGCCTTGTCTGGTTTACGCATATAATCTATTTTAAATATATATACCTCTGGTGCGTTTAGTTGACTTTTCAAGTTAATGCTTGCTAATGCGGCTATTTCAAAATTTTGTAATTTAGGTATCGTTTCTACTTGTATTTGACTATGCTTGTACATATAAAAAAATTAAAAAATAATATGCCCTTGCAGATTTTCTTCTTAGGTACTTTCTCTATCTTGGTTCGTAAGTAGGGCAATGAAATAAGTTTCTGTTTGCTCTGAATATTCAGCGCTCAACTTGATAGCAGAACGTTCTCTATTAGCTCTCTTCCGATGTTTCAGGTTGAAGACCGTTCGATCGAGAGTGTCGAGCGGTGCCATTCACCGGTGCGTCGCATCTCAGCGTCAGCGCCTGCTCTTCTGACCGCGTACCTAACTGACCCTGTAGGAAAAGGCCGCTTGGAGTCACTTACAACTTCCTAGATCCACCAAACAAGTTCCATTGGCGTAATGAAAGGAACAAGGTAGCGTGGATGCCGTGTCCGTCCAGCCCCGACTGCCACCCTAACGACCTCCGCGGGATGTAACCGCCGTAAATGGAGAGAAGCCCGGGGGAGATGCGGAGATACGCCGCGACACCACGTGGGAGACCTTACCCTCCTGTAATTGGTGTCCAAGTTCTCTCTGCTCTTTGGATCCTTTAGGAAAAGATCTGTATACGTTTGTCAGACGACAAGGCCGGGAAATGAGGAGGCTTCGATGCGGTCGGTTCTCAACAATACTCAATGTGTCTGCTTGTAAAGAGAGGGAAATTGTGCGAACTATCCAAGATCAGTTTGTAGTAGGTAGCTGGACCTAGTAGTTTTTGTATTGAGGACGTCAGGGGTTTTAACTTTTACATCTTTATCCAATCACTTTTAATATTGTATGGGAACAATCATTTTGATTACTTCCAATTAGTATTACTAGTAGCAATTAGGTATTATTTCAAAAAATAAAATTTTTTAATTGACCCCCCCCCCCTCTCAATTTGTCTAATTTACGTTAATAGACAGTGACGCTAATTTAAATCAAGATTCAGAACAAAAACTCGATGCGGCACTTCTCACACCTTCCACACCATAGGATCTACTCATGTGAAAAATGTCAAACATACCTATTTTTAATAAAAAGTGAGCTTATTAGAAGCTAAATCGAAAGTCATCATAAACATTCCACGCCTGCAACGTATGCAAAAACTTTGAAATTAAACAAAAACTCGGCACTGCTCGCCTCGCAAGGAGCCTCGACCCTTAACCCCGCTGGGGGACCCCAGACCCCTTTTGCTCTCATCGCCAGCCTCGACTAAACATTGGAGGAATGAGTAATACGCTCCATTTGAAATTTCACCGTCATAGGTAGAATAGCTACGTAATTAGATCCGACGCGACGCTACTTTAGACTCGTTTTTTCGTGACACTATCACTTGTCAGGTCCCGGTAAACGCGTGTTCCACGCTTCACAAAAATAAAAAAAATTGAAATAAAATATAAAACAAACCCCGCAAATTGACCATTTTCCCCAAAACCATGACTACAGTCTAAGTAGTAGGGTATATCATAGTACCTAGTGAGATAATGAACCTAATGAATCTACCTGAAGCATTGTACGACTAACCATTCGCGGTTCAGAAGAAACTAGTGTGGGTGGGAAAACAATCATTAATTTACAACGAATTTGAAACGCGCCTCTAGCAGAAAGGAGTTGTCTAAATTAGATAGGTGCTGCCATTTTGGCAGCTGTTTATTTTTATTTTATTTTTTTAATAATAACTGTCTATGTGTATATGAGCCAAATAGCGATCCAGTACTTTGAAATTGATAGATTTTATTCCAAAGAACCAAGTGAAACCACACGAATCGCCATAAGTTCATCCGTTTGCACTCCTTCTTTGTAGTTATATGTGATTTTACTAAGATATAGATGTATCTACCTACCACATACAGTGAAGATGGCGATTATGGTGTTCATTGTCAGTAGACCGACTTTATTTGGTGTTACATACATGTCACATGATTTCAATTATTCCTTATGGCAGGTGCTTACTCTATTTACAATATGCCAATTGACACAACACACATACCTATACTGGTAGGTGATTTAAATGTGTGCAGTTCCAGTCATGCAGCATGATCGTATGAGAAAATTTCCTTAAATTACCTATCGTCTTAAAATATGGTAAATTGTATTGAAATTTGAGCAATTCGAGTACAAAGGAATTGTTGAAAATCAATTTTATGCAAAAAACACATACTAAATAGAATTCGGCAGTTCAAAAAAGATTTTAGATTCTCATGCTGTTTTATAGATTTTTCAGTAAATATCAATAACATTTAAGTACGGTCTTCAGTGCAATTTTGTGCAAACATTTTTAATTTCCCAGTTTCTATCATTGATAATTTTGTTTTGAGTAAAATCTAGCTGAACATGATATATTTAATGATTGTTGGCCGTTGTTAGCCATTTGTAATGATTGTTTGAGCATATTTTTTGAAATTTGACCAATTTAATGGGTTCAAATAGTGCTGGCCAACGTCTAATCCTTTCGTTTAGAAAGCTTAATTTTTCGGCGCAAGAACGGAATTTTTATACCGATCCAAAGGAGAGTTATCGTCTGTATATATGCACATATGCATATATGAAAAAGCGTGAACTTCAGGAATCGTTTCAGAATGTCTCAAAACGGATTTCAATGGAGACATTTTCCAAAAAATGTTATTTCAATATTTCCTGAGCCGTTGCAATAACTTTATGTTCCACGAAAAGTTGGTACAAAAATTATTAAAAAAAAAAAAAATCAAAAATCAATGGAAATTTTTCAAAAAATATTTCAAAAATAACCTTTAGTTTATAAAAAAAAAAAAAAAAAAAAAAAAAAAAAAAACTAACAAATAAAAATAACCTGGCAAGATTTTTTTTTTCTTTTCAGACCAGCAGACTGTTCAACCTATTGTAAAAGGTTGGTGAGAACACCTCACAAATTCTCAAATTTTCCGGTTTATTACGGCAATTTGGTTCATTTTAAAACTTGCAGGCCGCCCCAGGGCCAGAGTATTTACTCTCGTTTTGCCGTGAAAATTACTTTTGCGTTAAGCACAAAGAGCAATTTATTTTGCGATGGCCTGCTAATACCCGCTCCACCCCGACTGACCCCCTGAGGGCGAGAATGTCTAGGGGCCCGGCTACCAACTACACTTTCATTGTTAAACTCATCACCGAAGGGACTTTTTCGGATATAAGACGGCGGTCAGTAAAGAGAAGGTTTCACGTTTTATCGCCCTTCGGAGACTTGGCGTTTGCTCCTGCTCGGTCTTCCAGTGCAATTAACCAGCTATTCAGTCTAGTCGTTTTTAATGGTGCTCAGTATTATTACCTCGGAATTAGTGGGCACCGAGCAGTTTAATTTACTGCTTTGATAAAATCTTTTATGGGCTTAATCGCAAGGGGTTTCTTCAGATACAACAAAGTGAAAAACGGATTCGGTGAATGGGTTTGACCTACACATTAACGACTCCTTTTACAATCACACTACCTGCATGATTTTTTTTCTCATCATTATTTTATTGCGACTTATGTATAAACTAGCAGGAAAGCCCGTTGTTTAAAATACAACGGGCGTTAGAATGAGGACACCCTTATAGAAAATATCTTTTAAATTTTCATCTTCGTAGATAGAATAAAGAAGGTATGAGGGTCAGAGCCTAATCAACTGATCGTGGTGGCTATGTACCTTGTCATCGTAACCAATTAGTTCCAAAGAGGCCCCATTTCAAATTGCAGGGTATTTTCAGATAGCAGTTAACATGAGAGTTTACTTAATTGATGAGGCTGGCTTTAAACCTTGTCGACCATAACCTGCCTATAAATGTATTGGTTAAAATAAAGTAATTAGACTTACTCCCAAGTAGTCTATGAGGGAGTAAGAACTAGGAACAACGACTTCAGTAGGAAAAAAACATTCAAACTGAGAAAATTACAAAATTCAGTCTTCGATATTCAGACTTTTTGGTAACGTGACTACCTAAAAAATAGTAGCAAAATGACCAGAGTTACACCCTTTGGTGAGAGCATTAGAATCGGAAACAAAATCGAATACGAACAAGGAAGAACGAGAGGAATACGTAGGTAATAAGAACAAAGAACTGCGATTATAAGAATCAGACTTATGAACTAGAAAGAATAACATAAAAATGAAGACAACGTTTCAAGTACACCATGGTATCACAAAATTCACTTTTCAGTATTCAGGTACTTCATGCAAATTTGTCCGGGTTGGTTGGGGCGAAGAATAAGCGTTTCCTGTCCCTTCATGCACAGTTGAGTCGAATCATCACCATCAGAAGTGCTATCAGAGACTATGCATTCATAATCAGGACCATCACTGTCTTTGTCCAAAATTACTTAACATCGTCCATCATCATAAGAATCTAGTTGCTCATAATCATTATCACGAAAATTCACCATCAAAATTCGCACCCGTTCTGCGAAGTCTGGGTCATTAGGATAATAAGTATCCTCATCCCTATTCATAGATCGATCAGCCATCAATGAAATTCACACCATTCACAAATAAGAAGATAACGTAAATGGAAATAGATGAAATCAATTGCAGTTTGGTTGCCTGCGTGTGAAGTGTCTGAGGGGCACGGAGGTTTGCTCAACTGACAGTGTATACAGTATCTGAGGGACACGGTGGGTTTCAGAAACTCGGGAACAAAGTACCGTGGCTGTTAGATCACAACTGAAGGTTGGAATGGAACCTCATATAGAGGAGGGACAACTACTGAGCGCCTAGGATATTCTAGATGCTCACTGCTATCAACATACTTCACTGAAATGTCCCTCGTGTCTGTCAGACACTTTATACACATCGGATTTGGATTCGATTTTTCCCTCATGATTGGATTCTCCCACGCTCCCCTGGATCAATTCTTATAAGTCGTCCCTCTTAATTACGAAGCCTTGCCTGAAATAACCCGGCTTCAGAGCGAAGTTCTCAGAAGTTGCAAGCTACTATAATATTTAAAAGCGACTCAAATTACCGACACTAGAGCCTAGGTCTCGTTCTTTCAGAGTTGCCTGATCCGTAGAAGGCCTCAGGGGACGTATTTCCAGCCATTGTTAAATCGCTTCCCCTTATCAGCGAAACAGGTGTCCCGCCGATTCCTCGTATTTATCGCGCCGCCGGACAAATGGGGCGTTGACCGAACGAGTGACAAGGATATTCGGCTTCTCCCGGTCCCCGCAGGCGGTAGTACCATTAGCGTTAATGAAGATTATAGATGCCTCTAGATAAATACCACATTATTAGGTGGAGTTGTGCAACCATTTATCGTGAGATAAAGCTAGGAATATCAGAGAAGAATACAATTCGTCTAGGCTGTCCGAATCCTCGTCAATTGTGATTTGAAACCGTAAAAAAAATAAGTAAATATTTGAAATATATAACGTGCAACTTCCATCTTTCTGGATTTCTGTTCCTAGGATTCTATAAGGCATTCCTAGCATTTGACTTGGTTGCCACTTGGCTGTTCTGAATTACCAGGTACGAGGTAGCGACGTTTTGAGTCATTTGAGTCAAGAAAAGAACTCCATCAGCGAAAGAACCTCTTGACAAATCGAATTAAAGATCAAAGTACTGATGAACAATAATGGGACGGTAGGCGACTTAATTTCTTATTCTGTTTTATATAGAAAACATTTATTTTGGTTTTATTAGTTTCAGTAATAAACCTTTGTATTCGACCAAGAAAAAACAAGTTGTTCACGTTTCAAGATTCCAAAAATAGAAAAAAATCTGTCCGTCCGCCGTACAATGGAAAATGTGTAAATGTGTGCCGTTTAAGTGGTCAAAATGAGGGATTTTTCCCCTTTTGCTTCCTCACTACCGAAGGTAGGGAAGCTTAGTTGTTCGTGATTGAAGTAAAAGAAATTGTTGTCCTCCTAAATCAAAACATCTACTTGCTTTTTGCGTTTCAGAACGGGCTGATCAATTTTGGTTTCGTGTCTGTCTGTCTGTCTGATGTCTGTATGTCTGTCTGTGATAAATCCTTGTCACGTCCAAAACTATATCACGTTTTAGTCCGATTACAGTGATATTTTCAGAGATTTTGAGGAGCAAGTGAGTATATGTTCAAGAAAAATTTCGAATGAATTATGTTGCGGTTGATGGAGCAATAACTGGAGCGCATGCGCAAAACCAAAATTGATCTACATAGACAAAAGTCCGTGACTAATGGACCGATTTTTATGAAATTTTCAGGGATTGTGCGGTTTAGCTCCTAGACGGTCCCCTACATATTTCATTGTCGGTGGATTATAAGTCGTCTGTGCGCATGCGCAAACGTTCATTTTTGATCCAATTTCATTGAAACGCGTTCGCCTAAATAATAGGTAAATATTGCGCATTCGCAAAACCAATATAGGATGACACTCAAAGAATAATGAATCGATTTTGATGAAATTTTCAATTATTGTGAGGGTTAATCATTAGATAATTTCCGCATATGCAAACATGAATTATAGCCCTAATTTGCATTCTAGCATGAATACACATGTTTCAGATAGTGTTATACTTTGTAATAAATCATTTCCACTCGGATTTTGTTCTTCAACCAATAAATTATATACGTCCATGTTACACTGTGTGAGGCAGCTATACTGGCCATCATACTTGGCAGATGTTTTTTCATTGCACGCGTTTACCTCGTTGGTATCGAAGTCTAAAAACCACGTTATTTTAATTAGATGACCTTTTTTCCCCGTTAGGTGCATCTACATTGGAACCATTTCTCCCGATTCGGCGACTCCCAATCTGAACCGTTCTGTTTCGCGATTAAATGATTTTTCAAGAAGTAGAGAAAACTATTATTTGACCAATGATTCAATTGTTTTCAAATTTATTAAAGCCCATCAATCTCAATGAATCTGACCTTTTCTCATGCCTAAATACCTACGGTCTCAGGATCTAAAACAGTTTGTAATTTATATTTCATATAAAACCTCTGAGCTAGGTAATCAGCTTTTTTTTTTTTCTTTTTTTCCATTTTTTGAACGCTAAGAAAATTTTCCAATTTTAGGCTCTTCTTCGAATAATTCTGTCAAATCTCAGAATTTTCCAAATTTGAAATTTCAATTTAAAATACTTTTATTACAATGTGTTTAGGTAAAATACATAGATTTAATACAATAAAAATAATATTACCTAATAAAGTTTTACTTTATTAATATCACGGCGATCTTTGATGCAATAGTTTATTGAATGTACGGTTTATTTAAGGCATGAAAATGCGAGACTAGCGTCTTGCTGGCTAATAATAAAAAAATTAAAATTTCCCCGCTACCTACATTGAAACATCAATATATTATATTGATGGCTCCTATTTATTTTTTATTTTTAAATAATAATAAATTCAACGTAACCAGGGGAATCTGTTCGTAAGACCCCGTCCAAAAACATATATATACCATCTACTCGTCAAATTGAAGGTTTTTCATTTCAAATAGGAGGTTTTACACAACAAATTGGAGAAATGACACATCAAATTGCAAGATAACAGAAATTTTGTAAATAGGTACCTTCATGATTTAATTTTTGAAAATCAGCAAACAAATTAACACGTGAAACAAATAATACATAAAACATGGTGAAGGAACTTGTGAATAATAACAGGAATATAAATTATTATGACAATACCTTTCGAGAATCTCAACGATCTCGTAACGAAAATCATAGGTAATCAACAAATATAAATGAACTCAATGAACAGTATTGTTTAACGCAATTGCCCTGTTTGTCAGATCCACCAACATTTTCATCACGTAATTAATGTATGTCTTCTGCAGTGGTGAGTGTAGGTATCGCAAGAGAGGAAACTGAAGACTTATTCATGAGGTAAAATGCTCATTTCCTTATTAGAAATCCTCCTACGAATTGATGTATAAAACCTCTAATTTGAAACGAAAAACCTCCCATTTAAAATTAAAAATCTCCAATTTGATGAGTAAAACCTCCAATTTGAAATGAAAAACCTCCAATTTGATGTGTAAAACCTGAAATTTGGCGTGTAAATACATGGGAAAAAACCATGGTTTTAGTGTAGTACAAAAAAAGAGTATTTGGTCGTTTTTGGATTTTGTTAAAATTACCTACGACTGCCTACGCGATCTGGATGGTCTTAAATCATTCCCTAGGTAATATTCACAGTACCGTGTGAATGTCAGACTCAATTACGTTCAAGTTTGGTCACAGTTATCTTTTGAATCTGACGCATGTGTCATTTGTTTCCAACAACGAGTGGCAGCGTTTAGGGACTGCCTAGTGATTACTCCGTGCGAACTCGATACTTTTCAAACATGAATTTGACAATATCAAAAGTTTTATGCGATGAAACTCTGAATTAGTTGTTAGAAGAATAAAATATCATTTGAATTTTCACTATCCGTGATCACCTTAAGTAGAAGAGTATTTTTAACGAATCATTTTCATCACTATCACTATGCTCTCATTCTGTCTGTTTTCTCCTTTGAAATTACGTTCAATAGCTATGGAAATTATTTCAATCGATTCAGTTCCCCGAAAAACATTAAAATCTATCCCTCTTAGAAACAGCATTTATTAGTTTGGGGTTTTGTCTCTAGTCGTTTAAAGTGTTGATTTATATTACGAAGTTTCTTTTTGGGTTATTCGGATTATTGATACAATATATTATTATGAAATACGCATTAAAGCACATATGAATAATATATAGTTACTTTATGCAAAAATCCACCAAAAATATAGGTATTTAGAGAATATGTGAAAATAATAAGAGCGAAATTGAACTATTACTTAAAAAACAATACCCCACACAAACATGATTAAGAAAAGAAAGATATCTGTCTACTTACCATTTTTTTACACCCATCTTTTCACCCATACAAGTTCCCAAAATTACCTCAATAATATTGTTTAAAAATATATTTATATTTCCATAGTAGGAAATGTTGGTATTTATCAAGGTTGAAGAATATTAACTTGAATATTCAGTGAATATGGTGAGGGAATATTTAGAGCCTGAGTTTATGGAACCTAAATCATAACGATTGACAGAGTGACTGTGAAACTTTACGATGACATGTCACATTGATGGTCTTTTGAATTGCTTACTGGGGCTTTGAATTGCTTACTCAGCCTTGGTATGGCGATGTTTTCACTTCCAACTATTGAGAAAATATTCAAGTCCCAGAAGAAAGTGCATTGTGCCCCTGGAGCCAATTGCGACAGATGGTAACACAATACGGAGCGCGGGACCGGGGACTCCGGCCATTGTGAAGCCCAAAACACCAGCAGCAAACCGCGAAGGGCTTGATGCGAAGTTCCTAACTAACATGGAAGGCACTCGTCTCCCCTTACAGGAGGCGTGGTCTAAGAGAAAAATATATTTGAGTACCCCCGCACTGTCTTCTTGTCTTTCTAGACGACAAAAGCCCCTAGGGGAGAGAGCGTTTCGCCCATCATGGAACGTCATAACAGGCGCATCCTCCCATGAGTGAGTCAAGCAGGGTGAGGTTTCGCGGACGCCAACCCCTTCTCATAGTTGGAAGTGCAAAAAACGAGCATGCCTACGGACCTGTCTCTATTCAGATACTTCTTCACTTTCTTACAAAGAAATTAGCATGAAGTATAAGCAGATTATTTTTGGGATTTCTTCAACACTTTTGTATGATTCAAGATGATAGATGCGTCTTCTCTTCAGATATTGACGAGCTCTCATGGGTTTCATTGCACTTAGTCTAAAACGAATTTAGCACCCCCCCCCCCCCCCTTTGAAAATAATGCTACCGCATGGGGTCGACGATTTAAATTCTCACAACTTATTTCTTGGAAATTCTTTTTGTAGAAAAAAAAATAAAAAAATAAATAAAGATGCGTCAAACAGCCCGAGGTTTCACAGACGCCAACCCCTTATCTTAGTTTGGAGTGCAAAAGAAGCACATGCCAGCAGAACTAACTGATCAGTTACATTTTATTTTCTCTAAGTTTAATCTAAACGTGATATATATAAATAATCATGAGTGGTAGTCCGATGAAGTATAAACTGTCTCTTTTTTGGATCTCTTCAACACTTCTGCACGGCGCATGAAAGGAAAGTCTTCCGTTCAGATATGTACTGATGTGTTCTCATGCGTTTTGAACTTAGCAATACCTTTTAGCGAATTTTTAAAAAGCTATGCAGTTGCAATGGTTCAAAAATTTAAAAAATAAAATTCCAATCTCATGATCCACTAAAAAACATTCATTTGCAATTGTCTTTCAAAACTTTTTCATTAATGACTCATGGGTTTTAGATTTATAATTTTCCTTTTCACTAAATATTAAAAGAAAATAAGGCTATTGCAATGCTCCATACATTTAAAAAATCATATTTCCCGTAATGTTTTTGTAGAAGTCGATCATGAAGCATTCTGAAACTACGAGTATTTTTAGATTTTAACACATTTTATAAAAATATCATTGCAGAATTTAGTTTAAACATAGCTGTTATTTTTCCGAAAAAGCATGCGTTCCATAAGACAGGCTGAACTTCTTCGGTAAGTAAAATTAAAGTATATAGATAGATTAAAAAAAATAAGCCAAAAATGTCATTAAAATAGAGAGAGATGAGAAATGAGAAATCATGAGGGGGTATCACACTTGTGATGTTCATCTTCCACGTCGCAGTACGAACAACATTGTCGTTCCAGTACGAACAACATTGTCGTTCCATAATATTCATTCATCTGATGAAGCACCTTCATCATTCCATTCAACTTCAATTACAGAACTTGTAATACAGATACGATCACTTATTTCGGACCGTAGGTTTTATAAGCTAAGGTTTCAAGTTGCATCATGTGGATTGTAACAGGCAGGTAACATCATCAACAATCTCTCTTAAATGGATGAAAGGAATGGCAACTCCTGCATCAATTGTCGATAATATAACCAACACAGCAGACATTCTGGGTTTAGCTTACTAGAAAACAAAATCGTGGAATCAAAAGCTTGAAATAGTAGCATCCAAGGGCTTTTAGCGAATATTTGTAGAAAATGAAGCTACTGCCACGGTTTCAAACATTTTAAAATAAAATTATTTTTATTTAAAATCTTTTTTTAGAATCCTTGAACGATTCCTGGATTCTAATACTTCTTCATATATTTAGTTTTTGTGTGTGTATGCGTGTGTCATTCCAGGCTATAAATATGCATAGGATTGAGATAAAAGTCAAGCGTTCCAAGAGAAAGGATGTATTTGTTAGTCAACCCTTTTTGACTACAATAAGTTGGTCCAATCCCAAAAATCAAGCTTTAAAAACACTAAATATGGCAAAAAGTGCAAAAAGTTTGATGTATATGTTTATGAACTAGATCATAAAAAAATTGTACAGAGCATCATGCTAAACAAAGTACTTAAATATGATTGAAATGTACTTAAAAATGTCAATAAAACTGGAAAAATCCAGAAACTTGTCGGGGAAGTAGAATACTATTTGGAAAACGTAATTTGCCATAAAATTTATAGTTAATAATATTCTTCGCCCAAAACTTGGTCTCCAAACAATTAATTTACAAACAAGCTGATTTACCAAAATTTGCTGATATACGCTCATGCTGCATCAGTAGAACTATTTTTAGACATGCATTTCCATAACCAAAACAAGATTTGTATTCCCAGATGATTTAAGTTAAAATGGAGCTTCAGAGTCAGCTGGCCCGTAGTAGAAGATTTTTGGCTCATCCGCTGGTTCTCTTTGGATAACCTCATCGTGAAACGAAAATTTGAGTTCATTAATCCATTTGAACTATTTATATAAGAGTCAAATCAATCGACTAAAAAAAGTTACTCTAGAAGCATCTCAATTAATAAAAAAAAGAGCTTTCGGCCCATTTCACCGTTTCAGTCGAAAATGAAAGTCTCCATTTAGCTTCCAAACTGGAGCTCCACAACAGCTGATGCTGGCTGTTAGTTCTATTGGTCGTTTTTTATCTAGACAACGGGTTAATATGTCATTGATATATTTAATAATGGTAAAACACTTCGTCATCGACTGGTTCCTGCCGAATTCAAACTAATTACTACGGTTTATCGGCTCTCCCTCAGGCAGGGAAAGCTTAGACCCGCATTCGATTACATAAGAAATCAACTCAAAATCCGTCCGCCTTTAAACGGTTTCAACAGAGCTACTGTGGGCTGGGCAGGCGTTGGCCAGACCCGGGGCCTTTTACAATTACAGATAAAACTCTTCAAGCTCTTTCGAAACACGTCGCGTGCCCAAAGCTTCAAGACTACCTGTCCAAAGCAGTGAACTTTACCAGGCAATGAATATTCAAGCGCTGACGTAATACGGACGATTGAAGGAAGTCAGTTCCCCAAATAAGTATAGTACGGACTCAATTTTTTACAACTCGACATACAAAAAGTGGGTTTCAGAGTTGACCTAGACCCCCGAGCATGAAACACATTAGAATAACAGCGATGGGTGCAATCTTTGTTCAAATGACGTATGATCTGATCTTCGAAGAATACTTCTTGACTGAAGAAAGCAGAATTATTTCTCGTTGGGATGAACGTGGTTCAGTGATTTTGATCAATTTGTTGGAGTTTTCACCATTTCTATTTATTTTTTTAAAGCGAGTTTTTTTAAATTCAAGTACATTTTTCAGCATAATTATGACCACAAAATTATAAATGTTGTACCTGATGCATACTACGTTGCCGTTCAGTTTCATTTGTAGGAATGTTGAGGGGAGAAAAAACTCGGTGGTTTTTATATTTATCTAAGCGCTTTCGCCTCGTCAGAGATCTATAATTTATAAATAGAAAACAGAAGTACAGGTAAGTTGTTGTGATATATAATTATTGATACAAACTAACGGATGCGGAAAGACTCTAAATACGATTACTTTCCTACTGGTTAATTTGCAGTATAAATATTTCTGTTTAAAAATAATTAATCTAACCAATTATAATTACGAGCTTTTAAAGTTTTTTGCATGACTCTGTCATATTTATTTTTAACAGCTGTTATTGAAGATATTGGTAGTAAAACTGTTGTCAAATAAAAATTATTGGGCTTGAACTTCAACAATTATGCATGTTAGTTTAATCAGATAGAAAAAGTAGTTACTTATATTTCGCATGAGATGTTATTACTTATGAAATGTTATAATTTAGATCTACACAAACTATAGTGGTCAACATAGCTGTGGTTCATATACGGTTCTATCATGCAGATCATCATTGTAATGCTGGCCTGCAATATAATTATATTGTAAGAATAGGTCATGGAACAGTAATTGTTAAATAATGAGGTCAAGCTATAGGTATTGGTGATAGGTAGATAGATGAAGAAAATATTGGGATAACTTACTAAATAACCATAATTATTGGCTTCCTGTCTATATATTCATAGTATAAGGCATTATTGATCGTGGGTCGTACCTGAAAGGGTAGGTTCAGCATCATGGGTAGTTTGTATTTGATTGTTGTCTGCTAAGGCCCACTTTCACCAACAACTTAAACCAGTTAAATTACGAAAACATTGAAAATTAACGAAGATTTTGCTCAACGTCTTTCACCAGAGGGTTATACGAGTTTAAACCCCTACTGAAGCCCCTCGAGCTTGATGTCCCTAAGTCTGGCCAGTTACACTTGCTAATCTCCGTTGGCCGTGATAACAATGATATCGAGCAATATGGCCGCGTACGAACAGCTGTTCAATTGATTCACAGTTAAAGTTGATTCACGGTTTTGATTTACAATGAATTCAGGCAATTTGGCACTTGGATTTGTATTTGATTCCTCGAATGTTCTTCGAAAATGCCTGTGGAACATCCGACAGTGGATTCCACACTTCGGGGTATCAGTCGACATCGAGTTTCGATGTAAATTCCGACTCGCGAATCCGACAGTTCAGAAAGTCCTCGTACTCATTGTTTCTCACATTGAGTCCCCGTCGGACAGGTAAGTTTGAAATGGTTTTTACAATCAAATTGATAACTTTTAATACAAAATTGAAATAGAATGATACGAAAATAACGAATAATAGATGGAGAAGGACGTTATATTAGGAAGATGAATAGCAATCCCTTGTAGAGTAGGTCATGACATCAGCTGTCCATTATTGTCCCGGTGTTCAAATCTTCCAATTTTTTAGCGAATTTTAGTGGGCAATTTATCCAATCTCCGTTGGGGAATCTCCATTATTTTAAACTCGATATAAACGAGTTTTGGGTTAGCGAAAGACGCCAAGGTTTGATCCTCGAGATTATTTTTATTGAAGTTTGGCCAATCTCCGTTAAATAACTTCTTCGTGGAAGTGGGCCAAAGTGTATCATTCCTTAGGTTACTTACCAACCTGTTATGGCGAAAGCGCTTAGATAAGTATAAAAATCACTAAGGAACAGCCGAGTTTTTCCTCCCCTCAACATAACTACCAGTAAATGTTGTAGTTTACAATAAATTGACGTCTTTTTCAAGGTAAATATTATTTTTAAAAACAAATAAATACATAAAATAAACTATTTTTAGCGTTTTTTGTTGTTGGCATTTCCAGTGATTTTCGCAGCACATTTTTGGAATTTGAGCAGTTTACTGTGCAGAAAAAGTGCTGTCCATCGAACTCGTCTTTTTTTTTGGAATGCTAGATTATCTTGGCTAAAGAGTGGTGTTTCTGTCTTAAGCCCTACGCAGCGTTGTGTGCGCGCATGCGCGTATGTGGAAAAGCGATGAAATCCGGGAGAAATGTCTCTATTCCCATGGAGAAAGTTTTCATTTTAAAACTTTCGGGTAATGTTTTATTTTAAAAAGTTTGGAGGCATCGCTATAGTTTCATTATAGACGAAAATTTGCTAAATATCGATAAGAGCTGCGAACTTGCCTGAAAATCAATTTTTTTAAAATTATTTTTTAGTTAAATAAGTACGTAGGCGATACAATTTAAAATACTGATCATTGAATATACAAAAAAAAGGGGTTTGTATAGCAGAATTTGTTTGGAAAAAGTTGTACAACCAATATTTGATAGTTGAGAATTTCTGTTCACGCATGGTGCACTAATTAAAAAGAGTCGACAGTAATATACTTCGTGAAGTTTTAAAAAGTTCTCAAATTACTCCGACTGGAATTAGAAAATATTATTCTATTTTTGTAGAATAGGTATCTATAGGCAATAGAAGTGAAGTCACAGGCTCGGCTTAATGGTTCACTGATGATCTTCTGATCTGCTATTTCATACAGAAATAATAAATCTTTTTATAATAAGTGGAAATATTTTACATCCCCATCATAGAGGATACATTTTCTTTGTGGAGAGCGTTAAGAAAATTGACAACTTGACGTAAACGGAATAGACGTCTGCTTGGGTATGCGAGTTTTTTACAGAAGTAAAAAATATACGACAATTTCCAACAGTAACGTGAAATATGTGAAAAAGTGACAAGTAATGCGACCTTTTGAGGTGCAAAGTTATTTTCAACTGTGGTAAATCGTTAGACAGGAGCGTCTGGATTGTGTGACCTTGAATAAACCTTCATGAGTGGCATTTCAGCTTTGTGGCAGAAAGTTACTTGAACCTCCCGGCGGCATGATATGCTTGCCGAAACACAAAGAAACAACCAAGAAGGAATGCTATAAGTTTTAAATATTAAATCAGTATAATAATTACCTATAACTTCCCATTAGGGAACTAAAAGAAATGTTTCTTCACTACCGAAAGGAAACGCAAAAGGTAAATAACTTGTTTTCTTGAACAGGTAATCCACGGATTGAAATTGTGTCATCTGGTATATTCAACAAGAGGATTCTTTTAAAAGTGGAATAATAAGAAACTGTTTAAATAAGCATTTAAAATCTTGTGAGAATTCTCAAATTTCACGGTTCTGAAAATGAGGGATTTCTGAAATAAAAAACGCAATAAAATTCTCATTTTCCATATTTTTTGGTACTTGGTGGTCAATCAATAAAGAATTTGATTAAATACAGTTTTCACGTGATATTTTGGACGATGGATAAAGGCGTCAAAAAAGAAAATACGTTGAAATACTTTTCTTCTTTTTTTGTTCTCTTTAGGTAAAAGATCCTAGTATTCATCATTTTAGGTTTAAGAACTAGGAATAAGTAATAGTTCACGATTCAGGGCATATATTCTTATAGGAAAAGTGCCTAAATGAAAATGTTTTGCTCAGTTAAGGTGTGCGGCGGACGGCGTACTATCTCGCTCAGTTTCATCAGAAATAATAGGTCCAGGCTGTGATACGTGAGGAAGCTTTTTTTTGGGAAAGAATTGGGTTGCCAGTCGTTTCGATAGTTATTCTTAGATACCAATATCGACCTCAAAACCCACATTCTCCTGTGACACATGTTGGGGCAAGTAGTACAATGTTAGACCCTTTCTAGAAATCGAATCTGACAGCTGGCATGACCTCCGGTGACAAGGTAGTCGATCACGAACATCGAAGCTTCACGTCAATACCCTCTCAACAGGAATGTTGTATTTCCACTACACGGTAAACCTTGATAAACGAATGTCCTTCAGTGAAGGGATCACATCGATGGAGCTTAGCTGGACATCGGAACGCTGCACAAACAACGAATACCTACAGAATTCCACACAAACTAAGACCAAATCAGTCGATCATTCACCTCAGATTATCTGAATCAGTTATAAAGTGACTGAAGACGTATTATTTACCCATTCAGTCTTCAAATGGTGTATTTTAAATTTCCTTATAATGTGTGCCAGAGTAAGTACCTGTCCATCCCTATAACCATCTCAGTTCAGACTCACGGGGAAAATGTTTAAGAAATTCTCCTCTCTCCTAGTTTGGAATAAAAAGCTGAAGTAGTTGGATTTCATAAGGCATCGATTTCTATGTTTTCAAAACAGCTAAATTCAACGAACAATACTTCAGGTCTCAGAATTCTGTTTCAAACGATTAAATACATTATTGGGGGCATATTATGAAAAGATAGTTCCGAAATTATAGAAAATATTCATATGATGTCAACTAGTTACCTAACCCCCCCGTCTACCCACTACTTGTTACCTTTGAAGGACCACCCTGACTTTATTTCAGGGAAATTTGGCAAACTCATATAAAATATGAGATTTACGATGGTTAAAAAGGCATCGGTCTTTCATTACATCACAATAAAATGTAAAGTGATTTATTGAAACATTGTTCTGAAAAATATCCAGAAGTTCTCCTTTCTATTTCCGGTGGTCACCGTGAAATAAATAGAAAGGACAATCCAAAGAGGTAGGATATACTTAATACTTATATGAGGTAGTATATACCTATGGCAACTCAAGGCATGCCTGATGGTTGTGGGGTATATTCCATGTATCTACAAATGTATCTAGAAGATTATTGTTTCTTTTATCGGAATAAATTATTCATTCATTCATTCATTCAGGTGTGCGTAAGTAGAAAATAATGTCTGGCGTCTGGTCCGCAGTATAGCTTCCTCACATATTGTAACATGAACGTATAGAATATTTGAAGAACAAAGTACAAGTCGAAATGATTCATTAGTCAACGTTATAGGAAATAACCATTTGCGCATGCGCAAAAACTACTATTTATCTAAAGGCAATGAAATTTATAATGGTACATCCAGGAGTCAAACCACTATAACCCTTGACAATTTCATAAAAATCGGTACATTACTCTTGGAGTTTTGCCTGTGTCGATCAATTTTAGTTTTGCGTATGTGTTATAGTTATTACCCCACCAATCGCAATATGATTCATAGGGAATTTTCCTGAAACATACACCCATCTACTCCCCAAAGTTGGACAAAATTGGACCAATAGATGATAAGAAATCGACGTTATAATAAACTATCGTTTGCACATGCGCACGGACTCCTATTTATGTCACGGCAATGACAGTTATAGGGGACCGTCTAAAATCTATCCCACACAATCCCCGAAAATTTCTTGAGAATTATTCCATTAGATTCGGAGTTTTGCGTCTGTTAATCGATATTAGTTTCGCGCAAGCGCAATGGTTATTACTTTGCCAATCGCGATATAATTTATAGGGCGTTTTTCTTGAACAAATAGGAGGATGACAGAAATACATGATTCAATTCTGGGAAAGCAGTAACAATAAATTAACGCGCGAAACAAAACATTCAACAATCATGAATGAACATAATGAACAAAAAATAATGAACAAACCTAATTTTTCTTTTAACGTAAGTCTCGCCCTGAACCAGCGGCTGTCAGGTCTACCTGCATTCTCATCACGTAATTTTTTGTGCAGTCCGATGTGGTGACCGTGGCAACGCTACGGGTTATCGTGTCACATGTGGTGGGGTTTTCCGCCTTCCAAGCGAGCTAGCGACGTGGCGTTTAAAATTGATGAGAAGCGAACTATTTCCGACATCCTCCAATTTGTTATGTAAAACCGCCGATTTGAAATGGAAAACCTCTAAATTGATTTATAAAACCTCCAATTCGGTGTGTGAAACATATATATATATATATATATATATATATCCAATTTTGGAGGTTTTAAACATCAATTTGGATATATATTTCAATTTTATAGATTTCACGAATTATTGTTGATCTCGCTCCGGATTATCCGAAGCTGCGATAACCCCGAAATAGAAGAGAAAAGGAATTTCGCCATTAGCCTGGTATTGACTCGGCTCGGCCTGAAGATCGTATCTGTGGGAGTGACGTCACGTGATCCTCCGTGATAGCAATGAACTGGATCAAGGTGTCAGCTCAGCGGGCTCAACCCAACGCCGTCCGATCCGGTGTAAACTCCCTAAGCCCCACAGACTAATTACCTCAGGCTCTCACATCGGGCCCGGATTAGGACGGGAGTTGAACTATCGATCAAAATCCCCCCCTCAAATGGGTGAAAAATAAGTTACTTTGGTATATTGTTCACAACAAGGAATGAAAATTCGAATGAAATCGATCCTGTGAATTCGAATGAAATTGGACTAAGGCTCCATGAGCAAATCACACCCGATGGATAATATTTTTGCAGGAGCAGTTAGAACAAAACAATTATATTTTTATTTTAATATTTTAATATTTTTTATTTTTAAGCGCTTTACAAAAAAAAAAAAAAGGAAAAATGAGGAATTAGATTCACTTTGACCGTTGATGTACGTATGCATATATGTCATCTTATACTCTTTTTCAATGCCACTTCCCGACTTCCGATTTTGATGAAACTTAGTATGGATGTAATCTGTAACATGGCGAGGATAAAGATGTATCTGGGGCCTCTGACGCATGAGAGGTCATCGGAGTATCAGCGGAGAGAACTCCAAAGCCACTTTGTATCCTTTCCGACGCAGGAAGTTGAAATTAAAGAGGGAGGCTCAAGGGAAAATGCTGAAGACGACTGAGAGGTCATCGATCAACTGAGTGAGCTCCAAACCCATTTTGTCTCCTATTCAATGCAGAAAGCGTCTATTTCACAGGGATCTCCTTACAATAAATGTGACTCACTGGTCTACCTGTTTTATCAAAGCAAAGACACAGATAGGTGACTATCGCCAGCCCAACTCGCACATTCTTAGGAAAATTTTATCGAAATAAAATGAAACTTACACTTTGTTATACAAGTATTTCCAATCGGCACATCTGCTAATTACTACCCTACGAATTTGAATGCATTTTAGGCCGAATAGGTGGTGCATGAGGAAATAATGGTTGATCGATGTTTATGTTCGTGCAGGTTTGAACTACTTGCCTAAACGTGGTTATCATAACATGAATAGAAAACGACAATATATATTACACCCTCGTTTATTTTTTACTAGCCGCTCCGGCTCGCTACGCTCGCCTCCACGTCCAGCCAGGGGGCAAGCCCCCGGACCCCCCATTAAATTGCTCGCTTCGCTCGCAAAGTGTGGCATGTAGGGAATGTTGCTCGCTTCGCTCGCAAAGTGTGGCTGTATACATGCGATGTATTACAATTGAAACGTGTAGGGGATGTTGCTCGCAAACGGTAGATCTCTAAGGGTAGTTTGAACTTCTGTAGGGGATGTTGCTCGCTCCGCTCGCTTGAGGAAGTTATACTGCCCACCCAACTTGGCTGACGTTTTTTTCTGTTGGAAATTCTTACAAACAAATTAAATCTTATAAAACTACGTGGAACCACGAAAATTTTATTAGGGGATGTTGCTCGCTTCGCTCGCAAGGTATACCTGTATATCCTTGAGGAAGTTATACTGCCCACCCAACTTGGCAGACGTTTTTTTTTTCAGTTGGGAATTCTTACAAACAAATTAAATCTTATAAAACTACGTGGAACCACGAAAAGTTTATTCGGGGATGTTCCTCGCTTCGCTCGCAAGGTATTGCTGTATATTTGTAGGAAAAAATCCGAATTTATTCTGTTGAAATGGCTCTCGCTTCGCTCGCAAGGTACCTGCTCGCAACACCCAAACACCGAAACCTGTACCTGAGTTATCGGACCCCAAACACGTTTGTCTTCCTAGAGCCTTCTCGCGTCCACAGCACATATAATAATTTCTCATTTTAATAGCTTAGTCTCGCTTCCCCTCCCAATTTGACCTACTTTCCGTCTTTTTTTTCGATATCCGACTTCGGATTCAGATTCGGCGGGATCAAAGCTGTATTTCGCCCGCGAAAACCGTTCCGAAAAACGTACCTTTATGGGGTATATTTTAATCGGAAAAAACCAAGTTTTTCGGCGGACTTTTCGAGAAAACGGGTCCGTACTCTCGCATTTTTTTTACGCATTTCCCGATACTTTTTTCGCGATCCGATCGCGCCGTCGTCTTCCTCGTAGGAAAACCTACGAAACCCGTATTTTTCCGGAATTGTCGACGGCCGTTTAGAGGGGTAGAGGAAGCGGGGAAGTCCAAAAAGCGCACATTAATTATTACTTCGACCCCCCTCCCGCCCTACGGCCCATGGTTCGGGTGGGATTAGAAAATTTTAAATTCGCTTATACACCCTATCGGAAAATCCCAAGAAGATCCCCCCACTCGTAGATCCGGCCCACTCAGCCGTTTGGCCGTGCATAGACACGACAAACAGACAGACGGAGTTTCATTCTTATTAATAGTATAGATGTATCTAATTATACCGATCATTACATATTATCATATCTCTTCAGATTTGACAAAATATCATATACATATTTCATATATATATGAAGACCCAACATCATGTCTCGCTCAATCAATTTCATAACCATGGAGGTTCGCAAAAAGTTGACTAAGGAATGGCAAAATGTTTTTATTACTTTGAAATTGCATGAAGATATCCAGTGGGAGGTGGTCCAGTACAAGCACCCCCTCACCCCACTTCCAAATGTTAACTCCTCTTTAGGTATTTCTGTAAACCTATGATGAAACCAGATTTTGATTTTGAGTGTCACATTGGCGCTACAACTCGTGTCTCTCAAAAAAATAATCCCCTTCCCCCTTTCAGAATTTTTTTGGTTTAGATTTCAAGCAAGGGACCTACGTAGTTCCAGTCATGCAGCATGATCGTCTGAGCGAATTTTCGTAAGTTATCGAATTATATTGTTACATTGCTCTGATAATTGAGCAGTTTGAGTGTAATGACATTGTTAACTTCAGATTTCATGGTAGGTAAACAAAATTCGTTCTATGTGATATTCTGCAATTAAAAAACGTCTGCCAAGTTGGGTGTGGCACATAGTTTCCTGGTTTACCAATCATGAATGTATAAATCATTGAAAAGTTGTAAATGATCTTGAAAAATTCCAGAGCGGAAAAGAGTAAGTCAAGAAGTCGTGTGAAATGTCATAACTGGTCAATTAAAAAACGAAAAAATGATACTCAATGTAATTTACGTTCGTGCAACCGTAGAATGAACTGATGAGTTGAAAACAATGAAATAGGTACCATCTAAAACCTAAACCGCGCATCCACTGACAATTTCATTAAAATCGGATAAGAACTGTGGAAATTATGGTCATTACAAGTATTTCACATTGGCGTATGCGCAGTAGCTATTATTGATACATTCACGTTGAAATTGATATGAGATGATCAAATCGTCATCCGCCAACTATCATCCGAATTATATCGAGATCGGACGAATATGCGTGAAAAAATGTGCGTGAATAAAAAGACTGAAATATATTTTTTAAAAATTATGATATATCGAAAACTCGAAATCAGAGTGATGTTTTTTTTGGTCTATAATGAAGCTTTAGTCTATATGTTTTTTAAAAGAATTTAATGAAGCTTTGGATCACTGTGCGTTTATCCGTTAGCTCTCCCTAAGAGCAATACAAAGGCCTCATGTTTAACTGAGAAGTTGCTGTTCTAGAGTTGTTCTTTCTCGAGTGGGGTGTACTTACTTGAGACATATCCGGATAGTGGTACCTACACTTTATATAAGTACAACGTCTCTAATAATTATCACCAATTCTCATTTAGTTTTGAAACTTCGAAATCTTTTTGATTGAATATACGACTGAACATAACACTCGGCGTATGTTGTTTGAAAGGACATGTTGAGTGAAGCAGCACATCTGGATTGAGTTTCGCACAATAAACATCGTATTAACTCGTCCAGTAATGAGGGAGCGTTTAATTGGCCTAGTTCGGAAGCTATTGTTTAGGGGGGAGGCTGTGAAGGGGGTGTAGGAATTCGAACTCCGAGGCTAAATCAGTAGGAGAAGAGAGAGAGCCTTGTTTTACATCGCCAGTCCATTTGGAAACCAGGCAACGGGGCATTTGAGGGGGCCTGAAGAGGAAAAAGCGATGCTAGCGCTCCCAACGAGAAATATTGGGAAAGAGGGGGCGAGAGAGCGGAAAAGCCGAATATTCTCCCGCCTGCTGGCAATTAACGTTCTCATTAATATGGTTTATGAGGTTCGTCGGGATATCGCTGTATGTACAGACTTCGGCCACCCTGACCCGACCGCGCCGCTATCTAGCTGATCCCACCCTGCTGATAGCACCGTCCCGAAAACAGCGTTGAAAAATAGCTACGATTTTCCCCACACCTTCGGAAAGTGGTAATTATTATCGTAATCGAACAAATCTTGAATCAAACCTGGGTCATTGTTCTATACGTTCTATTGGAACCATATATTTATAAAGGTTTTCTTGTTAATCGTTTACACATTGTTATAATTTGGAGCCGTGAAGAAAACTGACGTTAATGAAAACGAAGTATATTTCCACTAAATAAAGTTCCAGTCATGTACCATGGTCGTATGAGAGAATTTTAGTAAATTATCATACTATATTATGCTGCATTGTTTTGACATTTAAGAACTTAATGAGCAAAGAAATTGTTTATAACGTTCCAGTTTAATGCAAGAAACAAAAAGAAAATTATTTGGCAATTCAAGAAACATTTTAGATTTTTATCATTTGATTTTTTGTAATTATTATCCAATATCTATTTCACCCGTGCGTTGCACAGGTTGACTTGAATATACGCAAACCCCTCCTCACCAATCACATTTTGGGACACCCCTATGGATCTGATTCAAAAAAGTCCTTACTTAAAAGTACTTACTTGAAGTACTTACTTATAATTTACCTACTTATAAATTACCTATTTGGACCATGCTACTGAGATCAACCCCCACTCCCTCTCCACAAACACCCCCCAAATTTCATATTGAAAATATTCTTGATAGGTAACACAAAAGAACGTTCAGACTGATCCAATTTCATTCGTCCGAACATCAGATCACCACTTCGTTCGGTGATGACCAAATTATTCCATTTAACCACCCCCTCTCCTCTCCCATTCTTTTCCTTACCACAAACACTTCCCTATGGTTGAGGCTAGAAAGAATTTCAATGGCCTGTGATTGAGGTTGACGTAATCTAAATATATTCGCCCCATCAGATCCTCAGTTTATTTAGTGATGTCCATGATACCCCCCCCCCCCACCATCACTTCCCCAAAACACCCCCTATGGGTTAGATTGGAAAACTTGAAGTAGTCTGCGTTTCAAGTAAGCGTATTTCAAACATTCCTTAACAATCAGCTCCAGTTTATTTAGTGATGTCCTAGATAACCCCATTTCAACCCCCCCCCCCCCTCCACAAAACCATAATGGTCGAGTTAGAAAATTGTCAGCACCAAGTCTGAGATTCAAGTTGGAATAACTCATTAATCCTTATTTCCAAACGTATACGATTTCTTGATTCACTTGTTGATTTCGACTGTGGTGTCACTTTACACCTAAATTTAAGAAAGCTGTGCTATTTATAAAGTTCCAGTCATGCAGCATGATCGTATTGGCGAATTTTTATAAACTATCAATCGTATTATAATATGTTAAATTGTATTGAAATTTGAGCAATTTAAGTAGAAAGAAATTATTAAAAACCAATTTTATGACAAAAAAAGTCATACTAAATAAAATTCAGTGATTCAAATTTTGGATTTTTAAATTTTTTGCAGATTTTATAAAATTTTCAGCTAATATTGATGAAATTTAAGTACGTTTTTCAGCATAGTTTTGACCAAAAATTTTTAAATGTCCTAGTTGATCGTATTTTTGAATAAAATTCTGCTAAAAAAATATACATAAATTTAACGATTGTTAGCCATTTACAATGATTTGTTGAGTACATTTTTCGAAATTTCAGCAATTTAATGTGCTCGAAAATTGTTAGCCAACGAAGTTAACCTTTCGTTTGGGATGCTTGATTTTTTGGCGCAAGAACGGTATTTTAATCTCAATCCTAAGGAGAATGATCGTCTGGAATGACATATAAATATGACAAAGCAAACTTCAGGAATCGTTTCAGAATGCCTAAAACGGATTTCAATGAAGACATTTTTCAAAAATTATGATTTTTAAAATTCTCCGAGCCATTGCTATTGCTTCATTTTTTACAAAAATTCTCTAAAATTGAGTAGCACAAAAATTCTACAATTATCTATTGGTTGGGAAAACATTACTTTTGATAATTCTCTCTTTTTCTTGAACCAAGACACTCTGTTGGTCGGAACCCTATAACTGAGTGCGGAGTCGTTTGAAGACTTCAATTCGCTGTAAAGAAACTCACCCCACAGTCGGCACAATGAAGAAAAATCCTTCATGGGATTGAACAATCCTGCCGATATAAATCGGTCCAAGGATCCCGCCAATTCTGTGATTGAGACTTGACGCCGACTTTGACACTCCGATCATATTCGGCGATTCGAACCTTGGCGATTGACCATTGCTTATGAGACGGGTTTACAGCCTTTTCTGAGCAAAGCTCATACCCAATTCACGTTGATCTGATGCCGCAGCATTTAAAAAAAAAGTGGATACCTCCCTTGGACTTTTTGGCCTTGGGTTTTTTGGATGGGTCCCAATTATCCTTAGATGCGAGCGGAGCATACGCTGGAAGGGGTCACTTTGGCAAAAGAACTTTTGAAGGCTTGCAGGGGTCTACCAGTTCTTTACCCTCTGTTTTCGCCCTACCACTTCTTCGCCACTGGTTTCCTGGCCTCCGAGATTCCGCACGTTCCCTTCGACACTTCATCTTCCCCCTGGAGCATCGGAATCTGAACACGCCGTTTGACAAACAAAAACAAGCTTACCGACTGATGTAATCGCGGTCACTTGCGAAGTTTGAAGAAACTTGAGTTTCTCTTCGGGCTCTGACTTTTGACCTTTGCCTGATGTGAATTGGTTAACCCTACAAGAGATGAGATTCCAAGACCGATGAAATTATCTTTTATTCTTCTGTTACATCGCCGAGCCGGAACAAGTACCTACCTGTCCATTTGAAGCCATTCCTAATCCACCGATAAATACATTCAACTGCAGTCTAAAGTAGGTATTCCTCAAAACCATGTTTATGGGACTCCACATAAATACAATCAGCAAGATTTTGAGTTAAGAAACAAAATGTATTTTCTTGATTTTAAATATATGATTTTATCAGAATAGTCACAATCCAAGTTGGTTCATGGTATTAGGGAAATATAGTTACTCCAAGTTTGAAACAACGACCTCTCTTATTAATTTTTTTAAATATGTATTTTTTGACATGGACATGTCTTATGGCTGGAGCTCTGTCCGAAATTTGCGTGATACATAAAAATGTGACGTTATTTGGCGCAATTCCCGTGGTGGTAGAGATTAGAAATTTGAAATGCATCGGTTGTAGGACATTTGAAGCGGCGAAATAAAGCCAAACAATTGGTCCCGAATTATCAAGGGTTGAGCCCGATGCTCACAAAAATATCTTAGACTAGGCGCTCCTGCTCGTTTCGCTCGCCTCAACGTCCAGCCAGGGGGCAAGCTACCCCCCCCCCTCTCCCATTAAGTTGCGCTCGCTCCGCTCGCAAGATGTGCCTGTAGTATAGATGCGATGGTCTTTTACTGTCGAGTGGGATTGGTAGAATGATTGGAAACGGTGGATCACTAAGGGTAGGTTTAACGTGTGTAGGGGATGTTGCTCGCTTCTCTCGTACCTCCCCACCACTGCCCCATGACCATGTGAGGAAGAATCGTCATCGGAACCCCTTCAGGTAAAAAGGGCTTGCGTCGAACATTCCTAACGAATAGTACATTCAACTTCTCATTTTAATCGCTTCGCCTATCTTCCCCTCGCATTTTGTCCAATTTTCTGTCACTTTTTTCGATATCCGGTTTCGGATTCAGATTCGGCGGAATCAAAACTGTATTTAGCCCGCAAACAACGTCCCGAAAAAATTCTCTTTATAGGGTCAGTTTTAATGAGAAAAAATGAAGTTTTTCGTCGGAATTTTCAAAAAAAAACAGGAAAAAGCGCCCGACAAACGCCAAAATTTATGTGAAAAACGGAATTTTATGGTCGAAAAAGTGGAGGAAAACGAATAAAACAGCCCATAATCTGACCGGGAGATTTCCAGTCACGATTTAAGAAAAAAAAAAAAAAAAAAAAAAAAAAAAAAAAATAATAATAATAATAATAATTTAAAAAAAAGTTCGGATCCCTTCGTCGTTCGGCCGTGTAAGCGACACATACAGACTCACAGAGTTTCATTCTTATAAAATAGTATAGATAGAGATAGAGATGACCGGCCTTCCACAATCGATATCAGTACATAACACGAGATTCCCTTCCCGAAATTCACTAGTCATCACTTGGAATGCATATCAAAGGCCTCACAGAGGTAGCACTCGCTTCTTAGTAACAGATGTTGACAGACGTCTACTCGTGTTGCACCACTCAAGGATCCGAAAACCCCAAGATTTCCTAGATTTTCCTTAGAAGCAAGCGAGAAAAGTAGAAAAGTAGGCTAGTAGATAGAGATAGAGATAGAGATGTGGAATTAGTCTCGTAACTCTTAGCCCCTATGCAAGGTTCACAGTCTTTTTGATTAAATCCAAATGTCTTGAGGATGAGGGTTTACTTCCTTGCTGATGTGGTGTTCCCAGTTAGAAAGTTATGTACACTGCAAATAATGAAATTCTTAATTGAATAAAAAGTAGTTTGTATCGCTAATGCTTAGAATTTCTTCAAGTTTTTCCAGTCAGATCAAAACTGGAAGAAGGTCTTATTTATTACATCATCTAAAAATTAACGAATATCGATTTTCCTTTTAATGTCAGTCTCGGAGTACCTTCTTGAAAACAATCCCGTTGACTCCTGCTCACATAGATTATACGTCCTTGGAATGTAAAAGCAAATGAAGCAGCAAAGAAAGGAGCAGTTTGGAGTAGGTATCTAACTTCCCAACAACGCCGTTTATTCTGTTGACTATCAAACTATTCATCACAAAATATATAATAATGAATATATAATGAAAAATGATTGGTAGGGCAAGTCGGTATCGACCAACTTTGACAGGATTTTACCACTATCAAATTATGGAACGAGTATCCAAAAAGCCTCACCTTCTCCTACTCCAATGAGATGATATTGATGAGCAGATAAGATTGGATACATCAGGGCTCAGCTTAATAAAGTTCTATTTCTTCGTCAAATTTGATGACTCCCCAAAATACGACTACTGCGAGGACGTTATCAAATACATGCAGCATACGAACTAAATCACTCACGACGAAGTTGTGGAAACCCATTTCAAAACGGAAGTTAGAGAATAAGGTTGTCTATTTTCTCGAAACAGTAAAGCGTTACAATGTTAAATCGATTTCTACGGTTTGGTAATCATAAGTAACAAAAGTTCCAGTCATGCAGCATGATCGTACGAGCGAATTTTCATAAATGGTCGTATTACATTTACGTTAAATTCTGTTGAAATTGGAGCACTTTGGAGTCAAATGAAAATTTTACTATACATTTTATAGCAAATTAACTTTTTGTCAGTAATGAACAAACGAATTTGTGGAGTTTTACAATTTTTTCAAGTTTTCCTATCGATTTTTAGCTTATTTTAATGAAATTTAAGTACATTTTTCAGTACAATTTTGTGCTTACATTTTTAAATGTTCCTAGTTCATGTTCGATTAATTTTTTTTGAGTAGCGTTCAGCTAAAAAATAGAAATTTGTTAATTTTTAGCGGTTTTTTGCCTTTTTTAGTGATTTTTTAAGCACATTTTTTGAAATTTGACCAATTTAATGTGCTCAAAAAGTGTTGTCCAACGAACTCATCCTTTCTTTTGAAATGCTTGATTTTTTGGCGAAAGAACGAAGTTTTTATCTCAATTCTATCGAGAGTTATCGTCTGGAATGACATATATATATATATATATATATATATATATATATATATATATATATACATATAAAAAAGCGTTAAAATCCAGGAATCATTTCAGAATGCCTCAAAACAGATTTCGATTAAGAACATTTTTGAAAATTTTTATTTTAAAATTTTTGGAGCCATTGCAATAGCTTTATTTTCTAAGAAAATTCGCTGAAAATCATCAGCAGCAAGACGAAAACATCGGAAATACGACGCGGCTTCCGAGGACCATTGAGGATCTTTTACTCATCTTATAAAGTCATGCGAAGGAGTACCAAATTGGAAATTTAAGGCATCCATGAATGGAGCAAAACAGGTTCCCAAGTCACTGGGTTGATCAAAGTAAAACTCTAGGTTTCCATCATTCGTGCCAATGTCCTAAGACTTCGCAGCTCCTGCCGACCACTTAGGAGCTGGGAGCTAACTACGAACTATGATGGTATTAATTTGGGGCTTCAGGATGGTGCTGATTTGCCTATGCCCGAAAACTGAAAAGGTAGCCCCCCCCCCCCCCCCCACCAATCTCCCAATCTACCTTCTTTTCTCCTTACAGCGACATATTGTTATCCGCCCTGCCACTTGTCCTAATATCCACTCAACCCTCCTAGGTGGAATTTTATAATAAATTCAATATTTCAGCAGGTGAGAAACAAGCTATTGTTTGCTACTGAATATTACCAAACCGTCGAAATAGATAGATTCAACATTGTAACTATTTATTTTTTCGTGAAATTAGACAACGTTAATCACTCATTTCTGTTTGACAAGTTGCATGCAATAATAACCTACCCTCTATAAGCTTCAGAACGTCAATAATCAAAAACCAACCAACCACTAACTTCAACCAGCAACCCTCAAAAACGCAACATGTTGAGACCATCATAGTTTTTTAATTTAATGAAAAGACTAGCAAGGAAAAAACTTGGCTTTATTGCAATTTAATTTTTGATGTTTACTATTGCTAATTAATTTTTTGTGGAACTGTAGAGTGTTCTGTTATAGAATGTCTGAATGAGAATTTCAGTTTTTCCCATCGCATTCTGGAGATGTTTTTTTCCATTCCTTCAGATGAAGGGCTTTAAACTCAATATAATGAAGTTGGGAACGCAGTAATCGTTATGCAGAACAAAAAATCTATGAGCCCATAAAAACAGTTTAATTTAGGCACTGAAGCCTATTAGGTTTTATTGAAGGGGATGACTAGAAGAAACCTCTAAATTAGCAAATCCCACTCTGAAGATTTGGATTAGGATTTTCTCTCGCCCTTAGGAATAATCCGATTCACCTGATTGCCCTCCCAAACCTGGTGGAAGGGGAGAAAAAGAATCGGATTTTCTCTCAAAACCGGAGGGGAAAGAGACGTGAAAAAGAGAATAATCGAAAATACCCTTGAAAGGTGGAAGAAAAGTCACCTAATGGTGTTGATGCAACGGATTTAGACCGAAGTTGACACATGTTCTTGGACTGGGAGCCGCTGTCGGAAGGGAGAAGATTGAAAGGAGGGCGTAGGGAAAATAGGTGGCAGGTTAGTGGTTAGGGAGGGGATGAGCGATTCGATTGCATATATTACGTCAATCCTGGAGAACACAAGTCTTTCTCCTTCAAGCTGAAGTAGACCGACTTTCCCGCATCGTTAGGAGAAAAACGGATATTCGAGGGGACGAAAGAGGGAAGCTGGAGCTCGTGGGTTAAGACAAGTTCATGTTGAGAGGGAGTGACAATGGGACTAAGGGAGGTCAACCCTAATCGATAAACGCGAATTCATCACTTGATTTTGGTGTAGGTAACTCTGCTTCAGGTACCAATATCAATAATTTCGGTTTATTATTTTGATAGCACAAGACATGATTGACGAAAACATGAATTGGGACCGGCGCCTCTTCACTTAGGGTTGCCACATGGTGAATCTAAAAAACTGTATATTGTATCATGAAAAAAATGCCAAAATCGTGAACAAGTCTACGAGACATTGAGACATTTTATGTCATCACTTCCCAGTATAATAGTGGTTGCAATCATGCTTACAAAATTAACTTAGAAGGGTCGCCTGTATGTAAACAATTACTCAGACTACCACACTAACACCTCAGATTGTTGGCCACGCACTGCGCAGTCGTTAACATAATACCGCTAGGTAAATCGAGAGCTTTCCAACGACTGGCGAACGATTTTTGTACGATTTGGTTGTAAGCAATAATCATCAGGAAATCAAAAGTAACACTTTTCGGTTACGTAACTTAACGTAACACTTCTCGATTTTATGTGCTAAAGTAAAGACATAAAATGTCAAAAACCAGAAATTTGGGGAAACAGCTGGACACCCAACGGCTAATAAATATTACCGGCTGTAAATGGATCACCTACGGAAAAAATGGACATTTTGGTAAAAAGACGAATATTTAATATTGAGTTTACCTTAAAAACACAATAACCAAAAGTATATAAATAATTGCATACTCGAAATTTAATAACAAACTAGATAATTGACTGTGTGGCAATATAAATTATATCTATATATAATTACACTGTAATTCTAATCTATAATACCTAATATTGCGGCAATGTCAACATTGATACCATTGAAAAAGTTGTTTATTCTGTAGTTGAATAGTTCCTGGAACTGAAAATTATGTTTTTTTATGAACATTTAAATTCAAAGACAATATAGCCATCTAATAGAAAAAAGCAGTTTGTTTTTCGAAATCTAATAACTCTGGCCGGACGATTGGGAGACGAGTAATAAGCCACTGTACATTTCCAGCCAAAGCTGGACATTTGGCAAATCTGTCTGCACTACCAGTTTTTTCTTATTATTTACTATTACCTACCGTTCCCTGCAGCATCCATAAGTTCACTCGCTTGATAGTTAGAAACTCAGATTTCTCTCCAAGGGATTCCTGTTTTCTAACATGTTCTCTCATCTGAAGCATAGCAAGTACATTTACATCCATGTGCTGAGTAAAAGACGTAAGTCAGGCACGGTCAATCCACTAACTTTTACTTGGGTAAGAACTACAATTTCTCTGGCTACTTGACTAGAAGTGTTCTTCCAGGTCAGAAGAAGCTAGTTTAATCAAGATCATCCGTTCCAAACACGGTTTGACGTTACCTTAACGATATCGGGATAATCAGAGGAAGGATTTGGCTGATGACATCTGTTTTTCCTAAAATATTTTCATTGTTACGTCAAGTTGGTATTGCGAAAATAAATATTAACTTCACTACGTGATTCAGTAAGAAGAAATTTCTCAAATTCATGTTTCACACGTGGCAATGGAATAGCCTCAAAATTCGATGTTTCGGAATTTGTTCAATTATTGCGCGTAATCGTGCCAATTTTTTCGCATTTAAAATTCGGGTGGTGGGTAATTTTTCCATGGTATATTTCCATGAAATATGTAGATTCCGATTCTGCATAAAAATGGACGTTCCCAAGTGAAAAATGCGAGATAGAAGTCATAGCGCCATTAGGGCGCGTGATAATTGCAATCTGATTTCACGGCTCAATATGAATAAAAATAGCAAGTACTAGTAGTAAGAGTACTAAAAACATAATGGGGTGTATTATTTAAAATTTATTATCTTTCAAAATAAAAGAAATAATAGGGTATGTTGAAATTACCCGATTACCAGTCCCAGGGCCAAATCACTGAAATGTACATGATACCCTTTCAGATAGTTTAGTTACCAAACGCATATCCGCAGGGTTTGAGCCAAACGAGTGTATTTTTCCGTTCAAATAGTATCAAGTTCACGTTTTTGCTGTGTTGTACGACTTTGCGTCGCCAGCTTTCTCTTCCACTATTGCTAGTATCGTTCGCTCCAGCCGATTGTGTGCTCGTTGTTCTATGTAAGGGTGCAATTAGTGTATGAGCGCTAGTAAATGTGCTCCGTCTTAAAACGTTTGGTGTATTTTGTAACAGCTATCGAAAACTGTTACGATGATTCGTTCAATGGAACGTTGTGATCGCTGGTATCCCCCAGCGCCCACGACGGCGAGAAGACAATCATTGTCGAACCTTCAAAAAGATGAGTCTCTTTCTCTTACATCTTGCGTTAATAGATATAATATTATATAAACTCCTACCGTTTAAATACTAATAACTAATCCATTGCTATCTCGCATCTCTCTCTCTCTCTCCTGCGGTATTTCTTTCATCTTTAAAAGAAGTGAATATAAGAAATTAAGCAACCGACAGGCTAGATAGAAAAAAACCCCTTATTACCTTTCTTTTGGAGCGACTTAAAGAAAAGCGTGATAAATTATCCCAGTGATTGAAATCTTCTTCTAATTATTTTACCTGAACCCCACATTCCGAACGAAATAAGGCAAGAAATAATCAGCCAAATTCACAATTTGGGACACCCAGGTATACACTCTACAGTGTATAAAGTTAAACAGAGATATTTTTGGCACGGACTCCGTGCAGATGTCTCCAACTGGGTCCGAGCATGCGAAACTTGCCAACGAGCAAAAATCACGCGCTCCGTGAAGCTCCCTTACTCCGAATTTGAAACGGCTAACAAATTTTCACACGTACACGTTGATATTACCGGACCCTTACCTTTAGCTAAAGGAGGGAAACGTTACATTTTAATGATGGTTGATAGAGCAACGGGTTGGCTAGAGGCAGTCCCTCTTAACAACATCGAAACAACCACGATCACAAACGCCTTTATCAATATTTGGGTAGCTTCAAAGGGCGTACCTAAATATATCACAAGTGATCAGGGCACTCAATTCGAATCAGATCTATTCAATTCCATTATGGAACGTCTCGGAGTAAAACATACTCACACGTTACCATACAAACCATCAACAAACGGAATGGTAGAACGCAGAAATAGATCTTTGAAAGAGGCTCTCAAAGCACAAAACGAAAATTGGCTCGACGCACTTCCAAAAGTTCTACTCGCCATGCGTACGGCAGTCGACCCAGCAACTGAAACTACACCTTTCCAAAAAGTTTACGGAATTGACGTACCACTCCCAGGAGACATTTTCGTAACTTCTACAAACCTTTCGGAACCTCTTTTCTTCCGGCCTACGCATATTAAACATAATAATACGAAATATGCCGTAAACATGCCCAAAAATTTGGATATTATACGAAAAAAGTTCCCAAACAGCAAATAAAACCAGCTTATACTCTACACTCGGACGAAGCTGGGTCACGAAGCCAAAATCAGGCAGAAAGTAAGGAGAAAACTCCCCGAAAATCCGCCAGAGGGCGCGTCCCCTCTACCAAATTCGACGAGAAGTGGGTGACTGCACTCGAAACAAGCCACGCCCACTTTTCTCGGGTAGGAACAGTGGGAGATATAAATATGGAACACCCCACGACCGGAGCTCATACCAATCTTGACCATGGCAGCCTCCAAACCTCCTACTCAAGAAGCTATGCTGACGGAGGAAGTCGAGGAGTTCCTCCTCGCCGAAGAGAACCTCCCAGCTCCGCTCGGCCCGCTCCCGCCTTCACCAAAGAGGGAAACGAAGAAGGACGACAGCGCTCCCAGGGAGGTCGTGTGGAGAACGCCTCAGCCCTTCAAGCCGCCGGCTCCACCCGCCCAACCACTACCCACGGCTCCACCCGCTCACCAGCTCCCCCCGATCCCACGCAAGTGGATCAGCTCGGGCGACGTGCCCGTGCCTCGGTGGGACGAGATGAGCGCGGCGGGGTACCATGAGAAACTAATTTGCATACTAACCATAAAGTGGCCACCCCCGCGGAGGCGGCCACCCCCCTATAAATACCCCGCTCGGAGCCTCCGAAATTCATTCTACTCTCCGCTCTCGACGACGACACCTCGAAGTACGAAGAATTCTACACGCTCTACGCTGACGAACCTTCTGCATTCCGAGTTCATCTCAAGAACGGCTTCCTACTGCTTTCTACAAGGCCTACCTTCTCTCCACACAGATCTCGCATTGGCATCTACGAGTCCAGTGATTATTCATCCCTCATTGCCCAACGTAGTTCATCTGTCAGGACGCCACCCGGTACATCTATCGATATTCTCTTTAGATCGTACGCCCGAGGGACGTTCCGAGCCGTATCACCCGGGTTTCCAGGCTCGTCACCGACCGCCGGGATACGCCGGTAAATTAAGATTGAAATATAGTATAGAAATCCAAGAATTTTGATCACTAATCCATTGCTATCTCGCATCTCTCTCTCTCTCTCCTGCGGTATTTCTTTCATCTTTAAAAGAAGTGAATATAAGAAATTAAGCAACCGACAGTCTAGATAGACCATTGGAAGATTGTCACAGTTTTCCTCACCATTACCAATTGAAAAGGAAAAAAAATGTACGAAGAGTGTGGTCACTGAGAAATTACCTATTTCGCTGCTCTTCCCTATTTAGATAATACGTCCGCAACATCTATACCTTCATATCAATTAATAGCCACAACATCGGCAACCCATTCACTGATAAATTTAATACACTTCACCTCGAGTTAACTTGACGTTATTCTATTCAGTGATGTTCACTTTATAAAAATTTAATTAAATACTACTTTTATTAAACCCTGTGTACATCCATTACCTATAGGGTTGATTGATAATTGACGGGGTTTCAGAAACATCGCTGGCCAATACTTGCAATTTAATAAACCGACCAACGCTGAATACATATTGGGATGTAGCATCGCATCACCAGTTTTTCTAGGGTTATGTTTGTGATCAATCGATTATAATTTAATTTAACTCAGCCACACAAGTTACACTTCGCCACTAATGTTCGTTCCTTTTACCTATTTCTATCAGCCTATGTCAACGTCTATTGTCGACGTTCCGAACTACTAATGCACCATGATATTAACCTCATTGAAAACGACCCGATGTTTTTTTTTTCGTCATCCCCGTAAGCGTAGAAAAGGGCGCGCAATTGACGGACAAAAACTTCGCCTCTTGAACCCCGCCTAAACAAATTTAACGTTCCCGAAGAGAACAGAGAAGATGGACGGATCAAAAGGCAATTATTTTCCAGTTTCGGGATTTTTTTTCTTTTTTTTCCCCTCTTTTCTTATTGGGTGTCTTTTAGCGGAAGGTGAAGCGAGGGGCAGACCCCTTGATCGATTCAGGGCCTCCGGTGCTGGCGAAGCGCTCATTTATAAAGAAAGACCGCGGCTCGTGGGTCTGTGTGTGTGCGTAGTCACGGATTAATAGCTACTGCGTCTTAGTGGGTGGGCCTTCTGCTGCCCCCTGCACCCCGCCGTTAGTCCGAGTCAGTTTCCATGCTCCTTTTTGTGCACACGGCCTTCTCGTCGTTTTGCCGGCTCGGGGGTCCTCCTTTCCCACTACCCTTTTTTGGGGCCGCCCCGAATTATTTGTCTCCCGAAAGTTGAATTGGACGACTTTTGCGTCTGACTTTTCGCGCTTTGATCTGGTTGATACATCACCGTCAGGATTCAATCAGGCTTTAAATTAAGGAAGAAAAAATACCTACACTTACCTACCACGATACTCAAGCAGAATAATCGTGGCAGTATAAAAAAATCACCATATTTGGACTCGTAACTTCATTGGCTTCAAATTTCAAAATCAACACCAGATTTTTAGAGATTTATTGAATGAGTTTTACCCATGAGTACGAAAAAGGTACTAATTTATGTATTTTTAAATACTAGAACATTATCTACATCCTAAGAATTTCGACATCAATCCCACTCTCCTACGATTTGTAGTTTTCTTTCCATGATTTTTCACTTCCACAGAAGACACGGTTATCCTATTTGTTGTAGACGGCAGAAATTCGGCTGATAATGTCTCTAAATGCACCAAGAGGTGGATAATAAAACTAGACGAATCTAAATCGATTTGCACAAACTTCACTCACCAAAAAATTACACACATGAACGTTGAGATCAACTCAAATGTTAAACCTCATGGAGATGCAGTTAAATATATGTGACACCAAACACAACTGGAATAGTCACATCATGAAAAGAAAGAAGATCTTAAAATCAAGCTTAGAAAGGTGTATTGGTTTACAGTTGGGAAATATGTACTTACAAGTACAAAGTACATGTATAATACTCGAAAAACCGCAAGTACAATTACAAGTACCTGATGTACATGTACTTGAAATAAAATTAGTAATAACGTAAAGTAGTAGTAGTGTGTATAGTAGTGATGGTTACGAGCGTGACCATCATGGAGACGGCATCATGGACACTCCACTGCATTAATCAACATCAACACCAATTTCTAAGAAGATGAGTTTCATCCAGATCCCACTCTTGATAACGCAAAATGCGAAACGCCGATAAAAAATTTGAAATTTATTTATTAATAGTTTGTGTCTGAGTCCGATTTAAGTATATATATATATATATATACATTCAGTTGCAATAAATAGATCACGGAAAGAATCATTTCTTAAAGTTTCGCGCGCACTGGTGACGATAAAGCACTTTTCTATATACGCGGTACCACCCTGCTTAGCCTGATGTTATGGAAGGGTACTTTGATGGTGTCAGACTCCCTAAAATGTAATCTATTTCCATTTAGGTTTAAATAATGATTACGTGGGTAACACACATTATTGGAATCCCGATTGGCCAAACTATGGTTTTAACTAGGCTATAGAAGCTTAATCACCAAGCCTTAGCATGAGTAATGAGTAGGATTTATACCAACAGAGGCTAGCGCATCACGAACACCAATACACAGTATTTGTTCGAACAACAAGATACTGATTGTAACCAACTCGAGTGAACTTCAAGCGTACCTTGCTATTTCCCCCACTCGGTTTTGCATGATTGCCCTTGAGTGCCCTTTCCACCAGTCCTGCTGATGAAACCCGGAGAATTACACTCTCGGGTGGAACCCAACCCACGTGATGTGATTTTATAAATATCAAGTTTACATTACTGCTACACGATGTTTCAGAATGACATATAAAGAGATGGAGCCACTTGGTTTTTTACGACAGTTAATTTATGACTTATAAACATATTGCTGAAACCAGTATATTACATCAGGGTAAACCATGTTGTCTGAGAAATTTAGATCTCTGGAAACCAATCTAATATATAAAATTCTCGTGTCACAGTTTTCGTTGCCATACTCCTCCGAAACGGCTTGACCGATTTTGATGAAATTTTTTGTGCTTATCCCGTATCTATGAGAATTGGCCAACATCTATTTTTCATCCCCCTAAATGTTAGGGGTAGTCCACCCCTAAATTTTTTTTTTAATTTTTTAGACAAAATTTTTAATTTCTATTTTAATTAACGTCTGCCAAGTTGGGTGGGCAGTATAACTTCCTCAAGCGAGCGAAGCGAGCAGCATCCCCCACAGAAGTTAAACCTACCCTTAGAGATCTACCGTTTGCGAGCGAAGCGAGCAACATCCCTTACATGTTTCAATTGTAATACATTCCATGTATACAGCCACACTTTGCGAGCGAAGCGAGCAACTTTCCCTACATACCACACTTTGCGAGCGAAGCGAGCAACATTCCCTACATGCCACATTTTGCGAGCGAAGCGAGCAATTTAATGGGGGGTCCGGGGGGCTTGCCCCCCGGCTGGACGTGGAGGCGAGCGGAGCGAACCGGAGCGGCTAGTTTATATTAAAATAATGTGGGCTGGTAATAATAACCCCACCTTGCCTTCAATTCTGAAAATTTAAATATTGTGGTTTGAAGGTTAATGTGAACAGTTGATTATACATTTTATCAAATATTTATTTATTTTAACGTGATTCCTCACATCTTTGATATGGTCGTACGATGGAGCTCTCCATAAGATCATCAAAACAGCCCTCAAAAGAATGACAGTTATGCTCACGAACAAATGGACTCAACTGTCATAAGGGCACTTATATTCGGGCTCAGAGGGGCAATAAAAAAAAAAAAAAAAAAAAAAAAATATATATATATATATATATATATACATATATATATATATATACATATATATATATATATATATATATACATATATATATATATATATATATATATATATATATATATATATATATATATATATATATATTATAATAATAAAAAACCTAGGCTCGAAAGAGGCCCTACTGCTGACTATATTACCAAGGAGAATCACCCAGAAATCACATCATCAGGCACATGTTAAATTTTTTAAAATAAATGTTTGGAAACTAGTTGATTAGTTAGGTTAACCTTGTTGTTTATAACACACGGATAATATATTTACTCGTTATCTCTACTACCTACGGTTTTCAGTACATTGATTGCATGACACCTGTTGTCACGGGCGATAGGCCTTTATTCGACCTGGAAATCAATGTAAATTATGTCTTTAATGATGAATTATTGTCGAGTTTTATTTAATGAAATCGATTTCATCTGCGTCCATTCCTTAATTTGAAGTTGTGTGTTGTACGTATGTGGATCACCGCAAAGACTCCAACTTCGACTTAGTTAGGTACATTCGAATGAATTCAACTGAACGCGATCCTCCAATCAAACTGGATCTTCGAACACGCAACGGCGCTCGTACGGGGTACACGGCCGCAATCCGCAGCTCAAGACGCTGATGGTAATCTCCCCGTGGTAAATGAGCGTTACCCCGCTTCCAATCGGTTTCCGGTGCATTTAAATTCCGGGCCCGATCCGGCGACCCCCGTCGAAAAACATTTCCTATGTTCGCACACGTAATCGGAACCCCGGCGCTCCGCACCGAGTCTAATCTCACGTGGAAAAAGACGCCGGTGAAAAGAGAGGAGCGGGACGGTTTCGGAAATCTTAATTAGAGCAGTAAAAAAGTCAAGGAATCCAGATTAACTCGGAAGATCTTTTCCCATCTCTGCAGGCCTAGCCACCTAATTAGTGACAACTGGGGTGGAGGGGGAGCCCTGTAAGCTCGAACTAAGGACGATATTCGGTGAAGATTGTGAACGGACACGCAACCGTGTTCTTCAATTCCAATCCACTAAGATAGGACCCAGGGATCAGGACAAGTCTGTGTCTGGGCGTACAAATAAATGAATTTAAAAAAATAAAGAAAAGAAAACCGAAAATGCCTCAAGGACTTTTCTGCAGCGGTCCAGTTGATTATTTCGTTAGTCAATGATTCTTTTACTCTTTTCTACTTGATTCTCAACCCCTTTCCTTTTAGTTCGTTCATTTAAACCTCTTTTTTTGTTACAGTATTTTTTTCCTGTTTTGTTTGGTTTATTTGTGTTTTTTGTTCTCAGGCTCAAGACCACCTCACACCAAGAGGCATCCCACCCTGGTCATTAGCGCTCTCCTTCAAACACGGGAAGGCACGTTTAAATAGAGAGGGAGACCGGGTAGTTTCCATTCCGATATTGAAACGGAAGAATTTCTAAGCGTCCTCACCCTCTAGCATAAGTAAAACTTTGTAGTCTGTCGGGATCGAAAGTGGATAAACCGATTCGGCTCAATAATGGAGAATCGTGACTAAAAACGAAATCGTCTATCATCATTTAAAACTAAAATCAAACTTGCAGAAATATGAATTAGACCGATTTGGAACTTAACATTTCCGAACAAAATAAATTTCTTGTCTGAATTCGTTAAAAATTCGGAATTAACCTCTGAACGGAATTTCTTGGTTTCGATCCCGGCCGCCTCACATGATTTTAAAGGTTGGACCGAGGGCAAGGTGGTAGAGGATGCATGACTATATTTACCGTTTTTCAGATGTACTTCCTGGGGTTTCCAAATAGATCTCATCTAATGAAATTTTACCTGGAACAGAAAGAAAAATTATGTTATGAACAAAAATATAAATAACAGCTATCAACCTACAACAGTTATAATTGTTATTTTAAACTTCGAAAACTGAGTATTTGACTCAATTATCAGTTGATGGAAATTTGTTTTCTAAGCAGACAGGGCAAATCGGCCACAGCTTAGTCGATGATTGCATTCAGATCGTATGATCATTGTCCAGATCTGGTATGTATGAATTCGTGTGCTGAATATATTGAGTTTAGAGTTTTGGGTAGCACGAGAGGACTATTTGAAACAATGAAAAGCGTAGTTCGGTGGTTCCCACGCCCGAGTCAAGATTATCTATTTTATTAAGGTTTTCCTTCAAACTTATTTCCACAGAAGTATATGTATATCATGAGAATTATGAATAAGTAAAGGTTGTAAGCCACTGGAGTTTGAGTGATCGGAATCAGTTGAAGATCATAGGAGAAAACCACAACCAAATTTCCCTCACAATGAAATGAATCGAAATGAGGATCGAATTTGGTGACGTATTTTGAACGACGGATATATTGTAGATTAGGACCGAAACTTGGGACATGAAATAAATTAATAAAAATACTAATGTCTTAAAAATGTTTTTACACAAGTGGTATGAAATCGGTTATGAAAGAAGCCATCCACTCTTCTCCCATATTTAGGTCAAACATCATTCCCTTCAAACCTAAACGATTTCGATGTTGATTGAGAGAACATATTGTGAGAGTTATTGTGTACTCATGAGAATTATGAAACCCGAAGAGTCACACTGTATTCCTACAAAGGTATTTATTCAAAAGGATTTGAAATGCAAGCAAATTTTATAATTATGACTCTTAAGTGACCTGATTTAATCAATATAACCTTGAAGTGACGAAACATGGAACATTTTACACTTAATATTGATCTATTTTCTTATAGGTAATGATTGATCGACACTTTTTTCACATCTACAAGATGCTAGAAATATCAAATTTAGATCCTTCCTTGGTTTCAATTATCAACGCTTGCTCATCTGCAAACTCCTTGGAACGGGACGTGTGGTATTGAGTTTCGTCAACTCTCACCAAACACGCTCAATAAATATCCAAGGTTTCAGATATACATACCTTCGCATACAAACAAGGAGAAATTACATGATGGTACAATTACATGAGAGTATATTTACCTATTGCATTTAAGCACATTTCGTTTTTCAAAGTATCGTTGCCCCGTTTGCGAAGAATGAATACCTTACATATTAGTAATTCACAGCACTATTCACCCAAGTATAATCCTGTAAGTACTATTCCAACGAAACCTATTATATTCCTCAAATCTACTAAAAGTATACCGATGGGTAGTTCCTTATGATCAAAATTCAATCATTCATTGTAGCCATGGATTATCATTGTTGTTCTCGTCAAAAACATTGAAAAAGTCAATGATGAATACAAAATATACAAGAAACTTAATCAGGAATTTTGGAAGGAAACTTGATCAGGAAATATAATTTATCAGGAATAGTTGAAGGGGGCTTGGTTTTTTTCAATTTTGTCAATGGATGGTCAATTTTAGATTACCTAATACAAATGTTTCAATCCGAATCTGGGCGTGGAACACCATATGCATCCCATCCAACCAAAGGCGCCAAAGCAGATAAACAAGATCGATTAGACAATACAATCATCAGGCAGTGCGGTCCGTCGAAGACTAACAACTGTCTTGTTATTGCTATCTTCACGCAATAAAAGCATTTGAACGATGAAATATACAGCAGGATAATCACTTATGCTCATTATGATTGGAATTGGTAAACTCAAGTCTAATTTAATGTTAAACATACAAGTGAGGGCCGGGGGGGGGGGGGGGGGGGGCGTGCATAGTTCACTTTTTCTCGAAACCGAGACCGCAATGCGATCTAGTGGAGAATATGGAGAAATTTCGAATGGCGACAAGTCCAGGGGCAAAAAATATCATTGTATAAAGTTGTAAGCGGACAAAGATTAGATGCACTGAGGAAAAACATTGTATGTCCACTCGTGTCGCGAGAAAAATAGTGTTGTTGTTCAACAGCGCTTCCTACGTTTCTCCTTTGAGAAGGACTCGCCTCCTGAAAACGTATACAGTGGAAAACGCAGCCAAGTTGAAAGATCTTGAACTGACCATATTTTTGGTTAATCCGGACTCAAAACAAAAAACTTTACAATGATCTGCCACTCACTGATGATGCAATCTGTTCAGAAGAGAGAACTTTTCTAATGACAGTCGAATGACGAAACACGAGGAGAACATTCTCATGCCAGAAAAAAAAATTTCTTAATTAATCAAAAAAAATAAATAAAAGTTTAATGATTTTTGAATGGTAATTTGTTCATTAGTAAAGTAATATTATGAGTCATACTACATTTTATGCTTGGTATTGTGTCGAATACAGTGTAATACAATCATTACATTTCATTCTTTTAACTATTCGTTCTTGGACTATGAATGTTTTCCAAATATTTTCAGATTATTCTTATGCGAAAATGAGCATTATGAGTGTATTAAAATCATCGAATTATTTGAAAATTTTGCCCTTGAAAGAAGTCTAAATTATTGAATTGGAAACTTCAAATTTCATTCTTCTGGAAATTCAGTCTCATGGACTATTATATTTTCCCTCCGGGTCCTCAAGTAGATATGAGAATTTCATTAACTATACATTATTATTGGACGTTCTTATGATATAGGTGTCGTTCAGCAGAAGGGAAAGGAACACTGAAATGCGAAATGTCACTAAAATTATACTAAAACAAGAAGTTGAAATGTCTGCCAAGTTGGGATATAGGGGTGGCACATCGCTCCCATGTATCCGAAACATGAATGTATAGATCATTTAAATGTTTTAAATGATCATAAAATATTCCTTATGATTGAATCAAGATGTAGTTGGAACATTGAAATTGGTCAATTAGGCAACGAGAAAGAGATGATTCATAGATGTTACGTTTACGGATGCGCAGAGTAAAGGATTGATTTGAGATTGAATATGGGAATATCTACAACCGAATTCGCACGCACACTCCCTGAAAGATTGTATCAGATGAAGAATGTACTACTTAAGATTGTTACCATGACACTTTTTTTTTTTTTTTTTTTACGAATCTTTTCTCAAAGGCGGAGGGGGCTCACCATTATTCGGAGAAAATAAAGAAATTAATAAAAAAGTGGGGAGGACGCCCAGGTTTTCCCGACGCCGGCTCTAGGGATGAGAGAAGTTTCAGAAGAATGAGGAGGAAGAATGGGATGAAAGGAAGTGCCCCTATAGAATGACCACCAGTTCAAGTAGGTACGAACCCCTCAGGACGTGGGTGGTGATACCATGGAGCATTCCGAGATACCCAACTCGAGTAACTCCGTGGCTCTTTATACCATCATGGAGACCAGAGGTCCCGGGGGAAGGTTGCTGAATGGCGGGCTGCTGTCCCACGCCTGTAGGAGATGCGGGAGAGGCCCCACACAGCCCACACACACACCGTAAGTGGTTCAGAATGGTCTAACATGTAAAATACGAGTGGAAATTTTGATTTTGGGGAACTTTTTTTTAAATCTTTTGTGAAAACTAATAGGTAGACTAGAATAGGTAGGCTAGCAAGTAAAAGTCACATAGTTTTTGTTACTGACTGTGAACTAACTTTTTCCGTATAAGTTTACCCTATTCTTCACCTACTTTGTTCTGGTACAGGTACATAATGTACAAAAGGCTATCCATGGGGCTGAAGAATCTTCCCATTTCGTCCACATACATCTTCATATTCAGTCCGATATGGAAGAAACTAAACGAAGAGAACGAAGTTAATGCTTTTGCAAATATCTACCTCATCTCTCATGAACTCCAGGTAAGAACACAGAACCTAGTCAGCAACTACCTACCCAGCGAAGTAGGACACGATTCATAAATTCACATCTCTACCTTCTAATTCAGTCAACGCAAAGTAAATTTAAAAACTTCTAATGGTGATAGTTGATTTCTAACTCTTCATTGCGGGGAGTTTAGTCAACGATAAATATGAAAAATCGATGTCGTTCTCGGTGCGGAGGATATTAAAGAAAACGTAGCTTTTCCGAAGTAATTCTGCCAATTTGCCGGCCGTTGAGTCGATACGAGTTTTTTTTCCACTCAGATGACGAAGCTTTGAGTTAGTAGAAACTGACGTTAACAACGTAGCGGATGTTTTGAATGGCTTTTCGGAAGAAAAACCCTTTGAACAAGTTCTCGCCCGGAACGATCGGTCCACCGATCAATGGATGTCTAACGCAAATGTCCGAGGCACGGAGAGCGTATGACCGTGTAAATGGAGGTTGAAGAAATTATGCACATTACGCAGTAACACAGGGATGAAAGGGGGAATCAAATACCTCCAATTTTAAACGAATTTTCATGACAGAGCTGAAATCGCCCAAGTGTTATCTAATATCTATGTTGAAGTGAAGAATGTTCCAGTCACGCTAAATGATCATTACGTGAACGACTTGGTCATTCCCATTATCCTGATGTAATTATTATTATTTTCAATTATTTTTTATTATAATTTGTTTAATTTAATATATTTATAATTTTCATCTATTAACCTTTGTAATCGGAAAAAATTAACCTTCCTCCCCTTTTCCATCAAAATTTGTTGTTTTACGTTTCAAGATAGATACAAAAATTCCGAAAACCAAATTTAAAAAAAAAGAAGTTTTTTTCCCGAAACTACTGGATCGAAATTTTTGAAATTCGGCCCAAAAATCTCATGTCACCTGCCCGTTGTGCCAGTAACAATGGCATAACTTTCAATCAATCCCAACGGTTAATATTTAAGGGTTAAGGGTAAAAATTCGATATTTTGAAAACTTTCGAAATAAAAGGGTATTTTCGTTTGATTTATGGACAAAGAGGTTCCATAAATTGAATCTCGCTCTTACACATCTCGCATTCTGGTTCAGGAACCTATGAACTTGAAGTCCTTGAAATTTCGCTTCTTGAAAAGAAGGTTGGGAGATCAACTCACCAGCCTACCTAGTACTCCAGTTAAGTAGGAATCACCTATATAATTCACTAGTGTCTCCGTACAAAAACATGGTCGTTCATAAATTGGTTCTAACAATTACTCTCCAGGGACTCGGAATCTTTCCTAAGAATTGCATTTAAGTCACAAACACAACAACAAAGTGGAAATTTTCTACGAATAGAGCTTCGTCAGATCACTTGATTATTTATTTTGTGGCATTCCATTGTTCTTTCTTCAAGGTTGTCAAAAATCGAAATAATATATTTGATTTCGGGAGAGGGGATTTTGATATATTGTGCCAACTATTCGATGTTTGTTTGAAGGGTTGATTCACGCTGGACGAGAATGACGGCTTTAGATGCTCTTATCTGTGTATACTCGTATAGGCTGGAGGCCGTGGGGGCAGCGACGTACGGAGCTCTGAGTTTGCATTCCACGTTCACGGAACGGGAGCTGCTTCGTGTTAATTCTTAAAGTTTTCGGTCATCATCGGATCAACGCAGCACTTCCTTGTACGGTCTGCTTCCTTAGAAACCCAAAAGTCTTTGATGTTTTAACTATTTCACACGCGTTCTACACTAAATCGTGACAATAGCATTTCACAGAACATTGAGAGAGAGAACAAGTGAATAAATACATTTTCCACAACAATTAATCAGTTCTTGTAGCACAAAGTCATACTATATCTACCGGATTGCGTTTGAAAAGGTCTCCAACTCCCGATTTAATTTTTTTCTTCCCGTGCTAATGCCAATCCTTTGCAAATGTATTTAGTTTTTAACACCACTACGTGTTGAATTGCTTCATAATTGGCTTGTTTGCACAAGTTTCCGCATAATAAGCGACTCTACTCACGTAGGTGGTAATGAGGGGAGCGCCTACCAGTACGGTTGGGGCAATTCATCGCCTGAATTGATTAACAAGTTTGATTGGTCCAATCATGATACAGAAGGTTCTTGTTTTTCTTTCACTCGTATACCCACACGTTTAATCATGTTCATTTCTAGAGAAAATCAACATCGTTCAATTATTTGCGATTTTTTTGTTTGTTTTGTTTCGTTATGAATGGCAAGTTTAAATTGCATTGCTCAATAGGCAATTAATATTATACTGGTAATTTCGGAGATTTTCGTAAAAAAAAAAAAAAAAAAAAAAAAAAAAAAAAAAAAAAAAATTCATTATTACTGTTTGGACGCAATTTATTTCACATTTTCACACAAATCCTCAAATCATATTTCTTGATGTTAGAGATAAATAAATTTGGTTTTTCACTGTAGAGAATACTCAAATTAGTAGTCAATAAACGCCCATTGTATTAAACATTTTCACACCAACTTCCGTTAACTTGACCCTTAGCGATCGATAGGTTCACAACAGACGCCTACTTTGCCAGCCAATGATTCATTTATTTGAAATTACATGGGTGAACTCATTAAGCAATTGAAATACAATTCAATATACAAGAGTATGAGTGAATATTTAATATGCAGGGTGCCCCAAAAATACCTCCCTCCCCCCTTTGACTTTTTCCGACAATTTTTGAGGTATCGAAGCGAAACTTGGAGAGCGTTTTTAGGGTGCATGATACAATGTTTTAAGCAAATAAAACTCAGGAAAAAATTGAACCGCTTTTGGACTAACTAGAGACTTGGTTACTTCGGAAAATAAATTTTCATTTTTTGCCGAGTGCCACCTCATCTTATTGATTTTTTAATGCTGGATTCGATGGTGAAACCAGGACTGCGATAGCTTATTCTGTTTTTGGATTAGAGCTAATGAATGAAAGAAGCGCGATTTTTTCCAAACATAGGTACTTTAAGAAAGAATTGCGCTCTTTTCTGGTTCATCCGCTCCAATCCGAGAACGGACTACGGTATCGCAATTCAGGTTTCACCATCATGTTCAGTACTAAATTTTTTATATGATGAGACACTCGGCAAAAAATGGCAAATTTATTCGAAGTCCCCAATACTAAAAATATCTGGATTTTCCCCCCTGATTTTATTTGCATAAAACATAGTCGGTATCATCAGACATCATATCAGACACCCCAAAAACGCTCTCCAAATTGCGCTTCGGTATCTCAAAAATTGGGGGGGAAAGTCGGAGAGGAGGGGGTTACCTTTTGGTCGCCCTGTACCCTGTACCTGTATATTAATTATTCACTTTTACTCTTGCGTATTGAATTGTATTTCAATTGCTCACTGTGTTCGTCCATGTAATCTATATTAATAAAATCGTAAGTATGTCTGTCTGTACATTGATTAGAATCATGAAATTTTGCGTTTCTTTTCCGTTTCATGGTATTTGTAGACGATTGGTAAAATTTTCTCAAGTTTTCTCTGTCTGTCTTGTCTGTCTGCCCGTATGTTGGTCCACTTTTCACGGTTACAGGAGTCATTGGACAACTGATATGAGTGGGGGAAAATGACTGTATCAGTCCAACTTAAATTATAAGCCTTTTGAAGTTTTTAAAATTGGAGTCAGGGGGGTGGGGGGTGTTTTACGTGAAGGGGAGGGGGTGAAATGGGGTATCATGGACACCATTAAACGAACAGAGGACCTGATTCGGCGAACATGTTTGGGTTAATCTAATTTAAATCACAGACTACTTGAAATTTTTCAAATCTGCTTCAAAAGGGATGTTTTATGGGGGAGGGGTATCATTGTCATCACTGAACAAACCGGGGATCTGTGAGTGGGGGAATTTGTTTGGATTACTCTAACTTGATCCACAAGCTACTTAAACTTTTCCAAATCTGACCCATAGGGGGTGTTTTGGAGAGAAGGGGGTGAAATGGGGTATTATGGACATCAGTAAGTAAACTGGAGACGTGGTTGTTGAAATATGTTCACGTTACTCCAACTTTAATCGCAGACTAGGTACTTGAAATTTTCAAACCCGACCATTAGGGTTTTTCTTGGGGGGGGGGAGGGAGGTTAAATGGTGTTATCTTGGGCATCTCTAAATTAACTGGAGCTGACTATGATTGCTGAAATAATGTTAAATTACACTAACTCAAATCACAGACTACTTGAAATTTTTCAAAACTGACCCAAAGAGGGTGATTTCTTAGGGGAGGGTGGTGGGGTGAGAAGGGAGAAATGAGGTATCTTGGACATCACTGAATAAACTGAAGACCTGATGGATTAAATATGTTTGAAATACTCTAGCTTAAATCACAAACTACTTGACATTTTCAAATCTGAACCATAACGAGTATTTTGAGGGAGAGTGGGGGATGAACTGAGGTTACCTTGAACACCACCGAATAAACTAAGGACCAGATTGTTAAAACATGTTTGGATAACACTAAAAAACCGCAGCCTACAAGAAAATATTCAATTCCGACCCATAGGGGTATTTTTTGGGGAGGGGGTTTGGAAAGTCTTCGACACACTGAACAAACTGGGGATCTGATGGAGCGAATATTATGTTTAGATTACGTCAACCTCAATCCTAGCCTATTAAAAGTTTTTCTAGCTTCAACTGTAGGGAGGTGTTTGTGGTAAGGAAAAAAAAGGGAGGGGATGGTTAAATGGAATAATTTGGTCATCACCGAACGAACTGGTGATCTGATGTTCGGACGAATGAAACTGGATTAGTCTGAACGTTCTTTTGGATTACCTATCAAGAATATTTTCAATCTGAAATATGGAGGTATTTAAAGAGTGAGTCGGGGTTGATCTCAGTAGTTTGGTCCTTATAGGTAATTTATAATAAGTACTTGATGTGAGTACTTTTAAGTAAGGACTTTTTTGAACCAGATCCCTAAATGTGTTGGTTGAGGGGGGGGGGGGGGGGTTTGCATATATTCAAGTCAACCTGAGGAACGCACGGGTGAACCAGCTATTTAAAATAAATGAATCATTGACAGACAAAGTAGGCATGTTGCATCTGTTGTAAACCTATCGATCGCTAAAGGTCAAGTTAACGGAAGGTAGAGCTTGATTGTTGTGATACAAGATTGAACATAATTATTGTGGGAGATCAAATTAAATAATCGAAAGAATGAAAATAAAAAAGGTACAGACCTACAGGGACGAGTGTTGCGCCCGTTTCTAATAAGGTGAGATAACTCCTGAACCGGGAAGGCCCACCGAGTCTAATTGATTCATAAAATTCGCTGATAGCATCTTCAAGGCACCCGCTTTCTTACTTGTTGATGTTTTCTTCCTTCAGCACCGGCTGCCGGCGTTTTGGGCCGCTTGGGTCTCAACGCCGATGGAGATGACTTCTGTCGCTTTTTTTCCGAAATCTTCGAAATTAAATTGTCGTTCTTATGCGAATTCCTACGGAAGAAAACATGCATCCAGTCGTATTCTAATTTACTTGTGGATAATAATATTTTCTATTCTTGTTTTTTTTTTTTCTCTCTTTTTAAAAAAGGATAATAATGGCTTCATCCTGGGAGACGACGAGTCAGATTGAGAGATCACAATCTGCAAAGAATTCTTCAAACTGACTCTTCCTGCATAACTACCCGACAAAGTATTTATCGACCGAAACGGGAATTTTTTCTTTTTTTTCTTTCTGTGAAATCACTGAATGACTGTATATAAGAGTCAATTAACAGAATGGATTATCATTTCTAAAAATAATATTTTAACATATAATATTTTAACCCGAACGAATGATTAGATGTTCTGATATAGTAAATAGGAAGAAAATCCTTCCTTGTCACTCTTTCAAGAGCAAATTGTGATTCAAAAATTAAAATCCATTTTCTCCTGCTAAGGAATTTGTATTTAGAAATAAATAATATTGACAGTAAATTATTTAAATAAGTAGGTTAATTGATGAAAATACTTACTCAATTGAAATGACTAGAAACATTCATACTAAATAATAACTATTTTTTCCAGGAAGATTAATCTTTAGGCACCAAACACCGAATTGTGAGTTTTGAAACATTTTCATGTAAAATCCGGTCTCATGATAAAAATAATCACGTATGGAAGAGTTTAAAACTGCAGATATGGTGTACAAAACGGCGTCAAATTTCAATATGTATTGTCGTCCCAAATACATGTTGTAAACTCCAGCTGTTGTTTTATTGCTTTACGCATTCAAATATTAATTTTAGTTGAAACTTTTGGTATAAAAATAACTGAATACTGCATGAGCTGAATCTATCTCTACAATAGGGTAAACTGAAAACTGATTGAACAAATTGTTACCATCCGAACAAACTAAACCAAAATTTCAACTTGGTTTTTGCGTTTCGCAGGTTCCTAAACCATTTTGATGGCGTGTTCGTCTATCGGTCCACTTGTTTGATGTTGTCAATCGTTTCCTGGGCAAAAATTTGTGCTTAATCTAATTGGGATGCCATTTTCTGAAATTTGAAGGTGGCCTAAAGTTAATTGTGTATGAGTTTCATTTCAATAAAATGAGCAATGGCAACAGCGCACAGTGCTTCGATAGTGTGGTCAGATTTGAAAACGTTCTATTATTGACGATATTTATAGTAAATTTCATGCTGATTCCGAATAAACCCTCACGTTTCGATAGCCAACAAGTCCTTTAACGTTCAAACAGAAAAAATGGCTAAAGAACAGGTTTTATAGGTCTAAATATTGAAAAATAATAATATTACTTCTGTTGGCATACAAAATAATTATATTCCTAGCACCAATTTAGGACGTGGAATTAGAAGTTTATTCCAAAACTAACATGATTTTAAATATAAGGCTTCCTAGTGGTTTCAATGAAATGTCAATTTAATCAGAGACAATCAGAACTAATATATCAATTTTTTTCGGAAAAAGAAATAAATCACTGCTATCTCCAAGGGACACGTTCTCACAACTCAGTTCCACCATTGAGTTTCTTGTTATAGAAAAATCGTTAGAGAAAAATAAATTGTTAACAAAATAAATTGTTAGAGAAAAAAGTCGCAGCTAGTCTCAAATAATTTAAAAGTGCTTGGTTCGAGAAATGGTTGCAGAATACAGGAAACAATGCATGGTACATTTTTATTGATGAGAAATATCTTTTTGAGAGATTCACTTTTCAAGCGGGAATATGAGTCATAACTTTGAAAATATCCATTACCATTATACTAGTGCGTACTAGGGATCAATTTCATTACTTTAAAAATATTAAATAACTTCGGCTGAGCTAAATAATTGTGCATATATGATGAAGGTTCATTCAGATGTATGTCACACAGATTTATGTCACGTTGGGTTCACATGAATTGAAACCTTAGTCACCACAATGTTTGCATCTGAAGCCAAAGCTGTTGACAGACCTCAGAATTTGCCCCTCAGGCATCAGTACGCGACTTGCGGGGGCAAAGAACCTATTAAATTGTGTCTAAGGACTATCTAGGACAATTGGTGCTCCAATATCAAGAAAACGTAGTCACTGTGCAGCGCGAGCGTGAATGTGAAATTCGTAGCCAGGCGAAATACACGGAAAATATCCGGCCTCTTTTCTTGAAAACATGAGGTATGTTGCCGATAAACTTCTTCTTCGGACCTTCAGGAGTGCATGCGCACGCGCAATGATTTACTTGATGAGGCAGCTAATTCTCACGATCTAATGTCTCCTACTCGCTCAAAATCGAAGGGCATTCAAAACGGTGCCATGATGCAGATATGGGTGCGTTACATTCTTAGTGTGTCCTTCTTCTTCTTCTGATCCCCCCTACCCCCTCACTCTCACACTCTCTCTCTCTGTGTTTTTTCCACCTGCTACAACACACTTTATCTCAAGGATAAGCGGCCACTTGAACCTGGACGCTCTCCACGAAAATGTTCTATACATTCATTTTAAGGAATAAACATTTAAACAATTTTACGCCGTTTTTCATTGCTAAAAAATGAATAGGTTCTGAAGCGATTCGAATAGATTTAAATAATTACATTTCTCGGAAATTTTATTTTCATATTTTTCCAAATAACCCTGGTAAATTGAAATGTTTTATTATTGAAAATAATAAATCGAAATTAATGGTGGAACACAGAGAAAACTTAGCATAGAGTAAATACCGTTTAATTTTAAATTGAAGTCTGAATCAAAAGTTTGTCTATAGGGCCACCCTCATGCTTCTGTCCCTTAGCCTAGGTAACTAACTCGATATCTGCAGGGAAAGTATCGGGTAGGGGAAGCGAAGGGTCTCCCCTCCTACGTCTACCTTCCTAGCGAGGAATCTAATTTACAAAAGAAGTACAACTCCCCGGGGGCGGTAGGGGCGAGAGCTGGGGGTAGCGCAGAAACTTGCCCCCTTCAATCGATACCTCCTTCAAGGGGCTTCCCGGTTTCAGAAACCTAAGTGTGTAGTGACAAGAAACAACCTTCGCTCTCTTTACGATTGTAGTATTCCGGTAGACGGCCTCTTCCTTTTTCTCTCTCAAATAATCGACCTCGACTTCCGCCAGGTCGACACAGATGTCGAACGGCAATGTTGATTAACAGACGTACCTACAACTTTGAGTACAACAGGACTGATGCAGTGAGCATCGACTATCGAAATACGTAGAAAATGGCAGAAATAAAGGAGGAGGACATGATCCATACAACGCTGTAGTGGGGACATGATCCATAGCCCAATAGTGGGCTAGAAAGCTCCATGTCATTACAGTACTGCTTTTAGAAAAATTTTCTGTGCAGCGTCATGACTTTGAAATCACTATATATATATAATTATAATAAAAGTAATTTAAAAAAATTTTTTTTGAATATTATTTATTACACCAAGCTTACACTTTAATTATCAAAACGGAAGTTAGTGAAAAAACGGTGACAATTTCCTTAAAAAATCAAGAGTTAAATTCGTGTTGATAGCCATTATATCTCACGGGAGCACTGGTATGAGGGTGGAAGTTATGCGGGTTCTTCCTTTACATGATTATTCACACAACTAGTTTCGCCTATCTGAGGCTTCTTCAGGTTAATTAGAGGAGGAGGACATGATTCATGCAACGCTGTATTTTGTCAAGTTTTTCAGAAGATTTTATTCAGTCAGCTATGGTACGTCTATATGAGCCTGATAAGGGTCAACCTTGGGAAGATTCATGAAATCCTGCATGAAAGTTAGTTTCCTTATAATATATAGGTATTTTTTTCAAGATCGTAATTGATTTATGTGGGTTGTAGTTATTGAAATAGAAGATAAATTGAATTTTATGGGTGAAGAGTACTTTTCACTACAAAACTGATAGCACATGTGTCTACACTGCTAAAAAAATCACAATTAATTGGTAAAATTATGCAAATTATTACACAAAGATTGATAATTTCTGTATTAGATAACCCTTCTACGCAGATTATTCGTGAATAGTTATTATTAAGCCCCATACATATCTAGTGAATGATCAAAACTCATCGTGCATCCCAAAACGCCTTTACACCTTCGGCCTTTTCTGACATTTACAGATCAGAATCCCACAATTCTACGGTTAATAGTAGGTGAATGTTGAAAGTTTTTCTAAAAATGTCAAAAACAACAAAACAAAAAACTTAGTAAAACAGCAGGTTGAAAAGGAGACAAATTAGTCTGAGGCCTCATCAGCTATTCAGTGATCCTCTGAACCTCGTAATTGTTTTTGAGGTGTCTGGAACGAGCTCCATTAAATTTCAGCAACGTGAGTCGATTAGGAAAGAAATTACCCTCGGAGGTTCAGAAGTTGATCAGAATAACACGAGAACTGAAAATATTACGGCAATATAAAATAACCAGGTGACTCAGGAAGAATAATGCTGAGACCACCGAGAAGTTTTAACGACCCTCTGTTTGTGCGCCAATTGAAAAGAACAAGAACTTTTTGATTAAACTTTACATACACATACCCTTCCAATCCAATAACCTTCTGTTGTTGGAATAGAAATAATAATTGAATTAAGAGTAATTCGTAAGTATTTAATTATCAATAATTTAATAAATTATTAAAATTGAAGTAGGTGATTACCTAACTACGCTTCACAAGCTCAGTAGGACACAGAAGTTATAGTAAACTCGATTTAGGGACCTCAGAATTCCATTGGAGAGAATGGATCAGCTGATAAAATTGTCTAGTTTTCAAGGCGATATTCGATATGTTTTACTGGTTACGATTCACCCCCCCCCCCCCCCCCCCTCCGCCCGTGTTGATGGCTTTTATTCTTGTCGATGCTTTAACCCTTAGGGAAAGCAAACGAATTAACATATAGCGACAGGGGTGGTGTTTCGTTCGATTCTTTGGGCGGATACCTATAAATGAAACTCAAAAAATCATTACTGTTACGTGTAAAGATTTCAAGATCCTGACTTTTGAATATTTCAGCCCTTAGGATCTACCCTTGATCGAACGCGATGAAGATGTTACTGGCACATCCCCGGCCGATAAATGATTTTTAAGCCTAATATCTTAAAGTTTGGTCCAATACTTTTTGAGAAAAGCTTCGGACGGATTTTCTTTTATTCCATTTTAGCATTTTACTCATCTTGAAACGTAAAACCAACAAATTTTGAGGGGAGTTTATTAACAATTTTTTTTTTTTTTTTTTCATGGTCGATTACAAAGTTTCATCATTGAAAATAATAAACCAAAACTGAAGTTAATGAACATTGACCATTTCCAAGAAAATATAAAGAGCTACAATGTTGAATCGATGTTTAAGACTTGGTATTTATCTCCTTGACAATAATAAAAACCAGTTTTAGATACCCCTTTCCCCCTTCTCATCATTTCTTCTGATTAACTTCAATTCCCCTTTCACTTTGTTTGCTTGTTCTATCAACCCCTTTCTTTATCTCGACCATTGGGATTCAAGCTCTCTTTCATTTGTGACTAAATGCATTTACTTAAACGCATATCCTTACATATCTTTTCTATCGAATATGCAGGTATTGTTTGTTACTGACGATGACCTTACCATAGAAGTCAAATTATCATTGAGAATTTTAATTTTTTCTCCTTAATTTGTGATAGGCACGGGGAAACATACATTGTAGAGACTAACATCTTTCGTCAATAAAAAAAATAAATTAATTTAATTAAATTTAAAACAAAACTAATTAAAAAGTACTGGATTTTGTAGATGTGTGGGTTATTGGTAGATAAACGGTCATTTTAGAAAATCGTCGATCCAAAAGAACTTTGATTTATTGCAATGAACATACACTCTCATTCCCATGATGACCATAAACTACATCTGAGATTGTCTTTGTGAATTTGAATTCGATTCATGTCAATCTGCGATATGCACGGGGTTAACCGAGTAGTGCTATAATTAACGACATCCTCGAAATCATATTTCGAAATTTATGAATATCCAGAACAAACAAAAAATGGTTTTGGAGTTTTTTCTTTCTGCCTTTTTTTCATCTGAAAACGAATTGAGAGAGGAGATAAACATCAAACAGAAATAATTTTATTCCCGTTCCGATTGGGACAACAAACAATTGGGCGAAACTTCCTGTCCCATCAATGAATACATTAAGAGTGGCATGTGATAATCGTTTCAGTCCTTAATTGAATATTGATATGGGGAGGAAACGTAGATTCGATACGAGAAGTCAGAGGCGTATTATGGAAGGACTCTGGCGAAGGTGTGTTCCTTCAGAATCACCATCCCATTCGTAATTTATAGTTTATATCGACCGACGTAAGATCACAATAAAAGTTGTGTAGATGGCTCAGTCAATACGTGCGAACTTTAGGGATGATCCTTTTAAGTTTCTTGATATTAATAGTAGAAAATAACATTCCAACCTCTTAGTCCATCTAACAGGTCCGAAAGGAATACAAATTGTGATAAATTATTTCGCCTCTATTAAATTTTAAGTTCATCTGATTTCCTTTCTTAGAGTTAACCGGACATGATCTGACAACCATAACTTTGCTGTCTGTGAACTGTATTTTAGAATGATTGAATTAATTGTAATAACATTGTAATTTATTGTAATAACGCTTGTTTTTTACTAGATAGGATTTAACATTCAATATTGCCAAACAATTAATACCAACCCACAATGAGCCTGAAAATAGACTATCGGAACGCTTAATCAAAACTTAGCACTGTACTTTCACACTGAACCCTTGGACCTTTGGACAGCAAGGATAACTACTTAATATTTAATTTACAAACAAACTATATATTAATTAGTAGTTCTTTAGATATAAAGCAACAATCAAAAGTACCGACCTTCGGTCAAGATATAGGAACGTTGGCCGAGGGCAGATAGTAAAAACAAAAATACATCACGACTAATTTGAAAATTATTCAACTTCATAAGATCTTGTATCGAGCTCACTCTTAGAAACTATTTCTTTCGGCTTGAAATATACGACATCCTGTCAGCAGATGAAAAAAATTGTCGAAATCTCCGGGATTACACAAAAGTTATGGGTCAGTTCCATAAAATTTTGATGAAAGGCGAGGGAAATATTAAAGTAGGTGTAGTCTTATAAATGGGTTGGTCATTAGATGCTATTTCGTATGGTGAGGTTTTTAAAATTAATTTTTTACTTAATAACTAGTAAATATGTTTTTTGATGTTGCATTTAAATGCTACTCTAAAAATAAATTCATGTAACCCACCCGCCATATTGTGATAAATCCTCAGTGGCGGAGCAGTTAAAAGTAAAGTGAATACCTATTATATATCTTTCTATCCCAAAGGCTATGTAAATGTCGTGAACTCTTAAAACAGTTGTGGTTACCTAAATAGATCTATGCTTCGATTCGAGTCTGACAGGTACTCGGTGGTTACTAAGCCTAATTGAGTCATGATAGTAGGCCCAGATTCTCTATCACTCCCATATGAAATACACGCATGTTCATGGGAAAAAGAAAGGAAATGTTCAAGACGTGTTGAGAAAAAATCAAACTCATCGGTTTGCTCTAATTGGATCGATCGTATGTCGCACCTAAGTGTGTGAAAACAACATTCAAATTTCTTCACATAACATTTCATACGGGTGTAGGAGTTTAACGATTTAATCTTACAATAATCGTAGTTGTATCATGTATAGAAATGTGTATATGTAGGTTATAGGATATTAAATATTGATTTTGCCTCATATAAGTGTTGTTATCAGGGGCGTCGCTAGACGAAAATAGTGAGGGGGGAAGTATCATGGAATTCCCAACTGAACCAAAAGTTTTCCCAATAAAAAAAAAAAAAAAAAAAAATTAATTAATTAAAATAAAATGAGTGGTATTACTTATAAATGATAACAGACAGTTGATGTGTATTGCCTATAAGTATCTATTAAATACACCTAACACTTACTAAGGAGACTGTATTGAATATAAATCCAGTTTTCAATATTCAATGAATTTGGAGTGTTATTTCCCGCTCAAATCATTAAAGTAAATTTAATTTCCACTGGATTTTTTATGTCAACGAACGTCGTTTAAAAAGAATTTTACACTAGCTTATGTCTTGAGTTAAGTTGCTTAACGGTCAAACCAACTACTAATGTTAATAAATTCCAGATATGAATAAGCATATATTTATATATAGTTGGCACAAAGGTGCACCGAGTGTGGAGGAAGCCATGTTCCTGAACTGATATCACCATCACCAGGGAAAGTTGAAATTTATTTTGCTACGTTCTTATATTTCTATGCACGAGGCATCCATTTCACATTTTTATTATGAAGATGACCAAACCTAGTGGATTCACAGAAATAAGCCTTGCCTCAAGCACCGATATCATGAATCTCTAAAGAGTCAAGTTCCAATTTCGCAAGCCGTTCATCATCTCTACAGTCTAATTAAGATCCCCCCTCTCTCTCCCACTCCTTCCCCTCCTCCGTCCTCTTTCACCCTCTGAACCACACTACTCCGTCACCTCTCCCTCGCTCCTTGTACTGATGAATTATGCAAAAATCGAAACCTAATTAAGGCGATATTAAATGGGTAGGGGGTCGATTGATTCAGTAATTTCCATTTGTTTTACTTCTTCCCGTCCATTCTTCCTGCATTCCTTTATCGTCAGAGCCTTTCTCCGTTGAACCGGGAGCTTTCCAGCTTTGAGCGAGGAGGGAAAGGCCGAATAATGAAGCAGATTGATGGTTTTTTTCTTATATAGTTCGTGATAATACGCAGCTTTGTTTGGTTTACCGTAAATCCTGGGAAAATTCATATTGTGTGGCACATGACTTTTAGTAATGATAACTCTTATTTATCAGAGGTAAACATCAAATCTCCAGTGAGTATAACTTTATTCACACATCGCTTTGGCCAGCGCAAATGCATAAACACCCATCCATTTTTGTGAAATTTAATGTTAAATTTTGATTGGTTCAAATAAATTGACTAGATTACAAACGTAACTGTCCGTTCGATGTATGGTAATTACAAACGTAACTGTCCGTTCGATGTATGGTAATGCTTCAATATTCAAATAAGAAAATGTAGATCAGTACTGACGTTACAAGCCTCATGTTAAGCGCATTTTCTTAATATACCTACTGGTGGTTTGGCAAGTGAAAATCTTTTATATATATATATATATATATATATATATATATATATATATATATATATATATATATATATATATATATATATAAATCCTTATTAATATATTATGTATTATATATTCTTTCTCTATGCTATCAGTAACAAGAAGTTATAAGTCAATCCGAAACTCCTAGGAAAACATCGAATAGAATTCTAAGTAGCCATCGCTTTGCGAGGTGGTTTCTTTTAACATGAATATGCTGTATGGATGGGCCTCTGCTTGCGAGGCTGTCACAATTTTTTTGTTCTTTCTGGCCCAAAGCAAGTTTGATCAAATAAACTATTGCACTTACACCAGGGATATTCTAGAGATTAACTCACAAAACCAACGTCATTGTCGGTAATTAAATTCATAACATCGGAAACAACTAAATGCTAATTTTCAAATTCGACATCCAATTAAATCGGTTAAAATTGGGAATGAATGAACCCTTTGCATCATCCGGTTTGATAATACCATGCTCTTGCTCGCCCCAGTCGTGTACAAAATCACACCAAACGCCTTAATTTCCATCTTTACTGAATTCTATTAGTTCCATATCAATCAAATCGAAATGTTTGTAACTCAACGAGAAATAGAATACCTACTGTGCTAATTTTAGAGATTTAATCATTACAGTGCTTTAACTATACCTATTAGAAGGACTAATTTATGAATATTTCAGTGGTATTTCAGGGGATATTTTGAGATATAATTAATACGGTGTTGGGACATTTGCGATCTAGTTAAGATATTTTTAAATCTAATTCGTACACACCATAAAATCTAATTAAGATCTAATTAGATCCTTGTCCCTACTTTAGTTTCGATTTTTCTTGACATGTCTGTGACATTTTTCACTAGTTAGGTCCCTGGAAAAGCATGTTCCACGTTAAATTAAAGATGCAGAGAAGCGATAACGTCATGTTAACGTCATGTTCCTAGAGGGGGCATATAAAAATCTGAAAAATACCATATTTGTCAAAACCCACAGAATAATATACGATTTAATCCCAACAATATTGGTAAAGATTTTCTCGTTAAGGCACTTTAAAACTTGCCTATTGCGAAAATCCCTCAAACTGTCCGATGTGTCGTCAAAAGATGGTTCTGTCTTCCAAGGAAGCTGGTAGAAAACTTCGGAGAAATCAGCAAAAGACCGTGGATCTCAAAACGCGATGCTGTTCTTCTGGTGCACAAGAGATTTATTATAATAAATCATGAGTAAATAATGAGAAATGTACGTATATAATTCATGTGCAGACGATGAGGACGTCGGTACACGAAATTTAAGCGTCAAGCTATGACGCTGACTCCAATCTCTGGTCAATTAAGTTGAGAGAGCATACGGCAATATAGAACATGGCCCTTGGAATATTGTATGGGGTTACCGCTTGACTTACTGGAACATGACTACAGTTTCCACTGATTGACTGTAACAGTGGCGATCCCAGTGATTCAGGCATATTGGTGTGTAATGCCGCCTGAGCCCCATGTCCCACTGTTAATCCTTGTTGTCTCTCAGCATCCGATCATAACGGCATTTCGAACGATCCATTACATACGACTGAGAGAACAGTATCTTGCTTGTGGTGAGGTGAGGATAATCACGAAATCTACCTAATAAAACGGTCTGAATCTTCATAATCTACCACCTTTATTTAATTCAATATTCAACTTCGGTTTATACACCTTACACATCGGTTTATTATTACAGTTTATATACCTAACTATGCCTTACGCACATCTACTTCTGATCTACCTGATGAATTGCCTCAATTCATTCAACCCGTAAGCTGAATATTTTCAAAATGCGTCAGATTCGAAAACATCGACTCGAATTTTGAATATGATAAATCCTTGATGTAAAAAAGAAGTTTCTACAAAACCGACTACAATAAACGTCACCATGTCGACACTTCTCTTCTTTGTGCCTATAACATGATTCCAAAGATTACTAAAATGCCTTGATGGAGGGCGTTTAGAATATATTAACCTATAATTTTTATAGGAGTTTAATTTAATGATGATTACCTATTTTATTTGAATGAAGGAGCAAAGCATGAATGGTTAACGCGTAATAATGGGCAGAAGGATGACGGATCACATTGATTTCTCCGTTCTGTCTCCTTTTACTCTCAACCGCTCTAAGTAAATCAAAGGGGCATTGCTGCGCCTTCGGAAAATCCGACAAGGTCGTCCACGTTTCTCCACTTCTATCGGGCACCTCTTAGGCACATTGATGATGCACTCTGGACGGCAAATTCGAGACGAGCGCGGAGCCAACACTTAACAACTCCATCGGACCATTTCCATCTGTCAGCCAGGTTTTCTGCCAGTTTCCATCTACAAAACGGTCCATTTGTGGTGCAAACACCCCTTCAAAAACCTACTAGAGGATTGAACGTGCAATGGCGCTGTTCACATGTGGAAAGGTATTTTCTCTTCTTCTGCTGACTTTAGAACTGCTAGTACGGTACGGGAGGGTAAGAGGGAGCGTCTAAGTCTACGTCACAGACGTCAAACAACGCTTCCCTCTGCGGTTCCTACACTCATTGACAAGCCAGGTCCCCTCTTAAAGCCCAGCTAGTTGCTGTGTTTGGAAGAATCATCGGTTCCTTCACGAAATTTCCCCATAGTGTGTTCATCAGCTCCCCAAGGATGTCTCTCAATTCAATGTGGCGTCTTGAGATTAGGCCTCCTGTTTTGCAACTGAGTCCATGGCATAATGAGAATGCACCATGTCGACCGGAATTCGCAAGTACTGTACTGCAAGGTGTTGTATTTAACAAGATCTTCAGGGCTTCTTGGCGCTTCTGTACTGCGTCTCGTTTAGCTTGAATCATGAGTGTCCTGTGTTCCCCAATATCAAACGGGGTGCCAGATTGAACGGACTCGACTAGCACCTCGGACTCCCACTGAGACGTCTCAAACCAAAAGTCCGTCAAGCGCGTTCGGTCAGGCTATGCCAGGCCACCTGTATCCACTGGTAGAGGGAATATGTCACACTCCTCCTCTGTCACCGCTCCCCCGAACAAAGACAGAATAGTGGTTTTGCGAATTCGCTCTCTTAGTTATCTAAAATCTTCTCCCTTGCAACTAACCACAAGTTGAACATACTGCCATTGGAACTTCAGAGACTTGGTGAACCGTCTGTGACTGCTCTTTCCCGACCAATGACAATTGCTTGAGCGTCGCTATCAATTTCCTAATTTTTTCGGCTAGATAAAGCTGCTTCCCAGATGCCTGTCCTATGAAACCGCCAGAAACCTCTGACCAGCCACTATTCTTATTCCAGTACCTGAGAATATTCTTGCCACCTCCTCTTGATCTACATGATTTGCAAAGAGAAAGGACTTTTTCCCTTTAGGAAAATATACGTAATACTGGCCGAGCCTTGCTAATTTATCCCACCAGCTTTTCAAATCACTGAAACTTCCTTGAGCTGAAGAGTCGTCGGCATGGCAACACTGATGAAAATTGGTGTCCTGCAAATTCTCAATGAGAGGAAGTGTTGACAATGCATACAGAAGCATGACTAGAGGGTCTCCTTGCGTAACTCCTTCTCTGCTATGCAAATTTACTTCCCCTCCACGCATTACTAATTCCACCTGGCTTTCGTATTATAGAGAAATCATGCGCAACTAGGCCAATGGAAACTTGCGTACCACACAACCTTGATACTTTTTACAGAGTTGAGACATTTTGCGCGTCCACAAGAAGAAGACCCCATTTCGAATTTGGCAATGTTTTTTTCTTGATATAATTTACTCATGACATCGATAGCTCCTTCTATTCCCCCACTCAACCCACCGGCTAGCTGTTTTTCCTTGCGTGCATTCGTGAATAGAGTTATCTGGTGATATCTGCACTTGTAACCTATAAATTGTAAAGAAGAGCGTAACTTGAGGGGATGTTAGAAATACGATTTATTTATATTTATTTTATCCTGAAAGTTGGTGTACAGTGTTTAGAGCTATTGATGTTGTCCACGCGCAGATATCACATTCAATTCGTCAACAATAAAGTTCGCAGATAGGTCATCGAACCGACCCCAACGCGCAATATCTGTGATGATTTCTTTGGTATCTGAAGAAAACTGTGAGTGATAGTATTGCTAAAAGGGCTTAACGTTTGTTCATGCGCAGAGGCTACCATTCATCAGGCAGTAGGTAATGAAATTAACAAGAGAACCGCACAATAAGCCCCGGCTTCGGTGCGGCGGAGGGGGAAATCGACCCCTCCCATGGACCCTGAATTAAATAATAATAAGTTGCATGAAATGTAGCATAATCTTGGCGAGGTAACTTCAACAGGGACAAGGGAGGCTCTTCGTTGATTTTTTCCGGTATTTGGACGTGATATACGATTTTTACAAGCAAATCCCTTTCGTACCACTGTGGCCAATCCTCAAGCGTTATTATTTTCACTGTTTTCAGAGCATCTGTCAAGTAAATTGAGCATTTTAAAGGCCTTCCAAAAGAGTCCCCTTGCCTTTGCTGCTTTATCATATTTTTCGTTCCCTTCGATTCGTATTTGTAAAGGGAACTGTTGAATAACAATTGTATCTACGGAATTAGTTAAAATCAATGTTTCAGCTATTTCATATGTGATATAATTATTTGTTTGCCTTTTATGCATATTCGCAAGAGGCCGTCCACCGTTTAAGAGTCGGTAAAAATTACGGCTCGTCCCCAATTGTTTTCAATTACGGTTTTCATATGGCAAGTTTAGCTACCTTCAGCTCTGCTGAAGCGATCCGGAAGGAAGTGGGTAACTTGTCTGACGTTTAAGTTCCCAACTGAGGACCGTATACCTCCCGCTACCACAACTTCACTTTTAGAGTCGTCGGTAGATGATTTAAAGAACCTACTATTGTTCTCGTGGATCATCGCGACAGTAATCGCCTTGAGTTCAGAATTTGTACAGAAAGTATAGCCGCAAAAGTCCACCAATTCACCCGTTTGACACTCGGCGAGTACAAATAAAAATGATGCCGGTCGATCGGACTAGGTCATAAGAAGTTTGTTTAAGGCGAGCGATACGATCTTGAAGGTTATCCCGAGAGCAGGTGGAGTACAAATGGAGCTGCTTACGATCGGTTTCCGTGAGTACAAACGACCGGCTTTTGTTTGCTGTCGCGTGATTGGGCCGAAAAGGGAGAAGTGAGGAGGCCCATTGCTGTACAAAGCCCCCTCCCCTCCGCAGCACGTCCCGTTCTTGCATTTACCGCTTCCCTCGCCATTCTTTTCCCTTATAACAGCAGCAGGGCGGCTTCGAGTGCCGCCAGGGGTCTTACTTTCCGGCTAATGAATACTCGCGCAATCTAATACCCTCGGACCTCTTTATTCGGGATTGCGTGTTTCCAAATGGGATTCGCAACAACAGATTAGCTTCGATAGTATATCGAGAGAACGAAGAATTTTCGACAGAAATGGGGGAGCCTTGAATAAGATGGGCATACAACAAAGTTAGTCAGTATTTATTAGGTACCATTATTGTTCTAGGTACCCAATTCTAGATTATGTTCTAATTCACAGGAATGGGTGACTAGAAATTTTTGAAAGAAAGTAAAAAAATGAAATAAAAAAACTATAAACCAGGTAGGTATGTTCCTTTTTCCTCCCCCATCTATACGGTTTCGAACCAATGCTTCGCTTTTGAACATTAACTGATTTCCCACATCAACTCTAAGGTTCCGCGAAAACAGGTATGTTCTTCACGACACAGGGAAAATAATTAAATCACTCGCGACAAAGTTGTGGAAACGCATTTCCAAGTCCAGACCCCTTTCGTAGAAATAGACGTTTTTTTACTAACTTTCGTTTTGACAAGGAAAGGGAACTGCCACTTATTCAACGAAGATAAAATTTAATTTTGTATTTCATTTGTCAATCTCTCTCTCTCTCTCTCTCTCTCTCTCTCTCTCTCTCTCTCTCTCTCTCTCTCTCTCTCTCTCTCTCTCTCTCTCTCTCTCTCTCTCTCTCTCTCTCTCTCTCTCTCTCTCTCTCTCTCTCTCTCTCTCTCTCTCTCTCTCTCTCTCTCTCTCTCTCTCTCTCTCTCTCTCTCTCTCTCTCTCTCTCTCTCTCTCTCTCTCTCTCTCTCTCTCTCTCTCTCTCTCTCTCTCTCTCTCTCTCTCTCTCTCTCTCTCTCTCTCTCTCTCTCTCTCTCTCTCTCTCTCTCTCTCTCTCTCTCTCTCTCTCTCTCTCTCTCTCTCTCTCTCTCTCTCTCTCTCTCTCTCTCTCTCTCTCTCTCTCTCTCTCTCTCTCTCTCTCTCTCTCTCTCTCTCTCTCTCTCTCTCTCTCTCTCTCTCTCTCTCTCTCTCTCTCTCTCTCTCTCTCTCTCTCTCTCTCTCTCTCTCTCTCTCTCTCTCTCTCTCTCTCTCTCTCTCTCTCTCTCTCTCTCTCTCTCTCTCTCTCTCTCTCTCTCTCTCTCTCTCTCTCTCTCTCTCTCTCTCTCTCTCTCTCTCTCTCTCTCTCTCTCTCTCTCTCTCTCTCTCTCTCTCTCTCTCTCTCTCTCTCTCTCTCTCTCTCTCTCTCTCTCTCTCTCTCTCTCTCTCTCTCTCTCTCTCTCTCTCTCTCTCTCTCTCTCTCTCTCTCTCTCTCTCTCTCTCTCTCTCTCTCTCTCTCTCTCTCTCTCTCTCTCTCTCTCTCTCTCTCTCTCTCTCTCTCTCTCTCTCTCTCTCTCTCTCTCTCTCTCTCTCTCTCTCTCTCTCTCTCTCTCTCTCTCTCTCTCTCTCTCTCTCTCTCTCTCTCTCTCTCTCTCTCTCTCTCTCTCTCTCTCTCTCTCTCTCTCTCTCTCTCTCTCTCTCTCTCTCTCTCTCTCTCTCTCTCTCTCTCTCTCTCTCTCTATCTATCTATCTATCTATCTATCTCTCTCATCTCACGCTTTCTCTCTCTCTATCTAATTCATAAATAAATTTTCCTTGTGGTAGTCCGTGACCAATTATTTCGGTGGTGCGGGAGGGGGGTGTAATAGAGGATTCATCTATGAGCAGGGTATTGTCATATAAATTGTGAGAATGGCACATGACTACATATTCTAGCTAAGGTTTGCACAAATTAGAGATATAACGTTTCTTTAGTTGGACAGTTCAAATGATTAGCCCTAGTTCCTGGGGAGACACGTTGAGGATAAATAAAAACCAGTTTATAATTTATAACTTAGCGTAATGAATTGGCCTTCATTGACTCTACTACAATGGTTTAAGGATCAAGAGATGATGTGATAAAACAGCACTCCAAAAAGTGGCGAAAGATTTTCCTGCTATGAAACCTAATTACACTTCGCTAGTAACGCATTGGTTGTCCTTGAAAATCAATAGAAAATAAATCCTGTACGCTTTTTGGGGCTAAGAAAAAAAAGTTGAGCCATTTTTTCAAATACCCCAGCTACCAATCCATGTCAATAAAACTCCGCAATGTGGTGATAGGTGATATGATTCGCAACTATTCTTATTCTTAGTTTCGTATACTTATTGCCAAATACGTGGTATGTTAAAATGATTTATAAGCAACAAATACGCCCACCCAGTCAATCTGGGTAGGTATATTGAATCAATATATTCATTCTATTTTAAAACTCGCTCACTAGCCTCAATACTCCGCATCAGAAAACTTCATGTAACAGTAACTATTACTACGAACAATTAGAAGAACGTAGAAAAAACTCCGAGGGAGGGCTCTCATATAGAAACCATGTAGGTACTTGCTTTAAGGATTGGAATAATTCTCTCATAAGGAATGTAAATGACCCTCCTAATTAGGTACGGTAATGTAATGAGCAATTCGAAGTCTTTATTGGGAGTGCCTCGCCGCAGCACAGTGCGAGACACAACTATTTCTAGCTCATGAATTATCACTGTTATTATTTTGACATGGATATGTCTTTTGGCTGGGGGTCAAGGAATTTTTCACGACACTTTTTTTCTCCACAAAAAATGCGAAGCTCCGGAACTTTAGATTATTATTAACTCGAAAAGTGAAGGCTAGGTAGCATTTCTACTGATTTTTCACGTACAACCAAGGCGTTACCAGGGAAGAGTAACTCCCGTAGTTTTCATAGTAGGAAAATCGTTCGCCACTTTTTGGAATGGTCTCATTTTATCACAACGTCTCATGACCTCTAAGCCATTGCAGTGTCAAGGAATGCTGATTTATTACTCTAAGTTATAAACTAATATTGTTTTGTAACCATTATGGAATAATCTTGTGAAAAGAAGGCACTACATGGTTGGTATACAATTTAGTAGTAGGTACCTACTGGTAAGCAGTAGGTACTAGTCATATCCATGATCTTTTGTTTTTCCGATCAAGTGAGAAATTAAAATGCTTGAAAAATTTAATTAGTAATGGTTTGACATGGATATGTCTTTTGGCTGGTATTGACTCTGGCTTTGACAATCAGTCACGTAGCAACCAGTTAGAAAAATATATCAAAATGAAGAGTTAAGTTTGGTGGACTGGATATTCGCAAGCTCGCATCTCAAAAATGAAAAAAAGTATTCTTTTTAGTCAGATATAGATTAGTGGGACAAATTGAGCGGAAAAATATGTGGTTTGATGGTCTGGATGCTCGCAAGTAGTGAAAAAGTGTAGGTAAATGTTAAACGTGTAAACACTGCACGAATTTGCTTCGCTCTGAGCTGCGGTGAGACACTCATCGTTATCGAGCTTTTCCAGGCTCTTACGATAGGTTTAGAGAATTAAATTTATTCACCGATCATTTTTCGAAAAACCTCATTCAAATCAGTTTACCGGTTTGTGTGCATATCATTAATCTTCGTACAACACGTCCATTAAGACTGATCGAAATTAGTACAGTTTTGGAACATCAACTACGTTTGGGTTCTTAGGGACACGATTTAGACCAATGATGAATCACATGGAGTTTAGCTTCCTATTAAATGACGATAATTATGATACATAGATAGATTTTATTTGTAATATTTGAATAGGTATTAACAAAATTTAACTTCCACAGAAAGTTGGTTAAACAATAATATATATTCATGAAAATATTAGAAGGCTGTACGTAGGTATAATCTGAGGCCAGCACGCAATTGATCTGACTCTGAAATATTTAATTTTTCATAGCTGCTCTATTTTTATTTATATTAACTTACATATTTATTTATTTTTTCATTTCAATGAGTCATGCTATTTTTATCAGTTTTAGAATTATATTATAATAATTGAGTTTCAATTGAGTTTCAGCTTATTTTTATTTGTTTAACCAACGAGGTGTTCATTTTTTTTTTTTTTTTTTTTTTTTTTTTTGTAAAAACTTGCTCTTTTTTTTCATTAGGTTTTCTTAATTAATTTTCAATATTTCATCTATCTTTTCGACATTTTCATTTATTGAACGATGGTTCATGAACAAAGATCTTTGCAACCAGTGTTACGTTGTGACTGACAGTTGGGAAGACCTTGCGGTTTTTTCGCCTGTAGGTCAGTATGGATTTCACCCTCAAAGCACGCGAGTGTTCAGGTAGCTGTCAAGTAGGCAAGTTGAAGGAGTGTTAAGGTATTTTTTCAAGCTTGGACATCCAATAAAACAAAGGAATTGAGTTTGAGAAGACTTATTCTGTCTTATCACATTCACTCGATTACTTTGCATCTGGTTAAATTATTATGACAATTGAAAAACGTTTATTTCTTCTATTTTTTAATTAATGATTTAAGCCACGCCTCAACCTGAGGGCTCATTAGCGACATTGATTAATAAATATTCAACTACAATGTAAATATCTACAAAATAAATTAATACGACTATTCTTATCAGGTGGCAAGATAGAAAACTACCCAAATTAACCATGATATCCATGATTTTCTACACCAATTAACCTTCTTATCATTAATGCATCGCTTTTATTTAATAACGCAGTAATTAATTCTCCAGCCCCGATTCGTAAAAGCTGCTAGGACAATTACCGCACGAGTAAATTTACATAATTTCTAACGTTTCATTCCACTAAAATTGTTCACATCATAGGCAACTCAAGTAAAATTGTTAACGCTACATACTTTATCAATAAAAGGAATGGAATGTTCTTGATGATATTGCGATTTAAACCCCTATTTCAAGAGTAGTACACATCTTATGAAATTTATATTTAAGTTTCGATAATTAAGGTTTTAGCACATTTTAATTACGTCAGTCATATATTGTGCAACCCGATCTTGAACAAAATTTTGTTAACAAATAATACTCAGTTTTTTCTTTTTGTAGCGAATCAATCAATGGACCTGTGCTTTTGAAAATGCAATTATATGGTCATGCTGCATGACTAAGCATTTTTGTTCATTGTCATGAGCAATTTTATTTGATTAATGAATATATTTCTTATGGAGCATCGGCCCATCGATTACTAAACCAAACAATACAAAATGTTTTGCTTTTTCAGAAGATATTTATATTATTATATGCATATTGTGATCCCATGATGATTGAAAACCATACTGCAATATTGAATTTGACCATAGAAAAAGTTCATCAAAGGTTGATGAGCCATAAATATGAAGATAGAGTTGTAACTAATGCTAATGGCGGACTCGAGACGAGGGCTTGAGCTATTATCATAATAGGCAGATAGATCTTCTTCGGACGGAAAGAAGCTATTCCGCCGTCTCATCATTAACCCTCCAGTCAAACCTATCAATTTCGTGAGAAGGCCCAGAGCCCCCGTCGGTAGCTTAAACACCCCGCATGCACCGAACCTGACACAAAATAAATTATTCTTACAAGCGGCGGACGGAAGGGGGTTGATTAAATATACTCAAACATGACTCGTCGTAGGTTCGAAAAAAATAACCGAGAAAGCGTTTTCACTGAAGATGTTGAGAACTTGAAGAGGTCGTTAATCATTACAAAAGTCGGTTGATCATGAGAACTCCAACATTAGGAAGGAAACGCTTCTAATTGGTTGAATACTTATAAATAAATATATATAAATTAAAAGGTAATGCCATTTAGAAACACACATCCACAAGTTCTAACACACATTATTTGTGCCATACATAAAGGTACTATGGTAGTTCCCTAAACATATCGGTAATTAATGAATCCTTACATGGACATACTCATGTATGTGAAGTACATAAGTTTGATAAGAATTGCAAATAGATCATGTTTTACTAGATGCACCCTCCCCATTATCACTTAACACGAATATACAACAATCACAACCATAATAAAGTATGAGCTGCTTTTACATTGTGAAATCGATTAATGACAGATGCATGGACAAAGACTGAAAATATCACGAAACGGTATTCCTACTACTCTAATGATTATGAAATCCTAACTGAGAACTACGTTAACTGAGGATGGATACAGATCAAGGAAAAGAACTAATTCATAAAGGAATACAGGAAAATATTTAATTCCAAGATTTTTCGCCCGTTTAAATCAAAAGATCGAATTCCTAATTGAAAAAAAAGTTGAGTGGGCAGTATAGCTTCCTCACGTATTGTAACATGGACGTATAGAATTAGTTGAAGAGCAAAGTACGAGTCGAAATGATTGATAAGTCTACTGTAAGAGAAATTCGAAATGATTGATAAGTCTACTGTACGAGAAATTAATCTTTGCGCATGCGTACAGACTACATGGCAATCCAATGGCAATGCAATTTATAGGGAACGTCTAAGAGCAAAACCGCACAATCCTTGGAAAATTCATAAAAATCGGTCCATTAACTTCAAAGTTTTGTCTGTGTCGATCAATTTTAGTTGTGCGAATGCTCTGTGGTTATTACTCCACCAATCGCAATACACCTTATTCACAAGGAACTAACCTGGAACATATATTAATATCTCCCGAGTTAGAACGAAATCGAACTAACAATAAATTATTGTTTGCGCATTCGCACATGCTACTGTTGATTCGACGGCATTGAAAATTATAGGGGACCTTCTAAGAGCTAGCCCGGACCATCCCTGAAAATTTCATCGGAATCGGACTGAAACTTGGTACGGTTTAGGGCATGAAAAGGATTTACGATAGACAGACAGACATCACACAGACAGACAGAAACGGAACCAAATTTGATCAGCTAGCTCTGAAACGCAAAAAGCATGGGGAAATTTTAATTTCGGAGGACACAATTTTTTTCGACTTCTGTCATGAGCACAAAGCTTTCTACCCTCGGTAGTGAGGAAGAAAGAGGAAAAAAAACCCGATAATCTGTCCATAATAGTAGCTTGGGTGGCGCTTATTACGATCGGCTATTAACTCCTCCCCCACTACTCCTTACCGATCGTAAATCCAAAATTTCGAAACAGTGTTTCGTTTCGTAAACAGTGTTCGAACAAAGAATGGATTACTAAAAGTGGTTAAGAATAGTAGCATGGCAGCACTTATTATGATCGGCTATTATCGCCTCCACCCCTGTGCATACCCAAGCCATTCCAAGAAATTTTTTACGAATTTCCACAACTCATTTCGGTAGGTGTTTAAACTTATGCAGATATATTTAGATGGGTATCTAATGTTTAATAGACTTCGTTTATTAATTATAAACAGGTCTTCTGCGTAGAAAGATTATCCAATTACAGAAATAATAAACATTTGCGGAATAATTTGCGCTGGTATAAAGGCTATCCCGTTCAATCAACCCTAAATGTTAATATCGGGCAATAAAAGCAAATAAAGGGAATATATAATCCCAGATGTATGTCAAATAATGTTTTACAATTCAGGCGTTCTTAGCTCAATGGATAGGGCATCCACCTGGAGAGCAATGGACAATTACCATCCGGCGTGTTCGTATTATAGCGGAGAACACGACACTCATCCTAAGAGTTGAAAGTCACACTTTCAAAGTGTTCAAAAAAATGTATTCATTCTTTTTAGTTATTTCGTTTATTTTCTTTGGTAGGTGACATCGTCCAGTTATATTTCGATAGTGCACCGTAGACTCAAATTATTATAAAAAAAATTATTATTATTATTACTAAAAAATTATATCCATCATATTATCCTCATATCCATTTTTTACTCGAAAAAGTTCGGATGAACCAACTTACAAGCATAAAAGCGAAGTGGCGGTTCACATAAAAGTTGAATGTAATAATGATGGTTATGCTATTGGTGTAGTGACTAAAATATGGTTAAAGAAAACGGATGGGATATGTATATTATGGAAAAGATACACCAACAAGTAGTTTGTCGCACAATAGGGTGCAATAAACAACGTGAATGCAATTGCACAAGGACGAGGCATCAGGAAAAGGATCTGTTCCCGTGGTGCGGGGAAATTTGGATCGGAGGTGATCAGATTGTGGGTCATTATGAAGACGACAAGGCTACGTATTACAGTCCATGGCCACAGCCCACCGAGTTTAGAGCAACAAGTTGTAATTAACACAACGTTGAGGTGTTCCTTGCAGAAGGGCCATATACATATCTCAGGAACTTACTCTGCACTCTTTCGAGACCGAAGATCTGGGTAATATAGGGATGAGAACGGATTAAAGACTCGTATTCGTAAGCTTTGGGAGGTCCAGTGCTTTGTAAAGCAAAGTTGCCAAGGGTATGATATTCGACATCCCTGAACGCCGTTTTAGAAGTTTCAGAAAAAATATTAATACAGTGTATCATACCCACAACATAGGTACTGGAGTCAGCGATGCTGCAAAAACGGTTATATTTCGCTTCACCGATGACAAATCACACTGAAATTCGAAACCACACTAAAATTATAACCATTCTAAACTTTGTAAGTAAAAACTTATAGTATAGTGGAAATTTCAAGATTGGGGTGTCATAAGGAACTCCATTCCGTTTCTGATCCGCACCATCAGCGGACCACCTCACTACACCACCACCACCATCACAGCGTGCCTCCTCCATCAACATAGCGTTCGGATCCGTTTACACAATCCGGAATTCTTCAAAAAGCCACAAGCTCGTATTCAAGCTATTTCGGTGTTCCCAGATACTTTTTGGACCGATTTCTGACTGTATCGGGGTTTGCAGTGTCCTTCCAACTGTTTCTATGAACTGTTTTTATGAAACAACCCGGAAATCTTGTCGCCAGGTGACAGATTACAGGTAGGTTGTTATACAAAAGAATCGTGTTTAACTTGAAAGTGTGGCACCATAAACTAACAAAGTGGTAGTCTTGCGTAAGCTGAGCCCTACAACACCGCTAAGAATAAGATGGTACTGTTTTTCAGAGTCATACCAAGTCGAAGCTGAATTTCAGAATTTTACATCAATAGAATCTCAATAACGGTGATAATCCGCAAATTGAATGAAAGAAAGACAAATGACGGAACTAAGGTAAATAAGAGGACCAAATGATGTTACCTCTTCTGCTTTTCAGCACCGAGCGGGCAACTAAGCGTTGTGTCTCATCATAGATGTAAATCCAATTTTTGCGTTTCACGCTGTAGAACCAGAGAAAAGCATCTTCTCATCAAACTCGAGTGTTTGAATCGCTCGAGAATTCTATTTCCTGAATTCAAGTGAAAGGTGATGGAGGTGAGTTGAATATCGTGATTGTAGCTCTCATTTAGGAAAGAGTTTTTCAGTAAAACCCCGAACCTTCTCCAGACTCCGTAAAAATCCCTCAAATTCCGAAACGAATGATGGGAGAGCGAAAAAAACGCGTTTTGAAAAAAGCGTCAATGGGAACGGGATGAAAAGAACTTGAACGGAGGCCCCCAAATGGAAGTTTGTAGTTGAATTTTTCACCGCTAGGGGAAAACTCGTGTAGCGGAAACTCTACGGAGCGAGGTGAGGCGGTTGTCGCTATTGTTATCTTAATCCATTACTCGGGGCTGGGCTAGGGAGGAAGGTGATTCCGCCGGAAGGATACATTATTCATGCAGGCCTGTATTAGAGGAGTGGCGGGAGAAGCTACAAATAGGGGACGCGCTCCCGTTCCCGAAGGGAGGGGTTGAGGGAGAAGACTTTGATCAAAACCGAAACCTAGCAAGCCTGAATACCAAATGCAGCTGAAAGGGTGGAAGGTACGGGGGAGGGAAAAGGCAGTAGGGAATAGGGTTTGATTGAGAGGTGTCCGCTGGAAATGGGTGGAAATGAGGTTTTCTACTGGCGACTCCTCCCGGAGCCCCCTACTCTGGCGCGTCTCTCTGAATATCCCCGTGAATACCCACTCCGGACATTTCCCCCTCCAATTCCACCCTACTAGGCAAATTCGGTTTTTTCCCCCAACAAGTCTCTTCACCGATGCGAATTGCAAAACGAAAAAAAAAAAAAAAAAAAAAAAAACTTCGTTAAAAAAGGAACATTGGGGGAGCTTTCAGGGTTAAGAAAGTTGGGTGAAATTCTCGGTGAATCGCAATACCCTTGAATAAGGAGGGTCTTAATTATTCCCCAATAATAATTAGGCAGCAACGTTCCTTTTCTCCTTTTTCATTCCAAATGCATTCACTCATCGCTCATCCTGAATTTTGAGAGGTAGGTATTGAATGAATGAGCTGTTTAATTTTCTCACTATACGTGAAAACAAAATCTTTCCGAATAGAAAGGAATTACTCATTTGAGTTTTCTTGTCCACTGGGCTGGAAAGCTGCGAATTGATTTTGTGTGAACGCATTGTCTCACTATTTGCACAAATTCGCTGCAGACGAAAATGTTTTCTGATGATTTTGATTTTTGGTATTGGGGTTTCTCGCATAAGTGATAACGACGAAGTCGGGAAAAGTGGGTACATCACATTTATGGGAAAAGAAACAAGCCGTTTCTCATTAGTGTCATGATCTTTGTTGTGGCTGAAAATGATAATATAGAAATTGAATGCTGAATTTGACTCCAAGAAATAAGAAGAGGTTGAGAAAGTGCATTAATCTCTGGATAAATAAAACCGTATGATGCATGTTAACCCTGTTCGGACGGATCACTACGTATCGTGCCGTCCTATTCAAATAGCGGACCTTGCCATGACATATTGGATTTACATACCGTAGATCTAATAGCGGTTGGATATCGTTGCGCTAACTAATTGACAGTATTACCGTTGCACTGATTAATAGCCAGACCGAGTACGCCTGTAGCTCTACCTAGGTCCGGACCCGTGCATGCCTGTTGATAAAATAAGAAAAATAAATTGAAACGTTAAAGTAAGAATTAACAAGCATTGGAATGATCGGATGTATACATAAAATGAACGAGTGATTGAATCACAAACTGTAAGAGTTTGTTGGTAAAAGATTAAGCAGTTGGTTGTCTGAGTTTCAGCGCCAGAATGAATGCTGAGGAGCAGGGCCAGTTATTTTATATCCTTTCTCCCACTTCGTGGATTAATCATTCATAGATGTCCGAGCCCCTCTCTAGTCCTTGCCTTGCCCTCAGTTCATCTACCTAATTCATTTAGGAAAATAATAGGCCATAGGCATTAGGCAACTGTATTGGTAAAGAATGTACTAATGAGTTTGGAGTAATTAAAGGAAGTACATTAGGGACTCTGTTGTTCTTATATACATCAATTATGTGTCTAACATAAACTTACAAAACACAAAACTCTATCTATTTGCGGATGACTCTGCGGTATTAATTGAAAGTACCACATGGGAAGATCTTTTTTATCGATCAAACCGGTCTTAACAGTCCATTTGTGAGTGGTTCTAAAGAAATTATCTCACACGAAAATGTCAAAATTATTCATTGGTATATGGTGGAAATAAAACTAAATCAGAAGATAAAAACTTTAATCTAAAATCGCATTCTTGTACCTCGAGATCCGTCACTGCGAAGAAATTGATTGAGTAATGCACCACGAATACCTTGGCTTCATCTTGGATGATGAATTAACCCGGAAAGCCCAAAAAATGTGTAGGTATACATTTTCAGCGATATAAGACTTGGACTGCCAAAAGACAAAATAATATTATTGTAGTACAGAATGTACAATCAGTACTACAATATGGTGTTGTAGCTTGAGGAGGTACTTATTCTTGCCACACGAAAAATCTTCATGTTCGCCAAAAAATTATTGTGCTCACCTCAATTTTTGTATCTACACACTTCACATATCATGTAAATAAATTCTATTCTATTCAAACTCAACACGAGACAGAAGAAGCGAACCATGTTTGAATTATGTTTCGGATCGTTCGTTCGATTTTGGACGAATTCGGACGATCCGATTTTGCTGCATTGCGTAGCTTTCCGCTCCTAATGGACGTGAGACCTGACTCTTTGTGATTTGAGAAATATAGAACACCTTTGGGTATAATCCATGTTACAGAATATTTCGTTAAAAGAATTTGTGACAATTCCAATTACAACTATACATGCGTTTGAATAAAATGGCCGAGTGCTAGCAGGGATGGGATGAACGCAAGGTTTATCCTTCCATAATAGGATAGGATGAGAACCGTTCGAACAAGGTGCATAAGGTTTGGCGATAACATAAATTCATTGTGATCAATGAATAATTTCCATGCTATATTCCGAATTGTGTTATAAATTGGTCCATTTATTGCCTACACATTCATCTCCTTTTTATGGAGAACCTATCAACTCTTATAGTTTCGTTTTGATCTGTAACCTGATCATTCTCACAATGAAAGGATGACCAGAATGATGCCAGATACGTGTTCAAATACGAAATTCAGGACCCAGAAGAACGGAAAATATCATGCTAAACTGAAAACTATGCTGCCACTATAGACTTTATTTACAAACTTACATTTTTTCCCCATTTCGAATAAAATTGTTAACGAGCAATCGCTCATAGTCAATAATAAGCCGATAACGGTACGTGTGTTTATGAAATATTCAAGTACTCATTACTCTCACAAGCATTTCCAAGATGATTTAATTATCACTGGGTACAGGAAACACCGTATCAAAGTTATATTGAACTTTGTAAGGTCACGGTAAGCAGAAAAATGAGGGCATCTCCGCAGAGGTGGAACTTTTCGTGGCACTAATTCAGTCGTATTTTCAGGAAGTAAAGTAAATATAAACACGCATAATAATCGTTATTATTATTTATATCCCGATCTAATTGGTGGGTAGCGCAACGTAATTGCGCTTTTGAAGATCGCTCGAGACTAATAGGGCAATTAGTTTTGTTTTTAGCGTTAAAAAAGAGGGAAAAAACCATCAGCGGAAGGAAGACCGAAAATAATTTGTTGGCCACCTCTACTTCAATGAAAATCGTTTCGATTCAAAGATCTACATAATGGAGTTACGATGTGACTATGTGAACAAGCTTCACTCTTTTATTATGACAACTAATTTACTGGCTAGAAGGCGGAGTTGGTTGGTATCTACCAATTATGATGAGCGATAAGGTTCTCGAATTCAGTAACAAAATACCCAACTTGGAAATCAAGGTTTTTCCATACATTGGCTAATAATATTTGTTATTTCTCTAAATCAATATCAATAGCACATAAATTATCGCTGCTATTACACTAAGGTTTACACGGATATTGTGTAGTTTATGTCCGGTGTACAAGTTCTTAAACGTTTGTGTTAAGAACTGAACACTGCTTGATGTTATTTCGGTCAACGATGGATGTTTAAACTCAGTTCTATTGGTTTTTAGTGGAGAATTCGTCTAGCAAGTTATATTATTGAGGAAAGGTAGTACAGACCAGAAGATATTTCCAACGATGAATGTATTGTAGAATTGATGGAGGTATTTTCAAGGCAGCCACGTATCTTCCAGAAAGACTCAAAACATTTCAAAAATGGATTGAAGAGGAACTGTTGGATTGTGAAACTATCAGTTCCCATTTCTTTCACTTTTCTGTCTTGTTAAAGGCATTTGTGTTTTCGTATTTTATTAAGTCGGAATAACTTTAACGAAATGCAATAAAATACTTTAATCAGATTTACTTAAATTTGTGAATCTTCCTTTTCCTGTAATTTCAACAAACGATAGGACAAACCGATAACATAAAATATATTATTAATTCAGTTGAACAAAAAATAAATCCGTGAAAAAAAATAAAAAAAATAAATAAAATAAAATCAAAAAATATAAAACTGATCATTCATAAAATCAAAACCCTACAAATTCACTTCTCCCTTCTCAAAGTCATAAACAAATGATACCTGAAATGAGCGGTTTTCAAATATGGAACTAAAACTATCCTAGTAGTTCCATGGGTTTATGCTGCCTTTTTGGCTTCTTCTTCTATTTTTAGACGATTAACTCCAGTTCCCTGAACCAAAGTGATAAGGGCTTGTACACACGCCAATCACGATCAGTAGATTAATCCGAGTTTCAAAAGTAAACGACTTTTGCCATGTTTCAGCTTAAACCTAGTCTTGTACTCCTGTCCCTAAGGGTCACAGGTTCAAGACTAGTTTAAACCTCAGCTTAAACTGCAGTATAAACCGAGAATGTAGGTAGTTTTTGTCTGGTGCAGAAGATCAAACTTATTTATAGTGATAAGAGCTGAGTGCAGCTTAAAGGGGAGGATGGTTTAACGTCAATCAGAAGTGTAAACCTTGGTAAACGTCTATATTTTCTGTGCAGTAGTTAACAAGATCCGCGTGATGGAATCATCACATTGCATAGTTAATCATTTTAAATAATTTCTTCAGCTCCATCATGCACATAAAAGCAAAGAATCTCGTGGTGGTATTTCATCTATTCCTTCACGTTAACTCTGGATGATAATATATTCTAACTAGATTGCTCATGCTACAAGATACAGAGTAAGCAGTTATGATTTTGTAAGATTAATAAATTTTCCAACTATTTATGTCATAATTGTACAGCGTGTTCCAGGATAAGACCTAACGCACTACAGGAAGAGATTCTACGGTTATTTTATGTCAAAAAGTGCCACCGAGAGTCTGTTCTTTAATCACTCAGTTGTCCTACTTTCTTTAGATTAGAGGTATCATTCACACATTCTCAATTTTGACTCACTAAAATGAATCTTGGAGAACGAACTCAGTAAAATCAAAATTGAAGATACCTCAACAGAAACATGGAGGACCATCAAATTTCCTATCATCCTGGTGCAAAATGAAAATTTTTAAAGTATAGGGTTAGAAATGGTAGAACATTTTGAATTACTGGTGCTTGATGCTGGTGTGATGAGGTTGTTTCGATAAGTACAGAGGGGAACGTAGAACTATGAATATCGCTATTGTTCCATGTATTTTTGTATTTTCGTTCTTCTTCTCTCTCGTCATTTGAACTTCAGTTTCTCAAACCAACGTGATAAGAGCTTATACTCACGCTAAACATAATCTGTAGTTTTACCGTTTCAAAATTAAACAAGGCTGAGCTTACATATTAGTTTAAACCTTGACTTGTACCCTTGGTCCTTAGACAGTAGATTAATCTTCATTTTGTTCTCGAATGGTTTATGGTTTCATTTGTAAATTTTCTGATTTCAGAAACATTGCAAACCACTTTCTCAACCTTTGGAAATATAAATGACTTCTTCGTGCAGAAAGAAACATGCGCACTGGATACAGATTTTCACTAGAGGTCAAATATTGTTGCTGAATGTATTTAACTACCTACAAAACGAAGTTTTTCTTGTTAAAATGTTTGGGTTTTAGCGACTACTGGTTCCTTCGTTTTCGCCTAATCCTCCTATGGACGATTGCTTTTGTTTAAGCAGTTAACTGATTATGCGATTCGGTTCTGAGTCATTCACTGATTCTCGGGATCAGAATAACAATGGGCACAATGGCAGACGTGAGATGTTTGTGTTTGAACAAGTCATCGAAGAGAACGTGTTTTCCTTTGGTCAGGCTAGCTGTTTTCGGCCTTCAATATGAAAGGTGGGATAAGATATAAAAATGAGACTCAGGACAATATATTGAAGAAAACAGAAGTTAATAAAGATCGTTGTCTATTTCTATGATAAATGAATAGTTACAGTGTTAACTCGATTTCGACAGTTTGGTCCTTATCAGTAACAAACAATAACGTTTGTACTAAAACGATAATTTAGATTAGCCATGGTTAGGAATGTTCGGCGAAACCAGCTCTAAAAACCAATTAAGACATAACCCATCTGCTGGGCATCCAAAGTTGGTAACCAAAACTGTGTTAACCCTCGGATCGATGGTAAAATAGGATGATGGGAATGGAGAGCCCCTAAAGTCGGGTAAGTGTTCTCAATATTTTCGGTAAGGGTCAGTGCAGTGAAACAGTAGACTTTAGAAGGCCTTTGTGAGTCTTCCCTGACCAGGGTTGAGTTTGGGTGGGCATTAACTGCCAAGCACGTCCTAGGCTTCGCAATGTCCGGCATCCGATCTGGGCTTTGGAAAAAAGGAATCGTTAGCCCGAATTATTGTCAATTATCGTCTTTCAGTTGAAAGGAATTTTGAATAACTCCGATAATTACTGCAATGCACGAGTAAAACTGAATTTGCAATAATCATTAAAATACGTATTTTATCTATTTACTGATAGATTACCCGACAGTTGCCCGGATCTATAGTTAACTGGATACAACAAATTATCGCATGGTTCGCGGCATTACATTACCTACTGCAATTCTACTGCAATTTATTATATTAGCTTCACAATCTTCATTTGTGCATAGTGGAAACACTTGGTTGATGATAGTTTTGAGGTACAAACAACTGAAAGAAAGTAAACAATACAGTGATGTTTTTCCACGACTCATTCGAAGAATAGCTTTTGGTTTATTATTTTATTATTTTCAACAATGAACCTTTGTACCTAATTGACCAAGAAAAAAGTTGTTTCATCATGGCTCGTAAATCATCTAGAACTACAATTCAACAAAACACAATCAACAATTCAATTAGGTACAAATTATGGAGGGACTCTGATCAGCTCTGATAGCCCTTCTGTGGGTCCTCTGAGACTGATTTTCATCCATCAACCCACTGAAATACATTAATTGTAATTATTGTGCTAAGAACAAACATAGTTTCAAAACAATATAACAGTGTATATGACATTCCTACTTGAGATGACTTAGTCATAGATCGTTTCGTTCCTCAACTTTACTCAAAAGCGTAAAATTATGGGGTCCTGGTGCTGTTATGCAGTGAACCGATTTGCGAGGCGCGAGGCCTCGAGTTTCGATAATAAATTTACCATAAACAGGGTTTAATAATTATAGACCAGTGCTGTGCGTAGAAAGGCTATCTAATACAGAAATAAGAAACCTTTGTCTATTAATTTGAAGGGATTTGGTTAATGTTGGTATACACGTGCATATCTTTGAGAAACGAAGTGAAAATTACACGGTAGGTACGAACTTAAATAGGATGCAGGTACCTTGAAATAGGTAGGTACCGAGAATAAACTTTCGGTTGAGGACCCAATATTGAAGTTGCGAGGTAATTTTCTAGGGCAAAGTTTAGAAGAGAAACCGACTCACTCAAAATTAGCCCTAATCTTGGTTGATTTTAAACAATTAATTGAAGGCGATAACGTTCAGGTATGCCTAGTTACCTATTTCTTGACGTCTAACCGTTTTGGTTTTGTGCTCCACAAATTTGGTGATATTGGCGATTCTGTAGGAAGCAGGGTTTAGGAACTATAGGATAAAAACCAACGAATGTGCAATTTAACCATCTTGTGAAGCCGCTATTTCGTACTGAAACATTTTTTTAAGATGATACAGACCATGGGTTTTCTTTTAAACTCAGAATATCCTTTAGTTGAAAAGTCAAATGATCAAACCTTCACTATCAATGATCACCCATTGTTGGCCTATCGGCTCCAGGATTTTAGTCGGGGAGATAATATTCTGTAGGTTCTCATCAAACATTTATAAATGTATCTGGGCTACCAGATTTGGTCTGTTCAGCGGACATCGCATATTTATTGCAGTTGTATTCTCTGAATCCGATCCGTGAAAAGTGCATCACTCTTCAATATTTAATTCGATTGAAAACATTGTTCTCCCTATTGAGTTGTTCTCTGACTAATTCCACGATTGAATAATTAATCAGGAACTTTGCGATCGAGGATCCTCGACTGACAACAACAGACAGACGTCGCGAATAATCAGAACGGCCGTAGTGGCTTCCGTCAGAAACTCGGTTAGTCAGACCGGTCACAGGGGAGGCGTTGGGAAGGATACGGTAATTAAAATATTCATGAACATTGATTGGGAAACGCCGTATTTTCTCCCGAAACCGCCCGCACATCGGTTCGTTTCGATTGGCGGGGAAGCGAATTTGATCTTCGTCAAACTCATTTGGGAGGTTTCATCATGGTTTCATTTATGAAGGGTGGTCAACGACGGCAGCGCGGTCAGGGGGGAAAACGGGGAAACCGTCGCGAAATACATTCGTGACGGTGGCGCCGCGTGCATTCTGTTAGGGCCGCGGAGAATCTCGCACGTGTCGCACATCCCTCGTCAACTTGACATATTGCGTTCTTCTCGAACTCCATGCTTTCCCTTGGTTGAATAATCAAGCTTCTGCAGGAGGGGGACTGAGTAGGAACTATAAAAAACATTCATTCCCCAAATGAATTCAATTACTTGAGTCCACCAAGGTTTCAAATCGACGTTTAGTTCCTAACCTTTACAAAAAAGAGAAAAAGAAAGTGAATGGCGATTGCTTACATAGTTGATCCGCATTGATTCCGCACACCCACCTCACTGGAGTGGATGTTGACTTTTCTCTTTTCAAAATTCATTGTTTTTGGTTTATTATTTTCAATAATGAACCTTTGTAATCAACCAAGAAAAAAGTTTAACCCCCTTCCCCACCCCGTGAAAATGTTATGGTTTACGTTTCAAGATGCGCAGAATTTAAAAATCGAATTAAAAAAAAAAAAATCCGTCCGTCCGCCGTACGCTAAACGCTGTGCGCCGTCCAGAGCTTTTCTCCGAAACTGCAGGACCAACCTTTATGAAACTTGGCTCAAAAATCATATATCATCCGGGTATGTGTCAGTAACATCGAAATAAATTTTTATCAGCCCTAAAGGGTAGTCATAAGGGGCTGAACATTCAAAAATCGAGATCTCGAAAACTTTTAAGGTAACAGTAATGATTTTATGCTTGTCAATGATAAAATTTATCATATATTTATGATAAATCTTATTTATATTTAATATAATCTCAAGAGGTCGATTAAAACAACCGCAACGCTGTAGATTGAACGGAGCTTCGGATTTCTACATCACTTCATCATGTCCTGCCAGCAGTATTTATTGATTAGCCAATCAAGCTCTAAATTATATTAATGATCGCTAGATAGTAGAACCAGTAGACATAGAAAAAAATGGTAAATATCATCTGATATGATGCCAATAATGGAATTATCAGATGATATTGTTTGCAATGGTATTTATTCTAACTTTGCAAAATCGAGTTTATCAACTATTTTTCGTGCGAATGTACCCACTTGTGAGGCATTGGTACCTAGATACTAAATTTCATCTCATAAATTGCTCCCAAGTCTAACCTATAGGTAACGGAAGCATTGCTTCCACTTTTGAGAGATGGAAAAGTTTTAGTCTACAAAAAATCAAACGGTTGTTGTTTTTTACAGTGGTAAAATTCCCACTCGCATTTGACGTTTTCGACCATTCTGCAAAACTTTCGTTCCGTGTCTTTCTATGGGTGTATGTGTGTGTCTGTCGTGTATCCGCAAATCCTTGTAACAAGCATAATTTCCACAATATTCAACCGATTTTTATGAAATGTTCATGGATTGTGCGGGTTAGGGTGTAGATGGTTTTCTATCAACTCTTGTTTCCAAATCAATTCTTCACTCATCGCATGCGCAAACGAAAATTCTATCAAGCATAATTTTCTCACGACCCCGTCGTCTGATCTCGCTCAAATTCAGAGGATAAGTTGGAAAGGTTTATTTAAGCATTCCCTAGTAATTTCAACATAATCCATCACTAGTAGTTACTGCACATGCGCGAATGTGTACTCCTTTTAACGAGCCTTATTTAAACAGTTTTCATTCCATTTTGATAATATTTTCAGGGAATGTGCGGGTTAGGCTGCAAATATAATTAGGCTGCATTAATTGCATACTTCTTAAATCATTACTTCATTCTGCGCATGCGCAAACGTTAATTACTTCAAGCATACTTTTTTTTCCGCCTAGTGGTCTATTCTCCCTCAAGTTCGGTACATAGTTTGGGAACGATGGTTTGATTATTCCATATTAATTTCAACATGATTGCATCATTACTAGCTATTGCGCTCGTGAAATATAGTAGTCTTCGTGCCTATATTTACGTAGGAATATTGATGTCTACCTACGGATCTGCAATTTGAAAAGGACCTTCTTTGTAATAAAAAGAATTCAATATAAGTGAAAACTGATCAGCTGAAGGTCCTCTGTACCTATATTGTTTCCTTACCTTTAGACCTCTTTTTAAACATTTTAACTGAGGGGCTAGGGCCTGCAGGAATGTGTTTTGTGGTTCAGTGGTTCAACACACTCTCAGCATCCTCATAGAAGTCAAGTCTAAGCGAATTTAAATTTCACCATCGCAAGCAGTCACAACATAAATGATGTATTGAATTCCTTGCGTTTCTTTCCGACGTACCTTCTCAACTTCAATTTTATACGAAGAGTCATTCGGCAGTGTTTGCGTTAGGTACCGTATAGGTTACACGATTTCCATCCCAAATGACGCACACACCTGAGTGAACTTACATTATGAACGGACAGCTCGCCGAGTTGCAGGGTACGAAAACTGTAAATTAACCTTGTTTTCTTTGGGTGGAAGAAAACCCGCCACTATCGTATCCACTATGGCCAGAACTTCGATCCCCCTCGGTGGACTTAATGAAATGTAAACACCCCCCTCCCCCTGCGTTTGTTTACTGGGAAGGTTTAATTTCTGAATCGCGTGCTAGGCCGGATCCCATTCCGTTAGCTTCCTTGAGGGAGTTTTTCGAAGAGCTTAAACCTACAACGGCCTTTCGCATCATTTTTTACCCCTTTTTCTCCATCCCCTTGTTGACCCCCATTGCAATAATTACCTTTACTCGGCTCACCGGTTAATTGATTAACTTTAATTGCCCCTACCGCAGTCTCACTTTGTGCCTAAGTCAATAACGGGAATCGAAAAAACCTCCAATGTATTTAATAAGGAGTTATAAGTTTTATTTAACTTGTCGGTAGCTTCCCATCAATTAAGTTGATGCGATTGCACTAATAGGTAGCCATTGGATTGAATGACGATCAATTAGTTTCACCATTACCAATCAAGATTATAAAAGTAGGACAATATGTAACCAAAACCCTAATTACCCTGCATTACGATTCGAAATCGAATCATTGGATAGCACTGTGCCCTTTCGCTCACTGGCAAAGTGGTGAAGTAGGCCATCCTCCCATCAATGGTTCCATCCATCATTCTGCCATTCCCCAGTCACATGTGAATTTCCTTGCAGTGCACGATTTGTCTATAATGATACCATTTTACTGATCTCTTCAACGTCAGTAAACTAAGCTAAGTATACACTTATACATAGACATTTTAGCGGATTTTCGTGGAAAACGAAACTATTATAATGGCTCCAAAACATTTAAAATAATAATTTTTCACAAGTTAAAATGACAATTATTATATTTGCACGAATGAAAGAAGCGTTATAGTCCAGGAATCATTTCAGAATGCCTAAAAACGGATTTCCATGATGAAAATTTCGGAAATCTTCAAACTTTTGAGCCATTGCAACAGCTCCATTTTTTAACGAAAATTGTCTGAAAATGCTCACGTTTTCTGGACAATTATGGTTTATTGAAAAGTAAATCACATACAAATTTCGTTACTATGACTTATAATTGTCGAACTTTATCCAGAAATTGGCCGCTGAGCGACGATTTTTGCAATATTTTGAAACATAATGATACTAACTTAATGGGTGACGTTTTGAATAAATCCGTGTATCAATCGAAATGAATTATTTTAACTTTCAATTGAACAGTTGCATTTCTTTACTATAAGTCCGTAATTTTTAAGACTGGAGCCGGATAACTAAAATGAAAAACAAAGTTAAAGCCCGAATGATGTTGATGGCTAACCACCAGTGCCACATGATTAGTAAAACTCTTCAGACTGTCTGAAATAGCTAAAATGAATAAACCAATAAGACTGTAGATTAGAGAGACGAGAGTGAGATTTTTTGTGACGTGAGAAGATGGTATTTTTATAGCAACGGATTGGGTGATTGAAAATAATTAGGTGCTCTGTTCTCTCTTTTTTTGAGATTAGTAATAGTGGTCAGTGGTATATTTACGACGAAGTATCCCATTAGTACACCTAAACACATATTTTCCACGAAATTAAATCCTAACCACGAAATCCGTGATCTCATAATCCAGTACCGGAAAGAGATGCTTTTAGGTACAATGAGAGTGGAAAAGGGTCATCATTGCTGCCTTCAATTTAGTGTTCACCCAATGAAATCCATTAGAGTTTATTTTCCAAGGTAGAATACGTCATTATTGTAATGTGGACAAACAGCATGAAACCTACAAAATTCCAGCTTTATATATTGAATAGCTAAGGAGTTTGCTCCGGAGCTCATTCGGATGATAATAGAAACTTCAATTATTTCCAATCAGGTAATCATTTGATAGTCTCTCATCCACATGATATTAACTTACCACATGTAATTCACTACCATGAAAAACTGTGAGCATAGAAATTACTTCACTCAGCTGAACTGGAAAGATCTCATCAGTATATTCATCTTTTGATGTCCCAGAGAGGCTTCCTGTCAAATTTCATCATCCTACAGTGAAAAAGGAATAAAATACCTCAACTACTAAACTGAACTATCTAAAATTAACCTCTCTCAGATTTACCTACAGTCAAAAGGTAATTAATTGATAGTCTCTACATGTTACTAACCATTCACGTGTTTCTGTCTCGACTACGTTTGCCCGTTTCGCGGTCCTGCAAAAGTTCAAATCACGGGCCATCCTAAAGACAGGAAACATGTCAATAATGCTTCTTTAAAAATTCTTATCTAATTTTTTCTTGGTTTTGAAAATATGTCAATCGGAAGCAAGTAGAACAGTGCTCACGGAGTAAGTCACATGATAGCACGTTTTCTTGTAAGGAGATCTGCGTAAATAGACGCTTCCTGCGTTGAATAGAGCATGGCTTTGGAACTCTCCCTAGAGACTTCTCCGTCGTCTTCCTCTCAAATTTCAGCTTCCTGCGTCAAATAGTAGACAAAATGGCTTTGGAGTCCACTCCGCTGATAATGACTTCTCATGCGTCAGTGGCCTCCGATACATCTTCATCCTCGCCATGTTACAAATTACATCCATACCAAGTTTCATCAAAATCGGACTTCGGGAAGTGGCATTTAAAACGATTGTAAGAGGACACACATAGATACAAACATTAACGGACAAAGTGAACTCAAAAGCTCATTTGTCCTTTTGTATTAGAAAATGCGCTAAAAATGGGATAAAACTAGTTTGGATAAGAATAATTCGATTCACCACAGAGTAGATACATATCAGCTAACGAAAAATCACAAGTTAAAAATTGAAAACTCTCGATTTTATTCATCGGTTGTTCAAAACGGTTTCTCTCACAATTAATTTTTATGTAAACCAATTTGACAACTTTAAAATCTGTTCAAGCGAATGAAGTGATATTTAAATGTTTGCCAACTATTGGAAAAAACTATTCCCAGAATAAATTGTGATAAACTGGTATCTCTCTGGTATCTCGCGCTTTGACGATTTTGGCCGACTGTGCGGCGGACTGATGGATTCATTTTATTTTATTTATTTATTTATATATTTTCAGAATCTAATCTTTTGGTATTTTGAAATGTAAAGCAACAAATTTTTTCCTTGGACGATTACACTGGTAATCGGACAGGGCCTCGACGCCTTCATTTGCAATTCACGATTAACCATCAAGTGAATTCAATTCTTGATCTATCATTTTGTCACAGGTACTAGTCCAGCTTGTTAATCTGCATTGTTTTTCCCCGAACAGCATCTGAAACATCTCGTATGGAGTGTTTTCGACGTTTTTCTGATTTCTCCTGATTTTGAGGATCTCACTGACACCAGACTTTTCTGGACACAAACGTACAAATTTGCAAGTTATCCCCTGGTGTCAAGGCAATCGAAAGTCCCTCATTAGGTTTGTCTTGAGTTACATCAGTGGGCGTGTGGTCACTGGGCAACTCAAGTATTCAGGGCTGGTACCGCCAGAGATTTTGCCACCGTCCTGCTGGTTATTCAGTGTCCTCACGAACCCTCTCGGTCGTCTGTTTCTCCTTTGTACCTATATAAACCTCACCTGCTCACCTCCAAGGCACATCAGTTCTTCTGACTTCAAACCACCAACATGTTCGCTAAAATCGTAAGTTGATCGTAACTTTCCTCTCTAAACCATCACTCGAATAAAATTTAAGCTCTACTGACCGAATAAGAGTGTCCACAACTATAACTAATTGAAAAGTAGAATCTTTACTCTAAATTATGGCACACATTTTTAAATTGTTTACCATGAATTCGAATCTAAACATTTAGAATCCCTCTATTTTCAGAAATAATAGGTATTACTTTACAGTAAATGCCATAGTATATAAGTAACGCAAAACATGAAAAACACAACTTTGATCACAAAAAAGGATAACCCGATTTCACTTCTACATTGATAAAAAACACACTTCATATCTTCTATCGTGTTCTAAAGCAATTTTATGAATTTTACAAGTTTTCTTGGTGTTTAATAGTCGGACGGACCTTATACTTACTATAAAATTCGAGTTTTGGTTATTGTACCAAATAGAAGTAACAGTTTTCCAAATCAAGTACCTATACAATTTTCTTGATTCAAAATGAAATTTTATTGTTTTGTTGAAAGATTACAATAGATACTTGAATGTGACTAATTATCCTAATTGTTATGAGAATGAATGTCGTAGTGATCTAGTAGTTGATTTTTCAACAGGGGGTGGGTTGTCTGAATATTTTAAAAACATTTTAGGTATAGCAGTTTCAAATTTATTTCAACCCTTTAAACGGAATTAGTACCATTATAACATAACTCATCAGTACTGGAATTGTATGTGCTGGAAAATGATTTTAAAAAAGTCCCAGTAATGCAGCACGATCGCATGAGCGAATTTTTGTTAATTAACATACTATATTATGTTACATTTAATTCAAATTGATAACTTTGAGCTAGTGGAAATCGTCATGGCAAAACCTACCATTTTATGGCAAAAAACACCTTCCAAATGAAATTCTCTAATTCAGGAAATATTTTGGATTTTTTTTTTTTTTTTTGTGAAATTTTTATCTATTTTTCGGCAAATATATAATGACATTTAAGTAGAATTTTCAGCATACATTTGTGCATTGAGCTTTTAATCTTCTAGGTCATCGTTGGTAAACTTCTTTTTACTGAAAATCGGCTAAAAATATAAATTTAGCATATTTTAGCCGCCATTGTTTGCCATTTTTTTGAGATTTGATTAATTGATTGTGTTGTTAATTTATTTGATAGTAATGTATTTGATTATTTATTGTAATTTGTTAAATCCTTTCGTTTGGAAAACTTGATTTTTTAATGCAAGAAGGGAATTAATATCTCAATCCTAAGGAGTGTCATTGCAGTGAGGTTGGACATAATATACAATATATAGATAAAAGCGTTAAACTGTAGGAGTCTTTTTAGAATGTCTCAAAACGTAATTCAATAGATAAATTATTCGAAAATTTGGATTTTAAAAATTTTGGAGCCATTGCATAAGCTTCAAAATTTTATAAATAACAGCAAATAGTACAAATAATCCAAAAAGTTTGTGTGAATAACGCATTATTTAGAAGTTTTTTTTTTTTTTTTGCCATGCAATTTTGCATTGCACTCAAGGGGGTTTAATTTTAAAACAATTCAACGTGAATTTAAATGTACGAAAAGTTGCTTATACGATTGTGTTGCTTGACGGAAACTTCTACAACTGGATTGATTGAATTTTCAAAGAAAAAGTGAGCTAGGCTTCAAATTTTTTTAAGTGGCTAGGAAGGGTCGGAGACTCCCTACAAATCCGTTTCGTACATCAAAGAACTCAATCCTAGATTTCAACGTCGTATGTACAGGGTATCCCGCAGAATGGTTACACCGGTTCCGTCTTGGCAAAATCTAGGTCGAGATCGTTGGCCAGCCTGGTCGCTCCGGAATTTCAGGCTCAAATTTACTATTAAACGCACCAAAAATGCTAAAAAATAGTTTTTTTTGGAAACGAGCATGTGACAGTTGAAGATTTTTCAGCGCTGAGTCGATTGCAACCACTCCCAGATTTCTAAGATTCATAAATAAGTGAGTAAAATCGATTTTTAGGTGAAAAATGCCCTTAATTATTGACCAAATTTAGATAGCAGGGAGTGTAGGCTGTTGCAGTCAAAGTTTTGTTTAGCACTGGGACGATTGCAACAACTCCCAAATCTCTACGATTCATAAATGAGAGAGAAAAACCGATTTTTAAGAGAAAAATTCCCATAAATGACCTAATTTGTGAGTTCGGCTGCGTTTTCCAAAATTTTCTATGTGATCCCGGCACACAGCTGTCCCCTCAGTTTATTCAGGATTTGGTTGGCCTTAATAATCAGAATTTTAGTGCCTAATTTAATGTTCTCCACAACTTTTCTTGGAAAATGTGTTCTATTAGTCATGCTGCATGATTGAGTACTTTTTTGTCCCATAGTGGAAGGGTTGATGTATAGTATCTGCGCAAGATAGAGGGTGAGTGCTATCACCATCACTATTCTACACAATGAATAGGGAATTACGACAATCGTCATGTTACTGTCGTGGAGCGGATGTCCAAAGTAACTAATAGGGTCTTATGACGGGAGACCGGCGGAGGCCGATCTATGATTCAGAGTGCGAGGGGACTACGCACAGCGACTGAATATTTCAAATACTCCGCGACGCAAACGTGCTCGAACAGTAATAGCTTCTCGAATTGCAAGTTTCATAAGGCCGGACCAATTCCAAACAAGTGCCCATCCAACTGAATGCAAGGACTGAAGTTCATTCGTTTAGGTATCCAGTATCGTAAGGGTATTGATTAGGAAACTGTAATAGCCTGATTTCTGCGAATTTGTTGTTGGTGGAGGGGGAGGGGGTGAACCTGGGAATTTCTCATGGAATACGCTACGCTCCATACTGACGACAATTTTTTCTTTCATGCTGTATTGTTCTTGCCTTATTGTGTGGGAATTAGTTTGTTTACTTTCATAGCATTTGTGTTATATAGTTATAAATTGGAAAATAAACAAATTCAGTCATCCTTCTCCATTGATTACTCTACTGTATGGGAAGTTATTAGGAAATAGGATGTCCTTGCTTTGCATAAAACATTGATGTACATAGTAATTTTCTCGTAACTTTAAAAAAAAAAAAAAAGCGTGATTTTAAACCGAAAATTAAGTAGAATGCCGCCAATCGCACCTTTCTATCTCAATTCGTTGCCAAGATAAGATTTTTCAAATGTTTTGCTGGGGAAACCACGTTTTTGACATTAAAACCCATATTTCTCTCCTTCAAATCCATTTTTCTCAATTTTCGACCACTTTTTGGGTGAATTCATTTGAGAAAAGAATAATTTTCATACTTATTTAACACCATTCGGACTTATTTGTTAAAAACAAACGTTAGACCATTAGAAATTGGGTATTTAAAGATAAATGTTTAAACATTAGCCACTCTTATAATTAATCTCAGAAACCCTCAACTTTCATGGAAATTGCTTCATTTATTGATTTTTCTAAAGGTATAATCAATTTTACATTTATTCATGTCTTAATGAAGAAAACGTTGTTTCTTCGTTGAAATATGGGGGTTTTGTTTTTAGCCAAAACGTTTGGGGTTAGTTTCTACGTATTTTTTTTATGCTGAATCGTAAATCAACATTTGAAGATTTCTCCAATTCCGTTATAACCGGATTTTGCACTTTAATTTACTTGTCTTACCCTCAAAAACATATACAATTGGTAATAATAAATAAAGTAAAAATTTGTGTTAACAAGTAAAACTCGGATAACTGAGATTTGAGGCATCTGCAAGTGTTACTATTCATTCATATGATTTCATTTTATTTATTTGGCAAATTCAAAAATATTCACATTACAAAAATTAATATACATCTTTCTATGAATAAATAATGATTTAAAAACAAATAAATATAAGCTTAGCCCACAACGTGAAAAAACGATTCAGCGTAAAAAAAAAAAAAAAAAAAAACGTGGAAATAGACACCGAACTTGTAGTTTCATAGAGCATTGTTTACAATATAACCCTCGATTTCATTGAAAATTCCACGTTTCTCAACATTAAAACATAATTTTCTACTCAATTTACCAAAGTAAAACCAAAATTTGCTACGCCATCAAAAATAGTATTCAATAAAGCAATATTTTTGGCAAATTTGTCGGTATCTATGATTAATTTAGACGGAGTGGGTAACCTTTAAACATTATTTAATATTTTCAATTTCTAAAAAAAAATTATCATGTTTTTATTAATGAGTCTGAAAAGTGTTAAACTAATATGAGTATCTTCTGTTCTCAAAGATATTTCAACTGGTCAACTGGTCAAAATCTGGTCAACGTTTAGAAATTGTTATTTTAAAGGGAGAAATGTGGGGTTTTGTGTCAAAAAATGTGAGTTCTTCGGGAAAAAAACCTTTACAAGATCATATCTTGGTGAAGGTTTGAGTTGAGCTTATGCTGTTGGTGTTATTCTTCACCATTTTTTAAGTCTACTTGATTTGTTCTTCATACTGTGTCACGGACACGCTGAGTACGTAAATCCCACTACTGCTTACTGATATATTCGACGAATAAATGTGGTACAATGGCTATGGAAGATGAACATTTCTTTTATTTTCAGGTCATCCTTTGCGTCGCCGTCAGTGGCACCCTCGCCGCTCCTAGTTTGGTCGCAGCTCCCGCAGTAGCCGCACCGCTTGTCGCCGCTCCTGCCGCTTACGCCGCCGCCCCCGCCGCAGTCTTCGGACCCCCTGTCGTCACTTCTCGCAGCTCCCAAGTGATCGCCAGGAACCACAACGCTCTGGCGCCCGCCGTCGCCGCTCCCCTGATCGCCGCCCCAGCACCTCTGGTCGCCGCTTCCGCCCCGTTGGTTGCCGCTCCCGCTCCTTATGCCTACGCTCCCTACTCCGCCTACTCCGCGGCTCCCATCGCCTTCCCCGCTGCTGCTGCCCCAGCCTACTACTTCTAAACGAACCATCAGCAGCTCGATTCACTGAATCAACCACCCATGGACCATTCAAATTGAACACAGTACCACATCAATATATGTTGGTCAATAGATTGATTTAATGCTATTGATCAGTACAGCAAATATTCAGCAATATTTCCTAATACCTGCAAGGTTTTTAGTATAACATGACTAAATACCTACTACATACATGAACCATGTGTCAGAAACTTGAATTTCAAACTCGTGGCTTAATAAATTCAATGATTCCGATGTGACGAACTCTCGTTCTTGGCATAACCTTTCCCTACCTACTGAATTGACCTACTGAATTAATGAATCTGACAGAACATAATCTTATACCCATATCACGTAGTGTGTGTTAAGGTTTATAAAATCTTTCTATTGGGACATATTGCATTGATAATTCAATTTCCTTAACAGGTTCTTCGCTGAGGTTATTTGCAATATCGAAGTTACTTCCTAGATGGTCCCCTATCAATTCCATCCCCTATAAATTTCATTGGCGTCCGAATAATAATGGTAAGTTCATGTGCAAACATAAATTTCTTATAACGTCGATTATCTATCTTTCCGATTTCGTTCAAATTCGGAGGTTACTTGGGTATTGGTTTCAGGGAAATGCCCTAATAGTTTCATCGTGATTGGTTGGAAAATAACAGTTGCACATGCGCAAAACTAAAGTTCATTGATACATGCGGTATTTCGAAAGTACTGGATCGATTTTAATGTAATTTTCAGGAATTATTTTAGTTAGATCCTAGCCAACCTCCCCTCCCCCCAACCAGCCTTTGGCTCCCTATAATTTTCAGTGCCGTCATCGATAATGGCGTGTGCGCATGCTTAGCTATGAATTTATGATAACGTACATTTAGTGTTAATAGGTTCTTCCGACTAATTCTATACGTTCATGTCAAAATAAGTGAGGAAGCCATACTGCCTATACAACTTTGCAAACATTTGTCACCAATTACCTAACATAACGGAGATCCAGTGGCCATTCCAACATGGGATGCCTTTTTTTCAGATCGTAGTGGAATGAAATTGATTGCTTTTATCGGCCTCTCGATGATATATTCATCTATAAAATTATTTGTATTTTAACGCGTTTTTACCAGGTATTTCGTAATCGAAGTAATCCGTTGCTGATATGAAACCAACATTATTAATTAGCCAATGAAGGGATGGACAAATTAATGATGAATGTCCCATTTATAGAGAGACAATTTGCTTTAGGCGATACGTAATTTAGAATTTTAATTTATTACACCCGTTGTTCAATTCAGGCTTCAGAATTTCAGATGGATCTCTGCCATGTAGAACTTTCTATATTCGAATAATGGAAGAGAAATATTGACACGCCTCTGTCTATAGTTATCGGACATGATTGTACCATTGTTCAATGTACTATTCATTAATTTTTACCCATCAGAATCAGGAATTTATAGATTTATTAGCATGGGAATGAATTATTCTTAAAATAATGAAATTTAGACGTATACTTACCGCAGATCATTATAACAGGTTATTTTACTGACAATAAACACAATCAATTCGAAATAACGACGAACGTTTTTAATTAATTTTAACTTTTTTTTTTTTTTTTTTTAGCTTTTTTTTTTTTTTTTTTTTTTTTTTGCGTATGTTCAGTTGTTATTCCCCAACAAATCTCGATAAAATACATGGGGAATATTCTTAAAACATATACCTACTCAACTATCACCTGAGCTTAAACAAAATCGGACCAATAGATAATGCAAAGTCGACGTTGAAAGAAATTCACGTTTGAGCATCCACACAGTTTAGTATTGATCCTACGGAAATGAAAGTTATGATACCGTCTTGGAGCTAAGGTGCACAATCCCTGAATTTTCCATCAAAATTGGAATAAAACTTGATAGTTTTGGGCGTGACAAGGATTTACCATAGACACACAGACAGACACGGAACCGAAATTGATCAGCAAGCTCTGAAATGTAAAAAGGAAATGATAGGTAGTTTTGATGTAGCAAGAAAATCCTTTTTTGGTTTCTTGCACGCTTCCTCTACCGTCGCGGTATGTTGTGAGGATGCAAAACATAGGTGTATATTGCAGTTTTTCAATGATTATTGAGGTGCTGAAACGAATAAATGATCTCATCTCCAAAATTCATGTCAGCAGACCCTCTAGTTAAAGCTATGATACGAAACACTATCGATTTTTCGTTTTGGTCTGTATTCGTTATTACCCTGCTTTTTTCTCGGTGAAATATTTTCCCGTTCAGAAGTAGTTGAATTCAACCGGTAAAGCGTTTAAAACTTCGGAGTTCAGCGGCGCGCTCCACCTCCCAAGCCCTTCTATTTTCTTCTGTAACTCTAATCCCCGTTACCCCATTACGAGGCAGCTTTTCATGGACGCTCTTTAAAAAGCTTTCAATCCAGCTGAGCCTTCCCCCGCTGTTAGGGGGTTACTTAGCAATCATTACCAATACAATAAACTCCTCTCAATAAAGTCCGCGAACCCTTTCTCCCCTGTTGGTTGCATAACTCAACCCCTTTTCTCATCAAAACAGTGCACAGGGGGACAAAAACAGACATTTCTCAGGGGAATTATGGGTGAATAATGAAGCCAATTCCTCTTGTTACCGTTTTCATCTACCCATTGATCCTAAAAAGGTTGCCAGGTCGATAAGACACACAAGTTTTCTCTCAATCGCAGGTTCTTTCTTCAATTCTTCTTATATTAATCTACATAAAATAATGCATGATTATATAGTATACATGGTGCCCTGAGAGTTACCTCCACCCCCTCTCCCAAATTTCCCCCCCAGAAATCTTGAGATATCGAAGTGAAACTTCGAAAGCGTTTTCAGAGTGCCTTTCTATAAATTTGCTATAAATTCGTACAAAATACCGTCAACGCCATCATTTGTGATGGAGAAATAACCGTGGTTTGATTTGATAATGTTTGACATATTTGTGTTTTGCCATTGGTTAATCAATATCTTGAAGATAAGAAGCGAACAAATGATAGGTCAAGAAGCAAAAAAATATTTATGAGAGTGAGTGAACAATGTGAGAGAGAGAAGGTACACCCGATGACCGCCAATCAGTCAGGTTCGGCAATATGTAGACTTATATGTTGACGTATGTTTCTTTTCGACGGATTTTCTTTCATCTTTGAATGCCAAAATAAGGCAATAATATGGGGTACATGTATGTTTTACTGTTTTGTCAGTCGATACCTGTCCTTATATAATTTACAATAAACATGCATCAGGGATATCTCGAGTTCATTAGTTGAGTTCTTATCAGTAGGCGCTTGAGCTACGTACATTTGGTGGCCTTTCGCACTGTTGATATGATTGACATCGATACAATGACATACTGCTGACTGTACCAATCACAAACCTGGTTGGAAACGGTTGGCATCCACTTTCATTCACTGCAATTGAACCTAATGTAGTACCATTGACTAAGCCGACTTCTTTTGCGAAGGCTGATGACCGGGTATACTTTTATCAGAGAATATACATAACCCCATAAAGCGGATAGGGTTGATGTAGAGGACGGTCATATTGGGGAGGCTTGCAGGGTGATTTGTCCCACTCGGGTTGACAAATTGCCTTCACTCCCCCTTCCCCCCTTAACCTCCCCTGGCACATCCAACCCCTTCGTCTGAGCTACTACTACCGCCCTCTTAATACCACTTCTTCTCGTCCTATTCAGCTAAAACTCTCTCACCGCGTGCATTAAAGCACTTATTCTCCTGTTGGCAGCTGAGTTTTAACGGGACATATTTTCGACATCATGATCACGTGACTCTTATTTACACATTTTTATTTCTTATTCAAAATCTGCCGAGATGGTTCCAAATCAACTGAAGTGTGGAGACCCATAGTTTCCTGGAAAATGGAAAGTTTTTACCAATTTGTGCATAATAAAATTATAACCATTGGATTTCGAATAAGAACAGCTGAATAACGTTATTTTCGCTTCAAAATTTACCTATGGGAATGGATAGTAGGCTATCAGATTAAGTGTACACAAACCAAGACTTCACTCTGAGCACTGGCAAACGAAAAATTCATCAGGCGTAATTTTCTCACGACCTATTCACCCGAACCTCAATTCGGAGGGTAGTTGGGAATTGAGGATTCCATCAGCTGGTATCAGTTTCACTGTGATTTTATCAAATCTGTAACAAGAGCGTTAATTTTGCAGTTTTCATCCGCTTTGTATTAAAATTCTAGGGGTTGTACGGTTTCGGAAGTTCTTAGATACTCTCCGCATAAATTCATCACTCCCGATACACAGACCGCTTTTGCGTATATATATATATATATATATATATATATATATATATATATATATATATACAGAGAGAGAGAGTGAGAGGCAGAGCTGAAAACACTAAACTAAAATATTGTTAAAATGGCAAATTTCATGTTATTTAAAAAAAGGAAAATGCCAATACAACTCTTGGAAGTTGATTAGGCGTTGGAAAAGTAATGTGAAACCTGGCAGCGTATTTTTACCCTTCAAATTTATGTTTGAAAATCTGTTTTTCAATCTTTATGTAGTAGAATTTGTTTATCAAGCTGTATACAGCCGGTTCTGTGTATTGTTCGTCCCTTCATGGAAACGACGATGTTGGGTCGCAATAATAATACATCAATGACATTACACGAAACCTCGCCAAAATATTTCGGTCACGTTCAGGGGATACAAACGTCATTTGCAACACGTGGCGTCATAACCTGAATGCGATCGTATCCTACTGAAGTAAATTACGCCTTTTCAAAAGCCCTCATATTGAGCCATCAAAGTGACTCACCCCAGCGTCGTTACCGGTAAATAGGATCCGTATAAAAATTTCTCGTGGGGTAATTGCGTGAGAGATGACATTAGGATAGGGGGGCGAAACGCCACCCGTGTTCATCCCCCGTTCTAAATCTTTTGGCTAATGAACTCCATAAAGTCTTTCTATCTGAGATTCGCCGAGTGTCGTGGGGATTTCTTTTCAGGGATCTGGCCGTTTTTATCATAATGGACGCGACCATACTTAGCGGAGGGGTTGGAAGCTGTAAATTTGTCTGAAAGCAGATAATGGTCGGATGGGCATCCATAGTGCGTTTTAAGCAATTCCTTTAGCACCTTAAGTGCAATATGCTACTCCAAGAGTAGGAGATTGGTGGAGCACCGGTTATATGAAAGAGGTACTGGTGTAGGATCGCTATTAATAACACCCGTAAAGAACTATTCGCTGTTATCTTGAGAATGATTCCGTAGGTATCATACATTCAATATAATGCCCATCTAATTGAATTGCATTCAACAAATTCTTCGCAGCCCTGATCATCGGGTGTAAAGACGTTTTTAACATGGAACATGTTTTTGCTATCATAACCCGGCCCAAAAATTAAAAGAAATTGTCGTTACGTGAAATTTGGTCTGTTACGCGCCTATTTTTGGAAAATTATCGCTTACAACCAAATCGTTGCTACGGAGCTGTATCTTGGGCAGTTACCATTGTACAATAATCGTTCATCAGTCCGACCTAACCGTATCATGCTAACCACTGCGCATTGCGTGGCCACCTATCTGAGGTATGGGCGTGGTTGTCTGAATAATTTTTTACGTACAGGTGACCCTTCTCACTTAATTTTGTAAACATGATTTCAACCACTATTATACTGGAAAGAAACTTGTATGTTGAAGTTTGAAAGTGGGAATCTCTGGGACATTAAGAGACGATTGAAATGTTAGGATCATTCCTAATCGGCTGAGTGACCTAAATCCTCTCCTGTTCCGCCAAGGAACCTAATGCTTAAGACTAAATTTTCTTCAACCTGTTCAAGTGAAGCAGAGATTATCAGAGATTATCAACATCACCACTCATGAATTTTTGTAAAATTTGGATGATAGAGCCAATGTGCAGAGTAAGAATCTAACCAGACAATCCACCTATCCTGGGATCTATTCATGTTAAACTTTATCTTCTGGCATCGAAGATAAGTAACCCTGAATTTACCTTTACAACATGGAATACCTACTAATTTGCTTTTGGAATTTTAATGGGTCTGTTTAAAACCCTAAAATGCTGACTCAGTGTAGCATGGTGCTGGGAGGGCCATTACATAGGAGCCTCAACCTTCTCGTCATATGGGTCTGGAATGATTTATAGTACAGAATGATCAATTCGAGATAGCACTATTTGCACATTACTTTATGATCTCATTGTGCAGCTGAACTTGTTTTTGGTGGTCATTTCTCCCAGTTAATTAGGCAAACTAAGAAGGTATATTTGTATGACCTTGTTCTATTGAATAAGTTGGGGAATTCAGGGGTTCCACTACAAAGAAATAATCTTTGTAGTGGACTGTCTGAAGCCCAATAAATGGTTGTTGTTTCGACTAAGTATGTAAAGGAAGCCCCATCATTGGAGTTTAAAGGGTGTTTAGGGAGAACTGTATACCCAATTTTGATGAACACATAAATAATCTGATCCTATCTAAGTGCATAATTGAAGAAAGGTACACCGTGGATCACGCTTTTACCTCTGATGCTGGTAGTAGAATTCCCCCTGCTCTATCGAAGTTAAACATCTCAGGATGAACAGAAGAGGATTAAGCTTTTACTAAGCTTATCAGGATATAGTCCTTCATTTCATTTAACTTTTGTTGTCCGAGAGAGGCTCCCAGTCAAACTGAAAATTCCTATACTGAACAAGAATGAATTTACATCACTTAGCTGATCACTGTGGAACCCGTAATTTCAATCTTTTCTGAATGTCCCTGAGGGTCTCTCTATCAAATCTCAACTTTGCAGGCTGAACAGAAAAGAATTTAGCTCACTGATCATGAAAGAGCAAATCATTTATAATGGTCCAGAGAGTCCCCATCAAAGTTCAACTTCCTAGGGTGAATTTACCTCTCTCAGATAATCAGGAAAGAGCCCTTAATTTCAATCGTCACTTAAAATCCTAGTGAGTCACCCAATAATATTCCTTCTTGTAACATGAATGCAGCTTCACATCACCGATCTAGTTAACAATCTTCAGTACAGTTTGTCTGATTACTTGGAAATAGGTATATACTGAATGTGTGCATTTGTAGGAAGACGTTTTTGTGAATAATAAGAATGGTTTGTGCAATTGAATTAACGTACTTAATTCTTGTTTAATATTTCTTACTTTATACTTTCGATTATAAAGGACTCTTACACTTCTTCTTAGGGTGAATATCCTGGAGTGTTGTACGATCAGTTGTACAACTTCATAATGACAAGTGTTTATGTGTTCATGTCTGTTCAACAGTGTTCATAATGTAGCTCTTTCTAAATTTGATCTGTAATATTTGCAAGCAAAATGCTTACTATCAAAAGTAAGTGAATTGTGTAGTGCTTCGCATTTGATGTTTTCCATAGAATTTATAGTTTATCGAAGACTAAAAGCAGTAAATATGATGATCTATGCCGTTAAGACATTTCATTCGACCGGCATAGTTAAATCAACCTCCGACCTTCCCATCCGTTATCAACCTGTCAAAAACGTCATTAGCCGATGAAGCCCAAGGTCGTAAATCCATTTCCCCAAGGTCGTAAACGGTAGGACCCTCGCGCAAGGTAATTACGGAAAACGTAACCACCTCATATTTCATTCGCCGGCGTTATTATCCTAACTCGGGCCCAGCCCGATGATAAAACTTTCATTTGCGGACCCGCCCGTGTCATACCGCGGGACTCAGTCAGTTTTTCCATTTTGCGTAGAATTACTTTCATTTCAAGGGCCCGCCTCGAACCCGTCCTGAATAAGTGTTGATTGGCTGTCACATTTCTAATCAACAGGTCTGTTTGATCATACGAAATATCAGAGTGAGTCACATTGAAAGGGTTTATACGATGAGAAGGGGGTGGGTGTAGATGAAACTCCAATTTTCGTGGCCTCAGTCAAAACGCGCATTGAATAGTTATGAAAATATAATTAATAGTACCTACTCGGAACTGTAGAAACAACTGTATAAAAGCTCACATTGTATAATGGAAAAAATATGTATGTACTTTTTTGGACGGTGTGGGTGATCTGATAAAGCTCATAATTCAGAAGATTTATTGAAATTCCCTGATAGGTAATCATCTAGAATGATTCATGCTTAGTATCAAGAACCCAAAAAACGCTCTCCAAGTTTCGATTCGATAACTAAAAAATTTTGGGGAAAAGTCAAGGGGAGAGGGGGTTAATTTTTGGGCACCCTGTAGATACATACTTGAAACGTATATATCGCAGTCTGTGTTCACAAAAATGAGGCAGCTAGGGAAAATTATTACGTACAGTGAGACTTTTCATATTTTAGGGCAACTGGATACAAATAATTCATGATTCTCGTTAATGTGTTCCTTCTTGTTACCTTTAGTGAACAATGAACCTTTCTTTTTATATACCTGTTTCAATTCATCATCGTTCATTCAGGATGGATGACGACATCGTCGCAACGAAACATGTTACTGGAACTGTTAACATTATTCCATAGCAGCCAACCACGATTCTTTTTTTTGGTTGCATAGGTAATGGGTTCTCGAAATGCCACATCCTTTGAGGATTTCTACGTTTATGTGCCAATTGTACAGATACGAAAATAAATTTCAAAAATATGAAATAGAAATGTACTCAAAGTTTCTCACCTACATATTATATCCCTGCGATATATGAAGTTTGATGATAGAAAAATTAGAGTACAAAATAATTCTTCTTCTGGTTTTAGGTGAAAGTGTAAATTTTCTCTTACCCAGTGGTTCTAAAGTCTTGGAAAGAAAATTAATAATGATAAGACGTAGTGGGGGATGCGTAGAAGAGGTAGGGCGTCGACTCCATACCAAGGGATGGAAAGTGTAATGAAGGATATTCATCTTAAAATTGGCCTTCCAGAAAATCCTCAATGTATCTGAATAATACCGAGGCGCAAGGTGCAATTGATGACGGCAAGTTAAACGAATCCGACTCCGCATTTGTGCATTGCCGTAACATCCCGGGCTACAGTTGGATGTAACAGGACGTTCTGATTTTGTCAATAAATTGGATTCAGAATGATGTGAATCAATCGGAAGCTCGTGGTGTATTAACTGCTGAAATAAATAATAGATTTAAAAAAAGAGAATTAATTTAATCTTCAACGAGAAAATGATACATACCTACTTATTACAACAAATGGAAGGGAAATGAAATGCATTGGGGGCTTGAGGAGGGTAACTAATCTGACTTTTCAGGAGCGTAGGAGTTAAGGGGAGATCCAAATAATTAAAAACACAGCTGTCTGACTTCCTCTCTAAAAGCTGACTGAAAAACTAACCTACTTTAAACAAAAGGATTGGCTTAAATAAAAGTACCATGTATGTTAGGTATATGTTTTGTTTGTTAGTGTTTCAGAAGATTTTTGAAACATATTCATTTACTTTTTTCATTCTGTCTTTGTACATTGGCTCTTAGAAAGGTTTAAATAATTGTTACTACTTTAGTTCAAGTATACCGCAATGGCACCTGTGATTTCGTACGTCTGCAATAGCATTCCTTGCATCCGCGATTCACGCTTACTAGAATATTTTTCTACGATATCAAGATACAATTTCTAGGATGGTAGAGTTCTGTAATCAGTGTCTCAATGTAGAGTCAGGTGTAGGGTGATGGGTTGGAAATGCGCAGAATTGGAGGAAAACGCTGGAATCGTTACTTGGTAAGTGAGTAAGTATTGGCATTGCGTAAGCACAGAAGGAAACTGAGCAAGAGGGACTTCGATAACTATGATGCCACACGAATATACTTCCTATAAATGTATATTTAGTACTTTAAGGGTGAGGAATTCAATTCTGAAAAAAAAAAAAACAGAAACCCCATGCACACTTACATTCCTTAGCCGCGTTGCTTACGATGTAAAACCGTTCCTTGAGATGTTCTTTCTTTCGTATATTTTGCATTTCAATGAATTTGTTCGAACAGTCCTACTTTGGTGATTTGAGACCTGTTGAATCTCGTATGACACCATGTTTCTGTTCAACATAACTACTCTAGTATACGCTCGTTGCATTATAACTTTTCCCAAGACGTTGCAGTTCAATCCTGAAGGAATTTTACAATGTTGTGAAGCTACAAAATCGAAGTAGAGTAACTAAGGGTTAACCTAAAAGAGTATTGACGTAATACTCGAGTGTTGAGCACCAAGGAGCAGAGACAAATCAAGGAAGGAAGAAGACCTATTCTTTCGCTTCTTTGCAAAAATACACGAAAACGATTGGTACTCACGTTATAGCCATCTCTGGATGACGATAATACCGAAACTATACCGCCGGCTACAGCTAGAGCTTGCCGAAAACTGACACTTTTCGACTTACCTCAGAGCGAAATGGAGAAAACCTAAACAATAAACTTTCATTATGGAGGAGTTAGTTCGAAAACTACAGAGTGGGGATTTTATACCATCACTAAATCCATCTTTATAGGTAGGGTCAGCGGAATTACCTCCGCGAGATCCCTCCTTCCCACGGGAGTCGGCATCTGATTTCATTTGGGAAATCTTCTTACCAATATACAGCGTTCATTTACTGGTAGGTAGTTCCATTTTCGAAACAACTATCTCATCCTCGCGTACAGATCATTACTTCACTCATCATTACTTATATTGGTAAACTAATTATTTTCGAATTGAACCGTGCTGGGAGTACCAACCTACCACGGATGGCTATGCGTTTTATGTTTCGTTCTGTTAACGACATGCATATCAAGAAAGATCCAAAAAATATCTGTAGAACCATTGATTAACAAATAGGAACTTACAAAGCGATGATGAAGGCCACGTAACGACCTTTAATGATGACGTGCATACCTGCAACAAAAATAACTCAGTATTATTTAACGTTGGTGTTAAATTAAGCTAGATGATTCGTTTCACTAATAAATTAACAAGAAAGAGGCTAACTACAAAAAACATATCAGATATGATGTACCTAGTTGTTTCACAAAATACATATAAGTTGAATGTATTCTGAAAGTATTCATTAGTGTGATGTTGGCATTATTTGCTTTTGATGTAGCCTCGTAATTTATAAACTACGTTAATGATTTGAAGTAGTTCAAGATTAGCGAGATTTTGACGGTAGATGTATAGTTAGTACCAACATTGAGAAGTTTCTTCATCAACATCGAAAGGATTATGGTGTTTGTTTGGCTCAATAGTCTAAGCTAATCTTAGGTACCCAAAAAATTCATGTGCATAAGTTGTTGGAGAAGATTCGTACCGTTCGCTCCCCCCCCCCCCCCCCCCCCCGCCACTAAAAGGAGATGTTTACTATTCTCCAAATTACAATACAATGACATCATCAATACTGATCGCTAAAAATTGACGTATTAATAGAGATTGGAATGATGAGTACGGTGTGATGATTAACAGGGCGTTTCCATTTTTTTCCGACCGTCATGTCACGGCGAAAATATTGATTTTCACGTTCAACCAATGTGTTACTAGGGAAGTTCCCTTAGTTTTCATAGCAGGAAAATCGTTCGCCACTTTTGGGAATGCTCTCATTACTACATCACATGATCCCTAAACCTTTGTAGTGCCAAGAAAAGCTGATTTATCATGCTAAACTAATATTGCTAAGTAACCATAATGAACTAATAATTTGTAAACTTAATGAATATTAAAATGATCTGACTGTAGAACCTTAGGTCTACCGTCCGTTTTTTTTTTCCAACCAGATTGTTTTTATTGTAATGAATTGAACGATATCACTTGGGTTGTATTATACAAAACAAATAAAAATGGAAAACAATAACTGTCAACATGACTGTGAATTGCAGAGCCACAATCAGACAACGAGTTGGAACTTTTTTGAACATTGTTCACACTGATTGAGCGCGGAGTAACTACTTGAGAGCTAGTAGTTAAATGCTCTTGATTAATTTTCCGAAGGGGAATCTACAAGCGCGATTTTGGAATAGGTATACCAAAATTAAATTACGATCGTGAAACATCGTAAAGTTGCATGGGTTGGCGGGAGAAAGCCCCGATAGTTGAATGGGACTTGATTAGGCCAGTCTGATCGGGTACATTAAATTAATGAGGGTTGATCAGATTGGCTTGATGATAAGTTTGAATTTAAAAAAAATTTCAACTTTCAAAAGAAAACAATGTTGCTAATGCTATTATATATGAGAAAGTAAATAATGATAAGAATAATCTATTCTGCAAAATGTAGAAAAAACCGATTGTATATGAATTGATAAGTAGACGATTGACTGAGATGCTAAGATTTCAGGAACCATCATATTTGTAAATCTCCACAGCAGTTTGAAATAACAGCCACGGACGGCGGAAGAACAATATGTTAAGGTGTTTCTTATAATTTATCTTCAGACTCTATGTTCGAAATACATATCTCTTTTCCCATTTTAATTTTCAGAAGTTCCTGAAAAGTTTTGATTTCATGTCTCGTTTCCGTGAATCCTTGTAACGCGCAAAACTATACGAAGTTACAGTCTGATTGGATCCTGAGATGGATCAATATTGGAATCTTGAGTTTCATTGTCCAGATGAGTTGAGTATCCTCTGCTTATAAAAAACGTATGATCCTTGTAACCGTCATAAATTTTACACTTTATATGACATTTCGGTTACATTTTCAGCCATTGAAAGGTTTGCGTAGAGGGCTAGACTGGCTAGACTGCTTTTTTTTTTAATGACTAGATGAATTTATAACACCACAGGTTATAACACCACATGGTTTAGTTTTTGTTCATACGATTGCAGATGGTCTCCTGTTATTCTCACTGCTCGATAGTAGTCATTACGCATGTACAGATGCATAGGTAACTCTTTTTTATAGCATAACATCTGAAGTTTTCATCCTATATTAAAGACTCTATTTAGAATTGTTTGACATGATTCCCTTTGAATTCGAATATTACCAGGTTAAAGGATGCAGCATCACATGCACAAGGCGTAGACAATTCAGCTTCTATATCATTCAGGTTTGAATCTGTGGTGATTAATAACACAGTGAGTTACAGATGTACCTTTTGTTATTCTTCTGAGTAATAGAATACGTTCCCGAAACTCAATTCAATTTTTTTATTATAAACGAGTGTATATAAAGATTTCCTATGAATATGGGTTAAAACTAAAGTGAAATTGAGATTGGAACTAGCAGATTGCGGAGCAAGTAATCTGCCTTCATTCTTCTTGGGTGTCCAGGAACGCATAGCAATCTTTAGTTGATTGGTGAGAGAAAGCATCATGTGTGGTCAGATGTCAATTACAGATGTCTCCATTGTGCTAGAAAAAATGACGGTATCTATTGCTTTAGAATAGTTTTTACGACCAATACTCCTCCAGCTCTAGCCAATCACGTCCGTATTTATGCGTCATTAACTCACTCAACAAGGCGATAGACGGGCTAATTCACTCGGGAATGGACCCCTTGTAACTCGAGCGAACCCGTACTATACGTCCAGAGAGCGCTATTCTCATGTAAATAAACCCAACCGTGCAATGTGCAATGCGGCTCAGAGAGAAGAGAAGGAGAACCAGGTTTCGCGATCTCCGGGGCCCTGTATTCAAGATAATTGCTTTGAATTCCGAAAAAGAAAAAATAGAAGAGAGTCATACGGGCTCCTATTTGAGTGCAGTAGAGCTAAGCCTTCAGCGTAGAAGGCCAAAATGCATGGTGAAACATGATTAAAAACGTTGTAAATGATTCAACAAAGGTTTTAATCAGCCTGGTTGAAGGAGATACTGAAATTCGACCCCGTCGATTCTATTTCAAATTAGATTTGTGTTTAACAGTCCGTCAAAGTTTCGGCCTACCAATAGTGCACTTAAAATTTGTGATAATGTCAATACATATTTTGCGCTTTAAGATGAAATTCATCGGAGATACTTAACTTCAATACCAACTCGGTCAATCTTCGATACTTTTCAAAACCAGGTTAAAACCGTTGAAATTATAATTGTTACAAGGATTGAACGTTGATGCATGAGCAAAGGCTACCACTAATACGGCCGTAATTAAATTCATAGACAATCTGAACCAGATCCGCGTGTTCCTTGAAAGTTTAATCGGGATTGGATGCTAACTGTATTAGCACAGAATGTTTTGTAGTGCACGGAATTTCGAGGTTAAGACGGTCTTCATGCTTTCACGATGGTAATTATATGCAAAGGGAGAGACTATATCATGCTGAACGGGGCAAGAATCAGGATATTGTTGCCACTATATGGGTCTGATATATATAATCCTGGACATTCAGGTTGACAGTGGCAGCGAGGACATAGGGTAGACCTTGTAGTGATAGAAACGACCTGCGACAAGCGATGTCCGACCTAAAATGAGTGATGGCCACCTAAAATCGAGATCATGGCCATGATCGAATCCGAATGTCTCGGAGCGTGAGGCCGGAAAATTGCCACGGAGCTATTCGAGTAGAGCATTTCGGCAGTAATGTTCTGTGGTATCACCACCCGGGTTCTCCAGGACTTGTATTTATCGGGCACTTCCTTTCATCCCTCTCTTCTTCCTACTCCTTACACACCTTCATTGATCCCAAGGGCTGGCGAAGATAAACCTGGGCGTCCTCCTCACTTTTAAATTTATTCATTCTGTTTCTAATTTTTTTTTTAAATGTATGCCAGCAGCTCTGCCTATTAGGGAAGTTTCGTAAAACAAGAAAAAAGAGTGGGTCTGTCTGAAAATCTATTTAGTAAGCTCAATTTCTTTCACTTTCATAAGATTTTGATGGAATTTCCAGGGAATGTGTGGGTTGAGCTCTGAATCGACCTGTCTAGCTTCTCTGAAATACTAACAAACGTGAAATTCATTAAGTTTTATTTTTTTTCGCACGAATACGTAGGATATAAGTTGTGGAATGGCGGTGTTGTGGGCCATTTGATGTTCACCACAATCGTGTCATTAGCAGTTACCGCGCATGCTCCAATATAACATCCTTATAACTAGCAAGACTCCAACAGATTTCGAAGAATTCCGATGATGTTTTCAGTGATTTAAACTGTAAATGGTCCCCAATAAACTTCACCGCTCTGGAGTCACTAGTAGCCTCACTGCGCTTTCTTATTGTCTATTTGACCGATTTTTCCAAACGCAGAGTAGGCGATCTGGTATCCCTTTATGCAAGTGCTAAAATCCTTTAAACACCAAATAAATAATCAACTAGGCTGACAAATTACGCTCTATCATAATTTGAGATTCCCCACAACCATAGGACCTCGGGTTTAATATTTCTTTAAACAGTGTAGTGGTGTTTATTATGATGTTACGGGTACGAGGAAACTATGCCACAATAAACTTGCTATGACTTTTTAAATTACTATTTGCCTATTTTGTGCCACCCAAAAAGCATCTCGACGCTTCCACTTCCTACGTAGATCCGGAACAAAAAAATTAGCAATATAGATTAAATCCGTCTATAGATCAAGTATTGGGAGAATCGGCTCATGACGTAATGTTGTATGGCATTGAACTTTTGTAAATTTTATTATTGCAGTTCCGCAGTCACGGTAGTCACAGCATACTTGGATAACAGAGAGTTTTCGCATTCCGTGGTGTCCCCCGCGCGGCCAAGCCCCAGAACGTAAACCTAGGGATAACACCAGGTGGATACTAACCTGAAAGATGAGCTGTACGGCGTCTTATCATAACCTGACATATGCATCCCACCCCCAATAAAACAAATAGAATAAAAATGAGAACTAAGGTTATGCATTTTTGCGTATTACGGTGTCCGAAGACTTCGGGGCAGTGATGCATGGAGCTTCGAGTTTGCCGTCCGCCTTCACTTGTTTTTAGAACGAGAGCCAATTCGTATTAGTTCGTTAGTTTTTCGGTTGTCATCGTATAAGCTGACGACTCCTTACGGCCTCGTACGGTGAGCTTCCGCAAAAAGCTAATACTCTCCAACATACTTCGAATTTGCTGGATTCTTGAACCAAAAGCTGGTGATAAAAGGTTAAGTCTTCCGGCCTTCACCTCGTCGGTCTCGCACGAGACCCCTTTGACTGCGAGATTCGCGCGGCCGGATCGACCTCGAACGCCTCACAAAGAAGCCTGGTAGCCGAGAACAGCATAAAAACCGACAACTTTCGTGTGGGACGTAACGTATCGGCGATAACTGTCAAAGTACTCGGGAGTCATACGGTTTTATCCTTCTTCGACTCCGATTAATAAGGCGTTTTCTCGAAGACCGAGCAGTTATAAAACGCGCCGGATAGATCTCTAATGAGCGAGGGGCCGAACGCTAATGATCTTCCCTCCTCCGGGAAGGAGGATTCACTGCCCTGTCAGCGAGCTTTCTCATACCTCTGCCTTCATCTTCTTTCTATTGTCGTTGAAATGTCAAAGCAATCCTGCCTTTTCCGTTACCAAGAGATATGTAAGCATTGGGAAACTCCGTTTCCCGCTATTGACGACCGTTTCTCCGTCCAGATGGTAAAACCACCTGCATATGCCGGAGCACTCCGAGAAAATTACTATCGTTAGTTAATCAATTGTTGTGTTCATCATAAGTCAGTTCTTTCAACCATCAATCTATAATGAAAGACTGTTGATATCTATTAAGAGCTATTGATCCTCCCGAATGAGGCAAACACTTAACCAAGTTTTTGTTTCCAGTTCAAATTCTTCTTTAAAAAACTTATCTTACACCAAACGCGAATGCCATTGATGATTTTTGACCTGGTGAGGTTAACATTTTGCCTCCAACCAGAACCTTTCAAGTACAGAATAGGAATTTAAACGGATATAATAAATAAATCAAAAACAATTTTAACAATTAGAAACAAATCTAAATAATATTACTTTCGAATTTAGATGAAGATGAACCTATTTCAAAACGCTGTAAGTTATCGGGTATACACAAAGGTTTATTATTTTTGTGTTATGTACTCCTGTTGCAAGGATTACTGGTCAATAGACAAATGTTAAATGGAGCCGGTGTTATACCATTAGCAACATACCAGGACGTCCCATACCCCCTATATTTTTTCCGCAATGTTTAAGATATATTAGTGAAATTTTGAGACCATTTTTGAGGTGCTGATACTAAAATGTAAGGACTGTAAGAAAAAAAAAAAAAAAAATTGGAAAAAATCCAAAAGTATGGGGTCACCCACAAAATATGGGGATATTTTGTAAAGATAGGTATTACCGATGTTACTGGCACAACCCCGGTCGATAAATGATTTCTAAGCCAAATTTATAAATGATTTCTTGCCAATACTTTTTGAGAAAACCCTTAGACTTTTTTCGATTTTTGGATTCTACGAATCTTGAAACGTAAACCAACAAATTTTGAGGGAGGGTTGAGAAATTTTTTTCTTGGTCGATTACAAAGGTTCATTATTGAAAAAGATAATTCAAAAGCGTTAAACTCTAGGATTTGTTCCAGAATGCTTCAAAACGGATTTCAATGAAGAATTATTCAAAAATGTTTATTTTAAAATTTTTCGAGCCATTGCAATAGTTCATTTTCTACGAAAATTCGCTAAAAATTGCACGGAAACTTTATTTGCCTGTCGTCACAGCACAAATAAAAACAGATTAACTTGATCGCTTCTCGTTCAAAGCAAAAAAATAAATAGATAAAACCATGCGGGTATTCCTCCTGCATGTAAGACGACGGAAGCTACACACCGTCGTTGTTGGAATAATTGATGGAACTGCTGCATGCAGCTTTCTAAAGATATCCATCCAATCAGGGTAATCACCTTATGCAATTGATAGGACACTTAGCCCATATATAGAGGATCAGCGACTTTCTCCCTCCTGGGGTTACGTCTCTGGCGTTACACCTGATTCACGACTCGGAGATAAAGATTTGTTAACATTCCGCCGCCGCACCGTTTCGCAGGGTCGGGTTTTCCATTGAAACTAAATGATTGCTTTTTGCAAACATAAGAAGATCTTTATAGCCCATTGTAGGGAAAGCGAACGGAAGGGAAAGTTGATTACTTGAGCTTTGTCTTCTTGATGTGGGGTGAGAAGCTGGATTACGTTTCAACGTTGAAATCGAAAATCAAACGGGCTTGAAATTGCAATCACACAAAAGTCTAATTCACCTTCGCGACAACAGAATTGTAGCTGGGTTGATATTTCATGAGTTCAATCCTAAATACATATTATGGCAGAACCAATCTCAGTTGATTCGCGGTAAAGCCACTATAATAAACTCCTCCGCAATGAGTTGTCCTTTTGCTGCGTTGATTGCGGATACTGTAAATGAAGTTATTCAAAGAAATGCGATGATTGCAAGATATAATCAGTAAATCGTAATTTCCTATTCGTTTTTGTCGACCAGTATCTATTTTAGGCCTTTCATTTGTTCTTTAGATTCAGTGTACCCGTCTGCATCCTCTTCCGAACCAGCCGTAGAGTCCAATCGATAACCTATGTTTAGTAGCCAAGTATATTACTATTACCCTGTAGAGACTTTTGATACTACCGGGATATTTATGTAGGTACTATTAAAGCCTGTTTTAATATCTACTTAATAATCCCAAATCGCTCTACGTATCTAAATATGAAGTACTAAATCATTCACATAGTTTGTATAATGATAAAGTGACAAAATCAAAAACTCTTGATATAATAACCCGTTTAATATAAAAATAATCCTTGAATTGACCTCAGACCCATTTATATCATACAGATTGTGCACGGATATTGAATAACAAAGCATATTGTTGGTGGCATGAGCCGAGCGACACGCTCACAGTACAATTTTGAACCTCCAGTCTACTTGAGAAAAATTAAATAGGGCAGATCCTTGCTTGATTATAAACTACTAACGCTATAATTATCTGATATTGGAACGATAGTGAACCCTGTCAACATTTGACTTTTCTCGGTCATCGTCTCAAGTTGGCATCATCATACGACGACAGACATGTCTCATATCAGGATTGTACGTATTGTAATAAAGTCTTGAATGTTAGGATACTTACATCCTCTAGTGGCCCTCTTGAACAGTGGTTCATACAGCTTTCCTGAATTACAGATATTCCTCAACCTCTCCCTAAATTTATACATTTTGTGATTGTACCAGGGTATATTAAGCCTTTAGTCTCGAGGAGGGCAATGTATTTTTGGATTTGTTAGACATTGGGAAAATATGATTAGGGACGACTAGGGACGGTTAGGGTTGGGTGGATAGTTTAAAGATGCCTGTTGCTTTAACTGCGCCCACCCATCTCTATAACCATCTCTAGATATCCCTAACCATATTTTCCTCAATAGCTAAACAAATCCAAAAAAACTGGACTCGCCTACTCACTGCGAGAGAGTGATGAGGATACGCTGGGGATATGGTACGTTTGTCAACACCTAAGTATGAGTATGGTGGATGATTTGATGTGGAGGCTTGTCGTTGTAGCTTCATAAACGGTACCAGAACAACTAGAATACCACAAAATTACCGCATCGTGTTGTTTTTGAGATGAAATCCTTTAAATTCCATAACCATTTCATTCCTCCGCGTTTTTATACAAAACCGTTACGATGCCCTCATGCCCAGAAAATTAATTATATCACCCAAAAACACATTCCGTTAGAACACAAACCTGGCCCACTAAATATATCCGACTAACAACAGCAATTTCTCATCATGTGGATCATATTACGCAGTTGTTCAGAAGTTCATATCACGTAGTCGAAAAGAGAAACGTATAAATATCCTCGGGATCTCAAGAACGCGTTTTATCTCGGTTTTTTCGTTATAATAAAATCCAAAACCAGCGGCCCGTAGCCCCTATCTCCGAGGTCTAGGTTAAAATCACACTCGTAGATCTACAGGATCCAATCGAGCTGTCTTCCGATCCAAAAACGCAATGGTCCCTACGTAGGGAAACATTTTTTTTCTTCTTGTTTTCAATTAACACCGGAGAAGGAACCATCGCATTTACACATAAATAGGCAATAAAATATGGTCTGACCCAAGTGACTAATAGGTGCCTTTTAATGAAGAAATTAATCACCTCTGCCTCTCTTTCTCTCCCACTGAGAGAAGGTTGAGCCCGTAGATGGAGTCTCTCGTGCGGAAACAATTATCTCAAAACACAAAATTCATAAAGGGAGTTTGCCGGGTCGGTTCGGCTCGGTTGAGTTTACGGCTATCAACTAGTCGAAAGTGCGCGGTACAACAAATGTGCACTTTGCCCGCGGAGCCAAATGGGTTATCATTGGGAGAACCGTAATTTGCAATTCATATGGAAACTTGGGCTGCTGGAGGTGGGGGTGAGCACTTCTAGCAATATCCACTTCTAAACCTGGAGTCAGTTAGGGATTTAGGTGCTTAAATTAACTGACAGGACGCAGGAAATTGCTTTGTGGCTTTGAAGTGGAAGGATAAAGTCCAAGTTAAAAACGCTGCAAATTATTACACAAAGGTTTATTATTTCTGTATTAGACAGCCCTTCTACGCAGAACACTGATCCGTAATTATTAAACCCCGTTTATACCTAGCAGATTTATTATCGAAACTCGGGGCTTCGCGCTCCGCTATTGATATCACTTTATTACAGTACCAGGACCTCAGAATTTTACGCTTCATAGTAAAGTTGATGAAGAAAATGATCTATGACTAAGTCACCTTCCCATCAAGTAAAAGTTCTGCATACACTGCGTATTGTTTTGAAACACTATGCTTGTTCTTTGCACATTAATTACGATTAATGTATTTCAGTAGGTTGATAAGAGAGAATAGCCGTTCGACGTACAGCGTTGCGGGTGGCAATTCTTGGTATTTATCAGTGACAAGTCAAACATGGATAAATTAAGGTTTAATTCAATTAATCATAAATACACATTATTCGCCCCTTTGAACATAACAAGAGCTGAAATCTAAGTATAATAGTAAATACATAATGACAGGTATAAATCATCATCAATTGAGGCACCCACGAATTGAAATTAATGAGATAAAATAAGACACCTGAGATTCACTGATAATCTGCAGGTGACAAAAGTTACGATAAACTCAATAATAAAAACAAATAGACCTTTTTGTGAAAAGAAACATCTTGCAAGTGACCAGGAAGAAAAAAATTGAGTTGCCGTCGTTGGGAAATGAACAGTCGCGACGCCGCCAACTTCAACTCTCGAGTCGAACACGTTGTCGGATAATGCACCGAATCACCTGTGATGAATTATTACACGAAGCATATCATGTTCCCGCGCCTGGAAGGAAATCCGAAAGTTTATTCGACGACGTTTTCCACTCAAGCCCTCAGAAAACGAAAGATTCAACCTATAGCGTTGCAGATAGTTTTAATAGATTCTGTGGGATTAAATTTATCATTGACAAACAACAAATCATCACTGTTACCCTGAAAAGTTTTGAGATCTCGATTTTTCTTTATGTTAGCCCTTAGTTACTACCCTTTAGGGTTGATCAAAACACTGATACCAATGTTACTGGCACATCCCCGGTCGATGTATGATTTTTGTGCCTAAGTTCATAAACTTTGGTCCAGTAGTTTTGGAGAAAAGACCTAGAAACGGCGGACGGACGGATTTTTTTAATTAATTTGTTTTAAACTATTTTTTTATATTTATTTTTGAGTCTACGCATCTTGAAACGTGAACAACAAATTTTAAGGGGAGGGCGGGTTAAAAAAAATTTTTTTCCTTTGTCAATTACAAACGTTTATTATTGAAAACAATAAACCAATATGAGTTAATGACGAAGATGAAATTAAAAACCCTGTGTTTACCGATCCACCTAAAAGCTGCAAACCATGTAATTCGTAACCTGCATTCTAAAATAGGATGATTTAGCCTACGAAAGAGGAACAAAATCAAGAAGCGAACTGATTAGTTTTAGAAACTTCTTTCAATCCCTGATACAAATAACTTGATTATTAAAAATGCATTCTTTTCTGAATATTAAAGTATTTGGCTCGATGCTCCACGTAAAATTGAAATCCCACAGAAAAACTAAGGATCGAATCAAATAACAAACGTAATACACCGGTAGGCTGGAATACATCAACTTAGATAAGAAAGTACGATTCAAATATTTATATTAGGTAATAACATAATATAGATGATAATAGATAATATACATAGTACGGATAATAGAATAACATAGATTTAGTTATTAAACTCACGAACTTCCTTCATTGCACTACACTACTCATTTTCCAATATCAATCTTTGCAGACCCCTTGGGTCAAATGGAATCGTCAACTCAGAAATATCCACATATTTTAAACACTAGAAATCAGTAGAAATATCCCGGTATTGGTTAAATTTGAAATAGTTCTTGTAAAGGTTGTGACAGTTCCCGCGAGATCCAAGGGAATGCGCTGCCGTCGCTCCGTTGTTTCTCAATGGGCGTCGGCCACTTCTTCCCGTGTTTTCGAAAGCCCGCGTTTGGCGATGGATGGGTGATCCTAGAACTGGAAAACCTATCTTCTCCGAACGTAGCATATATGCTATTAGAACGAGTTGTATCTCTTATGGTACGGTCACACCCCTCTCTGAGTGTGGATTTAGGCCTCCATTGCACCTCGGGGCGCTCAAGTCCATTACAAGCTCAACCTATCCACCCGGGCTCATGATTTACGTCATGATTTGAGTAGCTTCCGTAACAATTTATTGTCTTTACAACAGAAGTAGTACGATGGCGACCACTAAATCTAAAGGCAATGATACGAGTTATGAGTTGTTTTACGAATAGTTCCTACATTTTTATGAATGTTTATAAAATATATGTGAGTGAACAAACTAGGAGTCAATTTTCAAAACCAACTACACTGATTTTATTTCAACTTACAGGAGAGCTGCTTCTTTGGTCGTGACTTTATTTGGCCACTCAGGAAATTGATTTATCTATCGAACACTGATTATTCCTTCAATATTTTTTGCGAATTCGGGTGTAGAACAAGTATTAACATGTAACATGTTTTACCGCTGGATTTTTTACTCTAAAATTAATCGAAATTAAGCGGGAGCCATCACATTTCATGTATATTGATTTCACGTGCAACCAATGCGTTGCTAGAAAAGTGTAACTCTCTTAGTTTTCATTGCAGAAAAATCGATCGCCACTTTTTGGAATGCTCTCACTTTATCCCAACATCTCATTAATGGTGCTGAGGTTCTATAGGCCTGCTATTTACGATTGATAATCATGATTCAACTTTTCGTTAAGAAATTCAACCAAATTTTTGATGATAGTAAGTTTTCGCACAAACAGTCTATCATTCAAGTTAAAATATTAAGATATTGGTAGTTTGGTCGGCCGTAAGTACTTTTTATATGTACGAATTAGTCGGGATGCGGCCCAAGGAAAAAATAAATGAAATTACTTCATTTATTATTTTATTAGATGACGTTTCGTCCTCTAACTGAGGACATCTTCAGATTTTGGTGTGAACGGGAAAAAATGTATAAACATCCGAATAACGGATTTGTCAGAAAACATATAGCGGTTCACCAAGTCAATAAAATGTCCAGAACGCAATAAAAGAATGGATGGATAGTTATTATTTAAATGAGAAAAAATAAAGAAAGGAAAGAAAGAAACGAAAAGGAAATACAAATTGAAAATCGTCCACCTGATACAATTTTTCCCGTTCACACCAAAATCTGAAGATGTCCTCAGTTAGAGGACGAAACGTCATCTAATAAAATAATAAATGAAGTAATTTCATTTATTTTTTCCTTGGGCCGCATCCCGACTAATTCGTACATACAATAAAATATTAAGGAAAATCACTTTTTTTTTTCTTTTACTGAGAATGTTAATTTTATAAACAAAAAACTTTTGAATTTTTAATTTAACTTTTTTTTATTGGACAATATGAAGGCGCAGATTGGCTATAGATGGGAGTACAGACACCCTCCCAATAATTTAGGTCGGAGAGTGTTTCTGAGAATGACCTAGAAGATTTTGTAATAAAACCGATGGATCCTACTATGAAAAACCAACTGGGCAACCGGAACCATTCATAACCTATATTTTAGCATGGAACACGCTTTTAATGGGACTTATGGCAAGAAAAACGAGGATTATTCGCGAGAAATAATCGTGAGACTAAAGGACTGAACTACCTAAATTTTCACTAAAAATGTGAACTTTGATGAGAACTTCTCTGGAACATTGAAATATGAATAATAATGAGCTAAATTTTCTCCTGTTCATCCCAGATAGTTGAAATTTGATTGGGAAACAATCTGGGACATTAAGAGATGAATGAATTTACGGATTCCATCTTGAACAGCTGAGTGAGTTAAATTCTCTCCTGTTCACTATAAGCCTCTTCTCTTTAATTCAAGGGTGCCCTTTCAACGTGAGGTCAAATATCTGGGTGTATACCTGGATACAAAACTCACCTGGAATAAACACCTAGGATACATTGCAAACAGATGCAAAGGAGCCCTCATGTGCGCTAAGCGTACATGTGGGAAAGTATGGGGGCTTCAACCGCGGATGGTCCAGTGGATTTACACCGCCATTGTTAGACCCATAATAACGTACTGTTGCGTTGTGTGGTGGCACAAGGCGAGTCAGGTGGGAGCACGACGAACTCTCACCAGCATCCAGCGACTGGCCTGTCTAACCATCACCGGAGCAATGCATAGTACACCCACAGCAACCATGGAGGTTTTACTGGGTCTACCCCCAGTGGATATCTTCATACAAGGTGAGGCCATTATGGCCTCCCTGAGACTGAAATGGAATGGCTCTTGGCGGACAACCCCTCACCGAGGTCATACCAATATATTGGAACTGATACAAGAACCACTACTCGACATGGTGGCCGATATCATGCCCAAAACTCTCTCCCAACCCCATCTCTACACCTCAATCATTACAAGAGAGGGGCTATGGGAGAACAATTGCTGCTCCAATGACATCATCTGGTTCACAGATGGGTCAAAAATGGAAGCAGGAACTGGCGCAGGAATACATGGGGCCAAACCCAGGTGGAACACTTCGTTTCCACTTGGGCAACACACCTCTGTATTCCAGGCAGAAATTGTGGCAATCGAGGCAGCAGCTGTGGAGAGTCTTAGGAGGGGGCATAAAAATGCCCACGTCCGCATCCTTTCTGACAGTCAAGCGTCGATAAAAGCACTAACGGCTCCAACCATCTCGTCCCGAGTGGTATGGTGCTGCATGCAAACCCTCAACAACGTAGCCAAACACAACCGGGTTCGCCTGGAGTGGGTGCCGGGGCATAGAGGCATTATTGGTAACGAAAAGGCTGACGAGCTCGCGAGAAGGGGCTCCCAAACCCCATTCGTAGGGCCTGAGCCAGCAGTCGGTTTACCAAAAACCACCTTCAGAAAAACCATCAACACGTGGGCCAACCAACAAACCGCTAAAAGATGGGCCAATATTGAAGGACACACCCACAGTAAACTTATGGTGGCTGAACTCAACACCAAAATTACTGAGGGGCTACTTAGGAAAAACCGTAGGGAGCTAAAAACACTGGTTGGCCTCATAACCGGTTTTGCACCCCTACGATTTCACCTACATCGCATAGGGGTCACACAAAACTCAACCCTGTGCAGACTATGTGAGGAGACCGACGAAACGGCATCCCACATAATCTTCGAGTGCCCTGCACTCACCCATCGCAGAATTGAGCTCTTTGGGGCCCAAACCCCGACGAGCTCCATTCCGAGCGAACAATTAATCAAGAGCCTACCACCCCTTATCAGGGGGCTGAGTCTCTTTGATTAAACAAAAAACTCTCAGGAAAGTACAATAAGCCAACAGGCTTCCGTGCTGGGGGCTCAAAACCCCCGCCCTGAAAGTTTTCTCTTACATCTTACATCTACATCTGTTCACTATAAGAAGTTGAAATTTGATAGGAGACTCTCTTGAACATTAAGACCCTCTTGAACATCAGCTGCGTGGGCTGAATTTTTCCTTATCGCCCAAGAAATGTCAAATTCGGTAGGGAGCCTCTCTATTGCATTGTGAGTCAAATGAAATTAAGGGCTTTGACCTCATATTGAGTAAGCCCAATGCTTTCCTGTCCACCCTAAGAAATTAAAGCTAGATAGGAAGCCTCCCTGAGACATAAGGAGACGAATAAAATGATGAGCTCTTTCCTGATCAACTGAGTGAGCTTAACTATTTCTAAGAAACCCTCTTCACAATTCTCTCCTTCTCACCTTCCTTTACCGATGTCGAAATTCGGTAGGTAGCCTCTTTAACGGCACCAGTTGTAAAAGCGTGTTCCAGTTCTTTAAAGTTTAGCCGCTTGGCTCTAGATAGAAACGGAGGGGTGCCCGAGATTTTCGATGAATGGATAACACCTTTAGTAGGTTTCGGAAACAAATTTTCTCAAGTGTAATGGTAGTTTTAGAAATTTCGTAGATATGGAGCAACAATCTAAAAAATAAATAAATAAATAGATAAAAACGCTGAAAATAGCACCAAATTGCTGCAATAAGCGCTGAAAATGCTGGTTTTAACTTCAAGTCCTCGTTCCATCACAGATACCTTACAAACCTTTCCAAAGAGCATACACACAGCATAGATACGGAACGAACTCGCGACGAAATTGTGGAAACCCTTTTCAATAACGGGTTATATACGGGTTCATATTTCACCACTGATAAGTCCATTTCTATAAAGCTTGGAATTATCCCTTCAAACTGTTGAAACCTGTCATTCTTCACCTCCTTTCACTTAATTAGCTGTAATCCTCTTTCACTATTCTTGCACTCAATTGGTTGGATCTCCAGCCCTCTATCGACCAATGGGATTCAATATTTCTTCACCTGTGACTATATAAGCTGTGCCCTTTCTAATGTGTGTTCAGTTATTGTTTGTTACTTATGATGGCCCAACGGTCGAAATCGATTTAACATTGTAGGTCTTTATTATTCGTGGAATATACAACGTGTTTTCACTTACTTCCGTTATTTTGTATACATACGGAAGATAGATTCCCAAAGGAGTTGAAACGTTCTTGAAAATAACCCGGGAAATTGAAATAGTTTTTCCATATTTTTTGCTTAAAACGTTTTCAAGACCCATGGGAATTATGGAGTTTACATTTGAAAATTGGACTAGTATTTTAATACCAAACATTATTTGAAGGAGGAGTTGAATTTCCGCCTTAATGGTAGGTGATAAAACTCCATTTCCACACCCATTTTCAAACAAAAAAATTTCTCCCGATCCTTCTTTCTACACTGGTGAAAATTGATTTTAACCCCAAGCAACATTATTATAGTTATTTTCTCTTCTGGCTTAATAACGCGCAACATCTCGGGGAAGGCCGGCGAACAAATTAGGCAAAGAAGTTGAAGAGTTTGACGCCTTGCAGACATCCACAGCTCCGCACACGTCCGACTATCACCTCCTTCTTGTTAGAAATGTATAAATTAATTTTATCCGCGCACCGCAAGAGGGCTGGCATCCGTTAGTCCTCTTCAGCCTTCCAATAGAATATTAGATTCCCCCCTACCCCTCCACCCCTTTACCACATCCCTTCCCGAAAAGTTAATTATTTTCCCCGCATTTAATTGCGGAACAGTTTTTTAAAAAAGAGGCTGAGTAGAGTCCGTTATAACCAGTTGTCTTGGATTCTCTCGGGAGTCCTGCTGTTCGCGTTTTACCTCCCAGGGTTAAGGTGGCAGGCAATGGAATGGGGAATGCGCTCATCTGTAACGAGGCGGATGCTCAGTGGATGATGGTCGATTTGATTCCGAGAGAGCCCTTACAGAAGAGCACATGATTGTGTGGCATGAGAATATTAACTTATATTCACGAATAAGATAGAAAAAAATAAATAAAAGTTAAAAATTGGGACATAGTGACGATTGCATGACACACGTACCCCTAATCCAAAATTTTTGAAATTGTGTTATAATCAAGATATTGTTTCCGATTACAACAGATTTACAAGAAGAAAATTTTTTTTAAATCTATTTCCTAAAATTTTAGAGGCATTGCCAAACCTTCATTATTCTAAATTTGTTAAAAGCGCAATATCACTTTATATATATATATATATATATATATATATATATATATATATATATATATATATATATATAAATAATCGCATAATCTCATCAATCAACACAAAAAGCATAAATCGAATATGCATTGACGGGACCATGCTAATGATAATGATGATGATGACAAAAAAACCGAATTTTCCACTCCAGTGGCATCTCTTCAAGATGTCACCGGTACACTGGAAGTTCATCCTGGGATCTTGGATCCTGGTTCAACTGGAGTTTTCAATGATCTGAGTTCATTCAAAAAGTCGTTCCTAGGAACTCATTTTAACTTGGTGAAACCGAAGTGGATTCAAACTGGGATCAATCCTATGGTTTACGTCGAACTTGGATCCTGATAAACCGATTTTACGTTTTTTTTTTTTTTTTTTTTTTTTTTTTTTTTTTTTTTTTTTTTTTTTTTTTTTTTTGAAAGTAGCCAGAAAAATGTCTTAGTTCCCGCATTTCGAAATCTCTTTCAGCACTGGAATCTCTTAAAAGTCGTCCAATGATGCTTCGTGAGATTCAGCATTCCATTCAAGAAGCATGCTGTATAATTATGTGTTTTACAATTATAGAACAGTGATCTGCGCAGTACGGCTATCTAATACAGAAATGTTAAACGTTACCTACATAATAATTTGCAGTGTATTTTATTTGAAACGCATTAAAGCAATCCATGTTACATGTTTCCTTTGAGATGTATTAGTTAGGCAACTGTAGAGAAGTGGGTAAGCAAAGACAGACCGACCCGGAAGGGTTTATGAACATGCATATGCGGGCGAACACAACGCGCACTCACATTATCTTTCCAGTTCGAAAGGGAAAAAGATTAAAGTGGGCTATTTCTTCTGCAAGCGAGACACCAACTTATAATCAGTTGGACAACCAGTGGATACCTGTCAGTAATTGTAAGATCCGCTCAAGAGCGGCAGAACGTAATGGCACGATCTCTTGAGTGCACTGAAAGAAGAAAAAACTTCAAATCGTCCCGCACGGACGGATTCCTCAAGAAGTAGGGTAGTGTTAGGCGTTACGCAATAGCTAAGGGAATCGGCGGTATCCTACACACGAATGAGACGAGATGGAAAACTTTCTCCTAGACTTCCTTGCAACACGAAGACAGTTAAGTAGATCTCGCCACCTGATTTATACTCAGCCGAAGTCCCTTTGACTAATTAACAGGTCTAAGACTCACCATCTCACGATCTAACTGGCGGGTGGTTCTTGTTTTTTGCCACCGCGGGTTTTCTGAAGCAATCAGGAGTTGTCAAGAAGGCTCCTCGCCTTCCACAGTCTTCTGCTTCCATTTTCCTTTTCACAATGGGGCTTCGCCGTCCCCATTAGCGGAAGGCGTGGGCAGAGCCTCTATGCTGTCTATAAACTGCCTTCAGCCTTTGTATCCTAAACATTGTCCTGTTCTGGGTTTGAACGTCAGCCGTCCAATTATTTTGGTTATAATATGCGTAGCTGTTTCAAATCTCACCTCGCTCATATCCTGCACGTATCAAATGGTGTTTGATACCCCGCCGTGGGTTGAATTTTATATGCTGATGAAAAGGTTGCAGATAAATAGAGGCAAAATAAAAAGTAAATAAAAGCAATTTTCCAACACATATTTATACGAATATCTATTACGTACCTATTTATTATTTGAACTTTCAAGTGTGAAATTAACTATTTCATTAGCCACGGAATAGAATGAGGGCAATTAGGGGCAATGAGGGGTAATTTTTATTTCTAGAAGTTTTTGAATTTGCTTGCGTTTATTTCATTATTTTTCGTGACTGTATTTCACAAAATTTCATTTCAGGTCCTTTGGAATTCCACAGTATCTACCCAATCAGCACTCGGTATCTGTCTAATCACAATCCCAACCCTGTACCATTGATTATTAATACTATTGTATTTCATATAAAATATCTTGTAGTACTCTCGATGAACAGCTCAATTGAAAGTTCTTCATATTTCTGAGGGAAATTGAATACAGACTATATAACTTAGATGCTGTGAACGAAGTTGGTAAATCTGTAACTTTTGCCAACACAAGCGCCGCTAGGTAAGTGGTGCGCTCCTCTCTTACTTCAACCTAACCAATAAAACGAACTGATCTAACTCCATGTTATATTATTTTGGTGATATTATTATTGTATTGATCTCATCAAGTTCCCACACTATTATGATTTATTGTATCATAAACTAAGGTGCCATTGTGTATTAAATTTAACAATTATCATATCCAGTTTCCGATTGTATTCATTACGCGAAAGTTTAGTTGCATAAAGTATATTTTCTGATTGATCAGCCAAATTTTACCAATTTTTTGTAAAAACTCTACATATATACACAAAAATAACTGTTTTAGTCACCCTTTTTAGCGAATTTTTGAAGAAAATTAAGCTATTGCTCTCGCCTCAAAATTTGTAGAATGTGAATTTTTGAAAAAAAATTATGCAGAAATCCGTTTCAGGCTATTCTGAATCATATTCTGAAGTTTAACGCATTTTTTTATGTATGTATATATGTATGTATGTATGTATGTATGTATATATGTATGTATATATGTATGTATGTGTCATTCCAGACGATAACTGTCCGTAGAATTGTGCTAGAAACTTCAAACAAATTTTAAAATGTTACGGACACAAAACAAAAGTTCAAGTTCGTTGGCCAGCATGATTGGATTACATCTTCGGGTTGAAATTTTCAAAAATGTAGTCAAAAATGTCAAAATAGCCTGTTTTTTGCGATTTGTTGTGCGAAATAATTTTTTCAGCATACTAACATATGGTATATTCGGAATCAGCGTAAAATTTCCTATAAGAATATGTATCAAGTTTTTAAAAATTTCAAAGTTGAAAAATCAGTCAAAAATCGTAATAATGCCGTTCGCTAGTTGTAAAAATCAGTAATATGGGATAGGTATGTACATCAATAACCAATATGTTCAATATTGGATATAATTATCAAATAGTAGAGTGAAGAAATAACATGAAGCAGTTAAAATTGAAGAATTTGCCTAATCGAATCGTTGATAAATCAACAATAATTGGGATTTAATGCTAGTATTAAATATTTTCAATTTCTTTCTTGTTGCTACGGAAAAGCCAAGTGACACTTCCATAATTTAGGCTGTCAATAGATGCACAGAGACTACAGTTTGTCTGTCAATTTCTTGCTGTAGGATACTAGATTCGAATGCGACTGACTTTATATCACTCGTAATATAAAGCATCATCATCGATTGCCTGTGGAAATACGTTTCTTTCATATGACGTCGGCATTTTATTTTATTTTATGGCAAGATTTGATGATGTTATGATAGGATACTGTTAAGATTTCAACTGCCTTCAATACTGACCACATTGGACATCGAAATCTATGAATATTTACATACATTTGTCTTTAAATCTACAAGATTAGTTTAATAATAATAAAGTATGAGTAGCTCCTAATTATTTTTAATAATTTGATTCCATGTTTGTCCATCAAAATTATAAATTAAAATTTCTCTACACGATCAATAGCAACTGAAATGTCGAATAATTCTTCAAAAATTCGCTCATGGGGTAATGCTGCATGACTGGACTTTTTTAACAACCAATTATCTTTACCATCGACCACTTGTGAGACTGCCAAGAGAGGCAAATTACATCCTAGGTCAGTGTCCGGGAATCGACATTTTCAATCAATCTGATCTGTGGCTGTGGTTTGAAGAACCTTTTTTGACGAATTTATTCAATGGTCCTAGTGTTTAACCATCATGTAGGAGTATTGATGAGCGAATTTTGTTATCTATTCCCTTCTGTCGACTTATATTTTTGTAACCAATTTAATCTAATACTATTCATGCTATTATGAAATGTTATACTTCGTATTGATTTTGCCTATTCTTCTCCATATTGCCTTGTATTCTACATTTTGAAAAACCTGTCACATGTCTCTTATTGTTGTATTATTTATTTATTTTATTTTTTTGTACTTTGTATTGGGCTCACCCATTTTGTAAAAATAAATAAATAAAAATAGTATTCTACCTTGAAAATATGTGTGTGAAGAAGGAGTGCAGTTTGTTTTTTTGGAAGTTAGAATTAGAAGAAGAAGTAATAATTATTAGAATTCCATTCTATTTCTGACGTTAAACTGTGGAAACTGAATGAATGACTCAGGTTTCAATATTCATACTGAGTACCGAATCGTGAGAAACTTTGTGGGATATTGAGGGAGCCCTTGAATTTTCGTCAAGAGCACTTTCTAATCCTACTCACGGAACGAAATAAACAACCTGTGGCAGAGAACTTCCCGACAAAACAGGTCAAATGATCGGACGACGGTATGCAGCCTAGCGGAGCGTCTGACAAAAGAGGGACCCGAACAGGATAAATATACGTGTGATTTATATCCACCGTGCCCGAACTGACAGCTGCTTCGTGATCAGATAGCCAGGAAACCCCGAGCAAAAGACTCAGAGGGACTGACGCAGGGATCAGCGTACGGATCGGGCGTCTTCACAAAGTTCAGTGGGAGAAGCTTCTCCTGTCCAGTGAATCAGTTTGGAGAGGTCTAATATTAATTATGTGTCAATCCTTTGACGGGAAACGGCTTAGGACTCGGATGTTCCCAGTGGTTTTAATTAGACTGTCGGAACGGATGCCTTAATCCATTAGATCGGGAGGTTTCGGAAGGTCAAGCTTCGCTAAAGCACTGGGTCACGACGGCAAACGCCCTGGTAAGTCGTCTACCGGAATTCTGGATGCGGTCATACGATTCGGAGCGCGTTCGGAATGAGAACATCCATGACTAAGATGGATAGTCGTGGCAATGAAATTAGGGACGGTGACCACCTAGCAGCTGTAATGTGGTGGCTCTGATCACTGAGAAACTAAGCGAACAAGATGCAAAACATTCATGCATTACAGGGACGCTCATCCGTTTTAAGAAACATGTCCCCGTGAATTCGAGATTTACTTCAATACAATAACCACGAGTAAAACAAGTTCCAGTCATGCAGCCTGGTCAAATAAGCAAATTTCGTAAATGATCGATTATAATAATCGTGCGACTATAATTAGAAGTTTGAGCACGTTGAGCACAAGGAAATGGTAATTTCCTATCAATATCATAGGAAAAAAAAACTTGAATCTGCTATTCAAACATATATTTTGGATTTAAAACATTTTTCGCAGTTTACACCGATTTTTTCAACCGCATATTACAGAAATTACATATTTCAGCATAATTTTGACCATGATTAATGTTTCATACATATTACATTTAATGTTATTTTTAATATTCATACATAGTGAATAAACTTCCTTTGAGTAATATTCAGCTGAAAAGTATTAATTTAAAGATTTTTATCCTTTTATTTTAGCAAATTTTTAGAGATTTTTTCAGCATATTTTTTGAAATGTGACCAATTATTTGTGCTTGAAAAGGGCTGCTCAACGAACTCATCATTTTTTGAAAGCTTGATGACACATGAAATCAGATATATATGAAAAAGTTTAAACTTAGGAAATTTATTGTTTCATACCCCAAAACAGAATTCCATGTTGAAAATTCTGAAAAACACTATTTTAAAATGTTGACCCATTGCAATAGCTTCATTTTCTAAAAAAATTCGCTAATGCTTGACTTTTTCCGAAACAATAATTTCAGACGAAGTGGAGAAGTGCATAAAGAAATATTAATAAATAAGTCCAACTCCGTAAACAGGAACAATGACATAATTAGGACAACTGCGGCCAAAGCGAACCGCACTCCCTTTTTCCTTTTTTTCTTTGCTACTGAAAATTTATGATTTATGGAGTCTTCACACCCTTCAAACTTGTGAGCCCTCACTAGAATCTGCGTGGATGCCTTGATCGTTAATGCCTCAATCGTGTGTGTAAAGCGCTAGAGCAAAGCGTCTTGAGCTTTGGAATGATAGTCATGATGTGCCTGCGAACTTCAACACTAAATCCCGTAACTTCTATAGTACATAAATCGATTCTCAAAAATCAATTGTAAAGTATGTACATTAAAATCCCACATACACTTCCGAACCGAATAATTTCTTATATAACTATATTTGCCTGTATGTTAACAGATAAATTCCTATGCTATCTTCTTGACCTGCTTAAGTTACTGAACTAGGGTATCTAAAATAATGCTGATCCTAATTATAGCTCATAAATTATCATTTTATTAAATAGTAATACTACCGATCAACTCCCCATAATTGCAGTGGACATCGTCCTATGGTTATGGTGTAGATTCTACTATAGGACGTTTTGATTGATATTATATTATATTGTAATGGACAGACTTCGTATGTTGCGGAGTAAGTTTTAATTCAAGCATCCAATCCTCATGTGTGGGACCAAAGTCATTTCAGTGCCCATTATAATTCCAAGATGTAACAATGATGTACCACTGATGCTACAAAGATGTAGCACTGTACCAACCATTCAGCAAACAATATTTATGATGTTCCATGATTTTAAGCAAAGTCGTCGCGTCAGCTCTTTCGGGTAAATAGTAATTACGAAGCAGCGAATCCGTTTAAATTATAGAGCCGTACACTCCGGTGTTTAACAAGTTAACCTAAATGTTAGTCTTCACATTATGTAAACATCGCCTGCATCGGAAATCCCTCCTAAGTGGCTTAGAGGTCGTTCGCCGCCTCCGGCCTGGCTCGGGAGGTTGAAGTGGAAATTCGGCGGGAAAGGGAAGCTACACAAATGTGAGAGAGAATTAACCAACTTTCGGGGAAACTTTTGGGTTTTCACCCGCTGGAAACGAGGAAATAATAGGATTGATTTTAGCTGATCTCATCATCCATTTGGAAAAATGTCGCGTTGGAGTAGTGCCCAATGATTTTTTTCCGTTTTCTGTTTGCACTGGGCGAGCTTTAGTTGCAGTCATATGGCTTCCACATCAGAGCTGACAGTTGTGCTGTGCACGTAAATTATACAAATGCAAAACGTTGGCTCAAGGCGGGAAATTACAACTGTTCTAATATATTCTCCTAGTTGAAAGGTCTTGATGAGAGCGTCCAACAAGGTACAATATGAGAGGTAACGGAGGATTTGAGGTGGGCTAAGCTCCTGCGTGAAAAATGTGTAATGGCGTCCCCCAACTCACCCAATTTCAGTTTTGAGCCAAAATTTGGCAGTCCGTGTTAACGTGAAATGAAATGAAATTTATTTGGCTGTCCATCATTACAAGTTATTTCATTACATAATTATTATTTAATAAAATAAACGTTATGACTGTTATAAATACACTAAACCGCTTATATGTGTTAGTAATGAATTGGGTTAATAGGGGTTCTTTTATTAAGAGAGAATGGGCTAATTAGCGTGAGCTAACCCTAGGTCTAGTCGTTTTACAAAAACCCTTAATATACATTTTTGGTACTACTATTTGTTTATTTATATTATCTTGATTTGTTTTAGTAATGTTCATCGAAATTATTCTCTCTTTGTTCCTATCTAACCTATATATTATCTTGTATATTATGGTTATCAAGGACTATACATAGTTATTGTAATTTTGTTAGTAATTCTGGTTGTTTCTGTTTTCTTCTAGTTTTTATAATTTTTTGTAATTTTGTTAGTAATTCTGGTTATTTAAATTTTCTTGGAAGCTCTTTTTCGGGGGCAGTTGTTGCTAAGTAATAAGTAGACAGTCGAATATATTGTTCAATATTAGTCCACATTTATAAATGAGTGCATTAATGGTGAATGTTTTATGTACAAATGGAGGATTAAAACTATGAGGTCTCATACGGATGTATCTAAACTATGTTAGTAGTTCGTGATGATTGCGTTTTATATCAATATAGTTTTAGCATCTATTTGATACGCACTGGGTTAGTTGTTCTCAGCGAAGACATTTTCTGTTGGATACCTGGGGCTCCATTTCAATCCAACTTTGAGAACACATTTTTGATTAATGTGCAATGGTTTCAAGTAAGTGGAAGGTTCCAGGCCATCATATGATATCATACTGTAGTATTGATTGTACAATACTATGGTATAATTGTATATTTTTCGGTAAATGTTTTATGTTATGGTATTCTCCATGTGAGGAAATATTCGATGGTCACAACTTCATAACGAGCCTCCTCTACCCTTTCAACTCTTGGGCAACCACCATCAAGTACTATTACTAAACAATCTGTTAAGTAGGCTACACTTTGCCTGAATTATTTCGGTAAATGGGATTGGATGCGTATGTTTTGACATTTAGGGTTAGGAAGTTATCCCTCATCCATGTATCTATCAATTTCTGATCATTTGCCGCCATGCTGTAAAGAGGCCGAACCCAAATCTTCGATCATAAATTAAAAATTTCGTGACACACAAGTCGACATGCAAATTATCTATTAAAAAAAAAAAAAGCTGCTATATAAAACGTATGGATACCTGAATTCGTTATTTAGAAAATAAACTTCAGATAATGAAGGATTGTATATTTTCTTTTGTTTTCTGTTTCATAAAAAATTCGATGAATGAAAATTGTATTGGAACAAACGCATAAACTCTTAGAGGAGGGTGAGTTAAGTGAATAAGGTATTTACTGTTTTCGGTAGGCACTGAGTTTCCTCAAACATTTATCACTATCAATACCTAAAAATGGAGATAAAAATGTTAATAATATTAATAATAATAAGACCCAACTTTCAAATTTCAACACAAGAATACGTTACGCGGATGCCATTCAAAAATAGATTGTAATGACCGCCATGGATCGTCTCTACGCCAGTTAATGTGGATCGTGCAGTTTGACTCCTCGAAATAAGTGACGTTGGGTATGGCAAAATGATGCACTGCTTAGAGTTTTTGAGTTCTAGTCTGCTACAAGCAAAAATTTCACGAATGAACTAAATCACTCAAGACGAAGATGTGGAAACCCATTTCACTTACAAAAAAAGAAAAAAAAAAACATAAGAAGAACAATGTCTAATTCCACGAAAGTAAAGAGCTTCACTATACGTCATTTACTATACTGTAACCTGATATTGTAACTCTTTATTTTCATGGAATTAATACAACTTTATTTTTCAAGTTCAGTTTTTATTTATTTATTATTATACTTTTTAAAATTGGATTTTCACGAACTTGTTCATTTCAAGATGAAGCTTTTATATGAATTCCTCCTATAAACCGATTCGTTTCGATCAGCCTTAAACCAATCAGAATACCTAAGTGCGTTCATCCTTGAATCAATCTAGTGCGTCATTCACATACCGCTGTCATGTAAAGTCGTACTACCTCGCATTTCAAGTTTCTTGTACTTTATGAATAATTGAAAAAAGCCATTCAAATTCTGAAACGTGACGATCAAACGATAGTCAGATATAGTAGGGGTTGACTCCTTTAACCTTGGTTATATAGTAATTATCTCACTCGTTAACGCCGTTACATGTTCGCAGCTAGTTAGTACGGCATATTGAATTGCGGATCGCTTGGCATTTAATCATTTATTGCCAGTCAGGTTTTTTTTCTCTTTGTGCGTTCACAGTTGGAAATTAACTTCTTCGTGTAGTATTTTTGTTTTTCTTCCCTACAATCCTAATTTTTAATACATCAGGAAAACATGAAGCCTCAGCTACAACTCGTTTTCACCATTTTTACCTCATTAGAAAGAGCCAGTGGAATCTTTCTGTTCCTTTGAAGGTCGAGTTTATGACCTTACAAAGCTACTTTATTCAACACGAGACATGTTAATATTGACTACATTATATATAAGGTCCGAAAAAAGGCCTCAAACATGCCGCGAATAAATTTTAGAGTAGAAAACGCTTATTCCGTGATCAGTTGCTAAAAAACGAGACTATACTGTGAAATCCAATTGCAAGACAATTTTGTGACACCGAAATGTGTCACAAAAGTAGTGGAGTAGCAGTAGCTACCCACACCTCTCGAAAAATAAAAGCGTTTGGTAGCCTCTCTGGGACATCAACAGACGATTAAAATGATGGATGTCATTCTGTTTAGCTGAGTGACCTAAAATATCTCCTATTCACCCCAAAAAGGTAAAATTTAATAGGGAGACTCGCAGGGAATTAGGATACGATTGTAAAGACTAGCTCTATCCTGAAAAGCTGAGTTAGCTGAATTCACTCTTTTTCAACCTACTAATGTGACATTTGGTAGAGAGCCTCTCTGGAACATCAATAGACGAATAAAGTGATGGATTAGAATCCGATCTGCTTAGTGAGCTGAAATACCTCCTATTCACCCGAGAAAGTTGAAATTCGATAGGGAGCCTTTCTAGGATATTAGCGGCGAATGAAATGACGGGCTCCTGACCAGCTGGGAGCTCTAAATTTTATCGTTACACCCTTGGATGTTTTTTGGGTCGATTTAAATCAGGAAATTCTCCACAAAATTTCGTTTAACCCTTCGTTTTCGGAATACATCGCAGTTTAAGGTTTTTCCTTTATGTAAACCACGCTTTCCCAGATGCTAGTGAGCCCGCTGACCATTTTCCTCATGAAGTTTGAAAAAGTAAAATCTACTTTTTACATCTGATATTTTAGGACTCGAACATTAAAAATTACCATTGAAGCTTCATTATTATTATTATTATTATTTTTTTTTTTTTTTTTTTAGATTTGATGTCCATTGTATACGATTGTTTACGATAATCCCGTCATTGCATCGAATGGAATCGCTCTGAATGCTTTCCTAATCCATTGGACATTTCAAAAACTGTCAAAATTCATTTGCAACACGTATTTCTGAGGTATCATCATAGTTAGCACATTTGAGAGATTTAAAAAATATACTAGCATTTAACACAAACGATTCAGAACACATTTTTTCAAGTCTGTCTATCACTCTGTCTATGTTTCCTTATGTCCTCAAATTCTTGCAACAAGCATGATTAGTACAGTTTTCATCCAATTTTAATCAAAATTGCAACGAATGTTCAAATTTGCATATAGATGGTCTCTTGTCAGTTTCAGTGTTCGTAAATCAATGCGCGTTACTGTGCATGCGCAAACGTAAATTCTGTAAAGCTTCACTATAGGAAGGTAGTTGGGATACGTAGATTTGCTCATATTGTGTATTCGTAACTTCTTTATTTGGACAGTTATTATGATAGTATTATTATTACAGTTATAACTTTTATCATGACTCATATTATAACGAGTTTTTATTACAAAAAAAAAGAAAACAATAAGTATTATTATTTTACAAATTCTGAATTTTATATTTAGAGTTTTGTCTCTCTGAAGAAGGCCCAGTTCCTGAGAAGAAACGTTGAAGAGAGTAAAAAACCAATTTAAGGACAAAAGGCCTTTTTTTGTAAAGACAAGTGTATTGTCACTAGAATCCATCAATAAACAAATATGTTTTTAGTTAACTTATATTTAAAAAATAGAAATAATAACTCTAAAGGACAAGAACTCAGACAATTTTTAATTCAGATTATGATATCATAAATGTAATTACTACCTCTCCACGATTCGTGTGAAACCCACAAAAAATAAGGGAAGGTTTTTTGTTCCCTCTTTAGCACCCCAAAATACTGAGGAATGAAAATAAATCCGAGGGCGGCAGAACAAACAAACAGAAAAAAAAAAATAAAACAAACGCAACGCCTGGAAGGAATCCGCTACACACCATTTACTTCGGGTGGATGTTTAGAGAGCGGGACTCATTTCATAAAGAATGAGGTAACAACAATGGATTTATAAATCCACAAAACATTAAGCCTTTTCTACCTCCGCTGAAGACCACCTGCCTTCGTATTGAATGCTTTTCAATGCCGCTGGATGATAAATGAATGGGGAAAGAGAAAGAGGAAGATAGAGAGTAAGGAGGATGACGAGAGAAAAAAGTAAATAGGCGCATCTTGTGTGCTTGCGGAGCTTCATCACCGGGTACCTCCAAGGGCCGTTGAAATTGGAATATCAGATGGTATAGGGTGTAAAAAAAAGAAGAAAAAAAATGAAACGAGAGGGGAAAATATGAACAAAAAATGTGGAAACCCCTCAAAAGTTGAAGAATTGTGTTGTAGAAGCCATTTAATACCCGGTCATAATTGTCGGCTTCATCTGACTCTTATATCCTCAGGGACACTCTAATAATACTAAAGTGTGTGGAAATTGATCGGTGAACAAACCAAACGTTTCACCAAACGTTATTCATTCATCAGCAGTTTATGAACAAAACATGTCACGCTTATTTTCGCCTACAACGGCGCCATTCCTATTGAAATCTAAATCCGTCAGTTTTCATTCGACAGAAATGGTTCACCATTCGTTAGGAAGATCTCAATGAATGCAAAAATTTTTTGTTGCCTAAATCGGTCCAAAAATAAAACCATGTGAGCTAGGCGCAATGTGGTTAATTAGCTATAAACAATCCTTGGGGACATGTATGTACAATTAGTACAAAACCAATAAATGAATTAAAAAAAAAAAATCCTTGGGGTATAATATTTGGTAGTTACCAGGCTTACCTACTACTTATTTCAATAATCCAAAGACAAACGAAGGCGGCTGAGGATATTGCTGCACTTGGAGGTTTTCAAATTCTGCTGATTAGCTAGTTTCACGAATGAGCTGAATTCTCTCGAGTTCACCAAAGAAAGCTGAAAATTGACAGGGGGGGCTCTGAGACATCTGAAGCCAAATAAAAGCAACTGCTTTCGAACCGGTAAGTGAAAAAAATACTTTCGAGTTCACACTAGGAAGTCGAAATTTGATAGGGAGCATTTCTTAGACATAAGGAGACTAATGGAATTACAAGCTCAATCCTGATCAGCTGATTAAGCTAAACTATCTAATGTTCACACTAGAAAGTTTAAATTCACTAATTGCAATTACGGGCTTCAGCCTAATTAACTAAGTGAGTTGAATTGTGTCCTGGTCCCCCTTTCAGAACGTTAGCGTGCCTCTCTAGATATCCCAGAGTCGAATGGAATGATGGACTCTGTTATGATCAGCTGAATTCTCTCCTGTTCTCTCAAGAAAGTGTGTCATTTTTGTGCCATAAGACATACCCATGTCACAATATATCAGCGTGAACGCAATACTTCGTCCACCTGGATTGGCAATTCGTAATACAATTTAGATCTTTTAATTTATGGTTGAAAATGGACAATTTAATTCGATTTCCTATTTTTGTTTTAAAGATTTCTTTCTTTCTAACATAGGTATGTCATTTACGAAGGGATGAACCTAAAATTGCATCACTTTTATTTGTACAAAAATTACAAACACAATAATTCAGAAATCTGATATTCGCGCGAAACTGCTCTGTTGCTAGGGAAGTCTAACTCCGATGGTTTTTATCCCAAGAAAATTGTTAACCACTCGTTTGAATGCTCCTAATTTATCTCAAAATATCACGTTGTTCAATTTCTTCTCCCCTGACTCCCTTTTCCATTTCCTTTCCCGATTTGGAATGTATATGTACATAATGTTTCAAATTATGACAAGATAACGTCAACGAGATTGAGAGTAATTTTATCCTGGAATCGAATGACTGACTCCATCCTGACATGATTGGAAAAGGTCAAGTAAGCAACGTTTTCTTATTCAAACCCCAGTAATTAGTTGACTTGAGCTCTTCATATTAACTTCTGCCAATTCAAGATATCGTAAAGTGCGTTGATTCAGTAGATCTGGACAAGTGAAGCTGACAATGTATTCTTCCAGTGCTTTGGAACCTACTTCTAGATACCTAATGATTTTATATTATGTTCAAACTTAATCACTCAAGATGAATTGAGGAAACGCATTTTAAGTCATTGAAAACGTTGTTCGTTCTAAATATCAAAGTGTAACTCAAATTGTTCTAATTTTTCTTTAATTCTTTCTTTCTTTTAACTAAGCCAAGTCTGCTGTTTTGGTCATCCGACATCTGGCAGCCCAATACGATTTTTCAACAAGATAGAAAAAATCTGAATCAGTCCCCATGGGGTACCAGTTGCTTTCCGAATCACTACTCACCAAATGGACTCCTCCTGAAATTTCCGTCACATTTACGCAATGAAAATGTTTCCAAAGAAATCCGTGGTTAATTACCATACGCTAACAGGCTACTCAGACTTTGTACAGAAAAGTCTTATGTGTCTGGGGCTCCCATTTCTTTTTATTGGCTTGCTCTTCATAATAGGTACCTAGTTAGTGACTTCTTGATCTTTCGCTGGAACACTCTCGCCATGCAGCATACTGGGTAATCAATATTCAATGTGAGGCATTTGAAAGCCTTCATTTGATAAACTGTCCGCCATTCCGTTGCCTTGCAGATCACTTGAGGGTCTACTGGAACGAGTGGCCGAAACATTTTAAGCTCGTTGGATAATCAAAATGTACTACATATTATAAGTTGTACGCGGAAATAGTAATCTCAAAATATCACCTATTCAGTCTACATCGTGAACATTTAATAGGACTATTACCACAGAGAAGCTTAATACTTAAGTGGGTATTGAAACACCTCGTCGGAATGCATGCACAGCGGTATTGAAAATTGACTGCACTCAAGGAGGAGAGAAAAGGGTCAAGCCCACTTTGGAAGGCAGCGATAATGAAGAATCATTCGTTTTAATATCGGCTCACTTTATGGTGTGATAAGTGCGTTCGAGAGTGCGGAACCGGTTCATAACCCAACTGGTTGTATTCTATTCTTGAAATAGTGGCCGGCAAAAGGAATCCAGGAGTCGCGTGAGTCACGTTACAATCAAATCCCACCTGAAAATCGTTAGTTTACGCGGCTTTTAAGGGGAGTGGTCGATTTGCATACTTGAGTAAATAAATACTCTTCTTGCGAAAGTTGGAAAATTGACGTTTTGTTCTCCTTTTGACATTTACTTTTGTTTGGAACATGTGTACGTGTTCGGAGTCAAGAAGAATGGCGTGTTACGTGATACTTTATTCAATTCAGATTACTTCCCAACCGTGCAATCTCCCTCGTAATAAATATTCTTAACATATTGTGATTCCAAATTCAACCAAACATTACTGTTAAATTTTCGAGCGTAACCTGTTTCGACCAACTTACCTCCGACAACGATCTGTTTCGACCAAAAAATTGAACCTGTTTCGACCAATATATTTTGTGGGAAGGGAATTCGTTTCGACCAAGAGCTGTTATCACATGTCACTATGAATAATATTGACTATTATTAGGCATTACTTACTTTAACGAACTAATTCAGGCAACACTCACCCAAAAATCTGCCCACTAAGACAAAGAACGAAAATTCAGGAAGAAGGAAACACTTGTAAAACGACCGAATGCCCAGCTTTTCGCTCGTGTGCTTGTTGAGTTTATAATATTGCTCACAATAATACTACAATTCCATTTTTTACCCTAATACTTAGCACCGATTTCAACATCCATTTTTACGTCGTCAAGTACGAAACTGATAATCTCATGACAGTCCGTATACCGGGGATCCCTGGCAGCGGGAAGGGGTCACGCTTATTCGACTTATGCCCTCCGAGTTCAACAGAAACGCGAAGTTGGTCGAAACGAGGTGCGGGCAAATTTTCTCATAATCAACAGTTCAACAAACCCATAATTTACAAAATTATTCAAGTTTTTTCCCCAATATTTTCTGAATTTGAGCTCTTATTGTGCCTAAAATGAATATCACTTGAATGGATGGAAAAAAATGAAATAGGAAATGAATAAATATTGATGATAACTCATAATGAATCGCGCACGATACATATAACGAATAAAAACGCATAAAATTATTATACCAAGGTTTGTTTTCTCAGTTTCAGATAGTACTTCATTGCTTGTTTAATCCAAATATTAGGCGTAGTTATTATTATTTATAGTAATGAGTACATTATTATAACCACTATTGGATTGTTAAACGTAATCATTAGATGTAGACTCCAGCCAAGGAGAAATTAACAAAATAAATGAAATATAGTATAGCACCCAGTTTTTACTTTTCCCAGAGTATGTAAAAAGAGCTCATATCTAGGTACTCATAATAGTTAGATCAGTCTCTATGTATATCGATATTGACGGCGCCACACACGAACTGAAAATTTATGTGATAAAATAAAACAAATACCTACGCTTCACTAGACCATCTTGAACTGACTAGAGTTATTATAAACTTGATTTCGTGGAGGTTGAATTCATTAGAGTTATATCAAATGATACGATCGACGGAGTTTATTTAAGGTAATTTTTACTAAGTTTACACCAGCTCTGATTCACACTGACGATGATTTTTTTCCTGTCAAGAGGTCCATAATTCTTAATTCTGTATTTTCTTCGTTGACTATGTTCATTATTGGAACTAATCGATGAACCAAAGACTATAGAAATAAATATGGAAACTAAAGGAAATTTGAACTAGAACCACTAGATATTCCACTAAAATAAATTTTATGAAGACAATGAACGATTAGAATACCGCTATTGCGTGGTAAACTGACAATTAATTGCAATTGTATATAATTCTGGACAATCACGTACTGATGGTATCAGGGATTGAATACAATAAGAAGGTTGATATCTCAACTGAACGAACAATCTTCATCATCCGAACTCAACAGGTCTCGCGTAATTGTTGAATAACTATGAAAAAACGGATCGTTTAGAGAGGGCTCATTAGCAGCGCATAAAAACGAGGCCTCCACAGCCCTGGCGATGATATGCATAAAAAGTTTTGTAAATTAAAAAGTACCAGAAGGTTAATTAACATTGTAGCGCTATTGTCGTATTTAGAAGAAAATAAAGGAGAGGGCTCTTATATCTAGTCGGTATCGTAATGATGCTTTGTTCGGGCGAGATCCCACGTGTGTACTCCGTACTTCCGAAACACTAGTTCTGAGCCCTGAGGCTCTTTTATCCAGGGCCGAAAAATTGAGTCCGTCACCCGCGTCCACTTTCAAATCAACGATAAGGCGCTACATCGTTATGAGGGGTGTAATTAAAACAGCGCTATATCCATGTCAACTTGAAAATGCAGAACCTCAGAGAGAGGAAGGAAAGTTTTGAAGATTGGGAGTACGATAACGTCTATTTGAGAATGGGCACACTGATGTATGATGTGCCTATAATTGCAGACAAGTTCACTTCTGGAACGAAAACGAGAAACTATCATTACATGTTACATCCTTTCAACGCACACTTTTGATTTCTGTTTTCAAAAACTTGAATTGTCATACGTAACTTACGCGTAGCTGTAAAACAGAGAGTTTTGAGTTTTATTAAAATATCACATCAGAACGCAGACGTTTTTCCTGTAATATCACTAATCAGTATAATATAGATGAAGGTCAAAGACAAGAACTTGCGGAGGTCAGTGTACTGTTTACTCCTCAAAGGAACTAATCATGTGATTGTATGATGGCTATCGATTCAGCACATTGTACCAGCCGGATGATGATAGAATAGATGAAGATACTATATTGAAATAGGTTTATTCATTTTACTCGGGTTTTCCGAACGTCTCATAATTGAGTTAGGATGACCTCTCCAGTGGGTGAACGATTAAGGAGTAGACGTTTCAATTTCATGAATACATTCTCAAGCCCATATTCAATCCTTCCCTGTTTTTTCGGCTCCAAGTACCTCAAAATCTATTCAAAAATTGAAATTATACTCGTGTGAGAAAATTCAGATTCATTGCGTACAGAACCTATACAAAAGATAAAAGTGCCGTTTGGCAGTTTGTAAACGAAAAAGTTCCTGTGAAAGACTAGCTACCATAGTCTGTGAACACAAGCCAGTTATTTAATAAAATAATTTTGTTTACCACGATTCATCTACCTTTCCTGCCTTTTAAGACAAATGTTTATTCTGTCCCCTTTGATTCGAGAAATTTCTATTCCCTAAAATTTTAGGGCGTTAAGAGGGCTCTCGGACAATAGTAGTACCTTCTTAGTAGGTAAGCAGGAATGTGGGGATCAGAGCCATCTTTATACTGGAGGATAGTCATGAAATATTTCCTACAACCTACCACCAGAAAACTTTTCAGAAACATCTGTGATATTCTTGGGTGACTAAGGGTTACTTGGAAATTCACTGGATTGTACCACAGTCCTTATTCCTGCCATTTTTCTGAGCACCATCCACGGGGTGGTTGTCGTTCACGGACTGGAGAGGACAACCTATATAATAATACACTTTAAGTCAAGAATTTGTTTATTTTTTTATGATCGATTTCATGTGTTTTTAAGGTTAAAACTAGTTAGCTAAAGTGTAAAACTCTGTTATACCTAACGGAGTTGGGGAGATTTGCGAGTGGTACCATTCGATTCAGTGTGAAAAAATACGTTGAAACCGGCCCCAAACTCGCATTTTCATAGAGAATCATTTTTCACTAAAACCCTCGATTTCGAAAAAGAAACCATGTTTTCCAACATACGAACATACTTTTTTCCCCCAATTAGCAACGTAAAAGTAAAATTGACAATTCCGTTCAAAAGCTGACAGTTTGAGAAAGTTTTTTTCCGAAGAGTGCACACGGAAAAATTCTATAAACCGGTAGCAGAAAAACAGGAGGAAAAACATCAATTTTAAATATTTTTTATAATTTTGTGCATTGGCCTTTTTTAACCAATAAAAACTTACTAAAACAACTTAACTTTATATCAAATGTATAGGAAATTTAACTGTCTTTCCAAAAGTGTTCTTTGTTTTGAGTTTAGTTGATTCTGAGGGGAGTTAATGGCCGTTTTAACGTCATAAAGTACGAAACACGATTAAACATCTAGGATATTGAATAACTTGAAAACAAGGCAACTTTCGATCAGAAATGAGCTTTTGATTTGATTCCTCGAGTTTGTCCCATAATTTCTGTAGAAACCGTGTGTGTGTGCCATTCCAGACAATGACTCACTTTGGGATTGAGATAAAAATTCCGTTCTTGCGCCATAAAATCGAACATTCCAAACAAAAAGTTGAGTTCATTGGCCAGCACTTTTTGAGCCAACATATCGAAAAATTTGCTGAAAAAATTACTAAAAAAGCTAAAAACTGTTAAAAATTGTTTAATTTTATTTATTAGCAGAATATTTCTCAAATAAGATTTTATAATTATAAAATAGAACATTCAAAAATTTATGTACAAAATTTTGCTAAAAATGTGCTTAAATTTCATTAATATGTGCTAAAAAATCTATAAAACTGCAAAAAAGCTAAAAATCCGAAATCTCTTTTTGAAAAGCAGATTACTATTTAAAATACTTTTTGGGGCTTTAAATTAATAGTTAACATTTTCTCTGCACTAAAAAAGCTGAAATTTCAAAACAATTTAAAACAATAACTTCCAAAAATTCTCTCAAACGATCATGCTGCATGACTGATTTTTTCATGTACTACCTACCTAAATACTCCCACACTAATCATTTTAAGGATAGTTGACGAACTGGTACCAACGAAACATACATGAAGATGTAACTGTAAACATCATTCCTTCGCCACCAAGCACGCTTCGTTTATCGGTTGCGTTACGGGTTCTCATGGTGTTCCATTTCGTCACGACTTTTAAGTTTTTGTTCCCAAGCAAAGATATGAAAACATCAATAACAGAAATATCATTTTCGAAAACTGTGTTAATGGTTCCCCAACTGATTCAGTATTGTTGGTCTCAAATTTTCTATATCATAAATGAATACCTAACAGCTTTATTGGAATGAAGATGGAGTATCAATTCATCTCTCTTCCAGCTTTGGTGTTGTAAGAGGTAAGTACTTTCTTCAAGGTTAGCAGCTGTCACCCGCAAACTTTATTATTAACATCTCAGGAAGGCATATGTAAGCACACGATCTTGATGTAGGCCTGGAAGAGTGATTTGTATAATGTATACACTCGGGGAAGAAACATCTCAAGGACTGTCCTGAGGCGTTTTGTATTTCATTGATTTTGATGCTGACAGAGCCTTTCCGCGTTTCACGTAGAACGTATGCCTGTCCAAGTTCATGAGAAAAACCTGATACGGTGTTCCATATATATGGATGGGTTATTCAGTGTGGCCTCATGCGAGAAACTTCATGAAACCTTGATGCACTTGAAAAACAATCAGGATGAACTAAATAACATCGCAGAGCTGATAAAACATTTAAAATTTACAAAGTCTCAAGCTAATAGAAATCCGTGCCAGTAATTCGTGCTGAAAAAGGTCGTAGGGTTCTTGAGGTTCAATAATAAATTAGGACGAGTTAGTTAGTCTCACATATTAAGTAGCAGAGTTGGGAAAAATGTACTTACCAGTAAAAAATGCAGGTACAATACTATAAAAATCGCAAGTACAATAACAAATACCTGATGTAATTGTACTTGAAATAAAATTAGTAAGCACAAGTACTTGTAATTGAAGTTCCAAGTACAAATATACATGTATTTGTACTTATTAATCTTAAAATAATTACAAGAATCTCAGGGTTTGTACTTGTCTCCAGGTAGCAAATTTTAGTCTTGTACTTGTACTTCAAGTACAACAACCACATTCCCTGTTTTAACCTAGAATACTACGGAGAATGATGGGGAGAATTTCGGACCCCATTCCACCCGGTCTCCTACTCATTACGATAATCGTGGGGTGGATGGGGGGAGGCAGAAACACACGTTTGATCCAATTTTCGTCCTAAAAATGAGATGGTTATTTTATACTAGTGCCCCATATCAAAAGTGCTCTAAGTAAAATCAATCATGGCTAACCAGTCAAGTGGATCTTCTGGTGGTAATAGTTACGAACAGAGAAACAAAAAAATAATTTTAGATTCTTCTCATCATCCCGAGAAAATCCCGTTCCATTACGGAGATGTCTACACAAAACTACCAAACAGCCGTTTTCGGATTTCTAAATAGAAATAGAATTATTGTCAACTAGAGGCCTGTTAGGGCTTGGAAAGCCCTAATCTAGTTCTTATATCAGTAGTACCTAACAGGAACTCAGCACATTATAGTAACGATATAATTCCTTCACTCAGTTGATCAGAAAAGACCCCAGAGAGTCTACCTATCAAATTTCAACTTCCTACAGTGAACAGGAAAGAATTTAGCTCACTCAACTGATCAGAAAATCACTACGTTTCTTACTTGCAACAAACTTGGGGCCGTGCTGATTCGGAATTATATACAAAGACCGAAAGACCGTTCGGAATTATATATAAAGTCCGCTAAGTTCTTCAGTTTCAATTTCTTCGTTCAGAAATAACTCTCCTAGATGTTAGTAACTGCACTACGTTTCTTACTTACCGTGAATTGATGGCAACTGTTGTTACCGCCACAGCCTAATAAACAACTCTCGTTGATGAGGACCGCCTAGAACACGATCAGCAACAAACTTGGGGCCGTGCAGATTCGAATGAGCGGTCTAACACAAAAATCGGACCGCGAAGTTCTTCACAATTTCAAAGACCGTTCGGAATTATATATATATATTATATAATACTAGAGGCCTGTTAGGGCTTGGAAAGCCCTAATCTAGTCCGTGTAATAGTAGTATCTAACCCTAACAGGAACTCAGCACATTATAGTAATCATATAAGTCCTACCTATTTGCGGCGTTATGTGATCTGTTGAAAGCTAAGGCGATGTTATTAAATGATTAAAAAAGAGAAAATACCGATCAAAATGTAAGTAATGTAATAAAATAAATATCACTAGTTGAGGTGGTCCTCGCCACATTGAGACTAAACAAAAAGTTGAATCGGGGAATTCAGAAGTTGGGCATGGTGAGATAGTGTAATTCTATCTCGAGTCTTCTTCGTTTCTTTGTAAGCGTGTGAATCTGCGCGTCCGTGTCTTCTATCTCCTTCTTTATATCGTTGATTGATCTTGATCGGTAGTGCTCGTAGATGTCGAACTGGTGTTGAGTTGTGTGTAGGCGATGCTACCTTCATCCTGATGTGTCTGGTACCACTCCAGCAAAGCTCGTGCTTGTTCTGTCCGTGCTTGTGCTGTCAATTTCGAGTGTTGTGTCATGTCCAATTTGTGCTTCGATTATATTTTTGAATTTTTTGGTTGTAATGAGGTGTGCTGCCACGATGTCATGTGAGTTGAAATTGAATTGTTTCCCCCCATTGGATAAGATTGACGGTTCCGGTTTTATCCCTAACCGGGATTTTGTAGAGTGTCATTGCGCGACACTGAGCACACACATCGGCGGGACCATCACAAATTACTAAAATGTGGGCAGTGTTGAAGTTTGGAAGATCGGTGATGCTGGTATAAATATATGTTACCAGGTTGTGATCGTTTTGGGATGGAGCCATTCTCGTGTAGATGAGGTTATTTGCATTTCCAGCTCTTTGCTATAGGAGCCGTATTTTATCTCAACGTCCTTAAACAGGCAGCTCTGAAGAGGTTCTATTTGATTGTAAGAGGGTGTTATATATAAAGAATTTATTATATATCAAGTCCGTTAAGTTCTTCAGTTTCAATTTTTTCGTTCAGAAATGACTCTCCTAGATGTTAGTAACTACACTACAACAACTCTCGTTGATAAGGACCGCCTAGAACACGATCAAGGCGGGTATAGAGACGAACGGCGACACTTTTGCAACAAACTTGGGGCCGTGCAGATTCGAATGAGCGGTCTAACACAAAAATCGGACCGCGAAGTTCTTCACAATTTCAAAGACCGTTCGGAATTATATATAAAGAAGAAGATAGATATTTTAGATTTTTTTAATCACTCCCAGCCTAGTAATAGGGATTGTTGTATGGGCACAATAGTGGACATTAATTATAGCAGCAAGCTCTGGAGGTCGTCTGAGGAGCGTGCTTCTAAAATTTCTGATTTTTCTAATGATTCTTTATGACCCTAACAGAGATAAAAGCAAGAACACAAATTTAGATCGAGTCAAGACTACACCTCACTAACTTTCGGCAGTGCAAATACTTGTAATTGAAGTTGACAGTGCAAGTACTTGTAATTGAAGTTCAAGTAAAATTTTCAAGTTTTGTAATTGTACTTCGATTACACAATTCGAGTACTTGTAATTAAAGCACGTAAGTACAACGGAAGTACATGTACTTTTACTTGGGATCGCAAGTACTCGTACTGGTACTTGTACTCAATAAAAAGTGGAATCGCAAGTACATTTAATTGTACTTTTACTTGGTAAGTGCTTTTGAAGTACTTGAGTTTTGTGCAGCTATACTTCGTCATTCTTATAACTGATTTTCTTCGAATGTTGTAAAATATTAGTAGGGTTTCTCAAGTACTTGAAGAAAGTACTTCAAGTACCAATGTACTTGGGTATCCCAATTCTGGTAAGTAGTAGTAGTAGTAAGTAATTTATGTTACTGACGTTAATCTTTATTTTAGCGGAATTAGACAACGTTCTTCTTCAACTTCCATTTTTTTATTAAAATGGGTTTCCACATTTTTTTCGCGAGTGAATTAGTTCGTCTCAATCAAGGGGGTACAGAAAAGCTCATTCGAAGAACTCCCAACTTAGATTAACTTTACACAGGAGATTTGTAGCAGAATAACTCTAGCTATATCAGAAATATTGCAGAACAATACTGCTTATATTTGAATTGGAAAACCAATGACATAGAATAAAGGGGCCAGAGAAGTAGAAGTTTATTAGAATCAGGTAATGGATATTGGAAGGTAGCTGTTGGTTTGTGCTTCAGGTCGTTTGTTTATTGGTGGTGTGATGGTGGACATTTAAAACCTTCTGTGTTGAGACAGTTGACTCATTACTGAAAATAATGTGGTGGAATGGCTTAGGTACAGCTTACAAATTTTTTTCATCTTCCTTCGTTTCACAATATTATCACAATTTGGTTCCCTAGATTCATATTGCTGAGAATTATAGTATCCTCCATTTTTATAAGACTTACAATTTCCACCTAGTTACTAGTACGATCAATCGAGAAACCATACTTAGAAATTCGAGCCTCAAACATTCATTTACCCAAAGCATCTCGTTCGATTGTGAACAATTCAATTATTATGTTAACTTCGTGAGTTGTATTCATGGATACAGCTTCATTTGGATAGGAACAAGTTGTACTCGCGTTACAATTAGTATCAACTTAATATTGGTTCTGAAAGAGTATAGGTCACACATTTCCCCCCAAAAATCTAGCAAGTCAAGCTAAAGAAGTGGAACGTATGAAGAATAGACCTAGTTCATGAAACACATCATGACGACCAGATTAGTTTACTCTTGTACTACCGTAATTTTTCTATATTTATTCAAAAGATGTTGATGGACTTCATGAGGCCTACAGTTCAAACTGAGCTGATCCGCTAAAATCATTACGAATTTCCAATGTGAATACTGAAGGAAAACTTGATAACGAAAGTAGCCCGATAATCCTATCGAACTAAGTTTAAAATAATCTCACATAATTTTATGGTTCATTACCATTGTTTCCTTGGAGTATAGAATGTGTTAAGGAAATTGATTCTAAAGGTTTCCAAGATGAGATTATTTCTCATGGCACAAAAAACCATAAAACATTTGCTGACGGAAAGACATAAGAAGTTGAAAGGACAACATTACCTACTTTCTTGATTTCATAGAAATCGTTCCTCTCACATACCTACCTTCTTTTGTAAGTATCCACCTAATCGATTTCCTAGAGACTTAATTGTTCCCGTAATCGATTCAACCTTGGTTTCAGCTCCTCAACTTCTCCCATTTCCACCAAATGCCAAAGTTGTAACATTGACCGATTCCAGATATTAACAATTAGACGAGAGAAGTTGTCCTTTATTAAAAGTTCCGTCCTCGTCGTAACGCCTAACCACCAGCCAAACCTTACTTCCCCAGATGTCGTATCGAATATTAATGCATAAATGAAGGTAAAACGATGAAAACTAAATAATTCTTCCAACCATCCTATTTTCCAGTGGGAAGTCGATACCCTTCTTTTATTCAATAGAATATACTCATTCTCTTTTGTGGTACGACAAAAGTATGTGAGTATATAGGTCACTTAGGCCTAGGAAGTAGAGGGTGAAGGGAAAATCCATTAATGCACTTACATCTAGAATTCATTTCTCTTTTCTCCACTTTTCATAAAAATATGCTCAGTCAAAATAAAGATACGATTGTATAATGTTTCTATTGCGAATTTCTCTGCGTCACTAACACTACTGACATACTATCAGCTTCCAATGTTACATCGGGAAGAGAAGCTTAGCTTTCAAAGTAGAGGAGGAGTTTCGTAACATTCGATAAACATTAAATATATAAATGAACAACTTGATTCAGATCCAATGAAAAACGAACAATGCAAATTATCGATACAGAATTAGCTTGAAGCATGACCGCAAAGGAGCCTACTTTTTGGGCAGCGCAATGAATGCAAAAGAATAAACGAAGATAACATTATTTTTTCTTTCTTTACAGCAACAATTAGGACCACTGCTCTCTTTGATTGGATTTCCCATATTATTTATCACTTAAAGGGATCTTTGGAGAGGAAATAGGCCAAAACACAGATGTTGGGTTTTTTGTACTGCAAAAAACTAGAGATTCTGTTGAAAATGTTGATGTATACAATATGTCTATGCTGTGTTCTAGTGATTATGAAAATGAATGAAAAACGGGTGTAGGCTGGATCACCCTCCCGCTCTTCAAATGCATGTTTATGACCTGCTATGAGTTAACAATACTTGAATTCAGTTATTTTTTTCATTAGATGCTCCAACTGAGCTATTGTAGACACACAACTTATTACTAGAAAAAAACCTTGTTCCTGGAGTTTACTTTCGCGCATGCGCAGGAGCTAATAGTAGTGCAATAATGTTGGAATTAACGTGGAATAATTACACCATTGTCCCCAATTATGCACCGAATTTGAGCGGGAATGGACGACTTGGGTATACAAAAATGATGCTTGAAGGAATTTACGTTTGCGCATGCAAAAAATGGAGCGATGATTTGAGAAGTATGGAATTAATAGTGGACCATTTACAGCCTAATCAGCACATTCCACGACAAACAAAACTGAACTAAACCCTTTTCAATGAAGATCGTTGTCTAATTCCTGAATCCACGAAAACAAAGAGATACTTACTATGTTATAATGACTTCGACGTTTAGGTCATCATCATTATTGACTAGGCACCAATAACTCAACTATAGCGAATTAGACTACACATGCGATTTCATTTGTTTGCTGTATTTCTTGACTTGCGTTTCACTACAAGCACACAATATAGATTCATATTTCTGTAGGTACTTATCTATTCCTTTATATGGCTTGTGACGTGGACGGGTAACATCCATAAAACCGATGAAAATCTACCAAGCCAACGCAAGGTATGGAGGAAGTGTTTCACAAGATAGAAAATCATGGTTTTTGAAGTACTCAGAGCCATTAGGCCATGAGACCCTGCCATTTAGCTACCCCAGTAATCTTGCGTTCTCCCGATAGAGCGCTCTTGTGTGCGTCCGGTGTATATGGCCTGTTATTGGAATAATCATTATCATCATCCATTACACACAATTTAGCTCTGATCCTTTGTGCTTGGCTGCTAAGCGGTGTGCGCGGTGTATGTATGTGATGAGGCTATGTCACTGAACGCATTATAAGGAGCTGACATGTTGAATCTTTCGGGAGAAGCACCTACTACCAACGGATACGACCTCCCCCCTCTCCCCCTCCCAGGGAAAAAGATGCGTACCTAGGTATGAAGCTAGTTCTCAAAAAATTATAATTTCTTCAAATACCTACCAATTGACAACAATATTCTCTCCAACCAAGCCAATGTTCTCGTCCAACTAGTCAAATTCCATGGTCAATACGCCAACTCGCGCGAATTAATTTTTCTAAGTAGAAATCACAACTAGGTACACACAAAAGCTACTCTTCTATATTGATTTATCGACTAACGGAGATTGCCAAGGTTAATTTGCCTGATTTCGAGCATTTAAATAGGTGCTGTTTCAGTGACTAGACAATGGGGGCAGGCCGGATTCGAATCGTGATCGCAGCGAACCTGGCGGTATGTCCAAATAATCTGAGTTTTTACAAGGGGATTGACTACTTGATGTTATGTAATTTTGAGATGCGAGCTGGCGAGCATCCAGACCACCAAACTATACACATCAACTAATGTATATTGGACTGAATCTACCTCCATACCGCCAGGATCACTCCGATCGCGAATCGAATCCGGCCTGCCCCCATTTTCTTATGCCTAAGTGGGAGTATAACCTCGCGCAGCGCTGTGGTGAAAGACCGTGAACGTAAAAATCCTTTAATTTACAACGTCTTCGGTTTCAAACACTTTTGAATTGATAATTCAAGTGGGCAAAATTGTATAGTATGTATCGGAATTCACATAGTTATGGTGTGATTGGATGATTAAATTTGTCATTCAAGACTATTAGAAACTACTTAATGCCTTATTTACACACCTATATTTAGTTGATATGTTGATTTTTACTGTTGGGCCGTGGTTGAAAAACACTGAGGGAAACAGATTTAGTTTAATAATGAACCATTGCATTCAATCAAGAAAAACATTTAAATCCACTCGAATTTTGGAATTAGGAAGAACCAAACATCGGTGGCTTCTGGGGTTTCCACACTAGTTATATTATCTTGACACCATCCAGTAGGTAATAAATAAAACTTTGAAAATGAATTTTGAAGTTTAGTGTAATAAATTGGGAACTATTGACGGTGCACTCTTCGGTATTGCTCCAGCTAATTAAATGAATTATAAATTAAAAGCTAAAAATGTTATTGATGGATTTTTATTAATTTCTGGATTGAATTGAAAATAAGTGCCAGCCTGAAATTTGATCTTGCTTGTGATTTTATTCTTGAGTAGACGATTTTCCAACCCCATTGTGTTAAAATTACTATGGAGGGATGGTAGATGGCTGGTAGGGTGGTCCTTCATTATGGAACAATTACTTGTTTTCCGTTCAAAAGATCATCTTTCGGGCTCAACGATGCCTGACAACGAAAGGCTTGATCCCCGTTCAGTTGACTTCATTTTTAGCGGTCTAATTAAGGATTTTTACAATCAGGGCAACCAAGCGTGTAACCGACGCAAGGCCCGCATGGAAAAGGCTTTCGATCATCATCTGCCCCAATCAATGCATCTCCCCATCATGTGACCCTCACCGATTTTCCCCTCAGATGTCCTCTGGACGCTGTCGTCCTCCATCAACCCCGTCCCATTGTCTTCTACAGATATCAAGTTACTGGTCAGTTCAAAAGGGTCCCCCTTCCCACCGTCCCCTTTTCTTACAATCAGTGGTCTGTCGCCTGCCCGCATTAGGCAATTGAACTAATAAACCGTTCGCCTCGCCAGATTGAATTAGCTGCCCAACTAAACACTTTGAGCCGCTGCTATCAGAGATAGCTTCTTAACTGAATTCGTTGTGTTGAAAGACGACACCCTGAGCTCGGCTGTGGATCCTTATTACTCACACAGCTTTATTTGAACTATATTGAAATAGAAATAATTTACAAGATAAATGATGAAAATCAATCAATAGATCAATCAATAGGTGTCCCCCAAAGGTTAGTAGGGACTTGGTCTTTCACCAAAAATTTAAACAACTTTAAACTCGACTTTTCGAGATAAAAAGAGATAAAGATAAAGATATGAAATTATTGGAGATCACAGCTTACCGTCTTTCACCAAAGCGCTGGACGAGTTAAAACTCTAACTCGAGAAGGCTTGAGTTTAAATCCCCAAAATCCGGAGATGCGCTCTTCAAAACGAAATGCCAGTTTGAGTTCATTACTACACTTAAAATATCAATGAAATTACGAGGAAAGCTCTCAATAAGCGACCTCAGGTAGGCAGATTGGTATCTTTTGCATGAGTAACCTCCAAACTGCTGTCTTCGTCATACGAAATTCTATGTTGTTGCGATCTCCTCAAATTTTAGAAGAAGTAATAAGAATTTTCGTTATCTTCATTATTCGATGATAAAAATTAGTGTAAACAAACCCTAGATAAGCCAAAAGAGTGAAAGACGGTAGGGGGGGGGGGGGGGGGGGGGCTGTACTGAGAGGTAGGTACGTACTTTCAAAACGTCAAACCCTGCTTATTAACCTCGTTTTTGATCTCATTTTTGTCAGACTGTTCAAAAATACTTTTATTACCAAGATAAAGTTTGGATAAAACGAAAAATGGGTTTATGATAGTGAATACTAAAATGGTGGCTAAGAGAAAGGGCAAACAATAGAGGTTGTCTATGACGTCCAATGACGTCCAATGTTGCGTCTGTCTTATCTCGTAACTCTTCGAAAGAACCCACGATCCTATTGATATGGATACCAAGTTACGGGGTAGATGAGGATAAACTAAATTTCAGAGATTTCATAGGTCACTATGATATTTTGCAATTCAAATCGGATTATGGATTGCAAAATATATACAAATATGGACATTAAAACAAGTTGTTCAAATATATCAGGTAGGTACGCTGGGAGAGAAAAATAAATTAATAGCTAGAACATAAATCGAGCTTTCATTTTTAGTCATGCTAAAAATGATACCCACCACCACAATTTCCATGATGCATGTTGAGTCTGAGGTTGGAATGTTGCACAAAAATTACATATATTTACGCAGCCATACACTTATTCATAAATTTTACATAAATCATGCGTTTGTATGAAATTTATAGGCTTATAAGCGTTAAGATTACGTTAAAACTCACATGCTGGCTGAGTTCTGGATAAAATTGTTGTGAGCCTCTGCAATAATTTTCCAACGCCTCTCTAGTCATGCAAGCGTAGGTGTAAGTTGTTTAGGAGCAATGGACGGACCGTTTGTTAAAGCAATATTATGTTTTCTGTAACTAGTTTATTGTAGTTTATGATAAACTTTCTTACTTAGTTCCACGAGAATCTGCACTTGCATATGCCTTGTTGATACCGTTTTGTAACAAGCACTTTGGTTCCATACAAAAACATATGATAAACTTTCTTACTTAGTTCCGCGAGAATCTGCAAGTGTGCATGCAATGTTGATACCGTTGTGTAACTAGCACTTTCATGTCAAACAGAAACTTATGATATTTCAATATCGTAATATTACAGACATTAATCGTAAGGATGGCCAACAATATTCACAGTATGATGCAATATTCAAGTGAGCAGGCAGTGTCGGAAGCAATATTCATAACCACGCGTGTCTAACTACATGCAAATGCAAATGCGCAATATTACGTCACGCCATAGCTACCTACCTGGTAAGCAGCCAGTAATCCTCGGAATACCAACGAATAGTTCAAAGTGCAATGATGGGAGAATCGTACGTTGAGCCAGGTGAGAGACCTGAGCAGAAGACGATTCATAAATTTGCTGAAGGCAAAGCTTGTCACCGGATGGGCTTTGCGACGGCAGACTGAGGAGAAAGCTTATGACCCATCCTCGGGGGATTCTTTGCATTGCTCTGGGCCTCAGTTGCAAGTGACATTCCGTTTTCATCCTTCGGGAGGACCCGGAGGACCGGGTGGCGTGACCGGAGCCCCGAGCGACCTATGGAAGCCCTGAGGAGGTTACGAGTATAAATCTGCGATAGGACACCCACGTCGCTTTGGGTTGGCATCGGCCGTTAATTGAGATTTATGCCTTCGTCCTGAGCGCGAAAGCGTTCAACGTGATTTACCGGGCCAGCGAGGAGGGATCCGTGTTGGTTACACAGGAACCAGTCGCTGGAATAGGTTCCGAAAAGTTTCAACACTTCACAACATGCGTGTTGAGAAGACTCAGGCGGGCCGTTATTAACGCGTGCAAGAACTACCAGCGCTGCAACATCGATTTTTAGCTTACTTCTGCAGATCCTTGAAGAACCAACTCGGAATTGTGTTCAAATCTTTTATTTCCGTTTAGAGGAGGAGAAAGAGGAGGGTGGTGGAAGGGTGGGGGGAGCTATATCGTTGTAGACTTTGGGATCGAAAATTGTCCAGTTTATTCATGTCAAAAGTTAGATTTGAATACATTTTCCAGTGTAATTTTGAGCATAAGATTTTCAAAATCAAACTAATTAACTATTTTCTGCGGTTCCCGCATTTTTTTTTCTTTAATTTGACAATTTACTGTACTCAAAATATGAATTCCAATGAAGTCTTTTGGGATGCTCGACTTTTTCTAAAAACTGATTTTTTATCCCTACCCTAAGGAGAATTATGATCGTCTGGAATGGCACATACATCCAGTATACATAAATACCTACAGACAGAAAAGTTTCTGTTATGCAGCATGACCATAATTATGAGGGATTTTTGTAAATTATCGTATTATGTAAAATTCTTTAAAAATTTGAGCACAATAATAGGTAATATAGAAGAATTGCAAAGCAGTACCTAACTGATAATTTCATGGCGAAGTAAGAGAATTATAAATAATTATCAGCTATTCGAAAAAAGATTTAGGATTTTCAGCTTTTTTCTGAGGTTTTTACCGAGTTATCTGCAGGTAATACAAAAATTCAAGAAACTTAGCATTATTTTGTTCATTCATTTTATAACGTTCTTGTTTATTGTTAATAAACGACTTTTGATTGAAATTCTGCTAAAAGTATGATTTTAACAATTTTTTGCCGTTTTTTCGTTTTTAGTTATTTTTTCCAGCAGATAATTTGGAAATCGACCAATTCATCCTAAACTTTTCTAAATTATAATTTACTTGTTTCCCTATTAAATTTTCATTATGTTTATTCGTAACTTGCTACGAGTACCAAGTTACAGTAACAATTATATTTTGTAATAAATGGTAAATTCACCGGAGCCGTATTCCTTAAATAAATAAATTTAAAATAAATTAACAAAAAAATATATATTCTATTTATTTATATATATGCTAATGAAAAAGCGTTAAACTCCAGGAGAATGGTTTCATAATGCCGAAAAACAGATTTCAATGAATAAATTTTTGGACCCATTGCAATATTTTCATTTCCTTTCGAAAAATCGATAAAAGTCCTAAACCCCAGGGATTTCTTCATAATGCTTCGAAACGGTAACAGTTTTTAAAATGTTCGAGGCATTTCAATAGCTTCTATTCCACGAACATTCGTTACAATGCCAATAGTGGGAGGGGGAGGGGAGGATTTCAAGGAAGCTATAGTTGGATGAACATAAAACATAGGTATAACTTTGGTAAGCAGGTTAATATAAATTTGGAGCGATGAATATAATGTTGCCATGACGATAAGTACGCATACTTGGTTGGATTTATAATGTAACAATGATTGGAATTGTTTGTCTTACAAGCTTGGATTTGTAAGGTAACAAAAATGAAAACGTAACTAATCTCAACCATCAAAAGAATTGCGTTTATTACAATACTTTAATAATATTTCTCAAGGTATTTGAACAATTTTTATGGAATTTCTTATTGATGTTTTATTATTTTCAATAATACCTTAGTCGATCATAAATTAATCGCCTCAGAGTTTGTTAGTTTACGTATTGAGATAGGCTCGACAAATGACTGACGTCAATATTGAAAAGCTTTTAGATACCTCATAATAGTGAAATTAAACAGTTGAAATTTTCCAAGATCAGAATCTCAAAAAGTTCAATAACAAGATTGTTCTTTGATGGATTGATGCATTAAGTTAAATGAGTCCAGAGAGATTATTGACCTCAATAGAGGCATATGCAGGTATGTTTGTTAAAGGAGAATGAAATAAGAATAATTAATACGAGGGAGGTAAATCAATTCCGAAAAATAATTAAACCTGTTATTTGTAGCTGTTTTAAGGGCTGTTTTAGGTTAACCTTCTCCGGGGATTTGACTCTTTTCCTCACAAATCTGGGAAGAGGTCCTACCTACTCGGCATTTTACGTTTCTGGATGTGATCATTGGATAACGCACGTGGAAAGAGCTTATAGGATATATCACTCTCTCAAGTAGTAGATAATATTATGGATTGATTGGCCAGATCGCAGCATTAAATGGTCTTGCGATAGGCGTACGAAGTGAACTGCCATAAATTATGACGGGAAAGCCGCGTCCTACACAAATAAAGCGATAAGATACTGATGCTTGTAGGAACGATAACCAACAACCACTGTATACGACATTGCAGTCGATCCCATAAATAATAAGCTCTACCCTGGATCAGTTAGGTCCGACAATGTAAACATGGTGTTAAACTTCCCAGATGTCATGTCGTGCAAGCGAGATGCAGGCATGAGGATCAATAGAATATGAATCCTAAAAGGCATAACAAGCATAATAGCAGCTTACAATATTTATTATTAAACAAAGCCGTTGTTCAAGTTTATCAATCCAAATCACCCTCAACTTCGTTCTGCTATACTTTCAAGTTCGAGGAACACAGAATCCAGGAATCACACTCACATTTCACTATACGATTCAAGTATATTTGAAGAATTTGAATTTCACTCTGCTGTTCAGAGTTGAAACGGACGACGTAGAAATGGGCTATTCAGTTGATAAGTTCCGCTCCGGTTGGTGTGAAACTTTCACTGGAGTTCCACATAAAAAATGAGTGGACAAATATATAAATATGTTACTGTTTAGGAGGTCCTTAGGTGCCCCTAGAAAAATAAAAAAAGGCCATACATTAACTAAAAAATACTTAGTCATGCACGACTAATAGAGCGAATTATCTAAGGAAATTTCTGGATGACATTAAATTAGGCACTTAAATTCTGATCATTGAGGCCAACCATGTCTTGAATAAAACTGAGGGGACATCCGAGTGAGGGGATCACAAATAAAATATTAGAACAGCAGCCGAACTCGAACATTTGGTCAATTATGGGCATTTTTCACTTATAAATCAATTTTTCGTTTTTAATATGAATCTTACAGATCAAAGAGTGGTTGCGATCATCCAAGAGCGAAAAAAAAACATGCCCTATTGTCAATATTTGGTCAATTATAAATATTTTAAACCTAAAAATGATTTGTCTCACTTATTATGAACCTTAGAGATCTGTGAATAGTCGCAATCGACTCAGCACTGAAAAATACTTCAACTGTGACACTGCACATGCCCTTTTGTAAAAAAAAAGAAGATTTTTCAGCATATTTTGGGCCATTAAATTGTAAATTGTAGTCTGAAATTCCAGAACGATCGGTCTGGCCAATGAACTTGACCTTTCTTTTGTCACGACGGATTTTTGTGTGTTTGAAAGAATTTTTCCGCCGTTTGTGAAGGGAATTGTCATCTGGAAATACGCCCTATAAATATATACATACATACGACGTAAAAATCTAAGATTGTGTTCTTTGATGTATGAAACGGATTTTTAGGGGATCCCCAACCCTTCAAATTCACGTTTAAAATTTCAAAGCCATCTAAATAGCTAAATTTTTCATTAAAAATTCGCTAAAATGGCTATCATAAAAAAAACTTAAGGACCCCAGACCCTCCTTTGCTATCACCTTCAGCCTCGGTAAGCATTGGAGAAACATGGAACACGCTCGCTTCATAGGTTGAATAGCAAAGAACGTAGCTCTGGATCGCACTCAGCTGATCTGGGGGGCTCTAGACATCATGATTCGTTTCTAGACGTCTTAATGGTTCTCCATTCTTCAGTCTCGTTTTATCGTGACATTTTTCACTTGTTAGGTTCCACTAAAAGCGTGTTACATGCATTAAAAAGAAAAAAAAAATAACAAAATAAAAACCTCGTATTAATGTCGGAAATTGATTTCACTGGAACCCATTTCAGTGTTTCTAAATGGAAAATTTGGACTGGTGTATAGGCGTTTCGAATAGCATGTTACATTTCAACGTTAACCGCAAAACATGTCACGTGTTTTAGGGTTCGTTTCCAATCAAGAATACCTCCAAGAGTTTTTTTTTCTTTTTTCAAAAACTATAGGTATAGTTTTTGAGTTATCAAATTCGTTCGTTTGTTCAACGCTTAAGTTTATATTCCAGAGAAATGGTTATATGTTTTCATATAGAAATGGTTATACCTTCCCATAATAGAAGTGGTGTACCAAACATCTAATTGAGCAGTTGGAACGAGTATGACATTTCCCGTGAGATATATTTGTACTGCATCGGCAAAAATTAGTTAAAGTGCCTAGTATATACAAAATATATCACTAGAAAAGCACTAAACAAAAGTAGCAAGATTTTTCAAGTTGCATGAAATAATCAATGCAAAAATAATAATAATAATAAATTGATAAATAAATAAATGAAAAAAACATTAGGTAATAAAGTATATAGACAAAACGTAGAATGACCTTAGAGATTTTTCCCCAATTGTCTCAGGTTCCCTGAGATATGGTGTTTTTTAATTTCGCTTTGATAATTAAAGGAAATAATGATTTTATAATTTAAAAAACGTGGGTTTTTCGATGATTTCAAGATTTTTTATAAATCAACTTCACGAAACAATGAGCTTGGCGCCCCCTACTATGTAATTTTCCACGCTAAATCAAATGGAAATACTTGCAGATCCCCTTATAGACTCCGTTATAACAGATTTTACATTTTAACCACCACTGTTTGCCCCTAAAAACATAAAATTGAGCATACAAATTGTCAAGTAGGTATGAAAAACATAGACAATTTTGTGAGAAAAAAAAAATAAATAAATAAAAAAAAAAAAAAAAAAAAAAAAATAAAAATACGTTTTTGAAATCAAAACATCATGTTTTCTCCTAACTAACAATATAAAAATGGTTATACCGTTGGGAAGCTAAAATGCAGAGGGAGTATTCATCTTTTCGCTGAATTCTGGAATAGAAACGTAAATATATGTATACTTTCAAAAATGAAAACAAAATTAAAAAATAATGTATGATTAAAAAATATAATATATATATTTTAGAAAAATTATAAAAGAAATAAAATAATTATAAATAAATGAATAGAAATTCAGTAGCTCAAAAACTAGGCCTTTTCCAAAAAAAAAAAAAAAAATTGCTGGCAGGGATTTTCGGCGGAAATTGGCCTTAGAACTCATGGAATCGCATGTACTACTTACTGCTTTGATTTTGGTATTATTGCAAAACTACGCACCGCGCCTATCTAATACAGTTCCTCTAAAACTGGTTCAAACACGAGAGGGTTCCTTTCTTAGAAGACTGTATTTAAATTTCTCATTCAATATAAAAATAAAATTCAGTAGAAGTTTTGCCGTTATCGAAACAGATAATCTTCTGATACTCCTTTTGTTAGTGATGTCGTGAGTGATTTGTAATTTTCAGTTGCATTAAAAGAGAAGATACATTTCAAACATAATCCTCGTGTAGCAAATTTATTAGGGTTATCCTTTGCTAGCGTTTCGGTCAAACTGATTTGAGATAGGTAAATTATTAATGGAACTCCTTAAAATTTTGGTTGTTGAATCGATTGTTCATAATAAAGTGTGATAGACCCTGCTAAATGCATATAGGGAAGTATCTTATTGGTAACGAGGTGAATAATGCTAGCATCCATCAGTGTACGAATGGTATTGAGAATCACAGTTCAATAAAATATTAAGATAAAATGACCAAGATATATCTGATGGAAACGGATATAACCGCGGCGAGGAGGTCAAAGCGATGGGAAGATATCGTATCTTGGAGTCAATAGGTCGGTCGTATCTTGAGAGAGATGCGACCTTCTGAATAAAACATGGACGACCCTTCTAAGAGTCAACAGACGATCAGCTTCCAAGGGGGTCTTCCGCGTCCTAACAGGGTAGTCCACGAAAGCGGTCGCACCTCAAAAAAGGAATGAAGACCTAATTTGGCACATTTCCGACGAGACGTGCAATTGGTAATGTTGATCCGTCGAATGTGGGCTTATCGCAAGAGTTGTAGGGCATGATGGAAAAATATACCTCCTTCGATGATCTTATCGTAAATGTGATTATACTGTGCGTATTTATAGTTCACTATACATATTAAACAACTACCAAAGCAGTTGTTTCTGTAAGCTACGATATTATCATAGCTCTTTTATGAGTCAGGTCTCCCTTCAGGTTTGGAAATTAAATTAAAATTCCACTCGTACTTTTGTAAAATGTGTGTAAGCAGCAGTTGCAGTAAGGTGTAGCGGGTTTCTGAAGTTAAATATTTATGTGTAATATTTTGTGAACACCAAAAATGGAAGCAACAAATGATCCATATGATTCTGAGTAATAATTTAATAATAATTCTCTATAAGCTTCAGCATTTTTTATCTGGTAACCTCATGAAAACTGTTTGTCTTGCCCTAGTTCATTCTGTATCGTTTCTACTTGGGGCGGTGCTAAAAAAACAACCTTTAATCCGATAATATTTGCACAGAATTAAATTTTAAAAACCATGAAAAAGAAAACCTTCACGGAACACTTCATTCCCCTTTTCAAAAAATTCAACACTCTTCCGGTTGATTATTGAAAGATATGATTTCCATGAAACACTATTTGAAGAATAATAAAGAAAATTGGTTTTTCATTCACATGGCACGGACTCGATTTCTTACAAACTGCAACCTTAGAATCTCTGTCATCGCTACGTCTTTGGTTCAGCAGAATTACACCTTTTCACCTATATGGTTTGATTTCAATATAGTTAGATTTTGGTCTTATCCGCCTCGCGACAAACATGTGTATTTCACTTATTCGAATTGGTTCCAAATTTGATGTTGATAGTTTTTATATTTTTAATCCCAATTGTGGGATTATTGAAAATAGAAGTGCATGAACGTCCGGTTCTGTGGACCGAACGCCAGGAATGGTGTGCAAATCGTATGATAGCAGTGACAAGTTGGGCCGAAATGGTGGAGTAAGCAAACATGGCTATTGAGTATTAACATACTTAATGTAAAATATAATCAGAGGAGAAAAAATGAAGTACCTACATTTTTTACCATAATTTATGAATATATTTTTTAATGTTCTAGTTCATGGTTGATAAAATTTTTTGACTAAAATTCTGATAAAATATAAATTTAACGATATTTAGATGCTTTCGAAGATGCATCGACATTTCTACGGAGGAGTACGCCCAGAGAACAACATTAAAATGTACCTCTTAGTGTTTGATGGACTTGTACGCAAGAATCATTGACATTAATACATGTTAAGGCTCTCGATCAGTAGAGATTTATATGTAAAGAAGTAAACATTTTCTGATGAGTGATACATGAGAATAATGGTTTCCTCAATGTACCATCAAAGGTGAACATGAAATCGTAGCCTTTTCTGGATACGTAGAATAGTGTTACAACGTAAAGAACCAACCTGATCAGTTAGGTGAGCTGTGGGACTAATTATTCTCCTAATCACCCTCCGATGTATCGATTTGTAACGAAGTATATCTGGAAACGTAAAATAGAATTACAATGTGCTGAGATGATCAGCCCTGAGGTTAATGACTATTCTAATCCCCTCAAAATGCTGAAACTTGAAACGGAGTCTCTCGAGAACACGGAAAATAGAAATACTACTAGTATAGCTAGTTGGGTTGTGAGGGGGAGAATTGGTAAGCTTCTTTTAGATGAAATGTTTATTAGTGTAAACTAGCTTAGTACTTTCTTCATTTAGGCCTCATCAGAGCTTTTGGACTATATGTTTTAGGATATTATAATTTAGTTTTATATTAACGTGGTCCTCCTTCATCATTTTGTAGTGGGTAACCAGTTGTATTTGGTTCCCTGGCTAGGATCAATTTTAGTGAAGCACATTGTCTTCCAGGGAGAACTACTTTTAACTAAAAAGTTTAAACTTTTTCCACCCGAAAAATTAGCTTATTTCTAAATTTAACAGAAAATTCATCCTCGAAAGGGAACCAAATACAACTGGTTACCCACTAAAAATGATGAAGGAGGACCATCTTAATATGAAACTCAATTATAATAGCCTAACACATATATATCTCTGATGAGGCCTACATGACGAAAGTACTAAGCCAGCTAAGACTGATAAACATTACATCCAAGAGAAGCTTACCAATTCTCCCCCTCACAACCCAACTACCTATACAAGGCACCACCAAAGAAATACTACTAGTGGAACTACCCTGATCATCTGAGTGATTTGAAAAATATTTCTGTATTTATATATAATAATATTTCACATTTCTACCACAGGAAAGTTTCCGTATTTTCCAAAAAGTGAATTTTTTCCGTAAAATTTTTTCCTCGATACTGGTTTGTGCTTGTTACTTTAGCTTATTGTTATGAACAATACAGTTCCCATAAGCCCGTTTATTATTATTATAACGGTTTTATAAATACATGATCGTGTTACGGTTCAATATAATTCTTGTGAACTCTATTAAAACATCGTAAAATTTTAAATTCTCAGGGTCCGCTGCCCGTCAAAGAAGTATAGACGTCAGGGCAGATTAAGTTTATTCGCGAGTTTTAACGGTATATGAATCAGAAAAAAGGGGATGCACGGCGTCAGATAAGAGAATAGTTTTAAGGTCAAAGACGCAACCTTTCACTCAAAAGAACTTGGTGGAGGTTCCTAGCAGCGACCACCCCTCATCTCGCCCTAATTAGAGCCCAAGTTTACACTATCGAAGTCATTCATCGATTTATTCCGGGGAATCCTCCTTTGGCTCGGGGTGGAAACGCTTCGACGAAGAGGGACCGGTCTCCGATATCGCCACGGTTTTTAACGATCTCTTTCCTTCCCGTCTCTCTGCTTCGTTTCTCTCTAAATGGGGTCTCATTCCATTCAGACTTATTTCCATGGAATGAACGAGGGAAGACCTGCGAAGGAAGGCCCTTTGACGTGTTGATTGGGTCAAGTCCCGCCGAAAAAAGAATCCATACTGGCGAAATGGGGAGAAATTTTTCACATCGGCTTTCCTTGTAAAAACATCCATAAATACCTAGGTAGGTTGGTTGAGGATAATATACCTATTATATGCTTCGCATTGTCTTTATTTGTTTATTGCTGAGTACTGGCCGGTTATTTTCAAAACTCAAGCCGTATCCCCCGAAGCTTGGTATGGGCTCTTCTCTGGGGCTATAGTGAGTACTATGCTCTATGGCTCTGAAGTGTGGGCCTCTCAATACGCGGAAATCCTGGAACGTGTTCAGGTTAGGGCCTTCAAGTCACACATGGGTTTAGCACTTAACGCGCCAGACTACGGAGTTAGATTGGAACTTGGGCTTAGTCACACAAAATTCTTAATAGCCAAGGCGATGTTCGGCTGGTGGAGTAAACTCCTGGCCTTGCCTCAAAATAGACTTCCCAGAATTTGCTTTGAAATATTAATGTCCCTCACCCAAAGTTTTCCCGATCCAAAATTCAACTGGTCATTGAAATTGAAGAGCATCCTTGAATATGCAAATCTAGAAAGTTTGCGGACATCCAGAGATCGCACCATGATTAAGGGGAAAAAGCAGGATTTCTTAGATGCCTTTCTCAATAAACTATATCAGGCTGATTTGGAGAGGTCGAGTTCGTCTTCCTTCAGTTACTGCCCACGAAATTCTCCTTTTAGACCCCGACAGTGCATTGTACTTCGAGAATGACTACTCGTTATTTACAAAGAGACTTCTGTGCCAAATAAGGTGTGCGAACCCCTCTTTTTGCCGAGTGATCCTTCATGGAATAGTCAACCGCTTTGACAGTTCCACAAGTTGCTCGATATGCAATGCCGACAGCCCTGATACGCTGTACCACCTCATCTCTTCCTGCAAAGTCTATACCTTCGAACGCTTTAATTACTTTGAAGCCCCTTTTTTAAATGAATCCGTTTTCCGCTCAGTTCTGCTATGCAACGATAGGAAAGAGGTAGGGAAATTAGTAGGATTTCTGCAGACTGTTTTAAGACAGCGGGCATTTACTATAAACGAAGGTTTTTTCGTCTAGATTGATTTTGATGTTATGTGCCTCATCTTTTCATCTTTAATTTCTCTCTTTGTGCCTTACACTATTGGCTGATGAGCTAAATTTTCAAATCAGAATTTCTTTTTCTCTTTCTACTATGTATTTTATCTGAATTCAAAGAAAGTTGTATTTCATTTATTAGTATTAGTAGTTTATTTCCATGTATGTGAACTCTTGTGAAAAAAACTTGTTTTTTAACACAATAAAACATATCTATCTATCTATCTACTTTTATCTGTTTAAGGCCTCATCAGAGCTTGAATTTGTATAAAAAGATTGCTTAGTTGATGTTTTATAAGGAGGACCTCCTTCTCCTTCATGTGTGTAACCATTTATTTTTGGTTATGCTGTTGGAGTCGATTTTGATGTAAAATTGAGAAATGAAGAATTTTTTGTCTATTGTCAATAGAAAAAAATCGGACCTTTCCCGATAATTAACTACTATTCATTCATTCTGACCTGTACGTTATGTTCAACTAATCTGTATTTTTACTAAGAGATTGACTACTTGATGTTATGTATTTTTGAAATATGAGCTTGCTAGCATCCAGACCACCTAACTATACCTACACATCATTTTGATCTACATGTCCAACTAATCTAAATTTTTACTAAGGGATTGACCACCTGATGCAATGTGTTTTTTAGATGCGAGGTTGCGAGCATCCAGATCACTAAACTACACACAGCATTCCGATCTATTTTACCACAGTGGACGTAACAATGATTGTGGAACAGTTTTTAGAACAATAGAATATATATCAAGCGGTAGTGAATTAACGGAAACCAATACAAGGGGTGGTAGTGAATTAATGGAAAAGGTCCCAAAATGATATTGATCATTTGCACCTTTTACGAAAAATTCCTTATTTCTCAATTTAACATCAAAATCGACTCCAACAGCATAACCAAAAATAAATGGTTACACACATGAAGGAGAAGGAGGTCCTCCTCATAAAACATCAAGTAAGCAATCTTTTCATACAAATGCAAGCTCTAACGAGGCCTTAAACAGGCAAAAGTACTCAGTAATAAACACATAAAAACAATGAGAAGCCTATGATATCTCATCCTCAAACCAACCTATCTACATAAGGAAGATGGCAACCCACCACACAACTAAGTTTAAAGCTTCTGGAACAACTTTTCGCAGCTTCGTTATCAAGTAATCCCCATCATCAGTTGAGTCCCTGTGTAGCTTAAGTAATGAATGAAAACTTGGCAAACCATAATTTAAGTTTAATTTATTTAAGTTTTTGGTTCCATGTCAGCCCTTTCTCTTCAAATATAGGGTGCGGACATTATGCTTACAAAATCTCCCTGATTAATTTTACAGTAGAGTCGGAGCGAGCTCCCCGATGCCTTGCTGTATGGCTCGTGAAGAAGATGCAAAACGTCATTTATGAAGACAGCACGTAGTCTGTGAGCTCCCGGAAAAGTGAAGTCTTGGTTTTCATGTTTATTAATATAATTTACCTACTTGCACTCCTGATGTGTTCCTTACTACCACTCCAACTTAACTACACTCCCATTGGTTGTTCACAATGCAAATTTCGTACAAGGTGGCCGTCAGATTCTATATATTTTATTTGGCACAAGTGCCAATCATAGAGTGCGACAGTTTCACCAACAACAACCAGGTTATCCAAAGAGCAGCGGAGTTGTCACTCCTTTCACCTTGCGGGTCATGATGAACCCAGCGCGTGCAACAGGTCACTTGTACCGGCTGTACCCCTGATTGGCCGATCACCTCCGCATTTGCAAAGCACGTAGGCCGTCATATCCAACGCAACTGTCAGCCCCGACAGTTTATCGCATCGGAAAAACCGATCGATAAACATCGCCATAGCCTCAAGTCCCGATCGCTTCAGCGGATGCCCAGAAATCCATAACAGTTCGCTGAGAAAGGAGAGAGAGCCGTTACCCACGTGTTTATTATAGCTGTTTTCTCGGTTGAGCATTAACGATAAAAATCTACCGCGCACCGTCCTACAGAAAAAATGCCGCGTACAGGTCTATTTACGCTGGACCGAAGTTGAGCTACGGCATTAAGGAAAAAACTATTCCTCCACGAGAGCTCAAGAGACGGGAAGCTACTTAGAATGCGAAGAAAATATACGTAGTACTCAACAGCCTAACTGTTCGTCTCACACGTGAAACCCTTTCTGTGGAATTCCATTTGACGGATGACTTTCAATGCTTACACTTACCGTTGTCCTTTCGAAACACTTCCCGGAGTCTGGAAAAATTGTGGCATCCTTAGAGACCTACTGAACTCGCAGTATGAACGGTATAATTTTCTCAATAATAGCAGCAATTTTCATAGCTATGTTCTAGAACGAGGCTGCGGTAGTTTAATATCCCTAGCTGTTTATTCAGCGAATTTAACGTTCTACAACAGACAGGTAGTATAATATGCATCGTTCAGTCCAATGGTTGTGAGACGTGAACTCGAGTTTGCGACCGTTTTATCGAATCCCATTCCATTCATTTAATTGCACTTTACTCTTGATTCATTGAAGAATGAACAAAGTTAACTCTTCTTCTTTCACAGATGGTATGTAAACCTATTACCATCCTGAAGTTCGCCCTTACAGATACAAAGTTAACGGAAGCATTGTTTTCCCTTTTGGGTTTTTCATTGTTTTCGTTTTTTCCCAATCAGTTTCATCATTTACAAATCAATACTCCACGTTACCATCGTCAAGCATCAATCAAGCATCGTTTTCTCATGGCCTAGACCTCTGATATGGCTGAAGTTCGTGAGATAGTTGTGAAATTACGATTTCATTTCACATAGAGTATCATCCCGATTGTATCATTAGTAACTGCTGCTCATGCTCAAACATCAAATTATTGTAACAATTAGATACCATAGCATGGCTTCCACAGTTTGCATTAGATTTCTATTGAGTTTCAGTTGAGGTTTAGGCTGTAGATGGTCTTGAATGAACTTCATCGTTCCCAGCTCACTGATGGAATTTGTGCTTGCGCAAACGCAAGGTCCGTGAAGCACAATGTTTTCATTGTCTAATAGTCCAAAGCCCTAATTGTTACCCGCTATAAATCTTCTAAGATTATATAGAGCAGTTCAGCGATCTGTACACTGGAAAGGTCATTTAGGTTCATAAGTAAAGTTTAAAAATAAACAGAATGTGTCATGTTACTTTATTAATTGTTTTAGAATGTTCCGTGAACATGAAAACAATTTCGTTCCCTATAACATTAGCTTCACTTTCTCCGCAAAACTAGCTAATTACCTACCGAATTTACTGATGAATAATTGTGAGGGTATAATTGTACCTAGTACCTGTAAACAACAGGAAAACATTTCCCGCCAGTATTACGACGAGAATCAGAGAGAATAGTGCGGTTATGCGTTAGGTCTAACTTGAGTGGAAGGGCCATCAAGTCCCTTGTAAGTGGACCGCAGCAAGAACCTCTAGTAAAGTGCTTACTGTAGTTGGGAGAGGTTCTCATCAAAACTCTATTCATACAGCCACTTCCTCTCCTCAACGCCACGTTAACACTGATTGTACAATTTACTTCATTAGCGCGTTCAGAGAACCGCACTATATTAATTTGCAGTTGCCCGTCGGCCCTTAATTTATTTTTCTCGCTTATAGGAGTAGAGTAGGTAGTGAGACTCAGCTGCCAAACTTTTGTCGAATGAACTTTTTCATGTTTTGTTCGCTCTCAACCCAATGCACGATATCAAACTGTTCGTATTAAACAGCGGAATGAACTTTAAAAATTCAGGTGAGTAGGTACTCCTGCACTTCCAAAAAAAGTTGTAGGTCATAAGAGGTTCTACCTCGGTTAAGTAGTCAATTTTTCAGAATAACATAGGAGGGAATAACCCGCTATTTTTTACATACTTAAGTATATAAAAGTTTCCCCTGACGTTGCTGGAATGTTGAAGAGAAATGCTGAATATTTTACTTTGAAGGCTCCTCCATAGGTGCAGAGAACAATAATGTAACAGGCCTGGATCACGCTGATTTTATTTAGCGGAAATTTTACATTGACAGGCTTTTTTCTTCAAAATAGGTGCCATACAAATTGATCTTTTGAACAATAGCGTAGATTCTAGAGTAACAAACTATAAGATCTACCTATCTTTAATGATATCACATGTATATTCTTCCAGCTAAAAGAAGTAATGACGTCTGCTCCAATACTAGCATTTCCAGATTGGACCAAGACCTTCATATTCGACTGTGATGCGAGTGCGCAAGCAGTTGGCGCAGTATTGTCCCAGGAGCACAATGGAAATGAACATGTTGTTGAGTATTTCAGTCAAGCACTTACCAAATAAGAACGCAGCTATTGCGCGACCCAGCGAGAGCTATTGGCAGTATTTCGGAGCATAGGTCATTTTCACAAATACATATATGGCAAATCGTGTTGCCTGAGAATGGACCATGGTTAGCCTCTTTTCATCGCCTTGAAGGGCAATTAGCTCGATGGCTTGAAATGCTGCAGATCTATAATTTTGAAATGATCCATCGTTCTGGATCAATACACACAAATGCTGATGGGTTGTCTCGCCGTCCCTGTGGAGACAGTTGTAACTATTGTGCAAGTAGGGAACAAATAGAGGAAACCCCAGAGATCCAAATGGTGCAAATGATTCTTGAAAACGACAATTTAATTTTCAAGAAGACCCAATAATAAAACAAGTTGTAATATGGATAAAAAAAAAGGGAAACGTCCAGGGAACAAAGAGCTCTCAAATGAAGATCCGAAAATCAGGCAACTCGTCCATCGATGAGACTCCCTTGAGCTAAATGAAGGAAGGCTGTATCATTTATGGATAGAAAAAACGGGACACACAAGATAACTGCTCGTGGTTCCACAAATGCGTGTTCAGCAAGTTTTAGAATTGTGTCATGACAGTCCTACAAGGGGTCATTTCGGATTCTGGAAGACCCTGGCCAGAGTCCGACAGGCATGACGTCTGATATACGTTCTTGGAGTCGAACATATATGTTATGCAGAAAATTCAAAGGACCGAGACGCACCTACCCAGCACTCCTTCAACAAATGACAGTATGAGATCCATTTGAGGAGCTAGGAGTGCCTCGTTGAGGAAACCGATGTACTTGTGGCTGCTGAACTACTACTCCAAGTGGCCAGAAGCAATTGCACTCCCCAGTCAAGAAGCTTCAACTATAGCAACATCACAAGTGGAACAGATGTTCAGTCGCACTGGTGTAACTTTCGAATCCCACGGCCCAAGGACGGAACTTTGAAGCAACCATAGTAAAGGAGGTATGAGAAGTTCTAGGGATACATCGGACACGCTCCACAGCCTTACCCTGTCAGTCGGCTGGACTGGTGGAACAAACATACAGCCATGTTTGTTAACACAAACTAAGATCACTGTGATGAGAAGATTCCCTTATTCTAGAAGGCCTTCAGATCAACGCCACATGAGACAACTTACTTCTCTCCTGCACAATTGGTCTATGGAAGAGATCTCCATTTTCCCAACATTCTGGTTCGCCCTCCTCAACTATCCAAAGCCTTAAACGCAGCGTATGCCTCAGAGCTGAGAGAACGCCAAGATAAGATACGAACATTTGCAAGAGAAAAAGCTCAATATAAGATGTGCACCCAGGAGGAAGCCAGGCAGATGATTGGGTATGGGTATATGAGCCAAATAGAACTAGAGGTCTCAGCCGAAAACTGCAACCTATGTGGTCTGGGCCATGGGTGGTAAAGAAACGACACAATTAGGTGCTTTTTGACGTGCAAATGGACGGAAGACCCGTCGCACAGTGGTCGAAATCGCCAAAAATCTGGCCAAAACTCTCAAAAGCCCCGAACTTATGTTTTTCAATGTGCTGAGTACGGGAAAAATATCAAAAAAATCTGGGAACACCCCACATTGACAGAACCCTGTACGTTGAACCCAACTCACACGTTTTCCCGATTCCGTCCCGTAGGAGCTTGATTTTCTCGGCCAGTGTGGCTGGTCTACTTGAAGACATCCATTTAAAAAGATATGCCCTCACAAAAATGTTGTAACCAGAAGCAGAACCTGCAAAAAAGAGTAATTTCCATTTATTCCCCAAAATCCAGTAGGTACTTTTTATTTTTATATTTTTGAATCACAAAAATCGACACAACTTTCCAATTAGCACGTATTGGCAGCTGATCCAAACTACGAAGTTAACGAAAACCCCAAGAAAAATACAAAAAAAAAAAAAAAAAACATATAAAAAACAATTGAGTTCGAGCTATTTTTCTAACACTTAATAATGGTTGGAAGATTTCAGCCTCTTAATATATTCAAATACTTACTTCTAGTGAGTGTAGGAATTCTTAAAACTTAGGACTTAGAAACTAAGGAGGGAAGAATTTACTTTGTTAATGTTGCTCGATCTTTGGATTCTACGCATCATGAAACGCAATCCATCAAATTTTGAGTGCGTTTCATTTTTTTCCTTGTCGATTACCAAAGTTTGTTATTGAAAATGTTAAACCAAAACACGATACACGATGCAATATATAATTCATACCTATACCCCGTTCTACTTCTTTTTATTTTTAATACCAAACTAAAGTAGTTGGTGTATTACGTGGGTAATACACGTACACTGATTCGTGAACAAATATTCATGCTGTAGCAGGGGGTATGAAGTGGTCGAAGAAAACCCTTTTAGAGGGTTCATCGTGAAGAATGGCGGTTTACTAAAAGACCTATGTGGGTTTAGAAAGGTAGTTTCCGAAAGGGTGAAATGTCATTTGGCAACCTTTCAAAGTGTGGCTTTATGGCATTTGTAAAGGAAGGGGGATTGAGGGAAAGAGTGGAGTAAAGAAGAGCTGCTTTGTTGATAGCGGATCGACCATGATCGCTTTACGCGGCGAACCCACCCGCACAGTGTAGCCGCCCACTTATAGGATAACAGCAATGAGAGAACTTCACTGCACAAGTCAATCTTCCAGTATTTCAGAACATGCAAAAAAAAAGAAAAAAGAAAAAAAGCATCTTATGTGTTGTCTCTCTTAACTTCGAGTTACATGGCGATCATAAAAGCCTTTGAATTCATAAATGAGTCAAAGATAAATGGAAACATTCCAAATAATTGTTAATTGTACAGACTCTATGAGTGTCCTATACAAGAGATCAATTCGATCTCGTTCAGATGCTCCTCCAGTAAGCAGATTACTCGACTCTTTCACGTACTTCACCTATGCAAAACCAATAATATATGGAAGTAAAATTGTTATTGGCAAAGGTTTATATAGGCTTGACAGGAAAATGAGGCCGTAGATTGTTTGGCTCAAGAGGGATCCGATAAATGTATCATTATTAGGATTAGGTGACTGAAGTGGAGAATTTCTTCCCCTCGATTGCCAAATATATCGGTTCACTTAGCAGCAGTTATATAGGTAATAGCTCAATAGGAAGATCTTTTACAGGAGGTTGCAACTAACCATCCCTTTAAGACCAAAGTTCACTAAAAGGGAGGTCCCAAAGATTTTGGTATAGAACAATAAATCTACTGAGGTGAATTCCCGGGGTTTGCGTCTCGTACCATGCCAAAATCGGAAAATCCGAATCGACTAAGTCCACCAGATGTAAAGCTACTTATGAAGATTTTGAAAATTTGGTTATAGGGTGCCTCCAATTTCAAGCGCAACGAAAGGATATGAATGCCGAAATACTGGATTTCACATGGGTTGCATTTTATGAAGTGGAAATTATTAGTTTATTTCGTTGATATTTTGTTGAAACAAATTTAACAATAAAAAACTTGTTAAATGTTGAAAAAAAAAAAAAAAAAAAAAATGATGTGAAAATTATCTTTTTCACAGGGCAAGGATATGTATACTTTTTTTTTAGACATATTTATTGTATGTCGTGAAGACTATACAGTACCTATAGTATACTATTTACATAACTTTCGGAGAAGTCCGTCGTTACTACACCATGATGTTGAATAATGATAATTTTACTATTACTACAAGTGGAAATTACTTTTTAATTCTATAATATTACAATATACTATGTTTTTACGGCTGTATAATAAATTATGCCAGATATCGAGAAAAAATGCATATATATATATATATATATATATATATATATAACATAATAACATGAAATACATACATAACTGTCAGTCAAGACCCATCATTCATCAATTCAATTCATATTTTTTTTTTTTTTTTTTTAAATGCATTTATTCACAATTTATACATGATAACATAAGCAAGTTATAAACTTAAATACAATCTGAAAAGTAGAAATAATGTTTAAAGTACAATGCTACTACCCCCTTTAAGTGAAAACTTGTGCTGGGGGAGGAGCCGTAATTAGTTGTGCAAATTATTAAGTTAACAAATAGAAAAATAAAAATAAACTAATTAAAATAATTCAAATAGAACATATTATCATGAACTAAAAAGTAGTAGTCATCAGATACCAAAAGGGAAAAAAGTAAATGAACACTGACGATTAATAGATAAAAACAAGCACCTGTATTAAGGATCCCTAAGTAAATATTTTTGTAAAGAATTCTTGAAAACGGATAAGCTGGTTGAAGTTTTAATGTCGCCAGGAAGGTTGTTAAACATTTTAACGCCATTATATGTAAAAAAATTCTGACCCAATGTCGTCAATCTGAGAGGTAATCTTAAAGTAAAATCAGATGCCAACCGAGTAATGCCATCCACTCGAACATAATTACCTTTTTGTTTATAAATGTAAATTAAATTGATTTTTCTAATAATTTTCCATAAATCCAGAACCTGAAACTCATTGAAAATTAAATTTGTCGGCGTTCTAGATTTTTTCTGAAGTAAAATTTTTATTAATAACTTCTGGGTCTTGTACAGCGGATCTAAAACCACTCGGTAAGCCGAACCCCATACTACAATGCTGTAAGACATAACAGACTGGATGAGTGCAAGGTACATAAGTTTCAATGTTTTAAGAGACATGAAACCTCTGACCGCCAGACACATCGGAATGAGCCTTCTTAATTTATTCACTAGAAATTCCACATGCGGAAGCCATGTAAGACACTGGTCCATTATTACTCCCAAATACCGCGTTTGAGGCACCTGTATTATAGAAGGACAAGTACATGAAATAGGGCATTGATGGGACTCGTGAATTTTTAAGCCTTCAAGAAAAGGAACCTTATGCCTTCTCAGGGAAAATGCAATGAAGCTGGATTTGTAATTATTTAGCAACATTCCTGCTGATTTCAGCCATTTAGCAACCTCAACCAAACACCATGTAGCTTTATTTTTAGCGTCTTCCCATGAGTGTCCATCGACTAATAGAACAGTGTCATCGGCATAGGAAATCATACAACTATCCATTAAATTCAGCTTCAACAGATTATTCATATAGTATACAAACAAAACCGGGCCGAGGACAGTTCCCTGTGAAATGCCATAGGAAAATGTCACAGAATCACTTAAATTATCATCTATTTTAACCTTTTGAGAACGGCCATGTAAATAGCTAGCAATCCAACTAACAAACTTAAGGTGCATTCCTTCAAGGCTCGTTATCAATTTACTATGGGATACACAATCAAATGCTTTTTTAAGGTCTAAGAATACAGCTAAAGGTTTCCGGGACTTTTCAAGCGAAACTACAATTTTCTCTGTCAGAAATGAGACAGCATCTTGTGTACTCCTTCCCGCTCTAAAACCAAACTGCCTCTCACTCAGTATGCTACCACCCTCCAACTTATCAACTAAATAAATCTTCACTATTTTTTCAAATATTTTTGCAATATTAGAAACTAAAGATATCGGCCGGTAATTATTCACATTTCGAGGTTCCCCAGATTTGAACAAAGGGATGACTATCGCCTTTTTGTAGATATCCGGGAAAACACCAGTTCTAAAACTCAAATTGATTAAATAAACTAACGGTTCAGCAATATAATACTTAATTTTCTTCAATGTCTCTGAACTAATCCCATCAAATCCAGGACTGGATCCTCCCTTCAAAGAATCTATTGCCTTAGATACATTTTGTTTATCAATTTTCATAAATGGAATTTCTGGGGATTCAGTGTTATCTAATCTAGTCGAACTTAAATCATCTATCGAAGGGATGTTATCCCCACCGACCAGCTTCTCACCAACCGTTGAAAAATGTTCATTGAAAGTCCTACAAATAATTTCTGGATTTTCTCTAACATTACATAAAACACCATTACAGTAAATTTCACTAAATTTAGGGGCTATCGGTTTTCGATTTGTAGCCTCATTGATTACATTCCAGGATTTTTTACAGTCGTTTCCAGCCCTCTTCAATCTGTCACTAAAATAAGAATCCTTACTTTTCCTAATTAAAAATGTTAACCAGTTACGATATTTCTTAAACCTACGATCCAGCATTGAATTCCCAGGGCTCTTTCGCACTTTTTTAGACATTTTCTCCTTCCTTCTGATGCTATTTAAAATTCCTTGCGTAATCCAGGGTTTCATTGGCATATTTTTATGAGAAGGGCGTTTAACAATATTTGAGTTTTTTTGTACATGATCAAGCAAAATTGTATGGAAGTTTTCTGCACAAATGTTTACATCATTCTCTCCAAATACCGTTGTCCAATTCTCTTCCTTTATTGATGAAATAAGTTTCTCATAATTTAAATTGTATTTATTCAAATTCTCTTTAGGATTGTTTTTTTCGAATTTAGATAAAATTTTTATTTTTAATATTGAAGTAAAATGGTCCGTTATACTTGATTTCCAAATGAAAGGAAGTATATGCACATTCAAGCTATTTACAAATCTTACAAATATATGGTCCAAACATGAGAAGTGATCTTGTTGCATTCGGGTGTACTTACTTATATACGGTATGAATGCGATACTTGCTAACATGTCCAGATATTCGTATTTGGAATTCTGAATAAATTGGGTATCCGATATGTCTATATTGATGTCACCCAATAGAACTGTGAAAATATCGGGCTCATTATGGCATACGGTTTTCAATTCATCTATAAATATTGTTTCATTTCCATTAGGAGAACGATAAATACTAATAACTCTAATTTTTTTGCCCTTGAACGTAAAGTATGTGACTAAGCATGTAGCCTCTGACATTTTAATCTCAAGGGTAGATATATCAGTACAACGAGCACTTAAGAAAACAACTACCCCACTGTTTTGATTTATAAAACTAGTCGTACTCCTCGATACATAAAACTAGTCGTACTCCTCGATACATCATTATTGATTGAATCATCATATGATTGAATGGTTTATATATTTTGGACGTCCGATGGTCGGGGCTTCTGTTGTATCTGTCGAATGGGGTAATCTCGTGTATCTGACCTTTACACTGATATCATGATCAGACTCAGGTACCATAACAACCAAATTCTCAGCCCAAGTGATTTATGAAATAGTGGTTAAACTGGAGGAATCGCTCTTGCGTGACTCAAGGTATCCGAGAGCTATGAAGGTTTCTCAGGACGGGCGAGAGAGCACGCTTTTGAAGTTTTTAACGAATTTTTGAAGACAACTAATTCATTATAGACAACTACGTAATTTACTTCCAAAAGTTTTGTATTACTTTTTTCATCTTGTTTTATTTCATTTATTTGTTCAACACGGAACGTGTTTTAGCCTTAGCATCTCCAACCGAAAACGAAACGTTTATGTGTAACAAAATGTGTGGAATAAAAGTTTTTTTTTACAATTTATTGTTCAGTACAATATAGGTTCCTACTAAAAAAGTTGACGTAAATGAAGTTGCTACCCCCAGCGTCTAACGATCTACTGTGGTCCCTCATTTCCTTCATAGGAATAGTATTAATTGTCGTTGTCATCCTACCATGCAATGTATCACAGAAGCGTTGCCACTGTGACAATGAAAGAAACGCACTAAACCCATACAATGATCTCTCATTTCAGGAAACTGTTGGAAAATACCAAAATGCAGGGGGTAGATACCCTTTCGTGTTTCCAAAAGTCGCAATGTGACCATGAAGAGCCGACTTTAAAGGCTAGAATAAGAAGTTTCACTCGAGCAAATCAAGACTACGGACTGAGCATGGAAAATGCACAGAAGATTTCACACAAGTTTAATCAATAAGGGATAGATGAGTGTGGTGCTGAGTGCGCCAGTGCACGTGATGCTAATGCGCCAAAAATTTGAGTGGCGGAGGGAATCTTCAATTGATGAGCTGATTTAGCATTACACATTAATTTAGCATTTAGCAATATCAATTACAGTACAATAGTTGCTGACTCGGAAGTGTACGTTGAGGTGAACAATTATTTAGGCGAATCGGACTATCGAATATTAAATATTTCGCACCCATCCTAGAATAAGGGTACAACTCAAAAATTGTCATTTTCGGCAAATCGCATTCAAAGTTTTCTTCCACACCATTGGCTACCCGTTCTTTGGAACACGATGAACATTATTTATCTTTGCGAAACTTGTTTCCTACATTATTACTCTAACGCCCCATGGTGAATAAATAGTTTTTTTGACAGTGGGAAGGGAGTGGGGGGAACGGTTCTGTTGATTTTTTAAGAATTTTTGAGTTGTTCCAACTCAAACACTGAAATCTCACCAGTCAGGATCCAAAATGTTCAGAAAAGAAAGACACAAGTTAAAATTGTCCACACAAAAAGGAAACAACTCAAAACGAAACACAGACTATTTGAACTCATCTGAGTTGTGTCTTTCTTCCTAGGACGCTAATTGGTTACTCCGTCCATAGAAGAAAGACACACGCACTCTCTAGCGGAATTAGAGTGCCCTAGACATATCTCCACCTTTTACAGACAAACTAGACCGTTTCTACTTCTCAGACCCACAACTAACTCAAAAATCGCGATTTTTGAGTTGTACCCTTATTCTAGGACGGGTGCGATTTGTACTCTAACTTTATTTTGTACTCCTTTTGTATTGGTCCTGTACGTTGAATCTATTCAGAATGCCTCAAATTCGATTTCCATCAAAAATGTTTTGGAACGCCTAATTCTCACATTTTCGGAACCTTGGATAGAAAGTTCGCTAATATTGTTAACTATCAATATTTTAAACAGCCGCTGGTACAACAACTGATACGAACCCTGAAATGTCTTTCGTAATGAATTGATGACCCGCCCATCAGCAACCCCGTCTCATCCAAAACACGAAACAGCGAGTTCCAACCAAATTATCAATCCTTCAATCTAGATCATGTTGGCCAGTCCATTAGACTCCCGAGATGGTAGGTTATGGTTTTTGTCTCCCTTTCACTCCTAACGGTCGACGTAACGCAATAGGGGATGATCTCAGTCCCGGTGAGCTTGAGTTTTCTAATAGGTAGGCTCTCATCCAGTCCCAGCTCCTCGACATGAGGCCTCTTTGCCTCTATTGTCGACGTTGACGATAAATCGTCAGCCTTTAGCTCCGGCCTTCAACCTAATTGGCATTCATGTACGGACTATAAAATTGCCGTTAGTGGTCTTCGGGCAGCTCTGTGCAAGGTTCACGTGATAGTTCACTGAAATTCCTCAGATTATTGCCAACTCTTAGTCTCCTCCCTTGTACTACCTGTCTCTGGTAGTCTTTATTGTTTTTCAATTATACCTATTCCCCCTTAAGAACTGGTAACACTACAGTCATCAACAAGAACAATTCTTAGAGTAAAGTCAGTTTTATTCGCCGTTAATTGGCTAATAATATTGAACAGCCCGATAAATTGACGTATTTTGCGCTCCTGTGTTTACTAATCCCCATTATGTTGCTTATTGCTGTCAACTGACTAGTTTCAATTAAGTCCGATAGTTCCCTGTTAGTTTTATTACCCGTATTTATTCGTTCTACGCTACAGGAACTACACACAATTAATACATATCTTCAATTGCAAAATTCAACCTTGGTATATATATACCTATATATATGTAAATGTCGACATGTAGATACATCTGCCTCTAAAATATGTCATCAATAAATAAAACTCGACAAAAAATTGTACGGGTCATTTTAAAATTTCGGTACAATCCATGTCAGTGCGATCTCTTAACACAACTTTCATCTGTAAAGATCCTGTAATTTTTGTTGTATTGCAGTACCTAACTAAGATAATAAAAACACTTAATTATTATGTATCAATAAACACCCGTCCTAGAATTGTTACTACTCAGAGGTGAGACATATTTTGGCTACTCCACAGACAAAGGCAACACATATGAAAATGGCAACAGGAAACAAAAGGTACGGATTCAAATTGGTTCTGATAGGTTAACTGTTAAGTTTAACACTTATTCAAGTGTTTCGGTTTATTTTTTCAATAATGAACCTCTGAAGTCAATCGAGATAAAATGTTTCAAACAATTTGTTTAACCCTTCGTTGGATTGTTTCAAATTTTGTTAATTACGAAAAAAATAATAAAAATAAAAATAAGAGATCAATCGGAATAATAAAAAAAGTTCCGTTTATATGTCGCATCGTGAGCAGAAATTCAATTCTGGATGGAAAAATACTTTGTTGGCTAACATTTCAAGCTGTTTCCGAATAGAACCCCCATACTCCTGGAGCCAGGTCCGAAAATAGGAATGCAGTAACTTGCGGTGAAGGTTTGAGATTAGATTTTGAGAATTTTGTCCGTTCTGAGTGAGAAAATCTTGGTCTGCCATTTCAAAATTGGTGGAATACAAAATGGCGGGATCATAAAGTTGGCTCAATTTGCCCATTTTAAAGTTTTTCTCTTTTTGTTATGGAATTAGGTATCAGGAATGAATTTGTCTCTATTAATTCCTAAACCATAAACCCTACAGAAATTTTTATACGTTCAAAGTTGTAGAGCATAAAAAAAAAGATTCGATTCCAAAACTCTGAATTATCTCTCGAAGTAAGCGAATTACAAACAATTGAAAATCGGGTTAATTTTGGCCCAGTCCACTCCTCCTTCCGTCTAGACTTTTGCCCTTCAAAACCACTTAGCGGCTTTAATATTGGTCTGATTTTAGTCTGCTAAAGTTCATTCTACTCAAAATTAAATTCATCCCAAAGTTTGTATAGAGCATATTTTAGCTGGGATCTTTCCCCATTGACTTACAGCCAAACCTTTGAATTGGATGTCATTTTACACAAAGTTCGCATAACGGACTTTGAACTTTTGAATTGGATGTCATTCTACACAAAGTTCGCAAAACGGACTTTGAACTTTTGAACTGGATGTCATTTTACACAAAGTTCGCAAAACGACCTTTGGGGAACGGTCTGAGCAAAAACCTGCGCGAAACAAACGTTAGAAATTATTTAACGTGAATCGAATGAGATTTAACAGACTTGAATAAGACCAATACTGAGGTCACTAGGAGTTTTTGAAGAGGAAAAGTCAAGACGTCTTTAGCATGTGATCTCTTATTCAGTTCTCCATTAAAGTACAAAGTAAAAAGGCCGTTTCCCGAACTTTATGTAAAATGACATAAAATTCAAAAGTTCGGCTGTAAGCCAATGGGCAAAGGTCTCAGCTAAAATATGCTCCATGTGAACTTTGGGAAGTATTTAATCTTGAGTAGAATGAACTTTGGCAGACTGAAATCAGACCAATATTAGCGCCACTACTTGGTTTTGAAGGGCGAAAGTCTAGAAGAGGGGGAGGAGTAAACTGGGCCAAAAGTAGCCAGATTTTCAATTGTTTTTAATTCGCTTATTTTGAGAGATAATTCGGAGTTTTGGAATCATATCTTCTTTTTATGCTCTACAACTTTGTTACGTATAAAAATTTCTGTAGGGTGTACTGTTTAGGGATTATTTGAGAAAAACTTTAAAATGGGCAAATTAAGCCATCTTTATGAAGCTGCCATTTTGTATTCCACCAATTTTGAGATGGCAGGCCAAGATTTTCTCACTCAGAACGGACAAAATTTTCAAAGTCCAATCTCACACCTTCTCCACAAATTATAACATACCTATTTGCGGACCTGGCTCAAGGACTACCATGTTCCTTTACCTAAGGTGGCTCCTTAATGCAATTTTTTGTGGGGAAAAAAAAATGAAAACCAGGTTTTTTAGCAGGTATAATTCCTTTATTATATCATATAAAAACCGTTCAAACCTATTCGTATTTGAAATGGAAGTAATAGACGAATACATTTTGTGTCTATTGATGCAAAAATGTACCTATTCCTTTTTAAGATAGATTTCAAGGTTTTTTAATACGCGAAAAATACCATTTTTTGCAAATTTTGGCAGAAGATGAGATCAAATCGAGGTTCTAATGGAAGCAAAGTTGTAGATAATCAAAGTCTATGCTTACTGAGGACCGATTTTGTCGAGAAATACCGATAAATAATATTGAGAGAGTTATGATGTTTCAAAGTTCTTGATAACACCTATTTTCCACTTTTTCACTAGGAACCTATCGGCACCTGAGTATTCCTTCAAACATATATGCGTTCTAAATTACACGTTAGAACCAGTTCCAGCAGCAAATATTTGCTAGTAATCACGATATCCTTTTCAAAGTAATGGAAGTGGGTGAAACTCAGGTATTCAAAGGAACCCAAACGTGAATATGTTGCATCTTCAATGGTGAAATAAATTTATTTCGAGAGCGAAGAACATGACTGTGGAGTCTGGCACACACAAACACTCACACACACAATATATGTATATGTATGCATACGTGTGAATATGTACGCTTACTAAACAGTGTAGTGTCCGATGTGTAGTGTTAAACACATCAATTTAAAATGTCTCGAAAAGCATTTCAATTAAGACCATTTTGTAAATATAATTCGCTAATTTAAATGAATAAACGTTTAAAAAAATTGTTTTCTTGATGTATTTTCTAAAATGATCTAGTTTTTTGTTTGCTTTTATAAGATTTCAGAATATAATAGAGAAGCAGCGTACTACCAACCGTTTTCTATCCACTAGGGCTTGAAACTGGTCAAGAAAAAAAGTTCCAGTCATGTAGCATGATCGTATGAGCGAACTTTTGTGAATTATCTTATTGTATAATGCTAAATTGTTTTGAAATTTGAGCTTTTGAGTGCAAGGAAATTGTTAGCTATCAATTTTATGGCGAAAAACGTATTCTAATATATAATCTCCTATTCAAATGGAGGTTTTGGATTTGTAGCTTTTTTTGCAGTTTTTATAGATTTTGTAGCAACTCTTGATGCATTTCAAATACCTACTACATTTTCAGCATAATTTTGTAGTTATTAAGCTTTATTGGAGCATTATTCTACCCCAAAAATAAAAATTTAACGATTATTTGCCGTTTCGAGCCATTTTTACAGATATTTTTCAGCACATTTTATTGATATTTAACCAAATTAATATGCTCAAAAAGTGCTGGCCAACAAACTCATCCTTTTGTTTAGAAAGCTTGATTTTTTTGGCGCAAAAAAGGAATTTTTATCTCCATCCTAAGGAGAGTTATCGTCGCGAACGATATACACACTCACACAGAGCGAGAATTCCAATCCTAGGGAGTGTTATCGTCTGGAATATATATATATATTCGTATGAAAAAGCGTTCAACTCTGATTCGTTTCAGAATGCTACAAAACGGATTTCAATGGAGCATTTTTCAAAAGTTTTTATTTTAAAATTTTACGAGTCATTTCAATAGATAATTTTCTACGAAAATTCGCTAAAAGTCTGCCAAGTTCGGTGGGCAGTACAGCTTCCTCAAATTTTATAACATGGGCGTACTGAATTAGTTGAAGAACAAAATACGAGTCGAAATTATTTCATGAAAAATATAACGTATCTAATACATGTGGATAAATGCTAAAATGAAAAATAGGGCTATAATTCATGTTTGCATCTACGGGAAATATTCAAAGGTTAACCCACACAATAATTGAAAATCTCATCAAAATTGATATTGGAGCGTCATTCAATACTAGGCATGCGTATGTGCAATAGTTACCGATGATTCGAGAAAATGCACTAATAACAAATATAATATACCTAATACAAAGGGCATCATTCTGGACCCCACAACCCCTCGAGTTTGAACAAAATCGGACCAATAGATTATAAGCTATAGTTTTTTTTTGGGGGTGTTGCCCCAGATTTTCACAGATTTTCACAGTTTCCTATTAATAAATACGACGAGACATTCCAATCTCAAAGGTACCTTCTGGGGTTGAGGAGGCCCCAAAACAGTCAAAAATGAAGTACCGAACCACTAAATATAAGCTCTGACGAGGCCGATATTGGCGAAAGCGCTAAGCATTAAAACATTTAAAAATTTGCGAAGCCTTCTGTGAAACTTTCTCAACCCTCAAAAACTACTACCGTCATAAGATATAGGGTTGATAAGATATCGATATCGATAGTTGATAAGATGTAGGCAATGAAAGTTATAGGGGACCGTCTAAAAAAAAACCCCGCACAGTCCTTGAAAATTTAATCAAAATTGCTTTTTCAGACTCGGAGTTTTGACTTTTTCAATCGATATTAATTTTGCGCATGCACAATAGTTACTAATCTACCTATCGAAATTTAATGTATTGGCATTCCTCTAGATCATATAGTAAAGTAACTACCTATCGAGTATGGACGTCATCGGACAATAAGATAATGAGACATCGACGTTATAAAAAAAATAAAAAGTTTGAGCATGCGTACAGGCTGGGTTAAACCGACAGTCATGAAAATCATGGGGGGCCTTCTAGGACTTTACCCGAACTATTCCCGAAAATTTCATTTAAATCGAACCATAACATGGTTCAGTTTTGGGCGTGACAATGATGTACCACAGACATACAGACAGACACGGAACCAAAATTGATCAGCAAGCTCTGAAACGCAAAAAGCAAATAGATTTTGGAGGGCAAAATTTGTTTGACTTCCTTCCCGATCACAAAGCTTCCCACCTTCGGTAGTGATGAACCAAAAAGTCAACGCGTCTGTGAATCGTATAGCGACTTCGGGGGAAGGACGTCAAAATAGCAAGAACAATTTTTGATTTTGGAGGAAAACAGATTTTTACATCCTTTCGAATGAACAGCTCAGCTACCTAAAAAAATATTCCTACAACTGAGTTGAAACTCGCTCAGCAGTCAATGTCATAAAAATGGAAAGTAGCAAAAAAAATATATAGGTATATAATAATAATAATATATATAAAATATATATATATATATATATATATATATATATATATATATATATATATATATATATATATATATATATATATATATATATACATATATATATATATATATATATATATATATATATATATATATGATCAAAAATTCAGTTATTGTACTGAATACCATCCAAAATAGCAATTAATACTGAATTATCAAAACCCTTTCTCCTCGGCTCAGAACGAAATATAAATCAGTAAAAACTCTCCTCTCGACCAAAACATACAATTTCACTTATACCTTCAGGAAGAAACGTCCTATCATTATCTTCAACAGACTATAATTACATCGTGAGAACAAAGATAAGTTTAATAATTTTTCAGTTCGTCAACTCTAGAGTTAAAAAAAAGTGAACATTCGGTTGTTATGGTTTAACCTTTTTCAACGGCGTTCGAGGAGTTATTGTCTTATAAACGGAGACTTTTGACTTCCCCCCGTTTCTCGAAGGAGTGGGAAAAGACGGAATTTATGTTTCCACCGACTTTTATTCCGGAAACGGTAAATTAGTGCGACGGTGGAGGGCGAGTTCTTCAAACCACACGCGAGGTTGGCGAGATTCCACGCGAAATATCGTTTGTCTCCGGACATCTCCAGCCCTTTTAATTATTCCATTCATATATAGTTCATTAAAGAACAAGGCACGTGATGTAGGATGTTAGTTAGGTATATGTATGGAAGCATTATTAAGTGTGGATTGTCTACAACGTTCATTAATTTGTCATTGAAGTAACAATCGTTTTAACCTGGAAAAATACGCCTTTCATTATTGAAGTATCATGGAGACGGAAACTATTGCCAAGACTCTAACAAATTAAGAATAAGAATTTTCGAAAAATTTCTTCATTAAATCCTTTTTGAGGCTTTCTGAAACGAATCCTAAAGTTTAATGCCTTTTCATACGAATATATTTATGTATTTCAGACGATAACACTCCTTAGGATTGAAAATCTCGCTCCAAAAATCAATCTTATCAAATAAAAGGGTGATTTTGTTGGCCAGTATTTTTATAGCACAATGTATTACTTAAACTCCAAAAATGTGTTTAAAAATCACGGGAAATTGCAAAAAACCGTGAGGCTTATATATTTTGTAAGAGAATTTACGCAATATACTGAAAAATGAACTTAAATTTAGTTATCATCTGCTGAAAAATCGAAAGAAACTGAAAAAAAAGCTAAAAATTCAGAATCTTTTAGCGAATTTTCTTAGAAAATGTAGCTATTGCAATGGCTTCAAAAATTTTAAAATAAAAATTTTCAAAAATTTTCTTCATCGAAATCTGTTTTGAGGCATTCTGAAATGATTCCTGGATTTTAACGCTTTTTTATATGTATATATATATATATATATGTATATATATATATATATATGTATGTGTCATTCCAGACGATAACTCTCGATAGAATTGAGATAAAAACTTCGTTCTTTCGCCAAAAAATCAAGCATTTCAAAAGAAAGGATGAGTTCGTTGGACAACAGTTTTTGAGCACATTAAATTGGTCAAATTTCAAAAAATGTACTTAAAAAATCACAAAAAAAGGCAAAAAACCGCTAAAAATTAACAAATTTCTATTTTTTAGCAGAATGCTACTCGAAAAAAATTAATCGAACATGAACTAGGACATTTAAGAATTTAAGCACAAAATTGTACTGAAAAACCTACTTAAATTTCATTAAAATAAGCTAGAAATTGATAGGAACACTTGAAAAAATTGTAAAAATCCACAAAATCGTTTGTTCATTGGAATATTACTGACAAAAGGTTAGTTTGCTAAAAAATGTATAATAAAAATTGTATTTGTCCCCAAAGTGCTCAAATTTCAACAGAATTTAACGTAAATGTTATACGACCATTTATGAAAATTCGCTCATACGATCATGCTGCATGACTGGAACTTTTTGAATCGTTTGATCTTATCATTTAGACCGAGTTTTTTCCCCTATAAAATTGGACCTCAACAATTTTCTTGAACTCAAAGTGCCAAAATTTATAAATGATCCTAACATGAACGAAAATTCTCACATACACTCATGCAGCATGACTGGAACTTTAGCATCTACGTAGTTTCATTCCTATAATATTGGTTCATCTAATCGACGTAACATCCGTTATGTGCATTACATCATTGTATCATCCGTGATTAAGCTGATATAGGTTCACCCTCATTTATATAATTTAAAGCCTTCAAACAAGTCTATATATCATTTCTGTTTCAATCAATAGGGTAAATGAGATAATAAGCGTCCTTCCTATAACAAACATATTTCATGTCTTTAGGATGACCCGTAATTTGAATTTCTGCAAGACCGCAGAACTGCAGGCTACAGGATTGCAGTTTTTGCAGGATCGCAAGACGAATAAACGTACCTATTCATGGTAGTAACATCTGGTTAGTTATTAAAATGTGGAGAAGAGACTATCCAATACTTACCTAACTGGACATAATTGAATTTTCTATTATCTTCTTGAAGTTTCTTTGCTATTCAACCTATAGGCAGGAATTTTGTAGGGATAAAACATGATCCGTTTTTTGATCTGAATCACAAATTTCATCAATATGATCCCTGTAGTCCTTAGCTTAAAGGGGGTGAGCATAAAAGTTGTTTTACCCTTTATAGACTAGATAATATTGCACCTACTTTAGAGACATTTCAACATCAATTCCCGTAAATTTGTATCGGTCCTGGACTCTTTTTTTAATTTCATTAGGGGTTTTTTTTTACTGAACGGGGTAAACGGATGAGCCGGAGGTGATCGAGGTGATCTCAATAAATTCACAGAAACGAACCAAACAAACAACCACTATTCATATTTCAAAGTTTTTGAGGTTTCGATTTTTTATATTTTAACCCTTCAATCGAATCCTTTAGGATTAGTTGGATACGGACTTTAAATAATTCGAAAAGTAGTCGTTGTAATGCAGAGCACAAGCTCTACGCGCTATAATGTAGGAACGGAAGCTATGAAGCGGACGAAATGAGATTTCCTTTTCCTAGTATACTTTACGACGCCTCACGAAAGGTGTCGACAATAAGTTAAACGGATAGAAATCTTGAAAGGAATTTCACAGAATGCAATGTATATACGTGTATAAACGGGTTCTATTTGTCATCACCTTATCACAAATAAGGACAATTTTCCGTGAGATGATTCTTTTCCTACAACTCGTAGGGTCAAAGAAAGTTTCGGCATCAGATTCGTCATTCATCTGGAACTTGTTGAATGTTTTGCCGGAGTCTCAATTTTCTTAATGGTTTGATTGTTACACTGCCTGTCAGCTTATCTGTTACTGCTTTAAGTGACTCAAGTATTGCGGATTTATATTTTTGCATTTTTCAATTCGATTCTTATAGATACCAAATAAACAATACATTTACAATATTTGAAGTTACAAAACATGAATTCTAACACGTATAACATTACCTAACTGAATCAATTCCCATAAATTTATTTATATCGGTCCTGGACTATTTTTTTAAATTTAATTATTATTATATATATATATATATATATATATATATATATATATAATTTTTTTTTTTTAACTAAACAGGGTAAACGGATGAACCAAAAGTGATCAAGGTGATCTCAATAAATTCACAGAAACGAACCAAATAAACTACCATTATTCATATTTCAAAGTTTTTGAGATTTCGATGTTTATATTTCAACCCTACAATCGAATCCTTTAGGATTATTAAATAATGCTGCCCAGTTTGCAGGCCCTTCCCCGACCGATTGAGAACATGTATTTAAAAATTGTGGGGTGACTTGAAGAACTGCCGTCTAATCTCAATAAGGGATGGGAAAATATTGTTTCATGTAACAGACCCACGTGATCCTGAAATTTTATGAATATGCAACACATTACTCCATGGAGTATATTCATAGGACAAACCCAACCTGGAATACCAAAAATTCAACAACTCATTGTTTTCAATTCGTATTAGGTAACTAAGAATGGCGATTTAGCAGCATAATATTGAGATAAGTAGTCGCAAAGACTACGCAAAAAAAAAAGAAAAAAAAAAAATTATACATAATATAAACTTCTGTGGAATAAGTAGGTACTTACATTGTATTATACCTACTTCTATTGCAACCGGCAGAATTATGTAATTATAAAACCGGAAGGCGAGATAGAAAAACCGCTCCAAATTTCTAGCTAAAGATGTATATTAGTGTATACGATAGCCTTACAACCATTCCTAATAGATAGTATTCTGTCGTTGAAATATCCTGAAAACTGATGAAACTGTGAAAATAATTTAACTTGTTGCAAGGATTGGCGCACCTGCGCCAGAAGGAACATTTTCCTTATACCAGATCGATCCGACTCAGCTGAAATTCTGACTACTCCTACGTCCAATAAGTAGTCACTTTGTGATTCAGAGTTATGTTGACGATTATTTTTAAAATTTTAAATTTCATCACCGATTGGTCTTGTCCGATTCATTGAAGATGAATCTATAGAAATTAAAGGTGATGCAGCAAAATATTCATGAAATCATAGAGTGTTGGCGCCAAAATGGCAAAACAACATCCAACTCTCAGTGATATGTGCTGTTACCTATTTACAAATTGCCGTTTTATTATTGTGAAGATTTTGTTTCAACAGATAGAGGAAACATGTGATTTAGATTTCAGCAAAACTGTTAGGTGTAGCGATTAGCGGCTAGGAGATGGAATGCGACTTCAGATTTCTCACGAAGTTATAGAAAATATCAAAATGACAGATTGGTGGATTGCCATGATGGTAACTTAGTGATACGATTGGATTCCAAGGTCATTCCTTATTAATGATCGTGATTATAAGGCATAGATCAGTCTTCAAGATGTCTTGTCCCTCAATAAAAAAGAAACATTCTGGTTTTATGCCAATGGCTACTGCGCGGCAGGATGAATGGTTGGTATACCCAAAATATTGAAGTTCATGTTGTAGACAAGTGGGTTTGTTTTTATTGAGTAAAAATAAGAAACTAAACATAAAAAGTAGTAGTATTTATTTGTATACACATAGGAAACGTGGTCCACAGTGCTGGCATACAATATACATGTAAACATTCCGTACTAGAGAAAACAGGTATTAAAAAAAAAAATATGGTTGTAACAAAAAATGTATAATTGTCCAAAAATACTTCAAATAAAAAAAAAAGAATGATAATTGAATTTTAAACTGCAAATCGAATAAGTAATTGTAAATAAGTAAAAAAAAAAAAAGTAAATGATAGAGAATTGAATAAGTAACAAAAAATAGTAAAAATAAGTACTAAATAAGTTACTAAAAATAATAGGAACATTATCACGAGAAAAACACAATAAATAATACAGATTCATAAAAGGTAAATATACCGCTGTATGCGAGTATTTGCCTGGCTAAAAGCTTTACTCGTTTCGGAATTACTAGAAATAGTTAAGTATAGAAAGAATCGTTTCACTCTATTCACTTAACATTCATTATATTTTTTACTCGGTCAAGTCCGACTTCATTCAAGTTGAAATAAAATGAAAGTTATATTTCATACACATTAGAAATTAATAAATATTTGTAGAAGAACTTGATTAAAAAATCTAGGAATATTAAAGTGAAGATGATGAATAAGTTTACTTGATGAGTAAGTAGTTAAATTTCTACGCTGTGTCTATGACTAGTGTTTTTGGAACATAATAGTAAAATAGGTAGTAATATGATTGGATACCAAAGTCATATTTTATCAAAGATTGTGATTATGAGTAGAGTGATTGAGAGATTAAAACTACTAATATCAAGGTGGATCACGGTTATGAGTTACATATCGACAAGGTGGGAAAATAAATAAATAAATCAAGCCTGATGGTTGGAGACCATTGAGAGGATGGACGAGGTTTTAACATATTTGTTATTGATGTTTGTGTAAATCTAAGTTAACTTGATTACACTTAAGTTCAACTTGATTAAACCTAAGTTAACTTGACAAAATATTAAATAACTAAAAATAAGTGAATACACATTTTGGAAAAATCAAAAAATAATACAAGAAAATATATAAATATATCAATATATTCTATTTCACATATTAACAGCTTTATATTGCTTATCAGAAAACATGATATGGCGTCAAGTATTGATATCATTGGATATCAAGGTCATATGTTATCAAAGATCGTGTTTATGAGTCATCGATATGATAGGAGGACTGGACCGAAGGTGGCTTACCTCATAAAATAGAAGAAGAAAAATCCAGGTCTGTCGGTAGCGGGCAGTTGAGTATCGTGATATCAGAGTCAGCACTAAGATCACTGCACTATCACTCCGCGAGTCCTCCAAGGGAAGGACAGATGCCGTTAGGAAGACGCGGGAATGTTATTGAAGGGAAAAGTTTGATAACGAGAGCACGCTGGCTGGAGCGAGACTGGCGGGCGGTGGACCGGGTGGTCGGCGGTGGGGGTTGGTTTGGCAGTTTGGGCCCGTGACGTCACGGCTCCTCCACCCCCTGCGAGGTTTCCTAGCGAAAACTCCAAGGGGTGGCCGAGAAAGGCGGTAGACGACCCCCGGGGGTGGCTCGAGTTTTCCCTGTGAAAAAACACGCCCCGAGCTCGAGGAGCCCCGCTGAGCTCACATTTACTGGGATCCGTCTCGTTGTTTTCAGAAAGCCAGCGCTTGATTTATAGGGGTAGATGGGCTTTCAAGCTTCAAGCTGACTCCCAGTTGAAATACCGTAAAACATCGTACTCATCGGTAGTCTCACAAGTGGTACCAATTTGATGGATTTGTTGAGTAAAGGTGATGCACAGTTTTTAGGGGTTTGGGGATTACTCGTCGCTATCTCTATCCATATTCCGAAGTAACTAGCCTCACCTTCAGCCTGGGTGGCATTTCGGGAGATTATGTTAGCTATCTTGGGATCTACCTTGACAGTAGAATGTCTTTTAATGAGCAAATCGACCGGATATCCTAGCAGTTGGCCTCTTGCACTTTCATGCTGCTTGGGTTTTCAAGTCTATTTTGAGGCCCGTACTTTGTTCTGTATTCATCACTTTCTTTATGAGTAGGGCCTCTTATGCTATTCCACTTTGGGGTGGAACTGGTCGCTGTAGTGCAATCTTTTGACTACAAAAATCCGCTCTCCGCATAATTTTTGGCCTCGAATTTACCGAGTCTTGTCGTGGATATTTCAGGAGACTTCGCTGCCTCCCTATCCCTGCCCTTTTCATACTCCACACGCTGATCTATATAAAAAATAATATATAGCTAATTTAGATCATCGCTTCGACTTTGATGAGAACGACAAATGCCGTAAAAAAAAAGACTATGAACCATATAGTGAACCGTATAGTGTCAATCACGGGTCATTATAGAGTATTTATACCAAATTACGCTTGAATCGTAAAACCATTTGATCATTTGAAGGAAAAGGGAGCAGAATTTAGGTGGTCGGACGATTGTGAGAAGGCATTTTGGCTTTTGGTTGATAAAATTACATCAAATCCTGTTCTACAGTTCCCTGATTGGCGGTTAGGATTTGAGCTCTGTATGGACGCCTCGAAACATAGCTGCGGTGCTATATTATACCAACGTGATTATGTCCACGGCTAAGAAGCTTCGATTTTGAGTAATTGGCTACTGTTCATATTCGTTTTGACAATCGGAAGCTAATTATTCAGTAATTGAAAAAGAGGCATTGGTAGTTATAAAAGCAATACAATATTTTCAGTCTTATTTGGAAGGTAGAGAATTCGTTATACATTCAGACCATCAAGCATTAAGCCATATAATGAATCTAAAAGAACCCAAAGGTCGTTTGACACGATGGCAAGTTTTGTTAATGGGTATAGTGCAAAGATAAACCACCGAAGTGGTATAGAACTGGAGGACGCTGATGCTCAGTCGAGGCTTTGTGTTGGGGAAACCATAGCGGATCATGACCAAAGGGAAGTTAGCAGAAGGCCATGAGTGAACATAACGACAACGTACACGAACTAGATTATTTATAACGTGAAAGAAAAAAAAATAATATATATATATATATATATATATATATATATATATATATATTTTTTTTTTTTTTCTTTTTTTTTTTTTTTTTCTAATTTAATCCAGTGAGATTCCAACTCCCTCCTAGTCACCAGTAATGCTGGTACTTTGTTGCCTAGGAGCTAATTTCAAAGAAGCAATCCTGCAAGACTAGGAGAATTAGTTGATTGACAACGAATAACGAAACGTCTCACAGTGAGTCTCACTTTTGTGAATTTATTATATGTAAAAATCTAAGTATATATATATATATACGTATATATATATATATATACGTATATATATATATATATATATATATATATATATATATATATATATATATATATATATATATATGTATATATATATATATATATATATATATATATATATATATATATATATATATATATATAAATCCTATTTCAGCTTGCCGATAAATCAGCAACACCAGGGCAGGTAATGAATGATAGGGTGTTGCAAAAAACTTGGATAGTTCTCCTGGTGTTGCGGCTTTATCGGCGAGCTGAATTTTTTTTCTGAGTTAATGGGAGGTTCTCAGTCTATTACTCTTGGTCCTCAGATCAATATAATGGTTTGATTAGATACTTCATCAACAGGTCATGAGGTCATGTTTCATTAAGTAGGAACATCTCCCAAAATGGTCTAAATTTTTAAGTACAAGTGGTAGTACTTGAGAAGCTATTCTTGATGACGACGGTTTAATTTGTAGCATTATAACCATGACGCAATGTGGTTTTTCAGCCTCACGTATATTTTTGGCCGTAACACGGTAACACCTCACTCGACCTCATTTACTTAGCGTTTGACACCCTAACTAAACGATGCAGTTAGATATGAGAAAACTGTTTTACGAAGAGATGTATGGTACCGATATTATCAACCCACCATGTTAACACGTTTGTACTGGCGTGTTCGAGAACGTATCAGATGACATTTTGTCTCCTGGAATGGGGTACATCACATTCCAATGGGTCATAATGAAAGTTCAACACCGAATCTCAACCATGAAGAATGGAGACTTGACAGTCTCCATGTTAGCAGTGGGCGAAGTAAGCCCACATACGCAACATTAAACTTGATTTATGGCACATAGTTGAAGCTTCACACAGATTCACCTTTATGTAAACGAAGATTTGGGAGTTATTTATGGCAATTAAGAAATACGCGTTTGGATTTATTCCCCTCCAAGGAGCTCACCTGATTAAATTTATAGCTCATTGAAATCGTCATTTAATTATTAGGCATTCGCGACCGTGAAAGGACGAGTGATGTATGGTGGCGGGATCCATTCAGTGTCATTAGCATCTTGTGTGTACGTGACTGTAGGTTACGAAAGAAGGCGTTGATCAAAACACTCAAAATCTCTCACAAGATAAATAGTTGGCTGTCGAGGTCGTATCAATTTCGTTTTCGGCTGTTCCCTGTAAAGAGGCCCCTAATTTATGCTCTACTTGAAGGTTAAGGGTCCATTCAAAGCCGTTCTGGATGGCACGAACGACATGTCACAAGACGGATGGCTTCAGGTCGTGAAAGTAAATCCGACACGAATTCCAATTAGGTGCTTATATTATCAAAGAGCCTCCATCACGCTGAAACTGCGCTATCAAATTCTTTCATTTTAGAGAAACTCGAGGGCTCACTGAAATACATGCAAATATCGTCTTGAATCGGATTGAAATGTCAGTGAGTACGCATATTTTTGTATCTAGAATTATCTGTCCAACATTACAGGTAATGCTCTCCACAATCACGGTAGAATTTTTACTCCTGGAAATGCTTTTTGATTACTGGAGTAAAATGAATTCACTATTTCATACGTTTTCCCATAAATTCAGCTTCATAGGTTGAATAGTGAATAAATAAGTCCAGGAGCTCACCCAGCTGATCTAGGGAGCATCAGCCTTTATCATTCGTTTCTAGATGTCCCAAGAGGCCACCATTTCAAATTTCGGGTAGGTTTAATAGCGGAGAAGTTAGCTCTGGATTTTACTCAGCAGACCTGGAGCGCACAAGATTTTATAATTTGTTTTGAGACGTCCCAAGGGGCCTCAATTCCAAATGTCAGCATCATAAGTTGAATAGTATAGAAATTACCCCCGGAGCTCACTTAGCTGATCTGGGGAGCTTCAGACTTTACGATTAATTTTTAAAGATGCCCCATGCCCTTCCTTTCAAATTCAAGCTTCATAGGTTGAATAGAAAATAAACTTGCTCCAGAGTCTATCCATATGATCTAGTGAGCTTCAAAATTTACGGTTCACTTCAAGATGTCCCAAGAGGCCTCCATTTCAAATTTCAGCTCCATACGTTGAATAGTACAGAAATTAGCTCCGCTAATCTTACTCAGCTGACCTGGTGGGCTCTGGACTTTATGATTCGTTTTTGGACTTCCGAAGGATCTTCCACTTCAAATGTCAGCTGCATAGGTTGAATAGTCAATAAACAAGCCCCGGAGCTCACCCAGCTGGTCTAGGGAGCATCATACTTTATCATTCCTTTCTAGATGTCCCAAGAGGCCTCTATTTCAAATTTCGGGTAGGTTGAACAGCGGAGAAATTAGCTCCGGATTTTACTCACCTGACCTGCGGAACACATGATTTTATGATTTGTTTCGAGACGTCCCAAGGGGCCTCAATTCCAAATGTCAGCATCATAAGTTGAATAGTATTGAAATTACCCCCGGAGCTCACTTAGCTGATCTGGGGAGCTTCAGACTTTACGATTAATTTGTATAGATGCCCCATGGGTTCTTCCCTTCAAATTCAAGCTTCATTGGTTGAATAGAAAATAAACTGGCTCCATAGCTTACCCATATGATCTAGGGAGCTTCAGAATTTACGGTTCGTTTCAAGATGTCTCAAGAGGCCTCCATTTCAAATTTCAGCTCCATACGTTGAATAGCACAGAAATTATCTCCGGATCTAATTAGTTCCACACTCAGCTGACCTGGTGGACTCTAGAATTTATGATTCATTATTTGACGTCCGAAGAGTCCTCCATTTCAAATGTCAGCTTTATAGGTTGAATAGTCAATAAATATGCCCCGGAGCTCACCCAGCTGGTCTAGGGAGCTGTTTTTTATGTTAATTTATTTTCCTTTTGATCCGACTGGTATGGACGAAGTTGGGGCCTATGAGGAGCATTACCTGAATGGTGTAATTAGTGCACGGGAAATGGAGATGGCATACGAGGGATTGCTCCTATCGCGCGAACGTCAAACATCGACGTGGGTGCACGAATCGACGAATGGCGATTTGAGATCTCGACAGAATGAACGACCGGGACATAATGTTGAATTTTCGCTTCAGTCGGGAAGATTTAGTGAAACTGATCTACATTTCACTCAAAATTCACTTCAAAAATCAACTTTTACAGCACAAAACTACCAATCACTTTCAAAAACGTGAATAAGTACATTCTAACAAAAAACTATCCAAGCGGCTGTGCTGTTATGATGTGAAATGAGGTTATCCTCAACAAAGTTAATTCAGCTGAGTTTCCCTTGACTATCCACGAGGCGCTACAACTCAGCTCACTCGGATCGGGTCCCGAATCGGCGTTTTGTCGCCCGACTCGGACGAGCGTGCGCACTTCCATTTATCCACTCGTGCTGACGACTCGGACTCCCATTCGGGCAACGAATAGGCGATCGTACGGCATAAGAACTCTCTAATATTCAGAATTGACAACGAATGTGATCATGTTTTGTTTTGCGATATTTTTCACTGATGAAAGACAGGAAGATTCGTTTTACATTTTAAAAAACCCACATAATAGTGTATTCTGCCTTATAAAAATTTCAGAACTTTTAAATAACCTAGGATCTCTGTACTTACCTATCACTTATGCTTGAGATTACCATAGAACACTCTCCAAATTAAGGACGGATCTTTAATCCGTTGGCAATGGTCTAATTCCACGTTGGGCGAACAGGTCCTGAATAATCACCTTACAAAGTCGAAGCAAAACCATGATTTTGCACTTCTTATTCTCTGATTTCAACTTTCGGCTTATATTTCTCCAATACCGTGCACCTTATTTCGTTGAGGGTTACTATAGTTTGAAACTATAATTCATCCGTGAAAATTTGTGAACAGGTACAGCTCTGTATGTCAAATAGGTTCCTAGACACAGCCCTTCTCTTATAAAAAATTCAGATTATCAACAATCGGCCGTCTTCAAAAGCTCATGACGCAACGCTAACACAACCTGAGCCCCATTTGCTTATAAATGAGGCATTAACAAACTTAATAAGCTTCCATTTGAGCGCTACTACATCCCCTTGCGACCAATAATTCGCGATAAAATAACAAAAAAGAAAAAACTACATTAGTTCTTACAGACGAAGCCTTGCATTTATGAGCTACATTAAGAGGGAGGTTCAAAACATGCGGGCTCGATGAATTTTGATCTTTTTGTTTTTTCAAGTTATTAAATTGTACATAAGACAAGCATATTTTCAATTTGTTTTATTTATTTAATTTTTGTTTCCATCACTTCGCCTTGCAATTAATGTCAAAAACGACACAGCTTTTTTCCCTCAATAAAAAATGTCCACTTACCTTTCCTTACCTAACCTTACTTGGTCTTTCGCACCTTCCTGAACTGCTTTAGTACGTTCTTTTTGCCTACCTGTAAATCCCCTGTATTGTGTTTGCCAGTCCTTCTTCTTTTGAAGACAATAATTTCAGGAATAATATAGGGCCGGCCCTAGGTGACTGTGTTGGTGATCTAGAACCTATTGTTCTTAAGTATCATAACTTCCTCTCGTACACCACTTTGGCTACTATTAATCACTTCGAACTTGATTTTTATAGTATAAATTCAACTTCTTCTACATCATGCCCTGAGAATGCTGAAAAATTGTGGACCCAACTAGGAATCTCAAGCAGACAAAGGAGTTGACATTTATGTGGAATGAACTAAACTTGACTGCTCCCAAACTACAGAAACTTTCGTCAAAAAGGGATCCTTTGCTCAGGAATGGAGAGTCACATCGGAATCAGGGTCACGCCTCATTTGCAGTAGATGAGCTGACGGATGATGTCCGCTCTGGCGAAAGGACTCGGAAAAATCATCGAACCGTAAACTCATTTCTCGATTAAAATCCTCAAAGGACGCCTGGCATCCCGGCTGACGGCCTCCCCCGTTCCAACAGTTTCAAATCCCAGAGAACCTACTAATAATCCTGAGTTGCCCTCTTAATGAAGGGAAGGAAACAGACTCTGGTGGTTGTTTTTTATCCTTTTCTAAAAGAGAAATCCTTGCGAAGAGGAAGCTCACAAACAAAGAGTTCCTTCTTTCTTATTTTTTCGTACTTGCTACTCTCAAAAGTTTTTCCTGGTGAGAAATAAAAGAGGAAAACACGGGTAGAAGAAGGGAGGGAGGTGGAAAAATACAAGAGTGCTTGAAGGATGAAGAATCTTCATTCATTGACACCTTGGTCCTTCTAATGATGAAATGGATATTTTGAAAGAGCCTCCTTAATCAAGAGGGAAAGGCACCAGGCGCGTAGTTTACAAGATTGAGTAATAAGGAGAACAAAATTGTGTCTCTGGATGTACAATTACGAAAAATAATTCACCGATGTGGAAGTGGTTGACTACCAGTAAGACTGGATTAAAAAAAAAATAATAAAAATAAAATAAAATCTTAAAGTAAAACTAGGTCTTGATTGAAATCAAACTTGATTCCTGATATGAAAATTATACAGTGCTAGTAATTTGGAAAACTAAGGGTGCAGATAAGTATGAAAAAGACATCCGTATAACTGGGCTAAATCTTTATTTACACCGCCAACTGCTCTACTGCATCTGAAATAATTTTAACATTTATCCATATTTTTGGCATTATCGTACAAGTCCCTAAAAAGAATACTGTCCTTTGGTTATCGAAAAATGTCATTTTTCCAGACCACTCATCAGTTTACACTGTGTCCCGCTCTTAATGGGGGAGAGAAAAAAAAGCAAGTGAAACTGGACCGAAAATGGATAAAACTGCCGTCAACCACACTTTTTAAAAAACTTAACCCGTTTCCGAGATATGATTTTCAGAAGGTATAATGGAATAAAGACAGACACGGAACCAAAGTTGTACAGAATAGTCTAAAACGTAAAATGCAAATGGAATTTGGTTTTGGAAAAAAAATGTTCATCTCCCGAAAATGAAAATAATACTTTCGCTACCAATTGGTAGACTCGGAAGCAACATTCAGTAATAGAACCATTATAAAGGCATATTAACTAAAGATAGTAATAATCAATACTACCTACATACTATGATACTACAGCCTCAGTCTAGATGCATATTTAGCTCAGAAGTTAACTTGAAGTACCAATGGGGTTCTTCAGTAACTTGATGCAGCAGCCTATATCCTTCTTTCTCTCCCTGAACCATTCGAACCCAATTTCTCATAGAATAGAATAGGCTCCAGGAAATGCGTGTCATCTTATCGCACTCCCCCTGATCGTATAAAGTAATCCTAAAGATATCCTAAAAGTGAAATGACCTTAAAACAATACTGTAAACCAGGGGTTCCCAATTTTTTTAAGATATGGCGCCCCTATCGTTCAGGTAATCATCGGCGGCGCCCTTAAGAACCAAAACTGGTTACCTGATAATTTAAGTCCAAATTCCGAATTAAAATAAATTATATGCCATGATCTTTTATGCCATGATCTCTAAATGTAACTTTTAAATTTTTATGAGACTTTAATTTTGTTGAAATAATTTGTAAGTAGGTAGTAGTAAATTTAATTTTTAGAAATTGTAATAAGGAGGACAGCGAAAACGTAAATAAATCGAAAAATGGACAAATCACATTTACTTACTTAAAAAAAAAAAAAAAAATCAATTAATTAAAGCAAAACAGAGAATAATTGTACACGTAATTGGGTAAAGTAGTGAGCGTTTCAAGAATATGTTTTGTCCCAATGAGAGGGATGTTCTTGTTCATCTTTGATTAATTCGTGGAATCTTTTTGTTATTTATGGTACAGCAACAAGTATATTGACTATGCTGAAACTTCAACTAGCTATTTATATAATAAATCTAAACTTCTAATTACAGAATAATAGTATTTATTTTGAGTAAATCATGGTTAATTATATTTACTTACAATCAAGTGTATAAAAAATCGTTTTAAAAAATCTATTTTATGAACCTATGATTTTGGTAATCGACCAAGAAGAAAAAAATATGTTAAACCCCTGGTTTACGTTTCGAGATGCGTAGAATCCAAAAAGCAAATTTAAAAAAAAAAAAAAAAAAAAAAAAAAAAAAAAAAAAAAAACCGTCCGTCCGCCGTCTGCCGTCCGCGGCTTTTCTCCAAAATTAATAGACCAAACTTCATAAAACTTGCGTTAAAAATCACTTTTCGGGTTCTAGATGGTCCTAGAAGCTCGGCATCAATTCGTGTCAACCCTAAAGGGTAGCATAGTAAACTAAACATTCAAAATTCGAGATCTTAAAAACTTTCCAGGTTTGTAATAGTAATGATTTTTTGCTTGTCAATGATAAATATGATCGCAAAGAATCTATTAAAACCATCCGCAACGCTGTACTTTAAACGGTTCGTTATCCCTATGGCTCGTACATCAAAAAACACCTTCGAATTTCTAAGCGCGATTTTTAACGCGCTGTTATCGAATCTATTGAATAGCAAATCAATCTCTTAATTCCATGAAAGACCGCTAGATTTTAATACTGGAATACGTATAACTTGCCTTGTACATATCAGCTGTCACAATGCCAATTTATTATAGAATTATCAGGTGATATCGTTCCAATGGAATTTGTTCTAACGCTGTGAAATCGAGTTTATTAACTATCGTTCGTGCGGATGTACCTAATAGTGAGTTATTGGTAGGTACCTAAATGCTAAATTTCATTTCTTAAATTGCTCCCAAGTCTACCTAAAGGTAGGAGAAGCATCGTTTTCACTTTCGAGAGATTTAAAAGTTTAAAAAGTGTGTGTGTGTGTGTGTGTGTTTGTTTGTGTCTGTATGTCCGCAAATCCTTGTTACAAGGTGTATTTCCTCAATATTCAACCGGTTCTTATCAAATTTTGTGTGTGGGTTAGGGTGCAGATGGTCTTCTATGAATTTCATTGTTCTCAAATCAATACTCCCCTCGGCGCATGCGCAAACGTACATTCCATGTAGCATTATTTTCCCACGCCTTCAATGCCCGATATCGCTCAAAGTCGGAATAGGTGGAAGGATAGGTGGAAGAAGTTAATTTGAGCCATTCCCTAGCAATTTCTACAAAATCCTATCGTTAGTAGCTACTGCGCATGCGCGAATATGTATTCCTTTCTAAACAATCCTAATTTCAACAGTTTTCATCCGATTTTTATGAAATTTTCAGGAAATGTGCAGGTTTGGCTGTAAATGGTCCACTATTAATTCCATACTTCTGAAATCATTATTTCGTCATCATTTCGTTTGCTCCCAGGAAGTAGGCTTAGTTTTCATCTGATTTTGATTACATTTTCAGGGAATTTGTGGGTTAGGCTGTACATTGTTCCCTACAAATTTATTTTTTCTCAAATCATTAGGTACTCCATTCTGCGCATGCGCTAAAGTAAATTACTTCAAGCATGATTTTCGCGTTTTTTACTAAGAAGCATAAAATTGCGGGTTCTTGGTACTGTAAAAGTGTGAACCCTTCTCGGAGGCACGATGCGCCATGTTCTGATCATGTATTACATACGGGGTTTAATAATTATATACCAATGATCTGGATAGAAGGGGTATCTAACACAGGAATAATGAACCACTGTGTAATAATTTGCAGCGTTCTCAATTATATTCGTTTCGGCGAGTTGCGCCCCTGGAGACTCTGGGTACCGCCCCCGGGCGCCACGGTGCACACTTCAGGAACCCCTGTTGTTAATCCTGAAAAGCTAGTGTATTTTATTCTTAACTTTTATGTGTGATAATGGCAAATAAATTGGTCAAAACGGAGGCAATAGAAAAATATCGTCCCACTCATAACCGAACAGAAATCTAAGAGTCTTAACTAAATCTGGTATTGCTTTTAGTGGTCCTTAGTTTATATTCAATACTTTAGTTTAATATGTTAAAATACCGAAAGATGACACAGGAAACTTGATTTATTATTCATTATAAAATCTGCCCTTAACTTTTATTATCTCGCCAAGCATAATGGTCACATTTGAAATAATGGACTTCGGGCTGTCATTCTCCCTCTAATCCAGTCTTCTATCTCTTCATGTCTCGGCGCCAATTTTCAATCATAGCCACGGAGAGAGGATACCGAAAAACAGGCCGGCGGTTACGGCAACTGGTCACCCAGACTTCCCTTGGTCTAATAGGCGTTTAGAAGCCCGACAAGCTCACCCCGTGCATCTTGTTAGGAGCCGAGGTTTTCGAACTCCCATCCAAACAAGCTTAAGTCACCAAATCATTGTTCACTGTATAACTTTTACCTTTATACTTTTAGCGTTAGGTTTTGAGTTTAGGTTCTTTAGAGCAGCTGTAACTTATTACTTGCTAATTCATTGTAGCAGGACTTACCTGTACAAATCAAACTCGTCAGTACCAATAAAACTGCAGACATCTCACCCTCACACACCTCACCTCACAAAAAAAAGGCTGACTTCAAATTCTAACCCCCACCCCCAACTTTTTCGCGATTCTCCTACATGTCTCAATGTAGTGCCACTGATGCAAGCCTACAACAATATTATTCTATGTAATGTATAAAAAAGGCGTTTTTTCTGTTTGATCATGGAAGGTAGTCCACCTAAAACTAAGCTACCTATTTTGTTTTTGCTATCCTCTTACTGTCTTTATCCAAAATTGTACCATCCAGATTATGAATTTGATCTACTTCATTTGTGCATAACCATAGAAAAGAAACCAAACAGAATTGTCACTACTGGTTTTGCAGTAATGACAATGGCATTCTAAAATAAAATTTGGCTGATGAAGAGTTGTGAAATATAGAATCGGAATGCATTGCAGGACGTGGATAAAACTGACTATTCTTCTTACGACAACCAAAGCTTAAGGGTCCATCACAGTGGTACCTACCTAATAAATTAAAACTTAGAATAATAAATCACATGATGTCTGAAAAAACAATGGGCAACGTGAGTTATCTATTAAGGTTCACGGCTCAGAATTATTTCTTAGTTTTAGAAACTGTTCTCTGTAGTGAAATTCCAATGATAAGGTCGTACACAAATTTTAACAGGTGAGTGATTACTTAATGAAGGGATAAAATTACAGAAATTCTAACTTAGGCAGTTTCCAACGGTTGGACAACTTTCTCCAATTAGGTGGCTTGAAAATTGAACTTTTAACCACGGTAGTCCAATTATTAGGCCCTAAAACAACTAGGTCGGAAGCCGTTTTGAGGTTCCATTAGCTAGATGGTAAAATTGTAAAATAAATATCCGATCTAATGGTCTGTCTCCTGGATGAATACGTTGAAAAATGACTCAACGTTGCAGGACAATAATTGAAAAACACAAAAACCATAATACGAAATTAAAAAATCGGGAAAACCTTATGAATAAGACCATGTCTGTCTCCTTACCAAAAATCAGAAGAAACCGTGAGCTTCCAAACACCAACACTCTCAAAACGAACTGAATAAAACGTTTCCATCTCAAAGATTAAACTAAGGTTTACCAATGAAGTAAAGATAATGAGTTCGACCGGTAAAAAGATCCAGAGTCGGTAGAAGGACCGTATCCATTGTTATTAAGGAGGAAGTAGCCAGGTGTTAAATTATGTAAGCATAAACAATTTTAAATTTGATTAAAAAAACTCATAATTTTAATACGATTTTTAACATAAAACTATAAGTAAGTAGATATTTTACACTTTCGAATATTAATCTCCCTGAAGAAGGCTCCAGTTCTTGGGGAGAGACGTTGAAGTTTAATTTGAAAAAAAAAAAAAAAATAATAAAAATAATAAGTTAAGGACAGAAGGCCTTTTTTATAAAACTGAGTCAAATGTCACAAATCTGTTCTCTGACCAACTAAAATGTTCAAATAACCAGTACAAATATGACAGTAAAACGTAAAAGACGATTGATCCATTTGCTAAGTCCTTAAGCAAACAAGCATTTTTCTCAACTCGCTGTAGGTCTAATTGTCTTCTTCTAACCAAAACACTAATTATAGTTCGTTCACCGATGAATACATTTTCGTTTCGAACGGTTTATTTAGCGGGCATGAATAATTCATTGGTCCTCAATCAATAGGTCTCGCTCGGCTGGTACATGAGTAAACACGTTGGCCAATCCCTGCTTTGTCAATTAAATATCACCGAGATGGCTGAGCTCCACTGTTTAATGTTTGATTCGCCTCCACAAGAGCGATCGCTGAATAGATTTATGTGTTGACCTGTGCATACGATTACAGATTTTGCATCCAATCCATCTGTATATTTATACCTATATCTACAGGTAACTGTGCACTTTAATATAAATGTCGCTGAGATGTTATAAAACGCGATCCAATACTTATATATTGTACTCCTAAACTAATATTCTTACTAATTCTGTATATGTATGGATATGTCGTAGTTCGGGCGGTCATTCCAGACGATAAGTCTCCCTCAGATAAAAATTCATCTTCCAAACAAAAGGATGAGTTTGTTGGCCAGCACTTTTTGAGCAGGTTGAATTGGTTAAATTTAAAAAAATTTGCTAATACACAACAAAAATTGGATAAAACGGCTAACAATTTATAATTAACATTTTTACAGAATATTGTCCAAATAAAGTTTATTAAATATAAAATAGAACATAAACAATTTATGTCTTAAATAAAGCTGAAAATTATACTTAAATAGCATTAAAATTTGATGAAAGATCAATAAAAACTATAACAAAAAATAAAAATCCAATACCTCTTTTGGAATAGCTAATTATTATCTAGATTACGTTTTTTGCCATAAAATTATTAGTTGACATCCTTGCACTCAAAGAGCATAAATTTCAAAACAACTCAACATTTTAAAATACGATAATTTATGAAAATTCGCTCATACGATCATCCCGCATGACTAGAACTGTCACTAACATTGGTCTCTAGTACAAATTATTGGATCCAGAAGGCCTTTCATGACTGAGCGCCTAGCGCTCGCCTGAACCAGAGGGTCTCGAGTTCGAATCCAATAGGACTCAACTTGTCTTAGTCTTTCTTCGTACGTATTTCAAGCTTAGAAAGGGGTCTTCTGTGTCCGACTCGGATAAGGAGGTTTCTGAAGCTATTCGGTTAACTGACCTAAATTTGGATGCATGTTCAAAATCTAAAATTTGCCCGTTTGCCACGGATAGGGACATCAATATTTCTAAAAAATCTTAACCGACAATTGTTTAGTAAGAAACACTCTAGGAGGGACCAGAAACAAAATTTTGAAGTTTCAATTTTAAATTTCAGGACAAAAAAATATTTTACCCGTTCGCGACGCACACAGTATTCAAAATTCTAAAAAATTCTCAAAGGCGTTACATTCGTTCAGTGAAACCCTAGGAGGGAATCGGGTTGAATTTTCGAAATTCCATATATTTGAATTTTAATGAAAATATCAAATTTCCCCAGGTTTTCGAAGGATGACGTTAAAATCCATATTTTCTGTCCAAGATGTTGATTCTGATAATGATTTGATCAACTTGAAGGATGACTCATGAAATTCTGGCAAAACCAAGATGGCGGATGAATATTCAACAATGCCAAATACATAATTCTCAACTTTGCCCGATTAATATGCCTATTAGGGAGGTAATATTTCAAGATATAGTTATGGATTATATTGATCAGCAGAACGTCCCGAAAGAGGGACCTTAGGATAGTTTTCCGAAATTTTCAATATGGCGGCTACAACATACAAAAAATATTTCTGTTCTAGAACCAAAAATTTCAACCATGTATCATGTTTTCTCCTCGATATTGATTCGAAATTCTATGAAAACATCAGAAATTAACAAGCGGTTGCAATCATGTTCACAATATCAATTATTGAGAATGATCACCTGTGTGTAAACAATTATTTATATAACCATGCTCATAACTCAGTTTGTTGGACACGCACTTCGCCGTAGTTAACATAATATTGTTGGATAAATCGAGAGCTTTCGAACGAATGGTCAACGAATTTTGTGGGATGAAAAACGACGAAGTACCATTTCCCTAGCAACGACTCGGTTGTAGGCGGAAATCACTGTAACACTATATGTTTCGTGCGCGGAAAAAAATTGACTCGCAAAATTCGCTAGGACCCCAGGGCTAAAAAAATGATACATGTTAATAGGTACTTCCGTCTAAACACGAAAATTCGGCAATTTCGAATATGCCCAGAAAATCCGGGAGGATATTTTGAAATCCATTAGTTAGAATGAAAATTTAAATACCTAGGAGGGACCTTGGGTTGAGTTTTGAAATTCGAAATATTGGCGATTAGAAAAATCGTTAATTGAACGAAACCATAAAATTTCAAATTTGCCCGTTCGCTACGCACTCAGTATTCAAAATTTTGAAAATTTCTCAACGGCGTTACATTCTTTGAGTAAATTCCTTGGAAGGACCTGAGTCGGATTTTTGAAATTCCGATTTTGAATTTTCATGAAAATCTCAAATTTTGCTTAGTTTTCATAAGATGACGTGAAAATCCATTTTTCTGACCAAGATGTTGATTCTGATAATGGTTTCATCAACTTGGGAGGGATAAATCATGAAATTCTGTCAAAACCAACATAGAAATATTTCGAAAATCCGGCTCAAGTCCCTCCCAGGGTTTCACCCAAGAAATATAACGCCGTTAAGAAATTTTTAAAATTTTGAATACTGAGTACGTAGCAAACGTGAAAAATATATGTTTTCCATTAAATTTAAAATTGTTATACAACAATTTAGTTTCTCGTCTTACCTAGAGTGTTCCTTAACACAATCTATAAAGATTTTTAAAAATCTTGATGTCTCTATCCGTGGCAAACGGGCAAAGTTTCGATTTCAAATGTGCATACAAGTGCAGGGCACTTTCGGTTGACCATATTACCTCGGGTTACGTTCCCGGGTTCGCAACGAAATTGACCACGTCTGAGGTGAATTGTGCATTAATTGCAAGTTTTATTTCAGGGAAATGAATAGTAAGTGTAGAAAACTTGCGATGGCCAACTCAAAGAAACAGAATTTAATTTAATTAAATTGGCCTAGAAAAATATGTGTAATCATCAACGTAATAATTCAGTAGCGCCCATCATAATCATCCAAAACCTATTTGGAAAGTTCAAGATGAATTTTTTCGTAAAAGTCTTTTGGCAGTTTGGTGTTTATTTCGGTCAGTAAATATGCACAATATGCAACTTTGTGAGTTGACATTGACACAGGTGCATGAGGGAAGTTTTAGAGGCGGCGTCTGAAGGGGTGAGTACGGGGGTGGAGAGAAACTCGGGATCAAAGGGCAGTTCCGCTTGATGGTCTGACGGTGACGAGACGACAGCGAGCGGGGGAGGGTGGATGAGAAAGGGGAACTTTGATGTTGGGAATACCTGGAGTTTGAGGGCTGGAGAGAGGCAGGCGCCTAAGGTGAGGGATGGGGCGGGGGTGGCGTGGGGGCGGCGCTAAGGTTCATGCGGGAAGGTTAAACCATGAAGGGGATGAGATGGTGGGGAAATGTAAAGGGATAAAGTACCTACCTGCACCCTCCGACCCTCGCCATCTCGACAACCCCTTAGGGCAAACAATTACCCTGAGAGGTCCTCGCTTCTTTTTTTCCTTTTTTGAAGAATGGTTTACTTCGTGTGCTCAAATCATGCAGAGCTATTAAAATTGGCTTAATACAATCCTATATATATATATATATATATATATATATATATATATATATATATATATATATATATATATATATATATATATATATATATATTGAACACAAAAACCGATATGATAGGTGTTAACCGAAAAAACAACCGCGTTGGCATTATAGGTTCCTCACATATTATAACATGGACGTATAGAATTAGTTTAAGAACAAAGTACGAGTCGAAATGATTGATAAGTCAACGTTATGAGAAATTAACGTTTGTGCATGTACATAGACGTTCCAAACTGCAATCTGCAATTCAACGGCAATGTAATTTATAGGGGAACTTCTAGGAGCTAAGCAGCACAATTCTTATTTTTTCGCATATCAATTATATTTTTGCGCATGCGCTAAAAAAACCACCAATAGCGATATAATTAATAGGGAACTTTCGTGGAACATATACCCATCTACTCCCCGAGTTTGGAAAAAAATCGGATCAGTAGATGATAAGAAATCGAAGTTATAATAGATTACCGATTGCGCATACGCACAGACTATTATTTATGTGACGGCAATGAAAGTAATAGGGGGCCGTCTAGAAGCTATCGCGCACAATCCCAGAAAATGTCATCAAAATCAATCCTTTAAACTCGGAGTTTTTCCTATGTAAATCGATATGGGTTTTGCGCATGCGCAATGGTTATTACTCTACCTATTGCAATATAATTTATTAAAAACTTTTCTAGAACACATAGGTACCCAAGTGCCCACCGATTTTGAACAAAATCGGACCAACAGATGATGGGAAATCGACGATATGTGAAATTAATGTTTGCGTATACGCACAGGCTATTGTTGATTCGGCGGCATTGAAAATCATAGGAGACCTTCAAGGACTCAATCCTCACGATACCTCTAAATGTCTACGGAGTCAGACTGAAACTGGCTATAGTTTTGGGCATTACAAGGATTTACTATAGACAGAAAGACACAGAACCAAAATTGATCAGCGAGCTCAGAAATGCAAAAAGCAAGTGGAAATTTTGATTTTGGACGACAATTTTTCGACTTCAATCACGAACACAAAGCTTCCCTGCCATCGATAGTGAGGAACCTAAAATTCATGACCAACAATTTATTATTTGAGTCTGAATGGAAAAATGAATTGGGAAAATACAAATTTTGAATTATTGATTAAATAATGTATTAATAATAGGGTGACACTTAATATTTTTACTCGTTAAAACATTAAAAACACAAATTTTGATAAACAGCTTCAACAGGCGCACTTCCAACTGATTTACTCATGATTTTTGACCCGAATTTCGTAAATTTGGCCCAGTGGTTTTGGAGAAAAGATTTTGACGAAGCAGTATCAGATGTGAATCATTGAAAAAATCGATTGATTGGGTTGACTGACAGCGTTTGTTCACAAATTGAAAAAACCTATGGTTATATAATAAACACGACCTAAATAACTATGGTTTCGAATCTGTAAATGTATAGAACACTCAGCGCACAATACCTCCAACAGATGAACACCTAACAGCCAATTCATACACTAGGATAATGACACGATTTCACTTCCCACCGTTACAATCAACTCATCATGGAAAAAATACAGACTTAAGCAGATATTCAGTAGGAATATAGAATTCCGTCTAACCTAAAGTTTGTATTGTAAGATGAATCTTGAATCTAGTTCCGAATTGAGGTATTATTAGACGAGAATATAGCAATATTCTCTTTGTACATTTATTGGAACACGAAAAAGTCCATTTCCAATACGCATCTTAATTTAATTGTGGTGTGACATTAAAACTTCTTTCAGGGGAGTGATTGGAATGAATGTACTTGAATAACGATCACATGGGCACAAGGAATAAGAAAAGTTAGGTGCATTAGATGCAATGGGGTGTCTATAATAATTTTCCTAGTGTTGCAGTTTGTGTTTACCTATTATTTTGCTATATTGACTACGTTTGATTGCTATTTGAGCTAAATTTCTTATTCATGTGGGAACTCGAATATACTCGAATATCCTGCCTAATCATCACGAGTAATGAAATCTCATGCTTTGGTAATACTTAAACGTTTCATGGCATACCATTCATTCTCCTGTCTGGATGCAGAGGTGCAAAAGCAATACACAAAGTCATTCTAATATGATAATTTTCAGCCCCCGAGTGCAATAAAAACTGTTTCCAAATGGTTGCTCCCAGTCACTTTTTAACGGGGAACAAATTTATTCGACGCGGATTATGTTATAAAGAACCCCATGAACTCAGGCGCAAGAGACAAAAATAAAAGAAACGACGTGATGTATGAGGAATACCGTCTGGTTCTCGCGACAATATTCCCGTGCTGTATGCAACCGGTTTTTCCAATACCATGGGGATCCAATGAGCTTTTGGGGCCAATCATTGCGCAACGTTTGAGCAGTGGACAATGAGATATATCGCCGCTGGCACCAAAAAACGCCTGACACTTTCAGACTCGTTGCAAGGGCGTGCCCGTTTCCAAGGGGATAAATCATAAACGATTCTAACAGGCTTATTCATGAAATGAATCGAGATACTAATCTCGAAGTATGTAGGTAGCCTTATAATATTTATCATTCTCGCGAAACATTTCGATCTGGTGATTTCACATGCTACCTTAGAAATGCCAAGTTAGTTGGTAATCGTTCTGCGTGGAAGATGTTGAGTAATCGCATTCCTCGGATTTTCAATCAATTAACATTCACGGACTCGTATTTTCAATAGTCCTGATTAACTACTAACGAACTGTATAAATATATACAAAATGCGGTAGAAAAGTGGCCCACTATAGTCGTTCAAAGGATCCCTCTAAAATATTGTTCGACTTTCACTTGTTCACTCAAATTCAAACAGTTCTATACATTTGATATCCCTAATTTTTGTTTATTATTTTAAATAATGAACCATTGTAATAGACCAAGAAAACAAATGTTTCAAACAAATGTTTTCGTTTATTCAGCTCTTAAATTCTATCCTTCAGTATTGATCAAAAGTGATGCCCACATCACCAGCATATCCTTTGGCCGATGTGTGATTTTTAACCAAATTCCATAAAGTACTCCAGTGGATGCGGAGAAAAGCTTCGGACAATCATTCTAGTTTTTTTATTCGATTTTTGGGTCCTTCGCATCTTGAAACGTAAAAGCAATAGATTTTGTGGGAGGAGGGGTGAGGGGGGGGTGAACATTTATAACGGAGAAATGAACCACGGTGCTACTCGAGTTGGGCATGTCAGCAGGAGTCCTAACCGGAATCTTTCATCCATCTCTCCCGCATCTTTTGCTTCTGCAAAAAACTTCTGCCAAGTAGGGAGGGCAGTATAGCTTCCTCACATATTGCTACATGGACACATAGAATAGCTGAAGAACTAAGTACGAATGAAATTAATGTTTGCGCATTCGCGCAGAATCCTATTAATCCAAAGGCAACGAAATTTATGGGGGAACGTCTTAGAGCTAAACCGCACAATCCTAGATAATTTCAAAAAAGTCGATCCATTAGTCTCGGAGTTTTGTCTGTGTCGAAGAATTTCAGTTTTGCTCATGCGCTATAGCTACTACTCCACCAATAGCGACATAATTCATAGTTCATTTTGTGGAACATATACCCATCTAATCCCCGAGTTTGAACGAAATCGATCCAATAGATGATAAGAAATCAACGTCATAATAAATTAACGTTTGTGCATGCGCGCAGACTACTATCTTTGTGACGGCAATGTAAGTTATGAAAATTTCATCAGAATGCGCAATGTTTGTTACTCTATCAATCGCGATAGAATGTATAGGACATTCTTCTAGAACATGATTATTCCCTATTACCTACCGAGTTTGAACGAAATCGGACCAACAGATAATGAGAAATCAATGTCATGAGAAATTCAAGTTTGCGCATGCGCACAGGATTTGATTCGACGGAATTGAAAATTATAGGAGACCATCTAGGAGCTAATCCGCACAATCCCTGAAAATTTCATCAGAATCAGACAGAAACTTGGTATCGTTTTGGGCGTGACAAGGACTTACCACAGACAGACAGACAGACAGTCACGGAATCAAAATTGATCAGCAAGCTCAGAAATGCAAAAAGCAAGTGAAAATTTTGATTTGGAGTACAACAATTTTTTCGACTTCAATCACGAACACGGTAGTGAGGAAGCAAAAAGTATGGGTGTGTGTGTGTGATTCCATACGATAGGATTGATGTGCCTTTGGATTGATCCCAAAGTTCCGTTCTTGTGTCAAAAAAGTCTGTCCTACTGATTTTCCGGAAAAACTCTTACCCCCCTCCCCCCCTTTTTTTAAATCTGAAAAACTAATGATAAATGCCTAGATACATTCCTGAATGCATTGCCATTTATAAAAGATTAGCAAACAGGATTATACTGTAATGACTCGAACGTATACGTCATATGCATATCTTCGAGAACATCTCTACTATTAATAAGAATGAAACTCCGTCTGTCTGTCTGTCTGTCGTGTCTATGCACGGCCAAACGGCTGAGTGGGGGGAGTATACGAGTGGGGGGATCTTCTTGGGATTTTCCGAAAGGTGGAACGAGCGAATTTAAAATTTTCTAATCCCACCCGAACCATGGGCCGTAGGGCGGGAGGGGGGTCGAAGTAAGAATTAATGTGCGCTTTTTCCACTTCCCCGCATCCTCTACCCCTCTAAACGGCCGTTGAAAATTCCGGAAAAATACGGGTTTCGTAGGTTTTCCTACGAGGAAGACGACGGCTCGATCGGACCGCGAAAAAAGTATCGGGAAATGCGTAAAAAAAAATGCGAGAGTACGGACCCGTTTTCTCGAAAAGTCCGCCGAAAAACTTGGTTTTTTCCGATTAAAATATACCCCATAAAGGTACGTTTTTCGGAACGGTTTTCGCGGGCGAAATACAGCTTTGGGTCCGCCGAATCTGAATCCGAAATCGGATATCGAAAAAAGTGACGGGCAGTCGGTCAAATTGCGAGCGGAATTGCGAGGGAAGCGTTTAACATCAGAAATTAATCGACCACGGGCCGCCGTTACACAACGTTGCTTACCTGAAAGGGACGCGATGACCCCCAGGGGACTCACTACGCACTTGACTCATTTCAACGGAATTTCATACGGGTATTTCCCAACACCTATGCAGCAATACCTTGCGAGCGAAGCGAGCAACATTCCCTAATAAACATTTCGTGGGTCCACGTAGTTTTATAAGATTTAATTTGTTTGTAAGAATTTCCAACAGAAAAAAACGTCTGCCAAGTTGGGTGGGCAGTATAACTTCCTCAAGCGAGCGAAGCGAGCAGCATCCCCTACAGAAGTTAAACCTACCCTTAGGGATCTACCGTTTGCGAGCGAAGCGAGCATCATTCCCTACATGCCATACTTTGCGAGCGAAGCGAGCAACATTTCCTACATGCCACAATTTGCGAGCGAAGCGAACAACATTCCCTACATGCCAGAGTTTGCGAGCGAAGCGAGCAACATCCCCAAATAAACTTTTCGTGGTTCCACGTAGTTTTATAAGATTTAATTTGTTTGTAAGAATTTCCAACAGAAAAAAACGTCTGCCAAGTTGGGTGGGCAGTATAACTTCCTCAAGCGAGCGAAGCGAGCAGCATCCCCTACAGAAGTTAAACCTACCCTTAGAGATCTACCGTTTGCGAGCGAAGCGAGCAACATTCCCTACATGCCACATTTTGCGAGCGAAGCGAGCAATTTAATGGGGGGTCCGGGGGGCTTGCCCCCCGGCTGGACGTGGAGGCGAGCGTAGCGAGCCGGAGCGGCTAGTATTCAATATTAATAAAATCGTATGTATAATCTGTCTTTACATTGATTAGAATCATGAAATTTTGCTTCCCCCCCTCCCCCCCCCGTTTCATGCTATTTGTAGACGATTGTGCGTAGAGTGTGCGAGTGATGAGATCTTCCACAAAAATTAATACCGATAATTTGAAGTAGAAGGGATATTAGTAATTCATGTTTCATCTGAGGTATAGATATATTTGTTTACTTGTCTCTCAACAAATATTTATTTGATTTCTGTTGTAATACCTCATCCCGATTTTTCGTTACTTGTTCTGATGAAGGATTACGAGCTTATAATGTCAAACCTGAAGGCAGTAAATTTTGAACAGGAGAATAACATAAAGTAAGAAGCCAGCAAAATTGAAATGATGAAATTTCATGTTTATTTAGAACACGGTACGAAGTAGAAGGTTGTAGAACTAGGAACCGCATCGCTGAATAATTTGTCTATCGGTATGAAATATATCGCTATGTCTAAGTAGAAAACAAGTGGGACGTCAAAGATTGCGGTTGGAATCTCAAACGAAACCTGTTCTTAATTGAGGTGTGCCTCATAAATGAATCAAGGTGTGCTATTAGAACACAACATAAACGTCTAATCGACTCGTGTCAACTTCAATGAGTATTGACAATGTGGTCAACGTGGCAGGTACGAATATTCACGGTTGCGTAAGACATGACCAACCGCGGTTTTGTTATGAAGGAGCTGATCATATTTTATAAATGCATGAAACTCGATATACCGAAAGGATTTCCCTGGAGTGGTAGATACGCATTTCGCTTCTGTCGGAGCCTTTGAAATGTCTCGAAGAGAGCCAAAATGTCGTAATTTCCACAAAACGTAAGCAATCAAAGATTTATTTCGAATAGTTTGCGAGCAACGTCAAACGTATAAGTCACTTCATAAATGACATTAACTTGTATAAATATGAAGTAAAGTGCCTATTTTATATGCAAAGACGTAAATAACATAATTACCAAGGTGTTGATGAATGGCTGAAAAACAATCTTGTACGATAAACACTCCATTGATCATGAAGTAATGTTACTGAAAACTGAAATTTATGAAATTTCACAAAAAATTCAGTTCTGTGATAAACAATAGGGGTTAACATTTAAAATAACTAAGTTGATGTCAGTTTCGAACGTTTGAAATGCGCAATTTTGTCATTTTTGAGATCCTTACCAAAAACCTAACTAAACAACTCGTAAACGAGTTCCACTATCTGCTTTACAAGCAGATACCATGTTACCCATGTATGTCTTTGATTGGGGATTTCATAACGGTTGTCCTCGAGAGTTGTAAACAAATCCTTTAACTTTAAACATATCCCTGGGCCGCATCCTGACTAATTCCAACAAAACAACGGTTTACTTATATGTTGAAAATAACTGTGGAGAGAAGCCACTACAATGAGTTGTTGTTAACAGTCGACTGTTGTCAAGAGGATGAAAATGTTTCCTATGGAGTGGAGTAAATGATGCTATATTGAAATAGTTTATAGTCCAATCAACTTAGTTTAGGAATGTAGCCAGGTACGTAAGGAGGGGGAAATTAGTTGCTTGAGATGTGAACATTTATCACATAAATCAAGCGCTTTCCAACGAGTGACGAACGATTTCTGTGCGATGAAAACTGAGGAAGTTCCATTCCCCTAGCAACGGCTGGGTTGTACGTAAAAAACACTGAAATTGTGACACAAATTTTGCGTCACGGAAATTTTTGGTTGACCCCCCAGAGCAAAGACATATCCATGTAAAAAAACTCGGCGCTCCGCGCCTCGCCAGGGGGCAAGCCCCCTGGACCCCCGGTTGCCTCTATTTACATACTTCGGACGAAATTATTGAAACACAGAATGTGTTTGCGTTGTCGCGCAACCAAGTGACAACCAAACAAGCGTCATTGTTTACTATTCATTTATAACATCAATTTATATAGTTATAGTATGAAACTACGAAAATTGCGTTGTCGCGCAACCAAGTGACAACCAAACAAGCGTCATTGTTTACTATTCATTTATAACATCAATTTATATAGTTATAGTATGAAACTACGAAATAAATTCGTGATAAATCAAGAGCTTTCCAACGAATGGTGAACGATTTCTGTGCGATTAAAATGGCGGAAATTCCATTTCCCTACCAACGGCTCGGTTGTACGTGAAAATCATCCGTCACACATTTCGTTCCCATCCCGCGTTCCATTTTCGGCTAGTTAGTCCATGGCTAAAACACATTCTGTGTTAAAATAAATAAAAAAAAAAACCGACGGTAGACCTTCGGATCTACAGCCAAATCATTTAATAATGATTAATTTGGAACATTATTAGTTCATTATGGTTACTTAGCAATATTAGTTTAAAACTTAGCATAATTAATCAGCTTTCCTTGACACTACAGAGGCTTAGGGATCATCAGATGATGCGATAAAATGAAAGCATTCCAAAAAGTGGCAAACGATTTTCCTGCTATGAAAACTAAGGGAGTTACACTTCCCTAGTAACGCATTTGTTGTACGTGAAAATCAACAGAAAATCAATATCTTCGCCGTGTCGTAACGGTCGGAAAAAATGGAAACGTCCGGTTAATCATTATTAAGCGATAAAAACGCTGCAGATGATTGCACAATGGTTTATTATTTCTGTGTTAGATAGCCCTTCTACGCAGATCATTCGTCTATAATTATTAATCCCCGTATGTAATGTATGATCAGAACATGGCGCATCGTGCCTCCAAGAAGAGTTCACACTTTTACAGTTCCAAGACTGCTCAATTTTACGTTTCACGGTAAAGATGTTCAAAAAAAAAAAAAAAAAAAAAGATGCTTGAAGTAATTACGTTAGCACATGCGCAGAATGGAATAATGATTTGAGAAAAATGAAATTGGTAGGGGACAATCTACAGCCTAATTCACAAAGTCCCAGAAAATGTACCTAATTAAAATCTGATGAAAACTAGACCTTATTCCTGGGAGTACAGTTTCGCGCATGCGCAGGAGCTAATAATGATGTAAACATTAGCTAATAGTACTTCAGCAGCTCCTGTAAAAATAACAGCCTCTTGATCAACGTGGATAAATATGGCATTGCGCCATTCTCACGCAGCAAAACTTCAAAGTTTTGCAATGATTACAAGATAAACGATATACCTCTGGCACGAATGAATAGGGTGAGGGACCTTGGAGTCATGATTGAATCAGATTTTTCTTTTTCAAAGTACATTTTAGATGTGACATCCAAGGGTTCGAACAACTCGGTTTCCTCTCTATCGGACCTCTCGACCTTTTCGGTGTTTGGCTCCCTTTAAGTTTCTGTATTGCTCTCTCGTTCGCATTCATCTGAAATTCGCATCGGAAATATGGAGTCCAGCATACATCACTCACATCCGTTCCATTGAGCGAGTGCAACACAAGTTTTTGAGAGTTTCGTGACGTTTGGTCTATTAATTTCTAGAAAAGCCGCGGACGGCGGACGGACGGATTTTTTTTTTTTTTTTTTTTTATCTTTTTTTTTTTTTAATTCGATTTTTGGATTCTACGCATCTTGGAACGTAAACGGCTAGATTAGCGGTGATTAGATCAAGAAGGACCGGAAGAGAGAGGCAAATTTTAAAATCTAATTCACCTTAACGTAGCTGCCGCCCCCACTACATACCTACCAACCGCGGGACGGGGCACTGTTGGCCAGAGCCTGGCAACGCATGAGAAACACCGCGATCGCTTTCGGAGCGAAAAACGCCGCGTCTTAGCATCGGACGTTTCCGTCTTACATGCCTCTGTCCTGCCTAATGTGGGGAGGGTTGGGACGGGACGGCTGCTTCTGTTAAGGTAAAATAGTTGTGTCGATTTTTCCGCTCTGTTCCTGCATAGTGTGCGTGGACCTTTATAGGAATCATACGATCCTTTTAACAACAGTAATTAATATTTACCAAGACCACAGGTGAGTTAATCAGGTTTGAAAGTATGTTCATATAATTTATGAAGGTTCTGAATCCAAGGCAAGATCAGTATTCAACAATGCACGAAAGAAAACTTCCCAGGTGATTGTTCTTGATTTAAGAAGGTACGCAACAGTATACAGTGTTCAATGTGCGCGGCATAAATTCAAAAATAGGCGCAAAAACCAACGGTCTCCGAGAAGAAACTAGAATGTGATTTACATTAAAGCTCCAAACACAGCGGCCGCAACAATAATTCAGCAGACCGAGGTTAACCGTTGGTTTTCTCATCAGGAAAGTCTTTCCGGGCTGCAAGGCCGACGAAGTGGTCGCATATGCACGAGTCGAACCGCCCGTTGTCCTTTAAAGTGAGTTACGGCCCAGTTGGCTGGCTATGTAAATAAACTTGAGGGATGTATCAATTACGATGGAAACTCTCGGGATAGAGGCGTTGGAAGAAATGTACACGGTGCGACGGTGAATACTTACGGACGTGTTTTACTTGATGAAGCAACCCGGGCGTGGGCGATCTGTAATAAACGCCCCGTCTCCATCCCCATTTTACACGGAGAGCGTGATGGGGAGTCAATACTGCGGAGGGATCGCCGAGGCGTTGAACGTAATTGAATCACGATTTCTGGTGAAAAAAAAAGAAGAAAAAATTGAAGAGGCTCGCGATTGTAGAAACTAAAGTCAAGAGAACTCGAGAGTTATTTATGTAATTATAAAGGTCATGTAATGATTCGTGCCATGCGACTTTCTAATGGTTACAAATAAATGGTGAGAAAAGCTGCAATGAGCAAACTCATTGTAGCAGAATACACAAGGATTTTCATTTTGAATGGGTTCAGCTTTAAAAGTCGAAAGGTGACTGGATATTAGGTACGGATGTGGTTGTTAGGAGAAAAGGCATTACCGGTTCTGTGCCGATTACAAGCGTCATTAGATGTTGATTTTTCATAAATACAAAGACTGTTCTTACTTGATACTTTTACTTACTACTGTTGTAGTTTACTTGATACTTCTTATGTGGGCCTAGTGCAGAGGGTATGGAGCCGTGTGGTCTGAAGGGGAATAAGATGTTACTGGACAATGAACTGTGTGTCTACCTCAGTTTTGCACGGATTGTTACAGAAACCAATTCAGGATCACATATCGAAGATTGGAGTTTGCATGTTTACCAAAGTTGAAATCCTTAGAAGTCTATTCTTGGTAGCTTTAATGAAACCGAAGTGACCTCATCCCCAAGGACTGTTCTTTGAATCGTAGTAGGCGGTGTTGTTAACAGCTAAGGGAGTTCAGACAGTTCTGCTGCCACCGGCATGTGCTCAACTCAATCAGCTTTGGAAACGCCCTGCAAAGCCATTGAAACTAACTTTAGCGTTGCATTGTCACATGCCATTTTGTTCAGCAGCTAACGAAGTTTCTAAAACTTACTCTTTTTATACATTCAGTATTCAAGCTCTTGGAAGCTTCGACAATGACCCTATGATACCCCAGCTACCACTTGTTTTCCCAAACGTTCTTCCCGATATCTCTCTTTCCTAACCTTCTCACAGTTTGCAACTTTTTCTGGATGCTCCCAACATAATGAAGGACAGTTACATTTAAAATGATAGTCCTAGCTAAAAATATATGGTGCGAAAAAACAACCAAGGAATTCTACTAATTCGCAATGCTGATTATAATCAACAAATTCCAAAACCCAATGATCTGCTCAGAGACGAAAATGTTACAAACAAAATAAAAACAATTTAGAATTACGATCAATACTTCCGGAAATATAGGGATAGAAGGTACTGGGGTGTAGAAGGTTTCAGGACATCATCTCACATATTTTGTCACCCGATAGATTATTGGAAACTAATGCAGCGGTTCCTGCTTCTTTACTATTCTTTATTTTATTTAGTTTCCTACGGTTCGTTCTGTTATATTGATGCTGTTCACGACGAGAAGAAGAAGAAGAAGAATGTGCTAGGTTTTTTCACTCTATCTGCTGGCAAACACTAAAATGAAAAGGGTTGCAAGCTGTGACGAGAAAGGAGGTTACCGACTTTGAAAGGCATTACTATGTCCATAGTTATTGTATTGATCTATTATTTTTTGGTAAACCTTCTTCCAACCCTAGAGATTAGGTACCTAATTAAAACTTTTGAACATTTTGGAAACAAAAAATTTTTTGTGTCGGATTTTACATGATTTGAATAGTTCTGAATTTGGTTTAATAAAACTTCACAATATTGAAAGTGAGATTAACGCGTTTCATACGTACATAGATATAATAGGTAGTAATAACTTCAAACATATTATTGGTTCAGAGAACTGAAGTTCGAGATGCCATGTATAAGAATTAGATGATGTCTCAATTACCGCGCACGAATAGCTATTCAAAATTCATCCAAGATATGTATGGTTAGGCTTCCGATTGAAGAGTTGTGACTGGATGAGCATAAAAGAAAACCTCAATCACGTCAATATTTTTCTCATCGAAAAAGGGTTGATATTAGCCAAGAAGATGAGAGACAAAATTTGCTTAAAAAGAAAAAAAAAAGTGTGATTCATTTAAGTTAAATCAATGGAAATAAAATCGAGAGTGCAGCAAATTAACAAAATTAGAAAGGTTTGGTGAGAATCACACCTTTGGTAAAACATCAAATTGACCAGCAATGCTTTGTGATCGTTAATTAGGAAGGTCACCTGTATCGATCTACAAAATTAGACTTTAAACAAATTTATTTTTTAAAGTTTCCAAAAAAGGAAGGATTTATTTATTTTGTACATACCAAAGTTATTAATCAAGATGGCCAATAAAACGGAATTTCACTGGTGATATTATCATACCCTCTATATTTCCTCTAAGATTTGCATGTAGCTCGACCGATATGAGTTAACAAGTGCCTAACCGATATAGGTTAAATAGAGAAGCTTTAGAAAAGCTCCATTTCGGGTCACAATGTTTTGTGACAAAACTTCGTGACTTTTGTGGCTGGGAGTTGACGGGTTCTTCCATGTTGTTACCATAATTTATTATATTCACCCAGTTTATAAACACTAAACCGTTAAGTAATCACGATGGTTGAACGAAGACAACTTAATGTAAATCAAGTAAAAAAAGCAACACAGGAATTATTCGACTTCAACTATAACCGTTGAAATCTCAATCACGCTTCCAAATTTATCTGACTATAAAACACCAACCGAAATATGTCATCATGCAAATGAGTAATCAAAAGATGTTTACAACCGTATGTGATTTCCCTAGTGGTTCAGGTATGTCTTCCCGAATTTATGAAGAGAATAAAAGTAATTAAAATCGATGTTTTTGTCTAGCTATTTCTTCTATTGTATCGTTAGGGAACCTCCCAGTATCGTATCGGTTGTCATAACTTATCGTTTGATTAAGCTATCCGAATTTATAACCGGAGGGAATGTCTTTCGATTATATCTAAAAGGGAAGAAGAATATCATTTTACGACCTTCTTTTGGGATTTGAATACAACTTCACAAATGATATAAGATATTATTTAGCTGTAAAAAATAAAACTCTAACTCTCATTTCATTAGTTTCAGTAATATAACCTATTTCTTTCAACATTTTCAAATATTGGGTAGCCGCAATAATCACATAAATGGGGAACTTTTATCTGCTGGAATTTGACACTATGGTCCTCAGATCCGGTATTCAGCGCTTTTGAAAACTTCATATTAAGAATATCCAGCTCAAAAGGCCTTTTGTATGGCTAATCAACGGGTAAAAATCACGCAAGACAATGTTGGGCAAGGGTGATGAGTGTTCCCCCAGGCGGGTGGGGGCCGTGATATCACCGTGCAAATGAATTTCAAGAGCCTTATTACAAGTGTTATACCCATCATACAGCACCTTTCTGGAATACTCTCGCTCTGATCTTTCTACTGAGCTAATAAAAAATATCAATGAAAACCGCCTATAGTGGCTAGAAAACCGATAGTCGCTGGACACCTTGGAGCAGCAACTCGTGGAAGCGCTTTGTTAGCATTATCAGGATTTACTAACAATCCACCTGAGATGATTTTATTAATTTTTTATTTATTTTATAATGTAGCAGTTATAAAAAGAAAGTTTTTCCATAAATTTCATACTACTTACAATTTTTATTATTCTCCTTGGAAACACCTCAATTCATGCTGAAATCTTAAACATCCTGAACAGCTCCAAAAATAAAAGCAGCTGAGTTACACGCAAAGTTATTAATGAACTATACACAATCCTAGAGGTGTAACCAGGTTGGCATACTACGAAGGTAAATTCGGTATGCAAGTAAATATCCCCCGTCAAAGCGGACACATATGCAAGCTGAACATTTTTAATATCAGCAAAAAGGTCATTTCAGTTTTTGCCAAATCTTCAGTCGCTGTACACTTGTTTCTATTGTTGGACTGCCCACAGCAAGTCGTTGGAAACCTTACTGAGTCTTTTACATTTTCCACCTATACCTACTTATCTACGATATATCTCTTCCATAAATTGTTTTGCAATTCGTGATATTGGGGTAGACTATCTCATTCAAATACGGTTTACAAGCAGTTACGTTCCGTTACAGTATTTACGTGTTGGTGATAATAAACTAATATACTCCGAGTCGGTTATACAATTAGTTTTCATTTCTGCTTTTCAAAGTAAAAACTGTTGGAATAGTTGAAAAATTTAAGTGGTGATAAACAATTCCGAATTTCTCTGGTGCCAGGTGCAGGCTCCCTTACGTTCATTTCTTACTGTCCGTTTCGAGCTTTTGGAGTAAATATAAGCGTGGGTCTGGTGGTCGAAGTATTTCGTTTCGAATTCGATTCATAATTTCAATGATGTCGGATCGCGTGGTATTGGAGTAGTTCATAAATATTCATGAAAATGAGCTAAGTATTTGGAATATTCAGAGCAAAGCTTATCATGATAGAACCAAAATAAAAAGTGCGAATGTTCGACTGAGTTCAAAGAAAAGAAGCGGTGCCGAAAGTCATAAAGAACACTGTAATATTGAAGAATAACAATGTATGGAGTGAGTGCATATACAAAAGAAGAAAAAATCGAAAATTCAATGAAATCTGGAGATTTATATTGAGCATCAGGGGATGAAATCTACGCAGTCTTCTTGGTGTCTTGTCTCGAATTGAAGGAAAAATCATCGGCGTGTGTGGGCACCCTCGTTGAGGTCAAACCTTGAGGCCAATGCCTTAGTTCAGTCCTCAAGGATCGGCCTGCACCTTAAGGCCCCTCTACAGGATGACCGATACTACGCAAACCTAGACCACATTGCCCACTGCCGATAGTGTGGACGCGAAATGACCTTGAAAAAACCGACGATGTCTCGTCCGTGCAGTCGCCTCCATCGCGGTTTTTCTCGAAATATCAAAGGGGACCATACTAGACTTCAATCTGCGCGCGCACGTTATCGTGCTCGGATATCCACACACAATGGGCTAGTCAGTCGCCCTGTAGTCCTCTCCTGTGGTTATCAGTATGTTGTTGTTTTGAATCTTGTGCCGTGTTTGCGAACATTATTAACGCGGTGAACTATTTGCGTTCATACTTTTGTGTTACATTACATTATATCGTAACACATAAATTTAACATCGTTGAATTTATATTTTTAGCAGAATTTTAGTTAAAATAAGTTAATTAACGATGAACAAGACATTAAAAAATCTATGCACAAATTTATGCTGAAAAATGAAGGTACTTGATTTTCCATAATATTTGCCAAAAATAGGTAAAACTGCAAAAAAAAACTAAAAATCCAAATTTGGTTGAATTGCCGTATCCTATTTAGATTTAGATCAAGTTTTGGGCTATAACATTGGTAGTTAAAAATTCCTTTTTACCTACTCAAGTTCTGAATTTTCAAAACAATTTAACATAATGAAGAACGATAATTTACAAAAATTCGCTCATACGATCATGCTGCATGACTGGTTTTTGTTGTTGCATGGTGTGGATTAAAAGCCTCAAATATGGACTACCTATACAATTATTATAATATGAAAAAACCTCCACTATCCATCAATTGGTGGGGGGAGGGGGGGCTAACTAACGACAGTGAGTTTTACTGTACATGCTCATGTCATGATTTTCCTGTCAATAACTATGATAAAGTATCTCACAAACATAATATAAGAAGATCATTATAAAGTATTCACAAACTATCATACGAATATTAGAATCTCACTGCAAGAACATTATGGAAGTCGTATGCTTGCTAGAAAGAGTTCATTTGTGGTCATGCGAAGTGGTCACTATCGATCCGATATTGATTGATTGATCAATTACATACGAGTTCAATATCGAACGGAAGCGTGCTTAGGGAAGTCTCAGACAGTTTACTAATGTCCAAAATGTTGATGATGCGAACAATTAAAACGTGATCCATTGCCTTGAAGTCACTATCAGGCCGTATCCTACGTTGAATAAGGAACCCTGATAAGAGCTGTAAATACTTCACAAAATATCTCCTCGATTACCGTTAAACCTTTTAAAATGTGAAGACCAGTGACCATAACTTCGTGGGTAAAAAGTTTCAGTAAAAGAAAAAAAAGGGAGCTTTCCGACGAGAAGTACCTACTCTGATCCCTTTCGTGTCATTCGAGCTGATTATGTAATCAGTTTGAAAGGGCCTTTGGTCAATCCCGCTCTCAAAGTTGATTTACAAGAGCATAAATTTTCTCATCCCGTCACTGGACTCGAAGAGACGCTGCGGGAACGCTCTAAAAGGTGGTGACAGGTGGGAACTAACTTTTATTGTTATACAAACAGGTTGTTAAAAGTATAAGTTTTTAGTGTGGTCCCGTTCTGACACGCAGAGTGAAACCGGCGGCCCAGTCATCTAAATGAACAAAATTCCTCCGAATAGGTGGGACTGTTCAGTTTTGTCGAACATCATATTGTTGAATATATACTCAGCGTGTCTGCGTTAAGAGGCTACGCAATACACAGGAAATAAACGTTTGTTTAATCGTTTTTTGCACAGTTTTTCCAGTTTAAAGAAGGTTAGAAACCTAGAAGCACAAAGGAAACAATCGTTATCTCATTTTCCTTCATTTTTCTTTTGGTCAATGGAACAAGAGTAGTATGTAAGCTTAGCTACCTTCTACCAATAATCACTATACCTCTAGGTTTGTTCATAGTTCATAAATAACTTTGCCTGTAGTTGAGCTACTTTTATTTTCGACGCGGCTAAGATGTCACAGAGTGGAGCAAGAATCCAAAAAAACCTGGCTGAAATTCCAAAAGTAGGTATGTTTCCTCATATTTTTGAGGGTGCTGATTCTGAACAACAAATACTTATTCAATAAGTTCTGATAATCTTCCTTTGTCAGTTTCGATATATTTTCCACTAAAAACTATGAGATTTCAACGAATTTTTACAAACAAATTATCACTTAGATGCTCCGAATTAATGTAATTCAAAATGAAGATGTGACGTTAACATATTCCACAATATATTAGGATCTGATTAACGACTGGTGAAACTTTTCGCTCGGATGAAAACTAACGGCATTTCCTTAGGTACGGCTCCGTTGTAAGTGGAAGTTGTTTACAAAATAATTACTTTGTTGTCTTAAACCACCTTTGTTATCGAATAGCGTAGCAATGAATGAAGGTATGTAACCAAGAGAGTATCGGCCTTCAAATATTGAAGCAGTTGCATTCCGATAGTACAGGTGTTTGGACATATCCTTATCAAAATCTACCAAGCTGGTAAAACAGTATACCTGTAGTGTATAACTGCATCACTAACTTTGGATTAAACAATGTGTAATTGCACCTGACCAGATAATTGTGTGACGCATTTTTATCAAACTGTATTACGCCCTGCGTAACAACCATCGAAAAAGCAGACAGTTGGTCGCCAGAACCTTTTTTTCTTCTCCTTTTAGTTCTTCTTCAGCGGAAGAGCTTGGCTTGCTCGCGGTCAATCAAGGCTGTTCGCAAAAAGCTTTGGTTTCCCTCCCTCCAAGCACGAAAAACTGGGGACCGGTTCCAAACTTGGGCACTCCGCGTTTTTATCAAAATAACTTCATTAAAGAGGAGAATTCCCAGTACAGGGGCGTAAAATTGAAGCTGCATCCGCTCACTGTCGGATAAATCTTTTTCTTACGCAGCCGATTTAAAAGCGTACCGGAGTTAATCTTTAAATGAACATAGCTCAGTTTCCATTATTATTGCCGACAGTTGGTTTCAAGCGAGGTTGAGATAATTGTTGAAATTGTAGCACTTCAACAACCGAAACTCGAATCCGTTTCCAGGAAAATTTAATACACTGTTTGCTGGTATATAGAATTACATTTCTCTTATAAGGAATCAAAATTATTACTCAGAGGATTATTACAGTAAAAACTTTACCAATTATAACTCAGAGGTTTAGAGGTCTGTATTAGTTGGCCCTTCCACACAGAACTCTGGTCAGTAATCACGTGTGCAGCTTAGGCAGTTTCAACAATTATACCGATTAATACTGAGTCAAGTAGGTATAGCAAAAGTTCTGCCTACCACTGCACGCAAATTTAACTTCGTGAATTACAATCGTGCTGACAATTTTCAACCCTTACAGAACTTGAACCCTACTGGAGTGCATACGTTTGGTCTGTAGAACCATTTGATTTTTTTTTTTTTTTTTAATATATACCTAACCCGATTTCCGGATTCCATTGATCTTGAAACGTAAAGCAGCAAATTCTGAAGGGGTTAAAATTTGTTTTGTCGGACGATTGCAAAGGACCATTATTGAAAAGAGGTGTAGGTATTATTAAAAAGACTCTTCCATCTTCTCTTTTATTTTCCCTACACCATTTTAAATCAAGGTTGCGCTTACACGCAAGCGCAGTTATCACCGTTGATTTCGGAGCAGAAAATGTTTTTTACAAGGTATCAAAGAGGTCATTTCTTTACTAACTTCTAAATTGTATGAGACATGAATCGAAATTTTTAGAGTTTCGTGTGTTACAATGATTCAACGTTCGCGCGATGAGCAAATACTGTTGTGGATACAATTTTTTTTTGGAATTTAAAACAGAATACTGGTGAAAATCCTTACAGCACTCGATCCCTGCAAGCTTGACCCAAATCCGCTGAAGGACTAAATGATATATTTTGAATGTCCAGTGACACCATACATATGTGAGCATGTGAGCAGCGACACGCAACATTTACTCCCCTAGTCTGCTCGGCATACGGCCACTTTGCCCCCCAAATAGTGGCCTTTACCAGAGTTCTCGCCGAAAAATTGGCTGAAAAATGGTTCAGACCACAAAGACAGAGAGGATGGCTGAGGGTGAGAGTTGATTTGGCAATAGTATGAGCAGCATCCATGTGCATCAGAAGATCGCGAAAGGAATGGATCTCTGCCGAAGATTTGGCGATGGGGCCCGCTCTGTCCTTGGGTATGAATTAGAAAACACTACATTACGTTAACATTGACGTTGGTCAAAGAAAACAAAATCTGAAAAACTTCATTCCCAGCTACATGAACAGTTCCCCCGTAAATCAAGTAGCCTACAAAGAATCTGTTTTTTATATATTACTTATGTCTCACTATATTAGGTATCTGCGTAATTCTGATTTCGTGCCAATGGTGTTTTGCCGACTTTCCAATAATTGTATGCACGAGCTCGTGAAGCATTCGTCTAGATGATTTAGAGAAGAAAATATCAATGCGAGAGAAATTATCCAATCCCAATACATATCCTCTGCTGTCACTAAACCCGCTTCAACGTTTGGCTGCTTCCTAAACTATCTCAAGAACTCGAATAAAATCGATTTCCGATCTCGCGAAAGAAAATAAAAGAGACGGGAGTCTCTGCCTTCCTGAACTTGGTTTATGGATGCGGCTCCGTAGGGACTCGCACCTTCCCTCGGGATCGCCTATTCAACTGTCACTCTTGTCCTCAGATTCCACTAAATGCTCACACTTAACGAACCTGAGGCAATCTATGTCAGCCGCTGTCCTTTATCCTTTAAATTGCCTCTAAGGAATCCTTCTCTCCCCTTGCTTCGGATGAAAAGATGGTGCCCGAAAAAATAAATTGAAATCTCGTAGCTCTTGAGGATTGAGCGGAGGGCATCGTGATAATGTCACCCTCCTGGGCTGGGACTATAGTAAATGTCATAGTACCGTAAGTGTAGGACCTGTTAGTACCGTTCCCATTATGGATTGATTTTCCAGACATCCTGACGACATGAAAGAAAGGTGCAATTATTTCTTCAGTATCAATTGAGGTTGCAAAAGATTATAAGTCACTTATAATACAAAAGAATATGCTTACCTACTGTTTTGTTTTTAAATTTTTTATTGTTTGTTAATGTTTGTTAATGATGATGATCTATCTAACCGTTGAAATCGATCTTACATTGTAACTCTCTCTTTTTGTGGAAGTAGACAACGTTCTTTTTTAACTTCCGTTTTTTATTGGAATGGGTTTTCACAAATTCATCTCGAGTGATTTAGTTCGTATCAACAGTAGGATTGAAACAATCTTACAACACTTATAGGTACATAATTAGATTCTATAAAGTTACAAATACACAATTTTTTTTTCTCCACAAAACTTCCCTCAAAGGTAGAAGGGGCAAGATTTATCCGATGCCGGCTCTAGGGATGAGGGAAGTTGCCGAAGGAAGAGTGGGGTGAAAGGAAGTGCCCCTATAAAATTACCACCAAGTAAGAACCTCTCATTATGTGGGTGGTGACACCACGGAGCACTCCTGCCAAGATGCCCAACTCGAGTAACTCCGTGGCACTTTTCCCGCACTACACCATGACATGGTCTCGGCCATCACACTGATGTTGGTCGTCACTCCTTTTAGCTAGGAAATCGCTTGTCGCAGGTCAATCCTGTAGAACACACACACACACTTTCACTTTTATATATCTACGAGGAATTAAAACATTCCTATAGCTCCTATAGAACATTCTATTGGATCCACTGAAATGAATGTAATGGGGGTCAGCCCCCTAAATGGTATGTCATAAGTCAATGATAACGCATTGCTGAATGCGAATTGAATTTCTGTCATTATAAGTTTACCGCCTCCTATCTTCAGATACGTTTCTACATCAAACAGCAACAAGATGTGATTAGCCATTTCAAGTTCAACTGTAAAACTGAGAGAATGACCATGAATTTTCAGTAAAACTGTATCATCTCTCAAATATGCAGGGACGTATACTTCTCCAATGTAGACTACGATTTAACCGCTGATTAGAAAGGTTTAGAATCACGATGGCAATTCTCATGCGCTGTGGGGAACATGTCCACTTGTAAAGGGCGCCCAGGAGGTCGCGCCATGTCAGAGCTCGGTGTAAAATATTGCACCGAATCCCACCTTCTTAAATGGGGACTTTGCGAGGTGCATTCGTATAATATATTCCAATATGGTTGAGTTTTATTACGGAGGTGATTCATCTTATCTTCCCGTCGATCGGAGATCCTTCTGCCATTTTGAACACCTATCAACCCACCTTTACTATTAACAACCTGTTACTAATGTCTATAACAAATATCCATCTATTTATTTGAGTCTCCAAATGATAGAGAAAACTGAGTTACGGGTTAGTAGGTAACAAAGAAGGTTTCAATGATAGAAAATTCGCAACCAGCTGGTATGATTTGTGCAGTAACAAGAATCTACAGAATATGCAACACCTGGCTATTTTGAACCTTTCCCTCCAAGTATTTGATTTAATGGTACCAAAAAACGAATTTTTCGTTTCCCCAGACGCAAGCGCCGCAGGCGGTTATTGCTCTTCCACTGGTCTACCAAGCTTGACTGAAAGAATACTACCTTTCACCATGATAGCGTAGACTCTATATATTCCCTTATTCCATTTATTATCGTAAACGAGCGATGAACTTGAAGTAACCCAGGTAGTCTCATTCGATTTATTGGACCAATATCTATATTAATCAAACAAAAAATACCCTTTTATTTTGAAAGTTTTCGAGATATAGAATTTTTAATATTTCAAACCTTATGTATAATAGTATCGTTTAGGGTCGAACAAGCGGGAAGCCGATGTAACTGCCGCATTCCCGGCTGTTGTATGATTTTTGAGCCAACTTTGGTCAAGTTGTTTTGGAGAAAAGTTTCGGACGGATATGACAAAAGGACGGATTTATTTAATTCGGTTTTCGGAATTTACGTAGGTATCTTGAAGCGCAAACCAACACATTTTGAGGTGGGGGGGGGGGGGTTTGAAATTCTTTTTCTCTTGGTCAATTACAAAGATTTATTATTGAAAATAATTACCAAAATTGCCAACAATTTCATTTTACACATGCAAAATGAGGTCTGCAGCTATGATTGGACGTTCCCATAATCAAGAAGCGTGTGTCAAGCGGTTTCTTCTGGACCGGGAATTTCACAAAATTAATAACTTTTTTATACAACAATAGTTGTTGCTCATATCATAATCTACAGCTTATATTATGACCAATTATTTATTTGTTAATGTTATGAAGCTTGCTCTACTTTTTGCACACGTGTTAATGGCAACAAAATATTCATCTGTCGGTTTCTTGATGCTCCATTCCGTGACGATTTGCGAGCTCGTGCCAACGGAAAGACATGAAAATGCCAATACGATTTCTAATTGATAATTTTGCAGTGTATCAACTACACATTCATCATTGGTCATTTGGAAAACATTATATGGTTGTGTTAAAGTTGAAATTTGCCTCTTTGTTTTTTACATTAACACGAAGTTTTCTAGGTTTCTGTTGTTAACAAGGAAAGATGATATTTTTTAGGTGGATAGATTCTCTAAACCTTGAGGATCACCGCATTCGTTATTTCCCCGACCCGAAAAAGATAATGTCCGCTGGACAAACTTTGTTAGGTAACCAATCCACGATACAGTCTCTCTAAACTAATCATTCACGGTTGATCGATCAGCTCTGATAAAGCTCAAGGATCGTATCACTCGCGAACATAAATAATGTTATAATTATTGGGTTTATGGGTCAGGGCGGCCGATTCATCAATTGCCCTCAACAGGTAATCATTTTGTTTTCTACATCAATGCCAGATATGGCTTACTTAATGTCGATCTCTTATTTTGGTTGGATTTCGTGGGACATAAAACCTAATGATAGGTTGCGTTTTGTCATTAATCGCGGTCAATTTCCTTCATGCTAACATGATCGGGCGCAATACGTCTGACAGACTGAAGAAGGTGTTTAGAGAAGACCTTTAGATTTCCACAATCTTTAATGTCTTATACCTATGTATTTGTATTTAGCTTTCAGTTAATAAATAAAATTTCACGAAAAATTTACTTTTCCAAAGTAGGGAAATTCGTTTAGCCTATTTAGAATATCCGTTGACTACAGTGTTGGGGAAAACATATTTTCAACTAATAACTAATAACTACAACTAATTAGTTACTATTGCGGCGAATAATATCTACAACTCTAATTATCTACTAGTTATTATTTTCAGAGTTATTTGTTTTCCAGTTATCCGATTAGTTACACAACAGTAACACAATTTAGTTATACTAGTAACTATTAACTAATTAGGTTATTCGCGCTAATAAGAATTAAACTAATCAGTTTTAACATGTATCATGTTTTAGCCCTGGGGTCCTAGCAATTTTTGCGAGTCAATTTTTTTCCGCGCACGAAACATATAGTGTTACAGTGATTTCCGCCTACAACCGAGTCGTTGCTAGGGAAATGGTACTTCGCCGTTTTTCATCCCACAAAATTCGTTGACCATTCGTTCGAAAGCTCTCGATTTATCCAACAATATTATGTTAACTACTGCGAAGTGCGTGTCCAACAAACTGAGTTATGAGCATGGTTATATAAATAATTGTTTACACACAGGTGATCATTCTCAATAATTGATATTGTGAACATGATTGCAACCGCTTGTTAATTTCTGATGATTTCATTGAGCTGGTGTTTCGATGATTTCAAACATAATACATGGTTGAAATTTTTGGTTCTAGAACAGAAATTTTCTAGGACTTGGAAACTGCTACTTTTTCAGGAGTTTTCAATGTCGGCCGTTCGCCGGAAAATAAAAAATCATTTGCATTTCATTTAAAACTACACAGTAACTTAAACTCACAGTATCTAAAGTATGAATAAGTAAGATCGAAAAAAGTTTTGGTTTGCCTGTAAAGCCAATTTCTGTATTGTTTGAAATTGGGTCAGTGTCGTGATCCTACTGGGTATGTATCACCTGAGAAATTCGATCTTGTTTTACGCTTGAACTGACAGGTTTAGGTAGGGAGGAGGCCAATGATGGGCCGAAATTCTACTTTGTTACTTTTGGTCACATGTCAATTGTTCCGCACATCTACTCCACACAACACGTATCTATGTAATGGTATCAAAGTGTTTAATGACCTTCCAATATATATATATATGCAGGGCATCAACTAGTTTGAACCTAATAATGGGATAGCATACGATTGTGAACTTTCAGCGAAGAAGAAAATGAACATGTGAAAAGAAATTAAAATATTGTGTTTTTAGTTGTTATTCTCGTGAATAATTACTAATAACTAAATTTGGTTCCGAATTTACCTGTGAGTGGCAGAAACATCGTTTTCACTTTTGGGAAATGATATGGTTGTATCATGACTATTTGAGCGAATTTCTTTATGTTTTTCCCCCTTCCTATAAATGCACCGAAATTGTGAAGAAATTGTGAACATATTAGGATTTTTCGGGACAAAAAAAAAAAAAAAAAAAAAAAAAAAAAAAAAAACATGCAAACACTATAGGTACCTATATTATTTGTGGTTTTACATACAATCTATCACATGAAGTAATGTTGCGCTGAGAAAATGCCCCACTACATATTGACTGATATCAACTTTGATGTTTTCAACGGAAAAAAAAAAAGAAAAATTAGTTATTATGTACGCGAATAATAACTAAAAAATAATTAGTTACAAGTTACTGGTAGAACCTAAAATTTGTACAACTAAATTAGTCATTAGTTTCATTGCGTGTAAATAATAACTAAACTCCAATTATCCATTAGTTATTAGTTCAAATGATTCTCCAAAATTATTTATTAGTTGAAGGGTTGTAACTAGAAACTAATTCAGGAGAATTTAGCCATAACTAATAAATTGAAGTCGAAGTTATAAATTACAACGCTAATTAAACCGAAAAATTAGGTTATCAAATTCAGTTACAGGTGGTAACTAATAACCAATAGATATTATCGGTAGTTGAACTAAAAAATTAGTTAAATGATGCCGCACTTTGGTTGGCTACTTTCAGCAACTAAGTTCTTAGTTACAACATATTTTGTAACATTTAATATTTTTCTGTCGTATATATAAGGGAAAAGCATCAATAGTGGACACTTTGGAAAAAAAGTTGTAGAATAAGAATTCGGGTTGAGCTGGGCACTTGATCCTTTTTGGATTCACTAAAGTAATATCCAATTAAACGTGAAGAACAAGAAGGAGACGTTAGGGCTAACGTGAAAAACAATGACTCGGCATCAAAACAACCAGTCAGTGAGTGTAGTGATTTCGTGCAGGACGCTGTGAAAAATGCTAAGGAAAAGAATGTAAGTTTTAAGGAATATTCATATACAATCTTCAAATATTTGTGCCCATTGGTTTGAATAATCACTTCAGTAACTAATTAGATGATTTTCCGTCCGCTTAACTTCGTTTATGTTGCTAAACTGGGCTTTTTAAGCATGTCCGCTTCTAGTGCAGCAAAAATGTCAGATGCTTTAGTAGAGGACACCCCTGTTCACTACTGGCGCATCTTCCCTTTTCAAGAGAGGTAATGGTTTTTATTTGCCACTAATTCATGTATATTGCAATAAGCTCACAATACGATTTTCAAATGACTCTAATGTTTCAGACCAAAGGCGGACAGGGGTATCCACTACTAGTACATGAACTGTCCTCTACTAGTGCTCACTTTATTCTTCTATTTGAATGGAATTCTTTGGGATTTTCTATTGATTGTCTATTTTTCCTCTCTTTCATATCAAAAATAAAGCACAGAAAAGAGGAGGAGGGATGTGATTGCTGAAAATGAAAATTCAAAATTACTCCCATGAACAATTGGATCAGCCGATAAGCGATGTACATCAAGGAATGTCGACTGCCGCTGCTGCAAGGAAAAATAATCCGAGGACATCTCTATAAGGCAAAGGGTCTTCGTCCCACAAAAATTAAAATGGGGTCCTGATTCTATTCCTAGCAAGAACGACGAAGAAAACGTGACTAAATGGATCATTGGATCTGCTAGGGTGGGTATCCCAGTGTGTAAAGTTGACCTCATAGACAGTGTACAAAAACTACTTAGGGATATGAAAAGGGAAAATAAATAAAAGAAGGGGTCGAGAGTCAAGGGATGGAATGAACTTGGAAAATGCAGATTTCGTTATCGTTAAACGACAAAGCAAGAAGGGAATGTTTTTGTAAAATTAATGCTGTTTTGCCAAATCAATGTGCGTTAGTGATTATTTTCCATCCTGTTTATTTTCGTGACCGGAGGAGAAGAAAATGGTAGTATAAATCCATTTTCCGTAAAACTGCAGTACTTACTAAAGTTTAAAATCATATGAACAATAATGAAAAAGTTCCAGTCACGCAGCATGATCGCTCTAAATCATCGTATTGTATAATGTAGAATTGCTTTGAAATTAGAGCTTTTTGAGTTCAAGGAAATTTTTAACTATTGTTTTTATGGCAAAAAACGTATTCTAAATAATGATCTCCTATTCAAATGGAGGTTTTAAATTTTTAGCTTTTTTGCAGTTTTTATGAATTTTTTTTAGAAAATTTTAACGAATAGTAAGCACATTTTTAGCATAATTTCGTACATAATTTTTTTAAATGTTCTATTACATAGTTAATCAACTTTATTTGAGCAATATTCTACCATAAAATATAAATGTAATGATTTTTTGCCATTTTAAGTGATTTTTTTAGTAAATTTTTTGAACATTGACGAATTTAATGGGATCAAAAAGTGCTGGCCAACAAACTGATCCTTTCGTTAGGAAAGCTTGATTTTTTGCCGCAAAAACGAATTAGTATTTCAATCATGAGGAGAGTTATCGTCTGGAAGGACATATATATCAATAAATACACACTCACACACACACACACACACATACGAAAAAGCGCGAAACTCTGGGATTCGTTTCAAAATGCCTCAAAACGGATTCCAATGATGAAATTTTTCAAATATTTCGATTTTAAAATTTTCCGAACCATTGCACTAGTTTACTTTCTATTAAAATTCGCTAAAACCAGTTATGTTAACAAGTTAAACGATTCCCTACGAAATATATTTATACAGAATGTTTTACGAATTTCTTGTAGTTCTTAATTTACCTATAAGGTTATAGATTACTGTTTTTTACCATCTATATTTTCTCACAAGGTGTTCCGGGGAAGGTTACATTGTTATGGAAAAAAGTGGAATTCATTATGCTTATATTTCAGTTGATTAAGTAGGCAGAAAGCTCAACTTTTTGGTTAAAAGAAGTCTCAAAACCATTAATATCCACCGAAAAACGCACTTTTGTACCCTGTGCATGCCAAAAGACGTCAGATCCATACATTTCATGACAATGGGTGGATACCACCAGCATCTGCTCTCTTTATTTCTTTACCACACGCTTTTATAAGAACCAGCACTCCAATAGTTGAAATGTGCAATATTGATTGAAATTCATGAGTTTAATAACTGTTTATAATTATTCGTAGAATAAAGGTATAAATTTTCCGTTAACGACTCATAAAAATAGATTAAATAAATAATCAGTAATGATAATTAATCCAAAAATCGTTAATAAAAATTCGTTTTTTAAAATTATATAACAATTTAAATTAGTTTGAAATATGTAGAAAAGAGCACATGCGCAAGTTTCCTGCTTGCGAATCAAAACCAGTTACATCCAACCCAAATTTGCCAGTTTCCGTTTACGCGAGCAACCGAAAACAACCAAACTGTCAGTGCACATAGGGGCTTAAGGAATTCACGCAATGTCCATCTTTTGGGCCTGAATAACCTAATTGTTTATTAAAGGGACGATTTTCCTGCTTTTCTGCAAAATTTTCAAAAATGGATCCACCTGCCTGAGTTTCATTTACTCGTATTCTGTTTACCTAAAAACTTAGGTACTTCTTATTATCAATGAATTGTTTTTTGACCGGTATCTTCTAATGAAAGGTGTTCCTCAATCTTCCGTATTCTTCCAGTTTAATTTTCAAGGGTCGTGAGAACTCTCAGATCACTATTATTGTCTAAAGTGCTCTCACACTTTTTGAAACGCGAGAAAATAACTAGGTATCAACTTCTATTTACAACAACCTTCTACTATTACAACCCTAACAGTGGAAAAATCTAAGACCCCCTGGCCAGTTACACAACCCCGATCGGTATCGCGAAATGGAGACGGGAAACCGTCGAATTCGCAAAAGGCAAATAAGAAGCAATTTTCTTCCCTTTTATCTGAAATCGCCCGTTTTGAAAGGCAAGTTTATTAATTCGCGCTTCCCACTGGACTTCAAGCTTTGAGAAAACATTGCCACATCGTATCCCGTGAATGGGGTACATGCAGAGTAACGACCTATTGTTTGGATGAACACACTTCCAGGAGTGGACGAATCCTGAGAACGTTGTTCCAACTACAGTTTAATTAATACTGGTCTCTTTTGGCGAGGGGTTTGAGAAGGTTAAAAGTTGGTTTGCCGAACGGTTAATTATCATTTGGAACGGACGGCTCGATTAATCATTGAGGTTCGCTTCCAGGGCTTTCCGCACTGACCTTTGAGGCGACAAGTAGCTTTCACCTCCCGTTTGATCCGTATCAGGCGGAACGAGAAGAGCAGTTATAGAGAAGGCCAGATAATCTTGACAGATCGAAAACTCGGTCGGATCCCCATTCCACGACCTCCCGTCCTCGGTGGGGAAGATAGTGAAATCGTTTCATTTTCAAATAAGCACGGAGAGAAGTTATCTCACCCAATTTAGAGATAGGCTATCGTTTCGAAAATCTCGCATCATTATGCCGGTATTGACGGTAATTGGCTGAGTTCTGAAACCGTACGAAGTCAGTGACATAACGTAACGGCAAATCAAGCTCTCGGAGCAAGTTCGTTGAATCATGACCATTTGCAAATCTCAACAAAAACAGCGAAGACATCACGTAGGATTATGCACCTCCTAATGATATGTTTGCATCAACCTATCACGAGTTCATTCAGGTTGCAGATCAAATCAACGATTTCAAAACATCAGAAAGAATATCTCCCGTTTGGGTGTGACCCATCAAGTTTCATGTATATTTATCGGAGCTTTACTACAGTCTGGGAGCGAAAGATTGATGTTGTGAAAAATTACAATGTTCTTCGCAGTATCCCATGAGGGGCGATAGATCCCCAATTCGCATTCAATGTTTTGTAATAACTAAACCATTGTATCACGAGAAACCACTACTAATTCACACGATTTTTCGTTTGTATAGACTATCGTGATTGGTGGAATTCAGCTCATGACTTTCATAGGAACGCCTGGGAAATTTTTAGGATGTGTGTTTTAGAATGTTTGAGGTAAGACAAAGTGATTGATTTTTCGTGATGCGTCGATGTTCAGTAACTAATCCGATAATAATGAGATTTATTATGAACCATTTAAAAGTAAAAAAAAAAGAAAAAAAAAGCTTGCCAAGTCTGGTGTGTCTGGTGTGCTCCCTCTTATCTGTAACAATCATTCTCTTAAAAGTAGATCATTCAATTGTTTCAACTGATCTTAAAAGATTCCATGTGGGTTTTTATGGTTGGGGAAATAGTAAATCAGTATTAAGATATAAGGAAATTGAACTAGATTGATGCTATGTCTGCACGTTCGCAATCGCTACAAAGCTACAAATAGTTGGAAGTGATGAAGTTCATCAAGAACCACTTAAATCAGTCTAAGCCATACAACCACCTTTGACAATTTCAGTGAAATCGGATCAAAACTTTAGAATCCATGCTGCAGATCTAACGATACGATTGTGATGAAAATCGTGTGAAGTAATCAAATTGGCATTTTCCGAAAACCCTCTGAATTTGAGCGCGATCGGAACGAACAGGCCATGGAAAAATTATACTTGATGGAATTTATGTTTGCGCAAGCGTAGAAACCATGAAACTGATAGGGGACCATCTACGGCATAATCCGCAAATACTGGGAATATTTCATTAAACTCGGTTTAATGTATCATTAAAATTATGATGAACTGTTTCTAAAAGAATTTGCAGGCACACAGACAAACATACGAAACGAAAATTATTCATAATGGCCTGAAACAAAAATGTGATGTGAAATCCTGATCTTGAATTTTTTTGTCTACATTTTTCCGTACTGAAATCAAAATTCCCATTAGCTTTTTGCGTTTCAGAGCTTGCTAATCCACTTTTTCCCCAGGGATTGTGCAAGTCAGCTCTTAAATGATAATCTATTAATTTCATATACTGCGGAATTAATAGTCGTCTATGCTCATGTGCATACGTGAATTTCTCGTAACGTCCATTTCTCATGATCTATGGTGTCCGATTTCGCTGAAACTCAGGGGTGGCTGAGTATATATGACCAGGGTTATGGCCTATGATTTTATGGTAATTGGTTGAGTAAAATTTATTACGCATCCACAGAACTAATCATTCGTTGACGATCTGAGATAAATGGGCCGACGATTTCCATGAATTGTGCGGGCTAACTTATAGAGAATCACCTACCAGTTATATCACCTTATACTTACAAGGTGAATCCCGTTGGAATGACAGTACAGTATAGCATGCGCAAAAATAAATTATTGCCCTATTCTGTACATTATTATACTCACACGTGCCTTTTACTGTTCTATTTTCTCAATCATTTTAATTCATACCTTCTTTGTTATTTTACTAAATCTATACTTCCATGTTATAATGTACAATAAACTCGGCAGACTTTTTTTTTCTATTTCCCGAAAGTAGAAGCTACGCTTCCGCTGCCGATACATAGACTTGGAAGTAATACGTGAGACGTATTATTGTGAATTTTTCGACTCAAATGTAAAGTGTGAATTTCAGATCATTCATTTACAATGTGTAAAAACTGTGCGTAAACAGACATACAGTTGCTATTCCGGCAGTAACAGCGTTCTAAGGTTGTATTGTTCATCATCTTTGTATGAATGTCCGAGATTAGGATTGTGGCATTTTGTGCTGTAATCGAATAACAAGATATCAGACTAAGCATAACAAGAACTTGGGGCCAGTTCATCCCATAAATAAATTACAAATTTGACAATTGAAACAGGCAATCACTTACGGTTTCCTCAGTCGGAAGTTGTAGGTAAGAGTAGTGTTGAGCAGGAAAGTTTCATCTCAGGAACAAATCAAATCAGAGTTTAGTGAGGAGCGTAGTCCGGCTAATCAGATTATGCTTCGAGGATAAGGGGAGTTGGCTGAGTGTTGTATTAGGACCACTGTCCCTCCAGATTTAGCACCCTCCTCGCCCAACACTTGAGCTTTGAAGACCGCATTGGGGAGAGATTCGCTACGAAAAGCATTGCTTCCGAGTGGTCCAGGCCCTCAAGCCCGTTGGATCCTCGAGCGTTGCTCGGGGCAACGGACTGGGGATATCGGTTAAACTCACTTCCCCAGCTCCTTCACTGTGTTACCCAAAACCAGGGGGCTTGTATCTACGTTACCTTCTCGTACTCATCATGTACAAATAACCTCAACTGCAATTTGTGGTTTCGAAAGACGACAACTGGGTTGCGAATTTTTATAAAAGAAACACAAGAAGTATAAAGCTGTAAGTGACAATTTATAATTACCTCAACAAATTCAGCAATTTATTATTTAATTGAAAAAAAATTTATGTAGAATAGTCAGTTGATTGCAAACTGACCACAAATACAGCTTAGCGTTTAAAAAGTGTCATTGGAAACGTCTGCTTTGTTCCAAGACAGGTAGTTATTTCAAATGAAGGACTAAAAATTACTGAGTTTTAATAAATGAATAGCATAAGAAACCGTTTGCACCATACACAGGACTTTGAACGAGTGTTGAATTTAAAAGAAAATAGATTGTAATATAATTGAGAATTGCAAATTGAGTTTATTTATCAGTTGATTCATCAATGAATAGCATTTGCAACAAAGCTAGAGAAAGTTTTGATTATCTCCTACAATACTTGGCAAATTCGTATTTAGCATAGTATTTAGCAAATGCTATGAACTGCATGCAGTAATGTAGGTGGTCGGTTATGTTTTTTTATTTTATTTAAAAAGTTATACATGGTAGTTTTGTAAATAATAAACCGCTATGCAGCATAAATGCGCAGTAATTAACTATCTAGCGTCAATGTTCGAGTTTTCTCCCATTCAAGTTGCTTATTGCTTCCGTTTCATTCTGATAGTATTGATAACTTGTTCTATAATTTGTGTCGTTTCGTTGCAGGATTGCCTATTTCAAGCTCACAATTCGTGTTAAACATTTCAAATCAGCTGTTGGCTTTAATCTTCTACGTTGCTAATCGCCTTAACACGTTTAATCCCTTTACAATTTGTTCACCTATACCTATTGCATTTAGATTTTGAATGGGAGGAACGGGTAATTTCCATCGTTATTATTTATTTTGTTCAATTGGAAGATCTGAACGTGAGCTTTCCAAAAAGGTGTTATATGATGGGTATCTGACCAGTAATTCGGCTCATGAAGTTCATGTGTACGATGACATCATGGCTCCTGCCTGCCTGGGGAACCCTCAGCTTCCTTGCACTACTCCGTCACGCGCGATCTTTCCACCCGTTTATTGGTAAAACCAAACGGTATTATGTGTTAAAAATTGGTACATAGAAGTTATCAAGTGCGCTGAATCCGAATCTGAGGTCAAGAGTGTGAAATTCCGACACATGAAAGTTCCCCATAACGCCAAATGATCGCCGTAGACCTGATATATGTATTTACTTATTTTTCCCAAAACCATTCCATTCCATTTAAATCTGCCTACTTGAATGCACATATTTTGAGCGCCTCAAACTACACATCACATTCTATAACACCAAACATCAGGTTGAATTGTACCTAATGTTGTTGGCTCTTACGACTTTGTTTTATAGGGGACTTTCAAAAATTTATTCACTTAACATTACTGGTTTTACTAAGCTCAATACAAAGTTTTACCAGGGTATCCGGTAGATGAACAAGATAAATTTTACAGGCCCATTTATGCTCGATAGACGAATTTTCAATATACGTCAATTGGATTAAACCCTTAATATTCTAAAGTTGCGCGAGTTCACTGCTTCGTACCTTGATCTGAATGGGAATGAGGGCGACATTGTTTCGAAGGAATGCAGACTAATGTGGCTTGTGAACTCCTGCTTCGAATCACAGTAGGAATTTCAAAATTTGTCAGTGGATCACAAATCGTAGTCACTTTTTTCCTTTCCATTCGGTGCAACTAACTAAATCCCGAATTTTACTCTAGTTCAAATGGGTGACGCCAACTATGCTGACCAATCTGGTAAATATCTGTGTGCTCCTGCTGCATATACTACTGCAACTTTGGCTGCCTAAAAATAATTTGATCTCATTTTTTCCACGTTATCAGTTTATGTGAAAACGGGTTTGGCCATTTTTCTTTTTAAATTCTCATGTCTCTGTAATATTATTATAATATTTGTTAATTGTACTAGTTCCGACTGTTTAAACAATAAACACGTGGTGGTCAACTCTATAAATAAAGTTCCAACAAAATGTGTTATTTATTATGAAGGGAACCATCTTATAAAAACCCAATACCGCCCTTCCAGAGAAACTTGAACCCCGGAATTCATCAATTAGTTTTCCTTTAAGAGAGAAATAAATGAAATTGCCAACTATTAGTAGTCCGAGCACAATTGTTGTAGTTGAAAGCGCATTAGGGATTCTCATCACTAAGGCGTTCTTTCTAGAGAAAACCTTAAATAGGAGTTGATACCTCCGGTTGATTGGTAGGGAATAAAAAGGGTTAGAACAAAGACGTAGTTAAAACTGACAGCCTTCGACCTTAGAAGAGTTTCTGCCACAAGATGACTTATTGGCCACGGTCCCTTGATCTTTTATATATGAAATGCCCCATATAGGAATACGAGAAGGGGGAAAAAGACGGGAATCGCCGACGGCAAGAAGAAAAAGAGATGGCAGAGAGGAAGGGCAGGATTGAAGAAAAACCGAGATGGATAGACGCTGAAGAAATAACAAATGATAATTAGGGCTCGGTGGAACCGGTATGGAAAAAAACGGATTGAAAAAGTGTTGGAGGAGCAGAACCATCTGGAGGGGAGAGCGGGAGGCTGAGATAACAGGAGATGGGGGAGCGCGATTACAACTGCGGTGCTATTGCCAGTAGCACAGGAAGGTGCTAACGCTACTAACGCGTCCTTGGCACAATCCATTCATAACATCACGAAACGGAAGTCGGTAGATCAAGTTTTCGGAATCATGATTTCAACAATGAGTTCCGAACTGTCTAGTGATTCCCTACGTACCTACTCAACAAAATCTATAATCGTTGACACCTTACAAAAAAAATTTTTTTTTTTTTTTTACGACTACGGAACAAGTCCATAAAAGAAATGCATAAAAGAGTTATACGAAAAAAAAAGAAAAAATACACGAAAATCACTAAACTTATAAACTCGTAAACGAGTTCCACTATCTGCTTTACAAGCAGATACCATGTTACATCGATATGTCTTTGATTGGGGATTTCATAACGGTAGTCCTCGAGAATTGTAAAAAAATCCTTTAACTTTGGACTGTAGGCGACGAAATGTAGGATAAAGAATTTATTCTATTCTTCTTGGAGACACAATAAGCATACTATACATACTATTAAAGTTATTTCTCCAATACAGGCGCCGTCATTTTTATGTTCATGATAGCCTGATTTTTCATTAATAAATGAAATTATATCATTTATTGTTTTATTTGATAACGTTTCGTTCTCTTACTGAGGACATCTTCAGATCTTGCTTTCTTGACATTGAGTTGACTTGGTGAGCCACTGTTTTACTTGACAAATCCGTTATATTCGGATGTTTATAATTTTTTTTCCTGGACACACCAAGATCTGAAGATGTCCTCAGTAAGAGGACGAAACGTTATCAAATAAAACAATAAATGAAATAATTTCATTTCTTTTCCCTGGGCCGCATCCCGACTAATTCCAACAAAACAACGGTTTACTTATAGAAATGTTGAAAATAACTGTGGAGAGAAGCCACTACAATGAGTTGTTGTTTACAGTCGACTGTTGTCAAGAGGATGATAATGTTTCCTATGGAGTGGAGTAAATGATGCTATTGCTTTACGTTAAAACTATTGTAACCGGCTTATTGATGTTTATAGTCCAATAACTTAGTTTAGGAATGTAGCCAGGTACGTAAGGAGGGGGAAATTGGTAGCTTGAGATGTGAACATTTATCACATAAATCAAGCGCTTTCCAACGAGTGGCGAACGATTTCTGTGCGATGAAAACTGCGGAAGTTCCATTCCTCTAGCAACGGATTGGTTGTACGTGAACATCATTAGAAATTGTGACATATTTTTTGCGTCACGAAAATTTTTGGTTGACCCCCCAGAGCAAAGACATATTCATGTCAAAAACCCAACCTGTAGTACCTAGTAGTTTCATAAATCACAGATGGCGTGGAGATGGAGTGCATGTTACTGTTTTGGCGGAAGAGTGAAATCGTAGCAAACAACAATTGATTGAAATTTGCGTACAGCGCATTGGCTTCACCTCGTTTTATATTGAATCAGCAACATAATATGCTTCCCATCCCATTCGCGTTTGTCAATGGTGTTAGGATGCTCAATCAAAATGATACATTATACTAACCTCATATCAGCAAAAGGAACCTGTCAAAACGTCGTGATGGATGGTTCTAAAATTACTGAAAAGAACGACTCCGCAGTTCCCATGAGGTCAGTAAACAGCAGAAATCATTAGTAAAATCTATAAGAACCTACATGGGTGTCACCATTAGTATGGATAATTTGAAATCACTCCTGCCAAGTTGGGTAGGGTAGGCAGTATAGCTTCCTCACTTATTGTAACATGACCGATCAAAATTAGTTTAAAGAACCAATAACGGATCAATCCACGTTATCAGGAATTAACGATTGCACATGCTCATATTCTACGGCAATGAAATTTTTAGGTGAACATCTAGAAGCTAACCCACTATATTCCTGAATATTTCATCAAATCGAAGTATTTGTTTTAGAGTATCACATGTATCGTTCAGCTTAGTATTTTGCCTAATGTGCAGCAGTTATCAATCAATCAATCACAATAAAATTCATCCGGATGTTTCCGGAAACTCATAATAGTTCTAACGAAATCGGACAGATATGTCGAAAGAAATTGATATTATAAGAAACTCACGTTCGCGCACGCGTACACGCCATTATTGATCAGACGGCAATGGAAACTGTAGAGATAAATCTTGGAGCTAACCTAAACAATCCCTGAAACTTTCACAAGAATTGGTTCATTAGTCAAGTTTCACGAGTGTCAATAAACTTTGGTTTTGCGCATGCGCGATAGTTATTGGTAAGAGCTAACCAACTCAATCCTAGACAATTCCATCAAAATCCGACTAAAACTTATTATATTTTGAGCGTGACACGGAATCGGCGCAGATATACAAACAGAGAATAAATAAAAATTGATCAGCAAACTCTGAAATGCAAAAAGTTAAAAGAAATGGTTTTGGACGGGATACAATATTTTTCAACTTCTCGCACGAATAAAAAGCTTCGGTAGTGAGGAAGAAAATGAAAACACTCTATAAAAGTTAAAGATGTAAGTTAAGACTCGCTTGGTATTGTTCCAATGTGGTTTAGTTCCTTATTGTTTGATGACGTCCAACCCACTTTCGACCTGTTCCATTATTTTTCGAAATTCGTAACGTCTACAATCTCGGTTGCGCCGCACAACAATTAAATACCAACCCCCATGACATTAGTGTGCAGAGGGATCTTCATATAAATAGGTAAACCTTGAAACAAATTGGCGGATAAAAGCTGAGTGACAAGGTGTTTCATTCGAGCGTCCTGGGCACCTTATTTCAGCGTCTGAAAGTGGAATAGCGATTCATAGTCATGTTACGAGGTATTTTGCTATTTCTACGGTTTCTACTCTTTCTAATCTGAATGAAACGTGAACGGTTGGTCATCTGATAGTGATACATTGTAATAGAAAATTTAATGCGTTTGTGCAGATTGAAACTAAAGCTCATGTTTCAAGCAGATCTACGGCCCATATTTGTGACCCGTCCTAGGAAAAGGGAACTTATATTACCGGATGTGGAAATTGAGTTATTACCATTTCTGGATTCTGATTCTCCAAAACGCTGATTTAAAAAAAAACTATCTTTATTAAGTACTTAGTTCCAAAGATATGATTATGCAAAACCTGGTCTCCTGGAAACCTCATTATGGGAAAAACGCGTCAAAGTTTGAGCAACATTCAAAAGTGATTTGTGTTTGTTCTACTGGCATTATCAACTTAATTGTTTTGTGTAATAAGTTGCGCATGTCGGCTCCACTTCACAATCACTGCAGATAATTTTGGATGCGATTAAAAAAATTCAATTTTGAAGAACAAAAGTTTAAAAAATTGTGTTTTCTGAAGAGAAATCACACAAAATCGAACATTTGAAACAATAAATTGAAAAAAGCACAACTCATAACTATTTCTAACACAACAATACATAATTCCAGCCGTGTTAAAACAATAATAAGTGAGATTATTCACATTAAAACAATAGTTTTTTGACGAGTTGGTACTGCGTCTTTCCAGTGGCGGAGGATTGGTGTGTTCTTCTTCAGAAATCTCACTTTCAGAGTACCCTTGGTACACCAAAACTTCTACATCATCATTCTTTTTGTCCCGCAACGTTGGGGCACACATTGTCTTTAGTTGCATAAGTGCAATACGGTCTTATTTTTGTGATCAATTTGACATGAGAAAGGGGTAAGTGGGGTATGATTAGGTCGCTTTTGTGTTATCCCTACTACTTCTCGTTTTTCGATATCATAATCAGCTTAAAATCGATGTGACTATTTTACTGTGCAGAGGGATAGTTAGTTAAGAAACGATTACTTTATTGTTTCCTTTCATTCATTAGGTACTTCATTCAGAATGATTACCTATTATTTCAGAATCAATAATAACCTACAAATCGACATTTTTGGCCATTTCATCAAAAAACGCGCTCCTGAAAATTTTGTCAAAGTAAGATAAGGTCCCATTTCCTAGGACGGGTCCCATTTGGTTTAAAAAATTTTTGTAATTAGAAAATAAACCATCAAACTTTGAACGGCCGACGACCGATAAATATTCTACTCACTTATTCTTACTCTAGTCCATAATAGTTACAATAGTACAATAACTAGTGGACTGATGGGGAAAAAAAAAGTTTTGGGTGTTCTTACCTTGGTTTATAATGGGAATCTTAGTTTCTCGGAAGATTGATATTCGGGTATACCTACCGATCGGAACGCAAGCTAAGTTTCCTCTACTAATCTGTGAATGTTAGATTCCCAAATGATTCAATCATTTCAATATTATGAATTTGAAGCCCGGTGAAAATGTTTGAAATGAATAATGATTGTAAAAATCTAGAGGTTTCGATCTGCATTTTACAAAGGTATATTACATGATTCTTGGTTCGCAATCTAGCCCTTAAAAAATAAAAAGTATGCATGTATATATATATATATATATATATATATATATATATATATATATATATTTATATAAATATAACAATATGTTGAGTTCTCGACCACTCCTTCTTAAAACCAGGTGTTAAGGTTCTCGAGGGTTGGTCAATAAATCAGGTTTTTCCTTACACCAACGTTTCGTCCAATTCATTTGGCATCTTCAAGGCTACAAACAATACAATAGGTATCAACTAGGAGGTAGATATATCACTAGGGTCTTAATCTTATCAGCAACATATAATGGAACAAAGTGTGTGATTCATTTGATTAAACTTGTTTTTTTTTACGTATCTGAGGGATGTTATTGCCCTATTTCATTCTAATGAAATAGGACATTAACATCCCTCAGTTGTGTAAAAAAAAACGAGTTTAATCAAATGAATCACCCACTTTATTCCATTATATGTTGCTGATAAGAATGGGACCCTAGTGATGCATCTACCTCCTAGATGATACCTATTGTATTGTTTGTAGCCTTGAAGATGTCTAATAAATTGGAGGAAACGTCGGCGTAAGGAAAAAAAACCTCATTTATTGACCAACCCTCGAGAACCTTAGCAAATGTTTTAGAAAAATCACACTTATCAAAAACACCGGTTGTCAAAGAGGTAATACCAACCTGCCCCGATTTCGCAGGGTCGACATCTATCTTACATTACTACTGAATAGTCCAACCCCTTTTCTGACCTTGATTAACCATGTAACGTCGTCCACATGAGTTTTTTTTTTAATGGAAAATTGGCATTGTTCCATTCTCACCAAACCCTATATATATATATATATATATATATATATATATATATATATATATATATATATATATATATATATATATATATATATATATATATATATATACATACATACATATATATATATGAGACATGAAAAAATAAAAAATTATATGTAATTACTGTAAATCGGAGAGATACCTACATAAATTTGTGTTCCTCAAAAATGTGTGCCTTTAAAAATGTGTGCTACCGTACTAAGGGCCGGTTTATCAATTATCTACATTAACTGCAGGATAGCTATACCGAGTATAGCGCTATACTCCAGATAAAGAATGTGAGTCGTGTATCAATGTCGAAATACCTAGCGGATAAAATTATGCCTCAAATAAATTCTGTCTGGCGCCGTTATCATCCTCATTGGTGTCCGCAGGCGGCAAAATAAGGGCGATTTACATATTAGAAAAACCGTCTGACGTCCACAAAACAACAGTATCATCATCGACAGTATTAACTAGGCAAATAAGACACCACCACATAATTGCTATTTGCTTCATTTCTAGAGAGAGAAATACTTGTATGAGTTGCGATCTTGCAAACTGAATTATTATGAATGAAGTATTGTGATCAGTAAGTGGTGGACTTAATTTCATGTTCGATCTGTGTTATAAAGTAAAGAATGGTATCTTTGTCCAACCAAAACCTCAATAAAATACGAACTCGTCCCATTTTAGTAGGCGATCTACACGGGGTCTTACTATAAATATAATAGGTCTTCTTTTCCATTCAACGAATTATGCTACGATAGAATCTTCGCCGTTACTGCTGTTTGAAGACAAATTCCCAAAAGTACACAAATTATTACACAATTACGCGCGCGCAAATAATTACAAAATTACACGGCGAAATTATTACAAAATTACCGTAGTTGTCTGCTTAAGTATCAGGTGGATACTATACTGCGAGATGGATACTAATTCTCAAACACGCTGGCTGCGATATGTACGGTCAAATTTGCCGAAGGCAAATTCGGCAAGTATGCAGTGCTTCCAATTGATGGTACGTACGTGCGGACGAAAGGAGTTTATTGTCGAGTTGAATGATCTCATTGGCTAATGACCCAATAATTATCTATTGGCTGATATCGCACTACCTATATAAGCCAATGAATAGCCAATTTATCTCAGTCTCTATGGATGCCTCATTTACCGTTTCACCATTTTTTCGGTCCCGGTTCTAATGCCCGTTCGGGACTTCACCCATATGATCGAGACGACACCATCTTACGGCAACACGACATCGGCTAAGAGCATAGTTCACATTCATCGGATATCCGTAGAGCCGATCGCTTGGCGATTCGTAGGTTTACTGACGATTTTTTTTCACTCTGGTAATTTACATTCCGCTGTCGGTGCCGTGGCACTTGGTGCGAAGTATACTGGGGAATCTACTACGGGAGTTCTGTATCCGTCTTTCGATCCCGCTCGACGAAGAGGACTACGCCGTTCGCTATTTGAGAAAGGATCTGCAGTGATGTCGGAAGAAGCAAGTGGATCTGAATCGCCGCAAAAACGGTTAAAACGTTCAGATGGAGGGGCGTCTACATCGAAAATGGAGTCGTACCACGACCCCGCAAATCTCGGAGGAGCTGGATCTGTGGACCAACCTAATTCCGTGGACTACCATACATCGAAGTTTGTATTTAAACACAAGCATCTAATACAGACTAGGGCTTGGGCTAGTCAACAATTTAATTATGGCGGTTCCCATATATGGACGACCGATTTGGTCCAAATTCCGACAGACGCTTTATGCACTTACATTACACCGGCTGAATTTGCCTCACTACCATCAAATTGTAGCGTTAAAGTTGTACGTTGTAGAGTTACTCCTTTGGGTTTTCGTACACCATTTATGACAAATTCAACTTTTTTGTCATACACTTGTCAATGCTCTTATATTCTATAATTATGGCATTGGACTTAACAGTAAATTTGGGGGTACCAATGTTATGATCGATACGTCTAGTGGAAAGAACCCGATGTTACCGGGTACCTGTGTACGTACGTCACAGGGTGCCAATGGGCATATTTTATGGGGTGATAGACAAGATGAAACTCAACCCATGGCCAATTACAGCGTTCCTACATGTTTTGGTAACATTCGTGAATTACGTACTGTATTCGCTACCAATTTAGAAGGTAGAGCCAATGTTAAATGTTTGCCAATGTTAATGGACGATAGGAGGGTTGGTATATTGTCTAATGATGCTGCCAACCCACCTATAACTTATGAATATCGTCCACAGGTGAACGAATTTAAATGTAATCGTCCATACTCCGCCGTAGCAGATACCGATAGTAAAATACATACTGCTCTTGGTTTACGTAATCCTACTAGATATCTATATGATATGAATAAAGATTTGGATACCTCCGCTATTACAGAGGATACCGGATTAAAGCTAGTGAAACCCGATGTGGGGGTTGAATATTTTTCTACTATCGAAATGGCTGGTGTAGTATCTCACGGAATGACTGAACCTTCTGGAACTTTACAGCCACCCAGTTTTCATATTGGAGTAATGTCTATACACGCATTTTCAAACAATGAAAAGGACGAAACTGCGTGGCAATCTCTATTTGCTTATTGGGAACTAACAACGGAAATTGAAATTCATTCTGAATTTACACTGACACATCCTCAAGCACCATTTAGTCATCCTAATCAAGCCACATGTATTTCTACCCAATTGGCATTGTTTCGTTCATCTTTACAACCTACAGAATATGTTTATGGATATAAGGGTATTTTCCCTTCAGAAACTGCTGTACATACAGACTCCGGTGTTAATCCTCAAAGTAATCCTAGCATGACATTTACACCAAGTAAAAATCATAATTTCGATCATGAGGAACTTCGAAAGAAACGTTACCGGTCTGCCGGATCAACATTTGCACCACCTATGTCTGCTGTTGAGACTACTACTACTGCTAAACCATAGGAATCAAGCAGGCAGGAGGTTTCTGATGACGAACTTGATGCTATATTCGAACCATTAGTTCGTATTGATGAACCTGATTTTATTAATGAAGAACAAGAATTAGAGCTTGACCCTGCCGTGCGTGATATGGCTCGAAGAAAAATTCAACAAACTAGAGATGCCAATTATACCAAGATACCTCTAATACGATGGGCTACGGTTCGTGCTTTATCTAATCGTGTGTACCATTGGAAGGTACAAAAATTAAGACAATCAATCTTGATTCAAATAACATTTTTGTAAATAAATAAACTTGTTTGAGGTTAGAAAGCTCTAGATATCTCATTAACCTCCAGTTATAATAGTTATCCAGCCTTCCAGGGACCAGATAAATTAAAACGCCAGATAACGTTTCACTAGGGATGGCTAAGCACCCCATATCGTGTTATCTGGAGGATAACGCTACACCTTGGATAAATCCCCCCTATCCATTGGATAAATGTGATTGATAAACCGGCCCTAAATAAATTATTCTCTACCTTGGTCAGTAACTATGCGATCTGCCAGACCAAATCCTCTATTTACCTACACAAAGCTCAACTAAACTGTATTCTATATTCAAATTAATATGGAGTTTTGATACTGTCTCAAACATGTATGAATGCGTATAAACAGAAATATGTACTATCCCAATTGATTAGTACCTACTTATGGTAGGTACTAGTTATTCTATTATTATACTATTAGTTATTCTATGGTACTAAATCTATTTCTAACAGAAATACAAAAATTATATCTTAGGATCTGAGTGGATGTACAGAAGGTAGGGACCGATCGAACTCCGGGGAAGTGCGAAAATATTTGAAATTCATATATTGCAGAACCGCTCGCCGCTTGAAATATGATGATTGCACAAGGGGAGCCTCCGCTTGGAACCAATACGATCCCGAATGTATCCCATGATAAATAATATCTCGTTAGCTAAATTTATTTCTCGGTCCCCCGGGCCCCCATTAGCAGTCGGAGTGGGCTAATGAGTTGGTAAACTGCGGGGCAATATAGCTATGCCTGTACTATATGTTTAGGGAACTTTAATAGCCCCCTCTGCCCACCTGGGAAGCGTTTCGGCACGACTCCTTCAACTATTTCATGTGTAGGTAGTACGCGTCAAACGATCTCATTCATATGGGGCCCTCCTCGTCCGATATTTACTCCAAGATTTATGGGTGCCGTCATTATTTTGCCTTTCAAGCTCTTTAATTCCAAAACTTCTCACCTGAACTGCTCCAACGCTGTTTCCGTCCCTTTTGCCGAAAGGTTCGGACATCAGGATCTTTAAGTCTTTAGATTGATTAGGTCTTTCCATTGAATATTGGATTTTGATTTCGAAATTCCGAAGCAAATTGACATTTTGTAGCCCATGTCATCGTCGGATTCGTACCTATTTTCAGCAAATCTTTCAACTCAGGACCTATAAATAAATATTTATACATGACTTCAGAACCACGTCTGAACACGCTAATGGCGAAAATGGACAACGTTGTTGTTTTAATACCTAGAGGTGCCTGTTTTTCAAATTTAGATGACAAGACAATTATTCACAACCGGTAAACAGTGCTTACAAAATCAACTAACACACTAGGACTCTTGAGTGTTGGCTCATGTAATATTCCACACATCTACAATGAGACGGCATTAACCAGAAGGGAACCAAAACCACTAAAAATCGGAAAATGAGATAATCGTGCTATAGGATGGGCTAAGTCGGTCTACGATTTCAACAAAAAAGAACCATCGTGTTGATAAGGCTTTTCCCCCAAAATACGAATTGGAAAAATTTATTGAATCCGGAATGCCCCCATTGGTTTCAAAGTAGAACGACTCAAATATTCGGTTTCGATTGAAAAGATAACATCGCTTTGTGATTCAGCGGAAGGGAGCGAAACCCCTTCTCAACCACCAGATGAGTTTCATTTTTCAGCCACATGAGTCCATACACAATCGTCGTTATACACAATCTAGTTCATTACCAGCGTTATCGCTATCGATATGTTATGTTTTAATTATTAGTATTATGTTCACGAGCTTACAGTTTCTTTTTTGTTCATTTTTATTTATTTTGGATGTCATTTATTCATGAGTTCTGGTTTGATAAACCATGGTTGAATCAGAATACCCGTTGAGAAATTCTCAGAATGGAATCAGCGGATGTAGTTCATGACTTAGAATTTTTGTGAAGCGAGCTAGAATTTTTCAGGAAGGAACAGTACACATATAATTTAATTTTGAGGTTTCTGTCGTAGTTGCCACATATTTTTTAATAGGGAAATGACGCAGAATTTAATTAGATTCGAAAAGAGAAAAATGCCAATATAATTTGCGAACCTTATTTGCAAACTTGAAATAACATTGATGCCAGATTTCTGGAGACTAGGTTTTTGTGGATGGCTCCCTTCTCGTCAATGCTGTCCAATTTGCCCACATCCCAATCACTCTTATCTAGGGTGATTCACTAACATTGCATAGCCCAGTTATCGATCTACGTTAATCTACGTAGAATTAAATGAGAAAATGATCATTCACATCATTAGTATAGAAGTTAAACGCGCTCTTCCCGATAAGTTTAGTTGTGGTAACTGAGGACATCCCAACCTCGAATAACCGAGGGAGAGAACTACTGATAGCAGCACATCATACGCTAATCATGTTTCAACGGAGCTGTCACACTCTTCAACCTTTATTGCAAGCACGTCCCAATCGCATGGTTGAATTAATGAATATGAATTGAATTTAATAAACTAACATCACCGAATACATCTTAAAATAAGGTAGATAAGTGTGGCAAATTTGATTTCCAAGTCTATAAAATAGTTTCATTCCCTTCAAAAATTCTCAAAGAGGAATGGGGCTGAGTTGAGCATCAACGTATTTTATCAAAGAAAGGAGGCCAATGATCCAATAAAATGGTCCGAACGCCGGTGACCACCTACAAGGTTGTTAATACCTGACACATCACGCATGAGGTTCAAGGTCTTCATGTTATCAGCACGAAATAATGTTGTCGAGTTCATATACGCATATCGAATTAACTACCTATCGATGTTTTCCGCAGAATCTCTGTATATCTCTATATGAGTGGAGAATTTTCTCAACCAGTTTCCCAGTTAATCTTCCAAACGTCGATTAAGAATGTGGTTTTCTAATGTAAAAATCGTATAACGTTCCCCCAGAAATGCTCGTGTAATGGACTGGAATGTAGAAAAGAATGTTGGCCGTCTACGAACGTTAGAGTCCGGTACGCTGAGTGCGGTATGCAGATACACCATCACATCCCAGTTTTACCGTCAGACATCATTAGACGGAATCTACCTCCCTTTTATTTGCAGGTCTCTACTAAAACGAGTTTGAAGGTACACCAACTTCCGGATGCATAGTTCCAGTCTTCCATTTATTAGACCGATTTTAAAACCATTTTATGCCAAGTTCAACAGCGTCATGAAGCGCCACACTTAGTAAATCATATTGATTTTTTAAGCGATACGTTTTTTAAAACGATTGGTTAACTGTACACTACTTATTTAATGAGCATACCCGTTTATTTTCAAATGAATAAATGAAAAATTATTATACTCGTAGTTTTCTCCAGTATTTACCTACGTAACGTAATACTCCAATCTCTAGTTTCCTGCAGTCCCCTCATTCATGTATCATTCTTTATAGGTGATGCTAGGGACGGTTATATAGGATGACTCCAAAGGATGTATAACAGAAATGTTACCGGTGGATGAGCCTTTGAAAACATGACCGGTAGGTATTTGTTTGAAGATCTTTCGTTTTCAGTCTCCGACGTCACTCCAGTCGCTTCGCAACATCGGGGGCAGCAGGTGCGACCTGACACGTGTGCGTTACACAACTCACCTTTTGTCTCAACACAAAAAGTTTTGTTGTGATAGTTTTTACATATGAAAAGGCTGGAGTTTTGAAAACGACCTGACAGAAGCGCCACCCACGACGAATAAATTGATCATGAATGAGTGAACACAAAGCAACAATGATACTTCCTTTAGCCCCCTCATTCCAACAACATGAACATTGCGTTTTGATGATCCTGAATATCACACTCATAAATGAACAAAAAATATATCACAAAAAAATAAATCACAAAAAAAATATCACACGTATAAATCACAAGTTGTACCACGAAGATGTAGGCTCCGCACTACGCACTGTACGTTTAGTAGGCACTCAATGCTGATAGAGTTTCAGTACCTGAAATTATAAAAGTAATCAAGAAAATCTCGGAGGTTTTTTGTGGTCTTCCAAATCATATCTGGTAAAATTAGGTCCTTCAATCCTAGATAGGTCGTTATTTTCATACAGGTTCGTTATTTTTATACGTAATTTTATGTATTACGTAATACGTAAATAAAGAGATATATATATATATATATATATATATATATATATATATATATATATATAACGTACTTTACTTAAATATTAGACTACCCTCCTGCATTTCCTTATTTCCCTATAGGAAAATCAATTCCTACTCCATCTATTTTTTTTTAATTCCTAAAGTATGATGTTTCCTTCCGTTATCAAATTCGGTTTCTTCAAATAACTGAATGCTTTCATTATTCCGACCCTTTACCCGATTATTTTTAGTCGGGCGTAATCCTTATTTGCATTTGCGCGCGAAACGGCAAAACCCCGGAATTGCCCAAAATTGATATAGGTATTGGTGAGTCACAAGTGCGGTACATACTTGGTTTGCTCTGATTTTTAATGTTGAATTACAATATGGTCTGTGTTTTCTGATTCGAACATTTTTGGGGTTGAAAAAGAGTTGAAAATCTCAAAATTGGTTTTTTTGCAGAATATTATTCAGGAAAATTTGTTTCGCCATAGCTTAATTTTTAAAGAATTCCGTACACAAAAAGTGGGCAAATATATAAACAATTTAAAATAAATATAATGGTGAAAAACAAAAAGTCGCTCATATGGGTTATGAGTGGAACTCTATAAATTTAAATTTTGTCGTTATATAAATAATGTAGTTGCCACCCGATTAACTTCGTAGTTCTATCTATACCTGTCCGATAGATGCAGTCGTGGTTTTTCTGGCTAAACCCTTCGAAGCAGCTACGGTGTTTTCTTGAGCTCGTGGTTTCCACTAGAATAATATTGAATATAAGAAACAGGAGTTTTTAAACACTTCGTGTTTTTACTTTTTCTTCGGACATCATTCTCCATCCCAATTCGGAATATCATGAGTAATTTCGAAGCAATTGAAATCCATCAGTTACTTGAGAAAAGAGGATTTTCAGGGTAAAATTAACCCATGCTGATGGGGTCTGTCCCCCGACCAACACGTTACAACCTATTGGCAGGATGAGTTATGGAAACAACTCAGGTGACACGAGTTCTCTTATTGTGGCACGACTATAGTCACAATTAAATGTTTATACCTACTTTTGGTATTGCCCTGTTCACAAAAATTTGAAATGTGATCTCCATAAACGGATCCAATGACTTTCAGATAGCCTTTGCAGATCCGACGGGGTGCCCATCCTCATTCCGCATATTGTGGATGTGGATTCCCAGATTCCCAAAAGCTTAGGCTGAGGTTACTATGGAATCGTATCCTAACAATAATTAATTTTTTTTCGGACGAATTCGTCGCAACGATTTGTTAAAATGAGGTCGGATTGGTAGATACACCGACTGAAATTTTTATAGTACGAATCTCACCATCACGGAAAATGGTGAACGGTAATTGCGTATGTTGTTCTTTTTTTTCCTCTGTTTTTTTGATTTTGGTATGAGATTACATCTATAAAGAAGAAGTAGTCTATACAACAGAAATCTGATATACACATTACCTATAGCAAAATTCACATAGGAACCTGTAGAATTTTCCTACCTACTGTTGAGTTCTTACGCGAACTTTTACCATATTCATAGTGTTTTTCATCTTCATCCCGCAAATGAGACGTTCGTGAACAATCAAGTTGAGTCACCAAACTATAGACCCTAGTCAACTAATCTAAATTTTTACTAAGGGATTTACTTTTTGATGATATGTGTTTTTGAGATGCGAGCGCAGCGAGCATCCAGACTACTAATCTAAGCGAAAAACTGATCTGTGTAAAATCTCATGGCGATTGGAGCGCTAGGAATACCACGCAGTGGGTAGTCGAACTAAAGAGCAAGTCAGGGTCTAGTGTCTCGTGACTCGAATTGATTTTTCGAGGACGTCACGTATCCCGCAAAGACCAATAGTAGAAAACTGGAATAATTATTATCAACCATGGCAACGGAAAGGAAACCACGAAGAACGACGAAAAAATATACCTACAGAACAAAAACTGTTGATCCCACACAGTTAGATACAAACACGTCAATTCTGACGAAAAAAAAAAAAAAAAAAAAAAAAAAATTACTAGTTTGGTCGCTCAAACTGCTCACGCTTAAGTGTTCGGACGAATCGGTTGCTGCCAAAATAACCACTCTCATTTACCTAAATTCTTGCTTCCGAATCCGTACGAACAAAATTTCTTCAGATTACGCATCCATAGTAACCTTAGCCTCAGAGTGGCTTCTATTCTCTTCTTCTATATGGATATAGCATGTAGTCAGCTCTCAGATTTGCAACTTGCACACACCAGTCACAATCAAAACATGGAAGGTAAGATGGCGCTAGTCTATCCGACCGCCTTAAGCCTGGTAGTGTGGTTATTTTTGGAGACGACTGAAGAGAATGTGGGTTTTCAATTTTCCGTGTTTTTCTTATTTTGTTTCGTGTAGCAGTTGCATAATATTAAATTAAGTTTGCTGTAATTTCCACAATAGTGGTGTCTGAATCATTACGAATCCTTACGAGTTCTACGTCCATCTACCTCATTACGTTTAATGCTGAATGTGCATTAGCAAAACGTTGAACCCTTGTGACAGGAAACTTCTTCACTTTGTTGAGTCCTATTTATAAACTTGAATATCGCCCTCCACGCAATCATTGTTGCCATAAATAAAGGAAGCAAATGCATATGCCCTATCATTGTTAATGATCAACAAAACCAGACAAAATTCTATCCACGAACATCGAACATTCTTCACACCGACCCCCGATTGTGGTACTTTACATGTAACTTCAATTCTTCCGAAATTCCCACAATATTTGAGAACAAGATATTTCTTCATACCTACTCCTGACTACGAAACAATTCGTAAATCATGACAACTGCCAATTCATTGAACAATCCTGGGCAATATCCGAGTTTGCGACTCGGTAAAATCGTGCACAAACAAAGCGGATGGGAAATTGTGAACTGTTTGAAGCAGGCGATTTTCAATCATTGGTGAAAGCATCTCGATAAAGGGATTTCTAGATTGAATGAAAGAAGCGGACAGAGAAGGTCGTGTCAATGTAGTCAGTCAAGTAGAAAATACAAAGGGATGGTATTATTCGAATCTGTTTCCAAGTATCTGCTATCACATCTATTTGACGCCAAGCAATACTTGCTAAAGAGATAGGCTCTGGTTCGAAAATGGAATCTAAATGGTGAGTGCTACTTGGAGTAGATTTCAGTATTGAAGTATTAAAAACTCTATAGATCCTTGAATCGTTTCATTTCCTGTTTTTAAACTTTCAGGTAATAGACAAAGCCTCATTTTATTTGAAAGGTACCTAGCTAATAAGTAAAATAGCACATATATAGGAAATTCTCATCATGCACTAAGTGGAGTGAATATTGGTCAATTTCAGTACTTCACGTTTAAGCTTAAACTTCCTACGAATCCATAAACAAGAATTTACCCTTTCTAAAATCATTGCCTCAGCGGTACGGATATGTATTCATAATGTTTAATGAACATTCAGTCATTTGTTTACGTTAGGTTTTCTCTTCAACACGAGTTGAGCTCGCAAAATATTAAAGTGTATTATTTTCGTGTTTCGTTAAACGTTCAGCATAGGTCAAAGTTTATCCCACTTCACACCTTCGACACAGTCCGATGCGTTTCAGGTAGTTGACAATTAAATAAGTAGATAAAGCTCTCAAAATATGTTTTCAATTTCAGCGGAGCTGTCTAACCTCAATACTTCCAATCATCGCAAACGATAAAAAAAGAAAAACAAATCAGCGTGTTTGTAAGGGAGGGGTTGGTTGTCACTATTAGGGGTGGATTTGCACTAGAAGAGGATGAGCAGAAGAGCCAGTCACGTGACCTTCAGAGGGGCCCCCACCACCCGCAGAATGTTCTGTTGGTCTGAGCTTATGGACAAGGAGTAATTGCCGAAAAACTGTTTTTCATCACTTTTCTTTATTTAGAAGGTCCTGTTTATAAGATATTATAAAAATAAGGCCTTCTGTCCTTGAATTGGTTTTTTAAAACTATCTCCAACGTTTCTCCCCAGGAACTAGGGCTTCTTCAGGGAGCCAAATTTGGAATAAAAAATTCGAACATTTTTTAAAAACAAATAGTACTTTTTTTTTTAATTTTTTTATTTTATTTTATTTTTTTTTTAAAGATAAAAAATCGTATTCGGAGTTATCAGTGAGAGAAAGTTAAATTTAAAATTTAATTTCTTCCACTGATAGCTCCTATTTTTTTTTTTTTTTTTTTTTTAGTTTTATATTTAAAATTTGTCTCCCTAAAGAACCCCAGTTCCTGGGAGAAACGTTGAGATAATGAAAAAACCAATTCAAGGGCAGAAGGCCTTATTTTTGTAATGTATTGTTATAAACTGTTTTTTTTTTTTTTTTTTTTACCAAGTGAGTAAAATTTTTCTTTCTTCACTTTTTCTTTCTTGTTTGCTAGAACAATGTGATGCGGACACGATCAATGGTTGATTTGAAAGATTAGGATTTCATGTTGATAGTCCACAAGTAGTTGTAGCTTTTTCTTGCGTGAGCATGTGGTCACCGAGATGTTTTTCCAAAATGGCGTGGGGGGGGGGGGGGGGGGGTCGGTTGGCCCTCCCAAACAGGGGCATGTTGGCACTAGTGACAACAGACCCCATAACTAGTGCCATTTAACCACCATTCTCCTCCGCATTCCCTGTACGTAGGTTTTTGTATTTTCAATTGACATATATGCCTGTGATAGCAAGGCCATACATCCACGGCCATTAGAGGTTCTTTTCGATATCTTTGAATATTTCAATGTCTTTCGTTAAATACGAGTTTTGTTTGAACAGTATTTTTGTAGGTTACTAAATGGTCAGGAAATACAAAAGAATCACAAAAAAGGGGATGCTGTTCCTTCAGATTTGAGAAAACAATCCGTGCAAGCACATCTGGTCGATAATTTAAAGCCATTGTATGTTTGGGATCAGTTGGCACTGCATAGAGGGGGCAGGTGGATGCTACCGCTAACTGACCCACCCTCTGGTGCCAACTAACCCTGCGTGTGGAGTTAGTTGGCACTGGTGACCTGATGGAGGAAAATGCTCATTATAAAATCAAGAAATGAGGTAAAAATTAAAATAAAAACTGGAAATTGTGACCAAGATATTCAAAATTGCAGCCCATTTTTCAGATTTAAGAAATTTCAAATCACTGATTTTAAATAATCAAAAACGAAAATCGTTGCCAACCTACTCCGTGCTTCCCTATTTCTAGTCCGAATATTTAGGTACATTTTCATCTTTCTCAAACTTGGACAAACTTACCAATACCACTGAATAAATAATCGTGACTACCTATGTGCATCATTGGATCCCATTCAACTTATTGTGAATAGTATCTCCTATCGTATCTCCTATTTTGTGCTCCACTTTCTTGCACATTGTCCATTTTTCTGTAGTGTTTTCATACTCGTTCGAAGACACAAAAGGTTTCAAAGCCCTCGGCAGGATTATTAATTTGTTCGTTGTTATCAAACAACATCACGTTTATCTGAAAACTGATCCAACAGTATCAGTGCATCAGATATAGGAATCGACAATTTTTTAATTCATGCAGATTCGATATTTATGAGAAGCCAACAGTTGACCCTGGGTATAGTCGGATGATCACCCTTGACCGATTCTCTATCCTACCGAGCTGGTTCGTGATGATCACAAACGACATTTCGTATCAATAGTTCACCGTAAAGGGTAAACTCGACCTTTACGATTGTAAGAACCTACGTGCTACCAATCGATAGCTTGCCTCAGATGAGGAATTGGACAATCACATACATTTCTTACTCAACGTTCGACTCGCGGAGGAAATCTCTTGCAAAGTTGCTCACACACTCCAATACATACATTCATCTCAGCGAAGAGCACCTGACCTATTCATACGAACACAGAAAAATGTCCCCTCATCCCAGAGAACTTTTCATTTCTTACATCAAACATCGATTCTCCCACTGGAATAGGAACTGAGTATAGAAGGTAGACACACCATGTTACTACGAGCGGGCGTGGTTCCAACCAATCACTTCCATATGAATAAAAATCTACGTGCTGGATTAAGGTATTTATAATTCTTTGAAGATATCTTGAACACTATTAATGAACTCCCACCAGCTGTAAAATCCAATACGTGCATAAGAACCATACCCTTCTATCAATATAACTTTTTTCCATTCCATAAATTCGTGCATGTTTGCCATCTTAAAGATTCATTCAAATAAAATGTGTGTACATTGGTAATCTTGAACAGATGATTCACAGCTAAAAATCTTGAAGAAGACACTGACAGATCATTTTCTGATGTATTCTTTATTTCATTCTTATAAATAATATAGATTTATGAGTTATGGACGATTTTATTTGGTGGTAATAGATACTCATATTAGGGATAAAGGATGGTCTACGATTTTGCCCCCCCCCGACCCCCCCACCCCCCCCCCCCCCCTAACTAAAACTCCGACTCCAAACTCCGACTCTAATTGTCGGAGTAAAAAATGTGGACAAAGGCCATTATTTACAATTTTTTTCCCATAGATTTCAAAAATGACAAAATTGCGGTATGCTCATTCGTGCAAACGGACGCAATTGACAAAATTTTGTTTTTTAATTGGGAACCCCCATTTCTTATTGCAAATTCGTTGTACATGAAACTTCACGAAGAAATGACCCCTCATTAAGCGTTTTTAGTGCTGACAAACGGGCGCAATCCCGCTCTAAAAGCTCACTAAAAATGTCAAATACAGAGTTGTTGAAAATACTCAATTGCCACATGTAATACATGATTTTAGAGTATTTTTTCATCCTGATTCGCGTAGTGATGTCAACTTATTGATATTTGCAACACCGACTTGGGAAACCACCGAAAATCTACCATAATTGCACAATTCCTCACTCATTTCCACACAGCACAAAGTGTGTTTTTCCAGGTTGGTATTGCAAATATCGAAAAATGAACGTCATTACGTTCATTAAAAAAAGCAGCATTAAAAAAATATCCCAAAACCTTTAACCTTTTATTACACGTGGCAATTGAATATCTTCAAAAACTCAGTATTTCGCAGTATTTCACTTCTAGAGCAAAATCGCGCCCGTTAGTGCCCAAAAAAAAAAAAAAAAAAAAAAAAAAAAAAGAGTGTATGGTCATTTCTTCTTGAAATTTCACGTAGAATTCGAATCTGCAATAAAGATCGGGTGTTCCCATTGCTTTGTTTTGAGCTGCTCATAAACAGTTTCGTTGGCCACGTGAATTTTTGCTAGGAGTATAATTCTATTTGTCACACTGGTATCTCCGAATATTGTTACGCTCTCACAAGAAAAAAAGTTTGAAGTGACCTAGAAGAGTCTCTCTTTGGAGCCAAAAACGCAGGATTTCCTTACACGATACGTATTCACTCACGTACCCATTCTCATATCATGATTTGTTTTCTTACTAATGAGTGAAATCATTATTCTGGCTTATGATGATCTGGCGTTCATGTCCAAACTCATTCGTCAAAGTTGTCTGTTATGATTGGTTCGAAATCTCGCTTCAACTTGTACATGTTGTGTTTATTGAACTGATTGATGTATTTCTTATATAGTCGTATAGAGTTGCATTTGATGTCTTCAAACGCCAATTTTGTTTTGTTTGCTTTCTCTCGTTGTGATTAAATAGTAGACCTGATTGAGAAACGCCGACGTGTCACCTATTAAACGAGTAACCCGAGAGTCTTCGTTGCTCTTTGGCCTTGCGCAATATCTTAATTGTTCAATCGTGGAACCTTTATGCCCAGTCTTTGAGACTAAAGGGACGATTTATAGTTGGCATTTCCTCACGAGAGCGTTGGTTAACCTATCCGTCGTTAGATTCCGAGCTCTGGTATATTTTTCGCGAAAAGATATGCACATGCCTTCACCGCCGTCCGATCTTAGTGCCCCCTTTACCCGATGTTTCCACACAGAGCAGAGAGGCAATACTTCAGCCACGTCAGCTGGATTTAGTTACGTGAGCGATCTCCCACAATCCCGGTCTATTTCGATGAGATTTTAGTTGTTCAGTGCAACCTATGCAACTATAACGACCTTCTGTTACACTACACTGCTATCGTAGCGATTTTGCCTCGTGTTCCAAGGCTGTGTAATACGTGGATACTGACAAATCATAAGTCACGTGGATAGAAACCGATACAACGATCAGTTCACGACACATCTGAAAACCTTAACAAGAATTTCCCAGAGTGACTGGATTAATAATTATGGCATAAACTTATTATCCATCCAATGCATTTGCACTCTCCATTTATTATCAATATATATAATACTTCTAATTTCACGTAATAGCAGTAACAAATTACCTACATTATTTTCTAAATTATTTAATACAATGAAGAAAGAGATCACTCCAGTTAGTGACTTAAAATCCTTATCAAAGCGACTTGTAATTGATATGGAGGAGATATCGTTGATACCATATATGGGATAAGGTTCATACAAAAAAGAGTAGATATTAAGTATCCAATCTGATTAGGGAAGCTGTAACCTCAGAAAAAAAAAAAAAACAATGGTTAAGTACGCTCACCTCATTATGGGTAAATTACTAATCAAATCGGCAAAATTCTATCATCGAGTGGGTTTTAAAACAAAAAATAGTTATAGAGCATTATTAGGTTCCGTTAAAGTCAAAATCAATGTTCAAGATAAAAGAGGGGTTTATAAACTAAAATATCCTTGTGATTACGAATATCGCTATCAAACTGGTAGGAAATTCAGGGAAAGAATAGACGAGCATCAGGAGAATTTCTGGGAAAATAAAGGTAAGTTTACATTCGCAAGACATCTTAAGGAATCATTGTTATCATTTTGATTTGAAAGAAACACAGTTTGTATGGAATTTCTTCTTTTTTCCAAAGGGAGGTATGTTGAATGTACTTGAAGAATTTGAAATGATCAAAAGTGACAAATATGGTACCTAAATGTTTAAATGGGGATATCTCTCAATATACTCGTATTTCACCAATGATTAGTCCATTTCTATGAAGCCTGGAATTTTTCTCAACATTTTTAAAGCCTGATTGTGTAGTTTTCTCCCTCCTTTCACGTCATCTGATTAGCTGAAATCCCCTTCACATTGCTTGCACGTAAATTGGTTGTATCTACCGACCCTTTCTTTTCTCTCGACCGATGGGATTCAATCTCTCTTCAGCTGTGACCTTTCTGATGCGTGTTCATTTATTTTTTGCCACCGTTATTGTTGACCTAACCGTAAAAATTGATTTGACAATGTAACTCTTTATTTTTTCGTGGAAAAAAAAATGTTTTTTCACTAAATTCCGTTTTGAAGAACGAATACACGAATATACGTATATATTCTAAAAATTAATCTGTACAGGCTGCAACAATTTCTCAAAAAATACGCTCCGTGTTCAGAAGACACTAAGCCACAAAATGTTATGTATCATCCAATTCGGGTCGATCCAATAAGCGGATCGCTGTCTCCCAGTATAGTTCATTCTCTTTTTGACAGCGTTTGAGATTGAGACGCTTCGTCAACGGCTTGGCCTAAACTGGTAGACGGCAATCCGCAATTGAGTGTCCCAAACTGCATGATATCATGAATTTGGTCTTGGCATTTTTCGGGAACGTATTTTTTTTTTTTTTTTTTTTTTTGGGGGGGGGGGGGGGATTTTTCACATTTTCCGTGGTCTAGGAGGAAAAGGCTGGAATGAACGGGCTGCTCAGGATGGGGTCCAGTAATTTTATTCGACATTTGTTGTCCGAGAGAAGCTTCCAGTTAAATTTAAATTTCCTGGAGTGAACAGGGAAGAATTTAGCTCACATAGCTTATCAGGAAAACCCCGTAATTTTTTTCATCTCTTTCAGCTCTACAGAAGGTCCCTATCAAAATTCACATTGCTAGGGTGAATAAGACAGAATTCAGCTAACTCAGATGATCAGAATAGATGGTGGGTGGGCGCAAAAACGAAGTGAGGCTTGAAGAAAAAAAAAAAAAAAAAAAAGCCCGAAACATGCATTTGACAATTAGTCTAACTTTTTTTTCCAATTAGTTTATCAGCATTCAACGCTCTTCGATCAATCTGTTCTTCTGAAATCTCAACGTATTGGTATTTTCATATTGTTTCTTTGGTTCACCAATTTGAAAATTATCTCGAAAAGGAGGATCACGATGAACCGATGAACGATACGTTTAAAGTTACGTTCAAGGAGAAGCCATTGAAATGTGGACATGAAAATACAGTGCCTAACAATATAACCACGATTCAATGTTTTTCCAAGAAGTGGAGAAATTTTAATCTCTGTTAGAAACTGCAAGTAACAAGCGTATGATTTTAGAATGGGAAGATCGCCGCTTAACTAGAAAAAGATACAGGGGCGGAGATTATCGGCACATTCCAGTGAAGAAGGTCTGAGATTATTGTCCATCATCGTTTATACAGTTTTGCCATCTACCCAGGTGAGACGGGAACTACATCCCCAACTTTATGAGCTTTGTAATATCTTTGTAATCGTGGCGTAAGCTAAGATATATATTTATGTAGGTATAGGTAAATGGTGGCAAGTTGTTTTGAAGCCAGTCATCTTGCAATTGAGAGGAGTTGGAAACCGGCAGAGATTTGACTTTTTGATCGTTACCGATACCGATACTGAAGCTGAAGGAGCCAATACTGGTTAAAGGTTTTGACATTTTTTGTCTTTACTTTGGCACATAATTAAATTATTGCGTTAAAAAAAGCGTTACGGTTGGTTTTCTGATGATTTCCGCTTACAACCGAGTCGTTGCTAGGGAAATGGTAGGTTCCGTCGTTTTTCATCCCACAAAATTTGTTGACCATTCGTTCGAAAGCTCTCGATTTATTCAACCATATTATGTTAACTACTGCGAAGTGCGTGGCCAACAAGCTGAGTTATGAGCATGGTTATTTGAATAATTGTTTACACACAGGTGATCATTCTCAATAATTGATATTGTGAACATGATTGCAACCGCTTGTTAATTTCTGATGATTTCATTGAGCTGGTGTTTCGATGATTTGATTCATAGCAGGTGATCCGAATATTGCGAGAACGGTTTGATTTTTTAAGCGGTGGTTAAATAATTTCAAAAGGTAATTTCTATACTTTACACTCTAGGAAGCTGTAGTTTCGTATGTAGCCTCTTTAAGACATTTACTTGACGATGCCCAGGATCCGGACCAGCTGAGTGCCTGTTAAAGCTAATTTCTATGCTTTACCTCTAGGAAGCTTTAATTTCTTATGTAGCCCCTTTAGGGCATTTACTTGACGAAGCCCAGGGGATCTGCTGAGTGGCTCGAGTCTGCAACTAAAGACATAAAATGTCCCAATGTGTTGCAGACTCGTATGTACATTATATGGAACTGATTTTCAATGAAATCGAGGGTTTTCTTTAAAAATGATCTTCGATGAACATACGAGTTTGCGGAAATCTCACGTGGATAATGATTGACAAGACACTTTCTCAAGATTTTGTGGAAGACTTTAACACGTCTGTATTTATTAAGGTCATGGACTGCAGTAGGATCAGAATGAGGAATACAGTGTAGATAGTTGAATGAAAGTATTGTGCTAAAGAATCGTGTACATCCCAGTGAAGAAGGTTCTTAGATGAGTTTGTCCATCATGGTCTGGGCTGACTTGCCAGCTACCCATGAGAGTCGGGAACTGCACCCCCGACTTTATGAAGCCTCCAGAAATCTCATTCATGGTCGTCATTACAATCGTGACGGGAGCTGAAATAACCTTTCAGGGCTAATATAAATGGTGACAAGGGGTTTTAAAGCCGGAAGGTCGAAGCCGCGGCGACCCGGGGGCCTCCTAAGTAGAGGCGATTCCCCTCAACAACAAAGAGGCGGGAGAGGGAGAAGAAAATCGTGACACTGAGCAAGGGGTCCTCGCCCATCCCTCCCGTCACATCACTCGCTTGGGGGAATTTACATACAATTACTGTCATTGGAGTGACGGCTGACACCTGGGACCACCGTTAGCTACCACGTGCTCTTGCCGGAGTCTCAATCATTGGCGGGGTTGCCGCGGCCAAGATAAAGATACAGTCTGATACGTTATTGGCTGACATACGATCATATCGTGAGTTAATTATGTACCGATTTACCAATTCTATTACATAGAGCATCGATGATTTTGAGTAATTTACAGTTTACAAACCATCCATCGTGAATGTTTTTTCTTGGCACATACGTGACATTGTTCTTTTCGGACAATTAAAATTACTGCCTGCCTTAAAAGATGTTCTCTGAAATAAGAGGTGTCTTATAAAATATATGTATATACTGAGAATTAAAATGGAAATGAGATTGTAAAATTCAATAAAATGAAAGCAATTCGTTCGTTACTTTCCCTTGAAGCCACAAGACCAGTTTTCACGGTGTTAGTTGAAAAACTAACGGATCTAGTCGGGTATGTGTCAGCGGGGGACACCCCAGACCCACTTTTGCTTTCACTATAAGCCTCGGCAAAATTTTGGAGGAACGTGGTACACGATCCAATTAAAATTGGAAAGAATAGCAAAAAACGTAGCTCCAGATATCAACCAGTGGTCTGGGGGGCTCTAGACTTCATGATCCGTTTCAAGACAGCCCAAGGGTTTTCCATTTCAAATTTCAGCTTTATAGGTTGAATAGCAAAGAAATTTGATCCGCCGCTACTTTATTCTGGAATAGCAAATAGCTTAGCTCCGGATCTAACTCAGTTGATCTGGGGGGGCTCTACACTTCATGATTTGATTGTGGACGTCCCAAGGGTTTTCTATTTCAAATTTCAGCTTCATAGGTTGAATAACATAGGAATGAGTGTCCCACTACTTTAGCCTTGTATTTTCATCGCCATATTTTGTAAAACTTTCACTTTTAAGTCCCGGTAAAAGCGTGTTTCACGATAAAATATAGTCCAAAAAAGGCCATTTTTCTACCGTTCCCTTTATAATAACATCCATCAAGATCATCGTTATGACTTCATTTTTGAACAACACTCTAGGATACGCCTCTGAATCTGAATACATCCATTACTTAATACACTAACTCAATAAATTCTCAGAATCGATTGTAATCTATCATAGTAATTTATAAGCGTAAGATTTTTTCAGCAAGGAGGTGCAATTTTTTCGGTGTTATGTTTTGAACAAAAACAGCTCAAGTCATAAGTTGTTCTTTTTTAACCTATCGAATGAAATAAGAGAGAGTGAATGAAACCGCACTGTGGAAACAAAAATAACTAACATTATGTGGCAAGTTGAGGTTCTTATTCAAACAAAGTAACGCATTTAGCAGACCTGAGTTGTTTCTAGGCTCACTTCAGATGTCTTTAATATCATTCCAAAGACGTGGTGCTTTTGACTGAAAATTTTGGATTTGTCAACATTTCATAAGTAGTTTTCATCGTTGTTCGATTTCAGTTTTGAACCTTCGACTTGGCGATTGAAAAATGCCCATCAAAACTAATAGGATTACGTCAAAATCTCATTTTCGAACATTTTTGGCTTGAGATAATTTTCAATACCACAGCAGATTACATAAACCAAGGAACATTCGGATATGAGTTGCCCAAAGTTCATTTCAAACGCCGGGAGCATTTTTTACCTCAACTTTTAAAACACTGGATAACGAGATTAGTCGAAGAGAAAGAGAAATAGACCTTAGTAGGATGATTGATCTGATGATAGCATAGACTGATATTGTTGCACAGAGGTAAGAATTGTGATCTGCTATTAGGCGAAGCACTTTCATCATAATCTCGATAGTTCCCGCAGCACTATACTAATCTAAATCAAATGCTCATGTATCGGAATATTCATTAGGCGATAGGAGCTCATTTATTTTATTTTTTTAAATTTATTTTTTCATTTTATTTTTCTACTTCAGTTACAAAAGTTCATTTTCAAAGATTATAAGCGACCTCTAAAATCATAGAAAGCTTCACATAGCATTATCAGCTCTACCGATAGGTAAAGAATTTTTCCTCATATTCGTCCTTTTTTTCAAAACGTTTTTCAAAAAATTTTTTCAAAACGTTTATTTTTTGTTTCTTATGTTGCCAAACTATTTTGGTCATTGTTGTTTATTGGTGTGGTGATTCAATTCGCAGCATTTACGTGGAATCTCTGGGAAACCTGCTCACAATCAATAAATGTTTCATTCCTGAATATAAAGCAACGGAACAAAGATATGACATTATCATAACAAACTGTGAGGAGATTTTAACATTGGTTCATTTTAACCATTGGAGCCCGGGGTGTCACAGGCTGACATTACAAGGCACTACCCACCAATACTTCAACCCTATATTTGTATCTCATGAAGCTGTTCAGCCAGCTTAACGGGATAAATGTGAAATTACCCCAAAACGAAGCGTCTAAAATATTCGTTAATAGAAATTCCTTGTTGGTCATTCCAAAGCATATAACCATCATCATCATCAACGAATAGTAATATCCATCATCATCAACAACCAATCATAATATCCATCTTATTGCCCCTTTTTGGAAAGCTTTTTTCGAGATGTATCAGTTGATGGAATAAAATGAAGTAGGGAACATTGTCCATTATGTCCTAATTTGGTTTTGGCACTGCAAAAGAATTCTCATTATTTCACAGCTTTTTCTTGAGGCTTTTCAACACGGCAGACCCCCTTTATCGTATTGTGCTGGATACTTTAGATCAAATACTCAGTTGCCTCGCTCGAATGAGAAGATAAGCTGGATAGCTCACGAGCCGTTCGGTTAGACGAGATAATGTGATAGGAGCGTCTGAACGTGCAGTCCCTATCGACTATCTACTCCACCCCACAACTACCGAAACTGTGCTATTAAGACGTATAGTGTAGTACGAGTACGGAGAGGAGGTACCCACCTGCGCCTGTCCTTTAGAGGGCGGTAGTTCTTTAGCCTCCGGGCCATTTCCCCTCGGCATATACGAACCAGGTGCTGGCGGTGGACCGTTTTCGTGTTTGAGAGAACCGTCGCCACGGGCTAAGTCGGTCTACTTAATTGATAGAACAAAGCGAACCGGCTGTTGTGAGCCTTTAGTGGTTGACGGGGCCGAGAGACCATACAATTGATCGTACGTACAATTGATTTCAATGGTTTCATGCCGCTATTCAATAACAGATTTAAAGCTGATCCGAAATTCTGATCTCACTAACATGAGACTAAAGAGACCGAATAATATTCAGAACAACAGAGTCTGGTTGAAAACAAGTGGGTTAGGAAGTGTAGCCTTCAATTTCTGTCTTTCCTTTCTATTACTATCGCCAAGTGACGTAAAGGCTCCTAGCCTCAGATGGGTGTCTGTGGTATACGAATTTGTATGACAATTCATATAAAAGCTTCAATTCGATTAATGCTCAAGGAATATTATAGAGAAAAAAAATTAGGGATGAACTCACTTTACCTGTGGGGATTTCAGTGGAGATGAACGAGAATAATGTGGACCATTATGGTCTATGGCTGTCTTTTTAACTTACAGAACTATGCTAAATTGCAGTTATGAGCTCTTGATGGATGTTAGAATCAAGAGATTATCATCATCTTACTCTTTATTCGGTGAGTATTTTGAACTATTTTTGGCACAATCCAATGAACTACATTTCAATATAAAGCAAATTTTTTTATTTTAATTTCCATTTCGTTTATTAGAAACAAGTCAAGTGACACAGTAAAGGTTTAAAATTGTTGTTTTTTGAGTACCATTAGTGCTCGTCCCTAAGATCACAAACTCGTTCACAAAATCGTCCCTAAGACCACAAACTAGTTCACAAAATCGTAGTTCACAAACTAGATCACAAACTAGTTCACAAACTAGATCACAAACTAGTTCACAAACTAGTTCACAAACTAGATCACAAACTAGATCACAAAATCGTCCCTAAGATCACAAACTAGTTCACAAAATTGTAGTTCACAAACTAGATCACAAACTAGTTCACAAACTAGATCACAAAATCGTCCCTAAGATCACAAACAAGTTTGAGGAGTTGGTTGGTGCCTTTCGTTGATTCAATTCTGATAGTTGGATTACATTTATAAAAGTTTGCAATTGTCTCTGTTAATTCAAACCTAAATCTCCTCAAACCTAATTCTCCTAACGAGATATTATGAAGCTTTCTGATGGTTCTGAAGTCAATTCTCCCTAATTATTTCAACTCGTAATTATGAAACTGTTTTACTTAAATGAAAAACTCACTGCAAAAACTCAATATAGACATATTTGCACCTAGTGGTACTAGTAGAACAGTAGTCATCGTAATGAACCTGGGGAGCCTCCAAGATAATCTCACCACTGTAAGGTATTTGTTGAGGACGGAGAATAAACACTTGCAGGGAGTTAGTGCTGGGGAATTATTACAAGCAAAGTCAATTTCCTTACTGGTACATAATTACTACATCCCTAACATACATGATGAAGCCTTACTAGGCGAAACTAGTTGTATGATAAATAAAACCTGATAGGTACTGGATACCTTCGTGGAAACGTGAAAATTCAGGAATCGTTTCGAAATGCCTCAAAACAGATTTCCACAAGAAAAAGGTGTTTTTATTTTATTATTTTTAATTTATTTAATTCTTGTACTCATTCCAATAGCTTTGTTTCTTCAAACATTCGCTAAACTTATTTAATTACTGGTAAAAGAACTAGGTGACTTCTGGCATATATGATATTCGTAGAGGAATATTACATTTTCCTCTCAGAAGTACCTCCATGTTCCCACCATCTGACCCCTAACCCGCAGCAACGAGCTCCCTTTTACCCCCGTTAGTTGAAGCGACCCAGAAGGGCCCAAGAGTTATGAGCGGTCTCTAAATGACAATGTGTCTTATTAAACCCTATTTCGACGCCGGCATTGTCTCTCGCCCATCGAGATAACGTTTGCCGTAGAAAAGACGGGTCTATCTATATTGTAACTAGTGGAGCAGAGCACACTCGGGTCACGGTAATGACCCCCTCCTACCCCTTCTACTCAACACTGGGAACCTCCATTCTTATCCGCATTACCGTCCTTTGTTTTGTCCGCGTTTGAATTTACAGTTCCACGTTATGTTGACATTCATTCCGTTCGCTGTCCTCCAGCTTTGCGGCTACTTTTATCAAGGGATCCATTAGGCACCCAGACCCTCCCAGATAAAAATGTGAAGAGAAAGGAAATTTCTATAAAGGAATATCTACAATGTAGGAATTCAGCTTATCCTGAAACAGTGTTCGTGGTTAGTCTATCTGCTTATGACTTCAGTTGCTCTATTTGTCCAAATTTAATAAATGGGACTTAGCTTATGAGGCTTAGCTTATAAACCTAACAATGAGGATTAGCAAGTTGATTAAAATATTTGACTCTACTATTCCTAAAATAAAGCAAATTTCGACCCAAGAATTTTGTCATCCACATTTCCCTAAGATGGATGTTTGTTTTTTATTGTTACTCAAAGTTTCAGCAGGGTGTGCATTGGCCTGGATTAATTTCAAATTTTCGGAAATCATAGAAAGAGAGATGCTTATAGTTGGATACTGCGGTTAGTGTTTGTATTCATAGAGTCTTCCATATTCTTTGATTATGCTTTCATTTAAAAATACAAAACAAACAAGAGGGTATCGTCGGATTTATTGTTATAACAGTTTTTGCCGGATTAATTGTTATAACAGTTTTCGCCGTATTTATTGTTCTTTTCAACGGTATACTTAAATTTGAATTTACTCAGCCAATTAAGAGATTTGTGATCGTTTTTGTCACAAAAGGTTGAAAACACGAACAAAATCTTAAACATCAAATTACTCAAAAACTAATCGCTCAAAAAAAAAAAAAAAATCTCTATGAAGAAGTTTCGATCAGAAATGAGCTTCCAATATGCTAGTTCACATTAAAAAACATATATTAGCCGATATGCTAGTTTACATTAAAAAACATTTTTTGTTGCTCTGCATGAGGGAATGTGATTTTCATAAAACACTATTCTTCCCGATCCAGCGTTCCAACTTTACACAAACATCGAGGGTAGGTTTTAGGTGGAATATGGATTTCATAAATATTGGATTAATAACGATCTTTGCGTTACGTAACGATCAATTCTAATGAAAGTTCCTTCTTCTAGAATATTGTGGGTAAGGTCGAACTGGTAAGTGTGTAAATCTGGAAAAAAAATGTATGTGTTCTGATTATTCCAACGAATCCGATTTGCTGTATCATAAACAAAAAATTACCCCAGTATTACAACGGTTGGAGATTGACGACACTCATAGGTAGAACGAAATAATAAATGTGATAACACGAGGAAAATGTTAAGATTCCTACTGGTCAATAGTGTATTTTAGCATTGAATAATTGGGAAATATAATGTTCATTTTGCATGTAACGTGCCGCACGCGATACAGTTGCGAGGCGCAAAAATAAAGTGTGGAGATGCTGGGATTTGAACCCAGGACTTTCAGCATGCGAAGCAGACACTCTACCACTGAGTTACATCCCCTGGTGATAGTAAGCGGTTGTTTAGCCTTTATCACTCACGTCTCCACTGCCGTCACATACCTAGATTTCAACACGAGTAAAATATTGTTTTACTCTAACATTATGTACCTACCTACCTAGGTAGGTTACCTAACTGATTGATCCGAGCTTTGCAGAGTTAGACTGGTGATGTCAAACAAAATCGTATTAGTTTATAACTACCTACCTAATAGGGCAGCCTATTTACCGAAGTTTATTGTAGGGGAATTACCTTTGGGTAATTTGTTACTAGGTAAGTACCTACCTATCTAATTACCTGCTACCTATTTCAACCTACATTTTATTAAGTGCTCAAGTTAGTCACGCATTTAAACGATAATTTCATTACTGATATTTCGCTTCATGAGCGAAAAATATATTATTTTTCTGAATATTTGTCGATTTGAATATCCAACGGCTAATGTTTGGAGGTAAGTAGGTAGGTGTTGAGGTAGGTATAATTCATTTTACCCCGAATTTTAAATTAATTTTAATTTTTTTTAATTAATAAATTTTACCCCGAAACTGGAGGAGGTTGGGGAGTTCCGGAGCTGGAGGGGGTTGAGTTATACAATTAGGGCACCTCCTTTCCTCTTCGGAATATTGGCTGAGTCCTTAGGAACAGGAATCAGTGCTTCATGTTACATACCCCTAAATGAGGTGCCTAAGAGCGGTACTTACCTAGGGGGAAGGGGATTCCACATCTGGTGCCCAATGTTTAATCACTGTGCATTGTTGTATGGCTCATCGCACAACATTGGTTTTGATTTTAAATTGTTTGTATTCAAATCTCTGCAACTTTTATAATTATTTCCCCTCCCCACTACCTTCAAATTATTGGTGCTGTTATCTTGTTGGAAATGCATATTTTCACTAAAATCCCTGTTGTCTTGGGGTTTTTAGGAAGCTTAGTATTCGAGCATCACGATCGCACTACTTACTAGTTTTTGTCAAAGAAGTCATATTCCAATTTTTTCCCATAAAAACTGGAAAAAGTAAATTTGTGCTAGTTATTTATTGGCTGGATTCTTCTATTATTGGCCACCTCGTCGCTAGTTATTAGCCACTTCTAGTTTCGTGTTTTACAGTTGAATTTTTACTCGACTACTACTATTTACTGAAAGGTGTCAATTTTCTGGCATGGGAACAAGAGAGAGGACAGTCAGGTGTTCTGCCCGACTTTGAAACAGGTTGATAAAGTTTGAGTTGTCTCCTCTCTTGTTCCCATGCAAGGAAATTGACACTGTAACAGGTGAGTCAGTTGTCACACACTAGAGTGGGATCACAAACAGCCAATCGATTCTAACTATAAACACCTGACTGGCTTCTCCAAATACCCATTCATTAGAGTGGAGGAACCCCAAAACAGGTTGACAAGGTTCCCCAATCAGCCACTAGGATGGGTTAGAGTTGTCTCCTCACTTGTTCACATGCAAGGGAATTGACACTGTAACTGGTGGGTCAGGTGTCACAAACTAAGGTGAGAGGCTGGGGCACACAGTCAACTCATTCCACCTATATATAACCACTAGGGTGGGTTGGAGCTGTCACCTCTCCTGTTCCCATGCCAGGAAATTGACACCTTTCAGTAAACATTTTGATTTGGAAACCAAATTCAACTGTAAAACACGAAACTAGAGGTAGTCATTAATAAAAGATTCCAGCCAATATCTATCAAAAATTGACTTTTTCCAGTTTTTAAGGGGAAAAAATTCCTTCTTAATGATGTTTCCCAATAATAAAGAGCCCAAGGGAAAACCAAACAAGGAGTTGGTAGGTATGAGCAATTTCGGCACTTTTTAGGAATTTTCGGTTTTATTTATGTAGAAAACTTCAAACGCCAACCTGATAGTTTTCTTAATAACTAATACTGGGCTATGAAAACATTTTTTCTTTTGGATTTCAGCCATAATGCCCGTTTTTAGCAATTTTTCGGCAAATTGTTGAATTTATGCATTTAGGTAAGTACCTACATTTTTGCAGAGAGAGAGAGAGAGAGAGAGAGAACACGGTTTTCTCTTCACTTGTATTCAGGACATGATTGGCCTCAAGGATCAGAATTTAAGTGCATCATTTAACGTTATCCACAACTTTTCTTTGAAAATTCGGACCCAACGGCTGCTTTCCGCTTTGAGCCTGCGGCTAAATTGCTAAAACATGGAACATGCTTTCTTCCCGCTAATGCTGGGTCGTATTTTTGCTCTTCCCGCTATTTCGGGGTTGCATTTTCCTATCAATGACAACTCACTACTACCTCAAAAGGAAGTATTTTATGTTGTTTTCTTATTTTTATGATATTGCCAAACTAATTATCTAGCTATAACATAGAAAAATTTGTGTGACAATTTTTCGTAACATGAAAACTTGAAACTTTTGGCCAGTTAGGTGATGGCTAAAGCATGTTACATGCTAGAAAAAAAAAAGTATTTACTTTATTATAGGTACTTGATTTTGTGGCGAAAAAATTGTGTTCGTATTATCCCGATTCTAAGGAGGAATTTTTATAACTAATTGTTTCCAAGGAGAACTGTTGAGAATACGCAGTGTTTCATCAAGTTAGACCAATCTTGGACCGCTCATACCTTCTCCAGGAAACCAAATGTATGAGAAACGAAGGTCAGTACCTACCTAGGTGTCGCCGATATCAAGGTGTTGCATGTGGGACATGTTGAGTATCTAGCGCGTAGCCAGAAATACCGGCTGTGCTCTCACGAAGGCCATGATTCATATCTAACGCTCTAAATATGAACGTAGAATATTCGTACCAACCTACTTATACACGAGGCGATAAACTAGGATAAGACCGGTAATCATGTTTAAAAGAAGTATCGGTCCCATTAATAATAGAATAAGAAACCTATAAAACACGACATCGAAGGTTGCCAATGCAATCAGTGGGCTCTCCAGCCCTTGATACACTTTGTGTAAAGATTATCTTGAGACCTAAATGCCGTTCCAGTATTATTTAATATCATATTGCCGCGTTTCGCGCCTCTTAGGTGATGTCGACATTGGGTTCGTTATCTCTGATTCTGCTCGGCCGATCTCGTTCCAGTTTTTCCCCCTATACGGGTAATATTGAGAGATCTCTTTCGAAGAAAAAAATAAAATAAATAAATAAATAAAATAATAATAATAACAATAAATTGATGCAGCTATTCCGGCTGCATGAATATTGGAAAATATGATCATGATCGGCTACATTATGTCATCACATGGGTACTATAATGCAAGCAAGGATGATTGTGCCTCGAAATGTCGAATGCCCTTCCCACCGTCAATGGCCGATTTTCACACTTATGATATGGGAAACAATTGAGTTATGAATGAATAAGTGGCATAAAATTTAGGATGATTTTCATGTATGTCTTTATTTATTGATGAGGGATTTCACATTTGTCATTTTAAGGCTTAAAAACTCATCTACTTACCACTCGTTAAAAAACTGTGAAATTACACGGTACTTGTAGTTGGGGTGTTTTTTGTTTTTTCCCCCTCAATAAGCGTGGTTATATATGTGGTTAACTTAAGTAGAGAAATGGTTACCTTCAGGTGGAACGAACCCCTTGAATGTATTATTGTTTATGTATAGGTATTATGTAGTAATATGAAAGCATATTCCATGTTTTCCTTATTACAGTCGTCAGGTTTCACGCTCAGAACAATTGATGGGAGGGTGAGGGGACATATTGCAGTGTATCAGTGGAGGCTGAAATATGACTGCCATAAATCAGCTGAAATATTGCTTATTTTTTCTTAATCGGGTTTGGTGTTTGAGTTGGATTGTTCTGCCTTTGATCTGTAAAGTGTCGGTGTGCGTAATGCTCCAAAAGTGGTCTCATACGATCCGAAGTTTCGGATTTGTTGGCAGTTTGGAAAGATAAGGACTCGCTAAAAACCCCATTGCGAAAACATTTCTATATAGGGCGGTTTGGGCATTTCTCTTCATGAACATGTTCGGCATTTCTGCATGACGTTTTAAAGCAAAAGTTCTAAAGGGCGATTTAAAAAAAATATAGGTGCGTCTACTCACTACTCACTCATCTTCGATGAGAGCTAATGGGCAAGTTATTACACCAATTGTAATTTCCGTAAAAATTGTCTTTCTCCGCACTTACCGATCAACACAACAGATCAATATGCCACTCTAATTTATAAACATGTCTCCCCTAATCGAGAAAACGCCATTTAAATCAGGGAAAAATGGAGCCAGAGGATCTTGTAGCAAGATTCCACTGTGATCGCTCAGGCACAGAGATTATCAACTTCATACAATTGCAATATAGTATCGTTGGAACATTCAACCAAAACCAAGTGAATATTGAGGTGCATTGGCAAGATTTTTATGGTCGCGTAAACGCTGTAGGGCCACAACTGATCCAGATATAATTAAGTGAACATATTATAGTCACTCAGAACCTTACTAAACCGCTTATTTTCCAAAAACGTTAGCACAATTGAATGCCAATCAACGGGATTTGGTGACACAAGTGAAAATTAAGCTTCTGTTACTTGAACTGGGTGTGTTGGCTTTTGAATCAATATTATTGATGTGAAACTAACTGAAAAATGTGAAAATAAGGAAGGGTGACAACCAGCAATGCAGATTCGGTTTGTTGTAGAGATTAGATTGCCACTTTTTTTTAGTCACACATCGCGTGGGAACAGCAGCCAATTCGTTGAAGGAAGTGAATCATCTCGTCTCGCCAAACTAAACTGTAAATACTACTTCACATCCCGAAGACATTACTCATATTTGATTGCTTCTTGTAAAGACCTCCACGACGTATTTTGAACGAAACAATGAGACCATAGAGCTGAGGATCAAGTTTTGTATGTTGAACAGGATGAGCTCAACGTTATAATTATCGACTCGGTAAAAAGGGAAGTCGCCCACGACTGGGAGAAACGATCATCCCCAAGACTACCATGTATCGATGCATGTACAAATCTTGAATACCAAATAGGGAAGATAATGTGATACAAAAAAAAAAAAAAAAAAAAAAAAAAAAAAAAAAAAAAAAAAAAACCTGAGCAGGAGCAAAAGTAAGTATCGAAAACCGAATTCAACGGAAAGGGAAATTCTCTAAATAATGCACCTGTACAGGGAGACATTTTCTCGACAGGTACTTTCGATTTTATGAGGGGAGGGATGAATCAGAAGTAAATTTCGTGACGGAAATGTGACGTGAAATTAACCTCAAGCCCCTCGGTACTTCATTTATTACTTCAACTCATGACGTCAATTAACCCTCAAAGGCTATAGTAATATTAAATACTAGTGGATCCGCTGACCAGGTTACTAACGAAGGTTGAAGATGGCAACATTTATTAAAATTAGCACACAAAAAAAAAAAAATAATAATAATAATAATAAAAAAAATAAAATAAAATAAATAAAAATGATAAATTTAGATAATAATAATGAAAAAACTACAATAAAAACGTATTTCTGAGATTTGTCATCTATCGTCGACGATTGTTGTTAATATCGTCGTTGCATCACCGATTCGCCATGAATGCCGTCTTAATTAATATAACATGTCAACAACTCTTGAAACCCATACCTAAAACTCTCTGGGGGTTTTACTCACTCGCGATAGCCAAGGAATGGTGGCCTGTAGCGAGGAACAGACAGACAAACATAAACAAGTGCAGGACAAGTAATAGGTAATAGAGGCTCACTTAGTTTGTCAATAAATAATTGCATCTAAATTTGAAAAAAACATTTTTGATAGATACTTAAAGTATCTACATATCATACATACGACTTACCATTTGAGAATCAATTATTTCGTTAACATATTCTAAACCAAAATTGGTGAGTGTGCTAACGTGACGTTATGATGAAAGTTACAAGTCTCGAATATAGGGGTATGGATACATAACATCAATTTCAATTTCCACTAAATTTGGAATAAGTTCATAGCGTCATTATCAATTTCTAATAATTTGGTTTCCAACAAAGATCAGCCGAAATCCTATTATTGTGTTGATATATTCAATAATGAAACGAGAAGAACAAATATTTAACGATTTTATAAAATTTATTGTTTTGTATTCTAATATAATATGAAATCCTTATAACAACCTTAATTTCCACAGTTTTCATCCGATTTTGATGAAATTGTCAGTGATTACGCGGATTAGGTTGTAAATGGACCCATACCAATTCCATTGTTCTCAACTCATCAGTTCATTCTACGCATGCGCAAACGTTAATTACATTGAGTATTGTTTTTTCGTTTTTTTATTGACCGATTGTGGCGTTCTACTTCTTGATTTACTCTTTTCCGCTATGACATTTTTCAAGTTCTCTTAGAACTTTTCAATGATCTGTACATCCACGATACGCAAACAAGGAAGCTACGTGCCACTCAAATGGACAGACTTTTTTTTTTTTTTTTTTTTTTTTTTTTGAATATTCGATAGGTAAGTACAGAGATGAAGTATGGGAACGATTGGAACTCATTGAATATACATACTCCGATAATTTATTTGAAACTTGAATATACGAGAAACCACCGAAAAACTCAATAACCAAATGACAACAGTTTCATTCCCAAAAATGCGCTGAAGTTTCAAACTGTTAACAATATGTGAGGAAGAAGGGGAGGGTCGCAAAACAAGACGTTCGCGAACAACCATGTTGAGTCATGAGACTTTAGACCTTGACCAACTAATCTGAATTTTTACTGAGGGATTGACTACGTGATGTTATGTATTTTTAAGACCACTGGTTTAAGCAAAAAACTGATCTGTGTAAAATATCATAGCGACTGGAGCGCTGGGAACGCCACGCAGTTGGTAGTCGAACTAAAAAGCAGGTCAGGGTCCAGAGTCTGGTGACTCAACTTGATTGTTCGAGAACGTCTCGTGTCGCAAAAATCATTACAGCAAAAAATCTAGTTGAACGTCAATTGTACACCACGAGTTTGAACGCTAAACATTTGTGTCCAAAAAATGGTGAATTTTATCGTTGTTAATAAATACCTGTACCACCCACATAGCGAATATGTTGGGAAACAAGTGTGTTGTAGGGATGCACCGCATTTCCAACATTAAAGTATTATGAGTTGCATTGGTCTTGTGATAAGTTTTTTGGTGTTCCGTTACCAATGTCACCACTTATTACCCACCTTAATTTGGGCATATCACTGAGGTTCGGTGTTTATTTATATAGGTATTAACAAGAATCGCTGAGCCATGAAAATTCAGACCTCATTGAGCACACAACATTCTGTCTCATATCCACAGATGAACGCATTTTCATTGATTTGCGGCTAAAAATTACTCCTAGTCTTAGATTTTTATCACGACTCAATTAGCAATCTGCAGTTTTGATTTTCAAATGGTGTTTGCAGTAGTCTGGTAATTTGTAATGTTTATCTTCCGCCATCATGCCTGCAAGGTATCAGTGCCTGCTTGATTCGTTTTGCCTTCATCCCACAGGTCAAACGGAGGCCAGCTCGGAGAGCAATTTCCTAATCTGCTCCATCGTTCCGATATCCTTTCACCCAACGCTGCTTGTATATGCATTTATTTAAGCTCATAAAATCTAAGGTTACATTATTCATTATGAAAGGAAAAGTATTCAGCTGCAGTGCCGTTCCATAAGTCATCAGGAAGTACAAACGATGCACGTAACCATGAAGTTACATTGTAACTTGTAAGATTTTACGACAAAACTGCTATAATGTGAGTAAGTTGGTTGTGGTCAGTTAATAAATACGAAAAAGAATAGGGTATTTACCTATATTCCAAGTATCATCTGATTAGATTTAGACTTGGAAAAATAGATACCTCTTTACCGACCATCAATCACTAACCGAATTTTTTCCTCTTTCAAACGTTCATGATGGAAAGCAGCATGAGTGATTAATTCTTAATGAAGAATACTTACTGCATGATTTTTGATTTTCAGTTATCTGTTTTCCTAATCTATCTCTATCTCTATTATTAATAAGAATGAAACTCCGTTTGTCTGTCTGTTTATTTGTTTGTCTGTCTGTCGTGTCTATGCACGGCCAAACGGCTGAGTGGGGGGAGTGTACGAGTGGGGGGATCTTCTTGAGATTTTCCAAAAGTGGGAGCGAGCGAATTTAAAATTGTTTAATCCCACCCGAACCATGGGCCGTAGGGCGGGAGGGGGGTCGAAGTAAGAATTAATGTGCGCTTTTTGGACTTCCCCGCTTCCCCTACCCCTCTAAACGGCCGTTGACAATTCCGGAAAAATACGGGTTTCGTAGGTTTTTGAACGAGGAAGACGACGGCGCGATCGGATCGCGAAAAAAGTATCGGGAAATGCGTAAAAAAAATGCGAGAGTACGGACCCGTTTTCTCGAAAAGTCCGCCGAAAAACTTGGTTTTCTCCGATTAAAATATACCCCATAAAGGTAGGTACGTTTTTCGGAACGGTTTTCGCGGGCGAAATACAGCTTTGGGTCCGCCGAATCTGAATCCGAAATCGGATATCGAAAAAAGTGACGGGAAGTCGGTCAAATCGCGAGCGGAAGCGAGAAGAAGCGTTTAACATCAGAAATTAATGTTGCCGTGTTCGCGAGAAGGCTCTACGAAGTCAGGGGTTCGATGAGGCGGGGCTTGCACCTGACGAAAACGGGTTGCGAGCAGGTACACGCACTTACGTCTTGAAGGGTATACAGGTATACCTTGCGAGCGAAGCGAGAGCCATGTCAACAGAATAAATTCGGATTTTTTCCTACAAATATACAGCAATACCTTGCGAGCGAAGCGAGCAACATCCCCGAATAAACTTTTTGTGGTTCCACGTAGTTTCATAAGATTTAATTTGTTTGTAAGAATTTCCAACAGAAAAAAACGTCTGCCAAGTTGGGTGGGCAGTATAACTTCCTCAAGCGAGCGAAGCGAGCAGCATCCCTTACAGAAGTTAAACCTACCCTTAGGGATCTATCGTTTGCGAGCAAAGCGAGCAGCATTCCCTACATGTCACACTTTGCGAGCGAAGCGAGCAATATTCCCTACATGCCACACTTTGCGAGCGAAGCGAGCAATTGAATGGGGGGTCCGGGGGGTTTGCCCCCCGGCTGGACGTGGAGGCGAGCGTAGCGAGCCGGAGCGGCTAGTCATAAATAAATACATTCACCGCTACCAACAAACATGTACCATTTCGTATTCTGTAACAACTCGCCTAGTTATCCAGCTAATCTCGTACGTTTCCAGTTATTCAAATTTCCTTTTGTGCATTTTGTGATGAATTCGATGATGAAGGTGAAGCGAAACAACTACATCCATTCCATGAACGTACGCAGGTCTGAACCGCAAAGAAAATCAACTATATATTCTGTATTTATTACATGACGTTGGTTTAATAATTCGACTCGTATCTATTACGCATTAATTCTTTAATGTTATAATTTTGGGTGTTGGAACCGTCCAAGGTCTTATCTTTGGGTTTTAGCACTTGTAATTATATAAGTTCTGGCAGATAGTTGACTGTGTGTGTATGAGTACGTAGTTTTGCTAACAGTCAACGTTTTACGAACTCAATTATATGAATTCGGCTTATATGCTAGTCCTAAATCTGACACGAATTTCGTTGCATTCAAATCAACAGCACTGTGTGGTACTATACGCAGGATTGAATTCGATAACGCTACAGAATCGTCTAACTCAAGACCTTTGGCCTTAAATTACTCAACTATTGTTTGTTGCTTGAGGTTAGGTCCCACCTGGTCTTAAATGAATTTCGTCATATTCCGAACAGTATTCAGTCTGCGGTCACTGGCTTGTGTATGTTTGTGAGTTTTTATTTGTGTTTTAATTTCGGAAGGGTTTCCATTGAAAGACCTACGGATATACCAATTAATTGAATAATGCCCAACCATGTTTGAAACCTATCAGAATATCTTCCTAGTCTGAAACATAGGTTGAAAATTATACAGGATGCCTGCCGATCCAGTTTTTCTGATCTTGGAATTTAGTAATTACAGAGAAGCAAGTAAATGCTGTGAGTAGGTGGTTGTGCGTGTATGATCGGAACTAAAGAATAAAGCCACCATTATGAATAAGCTCATAAAGAAGGCTGGGTACGGCGAGATGATGAAAAACCCTACTTTTAGCGTATCATCATCCGTCGAGGAAGATTATTAACTACGATTCGTAGGATGCAAATTTATATTAGACTCGGAAGAAGATTCAATTTAAACCTGCAATTCTCTACCTCGATTCGTTCCATACTCCGCAGCATGTTAATTTGGTCGAGGAAAACTGAACGTGAGGGTCGCTGGAGGAGGGGAAAGAAGGGCGATTGGGCTGATATCAAGCTCGCAGAACGGGTGTAGCCAACAATTAGATGGTCTAACCGTCTGCCCATGTTCAACTCGCGAATGTCTGGGGAAATCTCGCAATGCTTTCCGGCTCAATTGACCGCTTCAGTGCGGGGTGAAACGTTACAAATTATTACACAGAGGTTAACTATTTCTATTGTTGAGCTTCCTTGGTTGAAGAGCCGTTACCTGACCATCAGAAGGAAGTTGAATGTTCAACTGCGGATGTGTTTTTATTTAGTTCTGAACAGAGGGCTCTGGTTGGCATCAAAAACTGACCAATCATAGTTTCAATAACTGTTGTTTGTACAGAAAAATTTAGATATAGTTGGCTTCTATGAAGCAACTTCCATAATATCAACTATTAGTTGTCCCTATAGAAGCCGAGTACCATTAGTTTTTGGTTTTCTGTATAGATTGTATTAGGCATGCAGCTTCTGTTCATGATTTCTTTATTTGGAGTAGTGATTAGCCACTATTTACTGGCATTAATTGTAACCCTTCAATTCCTCGAGCCTCAATTTCAAAATTCAGCAACGTAAGTTCAATAGGAAAGACATTTCCTCACAGTTTATCTTAGCTGATCAGGAGGATCCTGTGTCTTGCAATGGTTCCCCGTTACTTCCTTAAAAGTTCCATTTAAAATCATTAACATTAGTTGGTCACGGAACAAAACAACCTTGGAAGAATCTTTCGGATGAGCCTTTTCGACCAAAACTTCTAAATGAGAAAAAACCGGTATGGAGAAATTGTGATGTTTGCACTCAATTGAGATAGACCTCTTTGACGGACAAATCTGTTCAAATATCAAGTTTGACAATTCGCATTAATGTACTGAAACTCTATTAGGTTATAAGATGAATTAAATTCAAATGTTCCTATCAAGGAGTGTCTCGCTCTAGCACAGACCGAGGGTCAACTATCGCTTTTGCATTGATTCAAGAACTACGTTACGCGTTCATCATTTACCTATACACTTGTTCACAACTTGCAAGCATATAGACCACCAAATTCTACATCATCTTGATCTATTTGCCCAACTGGTTGTTGTAATGTAAGAGTTAGCATTGCCTAGCTGTGCCCCATTCCGGGCAGCGGCTTTCATATTACAAACAAGCAGGTACCTGCCTACATTCATTAACTGTATTGTTCGTTATATCAATTGAAATTTAAAACGGCCGCGTGCAATCGGTTTTAAAATTTATGTATGACGAATAATGGTTCAATTCCATTCAATGCACATTCTAAACAACCATTTTATCACAAATCATGCAAGTACTGCAATATTTTTATAAGATGTTCAGTAAGAATGACGTTATATACAAATGATGAAATTGAAACATACGGATTGCCTGATCCAGGGACCTCACAGAAGTGAAATGAAGGTACTGGTTCACTTCACTTATCGGACTATGGATATGCATTCAATTTAAGGTTGGTACGTTATTTATTTGAAGGCTGACAGTTTTCCACAAAATCAATATTAATTCAATCTTAACTTACACTTCGTTATATATTTCTACTTTCAGGAAATCAATGAAAAATAATGTTCTGCTATCCTCCACATCTTGGATTAATGCTAGGTAAAGCTGCAAACTGTTCGGTTAGATGAATACAAATGTAGTTATATTATTGCTCTAAAGCGCTGTTGGCCGTGTATTGATGTGTCCATTGAGGAGCAGCAGGCGGGACACGGTGCCTCTCTAGAAGCATTTAGACAAGGACTCTTTGGGTTAATAGCCTGAAAAACGGTAGTTCTCGGTCAGATAACGTTACTCCTCCATTACAATGGGACACCCTTCGTCTTCAGAAGCGGTTTATCAGGCGGTGAAAGATGAGTTGATTCCCTCGCATTTAAAAACAATCTGGCTCCCAGTTCGACCCATTTGTGCGCTAGTGGGGTCGTGACGGTTTCGAAGATACCTAAAAGGGTCCAGCGCTAAGGGTCCTGTCAACGGCATCCAGGACGTGATTTTGATCGCTAGACGCTTATCTTCATTTACTAAAGACACAAATCCGACCACCTAGCTCCTGCACTTTCTTCCTAAAGAATGTGGGAGGGTAAAGAAGAATTAAAGAAATAATGTAGTGTGGTTAGTGCGTATAGTGAGTGTTTTGTTTAGTTAAAATGAAGTTCAGAATTGGATTCCTAGCACGTTTTACCACTTTATATTTACCTAATATACTCGTAATTGGTCATCATATACCTAATGTAGGACCGAGGTAATTGAGCGAGGTAGGCATTGAGATGTAGATTTTAATTCGATCGAAACTTCACGGCCAGTCTCAGAGCAAAAGATTGAAATTTCAAGTTTCATGGTCTCCTTCTACAACTCCGTTATGTTCCCACCATATAACCTTATTTTTATTTTATTTATTTATTTTTTATTTTTTTCAGTATTGGATAATTTCTATTGAATCAATCACAGATGGACTGTAATGGTTAGTGGACTTTATCAAAAACCACTTCCACCACTTGATCAAACGTTGTGGAATATTTATCGAGCCAATTACCGTCCATGGCGGTGACCCTTGTAATGAATTGATATATTGAGCCTTCGGTGTGGGACTATGTCCTCTTCATTCCATTTGACACCTCTTGGTAAATACAGCTCTACGGTGTGACCTAAATGACCGCTAGTGGCCGAAGGGTCACTGGAACAAGTTCTAATTTCACTCCTAATTGTCACACTTGAATACGGCCGGTTTATTATAACATGGAAAGCTCGTCAGTAAGTTTGTCGCGCAGTTTAATAATCAATAGAGGAGGTGGGGTTGAACAGTTCATTAGTAGTTCAACTTCAGGAGCCCGGAGAAGAGAGCGTTAGGATCAGAGCTTTCAATCTAAAGGCCTCAGCTGACATGTAATTAACTTTCATCATGTTCGAAACTGGGACATCAGAATCGACTCCACATAATGTAGGTACCTGCTTACCTCCTTCAATTATTTGATGAAGTTGAAGTCATCTTATTACAATAGGAAATTAGCAACCGGTGTTTGGATATCATATATATTTCGGCTTCGGGAAGAAGCTGCAACTTCAAAATTTCAGCTGCACGTCCAAATCAACCTTGTAACATTGAAACCATTCTTCAAAGCGTTCTTCAAAGCATGTGAAGCCTCGCTCGTAACGAGAACAAATTAGAACATGTTGTATTATACGAGATGATTGTAAACATCGATGGGTGTTTTATTCCTGGGTAAGTATAGGACCTCATCGCCGAAATTTCGGGAAAAATAATAAAAAATAAATAAATAAGAATAGAAAAAGAATTAGGATTACCAGAAGAGGGATGTGAGGGGATAGGGTATAGAGTATTTGGAATTTTCTTCTTTCTGAATGATACCTCATTTTAAATATTGTTCGGTGCTGAACACGGTTTATGAAGCATTGCTAAATCTTATGCCGGTCTCATATTGAAGCTGGTGAACCATGAAGAAAGGCTTTTTTTCTGGAGATTGGAATTTTTAGAAAAAATTCCTCTTCTTCGTGGTTTATTGAATTCAATCTGACAACGGAAAGAGTTACCGTAATGGTGTCACTCGACAAAGAATAAAAAAAAAGTCATGTACCTACCCAACCCCCCTCCCCCTCCTCCTCTAGGTAAAGATAGTCCAAAAACGTTAAGGTTTGTCTATTTATAATTTTATTTCTTTTTATTATTATTATTATTTTTATTTTTATTTTTTATGAAACTTAGTTTTATGCAACAAACAAACTTCAAGATTCACTTCGGTTTCCCAAAATTGTGGAAAAAAATGGGGAGAGGGGAAAGGGGGCGGTTACTTTTGAGACAGCATGCACACATTCACGAGTCCAAACCTCTCAAGTGTTTAAAAGTCGTGGAAAAAATAATGTTTACTTAAAGAGGTTCCATCTGCTGGACACGAACGAGTGCGACTGCCCAAGAGACACATAAATCTGGGAGCATTTGATCTTTGACTGCTCTAAATTGGGGCATCAGCGGTGCAGAGTACTGAGTAAAGTCATTCGGCTTTGATGGAAATGGCCACCAACATTCTTGGAGCTTCGCTAACAATTTTTTGAAGAATTCATGACATTTATACACAATTTGGACTTCGAAGAAATTTAACCCTCCTCTTGATCAACATATATCTCTACCTCCCATCTTGCAAAATTCTAAATTATCCTTTTAACTATTTTCAAATAACTTAAATTCATCTCAAAATTATGTTCGTTCTATATTATTCACAATACATTATTATTTTCATATAGTTTGGTACTAGTTGATGTTAGGTATATACTTCGTTATTGCTCGCTTGTTATTTACTTTAACTTCCTTATCATCCGCTAATGATTTACTCGACTTTTGGCCAAATTCCCGAGCCACACGAAATGCTTCTTTAATGACATGTTCTTTGATCTTTAGACGTTACTATAATACCCTATGGAACCTGTAATTTAGTACCTAGACTCCTCAGGACTTATAGTTGACGATGCCTAGGCCCCGAATCAGCTGAGATGCTCTTAAACATAATTACTAAGCTATTTACCATATGGAGCTGTTATTCAGTATTACGACTTCTCAGTACCTAGTTATTGTTGACGATGCCTTGGCCCCAGACTTAATTAAGAAAGCTTTTGAAATGGGTTTGAAAAACAAACCATACTCTTCCCAGGACGCGAAATCATACATGTATTGAAACAGTCTTCACACGACACGTTGCTTAGTTACCTTGCATCAACTACATTTCGTATTTCAGTCACCATCTACCTATTTTTCACGCTATAGTTTGTTGATAGTTTAGTTAAAACATGAACATTGTCACGACGAACCTGCAATTCTAGCACTGTTATACGTTGCACTTGAGTATACCTTCGTCAGAAATATAATTTTGTGTGCAGCATCAACCATTAGTGAATGTTCTGTTTTTAAGCTTCTCGCTTGTTTTCATTGAATTGTTCTGTTTCTACGATCTTGCGTTGTAATTTCGGAAGGTGGGAGGAGTGTAGTTCTCCTGAGGATAAAATTCTTTACAAAAAAGTAATGACAAATTAAAATAAATCACTGCACATATTTTTGAGAAATGTATTTGTGTGATATCAGTTCAGATAATGCCTTTACTCATACCCTGGCAATGTTCCATATATATATATACATTATCTCTCTTGACTCTTATTCAGAAAAGGAAAGTGAAAATCAACGATCACAGATCGATAGGTGATTGTGTACCTACATGATCAAACGCCACCATCTAAACTCTCCGTTTCTACTTTCAGTGTGTTATAATAAATCAATTCCAAATCATTCCAAATTTTTTCATGTTATGCTCTTGCATCAACTTATTACAATGTTCAATAAAACCATACAAGAAACATGATGCCCGACCTTCGTATAGGCGTTATTTCGTAGGTAGTTACCATGACCCCTGATGATTCAATCAACCTATAGCACGGGGAGTGGATCGGTTAACTCCGCTCAAACGCGGGAACAACAATCACGAGTCAAGACACACCTTCATAGCACCCGGAATGTTAATGTGTGACATGAAATGGTTTTATGAACGGTGAAGCGATGTGAGAAGAAAACGTACCCTCATATACGAGAAGGAAACATTAATGCTCAGAGGCATTTCATTTCTGACATTTAAAAAGGAAAAAACGGGAGAAGTTCCTCGACCGAAAATCGGTTTTTAATGCTCCGGTAGCTTTAATGGCGGCTGACTAATGTACGGAACCGTCCCGTCATTCGTGAGGGCCAATCGCGCTGTCCGAATTCTCACATACGATGAAGCCCCCGCCTCTCCTTCTACCGTCAAACTCTCTCAGTAATGCCATCGTACAAACAATCTCGGCAACAATACCTGTCAGAACCAGCCGGTAATGATGATACCCTTTCGGGGAGGCCGGTAATCATGATTTGAGTGCCCGCTTTATCCCTTTTCACCGTCTCTTCCCCCCGTTTCCTGACGGCTTTTGAGAGCTTTGATGCGGGCAGTGCGATCAAGTGTTGGCGAATCCCGAAAATCGATGCTACTTACCGGCTGAGGACTGTTATCAGCGATCGCCCTTCTGTTCCAGCCAACCGTCCTCAAGCTCGATATAACTAGACACTGAGATAGCTACAATTCGGTGCCAGCTACTATGGCCTTTGATACTTTGAGGTAACGTTAGGAGAATCTGTGTGCTATCTTCATGCGATTAGAATTGATAATAATGAACCACAGACTTGAAAAAAAAAAGAAAAAGTGAATCATGAATTTCAGAACATATAAGTGCATAATAAGAGTATGATTCCAAAGATTTTGGTGCATTCAGTACGACATTTTGATATTACCTGACTGAATTGAAAATGATAAAAAATTATAATGGTTGCAGGAAATGTTTATGGCATCAGGACGAAACTCAATGTACCTAGGGAAACTCCAATCGGATCTTGAGGCAGTTCGTACTTGTGAAGATTCTATGGAGTGGGTACGTAGGTATTTGTCAACACTAATGTTGTATGATTTGTATCAGAAGGTTGCGAGTTCAAAAACTTCGGTGCTACCAATTTCATGGAGTGTAAATTGTACCTATTTGTTCGAATCTTTATATAATTTTGACTCCGTGAATGAAACGATTCCTATCCAAATCCTCGTCTAAATTATGGATATTGAGGTAGGCTAAACCAAATGCTCCTTCATGATAAGTACCTACATGTTATTTTTCGTGAGTTGAACATTGTAGTTAAAATAACCTATCAGTTGAAAAATAATTTTTCAACAGTTAAAAACTGAAGTCATTGTATGTGCCTACCTATATTTATTACAGGTACGCACATTCAATGACTTCAGTTTTAATAAAACAAGACGGGTAACCGAACACCTAAGAATGAAACGGTAACTAACAAGGTGATCGATCTGTTTAATTAAAACTGTATACGATTGTTATAATTTCAGAATTCGACAACTTCGTAGTATTAACTAAACAATATGCTTAAAACTTTGACGTGGACAAGTTGTTCTAATTGATACAGAAATATAAGGATTTTTGTAAACGAAAATCGTTGACGTCCCTACCGATTTGGTAGAATTTCATTGTAAATATTTGTCTGTGATAAGCGCAACAAAGAATATGAACGCGGAGTAAAATTACGTATATATATATATATATATATATATATATATATATATATATATATATATATATATATATATATATATATATAAATGCACTTATTGATTGTTCGGTTCTACTGAACTATATGATAGATTAATAAATTTAGAATAGAAATTTCACAGATAAAAGATGGAAAGTATGTAAATCTGATATTTCGAATAGATATTCTTGATCACAGATAAAGGTACAGAAAGAAATAATTCAACTGGTGTTCTTCGGGACAATCGTATCCATGGCCGAGATAATAATAATAATTATTTTGATTCATTTACAGTTAATCATTTAAGTTGAGGCCAGGTGGTCGATTAGCTCCGAGTAACCATCTATGCGCTCTCTCTGATTGCTGCAGCATTCTGTCATTGGCAGTATCTGGTAGCTTTTTCAAGACTTTCACTCCAAAAAACTGGTCAAATGTTGCGTCATGGGATGATGCGTGAACCTTCACTGGGAGTGGCCGAGATTGGTTTACTGACGCCCTATGATTGTTCATTCTTAAATTTAGGGTCGTTGCTTTGCCAACATAAAACGCAGTAGACTCTGTGCACTTTTTGCAGACGAGCTGGTATACACACATTCTGGACTGGCACTCTGCCAAACCTCGACACTTGTATGTGTAATTGGTATTGGCAGAGGAGAAGTCTGGCCCTTCAATAACTAAATCACACGGCTTACATCTTGCTCGTTGACATGGATGTAAGCCTTTTTGTTGTGGCTCTGAGGGCTGCGATCGTGGATGGCGATGAGACAAGATCTCCCCAATATTTTTTCCTTGTCGGAAGGTCATTAGAAGTTTCTCAGCAAAGATGTCACGGGTCAGTGAGCTAGATGACAAGATAGGCTGTAACTCACGGAGGATAGAATTCAGCTTTTGAGCCCCAAAGAAAAATGTTGTGACCAATGGAACCTGGTTCGTGAGTACTTTTGGTCTCTGCTGGTAGGTAACACTTGCTGGGACTATTCTGTCTGTTACAAACTTTTTCGGGTAACCCCTCTCCATCAGATTATCTCACACTGTAGAAATATACCCTTCTAGCTTTTCCCGGTTGTTGCATATTCGGTGACCTCTAATTGACAGAGATCTTTGGATCGCACGTTTCGTGTGAGGGGGGTGGCAACTATCATAGTGCAGGTATAGTTGCTTGTTGGTAGGTTTCACGTGCACTGCTGTTGTGATCACCCCGTGCTCCAGCGTAATGTCGACGTCAAGAAAGGTTGCGTGAAATGAAGAGAAAGACCAGGTAAATGTCACGGAATATTGGGAGTTGAGTTCTCCTAAAAACGATTGTAATTCTTCTTCACCATGCGTCCATATCAGAAAAATATCGTCTATGAAACGCTTCCATATGAGTGGCGTCTTCTCCCTGTTTGACAGAAAATGATTTTCTAAAATGGCCATGAATAGATTCGTGTAAGACGGCGCCATTCGAGTCCCCATTGCAGTTCCTCTCTTTTGTAGGTATGTTTGGTTGCCGAATTTGAATACATTCATGGTCAAGACATACTCTGCTAACTTCACCACAAATTTTGTGGATGGTGTTTGTGGTTCTGGACGTTCCTGGAGAAATTCGGTGAGAGCATGTAATCCCTCATTATGTGGGATTTCTGTGTAGAGCGAGTTTACGTCAATGGTGGCCAGAATAACATTAGCAGGAATTCTTATTTCTCGAAGTACACTGAGAAAGTGTTCGGTATCCTTGACGAAGGAAGGTTGGCTCTGCACGATGGGCTGAAGGTATGAATCAACATAAGCCGATATTCTCTCTGTCCACATCCAAAACTTGCCACAATTGAACGTCCTGGCGGAGGATGGTCAGGAAGAGAATAATGCTTATGGATTTTGGGGAGTAGGTAAAAGTCAGGACATTTAGGGTCTTCAGGGACCAATATCTCCATGTCTTTGGAGCTCAGTCCTTCCCTTCTACCATTTCGTTTGATGTACCTTTTAAGTTCCGTTGCCAAATCGTGAGTTGGGTCCCTGTCCAAAATTTCATAAAACCTTGTGTCCCTCAATTGTCTCAGTGCCTCACAGTGCCTCTATGAATATATATATATATATATATATATATATATATATATATATATATATATATATATATATATATATATGTATATATATATATATATATATATTCCCAATGCAATAAATCAACAACAGAACTCTGAAAATTATTTCATAATGGTTTATTATTTCTGTGATAGATAACCCTTCTACGCGATTCAGGGGGTGTTATTTTTTTTTTTTTTTTCTCGGTCGATTACAAAGGTTCATTATAGGAAATTATAAACCAAAATTGAAATTTCAAAGTTGAAATTTTTTAAAGAATAAACATATTTTATCCATCTGGGTTCCTTACAACTTTTCGAGATCCAGATGCAAAAAATATGTACTAACCTGGTTAATAACAACAGGATTTATGCATATTGAATCAATATTACAAAGCTCATACCTATGTTTAAAGAATATCTATTCAATAGCTAGTAGTTTTGGTAATAAAAAATTCAAGAGTATTATAAATCTATACGTAAATTAAAGTTAGGAACTTATATAATTCCAATTAAAATTCAATTTTTAAGATAATTTAGATGCAGGTATACCTATAAATTAGTAGCAGACTCTTCGCCTGACAACACGGCCAATCGTTGCGTCATGCAGCACCATCGTTTCAGGAGTCCAAATTAAGAATGTGGTATGCACTAATTTATATTGTAATATTCTGGTAAAAATAAATGGAAATAATGTACCTATACTATTCTATTCTTAGTAGGTACATCGGTCCTTGATGTCTCACGCACAAATTGATCTTAACGAATTTTGTGATCAAATTATTTAATGAAGAATCATCACGCCGGAATCATTCAACACCAAATATGTTTCGGTGATTTCTTTTGCGCATTTAACTTGATCCAATCAATCTCTGTTTCTTTTTGTTTTAATTGTTCGTTTATTTTCATTCACAACACATTATAACGAAAATGGTTCGTGTTGAAAATTTGATAGTGTCCAATAAAACATGATTTTTAGAGAAGTAATGTATCCATCCACGTGTTAAGAGATGACTGAAAACATTAAAACTCATTAGCGACGAACGCATGTTTGGTTCCTTTATAACACGAAGTTTAATGTTAGTTCCCTGTTGCGGTCGTTGTCACTGATAGGCGTCAGTTATCCACGTTCTGTTGAACCTCCGCAGTACCAAAGTCAACCGTGAAAACAAGTATCGTTTGCCTAAAATCATTTCGGCGTGAACAGTTTGCCTGTGACCCTTCGAAACTGAAGGGGTGGATCTAACTCTAGGGCAGGAGTTGCGACAGGTCAACAAACAACAACGCTATTTGCATATAGACTGGTCTATGTATCTGTCCCCGGCTAACACCTATCAGACTTGCGGTTTGTACACGCACATCCAACGGGCCGGTGGTCACGTGTCGCTTTTGTGTCTCCCTGTCATCAATTTTCAATTAACTTTGATAAATTATGCACCCCGGACTCATCCGTTCTTCGGGCGCAAACTTTGAAGTTGATTAAGGATTAAGAACGTCTGAACCGGTTAATCTAAGTTTGAAGAACTTTTAGCGATGAGAGGGGATTGAAATAAATTACAAGCAGGATTTCGAAGGAGATTTGTTCAGCATTAAAGAGTGAAAATACAATCTGGTTGTAAACTGATTGAATGACAAAGTGGAATTGAAAATGTCCTAACCAAAATACTAAGAAGTAGCATATATAGTTGACATACCAAGATCCAGACAATTTGATGATAATGAACAATTAAAGAAAAACGATTCTAAGTGTGTGACGTTCAAGGGACGGATTGTTAAGCTAACACGTACGTAGAAGCAAGTACTAGATTATCAGTAAACAAATCAAAATACAAATAACGAGAAACCATCAGTATCGAATCCATCAAGCCTGAATAATATAGTGCAAGACCAGTAAAAAGCAGAACATTGTAATTTTATCCGTATCAGTTTTTGAATAAAGTTTACTATTAAAATTATGTTTGTTCAGAATATAAGCAAGGTTGCATTCGTTTTGATGAAAACATATTTTTTAAAGAAATTTATTTTAGCCGCACTACCATCCGCACGTCCAAACGTGAGGTTGCAATATTTCTTGCTCCCCAAAATGAAAATTCTCACTCGTGTTTATTCAAGAAAGATGAAAATAAATTGGCTTTTGAAGAAATAACAATATAATTTCACGAACTAATGTGACTCGATATTGTTCTGTTGTAATAGTGAAATGTAACAAAGTCGCATTCACAACTTGAAGATCTAAAAGCAGCCAGTGAGCAGTGAACAATCTGACAAGGTTGGTGGACGAGAGATTCTTCAAGTGTCACTAGGAGATTGAATTACCTCCACCTAGAGAGCAACCACGACCATAACTACTGACGATTGCACCCGTACACAAGAAAATGCATGACCGAGCTTACATCCATTGTACTTGTAACTGTTCGATCTTTAGTAATAAAAAAACAATTAATCTAAATCATAGACTGAGCCTACTGGCGCTAATTCAATGCGGCTCCGGTTTCCGCTAGTGTTGCCCTTGTGTAGTTATTTTGGAAGTGGTCCAGGTTTTACACGACTAAAACAACAACTATGCACTATGCATTTCAATTGGTTTTCAGACAAGTTCGGTTCCGTTTCTGTCTCTCTATAAACTCGTTAATGTGTCTGTATAGTCAATCGCATATCTTGGAGAAAACACTACTAAGTTCCATCCAATAATCTTGATAAAATTTGCCGTATTGTGCGAGCTGGCACCATAACGGCCATTGTCTCCACAGAATCGTGGGCGTAAACAATAGTTTCAAGATACATCTGGTTCTCACAATTCAATAGCTCTTATTCACCCGAGATTTATGAATGAATTCCATCCTCAATATATCAAAAACATAAAATATGTTGTCAGATGCAAAACTCTGAATGTTGATCAATGAAACAAAAATGTTGTCTTTGAATTTCGTCAGCGACTAGATAATATACATGGACAGCTTCCTTTCTACGCCGATCGAGATTGACGTCGGCGTTCTCGATCTCTTGTCTCTAATAATTAACCAAAACTCAAGCAATTTTCATTTCAAAACTAAAATTGACGATACCATTAGATAGAGTTACCTATCTGTTACCTACCTCCTACTAGACTCAATTTCAGTAGATGATTGGGGGCATGATAAATCGGGTCAAGCTTCAAAATTTTAGATTTTTGTGAAACTTGAATTCTTTCCGATCTGCTTACCCCCAGGGCATCAATGAAACCCACCAGAAGTCCTGTAAAGTAGGCTTCACCGTTACACAATTACAGAAGTTTAGATGTTTTCCCAAGCTTGGAAATGAATCATAATGCAGTACTTCAAGCACAGGAACACTGAGAAATAAAGTTATGCAAAATTATAAAATGTTGATGTTTTACCTGATTCCTGACGGGCTTACCTTAGCTCAAAAAATGTCTGTTTGATGGGAAGTTGGCAGGATATTCACGCTTTTTCTATTGGCAATATCAATATTAAATTGAAAGTGCAAATTAAGAGAGTTATCTATCATCAATGTCGTAGTAAAAGATTTGAAATGCGATTTAAATCAATTTTTAAAGTAGAAGAAATCGGAAAATATGTGGCCGAGTATACTAAGTTATGTAAGAGTTGGACATTGTTTGTTGCAAGTCAGTCATACAATCGACCCATTAATATTCTACTGTACCTAAGGTATACTTTGCATATACTATATTCATATAAAATTAGTCAGAAAGTTGAGCATACATCTGGTTCATGAAATGATGGTGAAAACGGATAATTTATGTTTTTGGTATGCATTACGATGACTGTTAGATATGTGCCAGAAAGAAGTAACCATATAATCCAATAATTAAATTGGAAAGAGTAATGTAATTAACTGCAGGAAGATACGACTTTATTTTAGAGCTATTGATCACAATACACCATGTCACCTTGCGCAAGTATATAAATCGGATTGAATACCGGCCAAAGATCGTTTGGAGCCTTTTTCCGTTTTATTTCTGCAACTGCCGCAATCAATAGGTTCGTAGGCTTGGCCTTGCTTTCAGTTTATCCCTTTTTGCCGTTGATTTACAAGGAGGTTTCGTTGGCGAGTTGGACCCTTATTCCTTATTTGTTCGCGTCGCAGAGCATGTCGCCAACCCCGGGCTAATTGCCTTCAGATGGAAGTGGGGGGGTCGGCTGCCGGGAGCTTCACAATAATTCACGGAGCGCACTTTCACAGAGGAGGCATCCAAAGAGGAACACGTCCTTCTTAGTGGAAACCAGCGGTCGAATAACATAAGCTGTCGAGTAAAGGGTTTCTTGGCGACTTCTTAGGAAACGAGCTATAGCTTCAAACGGATTGGAAGAAAAATAAAATTAAAAAAAAAAGGAGAAGAAGAAAAATTCCCTCTACGTTCAAAAGAAAAATGTTCATAGCTCCGGCAAAAACTGCATTTCTTGATTGAGCACTGGAAGCGAGCATTGAATATACGCAGGACTATGAATTAATCGTCCAGTGATTCATTTGTGGCATTCCATCACAATTACTCAAACCTGCGGTTATACTGCGGATGTAATCTAAAAATAATTTAAAAAAAAAAAAGTGGAATAGTCCGTTTAACGGGGTCCTTCCTTACCTTTGTCAGTTTTTTTTTTTTTTTTTAAATAATATAACTTTATTGCATAAGATAAATGCATTACAAGTTGGGTTACACTTAAATTGGTATACATATATAACATGAAACTTGATTTGGAGTTGAAGCCCATTGGCTTTCTCCTGAAATATATATCTAGTTGATATTGAAAATTTGAATAAATTAACAGTTAACAGAGGTAAGTTTCATAACAGAGGTAACAGTTTATAATAGTTTTATAACAGTTTTATAACAGAGTTTAACAATATCGTGGATGATTCACTCGCTCTCGTTCATTAAGTCTCGGTGGTGCTTCCGTTTGAGGCGTCGTAGAGGGCGTTCTGGGGGGGATTTCAAGTGAAATACTAGATACTAGGGGATTTTCATGATGTTCGAAAGAGCAGGTTAGGTTGGCATATGATGTCTTCAGAACTTCTTTGACAGTAGGCACTTTGAGGTCTTTGTGTAGGTTGGCATTTGGCATTTGGTTGGCACATGAACCATGGAGCATCAGTGATGACTCTCAGTGCACGATTTTGAAAGACTTGGATTCTGGCAAGTTGTGAGTCACTGGCACTTCCCCAGATCGGGCAGCCATACTGCCACACTGGTCGCAATAGTTTTAAATAAAGCAGACGCTTGACATCTAGTGATAGTGGTGAGTATTTTCTTCCTTGAGACAAATTCCAGAAAGTTTCTCAAAATTGTACGGGTCATGCTCATCGATATCACCGTCCGTATTTTATTCGGTACTATCGTTCATGATCTCCCGATGCGTAGGGGTGGACATCCCTAAATTGTATGACAAGAATTTATTCCTTTTTAAAAATCACCAATTAATTCGAAAAACCATATTGAATAAAACGAAAAGCTGCAAATTATTAGAAAAATATACTTATTTCTGTTCGGATAGGTTTTCTGTGATCACCGTTCTATAAATAAAATTATTTATAGAACGGTAATCACGGAAACAGTATAATACAATAGTTTCTACGAATAATTCCGTCATTATAGACACTAGGTACCTACTCGAAAAAAATTATTGTATTACAAGTTATACAAATTGTAACAGAATCGATTGTTTAAATAGAATTTATGTTGAAATTACTCGTATATTAGGTAGCTGCTTCTAAGTTATTCAGAGATTTTCAAATTATTCAAATTCTCACTAATGTTGTCGATCGCCTTCTTGCCTATGCTACAATTCCCTTAAATTGAGCCAAAGAAATAATGTACAGAACTTTGGTTGATCCTATTCGAATCCTTGAAATGGAATCTATCAATATCAAAAAAATCACCCTAATTATCTTTCCTTAATTTTGGTAATTCAAAAAATAAGTTGGCCGCCCAAAATCCACAGTCTAACCATCGCCGGTAAAGGTTCAACCTACGATCCTTTAATTCTCAGTTCGATTGGAGAGTGCGCAAGGCACTTGAATGACATGAGGCCTATATCCGATTAGGAAGAAATTCTTGGGGGTTTCTTTTGTTTACACCTACATTCCCATATTTCACCTTAGGAAATCATTCGTGTCCAAACCAGCAAACCAATTTAAGCAGCCGCGTACGTGCGAACATGGCACCCTACAAAATTCGGAAAATTACAAATACTTTTATATATATATATACCAATATTTTTTTTTTTTTTTCCGAGTCTGCAATGCACAGGAAGCTTTGTTTTACTTTCAAAATGGAAAACTTTTTATGATCTTAAATCAAAATTTTCACTCGCGTTTTGCTTTTCATGGCCTCCTGAACAAATTGGTTTGTGTCCGTCCGTCCATCTATCTGTCCACATTTCTTTGCCGCAGCAATAACTTCCAGAATTTCGATTGGATTTTTATGAAATTTTCAGGAATAGTGTGGGTTTAGCCCTAGATGGTCTTCTATCAGTTTCATCATGATTGAATCAACGGTACACGCTCAGTGCATGCATGAACGTTATTTTCTTGTGGTAGTCATAAGTCCGTCAATGTTGAACAAATTTTAGTCAGGTTATCAGGGCTGATGCGGGGGTGGTCCCTTAACATTCATCATGATTGAATCAGCGGTACGCTATGCGCATACCCGATTCTTCATCTTTCTATAATTCCTTGCCACAGCTCATTCCCTACATGCTGCATGAGTGGAACTGTTTCTGCAATGGAACTTTTCGGTGCCAGACAGAAGCGCTGGACATACGAATGATGAGACAAACGCGCTGGGGCTTCTTGGACCAAAGCGCCGGTTCTTTGTCCAAAAGCACCAGTCCTTAAGGGACGGAAGCACCGGTGCTTGTATCGCGCATATGCCGTTACTCCTAACTCTCTTATAAACGGAAGTTATTATGTTATTGTGTTCTAGGCATTGCTACTTAACCACCAAACTGTGAACATCATTCTGATCTATTTTTCTGTCTAATCTATATTTCACTTAAAGGATTGATTTAGGGTTTAGTCACTTTAGTTTAGTGATGCGAGCTTGCGAGCATCCAGTTCATCGAACTATACACATCATTCTTATATACCTATTTGTCCTCACACTACTAGTATCGCCTTCAACATTTGTCAACGTCAACAACTATGTACTACCATAACCACAGGCGCTTTTGGTAGTTTCCATCATTGTTCGGTTTAAACCACCGGCGCTTTGTATATGATTAACTGACGCTTTTTGGAAGTAGTTCAGTATATCAGCGCGAAGTATTTGAGTACCTATTTGACAGGCAGCCGAACATTTGGATATAATCATAACACATACGTGCATTTTATCTGTACCAATGCTATACTGTTATATCGAACTATTTCTCTAAGCCACTGAAATATCAAATGGTCAGTTGTGCTTTTACGAGTATATTAATATGGAATTTTTTTAAACTTGTTTTCACATACGAGTACTTATATGAGAGATGAAACGCTTGTTTTCATTTCAGTTCATCCTTACTGCATCCTCCTACCGGCGAAAAATGGGGCAAAGAAATGTTATTCGAAAAAATAAAAACTCCGGCTCAAACAAAAACTCGACGGAAAAAGAGAGTGGGCGGTGCTTAATCTGTTCATGAATAACGTAAAGACAACTGTAACCCTTTTGACAAGCCCCCTAACTTCCCGGACGGTTGCAAAAGCCACTCTGCAAGGGTTTTTCGTATAAGTTGGGGAGTTGATCCCTTTCGACCACTCATAAATGTGTAAGAGAGACCATGAAAAAGCCCCCTCCTCCACTCTCTCTTCTCTATTTTTCTTCCGCGTTTTCGAATGAAGGATTCCAAAGCTCAAGCTCCATGAGTTCGTAGCGGAAAACATATAAAATAACACTGTATAAAATAAGTAATTCTTTGTAGTAAATAAAGGGTTTCAAGAGGGGGTACTGTTTTGAACCAGACGTGGATTCGTGGTTTGAGGACACATTATGCGCTTACATTGAAATTCGTTGTCCCAAAAACCGATGTTCGTAGCTGCAACCTATAACAAGATTGATCCTTACCGAATTACCGTTGGCATGACGAATAACCTATCGCATTGATAACAATACTTCATGTAGGTCGATACTTCCAAGTCATTGATCACAAGAGTCGATGAAACTAGTTTCAATTCTTATGAAACTTAGTACCTACGTAGTTAATTGAAACTCCTACCAATATTTCCTACGTACAGCGCAATTCATATCAATTTATAAAGGTCAAAATGATTATCTATTCTTAATTCATAGGAGAGAACAGCAGAATCCATAAAAAACGATATGTGCACAGTTGTGTCGGGGACTGGGAAAATTAGAAACTCAAGGTATGAATGAGAAGTAATTAGGTTCTTTCTTTTCAGATTCGGTTATCTTTGCATCTCTACAGGATTCTTGGCAGATGAACCGTTTTTGTTTTCAAGTTTTTCTAAAAGTAATCAAGACTGAAAAGGTGAAACCTATACTGTCTGAACTGACTTTTCGAATAATTCTGTAAGTTTTTCTGCTTTCCCAATAAAGCCAGTGGAGAAGAAGAAAATTAAATAATTGGCCACCAGATTTTTTCCGTGAATGAGAAAGGTATATCCGTAAGTTTATTTTACTTATCTTTTGAAATGGAAGTAGATATAATTCTAGAATACAAACATCAATCTTATTCATTCTCAAGTAAGTAGGTACATGCCTACCTAGTTTTTTTTTTTTTTTTTTTTCTTAATACGGATGTGTTTTTGGGCTAGGGCTCAGTTCGGGACTCCAACACCAACCTTGACACCGAAATAATTTTCTAATCATTTATGCTTACGATGGAGTTGCCCCTAGAAAAATGAAACTCCGTCAGTTTTCATCCAACTCGTTAGGAAGATTTCAATTTAGGCATAAATCTTTCGTTGCCAATTTTTTTCCACTTTAATCACGAACACAAAGCTTCCCTACCTTCGGTAGTGAGGAACTACTATATGGAAGGCAAAGGTAAGAAAAGCGTGGAACATTTTTTTTTTTTTCATCTGGAGTCTTTCCAATTTATCGGTCTTGGACCAATCTGAACACATTTCTCCACAAATGCTTACTACTCTACTTACCTCTAGGCAACAAACGAAAAATGCAGCTCTGTAAAACGCCAAAAGTATACGAATTTGGTTTTACCTAACTCAATAACAAGAGTTGGAATATACCGTAATAATCACGCTCTTAATACGTAACAAAGTTGTCTAATGGGTTAGACTACTATGCGGTATGAACCTTGTTAAGGTCGTCGTTCGGACATGAAACCACTGGTTAGTAAGAAGAGTATAGGATGACTATATGTGTAAACGTGGACAGAATTTACCTCTCACATGGTACATCAGGTAAACAGAATCAGTTTTCGAGGACTTCAAAAAATAACACTTACTCACATGAAGGGTTATTATTATCTCTGCGCATGATAGCACCATGGTTTTGCGATACCAAACTCTATATTCTTGATGTTAATAAACACAGCCGGAGAAAAAGGGGACGAAGAAAGTAATGTAAAGTATAATTTCGAACTCTTTGTAACTCACAGCACTGAATCTCTAAAGGAGTAGAATATTTCCTTGTCACCCGGCGTCTTCTGACAGCGTTAATTGTTGATATCAATCAGAACCTGTTCCTAGGGGCCTCTCAAACCTGTCCCCCTTCATTTCTAGTTTGTAATGAAGTACCAAACTGTATAGTAATTATCTGCCTGGCAGGATACGGGAGGGAGAAAATCCTTTGCAACCCTTTGGCTATATAAAGACCATCTGCAATTCAGAGGGTTGTTGTAAATCTTGGAACCCCAAGACATCGGGGGAAGTGCTGAAGAACAGTATCGGGAGCGTCTCTCTCTTCAGGAGATCTAAGTAAATCCCCCCTTCGCTCCTTTTGGTTGGCGGAAACGTGGGATCGCAAGGCGTCCGTAAAAGTGTCACAACCGCCTCCTTTCGGTTTCTGAGCTTTTACAAAAAAGTACCGACCTATACTGGGAAAGAGTCAGCTATTTGCACACCAATATCACAGTGAGCCCCGTGTATGGTTTTATTGTTTTCCTTCTTCCCGTGATTTCTTTCCCTGAGCAAATAAAAAAGCTCTCTCTTTCACACCTATTTTTTCCCCTCTGTGCGTGACGTATAAACAAACTCATTGTTTCGGATAAAAACGACACGTTGATTGAGATGTGAGGATGTGTCAATCTTCCACTGATTATAGCGGGCAAGTATATTTCACACAAAGCGAAATGCATTACGTTACGAACCATTTTAATATTGATTTAAACCCTTTAGTAAAAATAGGCATCTACATTATTCTAGTTATGTATTGTTTATAACCAGTATTTATCGGTAATTATCTATAGATTATGTCCGATCTGAAATGCATATTTTCAAAAAATATCAACTACGAGAGCGTATGCCTTTCGTAGTCGATCCCCTAAGACCACACTACGGTGCAGAAATCGACGAAATAATGGGCTAAATTTCACTACAAAAAAACAGATTTTACATAGTGATATCTCATTTCGAAGATTTTTCAGCACTAGACAAGATGGTGAAGCCAGAAATACGATAATTTTCTTAAAAATGTATATACATACATTTAACTTAAAATGGTTATACATACATATCTATGTAGTTATGATGGATATACCATTGCCGGGTTGCTGCTACGTCTTTAATCTATGGGTATTGGAGCTGAGGTGATTCAAACGGTCTACATTTATCTGACTTTGAAAATGCTACTTCATCTCACAAAAAGTGTGCAAATTTCAAAGCTTTATAGCATTTTATGAATTCTCCTAGTTGTAAAAAAGGGAAATGGAGTTGCCAATCCATATACAACGTATTCGAGAAAACCATATGTGTGCTCATCCGTCATACATGTGCTGCACCAAATATATCCAATAGTCAGAAAAAGGTGGCTGGCAAAATCGTCAGACAATAAAGCCCTATAAACTGAGGAATGCCAATTGAATCGCTTCACCTCCACTTCCAGATATATCATTGTAGGATTCAATATGTATTTGAAAATTTAAATAAATAAAATAGAACACAAGTTAAAAATAATTAAAGACAACGTTTGAGTAATATGGTGAATTCCTTGTAGGTACCTACCTTTATGGTTGAGCATGTCAAAAATGGTAATATATTTATTTTATTCTATTGGATGAGCAAATACAGATAGGTACGAGTATTTATCAATAGCTTCCGAGCATCGATACACGATGCAGAAAGGTGGGCGGATATGTATTAATCCAAACGATATCTGACATAATAGATAACTGGGTGAATTGACGAGTCACTCGATGAAATAATTTTTGTGGTGTTTAGGTGAGCAGCAGTAGGTAACGGTTCTCAACTCAACCAATAAGATTTAGAGGCTTACGACTACTCGCCCAATGAAATGTGTGCTGTTGAACTGGCGCACTCACCTTATCCACAGGTTGGCGAGAAGGGTGGAAGCTTTCCCAGTAGACATCCATGTCCTTTTCTACTTTATTATTGATGATACTGTTGAATTTTTCTATTCATCCGACAAATACTCTGTAAATGTATTTTTAAAAAATCATTTTTCAATTCTCTAAATGGTGTTAGTATTTATGTATTTAGCATCCTATACCAAATTTATATGTTTCTAATTATAGGTCTTCTGATCAACCCTTTTTTTGAGGCTTCTGTTTTATCATTTTCAATAACAAACCTTCGTAATCGAACAAGAATTTTTTTTTCAATCCATCTCAAAAATTTTTGACTTACGTTTTGAGATTCGATGAGTCCAAAAATTAAATTAAAAACTCCGTCCCACCACCATATACCATCCCAAGCTTTTCTCCAAACTACTGGACCGAACAGCTGGGGGTGTGCCAGTAACAGGCTCATAGGCATCACTATTGATCAATCCTAAAGGGTAGTATATAAGAGTTGAAATATTGAAAATTCGATATCTCGAAAACTCGGGGTACTCTCGAAATAAAAGGGTATTTTTCCCACTTCGTTTGACGTCGGTGGATGGGTCTTCGCTTTCTTCACAAGCTCACGTCTTTCTGCAGCTATCTATATAGTCGTCACCATTAGGCGTTTGTTAAAAAATGACTATCTATTATTATGATTTATAAATCAGTAATACTGATTTAAGTTATAAACCTAAATATTTCGTTGTTTATACCTAACTGTTCGGTTTGAAAAATGAAAATTCTAAGTTCGTACTTAATCTTGTTCCTGCAGACCTACATAATTTTCAAAATCTAATCAACAATCGCCGACATCATAGACCTCCATCGACTCATAATTAATAAATGATACCATCAGTTTCTCCTATAAAAGCAATGCAGCAATAAATAATCTGTTGTAGGTGTCGTGGTGGAGTTTAAACTGCCAACATTGTTCACTATAAATTCACACCTCCCAAGTAGGGATGCGCCCCATGTTTCATTCCGTGGCACCTCAACGCACTTAGGTGTCAACCGCACGCTCAAGAAATAATTAAGATATGCTCCAAAAGGTCAAACGAAAGTTTGCAAAGACGGAACCAACTCGGAAAAGAGGGGATATTGAAATTACAGGGTAGCTAAGAAACATTGATTTATTCTCCGCTGGAGTTTGACGCTAATCGTGGTTTTTCTTGAAAGAACTATCCTTCACTTGGCACATCCCGGCTTCCTGATGTCATGATTTATGAAGCGTTTGGGAATAATGTACGCATTGCTGTCAGGCCGTTCACCTTTTTCAAAGGTAGGTTTACGGAGTGAAGCATGAGGAGGTATCAGGACGGAAAAAATAAGACGTTATAATGAAATTATCCAATTTGCTTTGGAAAGTTGGGAATATATCTCCCACTCCCAATAAAGGGTTTTAATGGCTCAAACACCCAATTCAATATTTGATTCATTCCACGTCCTGGGCAAATTTATACAGATCTACTCATAAACCTTGATGACATGTTAACCCAGATTGGTAGCTATGAGTAAGTTTTACACAATGACAGGTAAGCACAGATTTTCCGTTATCTGACCCCACAAAATGAAACTGGTTCTACAACTAAGCTTCCAGCAGTAAGTCAAGAACAATATCCCAATCTACCTAGCGACCATTCTTGCTTATCCCTTCCTTGAAGAAAGAAAACTTAAAACGGAACTTATTACTATTAACAAAAGGGACGATTTCAGATTATTCACTGGAGCTTTACCGTTTTTGAAATTTTTGGACAATAATAATTTGTTGGCCACTTATTCTGAATCAGTTAAAATACTTATTGTACTTGTCACAATGAGCATCAGCTCTGCTGAAGCAGAAAGATGTTTCTCCACTCTCAAGAGAGTAAAAACATATGCTTGGACTACAATGACTCAGGATAGATTGAATGCTCTTATGATGCTTTCCATTAAGAAGGATATGATTCGCAATCTTGAAAATTTGAATACAAAAGTGATAGAGAGGTTTGCTAGTCTGAAAGGCAGGCGTATCGATTTTGCATATAAAGTATAGCAGCATACTATACAGTAATTTAAACATTGAAGAAAAATGTACATTATTTACGTTTTCTGTGCTCTACAAATTCGTGATGCTTGACCGTGGGAGTTGCTCCTTTACGTAAAAACAATGAGCGAGGAGATCACCCCAAGGTTGCGCAACGCATTACCTACCTAGTACTCGTAATTCTCAGACCATTTTGTGCACAGTTCAGGGAAAAACACTTTCATGGCGCGACGCACGAGCCAAATCCTGGTATACTGAATTCAACAAGAGGCGTAAAAACACATATGAACACATTTATACATTCAAAACAGCAGAATAATTAGGATCCAAGGTTATATAATAGAAAAGTAAGGATGTAACATGTAACCTATCTTACGTCCTATACTTTATAGGTTTTTGTAGTTTTCCCACAGCCATGGAGCAAAGAGAACTCTTAGCATGGATGGTAGGGAAGATATCACAGAGTAAAAGGAGGCATGAAACTAGAAGTGGTTTCCCTCCTTGAATCATGGAGTGACCAGAAGAGAATTAGTTTGGATAATGGAATAAACTAAAACTTTTATAGTGGAAACCACTCATCACGTAAATTTCGTTCTACAGTCTTTAGAAAAGTGAAACACTGTCTTGGGGCAAGGCCCCGAATAACATCAGAAATATTTCTTTATGGCCTTTCTTTCCCGTTCCTTGTCCTTTATTTCCCTGTACTTACCCCTTCACAGTCTAACCTGAATCGACGAAATGTCTCTCTCAATAGAGTGATATCGCAATCTACGTACTTTTTTGTTGGTAGATGGATCTTTGGCATAAGCCTATTCCTTCTAGCATCACTTTGGAGCCACAGCATGGAGCTAAACGCTGCCCTTTCCTTTCGAATTTGAAATGATGAGTTGCTTGTAAAGGCTTCATTCTAGTTTATCTAGTATTATGCTTCTGAAAGAGATTCCACTGGAAAAATTGGATTTTGTACCACACTTATATACCCCATCCCACATTGGGTAACATCCGAATTTTCCTCGAATATTCTCGAATGTAGACTGCATCAACAGAATTTAGCTTCTAGTAATTGTAGAGCCATAATAAAGTCGAGTCACATCAAAACCAAGCCCAGACCCCAAATGAGGAGGGAAGACTAAAAATCTATTTAAAATCTCTACTTCTATTTTCTCTGAACACTTGATCGTTGATGAATAACACAGCCCATAAATAAGATCGAATAAATCCGATTGAGTGATGAGACTGTCCCTACTAGGACTGCTAAGTGGAAGTGCAATCTACTTGAATATTTTATAGGTATGATACCATAAATTTGAGAAATCCCAAAACGTATTTACTTGTTGTGATTAAAATCGGATACATTGAGCTCAATCCAATTATCAATCCTGAAGTGTGTGATAAGAATGAAAATAAAGATGAAGATGAAAATCTATGTTTGGTCAATCATGGCCGATCTCTCAGATTATCAATCATGTTTATCCAATGGATAATTTGGGGGGTTAATCTGAGGGATAGCGTTATCCTCCAGTTAACACAATTGGGGTTGTTATCCATCCCTTTCTGGAATTTTAATTTATCTGCTCCCTAGCCGGGTAGATAGCAATTATAATTGGAGGTTAATGAGGTACCTAGGGCTTTCTAAACTCAATCAAGTTAATTTTTTTTCCCCTTTTCTGTTGTACCTTAGAATGGATATTATTTGGGATGTGTAATCAAATAGCAGCGAAGTCAGAGATTCTATCGCAGCAGAGTTCGTTTAATGGGAAAAAAGACCGTATATATAGTAAGACCCCGTGTAGATCACTTACTATACAATTGGAGGAGTGCAAGTTTTTATTGAGGTTTTGGTTGGACATACTTAGATACTTCTTATATTGTAACACAGATCGAAGATGAAATTGAGCCCACAACTGATCGCAATGATTCATTAATAACCATTCATCATTCATAATAATTCAGGTTGGAATATCACACTTCGTAAATTTAATTCTAACCTCTAGGCTTGAAGCAAATGGCAAAAAGGTGGTGGTTTCTAATGTTTGTCAAGCTTGATTATATGGAGACCGTTGTAGAAATAACGTCATACCTGGAAAAAATACATAAGTCATACATCCATGAAGAAAATTTAGCTCTTAGTGTTAAATTGCTCTTATTTTGTTGCCGAAAGACACCAAGAAAGATGCTGACGACGCTATCTGACCGACCGTATTTATATGAGAGATAATTTTATCCACTAGGTGAGCATTGATGAACGACTCACATTCATTATCTAGATCTAGAATATAGCGCTATTTATACTCGGTATAGCTATCCTGCAGTTAATTTAGGTACTTGATAAACCGACCCTAAATATATTTAAATAAATTATCAATATTATTATTGATTATACCCTTCGATGTATCCGTTAATATAAAAACCAAATGAAATATCATCACTATTTTAAATGCTATAGCATTTAGGCATGAAGGTTCCAGTCATGCGTTAGATCGTAGGAGCGAATTTCCGTAAATAATTCTCTCATAATATGTTACATTGATTTGAAATTTTCTCTTTGAGAGCAAAGAAATTGTTAACTATCTATGTTATACCAAGCAACTAGTTCTAAATAATATTCAGCAAGTCAGAAGGATTTTGGATTTAGTCTTCTTTATTTGGCTTCTTTTTTGTAGTTTTTACCGATAATTTATTAACTAATATTGAAATTTGAGTAAAATTCTAAGTAGAATTTTGTGTAAAATGTTTTATTACATTGTTAATAAATCTAGTTTGGTTGAAACTCTGTTTACACACAGACATTATATATACAAAAAGCGCTAAACTCTAGAAATCGTTTCAGAATTTCTCAAAACGGATTTCAATGGTTCAAGAATTAGGTGAAATAAGTAAATGTGTACGTAATTCATAAATTGGAAAAATTTACAACTTCAACAAATTCCTCAAAATCCTGTTGAAGTTAGTGGACATGTTGAACATGATCTGGGTGTGATAAATCATATTTCAACGAAGTCATGGTTCGCAGCTTGCAACAATATCAAGATTAACTTTTTAGAAAATTTGTTAGAAAAACATAAGGAAATGAAATAAATTTATAGGGATTGCATTTTTCAGAAATAAATCGCACACCTAAACTGTTCTTAAAATACACCACTCACTTTACATGCAGCCTGGAGTTCAAATCAATTATATTGAGATGATACAGAAAAACGTGGCAAGTTGGGGTAACGAAATGAACTAAAACGGTAAAACTGAAAACACAATTTCGGTGGCGTGGCATCTATAAGGTCCTACCCCCAAGAACAAACTATAGATGCGTGCAGGACCATGGTCACTGCAGTATTGGAGTGTTTGATTCCGGACAAAACCGGAGGATATGAAGGGGAACCCGCATTTCCCCCCATGCAGTAAAGGCTAAAAAAAAAAAAAAACAGTGCCACCATTGGAGTGTTAAGGATAAAGATAGATTATTGATCAATTGAACAATGCATGGAATGCATTGTCCAACGATTAAATCTGCATAACTTGATATAGGAAATAGCAATTTAGCATTGAGGGTCAAAAGATAAAGATAAAATTATAGTTACGCTTTAAGTTGGCGGCTGGGGATCAATAATAATCTGCTGACAGGCGGGACTCATAACAAAACGCAGAAGTCACCTGTTTTGTATCAAGACGAACTGCATCGACTCAGCTGGGACGGGTCTTCTTTGATAAAGTGCTCAGTGTCCACTCGGATCTGTTGTTCGTCATGAACTCGATTCCCGGGAGAGATAGACCGAAAGCATTCACAACCCGCTGAATGCCCTTCATTCATTGGCAGGTCGCCTTACTACGTAAGTAAGTAGATGACAGTTTATCTCAGTGACGCACTTCAGAAGCTTCCACTTGACTTCCGTAGAACAACAGAACTTTGATTTTTCTCTATCAGGGTTGCCAGGTGTCCGGTTTTGGCCCGGACAGTCCGGTTTTTCACCTAGCTGTCCGGACAAAAATTTAAAGTCGCTCTGAACGCCAAATGTCCGGTTTTCTCAGAAATGGCGGCAAATGTCCGGTTTTCTGAAGGTCCTATCGTAGGTTGCTATCCTAAATCCTAGGAAAACAGCCTTGACTTCTGGAGGACATCGTTTATTTGGCAATCGACGCTAGAAAACTATCTGAACACCCAAAATCATTTGTCCCCTTCTCGTGAGAAGGAACTCTTTATTTCTTCTTTTAGCCATTACTTATACATTCTCTCTTTCAGTTTTAGTCTGAGGTAAATAATCTTGAAATAATGATGATAATATTAAGTTAGTAGTTCAAGTGGTAGGTAATGTTGGGGATTTTTTAAACGAAATTACCGTTACCAGTTACTTACTGATTAGAACGTTGCCTGCATACCTAGGGTGGAGGGACCAGTGTTTGACAAGGACCCAGTGATTGACATCTCACCAAAAAGTTTAAATAATAAGGTATAAAAGTGTTTTACGGGCTTGATCATTTTTAATTTTGTGACAAAATACCTTCTCCGTGAAGTATAAAGGCGGAAAATGGTTTCAAATGGGATTTTGTCAAATCTGGAGAAGTTTACCCAACAGAACCTCGTGTTATTATTTCTTTATTGCAGTTTCTTGTGATTTAGCTAAGGAGGTAAGTGTTTTATTCTGCTCCACCATGCCTTCGATATTCTCCTCCACATTTTCAAATTCGATTGTTCCCATGGTTTTTTTCAATCAGTTTTTTGTTTAGATTGCATTTATGCTATCATTTTTTGGAAATAATCAAAGATAACCTGTTAAAATGGAAATGTCAATTACTAGTCCCCAAACTGATACTACCCTCAGTGATTGACAGTGCTGTCAATTACTGATCCTTTTCCAATTTTTCCTCTCCTACTTTTTTTTACATTCTAATTAAAGGTTAAATCATAATAAAGTAGTTCCTAATCAAATTTTGACGAAAATCAAATGCTGGACAAGTGTATGACATGGTTCAAATTGATGTCAAACAGTGGTCCAATGAATTGTCAATCATTGAGTCGGGAAGGTTTCAGCAAAAGCAAAAGAAAGGCTTGAAAATGAAATGAAAATGTTTGGCAAAAATGAAGCGGTGATGTGATGAAATCCAAGATGCGGCTAAATCGTTCGCGTAAACTTATTAAAGTAATCATAGTTCACCTAATGAATTCAAGACCTAATTAAAAATAGAGAAATAATTGAAATCAACGCGGAAAATAACTACGAGGTACAAAATTGAATCCATACAGGCAATTAGAGTAGGGGTTTGCACCGCTGTTCCAACGAACTCACGGGCTCATGAAATTGCATCCTTCATATCAGTGATAATCATTAGATGAATTAGTTCTTGAATCAGTTGAAATATTAGATACAGATTTGATGACCACTCAAGTCATTGTGGATAGTGAGATGTGATGTGAAAAAGAAATCCTACTCGGGGGGCTATGCTTTCGGTATGGTGCCTCTATTTCACAACAACGATCTGGGAGGGCTTGTGATATATGCGAGAAGCAATTTCATCATTCCTGTTAGGGACTTGGAGAATCCGAGCATAAGGAGGAGAATCTAACTGCGTGTGACGAGTGTAGTTCCCTAGGTGATTCGATGGAACTTCATTTTTAGTGAATCTCAATTCATTGTTCAAAGACTTTAGCTCAATGTTACATAGATTCCAGTCATTCTTGTTTATTTTATTGATCTCCAATCATTCTTGTCAGCAGCTATTTTTACTTGTTCGAAAGAACCTCAGACGGTTCCGATTTAGGAGAAGTTTAAGGCTGATTTTAAATGTATAGTTAAACATGGATCTCTATTCGTTCTTTTCATTTGTTATTTATTGTTAATATTTATATAACATTTAATTATATGTATACAAATCTGAGTTCAAATGCTCAATTTATTTATAAACTGTTTAAATAAAAGTTTTGTTAATACACGGAATCAGTTATTGCAGAAGAACTGATATGTCAATCATGGGGTGTCAATCACAGGTGCAACCAAAAATTTGGCTGTCAAACTCTGGGTCAAAAAATTTATTCAGAAAAAACGAATTTGTGATGTTTATGGCTTGAATTAGTGATTTTTCCAATACTGAGCAAATTGAGGACATCCTGATGCAGCAATAGATGTAAGTCTCAAGTTTGAACAAATGATAAAACATAACTTAATTGCTTGTCAAAGTCGAAATTTCTTATAAGGTGTCAAACACTGGTCTCTCCACCCTATAGCATAATAATTACATATATATGGTACTTTATAAAAGTTCTTCTACTATCTACATTGATTAGTATTTTGAGAAACCAGGAAGCCGAAAAATCATTAGGTATTTGAGCTGTTGTTCATTTAATTAGGCACCAATGTAAATTATAAAGGAAAGAATTGAAATCAGAATAACAGAAGCACAAATTTTTACCTCACGTTCGTCTATCTCTATTCAGCTGACCATTACAGTCGTGAATCTTCAGTGATTCCAGATGATGGATAGCAATTATTATGTAGTCAGTAATTATTCAATTTTTTGGCTATTTGTTATAAGTTCACTATTACTGTATAGGAACATATAAATGTACCTACTGGTTGAAATCATCCGTGCACATAAATTTATTGAAAGCATCAAATAATTATAATGTAAACAAAAATTAATTAAAGTGAAGAGAAAATTATTTATTGGTATATATAGGGAATTTATGTGAGAAATGTAGTTGTGCCGCGTACGTGGAATTTTTAGTAAAAGAAGTTCTACAATTTCCAATTAGTAGCTTAAAATTCGATTAATATTTTAACAAATCAATTATAAATTTTGAATTGAACCTTTTCACACTAGATTTCATATAAGAACCTGGTGGAAAAATACGAATTTATTAGCCTAAGTTTCATTTAGATAAGTCAGAGACAATATTTTTGGGGATATAAGGGATATATTCGGGGATCTTTTAAAATTGTTTGTTTTTCTTATGTTGTGTTGGGCTTGCCCGTATTATTAAAAATAAGCAAATAAAATAAGTATCGAAACCAGCTTATATAACTCAGTAGGTGAAAGTTTAACGAAGGAGGCATCGTCTTAGTGGTCGAGTAAAAAAATAATGAATATTTGCAGTTTTCCATGTGAGTCGTAAAGAGGTTTCTCTAGCGCAAGCAAACCAGAAGCTAATCACTGAGTTGTACTGTACGAATAGGGATTTGTTGTACAATTGAATGAAACGATTCGAAAGTCCCACTAACGCGACTACACTAGGTACTCCAAGTGTTCATAATTTAGCTCGAGTCATAGGTTACCTAACTTGTAATGAATTCTTTCATAATGGATGAAGTATCAAATTAGCAACAACATTATCTCTGGTTTAATTTTTTCACGAGAAATAGATGTGGTAGAATAAGGAAGGGAACTTGGAAGTGTACCTAGTTATTAAGGCAACACTGAAATTCGCCTTGGGTTAGGAGAATCTCTTTCGGGAACTTCAACATGATCAACAATCAAGATGTACCAATATTATAAACATGAACCTATGTACCTTCACCTATTACCTACATATGTGCGATATTTACACTTTTTCCCTTTGGACAATTACGTTTTATTATTGAAAATAACGAACCATTATTGAATATGTGGATACCTCCTAATACGGGACAAAGGGTGAAGACAGCAGTTTTGGTCTGTGTCTAGATCTTTTCTGTTAAGTGGCATAATCCCTACCCACTTCATCGAAATCGATCTATCAGTAGAGGAGCATCGTCTATAACAACCAATTGCAGGTTTGATATGTGTCATGGTTACCCATTTCAACGAAGTTAGTAGGATGCTATCCTGAGACTTGTACCTGCCCAAATACTCCCGAGCGAAATTGGACTTATGGTAGATCCTGAAGCTTTAGAATCCATTACAAGGTATCCAACCACCATTTTTGAAAATCACAAATATTACGATGTCCATGTCATGCCACCTTAAAATAGGTAAGAAAAAAATTACAACATTATAGCTTTTCGTCATGGAAGGTTACATGCGTATTCGAAGCTGTATTCGGCTTCCCTTGAGCTCCGAATAAGGAGTTTTCGAAGCGTAATCGAGTGGGAGGAACTACGAATAGAAATGAAGCATTGCACATGCGCGAAAAATGCTAACGGTTAACGGTCCATTCGTTGTACGAATAGAAAAATCCTATTCAGAGAGTGGTTGGTTTGTAGGATTCATCCTAACTTAAATTATTCTGATGCCTTATAATGGATTCTAAAACTTCACGATCTACCATCAGCCCGATTTTGTTCGAGGATACAAGTCTCAGGATGTTATCCTACTAATTTTGTTAAAAAGTTAACCATTGGACCTGCCAGACCTGAAATTGGTTGTTATAGACGAAGCTCCGATACTAATAGATCGATTTTGTTGAATTGGATAGGGATTGTGCTCCATTACAGAGAAAATATACACAGACAGAAACGGCTGTCTTTGCTATTTGTCGTGTATTAGCAGGTACCATATCTTCAAAAATAAAACGTAATTGGCCAAGGGAAAATGTGTATATATGTACGATATGTAGGTAATGGGTACAGGATGGTAGGTACATGTTTATAATATAGGAATGTACATCTTGTTGATGTTCACGAATGAAATATTCCTAACCCAATGCGAATTCCGATGTTGCCTTAACAACTACCTACCCTTTCAAGTTCCCGTCCTTCTTCTACTACACGTATTTCTAGTAAAAAAAATCAAACCAGAGATAAAGTTGTGGCTGATTTGATACTTCTTCCATTATGAAAGAATTCATTACAAGTTAGGTAATCTATGACTCGGGCTTAACTATGAACATTTGGAATACCTTGTGTAGTCACGTTAGTGTGACTTATGAATCGTTTCATTCAATTTTACAACGATTCCCTATTCGTACAGTACGACTCAGTGGTTAGCTTTTGAGTAAATTTATTTTAATTCGGTTGGTGATATGATTCAGTTATATTTCGAAAATGAACCAAAGACTCAGTATGAAAGGTAATTTTTTATGGACTAGTGATCTGTGTGGCAGGGCTATCTAATACAGGACTAATGAACCTTTTTGTAATAATTTGTAGCGTTTTCCAGTCGAAGTGAGCCGCGGAATCATAAAAGCAGGAATGAAAACTTTCTTCGCTGCCGGTTGCGGCCCGATGGAGTTTCTGATTGCTACGGTTCCGGCCGTATCACAATACCCTCGGCGGGATTGAAATTCGGGATCTGGGAGGCGGGAGGGACGGGCTTCCGCGCCGTAGGCACTTCCGAACAAACGCTAATAGCTTTAATGGAGGGAGTCTCCGGGGAAATAACCGCTTATCAATAATGTAACGCCCAAGTGAGGAGAGTTGGCGTCGAGGGAGCAGGAATCCTGCCGCAGTAAATGGAGAAAAGGGCCATTCAGCAGGTGTACCGTGCAGTCATCGTCCCTGAAATTGGTATCATTATTGTAATGTGAATTTAATTCCACTGTGAATGTTGATAGAATACCACTTTGCCTAATAAATAAATGAAGAAATTCGAGTATTCCAACTTATTTTTCTGCATGTATTAAGTTTTCGTGAGTCATTCGGATTGAGGGCTCTATGATTATTTTCATTGACCAAAACTTGATTAATCCACTCTTAAAGTCTCAAAAAAAAGTCCAAAATTGATGCATTTCTCGATAAATATAAAAAATCATCTTTTTGATTTGCATTTTAGTCCCTGTATGTTGTACATCAACATAAGAGGAAATCGGAATGAAAGCAAGTTTTCGAGTTAGGGGATGAACTTTCACTAATGATACAGTTCCTCACTCTAGAATGGAAGGTAAGAGTATTTATACTCTTTTAGTAATGTTTTGGCACCATCCCATCTAATTAAGGAGTGATGGCGCCCCCTATCTACAGGTAAGTCCACACCTCACTTCTCGTCAGTGAACAACAGACATGTCATTATTTTAATTTTTTAATTTTATTATAATGGTGAAATGAAGAATGGAGAATCGGACTTGAGTGGAATAAAGTAGGAAAGTATTTGTCAATTATCTAATTCTGACTGAATCTAAATGTGACTTGATATTTCTCGTATCTACTGTCTGACAGTTTGTGAGTAAAAGAAATGCAAGTCTTCTATTCAAAACAAAATTAATGGTTTGGCTTTTTGCAAGATACCCTAGCCCCCAAGCTTACGTTTACCACTCTGTTGTCATTGTTTAAAATACTGGTACGATTGTTGATTTGCAATGCGAATATAAAGCGCTGCAATTTATTACACAACGCTTCATTTCTTCTGTGCAAATCACTGGTCTTGAATTCTTAAACGTAGTATATGCTAAATTTTCTCATTAGAAATACGGAGATGAAGACACCTACGTAGGAGATATTCATTAAATCAAATAAAATACCTGTAGCTCACTACTATCTCCGTACGCAATAAGAGCTGAAACCTCAATACCTGCAACAGTACTTCACCATCTAAGTATATCAACACCCACCTCCACAATCAAGGCACATAACTATTGAAAATTAATGAAATAGTCTGCGCTTCACTAGCCCATCTCTAGGTGACTAAAGTTATAATAAACTCGATCTCGTGAAGTCTATGAATTCAATGGAATTATTTGAAGTGATACGATCATCGTTGTTTTTGAGGCGATTTTTACAATGTTAGCAACGGTTGTGATTCAAACACATGTTGACTTCGAATCATTCAATATATTCCTGTCAAAGTTCTAGCCCCTAGGAAGAGCGATCAGATAAACGTACTGCAATCCGGATGGATCTATAAATGATAACCAAAAAAATTACTCTCATTTCGTAAATCGCCGAGATTTTGATTATTTAACATTTCAGCCGTTAAATATTATCCTTTCAGTTATCCGATAAGAGTACATACTGGGTGGAGGGGCCACATCCCCCTTTTCCACTAGGCTATGTTTTCCCAGGGAGATATCGAAGTAAAATTTTGGGGATTTCATTATAGTCATTACTAAAAAATATATTGCGAAACTTCCTTCTAACCGACACGCAGTGGGGCAACGAGCGAATCAAGCCCGACCAAAGTTCAAAAATGGAGTTCGGGAAAAATTTGTTCCAAAGGTTCAACGCAGGTGAAAAAATCAAAAGACTTATCTGGGGGCAATGTCAATATAGCAGTACGGTATTCATTTATTAATTAATAAGTTCATCTATCGCCAATTAAATAAGAAACTAAGTGAAGCAATAAGTAACAACTCCAATATTAGATTATTTCATGGAAGAACACAGAATGTAGGTATACACGATCTAGTAAACATACGGTTCTTTCCTTCAACAGCTCGAGTTTCGTCATGAGTGATATTGCTTAGTGGTGATTTTTAGCGAGTTTTCGTAGAAAAGAAGCTATTGCAATGGATCGGAAAATTTTACAATCAAAATTCTTGAAACATGTCCTAATTGAAATCCATTTTGAGGAGGAGTTTGTTAGCCAAGAATTTTTTAGCGAATTAAATTGGTCAAATTTCTAAAAATTTACTAAGAAAATCGCTAAAATCGGCTAAACATCGTTAAAATTAAATTTCTCATAATGGCTAAAATCGGCTAAACATGGTTAGAATATTGCTCAACAAAGTTCACTAACTATAAAATAGAACATTAAGAAATTTATGAACAAAACAATGCTGAAAAGTATACCTAAATTTCATTAAAATTTGCCAAAGAAATCGATAAAAATAGCAACAACAAAAAGAGCTAAAAATCCAAAATCTCTTTTTGAATAACAGATTATTATTTATAATACATTTTTTGCAATAAACTTAATATTTAACAATTTCCTTGCACCCAAAATGATCAAATTTCAAAACAATTAACATTATACAATATAATTTACGAAAATTCGCTCATACGATCACGCTGCGTACAAAAGTAACATATGGGATGCTTGCAATTGCTTACTGGCATAATTACAGAGGTATTGAAATACCTACTCCGATTTACCACCCCATAAAAGAACTTAGTGTAGGCCAACCATTTGACAAGACTCTAATGCAAATAAATTGTTATAAGGGTAGTCTTCGACCATTTGATAAAAAATACTAACAGTACATTTTTTTTTTATGAAATCCTTTATTTAAATACATCAACTATTGATAAGTAATACATGCATTACAGGGACGTCCCTATGAAAGTATTGTATATAATTTTGGTGAGAATTAAAATTAGAGAAAAAAGTATCATGATATCTCGAAAATCCCCCGCCCCCTCCTCCCATTTAATTCCTTCACCGACAGTAAATTCAAAACTTCCATGGTTGCATAACTGGACTATAATTTGGATCGAACAATTAATAAAAACAGTCACGAAATGTCTGATGAATATAATAAAAATATCACGATTTACCGTTATTACCCCTTCCATTCACCCCGTTCCATCATGAAATTTGAAGCTCCAGTTATATTTCCCAAAACTAAACTAAATTCCAAGTTAAGAGAAAATAATTACCAAAAGAGGACGAGAATAATTTAAAAAATCACCTGACAAACTTCCAAGAACTATATCGAATCTATAATGGAACAAAATAAAAATTACGAAAATCGATGAAGATTTTTAGCTTGGGCAGCGCTTGACAAAATCGATAATTATCCCCTCCACCCCCAACCACGACAGGAAATCCGAAATTTCCTAGGTTTGTTGCACAACTAGACTGAAATTGGAATCGATCGAAGTGAGAATCACGAACATAGATTGAAAATTGTAGCCTGCGTAGAGTCGACAAAATCTTTCGGAAAAACTACGTTTTTTCCGCTTTGTTCCCTCCGTTTCCCCTCTTCAATCTTGAAATTCAAAATTTCCGAGGTTTTTTGCACAACTAGACCGAAATAGGGATCGAACAAAGGAAGAATCTCGAAAATCAATTGAGAATTGTGGCCTGGGCAGCGTAGATAAATTTGTGTCAAACACACACACACACACACACACACCTATGGTTCCCTTTACGGATTCGGCCATAGAATGGTCTGAAACGAGTTTGTATGCGGTTATTTTTTCCCATGCTTGGGTTTTCCCCAATCCCCCTGGATCAATTCCATATTGGCGAAGCCTAGCTTCAGAGGGACGTCCGAAAAAAGGTGTGAAACCAGGTTGGGAAAGGCGCCCTTCTACACTGAAAAGCTTTTTGTCATCCACCTACCGTTAAAATTTGTCTAACTACCGTCATCTGATACACCTCGAAGAAAATTATCAAACTTCATCCAAGAGTCATTAGTCCCAGGTGATAAGTGAGCAAAGTGAAGTTCTAAATTAGCTGCTATTACTCAGAAAGTGTAGGCGGGAAACGGCAAAGTGTGAGGGTGGAGACGGGTTTTCTCTCTTACCATTAGTTGTGAACAAACAACCGAACCTTTCCTTCCCTACAACCCGACGTCGGCAACATGTGCTCCTGATTACAAGGGCTCGGGGACACTGAATTATTTGATCGAGGCACACCAGGTCTCCCTCTCGTTCACTTACTGATCGTCAAACAGTGCCCGGGGCGGTTCGTTTGCCGGGAGTTTACTACTTCAAAGGATAGACTACCACATTGCCTACCCCCTTCTACGCTCTTATCACGGGAGAAAAACGATTTCGATGAAACAGAGACTGTACAGGTTCACACTTGATACAATTGGAGTTGAATGGGATCAGTATTGTCCATACGTTCATAGTGATATAAAGTGGCGTTGCTAAGTCGTTTCTTATGGAGGGCAACACACAATTTCATTTTATTTTATAGTTTTAGTACTAATTTCTAGTACCTGTTGAATATACGAAGACTGTAGGCGTATATTGCACTTTTGCTTTATCTTAACTGGGATTTTTGTACGGGTTTTATGCAAACGATATACCATCCACCATCTTTCTATAAATGAGTAATGTCAGCACCATCACACTCAAACTCATGTACAGATTTGAAAGGGTTTTTTGCAATATCATCGGGATTGCACGGAGAAAGTTTGTGTAAAAGAAATTTTGTTTTAAATGTTCAACCAGATCAGCAGGGTTCCATCGATAGGGTGCCTCTATGGGACGTTTAGAAACGAATAAAATAATGGGCTCTTTCCTGAGCACCTGAGTGAGCTAAAATGCTCTCCTGTAGGACAAAGGTTAAAATGGCCCGAAAATGTGGGTCCGTGCAATGCAAGGGTAACCGGCTTCGGAACAGATAAAAATGAAGAAGCATAATTATAAAAAATATAATCCCGCATCTTATATCCTTTTACTTTTAGCAAATTTTTGAAGAAAATTAAGCTATTGCTCTTGCCTAAAAATTTGTAGAGTGTGAATTTTTTTCAAAAATTTATGCAGAAATCCGTTTCAGGCTCTTCTGAATCATTTTCTGAAGTTTAACGCATTTTTTAATGTATGTATGTATGTATGTATATATGTATGTATGTATGTATGTATGTATGTGTCATTCCAGACGATAACTGTCCGTAGAATTGTGCTAGAAACTTCAAACAAATTTTAAAATGTTGAGGACACAAAACGAAAGTTCAAGTTCGTTGGCCAGCACGATCGGATTACATCTTCGGGTTGAAATTTTCAAAAATGTAGTCAAAAATTTCAAAATAGCCTGTTTTTTGCGATTTGTTGTGCGAAATAATTTTTTCAGCATACTAACATGTGGTATATTTGGAATCAGCGTAAAATTTCCTATAAGAATATGTATCAAGTTTTCAAAAATTTCAAAGTTGAAAAATCAGTCAAAAATCGAAATAATGCCGTTCGCTAGTAGTAAAAATCGGTAATATTTGCATGAAACATTGTCCAAATTCAGATTAAACTACTCTTATGGAAGTATCCCTGTATAAACAATCCTAGAACCATGCTGTTTAAGGCTTGAACCATGCTGTAGATAGAATTTGATTCCATGTTTGTCTATCAAAATCATAAACTAAAATTTCTCTACACGATCAATAGCGGCTGAGATGTCGAAGATTTCTTCAAAAATTCGCTCATGGGGTCATGCTGCATGACTGGACTTTTTTCATTGCCGTTTCCATGCCCTCCAGTATATTTTATCAAATTAATGAAATGTCTTCTCCAACCAATACGGCTGGTGAATTAATAAAATAAGGTGGGAAACTGTTTGGATCGAACAACCAAGTTAGATCAAGTGTTAAGTGAAAGTAAGGGAATTTAGGTGAATACTGAACAATGGATATTTTTTAGGGAAAAATCACATATGGGCTATCCCGAGAAGGTAATGCGGAACGGCTTGATTTCAGTTTGCAGTAGGTACCCACATTTCCGTTTCGTTGACTAAGTGATTTCACTCCTCTCCGTGGGTTACTATATGGTCCACGCCATTTTGCCCTTACAGAAACGCCTAATAGGTAAAAGTTTCTTTATTTCAGAGCGTTTAAAGTTGCTAAGCAACCGGATTCGTATAATAATACGAATTACATTCTCCAAAGCCTACTGAAGGTACCTATTGAAGTTAGAAGCGTACAATTATTAATTTTGATTGTATTCATACAACGAACTTCTGCATCCTCTATGATTCATGGAGGGGCTCTGCCCACCCTGCCCCTCCTCAAACTACGCCACTGGTGATATACCTACTTAGGAGAGAAAGTGAGAGTTTCGGAGGCCGTTCACTTTATAACGATATTGGTAGAAATTATTACCCTTGTGAATACTAAAACCTTCCGTCCAGCAGCATGATCGTGTAAGCGAATTTTCGTAAGAGATGTTTTTATATTTTGTTTCATTGCTTTCAAATTTTATAATATTGAGTGCAAAGAACTTTTACCTAATAATCATATCAAAAGCAACAAAATAAAAATAGCTAAATAAATATAAATAAATGAATAAAATGAAATAAAATAAATCGATCAATCATAAATATAGATAAATAAATTAAATAAACAATAAATAAATTAAATAAAACTTCTTCTATGCAATTATCTTCAATTCAAAAATGATTTAAGATATGTAACCTTTTTGGCAGTTCTATCGATATTTTAAGAATTATTACTGAAATTTCATTAAACTTGTCAGCATAATTTCGTGCATAAACTTTTCAGTTTTATATTCCATTGTTGATAAACATCTTTTCACTAACGTTCAGCTGAAAAATATAAATGTATCTATTTTTTCCGTTTTAGCCATTTTTAGAGATTTTTTGACCCAATGAGCTCATCCTTTCATTTGGAAAACCTATATATATATATATATATATATATATATATATATATATTTATATATATATAAAAGAGCATTAAACTCTAGGATTTGTTTCCCAATGCCTCAAAACGGATTTCAATGATGACAGTAATTATCATCATAGAAAATCGTTATTTTAAGATTTATGGAGCTTTCGCAATAGCTTCATTTCCCACGAAAATTCGCTAACTGTAACCTTGAAATAACAAATGTGTGTTACCCACGTAGGTTTTCCTTTCGATATTCTTCAATGAAAATAGATTCCAACCTACGAAATCAGCAGTATGGTTTTTCTAAATTTCTCGTACTGGTGATGTCACACTGGGCGGGGGTCCCGCCCAGGTTGGAGGGGCACTTAGGAGTCACCAGCGCATGAAACTTTGAGAAATCATAGAAAGAAAACCAATTATAATAGGAGCGGTGGATTTTGAACTTCTTACTGTGGAATCTTCTTCCATCTTCCATTTAAATATAATTAAAGTTCATTTTGTGTAGCATAGATAACGAACACTCTTTATTTCTCATGAGTTTATTATTTTTATAATAAATAGCTCTTCGCTCGTTTAGATGATTTCGCATTAACCCCCCCCCCCCCCCCCCCACCCCACTTACACCTGTGCAGTCATCCATACAAGCACTCACCACGCTCTATGTTGCTTAACTTTTGATTATTCCACGAGAAACGGTTTATTGCTAAACCTATCCTTTTCGGCTACTCCGCACCGACACTGCTTTGTAGTAACGAGGATGGGATCTTCCCGCTGATGTATGTACCCTCAATGATTTCCTGTTTCAACATGATAAATATACATGCAATGTTTTCACTGCGTTTTGCATGAAAATCGAGAACCCTACCTAGTCTATCCACCCGTTGCAGATAAATATGTAAAAGTCTGATTTTTTATATATTTTCCAATTTTTTATCTAAATTTCTAAGCCTATATATATGTTTAGCTTTCTTAAATCGTTCTTTGAAATTCGTTAAAAGTATAGTATATATCGTTCCAATTTTAGTTGAGTTTATAGATTTAGTAGAAGAACAACAACTAAAAGAAGGCAGTAAAGTCACTGCCGCCGGCACAGTTTATAAAGTGCAGTTGTACTATGTTTCGGCGCAGTCACAAGATCCCCAAATTTATGGCATCAGGAGTGGATAAATATTTGGGAATCTACTGTCAGACTTTTATGAACTTCAGAATGTTTCCATCAAAGTTATGAAGCAAAACCCAAGAAGTAGCTTCTCAACTTTCGTCTAATATACAAATACGAGTATATTGATTTGTTGTAGCAAAACTACTCGAATCGGTCAACAATGCTGACAAACACGTTGGTTATGTCGTTATAAGAAGTTGAGAGTTCCAGTTGGGGGTGGAACATGGGAGACGTGGTTACCCCCAGAGCCTGAAGCACGTTCACAACTAATGGACAAGTGCTCTACCGGAGTTACAGAATAACCACAGCCCCTTGCTCAGACAGGCCCAATTACACTATTACTGCCTTCGACAAAGGTCGCAGTAGGTAACTAGGTACATCTGTATTCAGCCGAAGCGGTCCTCACTGTTCCCATGTATGTTCATTATATTTCTTGCTAACGTTGATTATTAGGTGCCTACTGGGTACTAGAGCTCGAAACAACCAGGAAGGCTCGTTCGAATGTGGGTTACGGAAAAAACAACTCGACGTTTGTTTTTCAGTTAATTGCTAGTTATCCTCACAGACGGCCTGTGGATTATCGACACAAACCAACTCAAAAACCCTTGTTTTATCGTCTGAGTGGCTTTGAAAGTGAAACTGAGAAACTTGCGGCGCTGATCAATCGTCATTCCTGAAAGCAGTATTTAACGTTATTGCTTAGAATAGCGGTTTAGTTGCAAGGTAATAACGAAGGTTGGTTCATAATCCATAAAATCTTGCCAATGAGTAGTTTCTAAATTACGAGAGGTAGGAGCAAATACATGTATATTGCAGTGACAATGTAAACAGTTCTTGAACAACGCATGTTGTAAGTCAATCCTTTTGCTCATTTACTGAGCACAGAACTAAGTACATACCATCCTTCTTATGTATTTACACGCTGGATGGATATGAATATTGCGTGGGGACACATACGGAACTTTTTGACTAGGGATATATTGTTCCGTATGTGTCCCCACTTTTTTCAATTCCATATTTCTCATGTAAACGAAGGAGAAAGTTATTTTATCATGAAAACATGGGAAAGACGAGATTCCGAGGTTTCCGAAACATTCGTCAAATTAATTTTTTTATAGGACAGATTTACATAGGTTTGAGAGTAGGGACACATACGGAACTACACCCGTGAATTTACTTTGACAAGAGGTTCCGAAGCCAAGATACTCGTTCAGCGTGAATCATCCTTTTAATTGAACATCAAACATCAAATAGTTGGACCAAGAGATCGAAGTCTAAAAAGAAAACCATGAAAATAGGTACCTACGTTTATGGAACAAAAAATTACGGAATATCTCCGTCAAAAAAAAAAAAAAAAAATCATGTCAGCAGACAAGGCTATAAAAGAGAAGTTTCGAAGAAAACGTCCACCTTGTGGTCAGGTTGGTAGGGAATGAAATTGTTACGAACGATCCCTAGTCCCTGGAAAGTTAGAACCAATTTATGCATGACTATGTTTTTGTTCAAACATACTAGTTATAATTATATAGTTGATTCACTACTTAACCATCTTGGTTCAGTGTACCTTACATGATTCTCAATCCGATGTTAATAGACTAACCCAACAAAATGTAACTTTATAAAGGAGTACAGTGGAGGTTCTAATAAAAAAAAACCTACCAGAAAATCCTGCCATCATAATTCATATTAGCAGGCGCAGCATTATTCCAATAGGTTATTGCACATAAGAGCATAGCAGGCTATGCTATTCAGCCTACCTTTCACTTTGGCATGAACTCTCATGATAAAGTTAGATTTTAATTTATGGTTTATGTCATTGCCAATATTGGCTCCAGCTCATAAGGACACCAGCAGATAGATCTAAAAGAATTTATTCACTTACTGGAGATAAGAATGTAATTGAGAATAGAGGAGGTATAAAAGGTCGTGAAACGCTGTCACCGCCTGTACGCTACTTTATAACTCCCGATTTGATACCGCATTGGCTTCTGGAGTCACTTTCACAACGCTGTCCCTTCATCAATAAGCACTTTATTTACCGCATTATGCAACGAACCCAGGTCTATCGCCGTTGTAATCTCAGCAAGACGCAAATCAATGGAACGAAACAAGAAATCCACTCCATGTTGAAAGCGCATTTCCATAACGGAATATCAACTCGGATGGCTCGTCGTTCTGCCAGATGTGTGATTTTTATTGGAGCTTTGCGAATGAATAATTAATTCCACTCAGTCAACTTGAATTTCTACTCATTAGCCATTTTTAATGAGTTCATTACTCGGATTCATGTGGGCTGACACTCGGCCACTTCTATGTTGAAATCTATCCACGAGTGGGTTATGTTGACAGAATGATTGGCGTAATGTGCACCGTTTACCTTTCCAAGTTATTATGTGTAGGGTTGTGAGATTATTTGCATCAAATCTCATAAAATACAGTATTTTGGAAACAACATATAGAGAGAGTATCATTCGAAAATTTAATTTCAGTCTCTCGTATTATTATTTGTCACGCTTCATGTATGAAAATTGCACATCTCTTATACAATATTGATCTTGATTTTTCAAGAGCTCAAAAATGTAGTATTTTGTTATACTATTTGTTTTTAATCTATATTAATAAAATCGTAAGTATGCCTGTCTGTACATTGATTATAATCATGAAATTTATCGTTTTTTTCCGTTTCATACCATTTGTAGACGATTGGTACCATTTCCTTAATTTTGCTCTGTCTATCTGTCTGTCCGAATGTTTGTCCGCTTTTCACGGTTACAGGGGTCATTTGAAAACTGATATGAGTGATGAGAAATGCCTGTTTCAGTCCAACTTAGTGTGATATATTTGAATTTGAATTATTTACGGGCCAGCGCTATGTTGACGCTTGATGTGCCTTCTACCACGTGGGCAGACATCCATTTTGCATTTATGTAACGACGTTCCTTTGTATTAAACTCGCTCTCGACTATACTAGAATAGATATAACTTCCGTATTGGGCGGTGGGGCGTTCTGGTCTATCTCCCCTTGGCTAGCTCCCCCTCCATACGATTCCAATACGGAAGTTGTATCTATTAAGTATAAAATCGTTGTAATCATTATTATCCAGTGAATTCCGGTATATTAAGAACATTACACTTAGATTATAGGCTATTTGAAGTTTTTTAAAGCTGAGCCAGAGGGGGTGTTTTAGGGTAGGGGGAGGGGTGAACTGGAGTATCTTGGACACTATTGAACGAACTAGGGATCTGATTGGGCGAATATGTTTGGATTATTCTAACTTAAATCACAGGCTTCTTGAAATTTTCCAAACCTGTCCCATAGGGGGTGTTTAAGGGGAGAAGGGGGGATGGAGTACCTATCTTTTTCATCACTGAACAAACTGGAGATTTGATTGTCGAATATGTGTAGATTACTCTAATTCAAGTCAAAGACTACTTTTTTAAAATTTTTCAATTCCGACCCACAATGGATGGGGAGGGGGTGGGGAAGTTAATGCGTTTCGAACGTCAATGAACCAACTGGAGATCTGTGTTGTCGAATATCACAGGCCACTTGAAATTTTCCAAATCTAACCCATAGGAGGTATTTTAGTGGAGGGAGGGGGGATGTGGTACTGTCATTACTGAACAAACTGGGGACTTTATTGTCAAATATGTTTGGATTAGTTCAAGCCAAATACTACTATTTTCAAATTTTCCAAATCTTATCCATTAGGGAGGGGGAGGGGGGAGGGGGGAGGGATGAAAGGGGAGTGGAGGGGGAGGGGATGTTAAAGCGTTTTGAAGTTCACTGAACCAACTGGGGATCTGAGTGGGCGAACATATCAGAATTACTTTAACTTGGGTCACAGGCTATTTGATAATGTTCAATCTTGACCCAGTGGGGCATTTGGGGGGGGGGGGGGGGGGGGGGGGGGGGGGGCAGAAATTGAGTGTTTCTCTGAGTGCTATACAAAATGTAAATTTAGGTGATTAGTTCAACCAGAATTATTATAGAAAATACCTATTATTATTATTCATGGAAGAAGTTGCTCGTTCTTGTCACTGGAGCTGGACGTAAAACGTACAACGTTAGGCGCACATTCTGAAACATGGAGGGTGTTTGTGGAGAGAGAGTGGGGGTTGATCTCAGTAGTTTGGACCTAACAGGTGATTTATAAGTAAGTACTTTTAAGCAAGGACTTTTTTGAATCATATCCATAGGGGTGTTCCAAAATGTGATGGTTGAGAGGAGGCTTGCGAATATTCAGTCAACCTGTGCAACGCTAGTCTAGTAGATAGTATTTTTTCAGAAATATAGAATGACGCTATAAATTATAGTATGTCTGGCAATCCTAGTTATGTGTCCTGGAATTCGTTCGAGACTACAACCCTTCTACCCATATCTACCCACCTCTCCGTATATCTACCCATTCCAGAACGTGTCTTTAAAAATACAATATTAATAAAACAATAAAAAATGCTACTAGTTATTACTCAACTCTATTTTAATTTCAAAATTTTATTTTTTTAAACTGATAACTTCGAATTCGATTTTTATCACAAAATGAAAACAATACGAACTAAATCACTCGCGAAGAAGTTGTGGAAACCCATTTCAAAACTGAAGTTAGTGAAAAACGTTGTCTATTTCCACGAAAAATAAAGAGTTACAATGTTAAATGGATTTCGACGGTTAGGCCATCATCAGTAACAAACAATAACATTAAAACAAACAATAACTCGTCGAAATCGATTTAACATTGTAACTCTTTATTTTTCGTGGAAATAGACAACGTTTTTCACTAACTTCCGTTATGAAAACAGTTCTTTTTGTTTATCAAGTATTTATTTTACAAAGTTTGAATTTGATATTTTGACATTTTTGCCTCCCTAAGGAAGCCCCAATTCCTGTGGGGAAACGATGGAGATTATTAAGAAAAAACCAGTTTAAGGACTGAAAGGCCTTTTTTGTAAAAGTCTTGTCGGTTTCTCACGTGATTTGATGCGCTGAATCCGAGGTTCGTTATTATATACATTTTTTTAAATCTATTTATTTATTTTTTTAATGCTCATTTTTCCATGTTATACAAGGGGCATCCCAAAAGTAAATTTACCCCATTTTTAAAGAATGAAAAAATTCTTCAAAAAATTTGAAAGGAATGCCGTTTATTTTTTCCACTACTTGTTTGAGGTCCGCCTCTGTAGCAAAATATTTGCTTGCCTCCTAGATGCTCTTTAAGATGAGGAGAGAGGTAAAAAATCACTCTGAGCAAGATCAAATGAATAGGGAGGATGATCAAAACACACAAACACACACACACAGTTATGAAAATAATCACAACATCATACTTCTTGAAATGGTCTGCATCTGTTTAGCATACCTACTACATTATTATTATTTTTTTTATACCATTGATTGCTAATGCTGAGGTGGAGCTTTCCCCTGCCAAATGTCTGAAAACACGGAAATTTTTCGTAGCTACACATTATATAAAATCTCATAGCTGACAGATTATCAATTATAATAAGATCCCAGCAATTATAATAACAAAATTATTCCATACCATCGACATTACTTTAAAGATCTTTGTCATTATTTCGATTTCTACAATATATGAGAATTCTCTGGACAACTGGTTCAGTTCGACTAATTCCAATTAGATTCCTCGCCAAACAAGGTCCTGATGGATTGTTTCCATTAGGGGAAATAAACAGTCAAGGCCCGTTTAATTAAATGGGGGGTAGAGGTAGTTGAATTCCTCAACATTGAATGTAAAACGTCTCTCATTTAAATCCAGGGGGGAATAATTTGTTCTGAATGTCCAATAAAATAACGAAATTATTGAGTGACCTATAAAGGGGTTCTGGAGATTTTCTGTGGAAACTGATCTTTCGAGTGAGATCTTGGCTGAATAGATCATCGTATGTTGCATCCAGAAACGTTGCTGTTAGAGTTTTATTTAAACTGCCTCGGGCACCTTTGATCCCAACTTAGCCTGTGTTGACAGTTCTCTCAATAAATTATGTTTGGATAGGATTAATTCTGACATAACTTATGACTCTCCATTAACTTCGCCTTTGATATGAAGCAGACGAGCTACATTTTCTTATAATGGCTCGGAGAATAACGAAATGTTGAAGAAATAGAAACTTCCAAAACTTCTCTCTGGCTGTATCATTCATTTGCGTCATTATAAATTACATAGCATTAAACGAAAATTAAATTACTCTCTCGGGTAGAGAGAGTACCTACCAAACGTTGATTCGTAATGAACAACGGCATTTGAGTCATAGGTAGTGAATGAAGGAACAAAGATTCAAGTACTTATCCAACGGTTAAGTCTAAATAATTATGGATAACCCTTTCGCAACATACCACTGCCTCAAATGCCCGTAGCAACCTGAACATTTTTGGAAGACACTTGAAATCTGGGACATCATCAAATTAATGTTTCTATGTGAAAACAACTCTTCGATCCATTCGGTTGACACCCAACATCTGCTAGGTACATATAATATTTTTGATAAGTTGAGATAGGAGGGACGAAACAACCTAAAGTAGCAGCTTGAAAAACCAGTCCAGTGTAGAGAGTTATTAATGAAAGCGGATAGCTGTATATTGTATATAGTGGTTCATCCGTATAATACATTAAACGTTTGGGTGTAGCTCATTATATGCACTCGACCCCACATCTATTGAATAGGAGGTAGTTGTTAGGCGCATAATAATTTCAGTGAAATGATGATATCTAAAGTTTCTCCGACTTTGCGTAGTAAAAGATGCAGGATGCGGTAACTATTCAAACCATCCTGGGAAGGATGTGGATTTGTGGTTGGGTTAACCTGCTTTAATGGGTACTGTCCACATGACCTTGATTAATCGCTACTTTACAGTCTTAATTGAAAAGAGTCTAAGATATACGTACTGAGCCGTCAACGCGATCTTGTTTTCGTTTTAAACACAGTAATCCACAATAAGGATTCACTATACAGACGTAGCTTGGAGCGATTCCCACGATTAATAAAGACAAGAAGTTGAAAGTCGCGGTCTTGAATAATTGGAGATTAAAGTCTGCTAAAGAGGCTGCTCAAGAATGGAAAAACAAAGGAACTGCTTCGAATGCGACGAGGAAGAAACTTGCAGTTGTACAGAGGAAAAAATGTTTGAAACTGCATTTTCTTATTAGAATTGAGATACATATGCATGAAGAGTGCTGGGAAACCCACTCATTGAGTAATTATGGCTGAGTAATGATTCCTACTACCTTTAATTGAATCAACCTTCTTGATTCAACCTTGATTTCATTCAAGACAGATGAAACATTCTGGCTAATTTACTGAGGATTTAGTTTTGGCTCAAGTTTACTTCATTACATCGGCGTCGCTCCGGGGTCACATTTAATCGACGAAGTCTATGTAAGGTAAGTAGGTGAATACGATTTCATTTCCATGTCTACCAAGGTGGATGAGGTCTTGGTTTTATGCTGGAGAGATTTTAAAAAATTGTTCACCGAAAATATATTTTCGATTTGCTTAATACTTTTTAGGTCATTCTGAACAGATTTGATTTCGTGTCTGCCTATCTGTTCGTGTGTCAACAAATCCTGGTAACAAGCTTAAATTTGTTACCAACCATGATGTTTTATTAACTAATTCTCGTCAGATTTTCGTGATCTTTTTTGCTCAACTATGAATTTTGTCTAGTTTTGGAAAATATGTCGGGAGTTTAGCTGACAGTTTAATGATTGCGATTTACTGTAAGTGGAAGGGGTTAATGAGAGGGATGCTAATTTCGGGAAGTCATGATATTTTTTATTTTTCTCTTATTTTAACTCTCACCAAAATTATATACAATCTATTTCTAGGGACGTCCATGTAATGCATGTATTATTTATCTTTATTCAAGTTTCGTTTGTTAATATCAATCACTACGTTTTACATACTACCTGTGCTGTATGATTAATATTAGTTCTCGCCCCCTCTTTGTATCCATCGCACCACTCCGTAAGCTTCCATTTGTACAGGTACCAGAAACAAGGAATGGAATCAGTAGAATAAATTAATGATTTAGAAAATATTTGAAAAAAAAATATATATATATAAAAAGCACTGAGCATGAACGGTGAAACCAATGGAATATCTTAGCCGATGGTACCTAATCAGTCATCCATATGAACCAATGTATTAGCAAACAAAAAAGAGTCATTATTGGTCGTTTTCTACAATTTGTTGGTAGTTTTTCTCTGGGTATGAGTATGAAGAATATTAAATTTAAGAAAAACTAGCCCACTCAACACTGATGATTCATGAGGTCGAATTATGAAGGATGGGAAATTATGATGGCGAATGATGTTGCGCCAGGATATCTCAGTCCTCGTTAGCGCATGAGGCGGTTCACAAGCGAAACTTCAGAAATGAGTCTACTCGAAACAGGAGAGAGTGAGAGAGATGGGACTATAGAAGGAGAAGAGGGAACTCTTGCGATCCCAGCCTTCCCGCCCAAAGCAATATTCAGCTTTGTTAAGCTTAGTTAACAGGAACTGCGCTGTAATATCGGAGCCCCCAAAGTTGTAAGCGGGGAACGCCTAGGGAACTTGGGCTCCGTATGGGACTTTTCCCGGCGATCAATAATAGCGTGTGAGCTCCAAATAGTCAAGTGGGAATTTGTGTTCAAAGAACGCTTCGTACCGTAACAAATAAATCATATACAAACAGGATCCTGGTCGGAATTGCAAGATTTCTAGGTGAAGTTTGATGGTTCCCTTCGAAACACTGGATGGGTGTTATGTGTAAAGCGTACACATTCAAGCTGTGCATTTGGTGATTTTGCACAGAACCAACCACAACCATCCACCAACCACGTCTTTTGCAATACCATAAGGATCCTTTAATCACAACAGTATTTCCCTCATACATTCAGGCATGAAGTATCAGAAAATGTAATTGAAGCAAGACCGAGACTAGCTTTATCAACTCATAGTTCAATTAATAATATACACTTCCGACAGAGCTCATGTCAGATATTGGAGATGCGCTAAAGTTACTATAGGTAGATCAACCTACAAAATTCAAAATTTTTAAATTGGCTTGTAAAAAAGGGAGCAGCGGAATGAGAAACTGAACAGCATCTACGTAAAATAATATTTCAGGAAAAATCGGCTTTTATGATGATAAAAACATTGTAGTCATTATAGTTTACCAAATATTTTTCAAATAGTTATTCTGATGTAGGCTGCTAGTACATTGTTGGGAATGTACCTACCAAACCTAAGCGGGTCAGTCACTTTTAAAGTTAGAACGTATATAATAATTCACTAGATATTGTAAACATTTCGTTTTATGAAGTAAATATGCATATTCAAGCCTCTCCATACGTTAGTTGAGACTCCTTTGTCAAATTAGACTGATAAAAGGACACACCAGCCTCTCAAATTGATGGTATGGCGGTTTCCCTCACCGATACCTGATGTGTATGTATCTTTTCAAATACGTATTTTCGAATATGTTTGTAAGCTTCTTATTAATCTGCAATTTTCACCGTATTTAATCTTCCCACGTAGTCCTTAAAGTGGAATTGTTTCTCAACAATATTTCTCACTCACTCCTCCAATTTGACGTCTTTATTCAGTGGTACGTTGTATATGAAATTAGGATATAATATGAGCCGAGAATTTTAACAAGAACAGCATTTACAAACTTACTCAGTTCGAATGTAGGTACGTGCATTAACCGAATCGAACAAATATATAAAATAGTTCAGGAAGATAGTTGTAGGGATGTAGGGATATGATATTAAATCCTAATCAGTTGCTCATTCGATTAGAAGTTGGTGTATCAGTGTTAGCTCTTGTTGGTTCCACATTGTTTCAGCCGTGTTACTGAATCTACCTTACAGTGCTTGTGGCTGGATTCATAAACAAGATTCAATTTGCGGTCGCTTGTCACTCTTACTTGTCACTAACGTCCGGCCATTCAGGTTTTTCTCGCTATAATCATAACTTGTAAGCTAATTCTACCCAAATTGCCAAAAATAATTAAACTTTCAATCACGAGAACCATCGACTACTGGAATGGCAACAATAATAACAATTATAATAACAATAATACATATATTTATGTATATCTATAAAATAGTTGTATAGTTATAGTCATATCCATGACTACCACGGTTTCTCGAGTAATCAATTATTTCACAACGATAAATCAATACCAGTAATTTACTGGAGAAAAAAGATGACCGACCCACAATATCTATGATGTCAAAGTTATCAGGATAAGGGTCATGCGAATACATACATAACATAAATACACATAAATTTGTGACATTTATGACATAAATTTGATTAAAAAATATGTAAAATAAGTACGGCATTTATTTTGTATTTATTATTTCAATAATAGGGGCAAGCCGAGATAAGGATTATTTAAAAATTGTTGCAATCAGTATGTAGTAATTATTTCAGATTACCTAACACTACTAATATTCTAAACCTCAGAGTAGCACTGATGAACTTGAAGGTGAACTGGATGGCGCAAACGAGTATCTACATGCAGATACATCGGTACATGGATTTGTCGTATGCCTATTAAATTCAGTCGACGTGATAGTGTACATGATCGTATTTCAGGTACTGGCGCCGAAGATACGAGGACTAATCTGTAAACAATAAAGAATATCAATGTAAATAAAATGTTTCGGATACCATATTCGCCTTTGTAGTAAGCCAACTTGGTTAGCATCAAATCATGTTATTATAACTCGAGGATTGTGTATAGTTCATTAATAACTTTGCATTTAGCACAGTTACTTTTATTTTCTAAGCGGCATAGTAAATTAGTTCTAGTATAATTTGTTCACGCCCTAGTCGTCCAATCTCTTTCAAGTTTGGTGCCAAGTTGGGTGAGGATAGTTTAATTATTCCATGTTAATTTCAGCATGATTGCACATCATTAGCTCCTGCGCATGAGCGAGTGTAGTCCCAGTGGTTGGTTTTTTAGTATTAAGGAGATTTTGATGACATTTTCTATGAATGTGCGGGTTTGGCGGTGGATTTTCCCCTACCAATCATTTTGCTCAAATTATTGTTCCATTCTGCCCATGCGCTAACGTAAATTACTTCAAAAATCATTTTCTATGAAGTTTTTAGTAATTATTAAAACCATTTCAATGATCAATATATTTATACTACCTACTCCTATTTTCAGTTGGTAGGTACCTACTTGTAAAATGTCGATGTTCTATTCTATTCCATCAATTTCCCCTCTTCAGGTGTCTACGTCTACGCAGGCACATTGATTTCAACCTAGGGATCGACAATTTGTAATGGACCTCCTTTGTAATATCATGAATTCAATATCAGTGCACACTGATCAGCTGTGGGGCTTTTGAGCCTAATTTGTTTCTTAATAGACTAATGATTCTGGAAATTAGGTCCTTTCTGGAGATCTGGAATGCAATTACAAAGCATGGAAGGACTCAGATCAGCTAATTTCTTTCCTTATCGAATCACGGTTCTGATTTAGATGGAGCTCCTGGGGGACACCGTGGAAACAATCACGAGGTACGGAGGAGCACTAATCATATGAAATAACTCTCAAACTATGTTCTTTCCTTACCATTGACCTGTGTGTTTTATTTATTTTTTTTTTTTTATTTACTGCAAAGCGTAAAATTGCGGGGTCTTGGTACTGTAAATGTGGGAAACCTTTTGGGAGGCATGAAGCACCATCATCATATAAAATGCATTATATATAATATCATGATCATATAAAATGCATTATATATTATATTAAGTTTAATAATTATAGGCCAATGATTTGTGTCGAACAGAGGAATAATAAAATTTTGGGTAATAATTTGCTGGGTTTCTATAACGCTCTTCTTAGACGGTTATTCAGTTTATGAGCCAATGCGTCAAAAATATCGAATGCGTGTTTGTAACTGTCATTGACACTGAACCATATTCATAATATCTTCTTACAACCTGGTTACTCACTTACTTACCTTTTTTAGCTAGTGGCCCCAATTCGTTCATCGGTTGTAGCGTTACATTTTTGTGACGCTTCATTACCTTGTTACGGAAGATTCTTATCAGAAGTTAAAAGAAGGGGGGATAATCGCATTTGTGGTATTGGAAAATTGACAAATTCACATATCAGTGGCCACAATTTTCTTTCGTCACTCACAACGTCAAACGACGGATGTTATTTCATTCTATCTGTTAGCGAATTTTCGTAGAAAGTTAAGCTACTGCAATGGCTCGGGAAATTATGAAATCAAATTTTTTGAAAATTTTCTTCATTGAAATCCGTTTTGGGGCATTCTGAAACGATTGAAATTTGCGCTTTTCTATATACAGTGCGTGTGTCATTCCAGACGATAACTCTCATAAGGAATGAGATGAAAATCCAGTTCTTGCGCCAAAAAATCAAGCTTCCTAAATAAAAGGATGAGTTTGTTGGCCGGAACTTTTTAAGAACATTAAATTGGTCAAATTAAAAAAACTGTGCTAAAAAATCACTAAAAACGGCCAATAGTTATCAAATTTATAATTTTTAATAGAATTACTGTCAAAACAACATTATTAGCAGTTAACTGAACATTAAAAATTTTTTGCACAAAATTATCCTGAAAAGCGTTAGTACTTAAATTACATTGATATTTGCTGAAAAATCTATAAAGCTGCAAAAAAAAAAAAAAAAAAAAATCAAGAAATGTTTTAACGCTCTTAATTTTAAACAATTTCTTTGTAGCCGAATTTCTCAAATTTCCATACAGTTTGACATATTATAATACGATAATTTAAGGAAATTCGCTCATGCGATCATGCTGCATGACTGGAACTATTTTATTATATTCCCTCGCATTTTCTGTGCAAGACGTAAAATACGTAGGGGATCGACTTAAGTTCCACTATGAACGGAAGAATAAACAACGTCGTTCAGCGTCGTAAGGAAGGTCGCGGAATATTTCTCCCCTATAAAACTGCAAAAAAATCCCTCTTGATCCTCTCCTCATAATATCCACACCCACGAGTATCCCAACTCCGACCCCATTGATCTGTTTCCACAATAAAGCCAGCGTCGTTTTTATTTATTTTTTTCTTTTTGAAAAAATGAGAACGGAAAAGAAGGGCAGTGGGCGAGGGTCACGGAACAACGCTTCACCGGCACCTAAGTCTCGCTAACTTCAATTTACGGTCGACAACGTGAGTGCCGTCCCGTCCCGTTCGCCCATATTTTCTCACTATCGTCTCCTTTTTCTTCGAGGTTGTCACTTTGAGATAGGACCCCACCCCCTCTATTATCCGCCCAATGCACTGTAGTGAACACAAACACTTTGTACAATGATGTTTGTATTATTCTCGTGTATTATTATTTCTACCGTTGGTATTTGAAATACCTGATCAATCGCTTCGTTACATAACGAACTTTTGTATTATTTTTCCGTAAATCAATTCATTGTTTTAAAAATTAGTTTTAACAATGCACCAATATTTGCAAGCATGTGCATCTCTATGACTACCTCCGTAGGTGCAGGTGTCTGACAACGTGCTAACCCTAAATAAGTGCATCCTACTTGACTACCTCCACAAGTGCAGGTGTCTGATACCGTGCTACTCCTAAGTAAGTACATCCTATTTAACTACCTCCATAGGTGCAGGTGTCTGACACCGTGCTACTCCTAAGTAGGTGCGTCCTATTTGACTACCTCCACAGGTGCAGGTGTCTGATACCGTTCTACTCCTAAGTAGGTGCATCCTATTAGACTACCTCCACAAGTGCAGGAGTCTGACACCGTGCTACTCCTAAGTAGGTACATCCTATTTGACTACCTTCACAGCTGCAGGTTTCTGACAACGTGCTACCCATAAGTAGGTGCATCTTTATTGACTACTTTCGCAGGTGCAGGTGTCTGACACCGTGCTACTCCCAAGTAGGTGCATCCTATTTGACCACCTCCGCTGGTGCAATTGTCTGACACTGTGCAGTGTTGAGCCAAAGTTGAGCAAGTTATATTATTTCCGAGTGTTCCACTCTTTGATTGGGGGTTAATTACCTAATGAATACTTCATATGAAGATTCATTGACAATCCATCCTGTTTAATTTCTCTTTTATTATCCTCAATCGTCAATGCAGCTATTTATTAGTGAGCATCGGTTCTCAACCATTAAACTATTCCACCTGGTTTACATACTTGCTCTTCAATCAAGTATGTTTTTTAAGGGGAAGAGTGTGACAGTTCCCGTTAGATCCAAGGGAATGCGCATCCGTCGCTGTCGCGCCGTGCATCATCAAAGAAGGTTTTTAAATTAATAGTTAAAAATAATTTTCATACACTCTATTTGCTTTAATTTCAACTCCACTCAGCTTAAGTATAAAGCTATAATTTATCAAAACAGTTCGATCATACTATCATGCAGCATGACTGGACTTTTTATTTTTCTGTATTGAAAGGAAAGGGAATACATTTTAAAGACATAACATCAAACCTTCTACCGAAACGAACACCCATTTTCAGGTTTGGCTTCAAGACTACTAGGTACCCTCCCTTTTGGAATAGCGCGCTACACACAGCGCGACGTTGACTTGAAGTAGCGGTTTCGAGCTTTCTGAATCGCGACAATCCCTTTAGGAAGGTACCTCTGTCTTCTTCACCCTGTTTACGGGCGACCCGACCCGTTTTGCCGTCATGGGCTGAGGCTAAGCGGTTTTGAGGAGGCAAGACCGTGCCATTATTTCAGTCTCGCCGGATGATAAGGTTAGAATAATGAGGATACCAGACAATGGCCCCAACCTAAACATTGTGTCAGGTAATGAATGTCCTTTACCACTCTTCGCCCCCTACCCCTCTTCATTGTTTTACATTCGGATAACCTTGGAAAAATAATGAGCGTTTTGCTTCAAAGGGTAAAATAAACGTGATTTCGTTTGGAATGCCTTGATACTGAATGCTGCGGTTTCTAAAAAACGGTATAAAACGTTTCGCGTTTCAATTGCAGACACAAATGCCCTTCAAGGCAATTTTTCTACCGTTTCCCTCTCAAAATAATGTAATTAGTGTTACAAAAGCTTCGCACCTCAATTTAAACTCCTAATTGCGGGACGGTTGTTTTCAATTAAAGTCTAGCCAAATTAAGATTATAACGGTCTTCATCCGACTGAGCTCCAAGTGAGACTGTTTCAGGCTGACAACAAAGTAAATAATATCAAAGTCATCTCCTTTTAGTTCCCCGAAATAATTCAGATACTACGGGACGGCTGAAATCTGCGGTTCTGGCAAAAATGGAAAACCCAGCTCCAGTCACTTCACCCTAAATTCATCTCCTCTATATTCATCACCTACACTTTTTTTTTTTTTTTCTTTATCAGTAGCGTACTATAAGTGTTGCTTCTAAAATAGCCAGATTTAAAAGATTTTTACTTGTGTCTCACCACAGCGGTTTTTGGACTCCTTGGCAGTGCCATACGCAGTCGCTACTATTGGTAGGTACACCGATAACAACCATAGGGAACCGTCCAGGCTTTAACTCGTACAACTAAATTTAATCGAAGTTTGGAGCAAACTGTAAAAGTTTTGAGTGAAACTAGATTACGTTCCAAACGTACGGAAGCTACTGTTTATCCAAAGGCGATGACGTTCGTAGGGTACCTCATATTCCCTCAATCCGCACGATCCCTCAATATGCCATCGAAATCGGACTAATTTCGAATAGATTATAATATAGTATCGATTAATGGACCAAAAATACCAAAAAAGGGCTGAAATTGAAACAAAACTGAAATTTTTCTGAGGAACATCCAATACGTAAAATGCGAGTGGGAATTTTGATTTTGGATTTTTATTTTTACTTTTCGACCTTCCAAAAGTTCTTGCGCTACCTGCAGGAAGACTCGGAAGCAAAACTGAAATCAAGAAAGTAGGCACATCCTAGATTAATCGTTAGAATATCAGTTACAAACGCGTGAATGATAATAACAGACTCAAAAATGATCGATTTCATGGCTTACTTGGACTTTAATTATACCTTTTCAATTCATGTTTACTTAGAGCCTCATGAAATATACGCTTGTTCTACCGATGAGAACAACAGATGGGAAATAAGTTGCTGTACTTACGCGGATTGTGAGGACTTACATTATGTTAGACTAGGTACCGGGGTATTGCATGCTGGCTCCGAGGACGTCCTTATCAGATCCCACGCCGAAGAGGGCGCTCTACATCACAAATTAATTGCCAAGGAGTCGAACTTTTCGAAGCCGTTTTCCATCCTGGGGAACCCGTCATTACCAGGGAGGCTGACCACAGTACTTCACGGGGGTCCGGGGGTAGAGCACCCGTGGGAATGACCTTCCCCACCGGCTACGGGACGATGAGTCCGCATGTCACGAGAAAAAGGTTACGCG